>CM030008.1:51363542-52759972 GCA_017639485.1 Pluvialis apricaria
AAAAGTGATTCTTGTTTTATGACTGAGAGAATGCTACAGAATTAATCTGCTTACCACTATATATGATATACTAAAAATAGCACTTATTTTAGAACAAAAGATAAGTATATATTTGCTCAGGGAATAAAATGAAAATCTGTTTTCAATCTGATTCTCATAAGCTGAGACTCAAATAGCATAGAATATGAAACCTCTTTCCATCTAGACAAATGATAAGCAATAGACACTAGCAGCAATGTGAGAAAAGTGCCTACTCACTGTGTACAATCTCTACAATGAATTAAGGGTTTTGTTTATTTTTTAAATTGGGAGCTTAGAAAGGTTTTTGAAGACCACTATGGTCAGAAACTGCTAAAAATGTTATTGCTGAAATAAAATTTGAATTTTTTCCTTCCAAGTTTATTAATGTAGGTAAGTACATGAGAATAGGAAGAACATACACCTTATCTTTGTCTTCTGTTCTTCTTTACTGATAAAGCCAAATTCTCATCACAAAGCCAAATAAGAGAGCCAGTCTGCTCCACAGGTCTACTTCATTCTCATCACTCCCATCATAACAGGGCTAGCTGTGATTATAAAATAATTATAAAATAGTTTTCTGCAATGATTATTGATTTTGGCCAAAAGGCATGAATTTTCAGGTCTGATACTCCCAGGAAAACATTTTGAGTTTGAGAATTTTCCTTGGGAAATGTGGAAACCCTCAATATCACTTTATAGCATCTCTTACTATGTAAGAGATGTAAGAAGACACAGACAAAACAAAGCATTCTCACCTGCTGCAATACAGTGGATAAAAACTGCAACTTTAAATGAAGATCAAAAGCCTTTTGTTTTTCCTAGGTAGTGGGAAAGCAGTTAAATAAAAAGGTAGAAAAGTTATGTTAACAGCTACAGAGATTAACATTTATATAGGTTCAGGCTTACAGAGAACTTTAGGATGAACAGCAAGGATAAAGAAACTAGCAAATATAAAAGACCATAAAATTTAGATTTTATATTTATTACTAAAATATTTAAAATAAAGCAATGCCTAATTTATTTGTGTTTGTGGAATTTAGAATAACAGATCTCATTAAGACAGATATTGCAAATGACACATCATTTTTAATAAAATGAAACAGATGGGAAATACTGATTTTCACCATCACAAAGCAAAGTGGCACTAGCAATAGAAAAATACGTTTGCAACAGTCTTGAGAAAAAGAAAAGCCAGCTATCTTCAATTTTTTTTTTGGTCTACATGATTGCAATTTTGATACTGCGTGTGCTTCTAGTTACAGAAGGGTCTGTATGACCCTTATGCCATAGTCAGATGCTCACATCGGAAACACCTGGGCTGAGTTGAGACATCACGTGCCAAATCACTTCCTACTGTTTGCTGCTGTCCCTCTCCTGGACTTTACTGTTCCAAAACAGACCAGTAAAACCCTTCACACTACCACTCTCCAGTGTCAAGTCAGTAGGCTTATCTTAACCCCCCTAATGTACTTAGGTCTATTTAAACTAAACTGACTGCTTTTGCCTTGAAGTAATGACACAACTGCAGTTACCCTGTTGGCTGTGCTGTGAAAGAAGTACCACCCAGCTGAGGAGCAGCGCTTGCTTGAAACTCTTCCAGCTAGATCTGAAAGAGCTCCTCTATCATTGCCAAGTCCCTGGGCTGCTTACAAAAGAAGACAAGAAAATAGTAACTTTTTTGTTACAGTCTGTTTCCCCCCCACCCATTGTGTTCTAACAGATTACACTAATCTTCACTGATTTTCTATAACTGTATCTGTAAAATGGCTTTTTACATTTTCTTCCTAAGTAAATAAATCTTTGGTGATCACACAACAGAAGGAGACTCACATTACGCACACACTGGACGGAGCTGGCTTGGGCATGCATGCGCATAAGTATCCAATCTGAGACTATGAGGATCTTTTTTTACAAAGGTGCTGCATCCCCCATGTGAAGCCAGCTGAAATCTCACCTCTTCTGCACTTCTCCAGGTAGACTCAACAGGGCTTTGATTCCGTTGCTTTAACGCAGGGAGACAAGGTGCAATTTGAAACAGTTTGAAGTACGTGAGGATTTTCAAACAACGCTGTCAGATAAGACATGGACCTGGGAGATGCATGTTTCCTCCGGACTAGAAGCTTAAGGCCCTGTGGGATACCCTAGGGCATCTCAGATGGGCTACCTATACCCATATTTACGCAACAGTATTGAGCCCAGAAAGCGTTGGAACTGGAGGAACACAAACATCACTGCCCACTTTTAAAAATTTAAAAAAAAAAAAATGTTTATGGTCTCAAAGCCACTATTTTGCTTGAAACTGAAGACTTAGATTTTGACAAATCTTAGGATTATTTTTCCATAAAGACCAATAAATAATAGTAAATGCATGGGAGAAATTCTTGAATGGGATTTTTGTCCAGCAAACTGCTTAATCCTCAGTTTAAAACTGAACATATAGCTGACTGCTTTGTTGAATTGAGAACTTAAAACTTTGGAACCATTAGCCCAATGTGAAGATTAAAGCCTCATACCTCTTTCAGAAGAAAAAGCCACTTCCTTAACCAAACCTTCCTTAACCAAAATCTTTTTTCTCTGCTGTCATTCAAAATTCTGTGCATAGATTATCTGCAGTTCATAAACCTTAAAGATTACTTTTTACAATGCTGCCCACATTCAGTTCTCAATCCTCAATTTTGGAAGACTGCCCAGATAATCAACATCATAAGAAAAGCCATGATCCACCAAAACACAAAAACTGTTCTGAGCACCTTGCATACAAAAATGGGAAACAACAGACACACAAATATCTTCTGAGTTGGTACCCCAGCAAGATGTCATTGTATTACACTGTTCAGTTTTATTAGCATAGTAGTAGCAATGTAGTAAAGCTACTACACTTACACTATTACATTTTCTTGCTTAAGTGAGCCATGGGGTTCCGGCTCCTTTAGGAGCTTTTACTCAGTCAATTCTAAAGTCTTCAGGCATATGAAGCTGGACGGCAGTTTCCTATTAACCCCTGCTTGGACCAACACAACAAGCAAAATACCCAGGAGTTTCTCAGCAACATTTTCAGTTCAGGGAGTTGCAAGATAACCATGACAAAAACTACTGCATCATCTTTTGTGAGGATGGTGCATGCACCAGCACAAATGATTAACAGAAGCCCAGCCACCAGGAGACACGGGCTCTCTCTCTTTATTATAGCACTGCTGCTATAACATCACAGCCATCCCTACTGTGATGCTTTAACGGGTCTGTGATACACAGGAGGGATTCACGCCCATATGCACGTCCAATGCCATTCTCCGGCTCCATCAAGGCCATGAGCGTATCTCTCTCCAGTGATCAAGTTCCACGAGCCCTTCCTTGCCTGACCTCCCTCGCTGAACCCAGGCCACCCTCTCCATGGCCAGCCCAAGGCATAGCCACCAGCATACACCACACCAGGGAGCTGGCTGCTTCTTCTGCTGCGGTATGATCCACCCATGTCCACAGCTACTGGCTATTCCTCTCGCTAAAGAGAGGGCCCAGACAGATTTTCTAACAAGTGTCAATCTCATTATACCGGTAGTCGAAAAGTGCTAATTTACCTGGTGAAAAATGTAAGATATATTCTTTGTTTTGAGAGTACAGGTCCCTACCACAAATACACATGAAGATGACGACCACAGTACATACTCTCCCCCAAATAAAGCTTTATAAAACCAAAGATGAATAAAATATTTCCAGACACCGAAGGCATAAATATTTTATGGAAAGAACATTTATGCTGTTATTCATACTGTCAAGGAACTTGGAGATTTCACTTAGGGAACAGGATCTTACTGTGCTACTTAACAAACTTACTTACAGGCTGTCATTCGGAGAAGCACTATTGTGTGCCTTGCCATGTAATAATGTCAACAGAAACCAGCAGGATTTAAACAAAGTTACTAAGCCCTGGTTGTAAGAGTCTCTGAGCAGAAGTACTGAGAAGTAAATGCATAAAGGGATTAGAAGAAATTCCTCGAGTACACAGCACGTTGCATCAAGCTAATGCAAAGCGGAGAGAAACTCAACATTACTAGTGAAGTTTAACTCACTTGCTCATTTGCAAGGAGGAGTACAAAGTAGACGGAGACAAAAAGAGAAATGCAACTAAGGTTTTAACAACTATTTCAGTTTTTATGCTATGTGGGGCAATTTGCAAAAATGGCAGGGGCTAATTTGTTTTTTAAACAGTATCTCTGTAGTTTCTGATAAAGTGGTCACAGTGACAGACTGCATTTAAAATGCAGTCTGCATTAGGCACTGCTGAAATTGCCTTCTAGAATGTAATTCTAGGGTATACTGTGAAATATAGACCCAGCCTATTCATCTTCATGAAAGCATTAAAAGAGAAGGAGAGACGATAGAGGACAGCAAGAACTAAATACATCCCATTTATCACGCTTGCCACTCTCAGGACCAGTGTCACTAAGATACTCCCAAAGGCATTTACATTTTGCTTTTTTCTTTAGGTATTTAGTTAGGGTTTGGGGGGTAAAGCAAAAAAAGCCCAAACCAAACGAGCAAGGCAGAAAGACCTGTGCAAATCACTGTGCTAGTACAAGATGCTTCACTAACACAACAGTTGCACAATGTGATTTTTTTTGCTTTGTTCACACCTGAAGTCTAGAGGGGCTGAAGGGTAACTCTAGCCTGAACATAGAAGACTTCATGGCCTTTCATTGCACTACAGAGATGATCAGGCTTTTCAGGGGTCTGCGGATCCCCAAAAGACCATGAACTACTTCTGTAGCTTAGTAAGAGCAAAATGTTGTCTATAAAAACAAGCCAGCTGTAGGATTATGCTTGTTTTAGAGAGCTGTGAATCTCCACAAGACCATTTCAGGTAACCACAAACTTAGGAATGTTGAAAATTATTGTGCTGAAGTGGATTTAAGTCTAAGGCATAAAATTAACTTGTGTTAATTAATACCCTCCTAAATCCTCAATTGTTTAGTTCATGTGGGATACTTTACTTATAGTTCAGCATTTTCAAACTTGTATCTTAAAGGCAGACATGCAACTCAAGAGCTTAGCTTGAGGTGCGAACTGAGAACACGTAAATGCCCAGCTTCAGCTAACTCTCCACTCAAGACATGCCAATTCTTGCCACTGCTACAGATCTTAATATACTAAATACCCTTTTAAAAGCATCAGCTCGACATGTAATCACATATGATTTCCAGCTTCCATTAAAAACTGAAGTCCAGATTTTTAAAGGTGCAGACATGTCAAAGTCAAATTTTCACGAGCACCAGGTACTTAATTGCCAGTGATTCAATAAACAATAAATGTTTTTTGAAATCTTATTCTATGGTCAGGTGTACTACTGTAACTAGAAATTCCGTGATTTAAGGTTGCTAATGCGTTCAAGAATAAGCTTGAGAA
Source organism: Pluvialis apricaria (assembly GCA_017639485.1). Classification (NCBI taxonomy): domain Eukaryota; kingdom Metazoa; phylum Chordata; class Aves; order Charadriiformes; family Charadriidae; genus Pluvialis; species Pluvialis apricaria. The sequence goes on from CM030008.1 coordinate 51,368,964, forward strand.
TAGAAGACTAAAGCCTAACAAAGACAAGCAGCATGGCTAAAATGTAAGCAAAACAGCTAAAATACAGTATTTAATTTGTGTTCAGGAGCTCAAAGCAGATTGTAGGCACTCAAGCTCTCATTTTAATGGCCCAGAATTAGTGCTTCTGTATGCCTAATTTGAAACTTGATGTCCAGGTCAGAATCTGGGTCTGTGGCTGAGAATCTTAAGTGCCAGTCTGAAAGATCTGTAATTCCCTACACATGCATTCTCCAAAAATCAGGCTTCTTAAAGAGACAGCATATTGAGACATCTGGCTTTTAAGGCATATAAAATTACCAGTTTCCAGAAAATGTTGTCTATGCTTGTCTCCACTGAGACATGCCAGCTACTCATCTTAAAGTTATTGCATGTTTTATCAATTTTGCTAGGTGTTAGTATTTTAGGTTACCATAGCCACAACTGGTATTATACACTGTCATCTCCAGTATTTCATTGTAAGATATTGGTCAGCCACCTTGCCAAAGAGAAGGCACGCGTCAGAAGACTTTAAATCACCTTTAAGGACAATTGTCAAGGATAAGAATGAAAGCAGCCTGCTTGTTTCTCTAAAGCTGGAGCAAGTTCCGCTATCAATTCCGCTGAAGTCATGACCATGAATAGTACTGGGATATTTTGGTTTCCTTATTATAGACAGAAAGAATATATACTGCAACCATGAATGACTAAGACTTTTTTTTCATCCAAAACCAATAAAGAATTAGGAACTCCAAGCATACCCGTTTTGCTGAACATGGTATGTCGCTTATTTTCTTAAACGTAACAAAATTTTACTGAGAAAAAAATAATCTTTGCATTATTTTAAATAACTGACATACAAATGTTAAAGAAATAAAAACATTAGAGGAGGAAAAAACAACTAATATTACTTTGTAGATGCATGCAGATGAATAAGTATACCACAAAACATACATTTGCCATTTTCTGTGCTCAGTTCACCATATAGGAGCATTTCAGAAAGTTCTATTCACAGCCTTTAATTCTGGACTTCAATTGCATCATGTTATACCCTAGCTAGCCTATATATCCTTTTGAATAATTTGACATTTCTGGCTTGTCTTTGTAAACCAAACACAAGCTAAACTGAATGCTGCTAACAAGCACTGGCAATAAAGCTTTTATTTGATTCCCTTAGAAAGGTTGTGTGTGTATCAAGGAGGTATTTGCATACATGATGACGAAGGTACTTACACTGCTGTGTAGTTCATGGCTAAATAAGTATTCTGTGACTCTCTGATTCTGAGTTAAGTTTGGAAAGGACCTCTGGAGATCGCCTGGTCAAACCCTTGTGCTGAAAGAAGGGTCAACTAGATTAGGTTGCCCAGGGCTGTGCCCAGTCAAGTTTGATTATCTCCAAGGACACAGATGCCACAATCTAGCTGGAAAACCTATTCCAGCATTTGACCACCCTCACAGTGAAAAAGCTTTTTATGTTTAGAGGGAATTTCTTGTATTTCAGTTTGTGCCCACTGCTTCTTGTCCTGTCACTGGACATGGGTGAGAAGAGTCTGATTCCCACTTTATTTCCAATCCCCCCTCCCCGCCCCAGGTATTTATACACATTGAAGAGACTCTCCCTAGGCCTTCTCTTCTCTAGGCTAGAAAATTCCAGCTCGCCCAGCCTCTCCTCATATGACAGATGCCCCAATCTTTTAACCACCTCTGTGGTCCTTCACTGGACCCACTCCAGCATGTCCATGTGTCCCTTATACTGGGGAGCCCAGAACAGGACACAGCACTCCAGAACTTGCCTCACCAGTATCAAATTGAGGGGAATAATCACCTCCCTTGGTCCACTGGATGCTGGTGGCCACCTTTTCTCCAAGTGCACATTGCTGGTTTATGTTCAACTTCATGTCCACCAGGACCTCTATGCCTTTTTCTGTCCAGCTGTTTCTCAGCCAGATGGCCTCCAGCCTGTATTTGTGCATGGGATAATTGCTTTACTGGTGCAGGACTTTGCATTTCCCTTTGCCGAATTTCATGAGGTTCTGCCAGCCCATTTCTCCAGCCTGTCAAGGTCCTCTGAATGACAACAGAACCATCTCATGTATCAACCACTCCTCCAAATTTAGGGTAGACTCTGCCTCATTGTCTGTCAATAATGAAGGTGTTGAACAGTACTGGTCCCAGTATTGACCATGGGGTTGGACCCAGTATTGACCATGGGGTTGGACCCAGTACTGACCACTAGGGACTGACCTCCAGCTGGATTTTGACCCTCTTCTTTTGGTCCAGTTTCAGGCAATTTTCAGTTCACCTTACTGTCTGTTTATCCAGTCCTTACTTGCTCCATTTGTCTGTGAGGATGTTATGTGAGACAGTGTTGAAAGCCTTGTTAAAGTCAAAATAAACAACATTCAGTGCTCTCAATGTCGCAGATTACCATGATCTTTCAAAGATCAACAAGAGTGGCATCACCATGACATGGGCCGGCTCCTTCAGCTCTTGTGAGTGCCTTCCCATTGGGTGCCATGCACATGTGTATGTCCCATTTGTTGAAATGTTTGCTAATTTGATCCTCCTTTACCAAGGGTAAGTCTTCACTGCTTCAGACTTTCCCACAGGTCTCAGGGGCCTGGGATTCTTGAGGGCAAATCTCACCCGTAAACTGAGGTGAAAACAATGTTGTGTCACTTGGCTTCTTCCATGTCCTGCATCACCAGGTCACTGCAGTAATGAGCCCTGCTTTCCCTCATCTGCCTTTTGCTGCTGATGTATCTGTAGAAGCCTTTCTTATTTCCCTTTGTGTCCCTCACCAGATTCAACTCCAGGTGGGCATTGGCTTCCCTGACACCATTCCTGCATGCTCGGACAGCGTCCTGTCATCCACCTGCGTCACTTGATCCTCCCTCACCTCCTGGTGTACTGGTTTTTATAGCATTTGAACAAAACACCTTTCAAATGATGAAGAACAGATTTCCATTAGCGGGTTGTCCACACTCCCTGTCAAAGCCAAGCTGCCGCGCAGAGAAGACCCCAAGAGGTAAGTCAAGACACACAGCAGACAAGAATGAGCCTAAGTGAATCTCAAGGATAAGAGTGACTGGCAAGGGGCAGTGCTGGGATTCTACAGCACCAAAATTCAAGCACATGATGGGATCTGAAGAGAAATTCAAAGGTAGAAAGGGAAGAGGGCAGATGGTAAGTTCTGTGGAGTGACACTGAAATCAGACATCTCATTGTAAGGGTGAAATGGCACAAATGGAAGATCTCATACATTATCAGAACTGACACTGGATTTCAGTTTCTGCTCACAGAGGTGTATTAGTTGACAAAGTAACAGGGTTGGAAAGCTTTAAAGATGCACAAAATAGTCCAATAGAGAGGCAAAAGAAGAATCTATGACACCAGAATGAACTACATGACACTAAAAACAGGGGAGCAAATAAAAGGACTGAAAAAAACCCCACTTAAACCAGCTGGTTAGCAAGGAGGCAAAAAGAAGAACTGGATATGTTTTTTTAAAAAAAACATATAAGACGATTCTCAGTCAGTATAAACTGACATAGTTCCGTTAATATCAGCCAAAGGTTTATTACGAAACAGAAGTTCACTGCTTTGAATTGATGCTGTAGGGTCACAGGGAGGAACACACACCTTAACTGAAGTTTTACCCACACAAGGATTGCGGGCTCAGACCCCATGTAAAGGACCTTGGGTTTTTTTAAGCAACTATGTTTAATTTTCTAACCAAAACTTTCTCTTTCTGGATTCTAACTTTTACAATATTAGCCCCACTGCACTACAATGACCGCTTACCTTCTTTAACTCTTCTTGAATACTTCTGCCATTCTCCTCTGAGGACAAACTCTCCTTTTGGTTTTCAGGGTCTGTTCTAGGTTCTGACTCTTGTTCTTCACCAGAAGATGTTTCCTTGTCACTCATTTTAGCAGCAAGCTGAAATAACCTGGATTTAAGCTCCTCTTCCATAAGGTCAGGCTTGATGTTATGATGCTGATCCTCGCTGCTTATATCTGTTTCTGATAAATCATCGAAATCCTACATGGAAATTAGAAGAACAGTATAATTACTGTATAGGTACAGCAAGGAAAACAAATAGCTTCTTGAAAAGTATAGGTATGATCGCTCTGCAGGGAAGCTAGAAAGAAAGTACACTAAGTGTGCTGGTGAAAAAATACCACGTCTTTACAGAGGAATGCCAGTAAACCCACACTCGTCGGATTATATTTATCACTCCTGCTTACTTTTATATTATGTAAAAAGGATCTATCCAAATCATTATGTATCTGTGTGCAACTACTGTAACAAAAGCCTTAATGTCATTTCCCATTCCCAGCACTGCACTGCCATCACCCTTGGGCATGGTGCAGGTAAAGTGAAGTGTGGGAATGAAACGACTTGTGACCTGGCAGTTGTGTCCAGCTTTCAGGTGAAAGCTTCCCTAGGATTCCCTGACGTTAAGTGGGATTATCCCATCATTCATGGTCTTGAGCATTATCTGTGGTTTTCTTAAAGACTACTGGAAACAAGTTTTGAAATATCTCTCTTTTATTACATAATCGTGTTTAAGATTTTCAGCTTTCCCAGTGATTATTTACATAGGTGGGTCCTCCACAGTGACGATTATTTCCCAAATGCCAACCTCCTTGGAAAAAGTTCAATCTTTAGGAGCACATTCTTTTCTTACTCTTGGATCCTTAAAGGTGGGAAGCACTCAGAGGATCAGTTAAGTACGGTGGGCGTTACAGACTTGACTGCAACAAGTTCCTTACTTCGGAGGCTGAACAGAAGAAAAGCAAAATCCTTTTGCAAGTCTGTTTAGGGTGCGTGCCCAACATTTAATAATGTGGAAAGGGGGCTTGCTTTTTTTTTTTTTGTCAGCCCTTGCAGGAAATCTGAAAATATCTGGTGGTTATGCCAAAAACTAATGTCCAGATACATACTAACTTATTTTCTGGATCTGTGCTGTCTGATTAGGACCCAATTTCCTCTGGTTTCCACTACAGTCCATGGAGAGACAGGCATCTCCCAGAATAACCCGCTCCACCTGTAGTGTTAACTGCCTTTGGAAATGGTCTTCTCCCCCTGCTGACTGCTAAGAGAGAGCTTAGAATAATTAGACTTTGTTTAGTGCTTCAGTCAAGTGCATAAAGTAAGGTGGAATTAAGTGGTTTTAAAAGTGATGAATTCTTTGAAACAGAGTGCAATCATGACAAAACCACCTGGAAGGAGGGTATAAAGAATGCAGCCTGGGACCCAGAAGCAGTAGGCACATTGCAGCAGGTTGAGGAGGAGGATTTGGAGCAATTCTCAGCTAGGAAATTATTCCTATTTACCTTACGCTTTCCTACCGTGACAGGACCAGACACTGCTGGAGAAACTAAAAGCTGTGCTCTCTCTACCGTCCATTTGGAAATACATAAACAGGAGATTTGCTTTGCGCAGCTACTCCTTCTGCAGCCACAGTATTTATGGATGGACCAATTACCCCCAGTGCTCATGGGAAACGTTAACTCTGACAACTCTTTTACAAACCCTACCTGCCAAACTGCTCTTAATGAATTGACACATTATGTTCATAATGTCAGTCCTCATCTCCCATACAGTAAACCATACTATGTGATGTCTAGCACTTTCACAGCTTTCTGGACAATTTTTGTCTGCAGTTACCTGTGAATCAATTACACAACTAAATTATTGCTTTATAGCTCCCCTTCAGGATGCAGAAGGCCCTTTTAGAAAATCAGGATTTGAAAGTACATGCTTAGCTATAATAGAAGGGGAACCATAGGCTTATGCTGAAATTTATTCTTTTCCCAAACAATCAGCTTTTGCAGAATAAAAAGCTTTTTCTCCCAAATGAACTTCCAAGCTGTTCTTAGTAAGATCAAGAACAAGATTTCAAGTCAGTGTGTTTCCACTTTATTTTTATAGTATGTTATGATATGTTTCTATATACATTTAGAAGACTGGCGTCATTTCGCCTTTTTAATTAAAAATCTGTATTTATCATAATGGTGCTTCCTCAAATTGTAGCAAGAGATATTTTTTTTTTCCAGACATACCCTGCATGTCATTCAAAAACTCATTACAAACCCCATCCAACAATCTGCTAATGAAAAAAAAATCACATATTGCTAAAATTTTGCTACATTTTTTTTCAGCTTTTTGCTACATTTGCCAGCACAGGTGAAAGTCACGAGCTGCCTTGGCATCCCTGGGGTTTTATTCCACATTAGCTAAATTTGTGTTATGAATACACATCCTTTCTCAGGGGAGGACTCACCTTAAGGGTATTGATTTTATTACAGCTGGATTCAGGTATGTCTATTATCCATCTCTCTGCCTTTCAACCTCCTTACAATGAGCAGGTGGAGTATTTACATTTGAAAGAGCTGTTAGTTTCTGCTTACATGCAGAGATAATGATATCCTATAATGCTATACTTTGTGGTTTCTGGTAGGCTGCTTGGCTTATGTGTTGAGCTTTTCAGGTGGTGGCAGTGAACTATTTGCAAGGGGATGATACCTCTTTCATGGATTAACAGATTGAAAAAATGCATTAGAAGCCATGGCAACAATAAAAAATAGCAAATACATTGAAAGGTACTATTATTATTAATTTAATAGATGCTATCTTAAACTTCATTATTCTTTAGTGTTCACGCTTTGGCTTTATCCGGTAAGTTTAATGACATCTTTGTGTTCATATAAATCATTGTGTAAGTTCCCATTTGCATCTATCAGCAACAGCTAATACTAACATCTGCAAATAAGAAGAAAGGGCTACCGCTGTGTCTGAAAGCAGCTTCAGCAACGGCTGGGCAGACTAACACAGCCACAAACCCACTCTCACTAAAAGAAAATCAAGTGTTTCTAATGCAAGCATAAGTCCTTTAGCAGACAATGAACTAGGAAATACACCCTTCCTCATCCACACTGTCCAAATCCGTGCATGCAAATGGCTGATAACATAACATAATCCCAGCAAACAACAACAAAAAAAAGCGCCCCAAAATAAAACAAGTAAAGTACTGGCTAGGAGGCTCCAGAACTGAATCCATGTTATACTTCAAACTCTTGAGAGAAAGCTCCATTCGTATAGGATACCAAAAATCAGAAACTACAGTTTTCAGGAAAAGACACAAATTGTGAGGTTTGCAGGCAGTTTCTCAGCGAGAGCCCGTGTAATTTCAGGGCAGCTGTTTTCAATAAATACATCCCAAGCGCCATCCCGTGGGGACCAGCAGTCCGACAGCACTCACCCCGTACCTGGCTGCAGGGCAGGAGGGCTGTAATTAACAGGTGGGGTCTCCTGATTAAAGAAGCAAACTCATAATGAGGGCACTTCCTTCACTTGAAGAAATTAAGCCATACACTTTCCATCAGAAATGTAAGAATTGCAGCTACGCTAAGCAACATCTCTTCCTCTCAAAAATATAATGAAACCAATATGTAAGTATTAGTAAGAATAATATCAATTATTAGTATTATTAATAATAACAAAAGCAGACAGAGATTGGTGGTTTGAGTGGCAATTTCTTGTAAACAGTTATAATTTGCAAAAGAATTATCATTAAATGCAAGGTTGCACTTCCCAGTTCAGTTTCCACAGGAATGTAAGTCTTCTGTGGTACATAAGCAATCAGGCTATCAGAAATTTATTACAATAGGACTTTGGTTTTATCAGGACAGTTTTCATGTTGTACTTTGTGTACTTGCTTCATAACTGTGCTTACAGCATCTCTACAGGCAACCCAGTAAAGCAGGTTGTTCTTTTATCTATCATTAAGTGGTAAAAAACTCTCCCCAAATACAGTACATCCTGATACCCATTCTCAGGTTTCCCTTTTTAAGTTGCTCCAGACTTTATACAATGAATTCTTTCTCAGTTACAAAGTCCCCATTTCAGTGCTGAGTCCAAAATCCATTTTAAAAAAAATGCCACAGCATTATCCTAATTTAGGTACTGGATCTTGATTAAACAAGACCTAATTTTTAATAGAAATTCAGTTGTGAGTTATGAAATGACTGCAATTGTTCCAGATTGTTACTGCTTAAAATTCTCTAGATGTGGAGCAGGGAGAGAGGAAAGGGCCCGTTTTCATTTCACTGTGAGTTTCCAAGAGTAGCAAACAAGAACACGACCCGCACTACTTGAAAATTAAAAAAGAAAACCCAACTTTTAGGCTGCTAAACTGAAATCCTGTTGTGCAATGTTGATGAAAACATAATGGTTAACAAATTGTCATGTTATTATTACAATGCAGTAAAATAAGGTTATTATTACAATGCAATGAAATCAGGAAAAAATATGTTTCTTTACTGCAATTTACATATGATCAGTTGTTCAGTGTCTCATACCTAGATGCAACATGGCTTAGAAGAGCATTTTGTATGGTTTCTGTAAATTCTGTACAGCCTCAGCACATGAAAAATCTACGACTGATTTAAAACCCCCATAATGAAGCTTCCTTAAGTTTACGCTGACTGCAGTTCTCCATGCACCTACACCATCATTTTGTACAAACTGTTTACATGTAGGGCTTTTCCTGCTGCAGCCTCAATCATTTTACCAAGATCAGTATGTTACTTCGGGGATTATATGGAACCCTGACGCCTCTTTAATTTCGTTTTTTTTTAAGCAATATAATGATGTCTGGCTAATTTATTATCATACCTCAAATCATATTCCTTATGCTTATGATCATTTTAATTGCTTCCTAGAACTGTTCAACCGTGCAATACCCTTGCTATAAACTGCAGTAGCCAGTCCATTCCTGCTCCCAGCAGCGCTCATGTACTGGAGGCTGGAGTAAAAGTTCACAGAATCACAGGATGGTCAGGGTTGGAAGGGACCTCTGGAGATCATCCAGTCCAACCCCCCTGCCACAGCAGGGACACCTACAGCAGGTAGCACAGGACGGCGTCCAGGCGGGTTTTGAATGTCTCCAGTGTGGGAGACTCCACAACCTCTCTGGGCAGCCTGTTCCAGTGCTCCACCACCCTCAGAGAAAAGAAGTTCCTCCTCACGTTAAGATGGAACTTCCTATGTTCAAGAATGTTCAGTTCTCCGAATGTGGGCACCAGCTGTCAAATCAGCCACCAGGTTGTATGTGTCCAAACACAAACTAAATGTAAACAAACCCACCTGTACATAAACTTCCCAGTGAGAATTTAATTGCTTTGAAAACAGTGGCGTGATCTGGAGGCAGTGTGTCTCCACCTGCCCCACTGTGGCTGAGGGAACAGGACAGCAGGAACAGTCTCTTTTAGCCTCAGGGGTAAAATGAAGAGGAGAAGTGGTCAGAATCCCAAACCTTGAGCAGAGAGGTAGGACTTAAGACACAAAGCAACTCACAAAAGAACTGGAAAAACCAATCATTTTCTGCACCAGCTTGCACTTTGAAGCACACGCTGCTGCTGGAGGATGCCATCACGTATGTCTGGAGGCATCCTGCCTTTTTGTTTTCCACTGGAGCAACACCTCTCCAGGACATCTTCCCTGTGAGCTCTGCTCTTCTATGCTCTGCAGAGCAGTAGTAACTTGAAAGCCATGATATGAATGTAGGCACACGTAGACACACAAAATAAGCACAAATCCGCAAAGCCAGAAAGGGAAATGCAGAAGTCGGTGTACAAAATATGGTCTTTGTGCAGTCCCTGGAAAGTCCTGTAATTCTGCCTGATGTTCTAATAAGTTATTAACGGCCACTGATGTGTTGTTACAGCACGTTATCGTACATAACTCAAGGCCAGGCTGGACGTGGCCTTGGGCAACCTGGTCTAGTGGGAGGTGTCCCTGCCTATGGCAGGGGGGTTGGAACTCGATGATCTTCAAGGTCCCTTCCAACCTAAACCATTCTATGATTCTATGATAACTCCCCTTCAACAACTGTACATTATAAACGTACGAGGACACGAGTATAAATGAATCAGTACAAAACACCCACACCTGTCTCCTAAAAGCAGATGGAACAGATACAGAATTAACAATAGTCTACCCAGCATCAAAAGCCTGCTGAAATCCTAGAACCCTAATCTTGACTTACGATTAGCTGCATTGATGTCTTTCTATGGGAAATACACGCTAGTAGCAGAAGCAAAGACAGACAATTCCAGGCATCCTAAAATTGCTCAGATGGCTTTAAAGACTGGATCGGGTTGCTTGTAGTCAGAAGCATAGGGAGAAGACGGTACTTAGCTCCTTGCTTCAGGCTTACCAACACTCTGCTGCACCTACGATATGGCTCCAGAATTTGAGAGGGTCAGGACGTGGGAAATGGAACTGGGCAAGGGGTCAGTATTCTCCTCATCCAGCTGGGTAATTAGTTAGAAGTGTGCTTGTACTGCTAAAAAAGTTTTTGAGGGGGACAACTGGATCCCTTACATAATACCAGTCCCAGGCCTGGACAAACTCCAGACAGACTTCTTTGCTTTCTGGTTATCCCACACTTCTTGTTAAAAAGAAATGTTTGTGGCGTGCTTTGCAGTTTTCAAGTTGCATGCTCAGTTATTCCAAGTTTGAGCTGTTATTTTCTGTTTGTTTTGGTTTTCTTTTTTTTTTTTTTTAAACAAATGTCAAATGACACATTATTTAAATGGAAGTAGTTTGTAAACACTTACCCTAACACACCAGAACTCCTAATCAAGTGACCAATTAAAAGCAGACATCACTTGGACTATATTTCAAAACTAGCCCTTTCTAAATTTCTGCTGCTTGTTAGCTTTATCCCTTACCAGGACATTTCCAAACAGCACACACAAGGTTCCCAAGGGTATGAGTTATTTCTTATTCCAAGAACAAAGGAGTTAAAAAAAAACCACCAAAACCCCAATGCAACAGAACAGGTGATTAGTCAACATTTGCTAGCTGTTGGCAAATCCTGACTTTTTGTTTTTGTTTTTGTTTTTTTTTTAAGAGCACTGCATTTTACAGCATTAACAATGTCATTGATCAGATGCAAGTGGTGTATTTGAGGAAGAGGCAAAGCCTGTTCATGGTACATATGACACTTTACCTTTGCTTCTGCTCAGTTATGAGACATGAGGAGGATAAAGCTTGCAAGAACACTCCACTCCCACTCACAATTCATGTGTTATTGCCAATTTAGCTTAATTAGTTTTACCCAGCTCCTTTTGAGATTGGACTCGGTAAGCTCAAACACAATTACCTGACTTAAATTCATCTTGTTGGTTTTTGTGCGATTTTTTCCTTCACATATTTCTTCAGAAATTGCTTTGTTTTTCCTCCACCTTCTTGATCTCTTTTCTAAATCATAATGGACTTCTTCAGTCTCACTGCTGTCTGAATACTCCAAGCTGGTTGCCTGTGGATTGAAATTTACATCCAGTTCTCCGTGGAAATGTTTTTTTTCCATTCTGGGCATATCACTTTGAGTTCTGCTTTGTAACCAGAGAAGTTTGCTAGGTCCTTTAGCTTCCTGGGAAGAGTTTACTGACGATGTTTCAGAATCTGAGAACAGCGTCTCAGTATTGGTGTATAACCCAGAGGAAGGGGAGGTCACTGCCTGGTACTGATCATTGCCGTAAACCCATTCAGTACCATAATGGGAATTGGAATAATAGAAATCATCTGGTAACTGCCGAGGTCTCCGACGCAGCTTGTTCAAGGCCACATTCCAGTCGTAGTCATCCTCGCTGTCTGAGCCCATCTCATCATAGGCAGAGACAACGCTGGATTCATTCTCCAAAGCTTCGAATACTTGACTCTTTGGTTTGGCGAGCATTCGAGGACGAGGCAAAGTGACATTCTGCAAAGCTACCCAATTTCCATCAGTGCTTTGAAAAACAGAAGGCGGATCTATGAAAACGAAACAAGAACAATTATCGCTACGGGATCACAGGGTGAAAGCCTCATTTTACTGGCCAGTTTGCAATCAACTGGCCACAAAGCGGAGGGTTCAACAAAACTAATGAACAAATACAAGTGTTGCTGCTACATAAACTCTCTCACCTCGTAACCCCTGCTGCCATTACTCTTTTTAATCAGAAGCCACCACTTAAAGTCATGGTGATGGCTATTTAAAATGTGAGAGTACTTGGACCAAAGCTTTTTTCTAAAAGAATTATTAGGAAAGGATGAGGGAACACAGACACATATAAACCCCGTGTTTTGCAAATGTCTTCATTCTGTGTGCAGTTCTGGTCTGCCGTCTTGAAAGGGAAAGATGGAAAAAGGATCAGAGAAGAGCAACAAATGTTGCACCAGATTCTGAAATGGCTTCCATTCAAGGAATGATTAAGTAAGCCATCTGGAGGAGAGAAAACTGAGAGGATACATACTAAAAGATAAGGTGGAATCTCTTCCAACCTACCTATTAGAGGACATCAATTGAAACTAGTGAAATCAAGGTTCTAAACGAACAAAAAGAAAGAAATGGGATGCAATGGGTACCAGAAATGTGGAGCTTCTTGCCTAGGGGTGTTACAGATGCTAGAAATTAATCTGGGATAAAACAGAGATGGCTATGGACACAAAAGAGAAATCCACTGAGGTTTACTAAATACAGAAAACCACTTCTAGCTGAGCTAATCATTAAGATGAAAGTTCTGGAGGTTCAGAGCCTACTCAGGCAGCATGAAAAGATTTGCTGTCTCTTAATCTTTCTTAGGCTCTTGCTTATGGTTACTGTTGCTGCTGTTGTATCCTAGACTAAATGAGCTTTTTGTCTGACCCAAGCACTGCTGCTCTCACACTTTTTCAGAGTATGTTTTACAACTCTGACAGAAAAATATAAATGTCACACATATGGTCAAAAAGTGCTGTAAAACTCATAGAATTGCATTTCTTCTTGTCATGGTTTGGATTTACACAGTAATCTCAGCCTACTGAATGAATTTTTGAGCCTTACAGATTCCTTCCATGGGTTCAAATTTGCCATTACCAGAAAATTGTAGAAATACTTATTAAAAACTATTACTTTTCCAAAACTGTAAACAGAACATCACTATTTAAAAATGGAAGTGTTGTAGATTATACTCAAGCGCCTTGCATTACATGATTACAAATACTTGGAGCTCAAGAAAATGACTTTTTCCCCACAATTGTTCATAAGGAACATAAGTATGCAGCAAAAAGGTGTGCTCAGTTTAAAAAAAAAGGTCTGTGGTGCACTACCAGCAGCAAAACACCCCCACAAAAATGAAACACAATAATTAAATGGTAATTAAACCTAGGAGCTCCACAAGATTTAGAGCAGTTTTTGTATTTGTTACTCGTTTGAGTCCTTTTGGCTTGTTTTCACTTCCTAAATTTCATGCCAATTCACAGAACTTAAGAAAATACATCACTGAAATCATTCTTACTCCTTCTTAAAAAGAAATCAAAATAGTAATAGCTTTCTTGTAGCAGTGACCAGCTGATGATACTACCGAAGTCAGGTTCATAGGGAGAACTAACAACTCTTTATTGTAACAGTTGATTGTGGAGAAAAAAAGAATACAAGCTATCAAGCTTAAGGAACTTCTGCTTGTTCGCTTTTTCCAACTATGTATCTTAATAGAGAGCTGCACAGGAAAGACATGGACCTACTGGAGTGAGTCCAGAGGAGGGCCACAAAAATGATCAGAGGGCTGGAGCACCTCTCCTATGAGGAAAGGCTGAGAGAGTTGGGGCTGTTCAGACTGGGGAAGAGAAGGCTCCGGGGAGACCTTATTGCGGCCTTCCAGTACCTAAAGGGGGCTTATAAGAAAGAGAGAGAGAGACTTTTTAGCAGGGCCTGTTGCAATAGGACAAGGGGTAATGGCTTTAAACTGGAAGAGGGTAGACTTAGACTAGATATAAGGAAGAAATTTTTTACAAGGGCGGTGAAACACTGGCACAGGTTGCCCAGAGAGGTGGTAGATGCCCCATCCCTGGGAACAGTCAAGGTCAGGTTGGACAGAGCTCCAAGGAACCTGATCTAGTTGAAGATGTCCCTGCTCATTGCAGGGGGGTTGGACTAGATGACCTTGAAAGGTCCCTTCCATGCCCAACTATTCTATGATCCTATGTTTACAGGTGAGATCATATTTACACAAATTAGCACAATCAGGTATTTACTATAGGCTCAACAGGCACCACAATTTCATCACAAATGTGGTTCTTAGATGAAAGAAGCAGAACAAATCCCCTGAGTAGAGCACCTGAAAGGAAACTGGGTCAATTTGTCATTCTGCTATAGTTAAGCAATTGTTAAGTACTAAATTACTCAACAGTTGAATTCAATGGGATTGAAGTGGGTTCTTAAATTTAAGCACCCAATTAACTGCATTACAGAAAACAGGCCTTCCACTAAAATGCCCAGGAGAACACCACTTCTGACAGGGGGTTGAATGAGCAGTTCACAAAGTAATGCATACTTAGTTAAGTTGGATTTTAGTACTACTTTACTATCACTTTCTTTTTTGGGGATGGAGGTGTATTGACACCATTGAATTTTCAGCCTCCCAGGTTATCAACTGGCTTTACAGACAAATGAATCGAATTGATGGCCAGCCCCCACCCCCAGTTCCCACTACACCCAAACACATTTTGGCTGCTTCTGCTTGCCAGTGCCTCGTCAGTCAGCTGTGGGACTTACAGCACCTGTAAACACACCCTACAAAAGAGAAGTTTTCCACTTGTTTAGTTTCATGAACCAATTTGCTAGAGGGGGGTCAGATGGGCTCTACAGCTGTTACAAGAGAAGAAGCAGGAACAAGCACACTCCATCATGGGAGGACAACAGCAGCTTTGCTGTTCCCTCTCATGTGGAGCCAGGATCTGCTACTGCAGCATCCCCTTGCAACGCTGTGGGGATGAAAACTAACCAACTCCTCTGTGCAGTAGCTGCCTGGTGCTCCTCTCTTGTGGCCTCATGAACACTACAGCCAGAACAAGAGAGGTAGGTGCTCCCTACCAAGAGCAGGAACCACCTTCTTCAATGACAGCCTGTACTCAATGTCATCTTGAAGTAAGCAGGGAACTGCATTCTATCCCAGGGTACTGACTCAGGAATGGGGCTGACTTAGGAAGCTACTCACTATCCATCATCCATATTCACATCATACCTAATGCACGGAAAGACAGAGGACATAGATATAGGGAAGCTGCTGGTTTGGGAAGTTGCTACTCATACAGCCTCCTCAAACTTGTGTGGAAGCAGCAGTTAGGGACGCTCAGAACACTGCATTGGTGAATTCATTGGGGCTGAAAATAAAGGTGCAAGGGGGAATCCTATATGTGAATTATTTCACTATTTGGTTCAGCATGTAACATGTAACAGTTAACGTG
Source organism: Pluvialis apricaria (assembly GCA_017639485.1). NCBI lineage: Eukaryota > Metazoa > Chordata > Aves > Charadriiformes > Charadriidae > Pluvialis > Pluvialis apricaria. The sequence continues at coordinate 51,384,243 of CM030008.1, forward strand.
CAACAGAAGGGAGTCTGTGGGCAGCTGCAAACTCCTTCAACTGGAGGACAGATAAGCAGGGGGCAAAGCAGGGCCCTTTGGGCTCTGATGTCTTAAAAGCTCTGAAATGTATCCAAATTAGATGCCCAATGTTTCCTATCAACCCGAAATCAACTCCCCAAAGGCCAAAATTTTGAAATCTTTTCTTCGAAAAAATACAATAGTATGCTAAGCATGACACTCAGCATCATCAAACAGACATCTTTACACGTGACCCCTGCAATCACAGAGATCAGCAGAAATTTCCTGGGGAGGGTCCTTGCTTTAAGTCATATTTATCCCACATATGAGTGCGTACCAAAAAAAAGTCATATTCGTACTAGAAATATTTACTTGTTTCATTTAGCCTGTCCACGCTTTTCCAGCTGGGTAATGCAGAAAGCTTGCGTTCCTTCTGTTTCCTGAATTGTCCTTTTTGCTGCCTCCAAAGAGCCTCAGTCACAGACGAAGCAGGGTCTAGCCCTTTACTGGGCATATCTTCACTAGCCAGGGAGAACGCAGACTGAGACCTCTGTGGGAATAAAAATCAAAAAGCATAATTTAAAAATAGAAATACTTAATTATCAAACTCTTTACCATAATTAGGATGAATATTCAGTTACCCATAGAAGTGTGGGATCTGCTAGCATCCAGAAACTGAATTTAATGCATTCAAAAGCACTGTTTCAGTGCTAGATTGCTTATTTATGTGCATTTCTGATGCTATGCAAGGAGGCAGGAAATTGTTTATTCTACCACAGACCAGATGGAGAGAAATAACTAAGGTGAAGTTGTTAGGAATGTGCTTGGTGAGGACTGATATCTAACTGCTTTGACTGAAGCTAGCCAGAAAGAGATCCCATTGTGGTGAGACATGATGATCTATTGTAGGCTCAACAGGCCATCTGGTGTAACAATTTGCTGAAATTAAAAATTAAAAAAAAAAATCAAACAAACAGCCTGTTCCCCAAAAATAGATGTGCGGCTCAACTGACTTCAATGCAGAATTCTTTTGTTTGCTAGGACATACATACCACACAATAAGCCAAGCAGTTTTATGCAGTCTTGCTAATGAAGTAAGCATAGCCTACAATTGCACATCTATCTGTTTCTAGGAGAGTCACATTTCAAGTCAAAATGAGGTAAAATACTGTTATGATTGTTAATGAGCCCCATCTACAACTGAGGGGACGGCGTTTTCCCTTGGAACCCCATAAATAGATCATACATTTTAGTTTTGACATAGGCACAAGGGCCAGTTACAGAAGTCACATTCAAATTTGGCCAGATGTTGAAAAAAACCTGCGAAAGCTGGCAGTGTCCTGCCGATTTCAGGATAATTCACCCTTACATATCAAATCACATCTGTAATTCTAGAAGCAAAGCTACAGCAGCTCGAGTCAAGTTTTAACATCTGGCTGGCACTATTTGTCTGCAGTGCAATTTTTTTTTTTTTTAATTAATAACTTTGCTTTTGATGACAGTGTGTGCTTAGGCAGCTTGAATGGCTAAAGAGATCACTTTTTCAAACAACAATTAGCTTTTTCCCCATACCTTTTTGCCACTCAAAACCGCTGTCTTGGCCTTCATAACAGAGTTGGTAAAAGACTGCCTGCGTACTCCAGGGTTTCATTAAGAAGTACGCTTTCAAGTGGCTAAGCTTCTTTACTCGGGCCAAGTTGGCGCTCTCAAATCTTTGTACATTTTAACTGATGTTCAAATTACAAATAATTAACTAAAACTGTTAATCTCAAAAGGGCCACTCTTTGCCTGCATCAGAGCTCTGCTTTGCACTGGTGCAGATGAGGAAAAGGATAATCTGACTTTCAGCTATTTTCAAGTCCCTTCAATTCCCAGGACAGCATAAGCATTGCTGGGAGTCCTGCTGGCTTGAAAGCAACAATTTCACCACTTTCCTGGCTGCACCTCCTCCCATCTGAAATGCTCCTGTGTGGGACCCTTGTACCCTGCCAGAAGATTTAATTAACTGCAAATCTTCCTGTATCCTTGGCTCAGCAGTGTGATTTCATAACAGATTCAGTAAAAAGAAACAAAACCAAACACCAGGGTTTAGTTTGGCTTCTGAAATCTGGAGAAAAAGCCAGAATTAGTGCCCCAGAATCAAGTATTTTCTGTAACCGCAACAACTGCATAACTTGATTAATCCTGTCCATGCAAAGACATAGGTTCAATTATGACGCATTGGAGTGTTTCTTTTCAAATTCAGTGACATGAGCTACTAAAAATGAGCTCATACTACTGTATAATTTTATTACAGGGAAACATTCAGATGACCACTTTTACAAACGAGCTATATTCAAGTATATATTTAGGCTGTTTCAAACCTCAAACTAGATCTTCAACTGATCAAGATCATCCGAGTCCTCAACTCCTTAACCCCACAAAAGGGTTAATAATTTAACACAATACAGACAGGTACATTATTTTTTCTTGCTACAGGAATTTGCTCATTAATTTTTATTTCATCCTGCCAGGATATATAGACAATATAAACAATTCTGCCACAAATTCGCAGCCTGAACTGTGCTGTGGCTCACTTTACTTCGTTGTAAAGCAAGAACTACTCAACTTCCCGTTCTTACAATAAATTAGGTCCAGTTCACGTCTGCCATCCTCTGATATCTTTGTGTTAAAGTTGTTATGTGCTGAAAAGAGCAAGCTGTCATGGCTGTACCTGTTTTCACAGTACCAAGAATAGTCCCTCAGGGCACATTCTTCTTCCATGAGTATGGCAAACACAGAGAGATAAGAGATGCTGAAGAACCCAGAAGAAGGAATATCCTACAGTTTAATCACTAGTATCTATTTTCCCTTATTACTTAAAGAACTGAATTGTAAGAAGGAGAAGAAAAAAAAAATCAGGAAAAACTCAAGTAGTCTGTTCCATGATAACTTGGGCTCAAATAATGAAAGTAACATGTTTTTTCTTATTATGAAAAAATCTGTAGGTTTGACAGCTTTTCTGGTGTTTTGTTTAAATGGCAGTTTCTCACCTGCCTACTCAGTGTTTCATAAACACCACAGTAAAGGCTCCATCGCAGTGATGGCAGCGTCTGCACTTAGCTCTCAGCTAACCCCAGACCCAGCAGCAGCTTAGCCCTGGCAACTCAGAACTTGGCTCGGGCTGTGAAACCCATGGAAGGAGCTCAGCAATCCTGCCCTCAGACCTGTGCTTCTGCAGCAACGCCGCTACCAGCACCACCTGAGCAATTTAAAGGTAGGTCAGGTGCACCTACACTATAGGGCAGATATGTCTTTCTGAAGGACAAAAAGATACTCAACGGCTTGAAGGATTAAAAAAGACGATGAGCATGAAGGGCCTGATGGACAAAACACACTGATAAACAAGGAAGCAGAGAAAAGCAAGTAGACACAGTCCCTTGTGGTATAGCAGCCGAGGATCTCAAATAAACTTATTCAAACAAGCTTATCTAAAACAAGCTGATTCTTTTAAACTGTGTGCTGAAACTTGTGGGTCAGGTCAGAAGGAAACTGCTCTCCACAGTTTCTGCCAGCTCTCTGTGGAGAGTAGAAAGTTGGTATTATGCAGGAACTGCTGCTAATTCCCAGGAAAATGCCTCCAAATGCAGCAAGGGAAAAAGCTTTTAGTGCCTCCAAAGCTTGGCTTGAGGCCATCCTCACCCTTTTCTACAGTGTATGTGAATTTTTGATAAAATCTGTCTTGGAGTGCTCTGCTATAAGTACCACCTCTTCTCACTGAAGATGGTTCAATGTCACAGAAGGCTCAAGGAGAGAAAAGTAATGCCAAGCTAAAATAGTTTGACTGCACCCCTGCATTCAGACCCTGAAAAAGGATGAAATGATGCTACTGGAAGAGGCTGTTGAACTAGCACTCTTCCACTACTACTTTTGTAGTTCTTGTAACTGGAGAGATTTAAATGATCAAGAAGTGACAGCATTCTAATAAGCTCCAATTAAGAAGAATAAATAAAAGTAGAGGATTAGGTTATTTCTTGTTCTGAAAGTTAGGTTTAGATAGGGATGGAAGGACAGATAGTAGAATTGTGTTTTACTCAGACAAGTATGGGTGGAAAGAAAGTGTAGATATTCATCCCTGTTAGCAGTTCAAATCACTGGTAACACCGATAACAACACAAAACGGAGTGTCAATAGCCAAGCCTGGTGTAGGAATAGAAAAGAAGCCTATCCTGGCATGAGAACAAATCAGTCTATGTTGGCATAAACATGGCCATTTTTTTCAGAGCACAAAAGCAAATGTTTGTCCACAAGCTTATGGCCAATCAATTACCGGCCCGACTGATGACTCTATCTGAAAAGCAAATGACTCAAGATGTCCTTTTGTTGCTTTTGCAATTAAGAGCAAACTAGAAAGTTAGTTATTTGGTGCGAGGTTACGCAGCAAAAGCTCTAATTGTGGCTGGCACACTTTCATCAACTTGAACTCAGCTGGCACCACTAACGCAACAGCCCTAGAGCTATAGCATGGGCTTCAGCATGGGTTACAAACCTATGTACATGCCTACCCATGCTGCTGACTTCACTGCCACGCTTTCCTGCGGCAGGCAGCAGCAGTACACATTACTGTGCTGCATTTGTACCTCCCTTCCTCATAGATACAACAGCCCATTTGTAGATCCACAGGGGACATTTTTCTCTCATGGACATTTGCATAGGAAGCAAAACACTGAACATAAAGGAACAGGATTGAGAAGCCTATCTGGGGGCTGGCGCTCCATGTAGTTTCCCTGTGCACGGATGCAGGGAAGTCCTAGAGGTGAGGCCAGCTACCCCAATAGGCTCTTGAATCAGTTCACATTGGAACAAGGGATATTTACCGACCAAGTGGAGGAGTCATGGCCCTGAGTCTTTACCAATTGCCTATAAATTTGGGCAGCAACAAGATCACAGGGCAGGAGAACCAATCCATTCTGATTTCCAAAAGTATCCAAATAATACAGCAGCCTAAATATGATTTTCAAAAGGAGGTAGGAAAGTAGGAGCTTTGGTCCTGATTTATAAAGACATGAGAGGTCAAGAAGACCCTTCCCTCCCAGCTAAAGCCACCGGCACTTTTTCTAACTAGAAGTTCTGGTTCCTCAGCACAAAAACTTGTCAGTCAGCTGCTATGTTAGGTGTATTTATCTGTGATGAATTACCAGGCTGCCCTGTATGTTCGCAATCAGACGCTAAGGCACTGCAACTGTTAGTCTCTGCAATAAATTAGTACATCAGCAGATGGCATTGCAACCAAACAGGTCATTGCTATGTTCGCTGCACGCTCTCCTCCCTCGGAGGCATGTGCTGCATACTGGATCGCTGTGCAGCACAGCACAGCTTGCAAAATATAGTTACAGTATTGACAGGCATTTCCAAACCCTTTAGTTAGATGAGTTCCCCACCGAATCCTGCCTACTGGCATCTGCTGCGAGATGTTTGTTTCAAAAAGAAAACCCAGACACATTATTATTATCTTGGGGTGGTTTTTTTTACCCCTCTTCAGGGGATTTCTGCTGCACAGTTATAATGTCTGGACAGAGAGAACTCAGCCTTCATCTTGTACTGGGCTAGCGCTAAAAGGAATAATTTTTGCATGTACAGCCCTGTTTCATTGCTGGCCTTCAGGGGGAAAAAAAGGCAACATGGTTTCTGAAGATTAAAGAAGGAAGGAGTGAATAAAAAATAATCACATACAATGTCTCCTATTACTTAATAAACATAAATATTCCATCTTCTGTCTAGAACAATTTACAAGTTCATGCTTCTGAACACTGAATAAATAAAACCAAAACAAGTAACCAAAAGCAAGAACAACTTTTTATAAAACACACTTGTGAATATTGAGTCTAATGTTGATAATCTATGGGCTATTTACCTTGAATAACTGTTATATGTATGCATATTGTTTAGAGAGACAATATCAAGATTTTGCTCTACATTGTTCCTCAAAAGATGAAAGATTACGGGTAATTCCTCTTTCTTCTAAAGAGAAGTCAAAGTGGTAATTCAAAATAGCAACTGACTGAACTCTACGATTGATATTCTGGATCACATATGTTTTTCTCCTCACTTCCCTCCTATTTCACCCTATTTCTTTGGCCTGGTTTAACTAGCAAAAATGTGATTTATTCTGCACTTACTTAGAGTAGATCAAGGACTCTCCTTCAGGAGGGATCGAGAACCCCGGGTGTCGCAAGGGTAAGGCAGCTACAGGGTCACCGTGGCAGGAGCCCTTGGAGGCACCGAGACCTCAACATTGGGGCCAGGGGCAGGGAGGGCACCTCTGGATCCTGTGCTGTGCAAGCTCTGACCTGTGGGGCAACTGTTAATTTGGGCTTTGAAGACTACCTTCTTTATTCAGGGAAGCAGCCTAGAACTGACAGCACAAACACAAATGACTTAAATGCAACCTTATCCATCCCCTCTCCTCACCTGCAAATTCTGTGGCGATGCCTGCTAGCGGTGCAGTGGAAAAAAGTCTCACCTGCTTCTCATCTGTGCTCTATGAATACAATCAATGCACAGACAGAACCAGCAGGTCCCACCTACCTAAGCAAATACAGCAGCAATCCCTAAGCATCAACAGCAAATGCATCCTTTGGTAAGTAAACTCCCACACCAGGAAGGAGACAGTATGAGCTTGTGATGGTGCCACTCTGCCACAGCCTATTTATCCCTGGAAGTGATTTTCACTCTGCTCAAATGTATGCAGTCCAGACATTTAGCAGTGGGAGTGAAATACCAAGGGTTTCAAGCATCTGTTCCTTAGTTAGTCTCGTATGTGGCAAAGTATCTGTTAACAACCCTATGGCTTCTGAAAAAGGGCAAGAACAGGGAGATGAATGGGAGATTTTCACACTGAGTTGGAAAAAAACTTCCCTTCTTCATGCCCTGACCTAAACCCTGGTTAGGATATCCCAGCCATCAGGGCAAATCCTTCAATAACCGACTGGGAGAAAGCAAAGATGACTGCTCCCTCTCCTGCAAAAGCCTTAGAGCATCCATCCTTCCAGGGTCTGCCCAAGCTGGCTTGCTATTCACTAGTGACACAGACATAGCCCAGCTGCACTTTAGGTGGGTTTGCCATCCTTCTACTGGCCTCTCAGGCAGCCGATCCCCTTAAAAGTATTGTTCCTTTAAAAGAACCACAAAGATATGGCTCAGTTATACCAGGAATAGGTCCCTCAGCAGTAGGAATTGCAAGCTGTGTAATAATATGTAGAGCCACATTTGGGTGTGCATTTATTTTGGTTCAGTTTGGATTAGTTGACCTTGAGGATCCAGAGATGGGTTGCAAGCGAGAGAGGCAGGAGGTTATTTGCCAGCAAACCCATTACTGCTGAGTGCGCAAGCAGCTCTACACATCACCACACAGAAGTATAATCCTTAGTGTTTGAGGGACTTCCCCCTCAAATAGTAAGCAGGCCCCACATGTGAAAATGCTTTGGTTGCAAGGGATTTGTAAACTAGTTATAAAGGACATTTAAATATTGGTTCCAGAAGATGAGTATAAACATCCTTTTATTGTACTTCTGGGGCTAACAATTTAGGAAAGTGCTAGGAGCATAAAATAGCATAGTTCAATCAATGTAATGGATTTATGTGAAGAAGTCTATAGAAGTTTGTGGTAAATCAATTGTTACATGCTTTGACAAGAATAGAGGGCAGATATACCAATGCAACTGTAACCTAAACAGCGCCTTTACAGGTACCCTGTTCATATAGCTGTTACTATTTCTCATATGTTCCCCCATGGCCCATTCTTCTTCCCTCCTCCCGAATCGGGAATATTCTATTACATCTCTTGAAAAAAAACAAACAGTGCAGATGCTTCCCGGTTGCGCAACACATTTGAAGATACTGAGAGCTCAGTTAGTATCCTGTGATGACAGTATTACTATATTATTTACAGAGGAGAAAGCTGAGCAACCGCAAAGGACAGATCCCTCTTCTGGTGTAGGGCAATATGATTCTAAGTTGCTACTAGTGTGTACCCCACTGGGAGACTGCAATGTGTATAAAGGAGTAGGGGAAGAAGGTGCGCTGGCGTTTTCAGCTCAAGTCTAATTGCAGCCTCACACATAAACTCACCTTTTTTTTTTCAAGAGAATACTCTTAACTGCACATGATTACTCTATTTTAATTAATTTCTAGGTTGCTCAGTACCCTGTGCAACCTTTCATGTCCCATTCTGACCCATGTCTACAAAAGTTGCACTCAGCAGTGCACTTGCCCATCAGAGCGAATCACTGCATCTCCTACTCAAACACCCACTTGACAGAGGAAGCCTTAAGTGTTCTGTGTTTATTTGCTTCTTGCTGTGACAACATACACCCTGATTTCATCTAAAAATAACATAAAATTTGTCAGGCAGCCTAGCTCTGAGCATCACAGGTTTTAAGTTAGACCTTAAAGCTTTGTGATATCCAGCAGTTTCAAGATAACAGCTTTAAAACAAAATCAAGCTGAAAGAACTACATATGATGTAAATTATTTGGAAAATAACATTATAGAATGACCATCCTTCTCTGTCCTCTCTCCTACTCACTTTCCTGCCTTAAAACCTATCTTGGTTTGCTGGCAGCAAGCATAATCCAGCTGAATTTAGGTCTGCATGGGCTTGATCATTTATCTAGCATCCAAAACTGTCTTCTTCAATGTTTGTCAAGTGCGTGAAACCAAGAACCAGTAATCTTATGCCAGAGTTACATCTCAAACTCAAACTATACAAACAACCTTAAAAGGACAATGCTGCCACGTTTAGCCTTGCACTGATTATTTAGCCACCCGAAGCCTTAAAAAGTGGTACTAATTGCTGAGTCAGAATTGCAAAAGCAGTTGTATCCTATCCTGCTGCTGCAGTGGAAGGAGGGAAATCAGACAAATTACTGTGGACAGGGCTGTCCTCATCTGAAACCCAGATCACTTTTGCAGTGAGACTACAATGTTACGCCTGCAGAGTCAGCAGATTACAGTAAGATTTCTCACCTGGAAAGCACTTAGAGAAAGTTGCATCTTCTCATTATAAATATTAATTTAAAAAAAAACCAAACAAACAACCACAACCCAAAGCATTATTTTCTAAAGTACCAAGTGTTTTTCCATCTCAAAGCGTACTGTTCTTTCCCATTCTGTGCAGAGAAGATAGTGCTGCAGTTGGCTTCCTCTGGAAGGAAACAAGACAGTACATAACCCACCAGGATCCAGCTGATGGGGTTCTGGATAAATGCATGCCTGCCTCATTGGAAGTAGGTCCCAGCAATACACTCTGTGCAACCTTCAGATCCCAGCTCATGTATAAAAGCTAAAAGCTCCATCTTCCCTATGACATGACAACAGAGTCGTTGACAGGAAAGACCTGATGTCAGCTGGTATCAACTTCCTACGGTGTTATGCCTCCCGCATCTGAAGCAGCTCTCCCACTGTGTCGTACAACTGCTAAACAGGATTCCTCCTCAAAAAGGTTTTCTTCAAAGATATGTTTGGGACAAACCTACAAAGGTATAGAGCACCTGCAAAACCTCCAGAGATTTCCAAAGCAGTTTTGGACCTCAGCCTTGTGGGACCTTCCTTCTCTTTAAAACAAATCAAAGGAAAAAAAAGAAAAAGAAAAAAATAAGCAACTGTCGGTACACTGTGGACCTTATAATTAGCTTAACCAGTAAATTTCTGCTTCCCCCGAGGTGCATCATAATGTGTATTTAATGAAATCCTCCTTTTCCCTATATCCCTAGCTGTTTTATATACTATAAATTATGGATCAGCTTCTGTTTATATATGCAATCTTTCAGCTGTAAAATAAAGACCACTAATACAGCACTTAGAACACACCAGGATGCCTGCACTCCATCGATGTTCAAATGGGATACAACATGCCAACTGGTCGTTTGCTCTCGCTGGCAGTGATGTATGGGGGGAGAAACACACTGAGAGAGCAGAGAAGCATCCACCCATTGCTCTAACCTCCTCCTACCCCTACATTGTACAGCCTTTGCTTATTGGTAATGAGAAACAGATGGTGCCATCCATCTCTCTTGATGAGATGGGGAAATAAAATATTCAGCCTTGTATCACTATTTTTAGCATGGGCAAGAATCTCAAAAAAATCTAAGAGAAAAAAAGGAAAAGATAGTATCTATAGCTACTACCACACCATAATACTGCAGTTAAACAATCAATAATATATTTCAGGGAGATGCTGCACGTGTGTGTGTGTGTGTGTGCTCCTTAATATGAAGATCAATAGATTTTGCTCCAGTCAAGCAGGTCTCATGCAGTTGGTCTCTCGGCACTGTGTTGCCCCCAGCTTATGCAGCTCAAGTTGTCTGCATACATCTTTTACTTCATTCTACAAAGAGGCGTGAGCAGGCACGTCATGCAGGGCTTCCAGAGCCCACTGGAAGTTTCTGACTGATACAGATGAGCTACACACAAATAGCTGCGATTAGAAGAAAAATTACTTGGCAGATATAACCACACAGTTATATCTGGAATTATTGCAGCTCCCCCTCACACTGTAAGCAACTGACTTTGCTAATAAAATGCAATGCAGTAACACGCGTTTCTAAAGGCCAGTGTTATAGCATGCAACTGCCCTGAGTACCTGAACGTTACTAGCTTTATTGTGCTAGCAAAACCACAGGTATTATCTTCTACACAGAAGACAAATAAAAATATTTGCTCTACGATAAATTTCCAGTTTTAAATTATGAAATCCTAACTGCTTTAAGATTTGCTATCCTTACCTCCCTTTCCTCTCCATGTCTGTCTGTCAGTTAATCACATTTCTTCTTCCCTTGTATTTAACCTATCCTGCTTCTGCTTGCTTCAAGTACTAATCTGCTTGCCAGGTAACAAAGAAAGCCTTAAACAGAGGAAGCTTTACTGAAATAATCCTTATTGGGAAACAGGTTCACATATATAACTCTAACTCAGTAATAGTCAACTTTATAACTTTGATAGGAAAAAATGCACACTTTTTTTTGCTTCCCTTGGGGTTGTTGTGGCCACATAATCTGTCTACAAAAACCTTGGTTACACTAGGAACATGTTAATAAATCTGTTGCAATAGCCCCCTTGTTAGCTGTGGCGTGTACTAGTAAGAAAGGGTTTTTATTGTTACATGCGGATTTCTGCTCAAACTAAGCCAACACACACAGCTCAATGGTAGGATGTGTACACAAATCAAGAGTTTGGCTTTTTTTGGTTGGAATAATGTCATCAGTTAGGAAATATGAAAACTTCACTTATTGCAGTGGAGCCCACGAAGATTTGCTGTTACAAGCTTGGACTCAAGAGTTCCAAAGTCCACCTGGGAGGGAGTAAGGAGCTTTGTCTGGAAAGGGCCTATGCCATCTCTGCCAGATTCTGTAGAAGCTAGGTTTTGTTTTGGAAAGAAAAAAATACCGCAATTTTTTCTGGCAGAAAAGGTAACTTTTTCAAATGATATACAGAGGAGAAACTGATGCAGTTTAGTCCTCCAAATCTGCTGACAGATGCATGCTTACCATTCGTAGCTGAATGGAAGCAAAGTTGAACGGAAAACTTAGGAAAAGGAAATTGGGTTGTTCCACCGCTGCTGATGAGAATCACGCAGGCTGTAACTGCCCTACTTTTGCTCTGCACAAATTGCTTTTTCAGTACGCTTTCCAGTAGACCCTTTGTTAGAGCTTCTAGGACTTTATTTCTGCTAGCCTAATAGGCTAACATATTAGCTAACAACTATATTAGCTACGGGAGCAACTGGAGTTATGCTACTTTTCCAAGGGTGTCTGGTTGCACTAAGAAAATTTTCCTCTATTCAAAGCAAAACAAAAATAAACACGTGTACTTCAAGGGACAAAAGAAACCAGTGTTTAAAACAACCCTAGCAAAGCAAAAGGCAGAAACTGAATTTATGGGAGGGGTGAGAGAACCCAGACCAGATGGCCAAATTCATTCATGTTCTTTAACACACTGTGGGAAGACAATTGGATGAAAAGGTGACAAATGTGGCGAAAGACCCTGTAAAGAGGCAGAAAATCCTTATAAAGCATTGTACACATCTGTATCTCTAGTACTGACTGATGGCTGCAGAAGTTTTGAAGCTGTTCATCGTGGCTTTTCTCACCTTAGCGTGACATTTCTGCTATTTCTCAAACCAATGAGTCTCCCTCTGGCAAAAATTTGGGACTCAAACTTGTTACGTCAGAACAGAATTCAAAATGTGTTGAGTTCAAGCTTAACTCTCCAAATGGAGAAGAACAACAGGCTTCTGGTGTAGCAACTGAGGACTTGAACAGCATGTTACTCCTAGGTCCTGTCCTTAAACTCCAGAAAGAAAACTCAGTTGAGTCAGACACCAAATTAACTCTCCCTCTCCTGGCTCTTCTGTTCCATAAGAAAGCTGCCTAGGAGCTACAGAGCAAAGTGCTTAAACACACTCAACCCGGACTTGTGATCACTTGGTTAACAGCAGCAGCTTAAAGGCGTTACTCCTTCACTTTGGAAAGAGGTGGGGGATGAGAACGTAAGTCTGTATCTCGGCAATTCTGGCCCACAGTCTTACATTCTGGCATAAATCTATTTTCATTGGCAGTGTAAGCTAGCAAACTTAGCTGGGAACTAAGGCACAGCACACGTTCGATTCTGGTGGTTCTGCTGAGTGGGGGAGAGGTGGTTACTGGCGCAGTAGCGGGACACTTGGGAGCAGCAGCTTAAACCACTGTATCAAAATGCGCTGGAACTCATCTGTCACTGTCCTCCCTCACCGACTGTGAAACCGCCTATCCAAGCCTACAGCTTATTTTCACTTGTTTTCACTTGCTGCTTTTCTTAAAATGTTACTAATGCAGCTTGTCAGATTTTCTTCAGCTTTACAGCAGGAGCTAAAGGCACTGTGCTGAGAAATATGAGAAAGAAGGAGGAAAAACTCTTTAGTGTAAGACATAAATGGTGCTCTACTGTTGGGTTTACTTTTTTGTTGTTGGTGGTGGCTGTTTTCTTTAAGATGGCTCAGGAGAAGAAAAAACACTACAGAAATCTAACATTGCACAAAAGAATATATAACATTCAGCAAAAATCCAAATAAAAGCTAAGTGAGCATAAAAACTGTTTTAAGGAATAAACACGGAGGTATTGAGTCCTGGTAGCACTCAAATCAAGCAACGAGATTGGTCGTATCACAAACTTAAGTCTTCCTCAACACGCTCACCAATACCACACAGTGTCTGTGCTGCACTTCCACGGCCCATGATGCGCTAGGAAAGCATGCAACGGAGCCACAGTTTGCCCAGAAACAGGCTTAATGTTTGTTCTCTGCAAGTCTCCACTTACCATTCCAGGCGGTAAGTACACCCCTCCATGATTTCGATCTTCCAGTTTTGTGCAGCAGAAAACATCAATAGTTGTGCTCAGTCACTCACCCATAACGTGTAGGACCCCCTGCGGCTCCCTGGAAAAGTCAGCATACTCTGGTCTGAGACAGCAACAGACGCCAGGCCACTGCTCCTGGATGGTGGCCATTCAAAGTCAGCCTCGGCCTGCTCAGTTTTGCTTTTCTGCTTCTTTATAATCTGTAAGGTAGGGGGGACACGGGATGGGAGGGGGAGAAAAAAACCCAGTGTTTGGAAAATACTGTCCGAGCTGCATGGAGAAAAAGTACGTTAACCCTGTCTCAAGGCCAGCTGGCTAGGAAGAACATTTTAGTTTCCCTTTACTTTTGCTCTAGTTCATGCAAGGATGATTCTAACAACCCGCATGATTTCTTCTCATCTTGCAATTGCATAAGTATCGATACAATAAATCATAATCAATGCCTGTAGGAACATCAGAGGTGAATTAAATAAATATGGAAACCTGTTCCTACAGTAACACTTTAAACATTAGCAGCGTCTATCAAGTATTTTCTCAGACAAGAATGTTTGCAAAGAAACATAAAATACTAGTTATGAGGAGAATTTCAAAGGCTCCCATGGCATCTAGACACATTTCTGCTGAAAACAAAGAGGTGTTAGGTGTAGGCACTATTTTTGTTTTTGAAAATCTACACCGTCTTAAGAGAGAGAGATCATATAGACTACCTGTCTCCCTACACTGAGAGATTATGTCCTTCTACACTTGATTTCCACAGCTTTTCTGACTCCAATTTAAAATATCTACAGAGTATTATTCTATGGCATAAAAGATCTTGTTTTGATAAAAGTAGTAGCTTGGCTGAGATAGGCTCTGGACTATCAAAGACTTGATAAGCAGAATTAATCTTCTAACATCCCTATTAAAAAAGAAGGCAGATTATTTTCCATTGAGCTTCTGGTCTTCTGGGTTTTCTTGATAGCCTTATAAACAACATGTTCCTCTTCTGGTGTGTGATCCATACATTGCTACATGCCACATCCCATACACAGACGTGGCAATTCGCTTAGTTCACATGGAGGGAGACTAACTTAGCAGAGTGGTTACTTTACTGATCACGGGAGGTCAGTAGCACTCAGTTCAGCTTGTCCTGCCTTGCTGCAGACTGTCCAGATAAACTCAAGGCGTATTTGTTCCCACTAGCCCTCTGTTTCAGTGCTGTGTCAGTGCCAACTGCGAGCTTTGCACAGAGAAGAAGGAGCTTTTGGCAAAAAGCGACATAAGTCAAACACACAGAAGGTTCTGTGAGTTTTTGGGTGTCTCTCTCACAGCATCATTAATAGAATTATATTTTAATGATCCATGTTTTCTTTGCATGTGTTGCAGTTGCAGGGTTCAGTAGAGTTGGTATGGTCAAGAGCCGCACTTCTTTACATTGGAAAACTTTATGCCTTTTGGGAAGTGAAGTACAGCTGTAAAATTCCACCAAGCTGGTGCCTGCTCTTCCAAGCAAGGATATCACAGACCTGAGGAAGTGGTACCTCTCAGCTCTGAGGGTGTAGGCCATCAGTTTAGGCACTGGGTTAAGCTTATTTATAAATTGATCTCTCTGTCAGATGTAGCTGATTAAGCCTATACTGTGATAGTTGAAGTTGCAACTTGTCAGTTACTCTACTTTCTGCACTGGTGTCATCCTTTTTGCTGTTAGCAGAGTCAAAGCTCACCAGATTAAAATATTGTGATTTGGCTATTAAACAAGCTACGAAAAAAATGCATGCCATACCTTCTGCACGATGGTTGTTGCCAGTTCTTCTATGAGGTCCTCCTTGTGTTCCTGCAAGTAACAAGCCTCGTTCTGCTTGTCCTGCATAAAAATGGATATCTGTAGTTTCTAAAATCACATAAAAACAGCCTTTCCACAGAAAGGGTATTGACCAGGAAATGGGGAATATGCCCTATTGGCACTGTGGGAAGAAATTACAGGTACTTACATTGCATGTCACCTTCCGAAATGCAACATGCATCTTGGATACAAACAAGCTCATAAAACCCACACTCAACTTTTTAGGTATTGCATTAGATAGTTACTACACCTTTATGTTTTCTTCTGTATCTACTTGTTTTTGTACCACTACCCAAATTAAAAGAAACATAATTGTTCTATTGAAATGAATACTTTTTTTTTGGAAAACGTTACCAGGCTGTCACTGTAGGTCTCTGCCTTAGAAATAGCTTCTTCCACTGCTTCCTCTGCAACACGTAAGGCCACAGCAAGGGTATCCATCATGCTGTGTCCTAGGTGAAGAATAAGAAAAACCACCATGTTCTTTATCTATGTAAATTTTGCACAATGAGCTCCAAAATTCAGACTCATATTCTGGACATATATTCAAATCTTACGTTGTTCATAACAAAGTTCATTTCCTCAATCCATAATTATGCACAGTAAAATAAACACCTTAAGACAGAGAAATTTGTCTTGATCTCTATGTTACTTCTTAAATGTAAATATTAAATACAATAAAACACAATATTTTTATGTTGCTTATTTTAGAATCCAGCAAAACAGTTACAAGGAAATCATAAGAAAATTGGTAAACTTCCTATAAACACCAACAGAATGCAAAAAAAGAGAATGAAAATAATATATGAGCATAGGAAAAGGAAATGGGAGAGAAGTAACAAAAACTGAACATTAAGAAAATCACACTAGAATAAGCGTGTATTAGCTGTAATACTGAAGCAAGACATCCCAGAATGGTACAGAAAGCATTTTTAGTATTTTGCGAAATGTTTCAGCTAAAAGATAGTTGGATCTGTGAACAAGACTTACCAGCACTCTAGGCTATTTGTCCAGTAATTCAAAGTGTAAAGACTGTGTTTTAATCAAATGAGTTTTTAGCAGCATACCTTCTGTCTGTCGGTAAAATGTAGAGTCACTGCCACAAATGCTTCCTTCATTTTCAAAGCTTCCTTCAAAAAAACCTCCTTCTGCTCAAAAAAAGACAGTACCACATGTTAGTATAAGAGCGGAGGCATTATTAGATTAGAATATTCACTCAAGATACCATGGCACCACACACAAAGAGGAATAACCAGAAAATTCCTCCTACCTTTTGTATAAACCATGATTGCAGCAGCTTTTGTACAAAACATGACTGCTTTTATACAAAAGACCTCTCATTCATTTTGGATGGAGAAAACTATTTGTACAATGAAAGAGAGAGAGAGGAAGAAGAAGCTACTAGGTATAAAAGTTACATGGTAGAAGTTAAGTACAGGGAATTTGCCTTTAATATGACATTTGGAGTTGAAATAGATTCTACATTTTAAAGGGCAATTCTGTATAAATAAGCCAAAACCCAGAAACGTACACTAGTATTTATCTTTAAAGGGAACAAAAGGTTTACCTAACAGTCACACAGAGAGCAGAAGAAAGTTAGCAATGACATTTAGACTCAAAGGCCTTCCTTAGACAGGTCGCACTGAGAGTGCAGATGCCATTGCAACTCATCGTTGCATTGTTAACACTTCCATTCAAGGACAAAATGAGTGAGACTACAGCTTAAGTATAGACAACACATCATATTAAAGTTCTGAAGAATCCATCCCCACAGTTTTTAATTCTATTGTCCCACTTCTGCCCTCACAGACACAGATTTTCATGTCTTCATACATATTTGCTCTCAACTGTTAAGGAAACTTCTCTAGAAAAACAAATTTGATACAGAAAAAGCAAAAAGACTAATAAATCAGAACTTAATGTTTAAGTCGCTTGTCCCTAGAAGCTTTTATGCCAATATTCATAAGAAACACCTAAAATTTTCACTCAGGACTAGAGAGTCCACTTACCATCCCATATAATTTCAGAAAAAGACAAAGCAATGACTATAGAAAACTTAAAGTGTCTGTACAAATTTCAAAAGAATTGCATTAGGGAAGTATCCGGTCCAAGAAATCCAATGAAATTTCAAACATTCATCTCACGGTGTGTTGAGTAATTTGCTAAAGTTACCAGTATGACACCAAACACCACTTTTAACCCATTTTATATCTCCAATTACTCTTCTTATGGGGTGATGCATTGTAACACCATAGTTAAGGGACAATTGTGTCTCCTCATATAAAAGGCTGATGCCAATACTTAATCTGCATCTTTTAACCCTTTACAAACATCAATAAAAAAATACGATGTGGCTAGTTTCAGAACCTTAAGCATGCAAAACTCTAAGGGACGATGATCTAAGTTTTGGTTAACTTGGATATTGAACATATCCCATGTTGACCAAATTTTGCTTCAAACACCATGGAAACATGCTTCAAGGCCAAATGTTGAATGCAAAATTATTTTCTCATTCATTGACTTCTCAGAACTGTGGTAAATTTTGGAACACAGGCTAGAACACAAACTGCAATTTACTTTACACACTGAAGATAATAGTTCTTCTGTATCAGTGGCGTAATTAAGATTAAACATTCTTTGAATTCATAAACAGCTCTCTAGACACTTCACCTCTTTTTTTCTCCCTCCACTGAAGTATTTCTTTAAAAAAAAGCCTTACTTTTTTTTTTTTTTAAATAATCTCAGAATTTCCATTGTCTCAGCTTGTGTGTTAAAGTAGACAAGCTAATAAGAAATCAACACAGCTGTTCTTACCTACTGCCTCAGGACAAACTCCACTCTCCAGCCTATGCTTCTTGTATAAGTTCTTCAGGACTTTGGCACTTCCAAAACACTTAAAGCGGCTTTTGACATTATTGTAGTACCAATCCAGAGACTGGGTCCTTAGAAGCCTAAACCAGAAAAATAAACAACATATTTGGAATGATTCTACAACAAATAAACCTGAACAGTTTACCATGCTTTTACGTAAAAAAGGATATTTTAGGTGTCCGAGCATAAATATTAACTTCTGAACACTTCTTTACTGTTTGTACTTTGGAAGTGTCCAGTACACTGAGGCAAAAAAAAAAAAAAAGAAAAAAAAAGAAAAAGGGTAACTCATGAGCAAATATCTGCTTCACATTACTGAAGGTTTTATTTGGTTTTGTTACTATCAGAAGAGGTGCTCTCCCCTTTTACATTATAATGCCAACACTACAGCCTTTTGAAAAACATAAACAAGCTTTGGAACAGCACACAAAGGTTTTAAAAATAGACTTTATTTACACAGATTTACAGATAATGTAAGAACATTAGGCCATTAATGAACCACAAAAAAAAAATCATGAAAATGTATCACTGCTTTTATTTGGAGAAAGCAATAGAGTACATGAAGCCTAATTAGAGGACCTCAGAGCAGAATGAGCAAAGAACAGTAGGCAGACAGACTTTTTTGGGGGGAAGGACTCACAACCGAAGTTTGGTTTCTTACTTTCAACAGTAAGCATCACTGATGTCAATAATTCATCCTAACGGATTCATCCCCAGAGCTCTATAAAGCTTCTATAAAGACATGAGATACTGTCAAGTTCTTTATTCTTTTCCACATGGCAACGGGCTCTTGCTCCACCTGTTACTTCAGTAGTAGGTGGAGAGAATCTGCGCCGTATTCTCAGGCAACACGACCCCAGGTTCCTGCAGGGTAACCCACAGCGGACCCGAATGTTTCCTACCAAGGATGTCACTGGAGAGGGCGATCCTAGGGTTCCACCTAGAAATTAAAGCTGATTTGCCCAAAAGCCTCCAAGAAGGAGAAATAAGTCTGAGACAGTGAACATGAACTAATTCTGCACGTTTACTTCCCCATCGGAGTCTGTTTGTTCCTCTGCACGTTGCCACAGTAGCTTATTTTTAATTAATTTATTGCACTTACATTGCAGGAACCAATATATTTTTATAGGACGTGAAAACATTTCCTATAAAAGAGTATTATTATAGGCTACAAAGTAATTTCCCCTTTGTAATAATTATAAAAGTCAGGGTCTTGGAACTAGAAGCCCTGTGGAGCTTGTTACATAATTAAGTGAAGAGATGATTCTTATCACCAAGATTTTAGAAAAGAAAAGGCTAAGGTTAGTGTCCGGTGTCAATATATGAACCCCTAAAGAAATGATGTTACCATCAGGAGTGCTGGACTCTCAGCACTTTTAGATTTGAAAACATTCACATGATTTAACTCTGTTTGTTAAACCTGGGGTTGTGGGTGAAAAACAAAATAAAGCCAAAGCCCCACTGTAACCTTTAGATTTTCCTTCAGGGACTCTGGACTTTTCTTTATAAAGTGCAAAGCAAGCCACAGTCCACAATTTTTGTTTAACACACACCATTTCATAAGCAAATAAAATCTCACCCACTGAGAGACAAGCAATGTGGTTCTTACTCAGCACTGAACCTCAGGAGATACTCAAAAACAAACAAATACGCTGAGCCTGGGGTTTCAACTAAATGCTTCCAGTTCACCTCTGGATTTTTTGAGTTTCCATATACTGCTAAAAAGGAATATCCACTTCACGTAAAACAGAACATCATGATATAGTCCGCTTCTATGTCACCGCTGCAAAGTATTTAGTAGCAAACACTAGCAGTGGGAAATTAAAAATAAAAATCAATGAAGCCTACCGTATTCAAACTGTGAACTCTTAAAATTACATTAGTTGCTCTACTGAAAACAACTGAAGAAGAAGCACATAATGGAACAGAAGCATACTTTTTCTGTATGGTGTGTCAGCAGTTAGATTGCAGGACAGATGTTTACAGATAATGTAAGAATATTAGCCCCTTACTATCTATTTGCAAACTAACATCCCAAGCCTAACTATGGTTCCCAAGAGGCTGATTAGTTCCAATATTCACCTTTCTACAAATATCACTAACATGTGACAAGGGCAAAAATCCTTTTTTTCTGGAAAATGTCCTTACACACGGAGCACAGGTGAGTGACATCTGATGAAGCACAAGCGGCTGGTGATAGAGCACGAGCAAGGGGAAGCATGCCCACATCTGTCTCTGAAGTACAGGACTTCTGAATTCCTGTGATGCTGCCACCAAGAAATCTGTTACGATGCCTCTCCAAGTCCTGACCCACTGACCAGGGCTTGGCTGCTGGCACAGTGATGAATCTGTGAATGGAGATAAATTTCTCTCCCAAATCTGCAGTTCTTTGGCATTTTAAGAATGTGCCTTCTTTGTGGGCCAGAACCATTTGCTTTCAGGGAAGCTGCATCAGAAAGGAGCAAATGCTATGTCTTCTGCTAGTTGAATTCACTCTGTGAATTTGTCTGCTGAATTTCTACAGGTGCTGGGAGTGTAAGGTTTCAGTCAATAGCATGGAGTCACAATCATTATGATGGATAAAACTAAGTCTGTACGACTGGGTTGGATGTGGCTCAGTAGGAGGTATTTGCCAGGAACGATGCTCATCTACCCAGGGAACACAGTGCTCTCCATGCTGTTCACAAAATAGTCTTGTAGGACTATCACTGCTGGTGGACTTCCAGCACTGTGAGTCCTCAGACACATTGCTCTACGGCTTTCAAGATCCCTGCCAACTACCTTAGTACATTTACCAAGCAACCTCAGCTCCACTAGCTCAAAACGTTAAACTTGGCATCTTCTTGGAAGCCAAGTAGACCCAGTGACTGGGTGACAAGGTACCAAAAGCAGAAAGTCACCGGTCCCCATTGTACAAACTGTATGAATTAAGATAATCGGTTGTGAATGCTGACCTGGCAACTCGGGAAAAATGAGAGATGGGACCCATCGCAAGCCTGCTTCCCCATCTTTTTCCCCACGTGACTATGTTTTTCTGGGTCTGATCAATACTGTTTCTGTAAAACCAGAAAGCTAACAGCACTGAATTTTTTTATGGAAGTGAGACACTGCTTTACAACTAACATAATTTTAGAGACAGGCTTTGTATTTGTAATGATAACATTTTCCATATGTGAACTTTGGAAGAGCCAAAAGAATAGGAGATTATACATTTCAAAGCAACAATGAAAGAAGAGGTGCTTGCCTCTCTGTACTAGCTAATCTGGTATAAACAAAAAGATCAAGATTTATTTTTTTTTTAATTTCCTCATTGCTGCAGGATTAACACTTTGTAAGTAATCTAATCATCTCATGCTTCTCTCCTACACATTGGAGAGCTACCAACTCCAAATCTATGCCTCTGTCCTGCACACATTTTATAGCAGATTACAATGCCTCCTCTAAAGCTTTTCGGCTTCTTAACTTTCAAATAAGTCACAATGTCCCTGCTGATTCCTCCTGGGGAGAAAGGACTTGGAGAAAAGAGTAGTTTTCTTATAGATACCAAAATAATGGACCCGCTCAAAAGAGAAATAAGAGCATTTTAGCCTGATTTCAAAATCCTTTAATGTTGACCTGTATTTTAAAGCTGTATTCTGCAAAAGCAGTCCATGAGTCCAGAATAATGAAAGACTGTAACAGCGCTAGCATTAGATTGTTAAAATGAAACACTTTCGTTATTACCTCTAAAAGAAAGCGTGTGAGTTGTCTCCATGAAACGAAAGTTCATACTTAAAGGATATTAGCTGTATGCATTTTAAAGATGCAGGAATGGTTGAAGCCATTTCTCTCTCTTTCTGTGCCATAAAGACTTTTTATTGCTAAATAGCCTTAAATGCTAAGGACATTATTTATGTTACATATTATTGCCATGGAGTTGAGTTGCATTTTGACGTGCTTTTGACAGAGGGGAATACTGTAATTTTAAAAATTCTGCCTTACTAGAAAGTGAGAAAGCTAGGTAGACACTTCTGGTTTAGTAACATTAAAACTTGAACGAGTATTATAAATACCCTGTCTTTTTTTTTTAGCGCAGCAATGTGTTTGCCTTAATCAAGTAGCACCGTAAGAGCAACGGATAAGCCCATTAAAATCTTTACAAGCAGTTTTCAGTACATTTCTCACCTGCAGCACCCAAATACTAAATTTTTAGCCTTCTCCTGAGACAAAAAAAAAGTACACCAGCTGCACAGGGAATGGGGACATGAACCATCTCACTCATCGTTAGTGATGATCACAAGAAGATCATGTGAAAGACGCCACTCATGCATGATTACAAGTATTCACTACTCAATACAGAGGAGGTTGTTTAGTGACTGATTTACTACAATTCTTTTTTTCTTCTAAAAATTTGTGAGGTTTTACTTGGTCTAAAGACAATATAAAGCTTCTGCAATAAATTTCCTCTTAAAGGTAGTACCAACTTAATGTTCATGACCTCAATCTCTAGTCATAACTCACGTTAAACTACAAGCATTTTATAGCAACAACATTTTTCCATGAACTCTGTGAGAAGTTTTCTCCCACAAGAAGAACTTGTAACCTACAGAAACTAGACTGCAGCTCAGTAAGTCAGGAGGTGCTTCTGGAAATCTGAACCTACATTATTTAAATGCCAGAGTGACTATATAATCACTTGGAGTTCCCTTGCCGTTGACTTGCACTGGAAACTGAAGACTCCTTTTCAGCTTTCTAGTCCTATCTCACCACATCTTCGATAGCTTCATGCCAACAGCCAGGTCAGTAAACTCTTCTGTCCCCTCAATCTCACTTCCAAAGTCAGAGCCACAAACTTAACCATTTGTACAAACAGTTGTGGATGTGCAGGTGATGCAAAACAGTTAATATTTCTGAGCTGATCCCCATATATGTATTGCAAAATGTTAGACATGAGTTTCATGCCACCCTACTAGAGCCTCTTATGTTCACTCAAGGTGGAGATGTCCCCTGGAGCTCCACCTGCCAGCTGAGCCTCTTGAGGCTGATTCCTCTCCCTTCATCCATAACCTTTGCCATTTTTCTTCTGGAACGATGAGAAATCATGCTATAGGCTAAATGATACTATCTATCGCCTCCCTGTTGCCCCACAGACTCTGTTGATGGTCCACAACATGTTAAGACATGGGAAATATGACTTTACGACCCTTAGGTATAAAATGATGGTGTAATAATCACAGAGTAACATCGTTAAATATGATTTTTATACTTCCTTTTGTCAGGAAAAGGTGCTATTTCAAATATTCATTTATTCTTTTTAAAAGTGTTAAACCCATTCCCACCCCCCACCTCCCCCCCATTAGCCCAGCATTACCACTGCATTTATTAGTAGCAGACTTTATGGGTTGATTGCAATTTTCATTATAAACTCAATTTTTCAGGGTTTTATAACTCATTTGTGAGATGTTCCTCATGGTTCTTACTTTGTAAAACAGAAAATAATGAAAAGGACCTACTAGCAGACCCACTAAAGTAATGTCCATCATAAAAAAGGTCTTCATTAAATAACTGCTTAATATTCTTGAATGAGCATCAGCACTACTCAGCCCTGAAACGCAGACATTCAGCAGCAATTTTTCAGACAACTGATGATCAGCTAACAACCGATCAAGCTCACTAGAAACCAAATAAGACGATTGCTGAAAATAACTTTTATCTGGGGAAAAAAAGGGCTTTAAAAATTGTTACCCTGTGCCTCTCCTGCTGTGCCCATGCCCTAGTGTAACATCCAACCCCAGGTCAATAAAAATCTGCATTTGGCAGTTGCCTAGATTCACTCAAGGGAGCTGCTTTATAATTCTTGGACCTTCTTACTTTTGCAGATGTGACAATTTTTTAAAATTAAGGAATGAAAATTTAAGTAGCCAAACAAACCCACCTCTGAAACACCGGACTACCCACAGATCAGAACTGCTGCTCTGTGGGAGACTCTGAAATGCAACGCAACCACATCAAACAGAAGAAATACTAGAAGTTTAAATTTTCAGTGGAAAAGCAACATCAGCATTTAGTTCTAACTCTTTCAAAGCACTCCCAAGGTGCCTTGAACTGCCCGAAGGCTCAGCCGTGAGTGAAGACATGGAGGGGCTGGGAGCTAGAAGACTGCCTGCTGAGCTATGCCAGAGCTGGGACACCGGTGGGTAGGAGCCCCCCAAAGCCAACCTGCTTCACCATGCTGCTGGGCCAGAGGCAGAGGCATGCTGCAGTTAAATATTCTTGTCTTTAACTGTGGTGTTCCCCCACAGGCAGGTGACCGGTGCCCTAAGACCGACATCCTTGAAGCCCTGCCGCTCCTGGGGAGCTGCATGTCCATCCCCCTCTGGCTGGGAACTGGCATCAGTTCTCTGGGAAACTCCAGCTAATCCAGATTATGCTGTCTCAGGCACACCGTCTGTCACAGGCGCCCTGACACGGGCTCTCTCTCCGTAGGAGCCTCGCACAGAATACAAAGCTCAAGGCCCTTGTTTCCATTTCCCAGGCACTGAGCGGCCTCAGCCTGGAGCCCAGAGAAACAATTAAGATTTAGCCTGTCACTTCTTATTTACTCAGTTTTAGAGTAAAATTGCTTCAAACTCAGCATCCTGAAATATTCTTTCTCTGCCAATAGCAATATTTGCTTTTTCCCTTGGGCTGACGTTTTAGAGCTTGTAATGTACTGTTCTTTATAAATTGCGGAATTAAAGTATTTCAGTTCCTTTCAGTTTCAGTGAAATCAAGCATACTTCCAGCTTCAAGAATGCAACTTCACCTTCATTCCCTTCAGGATGAATCATTATTATAGCACACAAACACCGCACACATGAACATCCTGCCAATGCTCAGTTCGCTAAAAATCAGACTTAAAAAAAAAAAAAAAGTATTTATAAGTATTGATAAGATCCCCCCTCAGTCTTCTTTCTGCTAGACTAAAAAGCCCCAAGTCCCTGAGCCTTTCCTCATAAGAAAGATGCTCCAGTCCCCTAATCATCTTTGTAGCCCTCTGCTGGACCCTCTCCAGCAGTTCCCTGTCCTTCTTGAACCGCGGAGCCCAGAACTGGACACAGTACTCCAGATGCGGCCTCACCAGGGCAGAGTAGAGGGGGAGGATGACCTCCCTCGACCTGCTGGCCACACTCTTCTTGATGCACCCCAGGATGCCATTGGCCTTCTTGGCCACCAGGGCACATTGCTGGCTCATGGTCATCCTGTTGTCCACCAGGACTCCCAGGTCCCTTTCCACAGAGCTGCTCTCCAGGAGGTCAGCCCCCAACCTGTACTGATGCATGGGGTTATTCGTCCCCAGATGCAGTACCCTACATTTGCCTTTGTTGAACCTCATCAGGTTTTTTTCTGCCCAACTCTCCAGCCTGTCCAGGTCATGCAGTATGGCGGCACAGCCTTCCGGCATGTCAGCCACCCCTCCCAGTTTTGTATCATCAGCAAACTTGCTGATGGTACACTCCATTCCTTCATCCAGATCGTTGATGAATATATTGAACAGGAATGGACCTAGTACTGACCCCTGAGGGACTCCACTTGTTACTGGCCTCCAACTGGACTCCCCACCACTAACCACAGCCCTCTGAGCTCTATCTGTCAGCCCCTGTTCAATCCACCCCACTGTCCATTCATCTAACCCACACTTCCTAAGCTTGCCTATGAGGATGATGTGGGAGACAGTGTGGAAAGCCTTGCTGAAGTCAAGGTAGACAACATCCACTGCCCTCCCTTCATCCACCCATCCAGCCACACCATCATAGAAGGTTATCAGATTAGTCAGACATGACTTCCCCTTGGTGAATCCATGTTGACTACTTCTGATAACCTTCTTCTCCTCCAGATGCTTGGAGATGACGCCCAGAACAAGCTGTTCCATCATCTTTCCAGGAATGGAGGTGAGGCTGACTGGGCTGTAGTTTCCCGGGTCATCCTTCTTGCCCTTTTTAAAGACTGGAGTGACATTGGCTTTCCTCCAGTCCTCAGGCACCTCCCCTGTTCTCCAGGACCTTTCAAAGATGATGGAGAGCGGCCCAGCAATGACTTCCGCCAGCTCCCTCAGCACTCGCGGGTGCATCCCATCAGGCCCCATGGACTTGTGGGTATCCAGTTTAGTTAATTGTTCTCTAATTTGTCCAGGTGTCCCTCTTTTAAGAAAATAACAGACTTAACTGATGCTTTATTAAAATAATAATAATAAAAAAGATTAGTTGCAATTTTGTAACCGGTATATTAGCAAAGCAACATTCCTCAAAGATCACATCGAGGCTGCAGATAAATGTTTGCGTACATTTGCTGACAGACATTACATGGAATGATTAAACATTGGCCATATGCAGGGACAAATAACTTCATGGGTATGGATCAGGTTTCCTCCACAGTCTATTGTGACCTTCCAGAACTGACAAGTTCAGCTGAAGTCAGGCCCCTGAGACAAGAGCTCCAGACCTCTTGTGAACACACCTGTAAACTCGGCTATGTACTGCTGATGGTTCCTGTAACCTAGTCAGAGCATTTACACCCTCAAGCTCTCCCTGACAAATGCAAGACTCGGCATACCACCTTCAGTTCAGATTTATACCCTTTTGCCGTTTATACCCACCCATGCTGCCATCTAACAATAGATTTCCACTTACCCAGCACTATGTGTGTACTGCTCCATCTCCACATCCTCCTTCCTTTTTGGCAGTCATCTGCATACTTAACTTACTTTTCCTATGAAGCTATTTGGGTCTTCTCTGAATTTGACAGTCCTCCAATTACATGTCCCCAAAATTAAAGAGGTTCCTTTGACAGAGGCTTACAGCAACCAGACACCTCCCTTTTAAAATTTCTGCAAAGGATAAAATTTGAACAAACGGTAGCTGAACGTAGGTCGGGTTCAGCAGCTTTTGCGCATCATCTCAAGTTAAATTTCTCATATGAAAATGGTCAGGCTAAAAAAGTCTTCTGGCTTAACTTGGGCACAAAGCCATCATTCTGGTTTGTGAATGAAGGCTGTGAATGCAAGTTTGGTGAGGACCATTTTTAGGTCTGTTTCCCACAGAGGAGAAGTGTCCTGCAGCAAGTCAGGAAAACACTGAGTCAGTACCAGGTATAGTTGGAGTTACAGTTTGATGCTCCAGTAGGAAAACACAAATAAGAGTAGAACATGTCAGCACTTACCTGAGATGTTTTGCCCTGTATTTTCCCTGCAAGGTTGTACTTCAGGAGCCCCTGGCTCACGAATGAGCATATTTGGCACATGAGAATATTTGGCATCCGACCTGCTGCCACCAGGAAGCATGTTATGTTTTAGGGTAACTGAAGTGAACATACAAACTTTGCAGCAGTTGTAAAAGTAATTTTTTTAAAAGAAGAGGGTTTTCAGCCCCAGTGCTCCACTGTAATCTAGCTGACTGTAAACACCAGGGGTGAAATCACAACTGTGGAGAGTTAACAGCAGTTAAAGCAATGACCTAAGAAGGGGCAGGACCTCTCTTCAGGCATCTACCAGCAGTAAAAAAATGTGAGAAGCCATATCTGATACAGATTCTGACAGTATCTCAGCAAGAGCTAATAAGCTTTTGCCATAACAACATGTTTATAAGGATGTTTTGCCATGTCTTACAGCCATCAGTGAATATTCTTTCTCCATTTTTGCTTTGTAAAACAAGCATCGGTGACTGATGCTTATTTATTTGGAGCTGACTTCTGAACCTAGAAGTTAAAAAGGTTGTATTGCAGAGGAGCTTGCAGAGAGCTTGCAATATAAGTTACTTCTGCTTTCAAGCCACTTTGGCGGACCCTTAGGCCATGAAAGAAATGGGATCACACAGGTGTTCCCCTTGCCCCCACGCATGATGAGCAAAACCTAGATCACTCCCAGCAGATACACAGCTAGCCTGTTCTTAATGACTGCTGATGCTGCAGAGCTCCCCCAGCCATCCACTCTGGTGTTTTCCTACCCTAATGTTGAAAGATTTTCTTAACATTTATGCCGAATCTTCCTTGTTTCTATTTAAACAAGACAGTTTAAAATGTTTGCTCTTTTTTTTATTTTATTTTTTTATTTTTAAAGGCTAAAGAATCCTGTTTCATTCCACATCATGTTTTCTAACCACCTGATTATTCTCACTGTTTTTTTTTTCCTGGGACAAGGAAAAAAAGAGCCAAGGGGTCGATATCTTTGTTTAAATACAGATCCCAGAACCAGTAATTTGAGGCCTTACCAATACTCTTTCAAGAAAGCGAAGTGTAACTGTCGGGATATAACTTAGCACAGTGCTGACCCTATGGATGAGATCCCACTAAGAGTACCAGATATGCCATGCTGATATTTAATCTGGGATACACAATGCTGTGTCACACAGTCGTCAAATTCTTGCTAAGACTCGCAGTGCAGAAACTGTCAACTCATCAAAAAGAAAGATCCTGTCGAACTAAGTCAAGGGCATTTTCACTCCATGTTTTTTTTTAAACTGACAATTACGTGGATGCCACTTTCAGAAATAAGGTTTAAAGTGTATCTCCTCACTAGGTGGCAGACATACCAACGGGCTAAAATGTCATTTCTGTGGGAGAAATCCAGGCACTCAGCTGTTACATCTTCTTATCAACCAGCAAATAACTCTCCCGGATAAGAAAACCATGAAGCCTGTCATTCAGAAGACAACTTATGGTCATATCCGTACCACTTCCACTCCACCTGCACAAAAACCCCCATCTCTCTCCATTTCACTCCTGCTTTCACGTCTAGGTTGGTGTGTAACAAGCCTCCAATGTCACTGCAGCCCCTGTGAATCATTCAGTGGCCAAAAATGGTCTGTAGTCCTCATCTCAATGGTGTAAATGCAGCCCAAGAACTTGCCACCTTCTTTTCTCAGCCCTTCTAGGTGTTTCATTCAATGCCTGGAAACAACTTCCCCACTACACTGCCAAGTTTTTTCCTCTTAAGCCTTTCATCAAAATGCGTATTTTTACACAGCTGATTAATACTACCTGTCAATTCTGATGAAAATTAAATAAGCAGCCATTGAGTACTCGAAACTAAATCAAAACAAGCCCAAATCCAAATGCCTGTGTAAAAGCTGGAACAATCTGATATTGCCAAAACGGATCATTCCACATTTTTACAGGATATATTCATGACATTTGTATATGATCTATAGGATTTATTTTGTGACATAAAAATCATAGATATACAAATAAAAATGTCACCACTGAATCAAACTTTTCCCCCCTTAAGCAAAAGAAAATATTTCACCTTATCTGAATCCATTTTCCTCCAGAAATTTCATTTCATGTGAAATTTTGGGGTTTTTTTCCTATCTTAATTTGCAGTAAAATATATTTTCAGTATCTGAATATTTTCAAAGGGAAGAAATTCCACATCCTTGTCATCTTGTACTGGATGTTTTTTTCAGGCATACCGTAAGAATTAATCAATCATTAGTAAATTTATGACACTCACATGCACACAACATGCTGAAGCAAAATACAAATAAACATGAATCAAAGCAAGTTATTATAGCTACACTGAACACGGATATACTGACTTTTACTGTCATATTTGTTTCTACTCGCTACAATACATCAATGTGATTTTTATTTCAGATTTCTGAAAGCAGACAGGCAAAAAGAACAAAAATCCACACTGACAGTACCTCCAAATGAATACATCCCGCTGTTTTTCTTAAGAAACAACAGCAGCAAGAGATATTCACAAATTCTCAATTGGAGAGGCATTCATTTCCTGCTGTGCTATTACTACAAATTTATTCTTTGCACCTACCCACTGAAGTGAAGGAAAATTCATACAGAAACCTCATGTAAATAAACTTCAGAGCACAGAGAGCAACGTTAAAACACTCTCAGGAACATTTGGTCATTGAACTTTGCGTTAATGTTAATGAAACAAAAGTATTCACAGTCAAAATACAACTGAACATAAATGGCTGCAAATAAATGCACCGTTCACCCACATGAGAAACGTTTTCCATTACCCCAGCAGATACCAAATGAAACAACAGAACATAAAGCCACTTTGATTAGTTATTCAAATTACCTGAGTGAAGGCTTTTCTTTCTGAGAACTTCATTTTTAATCCACAGATTCTTGAAAAACAGCTGAACAACAAAAAAAGTGAGGTCCCTGAAGCATAAAAATTTTCACAAAAAGAGATACAAACTCCACTCCATCAGAAAAAAAATACCGGAGGATAAACCATGCAAATTAATTCTGTAATCCTGATTAGAAAAATACGCAGGGCTTTCAATATAGAGCTCAAGAACGCCAAAAAGACAACAATCCTCCGCTTTATGGTCTGTTTCTGTTCTTGTATCGGGAGAAAGCTGTGAACAAACAGCTGTGAAATGCCAGCAAAGATGAGAAGAATCACCACCACGTACAATCAAAGAGAAAGTTGGGCTCATTTCAAGATTATTTTAAAAAAGAAAGGGAAAATAAGAAGAAAAAAAAAAAGGAATTCAAAGAAGCCAAAACCCTTAAAACTTTGCTGAGGAGTGAAGAGATGGGATTTCATTTCCCATCTTTCATACTGGTTATCTCAGCCCGTAAGCCGAACTTCTACTAAACTAGGGCTGCACTGGTTTCTTCTGGGAGCTGTGCACACCGTGACTCCACCACCCCCTTTCTGAGACGACACGTATTCGTAGCTTTGCGACACCACAGGCCACGGAACAGCTTAAGATGTTCCGCTGGAGGCACTGAAGTGTTATCCAGCAGGAGGATGACACCTCCGAATCCAAGTCCCACGCAGGTGCCTAGCTGGGAGGTGTAAGGAAAGTATTTCCTTGCCACCCACCCACCCATCCTGGGAGGAGGAGGAGGAGTGAGACAGAGTGATGCTACACTCCCCAGAGAGCAAACTACCTGGACACGCTTTGGACATTTATCCAGCAGTAAAAGCAAGATTTTTTTTTTTAATTACAGTGGAAAATGGGCTAGATGGGGAATAGCTGGCCAGCCCCAGAAGGGTGCTCCAGTCAGCCACTGCACCTCGGCAGCTCTTTGCAGCATGGACCAAGGGCAAATAAGGACAGGGCGAGGGTATCCGATGCTGTGCAACGTTACCCTCTACTGCTGCGTGCGAGTGAGCATCCTGACCACACAGTGTGTGCCTCCGCAGTTCCTTACCATTATATTTCTGCTTTTGCAGAAAATAAGCCTTCTGTATGTTGTGTTACTCATGAGTGGAGCTCTCTTTGATTAAGCCTTTAAAACACACAGGGCGTGCTTTTTTTTTCCCTTCTTTTTTAATAATTTTTTTTTTTTCAAACCAACTTTATAGTCACTGCATTTAAAATGCACATTTTTCTCTGGTGGAGTTTTCCCTGTTGCACAGGAAATATTTTTAGTTGGAAGCTTTATTGTGCAAGCTGTCCAGCAGTCTGACAAAAGCTAAATTCCAGCTTACGGCTGAAAACCGTAGGAAAAATTCCAAAGCCTTTACAAATTATACAAATGAGACTTTAATCCCAGCTGGCCTCACTAACAGGGGCTCTACATCTGGGCACACATACAAATGTACTTTTCATATGGATTTTAAGCTATTTGAATAATGAAAAATAGAAAAAAAACCCCACTCTATTTTTGTAAATACTTGTATCACAATAATAAAAACCAAACAGTCCTGCAAGGACAGATTAGCCAGACTGTCAGAGAAATACAGCTGTTTCTCAAAACTGGTCCTGCTCAGAGCTCTTGGGTAAAATTGATCTGCTGTCCAGAGGAGAATTCACTCCAAACAAACAGAAAGCTTCAAAGCCAAGCAATCCTCCTGTCTTCTCCAGGGCAAGCTCATTCTCATCTGCACAAGGGAGGGGGTGTACTCACAGGGCCACTCCATTGTCATAATATGCGTGTGTTTGCACATGATATCAGCAAGTTTGATCAAGAGCAAACAAGAAAAATGGAAGGAACCAGAAGAAAAAGTGTATGAGCAGGAGGGGGTAAAACAGGAAGAGCTGCAGAGCTGCCTGGTCACACACACCGAGACGATAGTGTGCAATGGATCTTTGAGTCCCTCGGTCCTGACCTTCAACTGCTGGCAGCGAGTGGAGCACAAACATCACAGCCCTTCTCAGCTACATCCACAATGCTCATTCGAGAAGAGCCCCTACTTCACTAACAGAAGAAACGCACGCTGAGGACTTTCGAGTTCCCATTAAACTGGAATGAAATTATGGTAGCCAAAGGATGGATGCTGCTTGACTGAGAGGTCTCTTCCCGCTTTAATGGCATGAGGTATCACTACCACAGCTTTTCATGTTTGGTTAAGCCAAACCCACAGAGGCAATTTTTTTAAGAATAAGGAAATCAAACTCTACCTAATATTTTTCCAACCTTGCTGTTTAGGCCCTAAGTGAATAAAGGGATTTAATGCAGACTCGCTGCATACACACTTGTAGTTTCACCTGACAGTGACAGAGAAGGTCCCATTGCAAAAACAGGAGGCATCTTTACTCAGGTGTCCCTCCTGTGTGTGGTGACCACCAGGAGAGACGGGGCCAACAGAAGCTATTTGTCATTTCTGAGACATCGCTTACTCTCACCTCTCACCAAAGGGGAGGGAACGGAGGTCTCTTGTCTAGCTGAACTCCTCCCATAAAGAAGAGAAACTTGACGGCATTTTGACAAAGCAACTGTGAACTGCTGGCTGCTAATATGGCTCGTAGTATAGGCTGCCAAATTGCTGCTGAGCCTGGGTGGATCAGAGACAGAGGTGTGCGTCTGTCTGTCTCTCCTTCTGTGCATCTAAGCTGGAAGCCTTAAAGAACAAATGAAAATATTCTTTCTCTCTGCACATATGCAGTACTTTTGTCAGAGGGCTGTAGGTAACTCTCAAGCTGCGCCTGCCCTTGTTTCTTGCCATTCTTTTTCCTCCATTCTTCATTTTCCTTAAGAAAATGTGAAGGTGGGATAAATGATTTGCTTGCACTGCTGACAACAAATTTGGAGAGCACAGGGGCAAGCAGGCAGTAGAAGGCAGTCCATTAAGAACGTCCACAAGGTATGTGCTGCTCCATTAACAAACATACTGACTTTCTTCCAGGAGCTCAGACTACAAGAAATCACCAGACTTTTTGTCCAGCAGACCAACGGATATAAAAAAGCCTGTAATAATAAAATATTATCCTGTAATCTGTGCAATTCTGTTACAAAGATAGCGCAAGTGCTAAAGTAATCTCCATTGCATACATACCCATAGGAAAATAACTTAATGACCATTTTTTAAGGATGGTGGTATGGATACTGCAAATACATTTTCAACCAAAATACATTAAATATTATCTTGGACACAGAAAAACATTAAAAGCAGCATATATAATATATGTGACATAATTGAGACACAGAACAGATTAGTCTCCAAGAAGACAGATTAGTCTATATGGAGTCAGATGGATACATTAAATCTGGTAATTGTGTAATGAAAAGTGGAATGATAAAAACAATTGTTTTTCTTGACATGAAAAAAAAATGCATACTGACTACTTAAGGGTGTTTACCCTCAACTTTTCTTTTAATTATGATGAGCTTGCATTAAAAAAAATGCTTTCTCATTTTCTTCAGGGGTTCATTTTTGAAAAGGAGTGGAAACTCCAGGGGTAGAAACACCAGGCAAGGAGGGAAACCAAACAAAAATAAGAAGGGAAAAAAAAACCCCAAAAAACCCCCCAAAAACCCACAAACAAACAAAAAAACCAAACAAACAAAAAAATCAACCCTGACTGGAGTTTCAAGATGGAAAAAAAAGAATCATTCTTCTTTCCCAGCCCCCAAAAGTAAGAGGTTGCACCAATAAAAAGCATTAAGAGTATCTGCTTACTTTCAGGATATTAAGGAAAATAATAAAAGGATCTACTTTCATGGACATTTGACTCCTAGAATGAATCATACACAGAATAATGATAGGTTAGTACTGCTGCTTTAAAATATTTAGGTTTTATACATCTAATCTGTCTACAATATTAGTTAAATAAGACACCCTGAGATGATAATATTAAATACTCTGCAAGCTGAAACAATGGGATTATTTATTGAGTATACCTAAAATAAAATCACACATAGTAAAGAGAAAAGAGATTTTTCAGAAAAAGTCTAGAAACAGTTAAAAACAAGAACTTCTTTAGCAGATAGTAACAGAAGTATTTTTCAGATCAGAGCCAACTACCAAATCTTGAGATATATTCTATGATCCAACTCCTAATTTTTTGCATTATTAACTTTTTAAGGGACAAAGTGCCATAATTCTACATTAGGTGAAGAAGCTAAGAAAACTATTTTACATATATACTATTTCATCCATTATATGGATTTTTGCCATTCTCTACAATCAGTAAGTATATACCATATATCGCAGTTATTTAAAACTTCTTAACTCATTGACAATAATGCCATTATCCTAAAGCAACTAAAATCTTTGAAAGGAAGCCAACTAAAATCTCAGCAAGTAAATAACAGAAATGGCCAAATATCCTTTAAATGCATTTTATAGGTGAAAAACTGAGGCACCAAAAGACTTTCTTCCAGTTACTTTGGAAATCTAGCAAGTCGAGAAACAAATTCAGATATCTTGACTCTAAAGCCTGTGTTTTTGACTTGGGCTGACCCCTCTTCCCTCTGAGGCATTAAACATTTGTCTTCAATCTCTGTTTTCATATCTGCAATTTGTTCAAATTAAATATTTTAGATTAAACACTTGTGTTGAAGAGAAAAGGAAACTAACACTCTCAAAATCTTTATGCATGAAAAACTGTGAGTGAGATCAAAGGGTCGAATAAGGCGGTGTGACAACGCATGCAATCCTCTTCCAAATCCACTAGACAAGCAGCGTATCTGAACTTGGAAACAGCCAGTAGCCAAGGACTTTGCAGATTGTTTTGTTAAGATACACGGCAAGAATTATAAATGGCTGAATACATGACGACAGATGCAAATGTTGAAAAGTGATCATCTGCATTAAGCCTATTTAGCACTGCTTTTACTACAACAGCTAACACTGCTTTGCTCAAAAATGTATTGGAGAAATAAGACATTCACATTTTACAGCCAACGAGCCACAAACACATATCCTATATCTCAGCCAACTCCTGCTGTGCAAATCCCTTTGTGCAAGCCTGCACTCCCTGTGGTCCAAACACTGGCTTTATTCTCAGAGGATTTGGGATGACACAGAAATCAACGTGCTCAGCGCTACGGGCTCCTTTGCAGTTTCTCAGGTTGCCTCATTCAGAAAAGACCATCATTGCTCAAGAGCGCAATTATCAACAGGGCAACATCTTTTAGAAATACTTTTGGCCAGCATGATCAAAAAAGCTCCACATTTACTGAGACATCACAGCAGCAGGAGTCAGGTCAGCCTAGCTGAATGCTTTTAGTTATATTCCCCTGTGTTTTATAAACAAGGTCATCACTCCAGGTTTGGGCTTATTGAAAGCTACTGAAACCTAGGCTAATTGAAAGCTCTGTGAAGTAGGAGACCGCAGAAGAAAATGGAATTGCTTCCTCCCTGATATCACCCTCAGGTCTAGTGTCACCTCTGAATCCACCTGTAGCATGTTATTTTGGGTAAAAGCTTTCATAAAAGTCTTCGATCCTATTAGAAAATAATACACATGCAAATTGCTGCATATCCTTGACAGCCAAATGCATCTTCCACTGTACCAGTGAAAACATACTTGGAAAATTAACATCAGGACTCTGATTTAACCTTCATATTAACATGCAAATTCAGAACAAATCAGCTACTGTAAGCCATTGGTCAATACATGGAGATATGAGGAGAACAAGGCCACCAAGAAAAAGCAAGTGATGGCACAGACACCGTCGTATTGGGCCATACAGTACAGAAAGGGATTGTAATATCCACCTCCACTCTAAACAGTCGAACTTT
Organism: Pluvialis apricaria; assembly: GCA_017639485.1. Lineage (NCBI taxonomy): Eukaryota > Metazoa > Chordata > Aves > Charadriiformes > Charadriidae > Pluvialis > Pluvialis apricaria. The sequence goes on from CM030008.1 coordinate 51,420,215, forward strand.
TTCAGACACCCGTATCTACCCTGCAAGGCATAGGGAGGGAGCACAGAGCCACACAGCACAACACACCTGCATTTGTTGTACAGCACCACAGGATTGTCGTCGGTCTACATACACTGCTTCAGAGCTACAGAAGTCTGGCATTCAAGACTCCTCTCTCTGCCAAGCCAAACTACTGCAGCCATTATTACAACGCTTCATTTGGGTCATGTCCAAATTACCCATCACTCAGGGTCTCCACCTAGTGGTCACTTAGCACAATGATGACACTTAATTGGCAGAGGACCACATTCCTTCACGGGGAAGCTCATTTCTGTTAACCAAACTTCTCATAGCAAGGGAGCAATATGTTGCTGCCTTTGGAATTGAGTCACTTCAGTAGGAGGACAGGGAGGATGAAGAGAATATGGAAAGCTTTTTTCAACATTAAGTCTTCAAACACATCATAACCCAATTTGTACAGATGCCAGCCACTCCTTTTGGCAGACTGCATGATGTCTTGTTGTATTCTACAGCCAATTTGTTGACTCTAATTAGCAATTTGGGAATAGAGTAAGAAGAAAAGAAAAACAAAAAATTGAGTGCACAGTGCCAGTTACTATAGAGGGACACACACGCTTTCATTATTGTTTGTTTTTTTTTTTAATGTGGCTGAACATAGGCTGCATCCAGCTGCTTCTTCAAAACCAGCTATGGGTCTGAGTAGTCCCATATTATATTTGACTCTGGTTGGGTAAATACTTGGTCTCTTTTCCATGTAAATGTCACTTGTGATTTCCTAGGTGGACTCCAATGTGCAGCCTAGCATGTGAAACCAGGTGTTAAGGAACACCTTTTTTTTAAAAAAAAATTCTTGCTGTCTCTTATACTTTATGTTTCAACTTAATAGCAACAACCTGGGCCTCTCCAAATTATTCAGTCCCAAAAAGCACTGGGAGAACACTACCATGCATAAGCCAGCTATGCAATGTGGCTTAAAACACAGATCAAGTCCAAGTTCAGCAAGTTTCAGAATACTCCGTTTGCTCCTCTAAACCCCCTCATATTGTAGGACTTTCACCTTTTTTTTCTAGTAACAAATGAAACAAACTGTTGGTGTCAACACACTAAATAACCATACAAGATACTTACACAGCCACTATATTCTGTCACATAAACCACCACATTTATGTTACCACGTTCTCTGACATGAACCACCAAAGCATTTATATCAGATGTGCCTAGGATCCCACAGATTGTGACAGATTAATTTTTCAAGGCAAGAAAATAAAAGGCAAAAGAGAAAAGACTGTAATGATTACGCAAAGGAAAGATAAGAAGCGCTGGTCCTCAAGTGTTTGCCTTGCAGTGTATTCTCAGTGTAAGTTTCTGCACCTTGAGGAGCAGAAAATACTGTTACGTGCAGCAGTGGAGAAAAACAAGTGAAGGAAGAGCCAAATGCATTTAGCAAGTCCATTCCTGGTGCATCTCCAATGTGAGAGAAAGGCATGAGATGTCCCAGATGAGGTAGGAAGTGAGATGTTAAACAGGAGGGAGCATTGTGGAAAAGTAGGGAAGAGCTATTTGGTTTTATTTTAAGACCTGCCATTATCTAGCTGTATTTTGTTGTCTTTCTAGGGAAGCACCTAGAGACCTCAGGCGTGGGAGGTTTTCTAGAAACCTAGACAAAACTTCTGCTAAACATCAACCTGTGCTTCCCCAGTGCTTTGGTGATGCCGTGCAGATGGTTGTTTCCCAGGGCATACTGCATAAACAGAGGACTGAATCCCACTTGTGCTGGCATCAGGTGCCAGGTTTGCTGTCTCCTCCTTGTGCCTGCATATGAAGTGTACGTGTGCGTTTCCATGTTTGTATGTCCTCCTTTTCCTTGGCTGTTGCCCTGGGCTGTGGTGAGCCTTCTTCCTCAGTGGGGAACTCTGCCTTCTGAGGATTTGCTAGCTTGAGATGCTTCTATAGGAATTTTGCAAGTACTTTTCTTCACAACTCCTTTCATTGTCATACGGAAGAAAGAGGTGGTAGATGGAAGCAGTGATGGGAGGGCCTAGGGAGATAGGTTCGTTTGTTCCAGGCCTCCAGCAGAAGGGCTACAAATCCTCCCTGTGGCATGTGCAGCGAATGGGGTAAGGCACTGGCACAGGTTGCCTAGAGAGGTTGTTGAAGCCCCGTCCCTGGAGGTGTTCAAGGCCAGGCTGGATGTGGCCTTGGGCAACCTGGTCTAGGGGGAGGTGTCCCTGCCTATGGCAGGGAGGTTGGAACTCGATGATCTTCAAGGTCCCTTCCAACCTAAACCATTCTATGATTCTATGATTCTATGATCTATTTATTTTTCTCCCCCCATAGCCAGCCCTCTTTCAGGGATCTTTGGACACAAAGTCACAGCAGTAGATGGAATCTTTTCTGGGGTTTGCAGTACACTATCCATAAGCCCTTCTTTCACAAACAGATCTTTTGGGGTCTTATGCCCAATTTCTACTTGGAGAAATTAATTTTTCTCACAGCCAGAAAACTGATAGTTCATCGCCTCTCTTCAGCCATATAGCTGGACACAGGGACTTGCGCTGCCTGCAAATGACCTGTTTTGGTTGAAAGGGAAGAAACAGCCAAAGTCACGTAAGGTCCTCAGCTGGCCTTTACTTCAATGAAATTAATTTTCAGCTTGTGGTTGTGACTCCCCTGAGGCTTTCCCCAAGCCCTGCTCTCCTGGGCTCAGGCAGCATTTCACTGTGGGAGCAGCAGCCGGCTCCATGATCTCCGACAGCTCCATGGATGCTCCTGCATCTCTGAGTCTTCAGATGCAAGATGTGGGTACCACTTCTCTTTGTGAGCTATGGCTACAGAGTCATGGTATCAAGGAAAAGCAGCCTCCCTTCTCTGCTATGTATCACAGGCAGCATGTGCCTCATATGAGATAATGCAAAAGGAAGTCGTCTTAGTCCTCTTTCAGATGTTTTTTGAAGAGCATTTTGCAACCTCTATTGCCTTTACAGATGATGGGGGGTGTGAGGTGACAATTGCAGGAGTATGAATCAATGAACCTAAAAGAGATGGATAAAACACTTTGGTATGAACATCCATCTCAAAAGAGTTTCTGATCAACTTCACCATGGTCAATACTGACATCTACACCTTCCCTAATGTCCTTCACCCCTTCCACCTTGCTGTCTTCACAGTCTAATGCCACACTACTCTGACACATGCAAAAAATATAAATAGAACAACTCCCTGCTTCCACCACTGCCGTTCCTCTTTTCTCAAAACTCATAGTTTTTGTTTTTGGTAAAGACAGCTACTACCACAGCTTTTGTTGCTGGCTGAGTACAGAGCACTTCAGTGGCACAGGTGCCTGCACGGCACCCATACCTGCTGGAGCAATTTTTCATCATTTCTTTCTCAACAAAAACAAGTATATCTTAAACAGCTACCTTTAACAGAAAAGGAGAGTGAGCCAAAAACTTGCAATGGCTTTGGTGAGAATTGCCATTAAAATGTCACAAAGAGCCATGAGAGTGCTCACACGGCACTGATGAGCACATGAAAAACCACAAAGAATGCACAAATTATATAAACAATAAGTTTAATTATACTCTTTATAGTAACTGTTCAAGTCTGCATTTTGAAAATATTGTACATTCCTAGTGAGAGATGACATTTGATTTTGAAATACTAACTCAGGGCAGTTAGGCATGAATATCTGGCTGCTAAGTCATTTGTATCTCTTTCAGGAAGAAAGAGCTCCCGAGGGGCATGGTATTTATATTGAAACATTCAAATTTACATGATCACAGTAGGATTAGATACAGAACACTCACAAATCTCGAGCAATTAAAGAGACTATACAATTACTGAGTGCAGAGTTTCTCTCTTTCCTCGTAACTTTTCCCCTCGCCCTCTCTTAATATTCCTGTTCAGGCAATAGCCCGAGCAGCACACGGTAGCACTTCAGCCAGGCACAGGCTAGTGCATCCACTGGCCACTGCAGCTGCACCTCTTGGGCTAGCTCACAGATTTTTGGCATGCCCAGCAGGTGATAGGCAGTGGCTGGCCAGCATACAGCAACTAGGCAGCGATCAGATGGTCCGTCTAAACAGGTAGGGCTGTCCATTTTGGCCACCACGGCTAGACTTGAGTCCAATATGCTCAACAGCTCTTGCTGAGCCTGTCAGACAGACAGGTTACCAACACAGCAAGAGCTGTGGTCTTGTGGTGGGTAGAAGATAGGGAGCACGAGGCAGTATTGGAGGCATAAACATAGGGAAGAATGATAGATGCAACCCAGACTGGCTTCCTTTTGCTTGTTGTTCATCCCTGCTATAAAAGATTTAGGGCAAACCAAGCTGTACGTTTTTACTATTTGTCAGTGTCACCACAAGCTACTGCGATGTATTAGAGCTATCGCAAAAGATGGGAATATAACAAACATCCCTTCCCCTAGGGAGAAAACACAGTGAGTGTCACTAACAATCACCGAAGTCTTGGGAAATCTTGCATGCCTCTATGTGCCTGTTCTAAAAGCTCTGGTACTACGTGAAAACCTTAGCTTTGTTTGGGACGTAACAAAGAAAATGGGTTCACTATACAAGCAAGAAACAAGATCTAAAAGTCTGACTCAAGGGGTGAAAAAAACCACTCCAAAAGATCTGCATTATTTTCTGCACCTCTTGGGATTTCCTTAAAGGCCCGACTCATAATGGTTGATGCTTCCACCTGGACCTAGTTCCAGTGCTGACAGCGAGACTAACATGCTCTCACTGATGGGCAGTTACTGCTGTAAAGGTGTGGTACAGCTTCTGGAGACAAAGTGTCAGAGGAGCTAGAAAAGAAGTTTGGGTTCACCTGTGCTCCACTTCTTCCTCCACCTCCTCACCATCTTTGATCTAATTCTTTAGCAGTTCAGCTCAAAAAGGGGTGTCCAAAAATCCCAAATGCTCCCTCAAAGCAAAATCCCCGTTTGAAGTCTTATTTCTGTGCATTACACCCTCTATGCCAAATTCACATCAACACTTTAGCCCACCAACATCCCAAGCTGAGCAAACCCTAGTATAATTAAATGCCGCCTCCCACCTTGGCTTCAACAGCTGATTTTTCTGCGTCTGCCTGGCTCTCAGTTTGCATTTACTGATGCTCTCCTTACCTATCAAATTCCAAAGCAAATTTAAAAATGCAAAGATTACCTGATTCCAAAAGGTTTCCTCCACTTAATTTTTTTTTTCTTTTTTTTTTTTTTTATTTTTTTCCCCCACTTAAATTTTTCCACCTAAGACTTAAAGTCTCAGACAATAATCAGCAGCTTGCTGTTGATACTTGGTATGCTGGCATGAGACTTAACCAAGGGTGGTGGCCAAGGAAACCAGCCACCCACTGCCCACATCAGACTGCCTAAAGTGCCTGCTGGAACAGAATGCCCCCCAATGTCAGCATGTTGGTACCGATCTTGAAAAATACAGGAAAAAGAAAACAATCTAGTGCAGGTAGCAAAGAACAAAACAGATTTTAGGTAAGCGTAGTCCAACAGTGAGCCAAGTTATAGTGGTCAGGAAAGCTGAAAGGGTAAAATGCCACTGAAAACATCTTCCTCTTTTTTTTTTTTTTTTTTTTGAGAGAGAAAGGTAGACCGACTGCTGTTGGTACAGCAATGAATCTGTCAACTAAAACATGTTTGAAACGTTATACAATCTGCAGATTTATGTGGATTAAGGTATTTCAGATGGTTATGTAGAATTAGCATCTTTGAGAAGCTCTTTACATAGACATACCCTATGAATACTTGCAGGAAGCAAACTATTGTGGGAAACAATGTCCATATCCATTTAGTTAAACGAGAAGTCAGAGAGGAGTATCACAGAGACAGATAGGTTAATGATTGCCTCAGTTCGTTAAATGTCATTTCCATGCTTTATGTCAAAGTTCAGCCAGACAGTTCAGAATTGCATTAGGACCATTATTATTTCACAATGCTTGATATGAAGTGGTTTGTAGCAGCAGCTTCTGAAAATAATTTCTACATTCTCATCTGACTCACTTGTATAACTTGTCAGGCACCTGTGGTTTCAATAATTGTTAACGGATAAATCAAAGGTACAGTGGCTGGACCTTAAGATACAAAGTTGTTTACATGCAGGCCCAAGGAAGGTTAATGAGGCCTAAATACGCAGTATGTAAAACTAGAAATGTTCTGTTACATGCAGCCCTCTGTCTAGACACCAAAAGACTGCAAACACATGTAACAGATAATATTAAAGGGGGTTATGCTTAATATGTACCTTAGGATTAAGAAACATGACCACAACATCACACACACCTACATCTCACATATTTGAGTTAGCCCTAGAACGCTTTTTCAGACTAATTTGGTGTCAGATAAAGGGAAAAATGAAGGACTAACCAAAATTTTGTAAGGAGTATAATACGCAACTTAATGTTAAGTAGTCTTTCTCTACTCCACTTACTACATTTTCATTGCTATCTGAATTTAAGAGTTTGCCAGTTTACAGAAGATATATACAGGCAAAAATGAAATATTGAATTTGAAGTAGGATGACTGCACTACTGAAGAAAACTTTCAAAGCATTTGTTCTGAAGATGCTTCTTAGAACAGGTATAAATCTCTGCTGTATAAGAGACGAGGCATTCAGAAATGAACCTATACAATTTCTATAGAAGAAAAATCATGTCTTTAAAGTCTTTTGAGTAAAAGATCTTTCTAATATCAAATTTGTTCATGTCCTGCAATTCACAAAGCTTGGCTAGTTGCAGTAGATAGCTCAGTTTTATTTTTGAATATAGCTGGTTTCTAGAATCCTTAGGATTTCTGTCCAAAATGAGCAGGTACCGCTCTTCATTAGAAAGTACCATAGAATGTCAGCATGAATAAATGCTCCAATAAAAAACAGTTACATATAGGTTTATCCTATTCTACATTAATACCTTTGTTAGCACTGACACTATTTCAAATTTATCTTGGTGTTATTATGATCAAAACTGGATTCCTGGAACTGCACGATGTTCCCCTGCCTGAGTAGCTGTAAGAAGATGCTGCCGTAGGTGTAAAATTCACTTAGACTTTTATTGGAGTCTTTGATGAGTAATAATGCACAAAAAGCTGTTGTGTAGGAAGGGAAAAGTGACCACCACATCACAAATTCCAAAGGCTGTCAGTAATGCAAGTCCCAGAGAGAGACTTTCTCCAGAAAACACGTTAAAATCTATGTTGGGTGGCAGCAACTACTCAGAAAGGCACTTAGACCAGCAATGGAGGTACATGACTATTATTACTCTTGATAGTAATATCAGTTACCCAGAAATAAGGGTGATGGCTATCCTTAGCTTTCAGTACAACAAAATCTAATGAATTCTTTATCATTTAGCACAGCTCCTTCTTTTTACTATGAGAAACACCCATTTACAATGTCTTTACTAACAGTTACACTGATTTTCAACTTAGGAACACGATAGGCAACATGAACACTGGAGCATTTTAAGATGACTTTTCTGTTTCAAATGAAGTTGCATTTGTACCAAAGTGACAAGGTTTGCTCTCCCTTGGTCTCAGGTGCACCACTTCTCTTCCCTTTTATCTTCAGGCTTGCCTGTTCTTCTCTTTTGCTCCCTTTCTCTTTTGCAACCACTAGACCTGAGTTCCCCCGAGGACTCTGTTCACCGCGGTTGCCGGCCAGCCCAATACAGAAAGGGCTGTTGCCACCTCAGTGCCAGAAGCAAACTAGCCCAAGGCCTGCAGAAGCAGTGCCACCTCTGCCTTCAGGAAAACTCACCCACTACACACAGCTGATGCACGGACCCTGGAAGCCTGGGATCACTGATGATCAGGCACCCTCCGCGCTGCCTATGGACCAGCTGGCCCGAACCAGGGCAAGACAACAGCAGGCCTGCAAATTCCACCAGGAAAACCCAGAAGTGGTCCAGTAGATATTTTCTGCCCCTTAAGAAATACTCTCCAGAACTGGAGTACTATGGGGAGACAACACAAACAACAGGTTCTTCCTTTTAATTTTGCTCATATTATCCATAGAGAGGGCATAACTTAAGCATGTGTTATTTCAGAAGTAAATGCTGGTGGCTCGGCTTGTCCAGCAAGCTTTCAGCTGTAGTACTTAAACATCAGTATTGTTGTTTGTGGAAGGCTGTTCCGACAAAAACAAAATATATTAATGCATTCACACACAGACCATAGAGCTGTATCTTGCCCTACAGGACCTCAGACAGAAGCTGAATCCTCCAGGAGCCAGAGTTGTCATGAGAGAGAAGAGATTCTGGGTTACAAATGCTGCAATATTGAGCACTGCAGAGTACAGCACAGATACACTCACTATCTAATTTCTAGGTAAAGCAGCAGATAAATCCATTGCACTCTCATTTTAACCTCCAAGACAATACATAGTGCTTCAGCAGCATCAACACAACCAGTCCCAAATGGCCAGTGTCATCCAGGACTCTCACTTAAATCCTACAGAAATATTTTAAAGACAGAGATGTTGAAAGTTAATAAATATTTGGGTTTATATTTGCCAGTGTCCTCAAAAAATGATGCATAAAAAAGGCCAAATCTGGGGGAACCGGACCCCAACTCTTCCATAACTCTATTGACCAATACTCTGAGTGGAAAAGGGTTTTCTATGAGCTTAGCAACACGAGCACAGGTGGGAAGCCTGCCCTGGCAGGGCTAATCTCATCTCAGTTTCTTGACTCGTGCTACATTCATTGTAACACTGCTGATGTAATAGATTTACAAGTGTATGGTCATGAAGCTGAAAGGAGTTTGGAGACATCGCTCACATCCACACATCCGTGCCAAACAGGACAACACATTGCCAACCGCAGTGGCACTGCAGGTCACTGCTATACAGGGAGAAGGAAACCCACGTTCCTTCCATCCATTACCCATTCCTCCATCTATTATCCAGTCATCCGGCATTTGCCAAAAACAGCATCCCAGTGGGTGCTAACAGAGGGAAGAAGCAGAGTAGCTTGCACCCGCGTGTGACCCTCTGTCTTGCAAACATCGTGTCGCCTCTGCAGGAGCCTGGCCAAGTCATTCACCAGCTCTGTATTACTGCTGTCGTAAGAGGGGAAGGAGGGGGCAGACAAGCAAATCCACTAAAAATGAGTCAGACAGAGCCTTTATCAAATGACTCAGAATAACAAGTGAATAACAGGGATTATGAAAGTACAGACACTGTTGCGTGAGGCCATTCATATGACTTGTGTTCCCCAGTGACGCAAGAAGCAAATGAACTGAGGACTATTGACAATGTATGATTCCTATCTCACTGCCTGCAATACAATTTAGAGGATGCTTCCAGAGATAGGCTGAGCCAGAGATAAAATGTGACATGAGACAGCTGGAAAAGAAAGAGGAACAGACTAAGTTGATTTTTTTTTTTTGCACTTTTTTTCCTCCAGAGAAATGGAAACAAACTGATTGCTAAAGGCTTATCAAATAGGGTTCATTCTTCTAGTGGTACTGCTTATTCCCCTGGAGAAACAGAGAAGTTTTCTGCATGACTAAGGCTGTCTGGAAGCATAGCTCCTCAAAGCCACACATGCACCACCTGACACTATGGAGCATCTTTCTCCACCAGCCAGACATGGGCTGCCTTGAACGTCAACTGAAACCCAGGCCAGTACTTTGCACAGACCCCGAGGTAACTACACAAACCTAAATCACTATTATTCCTCTTAATAGGGCAGCAGCTAAATGGGATGAAGTCCTGGGGTCTGGTACCAGAATTTAGGGGCTGTTTGACATCCCAGAACATCACTCAGTCTCTATGCCAGCAGAACCTTAACACTGACAATGCCCAAGGCTTTTGCAGCACTTTCTGATCTATCTGCAGATCCAGAAGCTTGCTGTGCAACACATGTCCAAAATCTTACCTCCTTTTTACAGACGGGATAAAAGAGTATTAAGCACAGACAGAAGTGTTTCAGTGGTAGTCAAAATCTCTTGCACATGGGGCACACATGTGAAATGGTCACTCACTTGTCACATAAAAGGAATAAAGTCCCCACAAACCCGCAGGAGCTGCTGGTCCACTTGCCTTGCATTTCTCACGTCTGACAAAACCAAGTCACTTCAAATTCAAACCCATTTAGAGTCAAGGGATAAACACACTGAGTGATAAGAGATAGGGAACAAATGACAAATAGTTCAGATTCAAAGATGGCCCAGATGAGCAGAGGGTCATGTTACCATCTTCCAACATGGAACAGAACAAGCCCCATGAAGCAGCAGCATCGTGCATCACTGACATACATAAAGCCTATGGCACTACTTTGCCTCTGGATGGAATCCTCTTCAGGAATGGATGGTGCTACTTTCACTGACCTTGATTCTCCATCAGAAGTCAGGAAGGAAGAGAGGGTTTTAAGTGCACACATTCTCCTAGCTTACTTTGCACGAACTCCTCTGTGGGACAACCCCAGGAAGAACAGTGCTTTGAATGCAAGAATTGCAATGAACTATGTGTTACACTGGTAAAATACTGGCAGATTTAGTATTTTCTTGTCTGAGACAATACTAAATGAATACCTTAACCTTTCCCCCAAAAGGTAAATTTTTTGGCAAAGTTCATGAGCACTTTTAGCCATTAGGTATCTCTTGGTCATTGCTAAAAGCTTATTTAATTAACTCCATTTTGTCTAGCTAAGCACCTCCCGTAACTTAGGCATTCTTAATCTCTTCATTGTGCTCCAGATAACAGAAAGGAAACCTAAGATCCAATAGACTATTTGCCAAAATGTTCTTCTCATCCGGCTTCATATATTTCAACAGAGATTCTTTTTCGTAAAATGTGATTAATTTGTTATTTCATGAGTCTAAACAGCAGACACATCAGTTTTCTAAGCCACTGTTCCCAAAAGAGATGCTACTTTTCTTTTCATTAAGAAATGGTGACAGCCAAAGCAGGGCAAAAGCTACAGCAGCAGCTTGAGTGATACTGAAAAGCCAACAAGTCTGCCAAGTTCATTAGAAGGATTATTGTAAGAAAATTAAAAATAACTGTTTCTCTGGCCTAATGACAGAATCACATTTGCTTATAAACTGCAAACTTTAGTGTCCATCCCTGAGTGATATTAAAAACAGCAACACTCCTCCCTCCCAAAAAACACCCACAGACTGACCCAGATAGAGTTTTTAGACCCTGCCCTCTCTTTTAACTGAGGCCAATTAAAACAACACTTCTTTCTTCTTACATTAATTACATAAAAGGTTATGAAATACTGTGATACAGAGGCCATACAAATATCTGAATCAGAATCTGTATTCCTACTTCTCTTTAAATCTTCTTCTTGTGATTTGGGTTTCCAGCTAACATTACTAGTTGCATGAAAATCTCAGCCTCAGCATCCTCCCAAAACCCACTTGTTTGCTACAGAATTTGCCTGAGCTGTTGTCTTACTGCTCCCGTAATGCTTCCAGTCTGGTTGAGTCACCATAACTCCATGGATCAAGTAGGATCATTAGCTCTGCAATATCTGAAGAACACGAAATTTTGGAAACTGGGCAGGAAAACAGACAGAAATACCTCACCAGTGCCCATGCATGTTTTAAAGCTAATCAACATGTTACAGGTTTCCCACACTTGATCTGCTCAGGAGTTACAAATGGGTCTCCTGAACTCACAAGTGCTATAATAGCACATGGGGATTTCTTCTGAATTACCCGAACACCTCGTAACAGCACTGAGAAACACCACCAAGATCTGTTCACGAGCACTTCAAATCTTCATGCAACTGGAGCGCATTTGAGGCAATGTTCCTGATACAAAAGCGTAGGACTAGCTTTAAGCTCCAGTTGCTTCACTTCACACTTCCTTCACTCCTAATGTTTAGTAGCTTCTGTTTCTCTTTAGAATGATTTATTCTCCGGCATATTAAAGGGTATTAACCTATGCTTCCAGAAAGCAAACGTGCTCATAAATTGTTTCACAAAACAAAAAATCACTTTTATCAGTTACCGACTCTTCCTTCTCTGAATTACGCTGTAGAGCCTGCTGGCCTCAGTATCCAGCAAAATTGGAAGCTGTTGCTGAAGCAATTTTTGAAATCGCTTCCTTTAGTGCTACCAAAAAACCCCCACCAAAACACCCAAGCCCTAGCTTTCTCTCTCCTCAGTTATCACCAAGGAAAAGCACTAAAATCACACCACACTGACATAATCACAGGAGAATACCGACACATGTAATAAATAGACTATTTCCCTTATTAACACTGAGATATTGGTTCTTCTCAACCTCAAGACAGACATTGTGAATCCACAGACCACATCCCAGAGACTTTCAGTGTAATGCATCAGATCACACTCGCTCATCTTTGTCAGTATAGTGAACTCATACTCTCGAGTCGAAATGCCTATAGGCATTAATAATGAGAAGATCTATGGAAAAGTGTATACTGACATATGAAACCTAGAAACAACCTCTAAATAAGCTTTCCTTTGGACAAACTCTACTTTTTATTTGAAATTATTAAGTTTTCTTCTTTCCCAGGATTCCAAAATGGTCATCTTATACTTCAATTCAATAGGACAGTTTTTTTAGATAATACTTTTTAAAATGCAAAATATATCTTTCAGGTATTGAAAAATAGTAATTTTTCATTACTGTCAAGTGCTTTAGGGTTTCTCTGTCTGTTCAGTTTTTTCTTAGTGAACCTTTCCTCTTCTACCATTTCTCCTGATGCCCTATTTTTACCGTGTTACTCCTATGCTATCAGGAAAGCAAGGAAGTGAAGATTTAAAAGAAAATTGTTCGTGAAGGGCAAATGCCTTTCCAAATCTCCTAGCGTTCTGAAGGTTCTCTTTGTCATCCAGTTTTCCACAGTTAGATTTTCACTTTAAAAGCACAACTGTGGTTTCTTGTTTGTAAAAGGTATATACTGTTCAGTTTTGTTCACAAATGTGTTTTGGATGTAGGTGAAGTAACATTTCCTACTGTAGCCTCTCAGGTTTCTTCTAACTTTGCAGCTGAAGATCTGCATTTAAGCTTTCCAAACATTTCCCCCCTGCTTTTTTTTTTTTTAAACCTTTGAGGAGAAGGTAAAGACCTTTCCCGTAGTCACTGACTGTTCAGAGACTTGTATCATTTGGCTGTCCAACACGCTTCCCACCATTTGCTCCAGACTGGCTTCCTAGGATACTAATGGACATTAGTTGTTGTAGCCTCCTCCTTGAAATTCAAATCCTAATTATAAGGCCTGACTATTTTATACTTATGATTTTTAACCTATTTTCAGGACCCAGCAGAATCCCACACTTTCTTCTAGTCTCTGGATGAAGAATTTGGTGAGCTTGCATTGCCCTGTACAGAGGCTAAAAATACCACTTTTGAAGGACAAACTCACTGTTTCACACAGTCAACTGTCTTTCTAGGGCATTTTGCTTCCATTAAGAGATCAGACTATTTTTCAAATACTCCAACAGCCTGCACGAACACCATTAGGACCACTTTGACTAAGTGACCTTAGTAGGAACTAGATGGGAACCCTAATGATGGACAGTAGGAGCAATGCATGGATTAACCATTCAAGAGACAACTGGGGAGCTTCTGTCATGTGCAGAATAACTCCGTGACAGCCTGCACTGAAAAACATGAATCCTTTAGCTTATTGTACAACGTTGTATCTGAGCAGCTCCATTCAAGTGTTGGCCAGAGCAGATCGTACTCTTCAAGGTGACTGATCAGAAATGAACAAATGGGGCAGCGTGATGGGAGCTGAGCTTTATTGCTGCAAAGGAAAAGATGACACACTGAAAGAAATAATTTTAAATTGCTCATACAGGTAACCAAGCTCTGAATCAAATGTGTCTGAATTATCAAAAAAAAGCACACAAAAAACCCCAAACTCAAAAAAGCATTGCATTCAATACTCCATAGCAAAAGTCAATGGGCAATAGAATTACAAAAAGAGTTAGAGAGAACAAATAGAAATATATAGAAATATAAAATTAGCTGGGATGCCTTCATTTAAAACACATTGTTCTGTTTTCATAGTTCTGGAGACCTCATCTGGGTGTCTAAAGCAATCCAAGTTGCAAAAGGCCAATAGAAATAGACAGTGAGAAGTGGACTAGCTTTTACCTTGCACTGAGAGTTAATGAGAATTACTAAAAAGGAGAGTGATACAAGGCACAGAGACAGTAGAATGGGCAAACTTCATCCTCTGAAAAAGCTACAGATAAATCCACTGGGATTATCTATAAAACAGAGCGGTAAAAAAAACCATGTATCAGACCAAAGGTTTTTGGTGCAGTACACAATCAGCATGTGGAAGCATTTATTTATTTATTTGCCACAGAGCATGAGCTGCAGCCAAAAATTCAGAAGTGCTGCAAAAGTAATAAGAACCACCACGCCTGCATGAGATACTTGGACTTCAACAAGCCCAGAGCCTAGAAACTGTAGTTCTTTACAACCTGAAGTCCATTAACTGGCAACTGCACTGTAGGTTGAGTTTGTTGATGCCATGGTGCTCTGTCCTGGTCTCCTGGAGAGAAGGGGACCCCGGGCAGCCTGGCTGGGCCAGGGGTAGCCCCGTGGAGAAGCATGGCCAGGGCTATGCCAGCCAGCTCCACCGGTGAGGAAGGAATCAAGGTACCGTGTCAAAAGCCAACAGCCACTTTGCCAAGATGGGACCTGCCGCCTTTTACATCTCAAGCACGACAACGGAATGGGAGATTTTTAGGTTAGGCTAAAAAGCGTAAAATAGCCGATCCAGCACAGAGGTCAGTTTGTTCCCAACAGCGTGCACCAGCTTGAGGGCAGGATAGGACCTGAGCACCAGAGCTGAGAGGAAACTGCAGGATTTAGTCTGCTTTAAAAAAAAAAAAAAAAAAAAGTACTTTCAAAATTTGTTGTTCGTTTGTTTTCTCCAGAGTTGCCACATTGACCAAACCTGAGCACTGTAATAACTTCAACTATTCGTGTCTCAAGGGGAAACTTTCATTTAGTTAAGTTGTAGACAACTAAAAAATTACAAACTTCAAGGTTGTTTATTCTTTTCTGACAGAATAACAATTTCTCATTAGTTTTTAACATTTTGGAGGCCACAGTGGAGGTTGGAGAATAGAATAATTGTAATTAGATGTATGTAGCTGCTTTCATTAAAAGGATAAACCTAATAAAACACAGTTAACATTTTTTTGTTCTCATTAAAACAATTCATACTAATTTAAAGGTAAAATTTCTGTGTTGATAAACCACGGATTGGGGGAAGGGGCAGGAAAATGTGGGCTGCATTTAAGGTAGGATGAAGCAGTAGTATTTGCCACTTTGGATATTACCAACCAGAACCTCAGCAGGAATAAGTAAGGGTCAATTTAATGTGTTGAAGCTTGTGTCAGAAAAGTAGTCTGAATTATATGCAGGAAGCATCAGGCATGAAAAGGCAGTATTATCTCTAATTCTAAACAATGATTTCTTCTAGGGAAACCCAACTTACACTGCAGTGGTGGGGAATACTATTACTCACTTTTACAAAGGGGAAAACCAGGACACAGGGGGCTAAGGTGGATGCAAGCAAGATTTCACAGTTGCAAAAATAACAGACCCTGTTTAGCAGCCTGTAATCATCTCAATCAAGTCGCTTCCTAATACATTTTATGTTTTATTTTAATTAGGATTTTAATCTAGCTGGGTTTTTTAATTAAAAAACTAAAACTGAATATCCACAAATCTTTATAGTTGGAAAGAGAGAGAATTTCTCCTTGACTAGAACTGCTACTGCTTTACAGATGTTTCATGGTCAGAGGATATTGGAAAAATTCAAGAAAGATAATAATTTGTGCCATATTTTGCTCAGATTTTTTTACTCTGCCTTGGTGATTGAATGAATTTTACATTTTCATTGTAAGGGTTCCTTATTTTTCTTAATACTTGGACACTGAGGCCATGCAATTATATGGTACTTGTTTCCTGCTCAGGAGACTTGTATAGCAACAAAGACTTCTGAGCTATGCTTGTGATAAAAATCATTAACTCTTACAGAATTTTTTCAGTGTCCAAAGGAAATTAGTAGCTCATTGTTATTTCCTGCTCACCCCAAAACTGTTTGGAAAAAAAACAGAACAAACAAAATCAAAATCTCTCAATTTACCAAAGGAAAGCTCTTTAGAGGGATTGGAGTGACTAGAAACATAGTGCCTAAAAATATTCAGCCTAGTTATTCTGCCAAAGTGAAGGAAATGTCAGCAGGGTCATTGAGACTGCAAAATGAAAATCCATTTTCATGTCATTCTTTTATGTATTTTTATTTTTTCATCTACCTGGCCACATGTTGCAGCTGGAATACAGTCCTCAACAGGCACTTTATGGTGCAAATGGTAAACACTTGCACTTCTGAATGTGGTGGGAGTTTTGCCGTGGACTCCTAACAGTTAAAATGAGGCCATTAATAGGGATGTCAGACACAATGGCGCATTTCTGGTTGTCATCAACCTCATCCTAACAGTAAGTGACAACATGACTGAACTGCTTTTGACTGTTTGTTTATGATTAACTTTTCTTACACTGTGAAATAGTCTATTACAATACATCAAGGCACTACCAAAATGGGTTTGTGACTAATCAGTAAGTTATATCACACCTAAGCGCTGTGCAGGAGGGACCTTCCTGTTCTGTGTCATTCATAAACTTAACGGGATCAATACAACAAAGCTAATTGTAGTCTTGGCAGCATTCTTCAGTAAGTGCTGGGTAAGTGCTTATTCTCCATTTCTTTAAATTTATTATCCAGCTCTTATAAATGAAATTAATTAACAAGTTTTCATCTTGTCAACTATTGGGAAATGGCTACAATGCACAAAATAAGATTTTATATCTAGCCAGCTGGATGGGTTGTTCTCCTACACTTTGCACCATCAGAATGAATGGTCTTCGGCGTCTTTTTCTCATTCATATATATACACACAAAAATATATGAACAGGTAAAAGTAGGCATGAATTGTATTTCATTGTATGAACACACAAAATAATCTGCTCTTTGTATGAATAGACAAGAAGAAGCACCTTCTAATATATATATATAAAAAATATTCTTGTATTTTTAACTTATTTGTATATAGTGAAAGACTGCTTTATGAGTTGGAGACATACTGGAGAACCCCACTGAAACCAGAACTTTAAAGTTTACCATTGTATAAACATTTTGTCCTTCACAAGAATTCAGCAGTTTACAAAGATATATACACTGGGATATGGCTTTCTACGATTTTACCTATCAAGGCTTTTGGTTGTTCAGTGCTTTCCTGAACGGGAGAGCATAAGAAAACTCTAAAATACTTCTGATATTTCTTTCCATATAACAGTAATGTGTTCAAACGTCACTTTCAATTCAATATCTTCAAAAAAGCACCTCCATAATTTGCTATTTTACCAGTATTCAAAGATTCGTTATATTAGTATCTGTCTTCTAAACATAATTCCTGGATGGGGTAACCTTGCATCTATTTTAAGATTCCCAAGCAGGTCATCTTTCTTTAGATTCAAGCGAACTTTTCCTAAATTAATGCATAAACCACAAGCCCACCCTTAAGTTTTCGTAATTCCCTGATAATACTATTATGATCGCTGGATAACAGAGATTGTCACTGGGAAACAAATTGTAACGAGTAACTTTTGAGAGCAACAGGTTACGCAATTACAGACCTTACCTTCCTCCTCCTACTGAAGCCAGGGCAGGAGGAGGGCCAGAAGTCCAGATTCCCCTCTGCGGGAAAATGTCAGCACTTGGAACTGAAGACCCTGTAGTCTTTCCCTCTCTTCACTGGCCTTCTTCAAAAATTATACCCAGAAGCCTGCCAAGATCTTTAAGGCTCCCTAAGAGTGAAGGCTCAGCAAGGAAAGCTTCATACAAGAAACTCAGGCCAGGCCCAAGCACCTCTCAGAAGACGGTGGCAACAGATATGACCAACCTGGCTACTGACAACAGGGTCGATATGCTTTGCATGCAACCAAATGGGATGGACAGGCTTCTATAAGTCACCGAATGGCCACATGACACTGAGAGGGGAAGAAAGAGTGTGCAGAAAGGTGTGCTCAGCATGGGACAGAGCTGAGCCCCAAAGACACCTCCCCATACCCTGCACCACAGAGAACTTCCAAGGCACTTCCAGGGTAAATCCACATCTCATAGCTTACCAGCAATTGAATCTGGCCCCTTCGTTTTCCATATTACACTGCTTTATCTTTGCCTCCTCCCCGTAGCACTGCGCATCCCCTTTTGTTCTTTATGCCATCTAACATTCCCCTGACAACTCGGACATTCAGAAATTATGTCAATGCATGCAATTAAAATATCTGAAATCTGGTGCACGTGTTGCCCTTCACCTCCAGAGCTACTCGTAAAAGTCCAACAAAGACAACATTTTCAGTTGTACCTGCTGCTACATCCTTGTATTTAGTTTCTTGTTTGAGAGAGAGATTCAATACCCAACCACATATTGTGTAAGCCATGAAAATCAGAGCAATACTCTGGTGGGCGTGCTAAGTATTATTTTACTAAAAACTTGGGGAAGAGGGTGAGGAAGGAGTCCCTGGGCTGGCAGGTTGTTCCAAACTCCAATACCTTCCCTGTGGCTCCCACCCAGCAGCCGAAAATTCATGTGGACAACCAAGCATACCTCATGTCCCTTCAGGCAGCCCCTCCGCTGCTAACCTGGGCATACAAAGATACGTCTGGTTTCTTGGTCTCTCCCTCAGCCTTACTCTCTTGCTGCATGCTCTCGAGCAGCTCATGTATATCTTTCCATTACAAGGGCCTTCCCTTCCAATTGCAGAAGCGTTAGCAGGGATGAGAGAAATTTCTCATCAGCCTCTCGGCAAAGGAAAGAGGGAGGTCAGAATTGTTTCCCAAACTGGGTATCAAGGGAGGAAGCTCCACAGAATCTTTTTTTATTGTAAAAAGTGGGATCCCAGGGACAGGGTCTCTTTCATGCCAAGAGATCTTTGCGGCTACTTTTTCTACTGACAGCCAGAGATATGCTGTCTGTTGCCTTCAGAATTACAAATAACTACCAGTTATTCACAGAGCCCTATTTTCTACAAACAGTACAGAGAGAAACTGACGGGCACAGACAGTAGATCATCTCCATAGCACAGACAGCAGAGATGGGAGCAACTCAGCAGCAACAACAAGCTCAAGGTACAGTCTCTAATGTCATGCCCTGTATCAGTTTTAATTGATTATACTTGCGAGAGAGACATTACATTCTTTTAAGCTGTGTTTATAGAAGAGCAGGAATATGTTTCACAGTGACCCAAAACAGTCGGTTACTTGAGTATGCCTAACTTCTTTTTTTGCTGTCTGTCCTACAACAAAAATAAATATCCAAGATTTTGAAGCTGCTGTGGTTGGCAAGACAGAACACAAAAGAGAGAATTATCCTCCCATTACCTATGCTTAAGTATATGCAGTGTAATAATGCTTCAGCTTCTGCTCACTTCAGAAGTTGTGATTCCCCCTACGTTAGTGGGATAACATATCACCGCTCCATCGTCACAACACAGATGCTGTGATGCATCTGGTAAGACTTCACATTGACGCTTGTAAACCCCGTGTTATGACTGCAGCAATAGAAAACAGTGTTTAATGTTAATGCTGCTTTCCTGGAATACAGTTAAAAGGCATTAAAAGAGAACATCTCTAGGAGCACTACAGAATCTTTGTCAAAACACTGTCAAGACAAAAAAATATATGCAATGCTGAAGGAATTGTGTCCTATCTCGGTTACAAAGAACACTATGGATCACCAAAGCAGCTTGCTAAATCAATCAGTAGTTTACTTTGCATCAGTGAGCTCTCAGCGTACCTGTCTGTCCAAGGAAACTACTGCTACCGTTGTGTCCACTTCCTTATGCAGCCACACAGCACTGCATTGCTTGGGATTTCAGCAGTGACAGTAACCATCGAGTAAACATTTGTATTTACTCACAAATTTAAGAAGTAAAACTGTTTTATTCATGTAAGCCTCTCCATTGCCCAATTTCTTTTTTTTTTAAGTCTGAATTTTGGGACTGAGCTATTTCAAAATATCTTTTAAAGTCATTGTAAATGTAAGGATGAATCAAAACATCTTTAGGAAAAACAAAGCTTCCCCTAGCAAATCCAGATAAACATTGGGCAGATACACATTTGTTACAAGTTCAAAAAAACTGAAAGTTAATTTTTTTTGTCATGTTTGCTGCAGCTCAGCATCCAATATTGAAAGGTACTCCCAATCCTATAATTAAATCACACACTAATGTTATGAACTGAAAGAACTGCATTGCAAGGACAGTGATGCACAACACAAGGAATGAAGTCATCTCATGTAATATCATGCACGACAAAGACGTAGGTACAAATGATAAGAAATAAAGCAATAAGCAGATTTACCTGGAGTAGTTACTGTGCTCTATTCCTGATCTGTTTCATACTCCTTTCAGGATAAACACCCCTAAAGTACATTTCCCGCTTTGTACTAATGTTTTATTCACAACATGTGCGTTCTTCATTATTAAGCGAAGAACTGTAAGGTTTTCAGATGGAAGGCAGAGGGCTGGGGGGACAGAGATCCCCCCATTCCCAGCTCTTGCAACTGCGCTCTTACGATGCAGGTGGACAGAAGGATTCTGCTGAAGGGAAGGTGCAGTGTATGCAGCTCCTCTCAGCAGCGCTTCTCTCCCCAGCAAATGCAGCTCGCTCGCATTGGAACAGCCTGCAGTAGAATAACAAGAGAATTTCTCAAGTGCTAGTGTAAGCGAAGGAGGGGGTGTGAGGGAAAGCAAGGAAAGAAAATGCTCGGGAAGCTGCTTCTCTCTTCAGCTCAGGCATGCTTTATGTCCCTCTCTCACTGGGGTCTTGTGAGGATAAGCACACCAGAGATTTTAAGGCTCTGAGATACTACGTGAGACCTAACACAGAAGTTGGCTAAAATAACCAAGGTTAGAGAATGCAAAATATTAAGTTTCCAATAGCAACATCAACACCTCCCTGTTGTAGCTCCTGTAACGTGATGTACATTTTGAGACAAACAGCAATATTGTGTGCGATAACGTCTTTGGCCTGAAATCCAGTTGCAAAATCAGTCTTCCTCTACCACCCCTCCTCAAGACTCATTTGTTAATTTTTAAATTTTGTTTGATTTCACAGATACCATTTTCCCCACTGTATTCTTTAATATCTTCTGTCCTCTGATGGCGAACAAACAACTAAGATGTTAACCCTTGCAGGTGCTTAGACAGCTCTGTTTACGTGCTACTGCGGGATGGTAACTTAAGTGACCATACAGATGAAAAACTATTTTGCCTGTACAAACCACCAGCAAATCTACACAGCACCAATGCTAGAAATAAAGAGAAAATCTGACTTCCTTTTTTTTTTTTTTTTTTTTTCTTTCAGATCTACGTATGGCTCATTCGGCCGCCGTGCAACCAGAGTGTAAAAGACCTGCTGAGCATCGTGCTTTGTGCATGAGGACTATTCATCTGGCATCCCTCCTGCAGCTCCCCGCCAGCTCCAGCGGCTGAGCTGGTGTCCAGTGTGCAGCGCTGGCACTTCCCTCTGGTCCTGCGTGCAGCTTCCCCGGGCCTGGGTCCTTTGCATCCTCTGCGCATCATCTCACAGTTAGCCCCAGTACGTGACTGCGAACGGCACCTTTTGCATTAAACAACAGGAGCTGAAATGTTTGCTCTCATACATATACTGCTAACAGATGGCAGATTTCTTTTTTTTTTTTTTAAAGAATTCTAACTCTTAAATTACTACAGCCTCTTGTCCTTGCTGACTTTAATTATCAGCTCTAAGTGTTATGAACCTAGTTCTCCCTTACCCACCATTTTTAAAACAATATTATTTACAATTAGTTTTTTAAAAAAAGCATTGTTCTGTTAATAGTATTCACCACGATATAGTAATGACTACACTTAGTAATCTAGTAATAATAGCTCAGAGAAGTTTCTCTTGGGGAGAATTTTCATCCCCATGCGGTTTATATATGCTAATTCCTATGCAAATTAAGAACCCACTGACACATCCTATTATAATACTTGCCCATTTTGTACATGGATTTGGTGAAATCATTGCACTCATATTATGCTTTGGAAGAAGAACACGTCCCAGCCCATATTGTTGCTACGACAAGAGATGAGATACGGATCCATCACAGGAGTGTATCCTCCACTCTGGAAGGTGGGTGTTCACTATCGCTAAAATGGCATGGACAGTGGGTGGCAGCAGGTTATCATTTCTTTCCTACGTTATGTAATTAGTACTGTCAATCCCGGCCTTTTAAAAACTCAGAGTTTAAGAAATAGAACAAACTGATGTGTTTTTATTTATTGCTTCAGTATTCTAGTCTTTAAGATCCCTATGTTCTGTTTTAAAGAGCACAGCATCACAACTATTTTTAAAAGGGAAGCCTGAGCTTTCCATCTCTGTGGAAACTGAAGCTCTAAGGGAAATCACGACAAGATCCATAATAAAATCATGACTGCCAGCAACCTCACGTCCCATGTGAAGAAAAAAAATACCCTTAACAACATCATGTTGTCACTAACCACAAACTGCTGACAACTTACCAGGAAGGAACAGCAAGTAATTCAAGCTAGACCGTGAGTGCCACGTTAGTGTACAACAGAGCCTGGCTGGGACAGGGGAAGAGGTTCATGCTTGTGAGGGAAGGGAGAGACAAATGTCAGCCCAACAGGCAGTGCCGTATGTATTGCACTGACAGTGCCTGCTCTGGTGAGAGCCGTGTTAAAAAGGCAAACAAAATTGCTGAAAAACTTTCAAAAGAAGGGCACTCCCTCAATGCTGAATACAGAGACCTCTAACAAGTCAGGATTGGGAAAATCAGCCCTTTCAACAACACTTGTCTGAGTCCCGATCTAAGCCCTGGAGACACCATGGATCTGACACATCAAAAAGAGAAGAGCCTTGTCGTTATAGCTCCCTGTTGTGCATTATTAACACAAGGGCCAGGAACGTCCATCCCTTTGTGAAGATTAGGCTCCTCAGATCTGTATATCAGAGATAAGTGGTAGAACTGATGTGAATCACTATTGTTACAGGGCTGGAGACCCCAAGGCCTCAACGAAACCCAGGGAACTGTACAAACAAGAGGCATTTCTTGCCTAGGGGAGCTAATAATTTAAATGAAAAGGACAGGCAGGGAGTTGGAGGGGAAGCAGAAGCATGGGGAGGTGAAAGCGATTTGCCCAAGGCCACACAGCCAGTCGGGGAGCGAACCAAAAATAGAGGCTGACCCCCTTGATTGTCAGCCCATTGTTCTCTCCACTAGACTGAATCTCCCACGGTGGATGTGACATTAAATTGGTATTTCTGTTTTGCTGCTGTCATTTTTAAAAATAAAGCATGACGGCAACATCTCTGTACTAAGCTGCTGTAATCGAGGCCACACAAGCATTTTTAGAAACAATACCATGGAGAACTTTTGCTAAGAGAAGAAAGCAAGGCCCCCAGACAGAGGATCTGGAGAGCATGTCCTGATTACCAGCTACTCCTCTGCCATTAAAGACAAGCGTTACTGCAGTTTTGAAGGCCCTCAGCATCAACGCCTTTACCTGAGCAAACCCTGGACAAGAAGTGCAGCTGAAGAATGCAGCTAAGGGCAGACGCCATTAGGAATTGAGAAAGGATCTGGCCCTGCAGAAGGGCTCAATAGGATATGGGATCGTAAGGGTGTCTGCTCTCAACCTGGCAGGGTAAATTCTCCTGTGCAGAACTTGGTGCTGCCAAACACGGACTATTGCTGGTGACTGACCAAGACCCCGGCTCCTCTGTACACCACTCCAAGCTGCAGGACACTCGTCCTTTTAAAGCACAGGTTTTCATACCCCTTAAATATCACTTTAAAATGCGGTAAAGTTTTCATGTGGTAATAGTCTTTCACCTATATCTACGTCTATAAAGGTGGCAGCAGTGTTACTTCAGGCATCACAAATGCAAAACTAGACTTCCACTCGTGTGTACCTGAAGCAGTTTTTCCAGAAAACCCTAACGAGCACATGACACAGTGCTCGGAGGCCTCTGCAGGACAAAGAGCCACACATGCTGTTCTCCTGGAACAGGAGGAGGAATTCAATTACCTGCGTTCTGACACAAGGACAACTTATTCCGAGCGCATTGGTATTTTATTCCATTCATTTCAGAACAAAACCACACAGAATTCTTTCAGTTATGTTTTTAAACACAGCTCCTTAGTATTATATACGCAGCCTTGTCCCCCACACTGGTAGAGAGCAAATGTCGCTTTGATCTTCAAGAAGGGCAAGAAAGGAGATTCAGGGAACTACAGGCTGGTCAGTCCCACCTCAATCCCTGGGAAGGTGACAGAGAAAATCCTCCTAGAAAGCATTTCCAAACATGTGAAAGACAAAAAGGTAATTTGGAGTAGTCAGCATGGAGTTACAAAGGGGAAATCAGGCTTGTCCAACCTCGTTGCCTTCTACCATGACATGATTGGCTTGGTGGACAAGCGGAGATCAGTAGGTGTTGTTTGTCTTAACTTCAGTAAAGTTTTGATGCTGTCTCCCAGGAGACCATCACAGTCAAGCTAAGAAAGCATGGGTTAGTTAAGTGAACCATGAGCTAGATTAAAAACTGGCTGAACAGCTGGGCCCAAATGGGTGTGATCAGTGGCACAAAGTCCAGTTGGAGGCAAGTCACTAGTGGTTTACCTCAGGGGTCGATACTGGGCCCATTACTGTTCAACATCACATTGATGACCTGACCAATGGGATGGAATGCACCCTCAGTAAATTTGCAGATGGTGCAATACTGGGAGGAGTGGCAGATACACCAGATTGATGTGCTGCCATTCAGTGGGTCTTCAACAGGCTGGAGAACTATGCAGAGAGGAACCTCATGAAGTCCAACAAGGTGAAATACAGAGTCCTGCACCTGGGGAGAAATAATTGCAATCACCAGCACAGTCTGACAGTTGACTGGCTGGAATGCAGCTTTGCTAAGAAGGACCTTGGGGATCTGGTGGAAAAGAAGCTGACCACAAGCATGCAATGGACTCTTGCAGCACAAAAAGGCAAAGCACAAACTGCATCCTGGGCTGCATTAGGAAGATCACCGCCAGCAGGTCAAGGAAGGTAATCCTTCCTCTCACCTCAACACTGATGCAGACACATCTGGACTTCTGTGTCCAGTTCTGGCCTCCCCATATGGATTTACTGGATCAATATAAGGGCAAGGCCACAAAGATGATTAAGCGACTGGAGCATCTATGGAAGATGAGGAGAGGCTGGGAGAGCTGGGACTGTTTATACTGGAGAAAGGAAGACTTGCAGGGGGGGATCTTATGAACGTGTATAAACATTTGATGTGAGGGAATGAAAAAGAAGGAACCAGACTCCTCTCAGTAATGCCCAGTGACAGCACAAGAGATAATGGAAACCAATGAAAACACACGGAATTCTACCTAATCTCTGGAAAACTTTTTTTTCCACTTCTAGGGTGGTGAAACAGGTTGCCCAGAGAGATTATGGAGTCTCCATCCTTGGAGATATTAAAATCTTGAGTGGGTATGTTCCTGGAAAACCTGGTCTAGCCGACTTTGCTTGAGCAATGGAGCTGGACAAGATGACCCAACAGGTTGCTTCCAATCTCAGTGATTCTGAGATTTGCCGGTGCTTCAGTACACAAACAGCAGAGTTTGCTTGCAATGACCAAACTACAATCAGTGCAGGTGCATGCAAATATCTCACCACGGTTTCTTAGCATGCTTTGTCTCCTTCTGCCACCAGCAGATCACATCAAATTAAATAATTTAATGCTAGGCTTAAGACTTAAGTGTGACAAGTAATTAGTTCCTTAATAAGCAGTGCTAATTCACCTTTGTATGTTGTGTCCTTTTGACAACTGCTGTGCATGTTCCACCTCTTCTAACCTTTTGGCATGTGAACTGCACTCATTCAGCTCTTTCCCACTAAAAGTCAAAATGCAGAAATTAACTCAAATTACGAAGGCAAGTATGTAACTATGACTTCATTATAGAAAGCAGAGGATATTACTTTAACAGATGCAACCATGTCTGGCGCATAAGCCAGTGAAATTTGTGAAATGAGAGTGAAACAATGTAATTTATAAAGATATTGCAATCTACTATTAATACAGGGAAGTTACAGACTCACACTCAGCAAGTGAAATGCAGAATACCATACTTTAAATGAAGGAAGGAAAGTATCTTAAGTACTTTATCAATGTTAAAAGCATTGTAACTTTCTTAAGCAATAAACTGACAGATTTCAACACATTGTTAAACAAAGATATTCAGTACTTGCTCCTCTCTTGCGAAAAAAGGGTAAGAAAACCGTACTTCTAAAGTAGTAAAAATTTCACTACTCCTAGACTGACTTGATCGAGAAATGAGTAATTCTATATGTCTGTAATATGGATTTCTCTCTATCTACTTCTAGGATATCCAAATACAAAATGTATTTGAAAGTACAAGCAGTTTCATCATTCCACATATCCACATTTCCAACACTATCTGGGAATGAAGTCCTTTTCAATAACACAGGAAGACACAGAATAATGTCAGAAGTTCAATTATACAACACAAATGCATACAATTGACTATAATTTCTTAAATGAAATGAGATACAGAAAAAGATTTTACAGAATTGTATGCATAGGCTGTTCTTTATTTTGAAGAAGAACTGCGTCTTTCCATATATTTGGGTAATACACATTAGTTCATGGGTGCTATCAGAAAATAATAGAATAAGTATCACTGGTTGCAACTTCTTTCATGATAATCCTCTTCCCATTTAAATCAGTAAGAGGATTAAAAAGATTCACTTTATAGGGGAAAATAAGTTTCCTGTGTATGTAACTACCCACTTCATACTCAATACTTTTGAATACGAGTTCTGCAGCGATGCTTGACTGTATTTTTTAAAATTAAAGACATTAGAATTCCTAAATATATACAAAGAACTTGATAACATTTTAGAGAAATTAGTTCTACTAACTTAAAAGCAGTACTTATAAAACTACTTAGAACCCCTGTACTTCTGAAACACAGTTCGGCAAGAGCAGTTTCTGGGGTCTGAGAGTTAAGATGGGGAGACTTCCTCTTACTGCAGCAACCCAAACAGTTACAAGTTCTCATTTCTTGTTTGGGTATTATCTATCTATTTAAGACCAACAACAACAAGCAAATCCTCAAGACTGATACCTGAACTTTGTTTGACAGTAGCAGAAAGAAGATCCCCCCCACCTGAAGGGTTTTGTTTGTTTGTTTGTTGGTTGTTTTTTTTTCCCAAAGAATCTGACTATATTTACAAATAATGCATCTGAAAAGCTAAAATATTGACTTCTTTATCATAATGACAGTGTTGGTATAGGAATTGGTCTTAAGTGTTCAACAGTCAGACAGTAAAACCTGTGGCTATGGCAACCCTGACTTCCTCTTGTACTCCTTACAGCACAGCAATATGTCAGAACACAACATTGTCAAACTAGAGTTAAAAAAAGGAAGCTCAGGAAATTTATGTAGTGTAATTCCATGGCGCAAAAAAAATGAAAAAAAAACCCAAACCCAAAAAACGAGTAAGGTGGCAAAGTTTAAAAAAATAAGGATTTCCAAAACAGCTTAAGTTCATACCACAGATCAGTAGTAAAGGAAGAAAACTGAAGTTGGGGTTTCCCTTCTGTATGCTCTAAAGTCCACCACGTACTTAAGTTGTACACGGATTTTAGTTGAGTATGGTTCAAATCATGAAAATTTCCGACTTCCAGATCAATACTGTTGTGTAATCAAAGAAGGCAAGTAAGAGACTTACCACAAAAAAACCAAAAACCCAACCAACCCCAACCTAAATTTTGGTTCTCTGACACTAAAAAGCAGACTACTGTGGCTGGTTTACTAGGACAGTTAGCACAAGAACGGGCATACTTGCTTACATGAAAATATACTTCTTCAGGATCTCCAGATATGTAGCACTCCGTAGGAATAGTAGTTTCCAGCAAAACAAAAACGCAGTTACTCTAAGCACAAACCCAATCTGACAGCAAGATTGGAGAAATTTGGATTAAGATTTCACAGTACTAACTCCAACAGGTTTTTAATACAGCTCAGTATACTCCAGTCTACCTGTAGGTGAACTGTTTTGCCCAGTATCACAGGAAATTATTAAAAAGACGATCACGACTGTATATTCTTCTACCAGAAGAAGAGAATGCATGCAAGAAGCTATAAATTTTCATACTTTCCTCTACAAAAAGTCCTGCGTAAGAACTACCCATAGCCGTTGTGTTGTATGATTCCAATAAAATTAAGTGCAACAGCAGACTGTAAAACCTTTCACAGGAAATAAGAACCACAGAGCGAAAACTTGCTCATGCAAACAAAAGGCTCTTACATAAGATAACTTGTCCTAAGTAAGATAAAGAACCATCTCACTTGTAAACTCAGAACAGAAATGCAGCTTTCTAACTTGCCATTAGAATCAAAGCAACCAAAGGGAAAGCCAGTGAAGGACAAAAATATGGTGGAGAAACATCCATGGTTTATGGATCATTCAAGTGAAGTTTTTCTTTCCCCCAATAACCTGCAAAATTTATCAATCGGTATTTTAAAAAAAAATATGTTACCTTCACTAAAGTTTCTTCTCCCAAGAGAAGTATCAGATGTAAAGGAATGGTGCAACAGCTTAAAATAGATTTTGACACTGTTTCGTTTCCCATCTGTGTGTGTTCTGGTAGAACAACGCAAGTTGCTTAAGAAAATCACTTGTTCTTCTACGTGCAATATTTAAAGAGGTCTTTAAGAGACCAAATTAAAGGTTTTTCTTTATACACTTATAAAACTGCAGTTCTCCTTTGCAATTAAATTATTAAATCCAATGGCTCCAAAATATTCAACAAACATGTCTGCAAGTTGAAGAAGTACAGCTCAGACATCATGTCTGATCAGTATTTAACATGCTCATATGTTGTACATGTATTGCATGAAAATCACTCCCCGCGGCCTGGAAATAGTATAAATAAGCATTTATGCAGGACACGTTTCATTAAGTAATGCTGACATGAAGCTTCCATGTTAGCTCCCATAATTTATGAAAAGGGTTTTGGAATGTGTATGCAGCCATTTTTTTAAAAACTACATTTCATATTTATATAAATATATATACACAGGTATTTATTATTTTAAATTCTTGCATAATGGTACTATAAACATGAAAAAAAATCCTGTTAATATATTTCCACATTAGGGTAGTATCGATCTTGTGCTCTTTGATTAAACCTCCTTAGAAAAAGATGATTAGAACTGATAACGTAGACAGTAGAATTTAAAGAGAAGTTGGCAATACTTTTAATTAAAACTTCAATATGGTCCACTGTTTGCAATGTCACCTTTAAAGTCAGAAAAGGCAATCTCTCCCACTACTAAATTTTCCCTTTTGCGGTTAACACTTAATTGATCATCAGGAGCAGTAAAAGGATCCTGAGTTCAGCCTGGCTTGCAATGACAAGAGAAGCCATGCTCACATTGTCAAATAATCCATGCTGGAACAACTCCCAGCTCCGTGTTAATTAAGGCTATAACTTGATTTTCAGGCTGCAAAGGAAACTTCCACAGGGGGCTGGGGAGGAAGGAAGCAAGCCACCCTGCAGACCTGAAGGAAACCAGCACTATGATTTGCTATTGCACATCACGCAGTATTTTTGCAGCAAGCCCATCAGTATGATGATCTACCGAAGCCTTGATGGATGCTCCTAACCAGAGCACATGGATGGCACCACTGCAGCAATGCACTCCAAGCTTTCCAGTCAGCTGCGGCCAAACAAGCAGCACCAGGACCACTCCTGCTTCACGGACCACTGCTGCAGATAGGAGACTGTATTTTATACCTGTGTATAAACTCACCTCCAACAGGAAAGAAAACTTTCACACCAGCATTTAAAAAAAAAAAAAGTCTTTTGACCCATTCCTTTACAGATAAGAAACACGGGTGTTTTCATGGAGCACATCTTACAACCCTGCATAAATCCCCACTACATGAATGGAAACGAGAGAAAAAAAGTGCTTATAACTGAAACAAGGCCCTTGCTTCCTGCTGTTTCCCAGCACCTGCTGATGTCTTAATGCTTTTACAGCAAATGAAATTGCATTGCAAAAACTGGCAGAATTACAGTAGAAAGTAATAGGGCTGCACCCTTACATAGTGGCTCCCTGGCTGAAACCAGCTACTTAAGTGTAGGGAAAGATACACATACCCTGTAATGAAATTAGCTTCTAAGCACAAAAGGGGCACAATGATCAGAAAATAATTTATTATCATTACCTCTGATCACACAGTAAGAAATGAAAATACTAATCAGTGGTAGAAAGTGTGTTCCTATCAAGTTAGCTAATTACATGGTTGTCAGGAGGTGGGCAGGTAAGGACTGAAGTATACCATAAACTGGCTTACAATTTACTGATACTTTTAAGATTACCTGACACTTTTATCTGTTGTTCGTGACTTTGATAAACTTTAACTACTTTGAACTAAGCGTGTTGTGCTGGGGATTTGCCTTACATTAAACCTTTTGAAAAAAATACCAAAGTTGTTCTGCAGTTTCTAAGGACAAGGCTAAAGAACAACATGCTTTTCACGCATTTAAAAACATTTATCTTGTGATCTGTACTTTGAGATGCTTCGCTCTTGAATGCAGTGGAGGAGAGCTTCTGACACAGACACGGGAAAGTTTATGTCTCTTCATGAAAAAACATAAAATTTGGCAAAAGCATGTGATTTTGAGCACCATAGCGAAGTTTACAGAGGCTCAGCAGAGCGGTGTGACTTTGCTAACACACTCTATAAAAAAAATTGCTCACTAAAGCACACGCTCTTGCAAAGGCAGGAGCAGAGCCTGAGTCATCCTCTGTTGACACGTCTGAGAAACAAACTGACAAAGCATCCTGTTTTCCTCTCACGCTGCCTCCCAAAGGGTAACCACCTGCTACTCCTCTTGCCCTGCGTGCCAAAGACCTGCAAGGGTTGCTGAAACATGCTGACCTTGCTAAAGATGCATGCAGGTCTCAGTCTAGTAGCACACAGGGAAGACTGGTTTTGATTTGTTTTTTAATTTGCAGAAGGAATACAGAAGCAAGCGGCTCCTGTGCAGGAACATAAGCTGTGTCTCCAGGGCAATTTTTGGTTTATTGACCGCATCACTCCCAGCTTCTGAAACAAATGAAGCAAGTGTTTCAGGCTCTAGATAGTCCTTTTTTCACTTCTGCAGTGGGACCATAATAAGGCAGATATGCTGCGGACAAACCAGTAAGAAATCACAGATTGAAAAAAAATTATACTGCACACGTCTGAGTTATCCCTTCCCAGTGTTCTTAATCATTGCGATGTATATATTTCACGTGCTCACCACTGCAGCTTAAAAGCGCTTTAAATATCTTTGTGTGTCACTGAGATACTTGGAGCATTAGTTTGTCTTTAACAAATCCCAGTGATTTTTTTTTGTAGCCCTCAAGCTTCTATGGAATGTTAAAAATATTTTTAAGAAACTGAAAAGCAAAAAAGACAAGTAGACCACTATTGATGCAAAGAATAAATCTACCGTATTAGCTGATAAAACATAATGTTGGTCAAAATAACCAAGACCACCATGATCAACCTGAACTGTATGTTTTCTCAACAATAACCAACTCTCCTATTTCAAGGTAAAGCTAGCAAAAAGGGAAAACAGAAAAGTGAAATGTTACCATGGAAATGTTTGACACCAAAGAGAAACGGAAGGTCTCTAGGAAAATGGTTCAAGTTTTAAATAGCAGGTATCCAGTGTAAGCACAAAAGCATAAAGAAAGCAATCACTCTGGAGAGTACATGTTACATTTTTCTTGCCATACAGTTACTTGCCTGTTCATTTGCCTTTAGTCTTCTCGGTACCTGGACTACTATTTGCAAACTGGAATTCCTAGTATTTTTACTGGGAAATGAACGGCTGAAATTGTCTCCAAAAACGTACAATTTTTTTCCACGTTATAATTTCAACACTTGGCTTTAGTTTATAAGCCTTTTTCAATCTAGCATTGCAGTCAAGAGTCTGCAACAGTAAACTCATGTAAAAAAAAAAAAAATCGTAAATTTGTGCCAGCTATCCCAAACCCAGCAAATTAAAAGCTCAACTTACATCTCAAACAGATGCAGTTGCATTAAGGTACATAACTGCAAAGCAGAATTACTCAAACAGCTAAAAGCGGTAACACTCATAGCCTGTAATTCTAAAAGGTCACAATCCCAGGTTAGCTTTTAAAGATTTTTAAAGAACATTTTTCATTCCCACTCGTACTGTACTGTGACACAGCAAAAGTTGTGGTTCATTTGGGAATGCATCATGAATACACCAATAATGAATACAGCAGGGATAGTTTAAAGTCACTGTCTTCTCCAGAAAGGGCTTCTATTTAGCCCCTTTAAGAGATCAGTGAGTAATGTGTATTTTAAAAGAAGCCTGTCCTGCTGCATGTAAGAGTACGTGGAAGTCATTCTGAGACAGCAAAGGGATTTTAAGAGCTTGTGGCAGTGAAACATTATGTTTTAATTCCCTGCTGAGAAAGAAACTTTCAATGATAGAGAATGGCAGAAAAATCATGACCTAACAGTAAATACTCCAAATATACCAAAAGTTTTCAGTGATTTAGTGAAATGGGAAGTCTGAACAGTCTGCCCTATTCTGTCATTATGCTGTATTATGGACAGAAATGAATTCAAAATTAGATTAAATTCAAATTAATCAAGATACTTATAAAATTTTCAGACTATTTACTTCAACTCCCTAAATATATTTGTTAATCCTAGGAGTAATATGAAACATTCCCTTCTTGTGAAGTATCCCTCTTGCGAAGCTCTGCTTCAAATATTAAATTCATTTTAACTTCAATTACAGAAGCACAAACAGTACTGGCATAATAACATCAAGTAACATTTCACAGATGATGTTAGTGAATATTTATTTACATAAACTAAACCAGGACCACATGATCCCATTAGACATACGCATGCTGACTCTGAAAGGCAGATTTGGTTTCAGGGTGGTTTTTCCGCCCTCTGACAGCACCACTATGGATTTTTAAATATTCCAAATTAGCGTTTCTTGTGTCCTTCTTGTAATGAGGCCAAACAGGTTGAAAATACACAGAAAAGCCATTTGGACATGGTGCTTTTACACACAACTCAATTCTTGGCATCAAATGAAACACAGAACCTGAAAGGGCTACTTGCAGAGGCTTTGTCTAAACCAGTTAGAAGGCCCTAAGAATTTTGTAATCTTTCAATGTAAACTTACCGTAACAGGAGTAAGTGGAGGAAAATAACCAAAAATTGTGATAATGTTTTAATAGTAGAAAGCTAGGCAACTCCACCTCATGGGAGGAGTTTCTTATCTCTTGGAAAAAAATATTTTCCTGTTGCAAACCCACACAGACTAACTTAGCTATTTGTTTTAAAGGGGAAAAAAAAAAGCGCAGGATGGTACATCTCCCTGTCATAGGAAAAAAAAAAAAAGCTCATTTATATCTTGATGTCAGCTTGAATTAATTTATTTCAGACCCACAGCAATATCCCATGACACTGCAGGTTTTTAATTATTAGGCATAAAAGCAGCAGTCTTAATAAATCCCAACAGTAAGGATAACGGCAGAATCATTTTACTTTCTGCAGACTCTCAGAGGCAGTAACTGCTACATTTATTCTGAGGGCAACGTTCAGATCGGAGATGAATCTGTAGAAGCATCTGGAGACAATTATTCAGCAAGAATTAAAGGCAGAACAGACCTGTGAGATTTGCGTCTGAAAGGAGGAAGCCTTCCTGCACTTGGAAACGGCCCTCTGCCAGCGCAGAGGCTCTGAAAATTTGCTACCTGGGTTTTGGTACCACAGAACAATTTTACTCCATCTAGGAAGATGGTGCACCAGCAAAAGCTACCCATTTTAAATGAGGGAAGGGAAGGATTTTCCACTCCTCTCACATATCAAATAGGGAAAAAAGCCAAGCAACCAGTATGTTGCTGTTCTGATGGGATTAGGAAAAGTCACATCACAGAGAAGCAATAAAGGTATTTAGCACCTGGTTCCCCACCCCAACTCTCTTTAGATTTGCCAGAATCTTTGCTACCACAGGGAAAAGACATTTTTAGCTAGAGGAAACCTTCACAAAAGCACGGTAGGGCAGTTACGCTTTCCGGCTTGCTTTAACAAAAACTTCACGCTACTGAGGAATTCTAACTAATACAGATTCCCAGTTAGGAGCATTCTCTTAAGAAGCTATTTTTTTCCCCACCAGATATTGGTACTTTTTTCTTGCAAAACATAAATAATGGAATTTGGGAGGTGCCATCCATACTGCTTCAGTAACAATTTCCTCAGTAGGCAGAGTAGCTCTGCAGAATGATCCCAATCTTAGGAATGAAGGGCATCATTCAGTTTGCTACATGCTGATTTTATCTTCCATAGGTTATAACACTGAAAGTTGTAACGTACAGCACAAAACACTTGGGATATATGTTAGTTAGCTTACTGTATTTCCACAATCCCTGCTAAAAGGAAATACAGAATCCCAATTCTCACTTACATTAAGCTCTTATTCCTGCCCCGGGTCCCCCAGATGGATCTTCTTCGCAAACTTCATCTGCTAGTTGCCAGAGAAAGGACAGGAGGTGCTGCTGTTTGTAATACTACACCCATAGCTGATTCCATGAACAGGATTTCCAATGGTTTAGGCAATCCCATCACAATGGACCAGGTTACTTGTGAAAAATCTCAGTAGAAGAGAACTTTTAGAGTTAATTATATCAGGTGTCTGAGTTCAAGCAAATCAGCTACCCTCAGACACAAATCTTGACCAGTTTGTTAATTAGGATGTATGATAATCCCAATCTATGTGTTAACTAGGAGAAGCACCATTTTTAGATTTTTGCCTCACTATTAAAAAAAAAAATTATTAAACCCATGAAATCTAGTATCTAAAACCAGCTAGTACGGAGGAGGTGTTTCCCTTCACTAAATGCAATGCTTTATTTTTGTTTTGGGTTGGGTTTTTTTTCCTGATCAAGATTTCCCATCTGCTATGTTATCAACTAAGAGAATTTGTGAGAGAGCTCTCCTCAGATTTCACTTGACAATCATTTGAACAGGACAGGCTGCTTTTCCCACAGGTGTCTCAAGTTCAGTTGCCCTGACCTGACCATAGAAAAAACACATCACTGCAGTAACAGCAGTAATGATCAACTTTTAAAAGTCTATAGTTGGTTGGTTGTTTTTTTTGTTTTTAATCTGATGAAAGAAACCCCAGCTCTGTGTCCCTACCACCCTGCCATTTCCCCATGTTATAGTGCATAGGAAAGCAAATTCTGAATCATCTTGACGCCCTTCTGACTGTGGACCTACCTGTAGGCTTACCCCATCCTCCAGCTAAACAGTGTAACTTACGCTCTTCTGCCTTGCAAAGCCCTTCTTCAAACTCATATTCTGGCCAAGAATAGGCAGGCTGCAGAGCACACGAACACACAGCAAGACTAACCGAGAACAGTAGACTGGTGATACCCTACTTCTGATAGATGAGATGAGACTCTGGACTGATCCTTACAGAGGATTCAGAAGGTGAAAAGCTTTAAAATGTCTCACCTAGTTAATTGGATGCCATACCTTATTAAGACAAATTATCAGAGCCAGGAGCCTTCCAAAACCATGATTTCCCACATGGAACCTGTCACATCCATGTTTTTTATTCAGATACTCCAGGTCTGTACGACCTCAAGTAAAAAAATAGTTGTACAAAGCCCACATGAACACACTTTATCAAGGTATGGATTATTTCTCTCTTGTAACGGAGCAAAAAAGGGAATGGCAGGTTGACCTTCTCAACACCAGATGGTGAGCAAGTTGTGAGTAGGAAGCAGAATCCAGGTCTGCCTCCTACTTCCTCACCTGATGAATTCTGTCACCTCCAGAGTAATAAAAAAATTTACTCCCTCCATGTACTATAAAAAAACCCACTATCTACAAGCCCTCATATATACCTATTATGTAAGACATGGAGAAACACGAAGGAAACATTCTTTTCCTCAGTAGCAGGATCTGTGTATCAATTTTCTACCTCTAAATATACACTAAAGCTATGTTTTGATCTTAAATTCTCCTACCCTTCATAAACCATCCAAAGACATTGAAATGCACAGAATCAGCATCAGCAATCATCCCGCAAAATGAAAGTGTCCAAATAATTTTGGAAGCCACGATGATGCCTTTATAATCTAAATGAAAAGCACGGAAATATCAGACAGCTCAGGAGATTCAGCACAATTCAGAAGCCATCGCCTGGCTTTGTCAATCAGACTGTGCACATTCACTTTCTATTTTAAAAAGTAATTCTGACAACGAACGCTTTTGAGCTTAAGTAATGCTGGAGCAGCAACTTTTTAATGTGCCTTTTAAAAAACGGAGCAGTATATTTGAACTGTGAGAAGCAGAAATCTTT
Organism: Pluvialis apricaria; assembly: GCA_017639485.1. Lineage (NCBI taxonomy): Eukaryota > Metazoa > Chordata > Aves > Charadriiformes > Charadriidae > Pluvialis > Pluvialis apricaria. The sequence goes on from CM030008.1 coordinate 51,456,719, forward strand.
GTGTGACAAGGGTTAAAGTCCATGTAAAAGCTAAACTGTATATTGGAAGGCACCCGACATGAAGTGAGAGAGTTCAGAAGTGGTGCTGATCTGTATTTGCACCCTGGTAGCACCTATTAGCTCTACTGTACCTGAGATTCCAGCAGAAATTAGAGGTGGTCCTTTCCCTGAGAAGCTATACACTTAAACACAAAGGAATTGCAATCATTGTCTATTACATTTCACCAAAAAGGAACTGGGGCATGCAAAGTTTAACACAGCTGCCCTTAGACAGAGACGATCTGAAGGAAAGCTGGGAGCTAAGTCCTGACTTTCAGAATTTTGAGGTGGTAATTTCCTCACATGACTCTCTAATATCAGTAACTGGTACATCTGAGCAACCGCAGCTGAGGGATGGACACTGCTAAACCCAGCGCAAGCCTTGAAGAGCTGACATACAATGCTCATTTAACACAATGCTCAGTATCCCTTGGAAAGTCAGCAGATTTAAATAAAGCACTCAAAAAGAGCCTGCAGGGCTGGACCCCTGGCTATCTCACATCAAAGAGGATTCCTGTCCTGAAATTCCTTCCTTAACTTTTTCACATCTAGATTACTCTGGATGCTGTTACTGTAGCTAGTCCACACATTACCTGAGAAGTTTATTTGGCATCCATTAATCCCACTATCAAAAGTGAGCTGTCACTAAAAACAAGTACCACAAAAGTATCACTACAGTGAGCTCACCAAAGTGCACACGTTTGGATTTACCTCTGCATTTTTCCCAGGCTCTTATTTGCAAAGAAAAACCATGAAAAAAGATTGAGTATTCAACATTCAGGTACCTACAGTGCCCTGAATTGCAGAGTGTCTGGCCAGAGGAAGGCTCCAGGGGTCAAACAGCTGCCCGGAACCACCTCATGGGAGGATTTAGGGAAGGAAGCACGAGACTCTCCTCAGAGGTGCCCAGGGGGTAACAGAGGACTGCGGACACAAGCGAGGACATGGGAAATCCCCGTTAGACACATGGGAACACTTTCTCACCATGAAGGTGGTCAAACGCTGGGACAGGGGCTCTGACAGACTGTGGGATTTGCATCCTTGAATGCCTTCAAAACCCAACTGGAAAAGCCCTGAGTAACCTGCTCCCCCTAGTCCTGCTTGGAGAAGGAAACCAGGCTGGAGATCTCCAGGCGTCCCTTCCAGCATGAATTACACTGTGACCTCGCTGCCGGAGACCGTCCCAAGGAGCAGGCGTACATGCAAGCGTAGCGGCGTCCCACACTTGCTAACCGCTTTCAAGCTGGATCAGCTTCCAGCAGTGCTGCCCTTGTTGGCCCTGTACAACCCGTCGGGCATCACTTGCTCTGTTTCACCCTGGACCTCCCTTATCACCAGAGAGCGGTGTCCACTGCCCTGGGGGAGCCCCAGCTACTACAGCCCCTGGGACCAGGTGGCTGGCACAGCACCCCACCACGTGAGGAGGAATAAACAGCGAAATTTTTCTGGCTGACTGTCCTATTTATTTAATTAATTTTTAAAATCTGTTAATGCAACAGGCACATTATAAAGTCATAGCCAGCTAGTTATGGAGCTGGAGGTCTGGTTTTGCTGGGACTAATTACATTAAGCACTGGAATATGGTAGCGTATGGCGAGTGTGAGGCAGGTATCTGTCAAACAATTTGCAAATTATATACTGGAAGTGTTGTTCAAGATCCTGAACGTTACCCTCCAGTGTTACTAATCCTTTATGCAGATATGTGCTGTTTAATTGCCAATTGGGAATTAGGATGACACGTTACATGACTAATTTTTCAAACTATAATCATGCGATTCCCCCCACCCTCCTCCTTCTACTTTTCCTGTCAATCTCCTTTCACTCTATTTTGTTGCCGTTTCCCTTGCCAGAACCACCTTCTTTGGTAGGAAGTGGAAAACTTTTAAATACCCTGTTGCCCACTTCCAGTGTACTGCACAGAATGGACTCAGAGAACTATGCTTTCGCAGGTCTCATAACCAACCCTCAATACCCAAACTCTGTGTGTTGTTTCCCAAGAACATTCAATCTTGATTCATAATTTCCCTGATGAGAAAAAATAACCACTATTGCCACATTATGTTTTGGAATAACAGAGACACTTGTTAAGTACGTTTTCCGCATGAGTGGTGCAGTTTCCATACTAGGAGAAACAGTTCCAGGGAGCAACATTCATACAGACACATTCTAAAATATTAACCTCAAATTCCCTTACATCCAACAGCCCTTTGATCCTAGAAGCAAAACACAAGAAGGCATTCTGACATAGCTCACAGAGCCTAAGGCTCAAAGGCACCAGTTGCAATGTTTGTTTTTAAACATATAACCGAATTACTTCCCCCCAAAAGCGAACAGCTCAGGACTTCCGAAGCACAGGACACAGAGACATTAAAAAAATGTATTTCACAGTGGGCACTTCTTCACAGTACAATACTCTACAGTTTTCGCCCACCCTTCAGGAGAATTTCCAAAAGAATTTTTGATCAGAAATACGCACTGCCATCACAGACAGAGGTCTGGCTACCGCTGAGTTTGCACGATTGGGGAAACAAGACAAATTTCTTCCTTGCCTCTAACAGCTATTAGTTCACTTCTTATCTTGCCAGAGACCAAAAGTGCTTTTGACAATTGCAACTACGTGAGATAAAGAGAACCTAAGAAGACCCCTCGCTTACGAAGCCCTGCAAACGCATCAGGGAGACAAAATTACAACTGTGACTACTGATGCAATTTCTACCATCCTTTACACTGATGTCCTCTATCGCAGAAGCATTCATTCAAGTTTCCATACTCCAGGCACTACTCTACGAGCCACTATATTGACCAGCCAGGAAAAAAGCATGAATACAAAGCAAATCTGTCATCAGCAGACTGAAGACAATGCGAACCGTCATGCCTTCATTACCCCGTTAACCTCGCATGCAGCCTCAGAGTGTGACGGATGACGGGAAAGAGTATTTCTTAAATGAACAAACACTTTCATTCACCACTAATTATCTCCTGGGAGCTTCGTGAAAAGAGAAGGAAGGATCTCTCAAGATAGGGCCTGAAGAAGTACACCTCAATCTTCACATCAATGGACAGAAACAGAGATGAAACCTAAAAGAACCCATATGGACATCTGACTGCCACATACTCCCAAGAGACATCACTCGCTGAATTACAACAACAAGCTTTACAGCATATTAAATTTCAAATCAAAACGGTCAGGGCAGGCAGTATTACAGATCCAGCAGCAAAGGCCACCTCATTACCTTACAAAGATTGCTTCCCCAAAGTGAAAGTGTTCAGCCGAAGAAGCAAGACCACTTGGTCACAGAACAGCCCCTGAACAATGGGACCAACAAAACCACTTCAGAAAAGCATTAGGAACTCCCTGTTGGCACCCATCAATTGAGAGACAAAAGTCAAACTATAAAACCATACCACGGTCATTCCCAGAAACAAACAAGAGTTTGAAATATTTCGCGGGTGGGCTACAGGGAGAACAAAAGACATATTTAGTATGATTCCAAGGAAAGGCTGCAACTTCAGCTCCCATGTTTCAGGCAACTGAATTGTGATCTCTCACAGGCTCCTTTTCAGAATTTCCATTTTAGGCCTCATAATTTCCAGTCAAAGCAAGTACAGGCCTGTAAAGAATTTCCATTTTTACCACAGCAGCTTTTGCATGAAAACATTTTATCAGAATAATTCCCAAGCATGCTATAAATCCAATAGTAATTTGAAAATGAACAGGAAGCTTTCTTTTGCTATGATCCAACAGCACTTTCAAACAGTTCACAATTTCTCCAATCAAAAGTGTTTTGAGGCAGATTTTATTTAGGCACTATGTCAAAATTCGCACTTCATTTCTGAAGCTGTTTCTGCAAAAAAAAAAAAAGATACAATAATCTGAAATCAATGGAGATACAAACTCAAAGACAGCTTTAGGTCACATGTGGTTTTCCCCTTACGTTAACATGATTTTATTTATTTTGTATCCACAAATAAAAGAGTTGTCTATTAGCTCCTGAGCTAAAACGAACAAGATGTTTGCCCGGACAGCTACAGAAAAAGATGCAGGTGTGACGTAGGACAGGAAAGCACATGAAACACTTCCAGTACAGGCAACTCTGGCCAGTATTGCCATTTATTTCACAATCCAGAAGTGTAAAGTCATATTTTGAAAGCTGAGGAGGAGAAAGATGCAAGAACTGTAATTAGCACTCTAGCCAGGCTCCAGCAGTGCTTATCTGGAACAAGACTTCACAGAAACCTAGCTGCAGAAAAGATACGCTACTACAAAAAAAGTACAAGAAAGCAATACACTTAATTCTGCACAAAAATTTTGAAAACCTTGTCTTTGGTAGAAAGACAGGGCAATTGCTTTTTCCACCTTCCTTTTCCCCCAAGTCACAGAAGCAGGATGACTTACTGCCTCATGAAATACGTAAATATAAAATCTCATAGATTCTTATTGAAGATACAAAGCAGCAAGTGCTTCACTATCTATTTCATGGGAGAGGTGGGTCTGAAGAGTAAGAGCATAGAGGGACTTATTTATTGATCCGGTTAAGCTTTTTAAAAAATACAAATTAAATTCTCACTTTAACTTCTTTGGTAATGCAAGAACCTTTTAAGAGGGTACTATTCCTGATTGCTAAGTGCATTAGCTAGAGGAAAGACACATTTGTTATTGCCATTCACAGCTAGTGGCTACAAGTCTGGAGGATTTCCAATTTTATCACCAAGAAAAAAAAAAAAACCTGTGATAACCACAGCATTTATAATGCTTCTAAGGGTACCTACACATAATTGGGCAGCTGTTCACAGTTAACAGGATAAATCTTTTGGAGGAAAAAAGCACTGAGGAGGCACAGAGGGTCTTTCATCCATAGGAAGTGGGATAAAAATAATACGATTTAGCAAAACAGTCTGAATTACTTGTGGACTGTGGAAATACTCTATACAATACAGGTATAAATAGTCTTCTGCATCTGGAGTATTGTGTCCAGTTCTGGGCTCCCCGGTTCAAGAAGGACAGGGAACTGCTGGAGAGGGTCCAGCAAAGGGCTACAAAGATGATTAGGGGATTGGAGCATCTCTCTTACGAGGAAAGGCTGAGGGACTTGGGTCTTTTTAGTCTAGAAAAAAGAAGACTGAGGGGGGATCTTATCAACACTTACAAATACTTAAAGGGAGGGTGCCAGGTAAATGGGAACAGTCTTTTTTCAGTTGTGCCCAGTGATAGGACAAGAGGTAACGGGCACAAACTTGAACATAGGAAGTTCCATCTTAACATGAGGAGGAACTTCTTTACTCTGAGGGTGGCAGAGCACTGGAACAGGCTGCCCAGAGAGGTGGTGGAGTCTCTGACTCTTGAGACATTCAAAACCCGCCTGGATGCTGTCCTGTGCAACCTGCTGTAGGTGACCATTCTGCGGCAGGGGAATTGGACTAGATGATCTCCAGAGGTCCCTTCCAACCCTGACTGTTCTGGGATTCTGTGAGTGTATGGGAGCTAAACCTATGTGGTGCTCAAGTGGGAAAAGACTCTTCCTTCACTGCACAGACCTCTCCTCTTGATGCCCAGTTCCTCAAATTCACAGCTGACCCCACCAAACATTATGAACCCAGCACCTTCAAGGTCAGACTTCCCAACGGGAAAAAGCAAAGAGCATGCACATTGCATGTCCCTTCAGGACGGGGAGAGTACAGGCCAAAAGCTGACTTCATTCTTGGAGGCAGCAATGTTAGCATCAGCTGGAGCAAGTGACTGAATTTCTGTACTTCACCAAAGCTTGATGGTTGCACAAATACAGCAGGAGAAAACCTGAAGACACAGCAAATGCTGAAACAACCATATATCAAGCCAATTAGCAATCTTTTACTATCAATAATTTAAAAATGTTCAATGGTACGTCTACACGAAAGTGCACTCTACTCTGTTTAAAGGTTACCTTAAGAGTGTTAACCACAGCATAATTTTTTGCTTTATTACACGCATTTTATGATGAGGAAAAACGTAATTGGGAACAATAAGACCTAACAAGTGAAATGTGATTTTCTCTCTTAAAAAATCATTAAATAGCAACTCTGTTGAGTTGAGATCAGAAAAAGACATTTTAATGGAATGATATACAATATACTCTGACTTGACCAAAAAAAAAAAATCAAACATCTGATCTAGATGAGAAGTTGTGAGCAACTCTGCTTACACAAGTCTTTTCTAATCAAAATAAAAATCAGTAGATTTAGTTTTAAAATTTCACTTTTTCTCCAAGGGGATGCTCAAGGGTACTAATTCAATGTTGTTTAAAATAAAAAAAAAAAAGTTTAACAGCTTTTTCAGATTAACATGTTTTGAAAAACATTTCCCAAACATTATGCTAAGAGGATTTTAGAAACCCAGTCCCGAGAGGAAAAACAGGAATCAGAAATCAGCCTCTGTCAGGCAAGCCAACATACAGCGGTCCCCAAAAAAGTCAAGGAAAGGCTGATTCTTGCTGGAGCCGAGGAATGTCCCGGCACATTCCATGGCCAGCAGATAGTTCAATGCTGCCACATGAGCTTGGGAGGGAAATGGTGGGGGCTGAAACGCCTGGGCAGCAAATGTCTCCTCCTCAATGTTACCATTAAGCCTGACCGAAAAGCTCCTGCTCTGAAGCACAGCGTCTTTCATTTCGACTAATGTTAATGTGAACAGAGCCAAAATTCTCTCCCTTCTCAGAAAACCAAAAAGAGCTAGCTTGTGACTTTCTGCAGGGGATCAGAGAAACACCCTAAGGGTCACCCATGAGCAGACAGCAGGACCAGCTGGAGGGAAAAAGATGACAAAGCATGGGATAATCAGAGGGGTTTATTAGATACTAAAACTGCCCAGACATGTTGAGTTTATGATAGTCATCAGTCCTAGTGGTTGCCTCAGTTTACTTATAAGTCTTCCGTAGGAGAGGTGTTGTCAGAAAGGCAAACCTCATCCTCCCTGTCAAACAAGAAAACTCCATCACAACGCACGGGAATGATCCCCCTACTTGGACGGTAAAGGTGCAGGAACAACTTTCTCAACTTGCAAGCATGTGAAAACGCCAAATTATTGGCAAGGCAGTGTGAAAGTAAAAAATCACTTTCTTCTCCAGGAAAAAAGGACAGCACAGTAAATACATGATACATTTTAAAAATAAGCATAGTAAGACTACTGATACCAAGAATTAGTTGGAGTGGACTTGCTTTAGGCAGAATTGCTGTATTAATAAGGGACACATAAATTTGACATAATACTGAAAAATGAAGAGAGGTACAAGCCTCTCTCTCTCTACAAGAAAGGTACAAGTCAGCCACCTAGGAGTCAGAATGACAGGCTGGTTTTTGACACGACATAACTTTTTTTTTTTTTTTCTCTTTATTCTTGGAGAAAAATCTTGGCTTGCAATCCCTTAATACTTCACATATTTGCAAATCTGAGCCCTCTAATTAGATATTGCCATCTCTTGTTCTCCCATGTTTGACCACCACGAACCCTACATCTTCCCTGACTGCCACCAACCCAACGTAGGGGCTGCCATGGGCACACAGCCCTCCAACTCTGCTCCTGCAACAGTAGTCAGTGACAGGGTGCAGAGCACGTGAAGTCCCAGTTACAGTACTGGTGCAAGGGAAATTCTTCCCTAAACTCTGCTTGATACTTAAGATTTTGTATTTCAGCTGCTGTAAGCAGTGATGTTCTCACTTGCCACTTAAGTGCTCGTACTTGAAGAATCCTGTGTATTTCTTATTAGCTTTCAATTTGATGCTTTTGCTGAAAGTCACTCAGCTTTTGCAAAACTGAAAGGCTAAAAAAGTCCAATCTATAATTTGTATGCTGCTTATTATGTGGAAAAATTCTGTTACATCCTTTCATATTCCCCTCTCCCTGGTTCAGCAGTCCCAATATTTTTGCACTCTATTTACATAACATTTATTCCTACTAGGGAAAATATCTAGTAGCTTCTCCTACTATGATCTGCCAAAGGTAGGCGGGGCCAAACACAGGCAAACATTTCATTATTAACATTGAAAATAAAGTTGTGATATTGTATCCTCATTCATTCCCTACAAGAATCCAAGCACTTACTTTTCTGTGCTACTGCAACGCACGAAGCAAAGGTTTAAACCATGCTGACTTCAGCAAAACTTCTATAATAACAGTACATTAATAATACTTAGCACTTTATAGCCATAGCATTTAACTTTTCAACTGCTGACCTCCAAGAGCTCAGCATCATTAAATCCATGCTGCACATGAGGAAACCTGAGACATGGAAACTTCCCCAAGGTCACTTGACAATCAGGTGAACAGCTAAAACTGGAATTTAGAACTCCTAAAAAAACAGATTAGTCCTCCAGGCACTCAGCCACACGCTCACTTCCGAGGCTACTTAAAGCTAGAAAAGATCGCCTAATTAGCACTTGTATTTAGCTGTTTTAATAGACCTCTCTTTCCTACTCTCGTCTTCGACTCCATTTTTAGATACTTTTCTTAGTGCAGCATTGCAGTCTGCTGCGTGTTATGCAAGTACAGCTTTATTCTGTCTAGCAGAATTGAAATTCTTCACAGTGCATACTTCAGAAATAATTAAGACAGATCAGGATAGCAAAAAAACCTGCCAAAGCAACCAGTTTGCACATTTCTCTCTCTCCTCCTCCTCCAGCTAGGGAACAACTGAATAAACCGAAGACTGTTCCTGGCTCTTGTGCAAAACCCAAGCTCTTCATGGGTACCATAAGCAAAAGGATACAGTGTCTGTGATCCACTGTGATGTTTAAGCATGGTAAGGAGATGGAGATCAAGAGGCAGGATGCAAAACAGAGAGAGAATGGTGGAAGAAGGAGGAGGAAGAAAATTGGAATAGAGCAGCAGGCATTTTTGGAAGGAATTGCATCAATTTCTACAAGTACATACAGCTGAGGAAAACAATTTTCACTGCTATTTACTTAAAATTAGTAAATCTCAAGTACAATATGAATGGGATCATTCAGAGGACCTTTAAAAAAGCAGAACAAGAACCATACTGGTCCAGTGAAGACAACAAACACACAGCAGAGCTAAAACTATCTTTTCTGCTGTGCCATGCAGCAAGTAAAATATTCCTATCCAATTCTATCTCAGAAGGAAAAACACATTTCCTGGACTTTACATGACAAAGTCACAGCTTCTAAGTTCTGTAGAAGTTCTCTCTAATGTCAGATGAGGACCTCAGACAGCAGAAAGACGCAGCTCTCACAAAGGTATACACAAAGCTCCAAGGTGCGGTTGAGGCAGACTATCTAAAACAGGTTTCCACCTCCTTTTACCAGATGGTTTAGCCTGCTTGAAAGCAAAACAAGACTGCTAAGCAGCAATACACCTTCATTAGCTTTCCACAACTAAGTCCCGAAATCAACTGTTTTGTTACAGCTGAATGCATCAACAAATACAAGGTTCAGTTATTAACTAGGAGTACTTCATTTTCTCTAGTACAATCCCAAGGTTTTGTCAAATTTTGGTGGGGTTTTCCACTAAAACTTTTATCAGCTAAGCAGAAGAGATGTATCCTTTGGCAGGCTAAAATCACAGCTACCATCAACTTGACCATGTTTTCCCAAAAATATGATCAATTCTGCTGACATTAAAGCACACTACAGTGAATAGGCCCTCCAAACAAAACCATCTGAAATACAAAGATTTTATTTAGTACTGTTCCTGGGGCTCACAAAGCTCCAGTCTATTTGAAGGGTATTCTGTCTGCCCACTGAGACTAGATTTTTATTTTCTGTTGCAATTTTCATTTTATCAGAAGCATTGCTCCATTTTTACATTAGTGTTAATCCCAATACACGTTAGTCAGAGACAAAGGCACTGGACACTGCAGGTAGACTAGATCTTAATAAATTTTCCTCAAATCTCACTGTAATGTAAATTTAAAAAAATCTAATCCATATCTAATTAATCTAATTCTAATTAATTTTCAAGTTCCAGTAAGAAATTAAATTTGCTACTGATGCAAATTGTTACAGTCTAGTTAGAACCCTACCTTTCAACTGGGCACCACAATAAACTCAAAAGAAAATGTAAAGAACGTTAAAAAATAACTCTGGATTGAGAGTCTATGACGATAAATGATATTCTCTTGCTTTTTATTTTTTAAAGCAGCAGTCAAATTGGGAGTATGAAAACAAACAAAAGAGCAGTTCTCAAACATTCAAATAAATCTGTGCTGCACCAACCAGTGTGACAATTTTGGGGCCCCGTTTTGAGCCACTCAGAACACTACTTTGCACAAAGTCTGAGTGTATGCAGCATGGCTGTGTTTTTCATTAGTTAACACCATTAAGGAGGAGCAGTCTCTGTCTCTTAATAACTGTTATTGGCAAAGGACCACCAACAGCAAAGCAGCTCTTACGAAGCAGGATAATGACTTCCTGCAGACCAGGTGATGCCCCCTTACTCGCAGCCTGGCTTTTGAGAACAAGTGACAGAATCACACAGCACATGGATGTGAAGGCATGAAAGAATTAGGTGTCCATGCTCCCACTCACACAGAGACCTTTTGATGTGCAGATGGCGAGACCAGAAGAAGGGAACCAAGAACGCAGGGGAATTCATGCACAATAGTTATGAAAAGCTGAGGTGGACAGCCAGATGTTTGTGTGCCTTATTTTGGATGGATCTGTATATACCCCTCTTACAATCTAGAAGTAAAACATGACTGGTTTAGAAAGTCTGCAAAAATATGCATTTTAACAGCTTACATTGATTTTTTTTTTTTTTTTTTTTTTTTTTTTTTTTTAGTTCAAGTGTTAAACTGGAAAGCAGAGTATCACTCCCAGGGTGTTCTGGGATATGGCTCCTTGGGGGTTGGAAAAGAAAATGGTCTCAGACAAATGGGAGGCATGCCCCATTTCTAATAAATGAGCAAAGAACCCCACTGTCTGGCACCAGAATTGTTAATCCAGAGGGCAAAGAAACTGTGCCTGGAATGTACTTAGTCAAGAGGAATTCAGAGGTACAGACCTCAGCAAGCTGCCTAAACACATTGTCTTATGGTTGTCAAACAAGGAGACATTGTACAAAGCTCTGGAAGAATTTAAAATGCACTATTCACAAATTGAAAATTTGAAATCAAAAATATACAACTCTATTGTAACACACCTAGAAATTAAGAAAATACCTATATGAGAGGGAAAAAAAGCCTAGAACATTAATAACAGCATCCAGACACAAATCTAAACCAAAATGCATTAGGAGAACATGTGTGAAATCTGGAAAATTGAAAAAGTGAAGGAAGGTTCTCCAAGATCTATATAGACATTGCTGTGGAGACATTTCTGAGCACTGAGATTCTATACTGAGTTGAATCTTCTAACTTTCAAAGATGCATTGTATCAGGAGATGTGCTTTAAAGGAGTTCAAACACCAAAATTTTCACTGGCTTATTGAAGAGTGTTCTGCTTTTGGAAGAAGCAGAAACTAACTTTGGGGCCCACTTTTCTACAAATGTCCTATGTTTCAAATGCTGACCTGTGTATTTGCTCTTTGCTAAATGTTAATGTAGGTCTCTGCCTTGGAAGATGAAAACCAACTTCCACAGAACAGATATCTCCACTAGGGTCACGCCTTGAGACACTAATTCAACAGGTCAGATTTTCTTCAGTATCAAGATCACCTTGACGCAGGAATCTACCAGGAGACTATTTACAACCTGCAAAAGGTGATGCCACTCTTTTGGAGGAAGATAATGGAAAATAAGACAGTCTAAAGGAAAGGGTACAGCTCCCAGAAGGGTTTTATATCTGAACCCAAGTGATACTTACACAGTGTATTGCTTTCAAAAAAAATTTAGCCATCCCTAAGTCATTAATTCTGATTCCCACATTACACAGGAACTTTCCAGAATTTTCACATGTGCAGATAAACAAAATGTATCTTCCATGTAATTCACCGAATTAGAGTCTCAAGCTCTAATGAGTTGAACAATCTTTAAAAAAAAAAAAAAATTATGCTGAGAATGCTTTATAGTTTTTTGAACAGCAAGAAACTGCTTCTGACATCAGAGAACTGGTTGACGTATTCTAAATACATACTAGAAGTAAAACTCAGGATACTAGAAGTAAAAGTCAGGATTATTCGAGCACTGCTCTAGAGCAGAGCTGAAGAGCACAAACAGATCATTATAGGGAGTCTGAACTATATATGTTTGTACTTTTCCAGTTCGTCTAAGCTCCTTCTGCACAGCAGAGAATTACAACACTAACTCTTGTAGAATAAAGCATGTAGGGAGGGGGAGAAAAAAAAAAAAGAACCTGAAAATGCAGTCCTCTCTGAGATATTTCTAGCTCTCTACCTATTGCGCAGTAAGATGTGCAGACAAGCAGCAGCTAAACAGAGAACCACCTCCACTACTTGTGCTATCTTATTAAAGGAAAAAAAAAAAAAAAGACATAAGAAGAGGAGCTGGGGAGGGGCAGGAGAGCACAGTCCATGCTCCATCTGAGGGACAAGTCACTGAGAAAGCAACAGGAACTCACAACAGACGGTGGTGTTTCCCCCTGTGTTCCCCCCCCCCCCTCCCCAAAATACTGACTAATAGTTGAAAACAAAAAAACACACCACCTGCCACAAACCAAAAAAAGCCCCCACCAAACCAAAACACCACAGCAGCCCCTGAGGAATGCCAGCTCCCGCTTCCCCTACCGCGATTTGTAAGTCGCACAGTCCAATCAATAAACCAGATCATAAAATGATTAGCAGCAGTGTTAGTTAATTTATTCACTGAAAAATAACTCAGGCTGTGTCTCAGGTCTCATAAATAAAGAAAATGTTTATAACCGAGTTACAGGTGGGTGACTCTGAGGGCTCCACAGGACCGTGGGAAAAGCAATGACTTCAAGGGTCAGAAACAGCATTTCTATAACACAGCTACAGATTTTTCTTCTGAAATTAAATTCTTCTGTGACTTTTTTTTTGTGGAGTCAGCAAAAACTATTTTAAGTGCAGTTCATCAGCATCTACAAACCTGACTGCCTGTTCTGCTGCCCATATGGGTGAACTGAGGAGAAGTGGAAGAAAGAGGTGTAAGAGGAAACGGTTGAATGACTAAAGTAGAAACAAACATTGGCTCCGCAGCTCTTTGTGTTGCTGGAAAAGATACTCCTGTTGTTTTTCTGCCTCATCACTGGAGGAAAGAGTGCGTGTGGAGATCTTCCAAGGTAAAAGGCAGAGAAGGAGCAGGTGCCCTGGAGAATACAACCTCCTTTGGATTCAAAGGCTGGCATTTGGACACATGGCGTCATCTGTCTGAGATCCCTATGATTTTAAGGCCCTGTGTCAAAGGGCACACACTTCATTCACAGATACTATGTGAAAGCTTAAATTTCAAGTGGGTGTTGACAGGAAACAAATGGGAGCAATGAGTCTTTGGTAATCACAGGAATATCATACAGCTTTGGAAAGGGACTCAGCTCTTGTCTTCATCCCGTGTTCTCCACCAAAGGGGAAGGCGAAGAATAAACAGCCACCTCTGTCACATTTGCTGCACTGGCTTAGTCACCAATGTTCAAAATTAAGCTATGAGGAATGGGGCTCATAGTACTTGGTCAGTACTACACCACCACAGCTAAGGCTGCTTTTGGAACCTGGCCTGCAATGCAGACAAGGACTATCACAGTCACCCGCCAGGGGATGGCCCCTTTGCTGCTGTTACGTGTTTGCCTAGCTTTGCTCTGTTTCTCTGGGGCTATCTTTAAACGTGTTGGCTACATTAGCCTCAAACGGGTGAGATGGTAAATCCCTGATACCCTCTGCAAACAGAAGCCTGGCAGCATTTTCTTAACAGATGTTAAGAATTGTAATAGGTTACGCTGCTATTTTCTCTGATTATTTGCCAAGGTAAGCCCGAAGCATACCCACCAATAAGCTGGCATTTAGAAAAGCACTGCAAAACACAGTCACAGCTGGATGATCTATCCACCTTCCACTCCCCACCCATCAGTGGGATTTGCTGCAAAATGATTAACTGTCTTACCACCATCTGTGCCCAGGTTCCATTAGTAACCCAGGCATTTCAGGAGATCCCAGCCCTGCTCAGGCTAAGTCCAATTACTGCTTGCTGATTCATCAGTCCGGCTAAGCAAGCCTGGAAAATGCAACAGATAACCAAACACTCTTGGAACAAATTAACCTCTACAAAAAACAAGTATGTCACACCTAAAGAACGAATCAACCCCTACATGAACAGGTACTTTGCGTACTATCCCACCAGTGTTAACTACTGACAAATACAGGGGAAAGCTCAGGTCAGGCCATAGCTGCTTTACACGGGTTGCTGAGCAGTAGGCCCTTACCTTGCTTGCTGGCAGACACTGCAAATCCAAGCCTTCTCCTTCTTCTGGTAAGAACTGCAGTTCTTGCAGATGTTGTACTTGCAGTCTTGGCACTGGCGCTTGCTGTTGATAAGAAACGTGAAAGGGGAACAGCAGCGAATACAGCAGTGCTCGTTGAACTTCTGCTGCTTGGAAAGGATGCTGCACTTGTTACCCTCTTCATCCAACTTCTGCTTCATTTCACTGCAACGAAGAGCAAAAGAACAAAAAATATAAATGACATTTCAATGGGAAATCTCCTCCTCTTTGCCTTTCTCCTCTTTCCACGTCTTCACATTACACTCTTCAAATAACTTTTGCTGGTATGAAATAAGTGTCAGAAATGCATATTCTAAATCCAGAATTGGGAAGCAAAAACTTCTGTATTCCGTGGAGTCACCGGTGGCCGATCTGTTTAAACTCTCTGAGTCACGAGCCAGGGCAAACAATCTCCTGAGAGGTATTCCAACTGTGCAAAGTCACAGTGTTATTTGAGTCTCAGAACACTTTACAAATCAAAAATCAGTCTATGAATGTCAAAAGGTTTGGTGCACACTAATAAAAAATCCTGCAGATTGACAGTTTTGAAAACAAAAATGTTAAGTTTGTTTTGTTCTGACCCATGGGGTCATATTATTCATAATAGCTCCAATTTGTGAAGGAACGTTAACCAGATACTTCATTTCAGAGACATTTGGGCATTTTCCTAGTTTGGATCAGTACTGAGCCAACCGTTTGTGAAAGCGTTTGCAGACCCTAAAGTCTTTTGTATTCCAGCAGAAGACCTCATTTATTAAAAAAATAAAATAAAATCAATTGTGTGCATGTGGTATTCAGTAATTTCCTACCTCCCATTTTACAGTGCTTTTGGTATTTTACAAATTAGGCAACATATTCCACAATATGAGTAATAAAAAACATCCAGAAAGAACAGTTGTGTAAGTAAACAAGTCCGCAAACTCATCACAGTTTCTGGTATGTACAACTAGGATATACATTAAGAGACAAAATTAGGATTCATGAAAAACATGTTAAATAAAAGCTTATAGAACAGTATGCATGTACATATATTCATTCTTTCCATTTCCCAGAATTAGTGGTGACTACTTTACTATTTCAAATTGCTGTTAAAAGCCACTTACAAGACTAGAGTCTTAACTCTAAGTTAGACAAAAGTCTAAACAAAATTTAAAGGTACCACAGGAGATAGACTAAGTTGCAGGAAGACAGAGTCATGACATGCTGATTTACACTTAAATTAATGCTTAAATGTCTTGCTACAGGAAAAAAATAATAAACTTATTGCATCTATCAGCATCATTATAAGCCAAGCCTGGAATGTTAAAAAGGCTTGCATTACTGGGCTATACATCATCTTATTTGCTATTTCTGCCTCAGTTTCATAACTCAAAATAAAAGCAGCCTATTCTACAAAAGTCTGACAGGTCAATTCTAAACTTCAAGCCTAAAAGGCAATTACGCCAGTGATGTACAGCATATAATTTTTTAACTTGCACATACATCATATTTAACCATATTCCAGATAAACACCTTTTATAAATTTTAAACTTCCAAACAATATATGTTTCTGCTGTTTGTCCCCTGTACAACAGTTTGGCTATCTTAGACCAGCTGCTCAAACCCAAGTAAATACTCTTTGGAGTTTCAAGTAAACAATCTTTGTTTATGCTTTTTGTCCAGATGGCAAAACTTCCTTGTTTTTCCACATTTTTACAGAATGTTAAAGGTGAAAAAGATAAAGAGATTATCACGTAAGAGAAGAAATGTCTGAATTATGCAAGTCAAACTGTCTTCCTTGTGTAAACTGATAGAACCACCCCACAGATTAAATGGGATGGTTAGACTAGTTTGTCTTACCCCCAATGCCTCCCTCCTACCATGGTACTCCATGGACAATCTTCCTAGGGGAACAGGAGTAGTAGCGAGCTGTTCCCCACGTTGCTCCTTCCATCCACAGCACGCAGCCTGCTCCGCAGCAACGGAGTGAGACACAGCAATGCTACTGCACAGGAGGTCAGGCAGGAACCCTGCGTCCCAGGAGAGAAGCTGGTGAAGGAGACAGCTATGTGATACAAGGAGGGGTTCTGGCATGGAGAAGTGCCAGCAGCCCAAGATGCTGCAATCTTTGCTTCAGGCTGGAGACCCCAAGCAGCAGATGCTGCCCCCCCCCCCCCCCCCCCCCCCCCCCCCCCCCCCAAGATGAGAACAGCTAAAGAGTTGAGGTCAGGAAGAGCAGTGAAGGAAGAGATTTTTGTCCTCGTACAGCTCTATTATCTCCAGAATTAGTAACAGTGATCTTTGATAGTATCAGTCTGCACACTCAACATTGGCACGCTCAATGGCATTTTGAACCCTCATTAGGGCTCTTATTCACAATAGCACGATAAACCACAGAAGCAAGGCCACCTATTAAAGCACTGCAATAATGCTGGACACAATATAAAACCAGGCATTTTTGTTCACAACAGAGCTAATAAAGCCTGATATTTAGAAAAAGCTGAGCACACACTGAAGCCTTTTCATCAGTACAGGCATTAATTACATCTCTCTCCTCTGTCTGGCTGCCAACATTCATTACAGCGGTAGAACCTTAATATCATTAAGGCATCTGCCTCATTGTTAAATAGGACTAAAATTGGCCAATGGATTAAAAAAGTCAATAGGATAGGGTTGGACAGGCTGGCAGAGAGACAGCATGGCAGAAAAAGCCTCATTTCCACAGGAAACCAGGCAGAACAGAAAAGAAAGCAATGCACATTTCTCTGATGTCTGTAACAAATTAAGGCCCTCACCCACTACCTGCCAAAGGCTATTCTAGTTTCTATCAGGAGTTAAATGGCAAAAGGGACTGTCAACAGGACTTGTCAGCTGAGGCCAACAGGGTGCTCTCCACAGTCTTTCCTTGGAAGTAAAACATGGGTTTCCTATGAAGGCAAAGTGCTGCACACCACTGGCGGGCAACCGAATCTTCCTGGTGTGAGGAAAATTATATAGTCGAAGGGAAAAGTAGGCTCTGGTATACTCCCAGCAGTACTGAGAAAACCTCACTTAGAATCATAGAATCATAGAATGGTTTAGGTTGGAAGGGACCTTGAAGATCATCGAGTTCCAACCCCCCTGCCACAGGCAGGGATACCTCTCACTACACCAGGTTGCCCAAGGCCACGTCCAGCCTGGCCTTGAACACCTCCAGGGACGGGGCTTCAACAACCTCTCTGGGCAACCTGTTCCAGTGCCTCACCACCCTTAAAGTGAAAAACTTCTTCCTAATGTTTAATCTAAACCTGCCCTCTTCCAGCTTAAAGCCGTTCCCCCTCGTCCTATCACTACATGCCCGTGTAAAAAGTCCTTCCCCAGCTCTCCTGTAGGCCCCCTTGCACATGACTTCAGCCAAATGATCACTGTAAGCAGGATCATCATTGTGAGCTCCAATCTCTACACTGAGAAAGTTTGGAGCACTGGAATTCAGGAAGTACAAGTTGAAGTTCTAGGCATCCCGAGGTTGGAAGTCTCAGACTTTACCTTCAGGACATTCAAATGGCTTGGTGCTAGAAGATTGTAACAATGGTCTAAGGAAAGAGCTGCAGCCATCAACACTGATCCTCTCCATACAAGGAAACCCACTTCCAAAAGGATGACAACCACCTGTGCAGGAGCTGACTTCTTCTGAGGCAGGTTGAACCATACTGCCATCGCAAATATTCCCCCTTTCTCCCCGTGAGACACCATTGCCCTCAACAAAACAGAGATGAGGGGGATGAGAGAGAAAAAAGAGAATGTGTGTGCACTCACATGCGCTTACTTCCCCCAGCATTACTTCCCCAAGGAGGGAAGTAGAGGTATACGTATAATACGTGTGCAAATAAAACAAGCAACAAAAAAAAAAAGACTGCACACAAAAATTCCCTTTTGGGGAAAAGGCAGAAGAGTGGGAACCACAAATGACAGAAGTTATTCACATCATTTAAGTCACAGCTGACGGCGCTATTACGGTTATGTGTAACATAGTAATAAGGATCTGTGGAGAAGAGAACTCCTGCAGTTTGAATGAATCTAAGATTGGATTTCATTTTCTTTTTCAAGTGGCTGCATTTCACCGATTGCCTATAAATACAAAAGCAGCAATGAATACTCAATAGGTACCCAACACGTCTGTCACAAAGACTAATTCTGTCAAAGAAGATTTTATTGAAGTATAAGTTCCAAAGTATACAGATGCAAATTTAGATTTTCCAGAGACTTGTATTAATTAATCTGCAACGGTTTGCATAATAAATACATAGTTAATTTCAGTCAACGTTTTGGGCGATAGACTTCTGGCGTGTACTCTCAACACAAAGTCAGGTTAGGAATACTTTCTAACATAATGTCTAGCAAATAGTCATCTACCCCTCTTCACCTGCTATGTTTTTTGTTGCCTTCTTTTTTTTATTGAAATAGTTTTCATTGTCACAGTTTATTTCTTTTTAGTGTCTTTGAGGATTTTAACTGAATTTGTGGGAAGTACGATATTCTACTTTGCTATTTTGTACAGCAGTTTACAAATGACACGGTAGGTTAGGTATCGTGTTATGCTGAAGACAGGTAGCGCACAACACACTGCAAGTGAGGACACTGCTGAAATGCGGCTGGTGAGTGGAGCAGATATGCAGCACGTGTCATGGCATGACTGCTCCTCAATGGCTGGGCAGCAGCCTCTCTGAAATACCTTGTCTGATAAGTCATCTTTGGACTTTATGAATGGGCAGCCCCTTTTGTTTCTACAAGGAACACTGCATCAGACTTGTAAATGTAGGACAAAACCTGGCAAGCTGAAGCTACAGGATTCTTTTCCTTGCTCTTCACTGCCACTGATTTACAGAGTGATTTGTACAAAGTCACCAACTTTCTACATGCTTAGGTTTACCTGCTGTACAGTAACAGTAAAACTCACAAAGGCAATAATAAACTTGTTTGATATAAATATATAGGTAAATTTCATTATGTACAGAACACCTTTAGAGCATCTTTCGTTTAGTGATCATATAGTCCTCTCCACTGCTGTGTTCTTGTAAGCAACATATTTGCAAATAATATTTGCAGTGAATGGCCCTCAAACTTTTTTTTACCACAAGACCTGATTGCCTTATCTAGATAAAATTCTG
The DNA here is from genome assembly GCA_017639485.1 of Pluvialis apricaria. Classification (NCBI taxonomy): domain Eukaryota; kingdom Metazoa; phylum Chordata; class Aves; order Charadriiformes; family Charadriidae; genus Pluvialis; species Pluvialis apricaria. The sequence continues at coordinate 51,476,263 of CM030008.1, forward strand.
TTTTAAGTCACTTGTACAGTATACAGCTATTTGAGTTCCTACTTATCAGCAAGTAGCATAAGACGTGTTTGGTGCAGGACTGTAATACCGAATGCTCTGTTTGTGCTCTGGACAGGCCTATTCTGGTGGGATTCAACAGGACTGAGGCATTTTCCCTGTGCGATTGCAATAGCCCCAGCTTCAAAAAACAGCCTGGCAGGTTCAAACATAATTCTTCAATGTTTGCCTGAACAATGCCTTCTCCCCTAATAAACTTCTTTCAGACAATTGGTTATTGTATATAATCGCACCTCCTGAATACAGAAATACAAGCTTGTTTGAGAGAAGCTTTTCTGCTTTTTTTCCAAACCCTCTTTTATAAAAAGAAAAACAAAAAAGTGCTATTTTTCTTTTTAACTGACAGTGTGGTAAGGATACTTGTTGTTTCTCTGAGCTACAGTTTGATATTCACAAAGCTCAATGGCTGCAATTATTCTGTATTTTAATAAGTGAAACAAATCCTAGATGGCCCTGTATGCTTCCCCCAAGAGGCATTACTGCGATTACATACTCAAGGGCTGTGGGCAGGTGGAGCTATAACCTCAAACTACAAAGTCAACAGTAATACACATGTTGGCAACCTGCCACAGTAAGATAATACTGTGAGGTGTTTTTTTTTTAAAAAAAAAATAAGCTAGAAGAAAGCATATGATGTGTTTGAGAAACAGGTTGGAAAAAAATAAAGTCATTGCTACATATATAAGGCTAGGATGATCAAACTCCATTTTGGGTGGCAGTGGAAGGGAGTTCATAAAACAGCAGGACTGAATGCCATGGTCAGCTATATTACCATATAAAGCTAAGAAAACCTACCTGTTTTCCATACAACAAGAAGAACGGTTCCCGGTGGAAACCCAACAGTGGGCTTGATTCACCCAGCGATTTGGGTAGCAGAGCTACCATGCCTTTTTTTCCCCAACAGATCGGCAGTTGAAACCTTTGCCTGCGATGTGGAAGATTAACTTAGGTCTCTGCTCTACTCGAAGGAGACTTAACATCCTCACTACCACCCACTTAGACATCAGGTGGAATGGCCTCCTCAGGCATTGTTCTTCACCTTTGGTAAGATTACCATCAAGTTATTTACAAACGTTCACTGGAGCACAGAGCAAGACAAAGCATAACCAAGCAACCAAGGCACCGACGAGGCCAAGACATCTTGCTTTAGTCTTGCCTTAGGAAACATTTAGGTATTCCACAGGTAGCAGTACATCCCCGATGGTTAGCACGCTCCTCTGGGAGGTAGAAGATGAGATGAAGTTGTGCCCAGAGGGTTTTGTTCAAGTGTCCAATTTTGGGAAGGCTCTCCAATTATCCTGTAAAAAGCAGCCTCTCACAGAGGCATTTGTGGGAAAGCAATGGGACCACTACCACTGGCAGCAGCAGAGATAGTCCTTTGGAAAGGATGCAACGTGTATTAGTCAGCTACAATGCAGCACGCCAAGCTCCTTAAGATCCTTAAGATGCTTTTTCTCTCCACAGAAGAGAAGACACTCTTCTGGCCAGGCACCCTTCATACTAGCCAGTGAGTAGTTAGCTAGTACAACCTAGTGAGACATTGCACTTAGCACGAGATCTGGATTCCTACATAGTCTGGAGAGCAGGTGAACCAGTTCTGATCTGCCTGTTCCCAGCCTTTCAGAGAAGCCATTTTCACCAGCCGCACCTTGTGTTTTTCCACTCCCACAGTCAGTCCAAGCCCGGTTTGGGCTTCCGGGGCCAGCCTTCCTCATTATTTACTCTCTAAGCGTTCAGTGCTCACTTCTTCTAGTTGCCTCTTCTTCTCTGGAAGTTTATTCTTCTCCATCAGGATGGGCACCTAACACAACTCCCTGGTCCCGGACAGTGCTACACCATCACCACAAACACCTTTTATTTCTGTTATGTCTTTGCTAGATTGTCCCTGGGGAAATTCTACTTGCCTCTCTTTAAAAAAGTAGAGCACAGGATAGGTACTGTGTCCCTTTACAGCAAATGCCAAGTTAATTCATTATCTTAAAATTACGGCTCTTTTCTTGGCTCCTGCCAACACAGTCACAATTAAGCCTTGTGCTGTATTTAACACTTCATACTTCTATTAGTATTCTACACATTGCTGGTGCTGTCAAAAAGCCATGCTAGTACACATGCAGACACACCACTTGCGGTTGGGGACCCTTCAAGGAACACACATCACTTTAATCTGTGCAGAGGGATATTGATTCAGCAGCAGCAACTGACTTCCAGGGAGGATTAGACAGCAGGGAGTGCACCATAAATGGGGGGAAAAAAAAAAAAAAAGTAACATCAAAAAACCCCAAAGCAAAACACAAAGTCTTTGGGGGGAGACAGGGGGATGGGACACCTTAGCATTCAAGCACTAAGAGGCTCATAAATAGTTATGACTAAGTCACTTGTGTCAAAAAAATCAGGAAGATGATTATTTCACAGTCCAATTACTCCAACTGCAGTTGCATTATTTTATCTATCATCTTACTAGCATCTCTTAAGGGTTTTTTCTCTTTGGCTTTTCATTTCTACAAAATTAAATTTCTGCAAAATTAGTCGGCATTCCTATCAAATCTCACTTTTTAATTTTTCTTTCCCTCTCTTTTCAAAAGTAGGAGCAAGCATTGATGGTTCTGTGTATATTCTAACTGATGACCTTGTCCCATTAAATTCTTTACAATTGTTGTCAGTCTTGCACTTTTGTTGCTTAACTCCAAAGGCCGATGATGACATCCTGTTGCCCTTGAAAATCAATGCTAAGGATTCAGCGATCACTGTGCATTCAGACTGAACACTATGTCCATAGCACGCATCACGTGGCTACCAACAGTACGAACCCTCTCAAGGAAACAGTAACAGAAATGAACATATGAAAGATGAGATGACTAGTGTGCAACTTCAACGCCATGAGAGGCCTCATAGGACAGCAAAGTATTTAGGAGCTTAGGATAACTTTTATGTTTAGTTTAGGTTGAGTGAGATACAAGAATAAAAACCTACTTCAGTATTTTTTTAAACAAGCCTTTGCAACAACAGCATGGAGGCTAAACAGACTCCATATTACCCTACTGACAGACCAGATCCACCTCGACTGATGTTCCTTGGAGTATAATAAATTAACACTAAAAGACATATGTATACCCTACCTTTAAAAAATACAGTTATCCTTCTACAACCTGAGACAGCACTGCAAAAAATAATTGGTTACCTGCATAAAGTATCATGGATTCTGGGGATAACGTCTTTCTAAAAACAAAGAAATCCAGCACAGTGGAAACACTGTTGGTTTTGGGTTGCTTTTTTTTTTTTTTTTAACATTTGCAAATACTTCTGATAATGGGAAAAGAATTGAACTTACACCTTCATATTTCTTTTTAAATACCATAAAATAAATATACTGAAGACCAACCTGTGTTAATCACAGTCGAACCAGTTACACTGCTGATAGAACCAGAAAAATGCCAACATATTCAACACTTACCTTTGTCTAAAAAACACGTCAGGCACTGCATTTGCTAGAGAGAGAACAGATTCAGTTGGCACCAAGCTAAGTTGTGGTTCACTTGCCCCAGACCAGTACCTTGCTTGTTGTACCAGGCTCTATCCTAATCTGTTAACGATTTCATGCTCAGGTGAAGCCATTTCACAAAAAAGAATGATTTGTGCTGAGTTACTCTATAGGCACCATGCCAGCGGCTCCTAAGAGAAGTTTCCTTTTCTGTTGCTGGCACAAGCACTGTCAATCAGTATCTATCATCAGTTGGAAATGACTGCCATGTCAGAGTGTAGATAAATGAAATAAATAATATACTGGTATTATTTTAAATTCCTTCCTTGCACTTTGTAAACCTGTAAATTGTCAAGAGACACTGTATTTAACCCCATTTTCTTTTGTCATATTGGATATCACAGGAGCACAGACTGTGCACCACATTTAACTGATAGGCTTTGAAATTTTCTGCGGGCAAAGGGAGCAGCGAGGGAGAAGCAGGTCTTGAATTGCAGAGTAGATATTTTGAGGAGCTCTGGGGACACTGGAAACCTCCACAGGAAAGCTGAACTGATCTTTTCCAAGAAGCAGTGCTGTGAGTACAGACTCCTTTGCCCTCCTGTTCTAATACTGCCACATGGAACATGTGAAAATAAATCTGGGTTTTAACATACTTTTTCCTCGCTCTTCTTTCTCACCTGCCCTCCTACCTCAGTTAGAGACCGCTCTGCAGCTGGGTAGGGTGTTCTGAGGTGAAATACTTCACCAGGATTGGGAACAAAAGTGCTTCTGCTGCAGGTGCAGGACCTTCTGGTTAAATCCTGGGTTTAACCGATCCATTGTGAAGGGCCAAAAGGTGTGCTTCCATGTTGGTCCATCACCCACAAGTGACAATAAACTAAAAATGTTTCTCCCTTTCTTACTATTACATCCATACTGAACTACTGACCATTACTGTCTGAGCCTACGCGTCCAGCCAGTTTTCATCCACTTTATGATTTCACCTGTATATGACATAGCTCTGCAATGTGACTACAAAATGTTAAGCTTCGATTATTATTTATGTTAGCATGTTGTGACACCTTCCTCTTAGATTACAAACACGTAACACTTTATGTTCTACTACCCTACCAAACATCCTAACAACCTAGCAAAACATCATTACAGTTTTACCACCTTTCTTATATGCCTTCCCTAAGTTTTTCCTTCCCACATTTGAGAGTGATTTATAGTTATATAAACATTTGCTGTATTTGCCTCTATCTCATTTCCTGTCAATAAACATCATTTTGCTCTCCCTGAAGCATCTCTCTCACCACCTGTCTGCTATCCTTCTATAACTAATATGTTAATGGTTCTTGCTTCTTTTTTAGCTAATTATGGTAGAATTTTATTTTATCTTTCAATGTTCTTTCCAAAAATTTCCAGAAATATCAAGAAGTCTATAGTATTGCGCTGAATCAACAGTATTGATAACTGCTTACTGCAAGTAAATTTATTTGACCTGATAAACTCCGTAGCCTAACAGCTTTCTCTTCTCTACCATCTACTAAGGGGTTATCCTACATATTAAGCAGCCAAAGTGTAGTTCTAAAAGTCTCTCTAATACGTTATTTCTGTATCAGTCAGTCTCTATTTACCACTTTGCAGCTCAGAATAGCGCATTTCATCACATATTTAATCCTGTCTTTTTTCACCTTGTTGTATCAAGTGAGAAAAAATAAATATAGTTTAACAGAATTAATTCTCAGGTGCATGTAATTTTAAAGGGATGAAAACTGAATTCCTGGCCATATTGACCAACTTCCTCTGAACATTTTGTTGTGCATTCATGATCAGTAGAGGAAAGCAAAGTATTCGTCAAATGCTGGTAAACTTGTAGCATTTATCTACACTCCCTCCTCCCATTTGTCACACTGTGCCTCTCCCCATGCCTCTCTCATTGGAGAATTTCATGTTTCTCCTATGAGGTCCTGAGTTTCAGTACAAGGTCACCTTAAGTTAATGACCTTTTTTATCCCTTTTGTCCATACCTCGAGAATGATAAATACAGACGAGCATTCTTAAGAATAAAGTATTGTTCAATTCAAACAGACCAAAAACATTTAGTGAAAATATTTTTTAAATGCACATACTCTTCCATCATACTTACGTGCAATGCATTCTTTGCGGCACTAGTGGGATCTATGAGTCTACCTTTCTTTCTTAGGAATCCATTTTTATGCCCACATCAACTTGAAAATGTTTCCTTTAAGAATAGAAACACACCTCCTACATTAAACAGTTCTTCTCCCAGTGCTCCTTTCACAGTGCCATCTGGCCTGACCTCATAAAACACAGTTCATAGGCTGGCTAGCGTACAGCAGGAGAGTAACTCAAACATCGGCTCTGAAAAATCTCTGAAGTATTCACTATGAGTCATCCTTCCCTCTTCCCGGTTGGACTTCCAGCAGCCCAGACCTACAAAGATTTAAACTAGAATCAGTGTTGTTACTGAGTTACTATTATTTACTTCCCGCACAAGAAAACGAAGGGAGTCTTCCTTGACCCTTCCCACAGAACACACAGCAGAATAAACAAGAGCAGGCGGCAGAATAAACAGCAGAGCTCGCTAAGGAAGCGGGTTCCACATCGTGACAAGTCATAGCGTCGGAGGACCGTGCGTGTGTTGATAGAAAAACCAGCACAAAGACGCTCATCCCACTTCACATGCAGTCTAGATGAGTAATGCTTCACACATGAGGGCCTTCTGCCGGATGAGGTTGGCTTTCAAAATTTGCCTGTCCTGACCATTGCTGTCCCAGGAGAGCGGCTGCCACTCCAGAACCCAGGTGGGACAGGAACGCTGCGAGAGCCATGTCTTCCACAAGCATGGGGAACGCAACACAGACAAATCTGCCCTGTGTCCTTCCACACCATTGTCCACCAAGTACTTCGCCACTTCCTGCGACAACTGTGGGAGCCCTAACCTGCCCCAGGAAGAAAGCTCCAGGCCATCCTGGTAACAGGGGGTTGTTTCAGGTGAAAATGCCATGCAGTCCTAGGAAGCACACCAGGCTTACACCACATAAGGTGACCAAAAAAAAAAAAAAGCCACCTCAAAGCAACAGGTTGCCACTAACTTGGCTTCAGAGTGAATTCCTTGCCAATTGCATAGCTTAACTGCATTTTCAACAGGTCTGCATGTACATAGCTCCTAAAGTCCACTTCCCTAGTCCAGCTCCTCTTCACGGTGCCTATGATCCTAATGAATAGTAAATACTGTTCTTAGATATTCTACATGGACTCTGCAATTCAAGTAGCTTAAAAATTGCAAGCCCTGCAATTCCAAACAAACAATGCAAGAAATAGCACCTTCATATTTTTAGTAAGTCTAAGCTTGTAAATAATGATTTTTTTTAAGTATAGAAATTGTTTGCAATATCCGTGTAGATTTTGTTTGTTTTAGAGACAAAGACTTATAAGCTTAAAATTACCGCATATCTCTATTGTACACAAGACTATGTTTTGGCAGACAAAAGCTTTCACAGAATGTGTTTTATATTTAACATGGTATGTTACTCCTGTGTGGGTTCATATCAACAATATTAGCACCTTCTGGAAGCAGTATCACATCACTCATTACAAACCAGACAAATCTCTGCCAAGGGTCTGGAAAACATCGACAGCACCTTCAGCTCCTTGTTCAAACACACAGACTTCAGGTAGGCCTTTAAAAGGTACTGGCATATGCTATTGCTATAGTAACACCCGTATTTAACAAAGGTACAATCTTCATTTAACACTGTTAGACTAATTCAAATATCTCAAACAGTTCATGTTCTTAACTTACTCCAAAAGCTTTTTGTTATGGGAATGTTTCTGCAAATTTAATAGCATACTGATATTTTAACATATAAAGGAATGTACAGTTATGGAATGAAAGGAAATCAGTGAGCAACCACAAAAATATAAAAAGCTAATAATTTGGAATTTATTTAGAAACTAGTGGTATTTATTTTGCAGCTGCACTTGTATTCACAGCTATTTAACTTTACTCTGCATACGCGTGTGAGAATGCATGCGTACACATACAGATAAACTGCTTTATTCAATATCCCTTGCAAGTGAAGGCTGGGAATCTCACCCACCTAGTACTCTCCAGACCCCATCCCCATGGAAACATAGTACTAATAAGCACTGTCCTTGAAAAGCCAATTCAGCTGTAGAAGAGGAAACACAGCCAGGTTACCAGACTAGTGGGATACTAATGATAAATTAAAGTCCTCTTGTGCAGATGCTCCCACAGCTCCATGTATCCCAGTAGTTCTTCCTCAGCTCTTGACAGTATGCCTCACCCAGGACACAGAAGGCTATATACCATGAACTTTCCCAGAGAGGAGAAAGGATGCAGGGGACCATGAGAAACCTGCATTTTTCATTCCTCCTCTAGGCCCATGTATGCTTTCGGCTTCTTACTAATTAGGTATCTATCAATCTGCAAGTGCAGCAAATGCACTTCAGTAGGATGTTTTTGGTGAATCATAAAACAATTGAAAAAAACCCAGAAGCTTTTGAAAAATGGAAATTCATCTAATCCAACAACTAGAATTCAAAAATATTTTCAGAAAGATGATTAGGTGGCAAATACTTGGAAGACAAAATGGTTCTTCAACGTTCTTCACCACTTTAAAAATTACGTGGTTTGAATTTTTAAAATGTCAAGTTTTGTTTTAACTTTTTCCTAATAAAAGAGTTCAAATACTATTATTCAGTTCTTCTGTAGATACTGCTATTCAGGTATCTGATGCCTTTCTTCTCTTCTCTCCCTCATGCATTTTCTCTCTCCAAAAGCAGCAGATGGAAGAGATCTCCCTTGTGTGGAGCTTATGGCATAGTCAGACTCCGGACTTGGTTCAGGTACTTTGCACAGACCCTCAGGCTATATCTAAATTCACAGATAATTCAGCACACCAAAAGCCAGATCAGTAGACTGAATGAAATGGTGCTGAAGGCCTACACCTACACAGTACGTGGTTCAGCGGGTTTGCTTCAGGGAAGACAGTCTGATTCCTTGGGCCAAATATTCCCATCTTGCACAGTCTGAACCTGTCTCAAGGCGTGATTCATTGGTTCAGAGATGTGTCTGTTTAGTGGGAGGAGTTTATAACCAAACAGGGCACATTTGGTGAGCACCTGGAGATACGCTTTGGCTTAGTTTCTTCCAGAAGGAATCTAGCTTGTGCACACCAAAACCAACTGTGACGTAAACTGTGATAAATGAGGATGAGCAGGTTTGCTCCAAAACTGTACTACTGCTCTAAATTGAAATGCTAACATAAATGCAGTCATAGACGACTAGAGGAGTCTCCCAGACGACTAGAGGAGACTCTCAACAAAGGTACCTGGAGTAGGTCATTGTTCATTAACAGGTCTATAACAGCACTGACTACTGAGTTTGGAAAATCATTCTGATACCTGCAACATGTATAGCCATTGCTCACATGCAGCTAAGTTTTATACGTTTCTATATCTACCTTGCTGACAGTTAACAGAGACGCACGATGGTGATTTATAAAGATACATAAGAAGAAAGAAGCAGTTTCTGATTAGGAAATCTTTCTCTTTAAAAAAAAAAACACAAAACCCAACAAACAGTGGTCCACAAGACTTGTGCATGGGCTTTTGACAATATTCTTTGAAACAGCATTAGAGTATCATGCACCTGCTTGATATATTTCAAGACATATCCTGGATTGCTATACTTATAATTTGCCTTTATATAGCACTACTGATATGATCCTAATTTGCACCCGTTAGTTTGAAGTACCTTTGAACATAACTGATCTAATTCTCGATAGCGTTGCATCAGTTCATGCCAGTGTCACTCTGCAAATCCCATCACTGCTGCAGTACAGTAAGACGGATAGGGTAGTGGAACAAGGAGCTGTAGCTACAGCCTGAAATGCTACCAGAAGATGGTCAGAATGTCAGCTTTTATTCAGTGGTAGAAAATGGTTACAGAGTAACCTAGGGATTCTCTCAGGAAAAAACACAGTTGTTTTCTCAGACTTCTCTGCTGCTGCCTTGCAGACTGTTTGTTTCGGTCAAATCCTCCTTCCCTTATCAGACTTCCAAATGAGACCAAAGCTCTACCAAGCCACTTACCTCTTTGGTAAATGTAGCTTGGATTTACCTTCCAGGCTGAGCTGCTGGACTGACAGTCTCTGGACAGAGATAGTCCTCTCCTGAACCCGTCCCTGTAGAGTTGCACTGATGTACCATCACCTGAATTACAGATCAAATATGCTTCTGATGCCTGACTGTCAATGATTTAGTTAAATACATCAAAAGGAGAATTGTTGGTTTAAAAGCAACAATTTATTCTCAAAACCAAACATTTATTCTCAAGGGGGATAAAAAAAAAAAAAAAAGACAAGAGAATATGAAACACTAATCTTTCAAAATAACCAGAATACAAAAGCATTGGCATCTCCATAAATGCAGGACTACAAAACTCGCTGAATTAAGTAGTCACAAGGGAATATGTCTGTAACTGAAATATCTGTTGATTTATAACAAATAATGAAATGCATTTAATTAAATTTCAAGTGGAGGAAGCTCCTCCAACGGGAACCATAACAATATAATTCATGTTAATTTAATGACTAAAAAATCTAGTCTTGACAAAATAAATATTTTTTTAATAAATTAATTGCTCATGTTAGTTTTATACATGTAGGTGCAAGTATGTGAAAAGACTAAGGAAGTGACCAACTCAGAGGGTAAGAAAAATGCAAGTGGAGATTCTCCTTCAAAACAGCCCTAAAAATGCGTATTTAACCGAGATTTTACTGCTTAGAAAAGGAAAAAGGCGTAACTATGTTTTCCATCAATATTCCCTAACTGTGAAGCTGCTTTCCACTTGAAATGTGTCTTTGTCTCAACAGTGTGATTTGGGTGCAGGAGGGTCAAAGCTAAGCAAAGCACATTTTCCTGCACAATCTTGTGTTAAATAAAGAGGGAGAAAGGAAGCCTCTTTTATTGAAGTGATGGTTATGGCAGGTAGTGCTACACCCAGTGACACAATACAGACTCCTCTTGTGACATGGATGCCACAAACAAACAACAGGGTTGCTGGAGTAAGGGCACTTGCACTTCAGTTCCAAGTTGGATGCATGCAAGATGCTGTCTTGATGCCCTCTTACAGCATCAGAACAAAGTATTCTTCCCCTCCAGCCCTACGAACACTTTAAATCCCCCCCCTCCTTGCTTTCCACAGAAAGCAAAGCCATCATGATTCATTTTTTGTTTGTCTGTTGACTTCTACACCGCCCCACACCTTTTACACTTTTAGGTACCTTCTGGCTGTAGCACAAACATCCTGGAAAAGTGCAAGTTAAAGTCAATTCACAAAATACGACATGGAGGGTCAAAGGTAGGCCATAAGAACCAAAACTCAAGTAGTTATCCCCACAAGCAGGGTTGAAAGAAGCATGCAATCAAGAGTTAGTTGTTGGCAAAGCAGCAGCCACTTATATTCACTCAAGAGTAAGAAGAATACAGGCAAACATCAAGATAGCAAGATGATGGTTTTCTTCACATATGGAGCTCTACAATTTTTCACCCAATTCTGTACTATGCTGCTAGACATATTTCAAACCACTGTTCTAGGCCAAGGGTGCAAATTTCAGTTACTACGGCAGTATTTATAGGCCAGACGTAAAAAGGAATTATTTTAGTACTTGTAGCAAAACACAAAAGTCCCCTAAAAATCTTGATTGACAACCTTTTTTATTTTTTAACTGAGAAAAACAATTGCAAAAATTCTTGCCTAAAACAAAAGGCTAATTATAAATAACATTTTTGAGAGCTCTAAAACACAAACTGGAATGCACTGATACTTACAATCAAGGACTCTCTCCTTGAGCAAAAACCTGAAAATCTTTAGAGGAATTCAGTACACTGGTTATATCTATGTAACTACAAAAGCAGAGAAAACAAAAGCTCAAGGTACAATCAATAGTTTATAAATCAAAGCAAAGCTTTACTTCAAAAAACAGAGGCTTGAGAAGAGCAGCGGATTTATAAAAACCATTATTTGAAATCTGTAAGCAATTAAAGCAAAGCATTTCTCTTTCTGCTATATGGGCAAAGCACACACAGGCTGTAAGAACACACAATCAGTGATGGAGAAGCCTGTTTCATCTGAAATATTCCACCCTTGCATGAAATACTGGAGTTACAAAGATTCCCTTGATTGCAGTTCAGTTCATTGTCTGAACAGTGCCACCACCGAGTCTGTGTCCAAGAAGTACTTAAACCACTCTACACATACCGTTAAGCTTCCCAGGTCACTTAAAAAGCTGACTCTAACTTTGCAGAAATACCAGCTCAGACCTCAAGGCTTGTTTTCTACCCTGGGAAGTTAGAAAGACCAGACATTGTATTTATCACATTATCAACTCCAGCACCTAAACTTATGTGAAGATGTTACAACACCAAAGCAGTTACTCTAGAAGCCTTCCTCTCTTCCACCTCCTGGCCTTCTGCAGATTTTTTTCAGGGCTCTCCTAGTTTCTTTTCCTCTTCCATTTCATTGATGATGAAGGTGGTATCTTCTGACTCCTGAAAATCTCTCTGAGGGGCATAGAAAGCCTTCAAAAGTAAACAAAGATTGTTACTCATGTTCCTTGGTGTTTGTTTGTTCGCTGAGAGAGATCAGGCATGCCAGATATCTGCTAAAAAGGCTTTATAGAAATTCATAGGCTGTGTGGATTGGGCTCTCAAGATTCAGCATTACTAAATGCAGAAAGGAAATGCAATAGCTTTATGTATGTATAGTCATGTACAAAAAAAAAAAAAAAAAAGAGTTGCTCAGGAATAATATACTAGCTTGCCTAACAACAGGACACTGTACAAGTCCAGGACTCTCAAAATACGAGAAAGAAGATCTCAAAATACAAGAAAGAAGAACATGTATTTGATGCTTAGTCTTCATCTGTAAATCCTGATCTTACTAGTTCTGGAGTAGCATTTGGATGGCAAACTCAGAGATACACTGCTGAGCTTACTGGACTTAAAATAAGGGAGCAATGCTAGGTTTGTAATGGAGGTATGAAGTAAAAATGAATTGAGGAATAAAAGAAAGTGTTAACAATGGGCATATTCAGAACAATTCTGCCTCTAATACCAGTGAAAGCTTCTCTCCAGAAGTTTTCACACCCAGAATCACCAGAAATTCTTCTTCCCGTAATCATTAAGTTGCTGAAAATGAGAAGTGAGCCTAACTTGCCCTCAAAACGTGAACTTGAGTCTAAACAACGTGGTGTTTCTAGTACAATTACATGAACCAAAGCCCAGAGAGACCGAAAGATCTGAGGCTGCAGGGAGCTCTATTTTACATGATGCTGTATAACAGGGAAGCAGCTGAATGAAGCACAGTTTTGTCAAGCCCTTAGTTAGAATACTATTAGATGACAGCCACAACAGCAACTGTCTTGCATGTAGACATAAACCACGATGACATGGGGCAATGTGACCAGACATACAGGAAATTAGGTGTTGCCTGTGAAACTAGCCCTGAGAACCCAGAAAAACAGTTGGCTGAATTGTTAATGTTAAGCACTATAATGCTGCATCCCCTTAGGATCATCACCCAAGTCAGCTAGGTGAAAAGTAAGCCAGATCCCTGAGTTAAACAGATTCTTGAACACTGCAAGCAGTGAGACATTAGGGGGGGGGTGGGGGGGGGGGGTGGGGGGTGGAAAGGATGCATGGGTGGAAGGAAGTTCTTGGGCTTCTAAGAGATGTTGTGGAAATAATTACAGAGGCCCAAGCTGTGAGGTAAACCATGGTCCTTCACCTAAAGTAGCCTGGCTGAAAAGTACAACAAACAGATCGGTGATCTGCATCATGTGTGTGCCACAGATGCTAAGAAAAGGAAAATCTCCAACGTCAGTGGGCTTACGTACTACCCACTTTGGCTTTGCCTCTGCAACACATCACCGGGATATTGCCACTGTCAAAAGGTACCTTGCAGGCCCTGTCCCGAGAAAAATTATGTTCTTGATGACAAACAAACGCTCTGCAAGCTGAATACAGCTCCAGGAAGGATGCGGTAGGTGCAGATGTATCCTAGAGTAGCCGAGTGCCCTGGAGCAGTCATGTAAACAAACCTCACGCAAACTCTGCTGTCACAGATTAAGCAGGGACACTTCAAAAGAAAAGAAAGGGATGACTCATTGATTGTCCCATTACCACTCCTGCATGAAACTGAAGGCTCACATGGGACAGATCGCCATCAGTTACACCTAGTAGCTGGGAAATAAATAGACTAAGCTCAAATAACACTCTAAATAAATAATTATAGTGATACCATAAAAGCAAGCAGCAGTTTCAGAGATTTGTTGGTTGCACAGTGTCCAGATAAACCTCAGAACACAAGCAAGCAAAGCAACAAAAAACCCACTATCATTAGGTTTGGTCATCTGCACACTCTGTTCAGAATGAATTTTTCGAAATTACATTCTGAACATTTTCAGCCTGGGTAGGTCTAAAAGAAAAAGCTCACCAAATTAAATACAAATGGTCACCTCTTACCGGAGTGTTATTTTCTTCATTAATATTAAAATAACCAATTCTTATTCAAATCCTTGTTATTTACTCATTATCACATGCATGTGTCAAGATGAATACTTACAGTATACAGATATAAAGGTATGATTTGATATTCATGTATATGCATTGCATATAACTTGAGCTGGATGATTGAGGTCAGATTTTTGTCTTCTTAGCTATGGTATGCAGAATGACAGGTCTCATCAAGGATACCTCAAATTTGAGAGATCCAAAATTATAGGTGAAGTAGAACTTTCTACCTTGTATTATCAATCAGTAAAACATCAGGTTTTGTCACACCCCATTAAAATGGGTTCTATTCAACACACCATATCTTACCCTGAATATTTGCACTTTTTTCTATCTTAAACAAAAATATACTACAAATATCCAAGTAAAAGAAAATGCTGCACTGAAGTAAACAATTCTCTTTAAACTGCCTGTACTGTGCGTAGCTGAGAAGTTTCTTCAGAATCTTTTCAAAAGTCTTCAATGACTTCAACTTCTTCAAAATCTTTAACGATGAAATATTTATTTACAACAGGGTAGAAATCCCCAGATTTATTATTTAATCAGAAGAACATAAAGGGAAGTTTATAGAAGATCAAAGAAATACAGATGCAATGAGAAAAGCAGTAAGCTACGTAAATTGGATAAAGATTTTGAAATATGCATTCTATGCCTGTTACATTTGTGTGCATCCAATTATAATAACCAAAATCCCAACCAAACCCCTGAGATTATGCAAGCATTTTATCCAAGGAAGTGTTATGTCCAGTTCAGTGACTCAGATTTTGACTTCATGGTTTACCCCACTAAAAAAAAAAATTCAATAAAAAACCCCCCACGTCATCTAAATTAATGAGGGCCCCAATTCTCACATCTAAGATTGATGGGGGCTTTGCCCTTCACTGAAATAAGAGCATAATTCAAGCCATTTAGCATAATCCGCAACACTTTGGTGTGGAAGCAGATGACCGAACATGAGTGGTGTCAGCACCTACTCCAGTACCTTAATATTACACAGTACATGAGATACGGTGAGCACAACAGAACCTGCTCCTTGGAAGAAACAAAAGAAGGTAAGAGTAATGGCATTTATTTTAATTAGCAGCTGTGTATTTCTAAGATGTCTCTGGCATCTCAGTGCCAATTATCCTGGTATGTACTGTTCTACCAAGCCATTGAAAGTGTTTCTTTCAGGGTAATTATATAATTCAGAAACTAAAGCTATGTACGTTTCCTTCAAGTCAGTGAAAATATTACCCTCCAGCATAGGGAGATTTCTTTTTTCCAGCTTGGACCCGTGTTCATATTAAAACACACTATTTAAGATCCAACATTTTACTCAGGATACACTTATCAAAGCTCCAACTTTTCTACTCGACTAAGTACCTCGCAGTTACTTTCACTTTCCTTCAATGCCCTGCATGTTTACAGGTCCTAAGCTAACAGTATATATGCCGTAACACTGCTAAAAGAATCAACTTCACCCCCACTTTGCCCCCCCAAAAAACCCGCCGTATCACTAATTATAACAGTACAAAAGCAAGCATCCAAACCAAGCTTCATTCTTTGTTTCAGCAGCAGCACCAAATCACAGCAAAGTTTCAAATCTGTCCTTAAAATCAGATATTTGCCTAAATAATCTTTTACTCCCCTATTACTTTGCATCACAGAACCTTGCTTTAGCAACGTGTTGAATTGTCACTCAGAAGAATGGTCCTTCCACCAGATCTGACGTGAGGAAATTTTCACAGTGATACATTGCTGGTCTCAAAAATATTCTTCTGAGAGATCAAGGGGACACTGTGCCTTCCCAAAGGCCGAGGCATGCAGCCTCCTGCTGCCTCTCCACTCACAAAAGCAAGTGGAAGTCGAAGGGAGAAGCTGCTTTAACTGTCATTTCTCCGTAGTATGGCTACCTGCTATTACTCCTCTTCCCTTTGTTTCCCTTTCCTGTTTTTCTACCTTCTGCTAATGCAGCAATCCGTCTCATAATGGATGCAAGCAATGACTACACACACAACCGTTCTCACGTGGGGCTTTGTGCTGGCGCATCCAGAAAGGAAGTCATGGCAACGGATGCATTTCTGAGAGCATCAATATCGCTTGGGAGATGCATGCCCAGGAACATTTACTTCATATTACATTCGGCCAAACTACACAGCGACGATTCCCATTTAATTTCACGTTTCCAGTTGCTGCTAATAGAAAAGGAACCATGAGGGCGTCATTACAGTATTGCCCTCTGGAAATAAATTTCACCATCGCTAAATGCTCATTCACTCAAATATTGCTCAACACATACTGCCTCTGTTACATTGTTCACCCGTATGAATTTTAAACCTGGTTTCTAACAATTATCCCACATTTCACGTCACCGAGTAGCAGCAAAATTCTGGCTGGCTTGGTTTCCCTTTGGAACACAAATTAATTTTGGACTCCCCTAAATTGTTAATCCTTTTTTAGATTTCCAATTATCTTCCCCAGCAAAGTTCTCAACCTGAGTTAATCAAAAATCATCTGCCTCCCTTAAGGCCTTCCATTAGTCTTCTGAGTATCACTGCATTGCTTTGTATTGACTCTAGAGTACCTGGTATTGTTAATTGTCTGCCAGAGACCAAAGAATTCATCATCATATTTCAGATGTCAGAACCCGTAGCATAGCAATTTATTGTATATAAAAAAAAATAATCAATATGCTTCTGCAATAAACCATACCTTTTCCATGCTAGCCCAAACCCATTCTTCTGAAGCAGGTGATGTACAGACTACTTACTGTATGTTGTGCTCTTGCTGCTGTTATTCAGTAATATTATCATTTTCTCCCTTCCTCTGGTTGTCTAAATGGCTCTCAGAATAAGAATTTTCACACGTATCAAGTTTGAGAGACTTTTAAACTTTTTAAAAATGAATTTTCTAACTTATTTTTAGTGAACTGTTTAAACAACAGCTAGCAATTTATCTCAACAGCTTCTTCATTCAGCCTGCACTTAAAAACCCAATCTCAGAATGAAATTTCACCCATCTTATTCTTTTGAAATGCACGTAATCAAAACCTGCTATCAGCATAACAATAGTTTGTCAAGGCTGCATCTTGGGCTGTCTGTAAGACTTTGAAAGTTTACACACACCTTCATTCTCCCTCACTCCGATCAGAGTACTTCCCTGCCTATTCTTTGTATTGCTTCCTTTTTTTTGTTTGTTTTCTTTTCTTTCCTTTTTTCTTTTTTTTTCTTTTTTTCCCCTCCATATTTCAGTTTAGTGACTAACAGTTGTGAAGTGATGGACTTCAGCCTTGGAAAGTAAATTCCAAGATGAACTATAGTCTGTGTAACACTTGGGTTCGATGTCTGACTAGATGGGCAGGAGTTACTGGAACAAAGAAGGTTTATTTGTAACTTCCCTCCCTCCTCCTATCTGTAGAAATAGTCTTATTCTTCAGAGAGTAAAAGTTGTTATTGTATTGAGGAGTTGTAATGTGGAATTTTGTTGCTTTTCTGTTTGTTTGAAAATCCTGTTAAATCCGAACCTCAGTATTATTTGGAAAATTAATTCCCTAGCCTAAGCATGCAAAAATAATTGGATTTATTTAGTGTAAATTTGATCATGGTACATTTGGTATCAAAAGGAACTGCAAGAGCACCTAATTCTATACCACATAATATCTTCTGTACTTTCATTGTGTCCTCTCATCTCTTTTGTAAGGCAAACTCTTTCATTCTCACATTTCTTTTAACAAGAAAACTGCTAATGAAAGCTCTCATAATTATTAGCTCCCTTCTTAATCAGAAGCAATGACTACTTTAGGCAAGAAGGCACCTTCAGTTTGCACAGTGGAATTACGAGACCGTCAGCGTTATCTTCCATCTTAATTCTTGCAACCTCCAGTACTTACTTTCCACAGGTACAGTTTTTGCTGAAGCATCTTCCTACCTATTTCCCATGAGTTTTCAGACTCAGTATAGAACACCCATCTAGGTTCCTCTATCCAGGTGGCATTGCCCAGCATGTGTCAAAGGGGCAAAAAGAAAGCAAAAAAAAAAGAAAAAAAAGACAAAAAAATCTCAATACAGTCAGAGCTTGAAATAAAACCTTAACCTACAACCTCGCAGACACCTTTGACTTCACCTGATCTAAATCCTTCTGTTGCTTCTGTACATCTTGCCATTCATTTCCAAATCATCATTTAGTAAGCTAAAGAAGTCCTTTAATATGGAGCCCCACATGCCTCTAGCCAAAGCTGAAAATTCACCATTTGTTCCTACTCCTTAATTTCAGCTGCAGTTTCTAATCTAAACCAACAACTCCTTATTTCTAACCTTCTGATAACATCATGACCTTTTCTTCATCTTTTTTATGGGACTTTTTTCAAAAGCTTTTGGAAATCAAAAGAAATTAATCCTATGGAGTTAGGCAGAGCAAATAGCAAAAAGAGTCAAGAATAGAAACTTACTCTGGCATCTGGAGTTTGATATAAACTATAAATGTTATGCCTACTGTTTTTCAAATATTTTAACAAGCACTAATGGATTTACTGAAATCAGAACACAATTCTGTATTTCATTAATAATACAATCCTCCAGAGCACTGGTTTTGTTCTTTCTTCATTTGCTAAATCAAAATGACAACATTTACCCAACTCCTCTGCAAGACCACCATCACACCTGCAAATGAAAAGTGCTGTACAAGAGATACATAATGGATGCCTTTTAATTTGTTCTTTGTTGCTAGAGACAATGACATTACAAATTTGAAAACATACTTTAATTTAAATGTAAGGTGATTCCAAATCTATTTCTCATGTTATTGATTAATAGCTAACATAAAAATAGCTAAAAACATTTTATTACATTAATAAAACAACAGCATTCAAATACTCTTCAAAACAACAAAAATATACATGAAACACTGCAGCAGTAGAAAATCAGTTAAATTCCATAACACATGAAAATGTTTTGCTGGAAACAATGGTGAGATTATCTTCTAAACCATGAACAACCTCATCACATGTTCTTTTGTTCAAATTATTCAGACATGCTTAAGAAAATTTTATCTCCCTCAAAAATCGAAGATAAAATTTCCTCATGCACATTTAAGCTTCTATAGGAGAAAATGCTGCCATAGAAACTATTTTTAAAATTTACTTTAAAACTACTGACGCTTCATTTTGTGGCTCTGTATAGCCCTAAATAAATAATTTTCTACTGCTATAAACTCCTATTTGTGATCCAGTCACGAACCGTTTCAACCTTTAGTAAGCACCATAGCTATCAACATTTGAATAAGAAGCAGGATAAAATTGCTTTAATAGTCTTCAGGATTGGCTGAAATTACCTTTCCAAATGTAACAATGACATGAATCACAAACTGGGCCCCAATTTTTCAAGCAGGTGCACAGTAAGAAGAATTTTGCATCTTTGCAAAACCTTGCTGAAGTCAGTGAAATACTCCAGCTGGATCCAAAAATCTTTCAGGTAAGGCTGAGCCAGAGACCCAAAGGCTTATAATAAAGTGCAACACTGCTTAATGTACACTGTTTTCATCAACACATTTTCTATGATGGATTGCATTCTCTCTACCAAAACATGTATAAGGGCATTAAGGCTGGTAGGTATGTTTGTTACTTCTCTTAAAATCAACCAAACAAAACATGGTTTCTTCTTAGAGAAAAAGGTCTCATTGGTCTTATTGGTTCAAAATGTGATGTTAATACTCAGTGGAGCAAGTTCCCTCTAAACGTTAAGGAGAAGACAGAGAGGACAATAACCTCAAACTACAGCAATACAGAAATTAGGCACATAGCTTTGCAAGAAAAATGGTTCAAGCACAACTTAGCTTTCCTACTAGTAGTAAAGACCATGCAAAAAATAGAAGGCACTAACTTTGAGGTTGAGATGATTCAAATTATGTGTTCCCCAGCCTTGATAAAAAAAAAAAACCAAACAAAAACCAAAACTGGTAATAGCCTTACTGGAAACATTATTTCCCAACATTAAGGGATAAAAAAGCATTTCCAAATGGCCATCCAGCTGCAGCGTACACTACTAGGACTACAACTGAAAAAAATAAAAAAGCACAAGCAAAGCTCACTACTGTGCTGAAGAAAACAAATACCTCACATTTGTATAGCACTTATCACAGACGCTTTCCATGCTATTTCACCAATATCGATTAAATCACTTGTCACATAGATGTCCACCTTTATTTTTATTTTTTTAAGTACAATGCAGGGGATGAAAGCTGCGCGCAACTTCAGACGACTTATAAGCAATCCAGCAAAGATATGTGGAATAAAATTTTAGACTTAAGCAACAAAGTAAATGCACCTATGCACGTGGCAGATCATTACAGATTACGCTTCATAGATAGAAGGGAAGAAGATTATGCAATAAGAGATACTAGGCAGTTTCTAAGCTGTAATTGAGCGGGGTCACCATTTATCCTGGAGCTAAAGCCTGGAGGGGTGAGCAGGGAGATGGATGGGGCAAGGAGGTATTTCACGAGAGCGGAAGTTTGAGAAGTTACTTGCTTTGGTAACACAGACTGCATGTTCTGAAAGCCTTGATGTAACAGCCAAGCCTGTTTGTGCTGGTACAGAGGTATAGTAAAGGTGTAGCAACTGAATTATGAGTTAATTATCAACATAAGCCATGATGGGAAATAGCTTTTCCAAGCAGCATAAACCAGAATAGTTTCATTAGCTTCATGTTTAATTAGATGTCCAAATGATGGAGAGTAAGAAAAATCTTTTTCATGCTTAAATGGAGGTTAAAATAATCAACCAGCCCTTGCCTAACCATGAGCTGATGGGACATTAGCATCATTAGGCATGAGTTAGCAGTTATGAATTCAGCAGAGAAACAACAGTGCAATATGAAGGCAGGGCTTACTGGTGCACATTGCTTACTGCACTGTTTGCCAAATTACAATGAAAAGTCCTGAAATTGCTCTGTGAGGCAGAATTCACACGACTACACCAAAGAGGTCAAATGGTTCATAGGTATTTCTGAAAAAGACAGTTCAAACCAAACACAAAGACCAGGGCACTTGTAGCTCAGCTAGCTTAATTCACACTGCTGAATGAGTATTCTCGACACAGCATCTAGAAAATTTCTGACTGATGTCACAGACCATCTCTTCTTCAGCTCAGGACATTTCCAAGCATTTGATCCAAACAGGCATGACGGTTGTCCTTCCCTGCTTGAGAGTTTCCAGACCCTGGGGAAAAGGAGGGGCAGCATCTTCACTCCCAGCCAGGCAGAACCCTTTTTACTGCTGGCTGCGGGAAGGCTGCTTGCTGTTCCCAGGCCAGCCTGAAACCCCGTAACCCCTTCAAACTGTCCCACAACTCCTTTTCAGGTTGGAACTGTCAGTTCGAGAAGTGTTGCCCCCAATCTCTCTGTCAAAGGCCGTTCTGCATCTCTGATCATACTTGTTGCCCTTCTTTGTGCCTTTCCAGTCCTATCATTCTTATAGGTAAAGACTAGAACTGCCCATGCCACCCAAGTTGCTGGCATACTATAAACTTACTAAACTTGCTATTTCTTAATCCTTTCACACTAATTCTTAAATGTTCTACTTGTATTTTGACTGAGTTTAAGTTTGCAAAAAGAAGGGATTGGTAGTGACGTCAAGATCTCCTTTCTCAACAGACCCCACTGCTGTATATGTGTATTTAAGGGTATACATTACACATGGTTACGTTGGTGTGTCTCTACAGATGTACACACGTGTGTATAAAAAAAAAAGTAACTCATCAACATTTAATTTCACATGCTGCTTTGCTGCCTTGTCACTAAGGTTCAGAAGTCTCTTTGCCACTTTACCAAGTTTGCTGAGTAAGAAATTTCATTATTTAGTCTTTTTCCAGAATAGTAATAACAGTTTTTAAAGGAAATCCACTAATAACCTCATACTAAGGAAAGTGATCATTTAGTCCTATTTTTCTCTCTGGCCTGTTTTTAAAAAAGCAGTAATTAATCAATGAAATACATTCCCTCTTACTGCTTGATAGCTTCATTTCCTCAAGAGCCTCCTGCGTGAACTCACTGAAAGCCTTTTAAATCCAAGTGTAGTATGGCAACTTCATCACTCTAATTCACATGCTTCTTGGCTCCTTCAAGTCCCTCTACTTGATTTGCAAGGAGTGACTTTGCTCTCCAAAACCCTGTTCGTTCCTCCCCAGTCTTACTGGTGTATGACTATTTTCTTTATCAGCTTTGTCATTCAATCCATATAGAGGTTAGCCTTTGTGATCTGCAGTCTCCCCGTTCCTGCATTCGCTGTCAGAAATTAGCATCGCATATCAATCCTGTCAATTTTCCTAGTTCTAAGAACAATTCAGGAGACAGTTTTCATACCACAGCTCAACAATTTCATTTTTTGAGTTCCTGTGGAACCTGTGAGCAATTGCCATTTGGTCCTGGAGACTAAGTTGTCTTCTTTTTACTGATTTAGTCTAAAACTTACTCTTGACACTTGCAATTAAGGCAGGCCCTCACACAGTGAGAGACTGATGTGAAAACTCCCCTAAACTCTTCCCCCCCCAAAACAAAAAGCCAATGCAAAAGAAAAAAATATTTTGCAGTTAACTGAGTTTATCTTCCTGGAGCGCTCCTTTTCCATCTTCCTCTTTAGATACCACACTTACTCAAAGACACGCTGGAAAGCTTCCTCCTCCTGACATCTCTACACAAAGTTTTATTTATTACTCTTTAAGGAGTGCTTTAGCTGCCCTAATTCACTAGCAAGTTCTTTCACCCACGACATAGAAAACCAAAGGAAGTGATCAAAATTGAATTGTGTGGCATTCCACAACGAAACTTCACTTTCACTTCAAATCCTAGATCTAGGCAACTTCCTCTCCTTCCCTGCACGCTTTGATGACAAAAAATACCAGTTAACACTAACAGCATCCTTACTGCCATCTGAACTGATACAAATGGGATAGTTTACACTTCCAAAGCATCATTTCAGCTTTACTGCACATTCAGCAAACATGACTGGTTTGGCTCTAACCGCGTTTTCCAAAGCCTTCTCTCCATAAAGCAGCTCGAGTGTTTTTTCCTGGTAAAAGTGTAAACGACCGAAACTGTGGCCAAATGTTTGGCTCAGATTTTCAAAATCAAAGGGGATATGCCTGCAGGAAATTCTTCTTATATGAAAATAATCAGATTCCAATAAAGTGCCCAAAGTATTTTAGAAATAAGTAATCTACTATCACTGACTCACAGAAGGGCACCATCACCTACACAGGAGCTTTCAAATAACTGGAATAAAATATGGCCCTGTATTCATGGAACATCCTTAAGTCTTCCAGAGCTGATGATAAGATGAATAATAGCAATAATGAACGATGCACTGCTATATTTTCATTACTGAGTAATTCACTTCAGAAGTCATTAGGCAATTTCATATTGTTTAAAATGAGATGCTGAGCTGCTGCTGCTATTTTTTTTTTAAGCTTCAGATTCCCGACTTCAGCTTGTAGTTATGCAATACTGTAAAAGCAGATCCCTCTGGTTTCCAAGAATAGCTTTACTGAGTATACAATTAACTAAGCAAGAACCCAGGGGTTCTGCAAGTGACGTACTGCTGTTTATTGTTTATTATTTCTCCTGTAAACCTGATTATTTCACCAATAAACCTTACTAACTGAGGTCTTGTACAACACCAAGAAAATAAAGACTGCAAGTAATACTTTGCTTGTGCTCTTGATTGTGTACCATAATGTTCTGCTACATTACCCACTGCAGAAAATTAAATTATATGCTTACTTTATGAATTTCCTCACCTGCCAACACTGGAAAGAAGGCTGTTATATGAAAGAAGTTCATTTATATCAAAGGTAATCATTAAGCACAGATTGGCAAAAGATACTGCAATTAGCATTTTATTGGCTTTCATTAGCAGAAGAAAACAGCTAGAATATATATTACTACTAAGTATTCTATGACAATTCAGTAGCATTTACTGTGCTTTTGGAGCTTGCAAGCAGGCAACATACATGTTTAATTTAATTGTCAAAGTGTTCAATGTAAATTCAGTTACAGTATCAGTTTCCATTAAGCTAATCCATTACATCTTTGGACAGATTTACTCGAATGCTATAGGAGATTTCACCACCAGAAGGGATTCAGAAAGCTCTCCTAGAAAACCTCCAATGCACACAGCAGTTCATCAAACAGGGAGGGAGCCAGGGGCTTTTGCACGTGATGCGAGTTCTCAATGAAAACTCTCAGACCACACTCCGTAACAGCGTTATCTCCCTGGATCCACCTGATCTTCATTCAGGCAAAGAACTGAAAAGCAAGGTTAAAACACAAACGGGTCTATCCTTGCTGAGCCTAAGCTCCTCCATCTCATGTCAAATCAAACTGAGCCCCTGCATACCAAGGAACACTTGGCAAACCAGCCTCAAGGTAGTTTTTGTTGTTACTGGGATCTCTACTTGTTCTGTGCAGGAAATACCAACTTCCATCACGTTTGTAAAACAGAAGTACTGAGAATAATGTTGGTTTCTGTATCTTCCTCACAAGCACTCTGTTGAAAAGCTCATTTATAATGGTAAAGCAAACAAAAAAAGGTAAATTAACAACCCTACCACTGTGACATAACCAATCTAAAATTCTTCTATGATAACAAAATGAATCATATTAGAAACACAGAATTTTTAATTGCAAACATCTGTGTAATCTTACAAAAAGGCGGCAGAAAACCAGAAGAGTCACATGCAGTACACCAGGATGGAACTGCTCCATTTGAACAGTATGGAAAATTACATGAACGCCAGAATAAAGGCTGGACAGATAAAGCAGCATCCAAGAAACTGTAGTATTTTTACAAAACCAGCTTACTCACATCTTTCTAACACGCCTTAGGGACACCAGGACACGGCACTCTATCAGTGCAAATGAAAACTGTTCCTCAACCACATTTTTGAGTTTTTCATTTTTAAAGGAGCAGGTTTCAAGTGTGTAATAAACAGCTCCACCTACTGTCCCAGAAGCAAGGAAACCATTTCCCAAATCTTCATTTCCAGGCTGCGGCAAGTACAACAGATCTCTTACAACCCCCCTTCCATCCTGCCCCTTTGTAATGAAGGGCTAGGTCTGAAAAACCTTAATATCAAAGCAAAAAGAATAAAAGAACCAGTCATGTAATCTCCCGCTCTGAAGTTCTTCAGATCTCCTTTAGGCAGCTGAAGGTCCATCCCAGCCAGAATAAGCGTTAAGAAACCCACTGAGACGCAGACCCTCCCGCTCAGCTCCTGACACAGAGCCCTAGAAGAGAAGGCAGAGTCGCTCCCCAGCAGGTCCTGGTTTCTTGATGTCTTGCAAGAATAGCTGCCTCTCACTGCCAGTGTCTGATGCCAGCGAGAAAAACACATCTGACTGAAAAACACTGAAGCACTACGGCCGCCAAATCAAAGCTTGACACAATCTGTCACGAATTTTTTCTGAGTTTCGAACATGCAAACTTCTTGAGTGTAAGAGGAAGTGTATCCAGAAAGAGAAAAAAAGACAGCCAGATTGGGCTCTGATCTTCTGCATGACTTGAGGAGCAACACTGTATCAACCCCTACCAAATTAAGGTGCAAAATTCACTTGATCAGTTCCTACAGTCTCACCGTAGCTCAGCTGTTTTAACGCATTGGTCAGACTTTTACTCAGCTTTTCTGAGTGAAACTCTCCTTATAAACAAATCATTTATAACTGGAAAAGACAGAAAGACTTTACTTTCAAGTGTAAGAAAAACAGACTACAGTGATACGGTACTCAGAAAAACACAACTCGGGATCTTTGAGGCTGTGTCCCAAACTATGGTTTGTAACACAAGATTCTTCAAAGGATCTCCAAGCAGGGAAAAATAACAGTTTATTCAACTTAATGTTTTAAAAAATGAAAGTTTCCTATTTTAAGTAACCAGTAACTTAATATATACAAAATTAACCCAGATACTACTTCAATGCTCTATAGGAAAAAGAGATTTCTTATGGTTCAAATTAAACAAGTACAGACCACCCGTAACTCCTACTGTAATCAGCAAGCTTTAAGCATCTTTGAAAAAACAGAGCTACTAACTGGTTTGTGAAAAAAGCAGAGCTCAACTTGCCTGGCCAGCTCTTTGGGAAGTGTCACGAGGCTGCTCTGTTGCAGCATCCTGGCAGCCTCATTCATCATCAGCTATCACCCAAGGGTGGGATGATGCCGCTAGATTTGTAACTACTACCAGCTGTTAGAAATTACTGCAACTTAAGATGGAAAAAATACCCTTTGTGCAGAAAAGATAAATATTTGGGAAATTTTTGTGTTGTTCAGGGGTTTGGTTTTTTTTTTTTGCGGGTTTCTTTTTTTTTTTTTAAAGTCACATAAGACTAGGATGATTCAAATAAATTACACTGAAGTTAACTTTGCTCACCGGACAGCCAACTGGCATGAAAAGTCATATCAACTGATCGTAATACACCTACTAAAGAGAAGAGTTGTGCTGGGAATTTGAGAACAGCCCAGCTTAATTTGCTTTCACCAGGTGACACTGAAGCAATGACATTACAGGAGAGAGGTGTGCGCAGCAGAAGTCACAGTAGCAGCATACGGCTTTCTCTTTCCAATGCTCCTGCCGTCTTCCCCCAAAGCCTCAGGTTGGATCATCAGTCACACTACTTCACCCTGATTTTTCACTGCTTCGATAAATGTCATCTGCCAAGTTTGAAGCCATCAAATGCAAGGCTTACAGCCCAGAATACAAACCTGCAATGAATCTGCCAAGATCCCTACCCCAGCAATCTTTCTCTGTCTCATTCTGACTAGAGTCTGCTTTAGCTCCTAAATTTAGGATCTGTCACTGTATCAAGTAGATGGCACTACAAGCTTTGGCTGAGTAACAGTGGGGCGCACGCTCAGTAAAGAGTATATTCCGGTAGCAGCACAGCTCAGAAGGATGCATAAACTAATGCAACACAACCTAACTCTCTTAGGAAAAAGCAGCGACACCTTCTTGCCCTTTGCAAGGAAAGCTAGCCAGATGGGCAAGCGCCCTTACTGGCAGCACACTGACGCCAAGAGGGATCTTCAGAAATAGAAGCTGCAAGATTAAGACTGTCATTTTGTCATAAATATAGACCTATCCAATAAATATGAAAACTTTTTCTCTGAGGAGGAATTTATACTAAATTACTGGTATCGTAAAAATATTTTCCCTTAATTATTAGGAGAGCATGTGGGAATGTGTCCTTTCCAAGGAAGTTACGACTCATCCCCTTCCCCAGCAGTGAAAACACGGCTGGCTGGAGCCTGGCTTCACCTCAGGCGCCGACAAGGACTCTCCCACCTTAAGTTACGCCTTGCCACGACAGCACTCTCTTTGCCTGCTATTACCCAGCTTCTCTCAAGCGCACTGGGACACACAAGAACTGCACACGTTGGTAGGTGGAGGCTGCACGCTTTGCTTCATGTTCATCAGCGCTACGCTGAGAGGAGCTCCAGTTGACCTGAACAGGGTAGACAGTACTGTCCATGCACACAGGGCAGCACAGACCCCCCCACAAAGCAATGCCAATAAACAGTGTGGTGCACTAACACTAAATTCCATATAATTTCTGCTACTTTGCAAACAGGGATACCTGAATTAGCTCTACCATCAGGCGCTATGTGAGCTCATGTGACTGCAGGGAAGATGCTGTTTTCCTGCTCCATGCTGTTTTGATTTCCATGTCCAATGAGACAGAAAAGCTACGGTTATTCATTCACATATGCCACTTAATATTTGTGTCACCGACCACTGCAAGACTGCTCAGCAAATTCAGCAGTGAAAAACAATCAATTTAACAACTCAGCTCTAAGCAAGCAGAACAGGATTTGGACGTTTGCTATTCGGACTGAGAATTTTACAGAGGAGATCTCCGGGTCACTGCTTGTGTGATCAAGTTTCCTTA
The DNA here is from genome assembly GCA_017639485.1 of Pluvialis apricaria. NCBI lineage: Eukaryota > Metazoa > Chordata > Aves > Charadriiformes > Charadriidae > Pluvialis > Pluvialis apricaria. The sequence goes on from CM030008.1 coordinate 51,504,321, forward strand.
ATGAGTGCCATGAATCTATAAACTATGGCCTCTGCTGCAGCCCAGGAAACAAATGGACTGTCCTCCTTCTGAAAAGTACAGTCAGAAAACACTCAGACCCTTGAGGATGCTATACCAGTATTCAGCATGAAAGTTCACACAGCCTGTCTCTTATAGCCCTTTGAACCCTGTCATAAATGCAATCACAGGCAAAGTTTTAGCATCACATTAATAAAAGTATCTATTGCAATTAAAACTAGCATTAGTAATCTTGTGATTTGCATGTCTCTCAGTTTGAATACATTGGGTAAACCCACTTTTTGTTCTTTCTTATGGATAAACTATGTAAAACCTGTATTCGTTTAGATGGATTAAATGTGAAATACCATAAAATCCTGGCAAAACCTGAGTGTCTAAAAGTCATAGAATGGTTTAGGTTGGAAGGGGCCTTAAAGATCATCTAGTTTCAAACCCCCTGCCATGGGCAGGGACACCTCTCACTAGACCAGGTTGCTCAAAGCCCCATCCAGCCTGGCCTTGAACACTTCCAGGGATGGGGCATCCACAACTTCCCTGGGCAACCTGTTCCAGTGTCTCACCACCCTCAGAGTGAAATTTTTTTTCCTAATATATAATCTAAATCTACCCTCTTCTGGTCTGAAGCCATTCTCCCTCATCCTATCACTACATGCCCTTGTAAAAAGTCCCTCTCCAGGTTTCCTGTAGGCCCCCTTCAGGTACTGGAAGGCCACTATAAGGTCTCCCCAGAGTCTTCTTCTCCAGGCTGAAAAACCCCAACTCTCACAGCCTGTTTTCATAGAGAGAGGTGCTGAAGCCCTAAGTCAGTGAAACATAGAGCCTGACTCACACAACATACTAAAAAAAAAAATTAATGTATTAGTTCATCCATTTTCTGTCATGTCCTCTTTTGCTCAGTACAATAAAGCAACACAGTAAAGGTGCCTTAACACTCAATTCAGGTTGGTGTTCTAGGAGAGATTTTAATATAATTTTATCAAAAAGAATTTAATTTTATCAGAAAGAATTTTATAAGAAAGAATAATCATTTTCTGAAACAGATTTGGTATTTACATCTGTTATAGATGTAGTCTCATATATTGTAACATGATTAACTGCATAACTAACATTCTCAAAAAATGTAAAAATATATTACAAGACAAAAAAAATGTGGGGGAAGAAAGCATACACACAGAGCACCAAGAGCAATGTGTATAAGATAACTTGGATTGTTATTGGATTCTTTATTATGAAAAGAAACAATGAAAGCTGTGTTATACTGAAAAAAATAACAGTAGCTGTTCAGATGCCAAGCCTTAAGGGCTCCATATGTCTTATCACCTAAAAAAAAAATAAAAAATCAGAGTTTATTAAATTCCAGAGAGGAAAAAAAAGTTCATAGAAGAAGCCAAAGTCATGCCTTTGTCTTGTTTTTTTCAACAACCAAAATAAAAACCCCAACAACAAAAACACCTGCACGTGGGAAGACCACTCTGGCTGCATCTAGACATGCATCCTAAGAAGGGCCAGAGTACAGGTTAACCAAATGTCCAGATTAGGTCCATTAGAGCATCAGGGTGAGTTTCTCTAGGTTTCCCCAACACAGGAATTACTCCTGATTCAGAAAAAGCACAACTCCTCTGTCCCCCAATTCCTTACATACGCAATGGGGACACTTTCGAACGTGTTAAGGAAATTTAATTCACTTAGACCAATACAAAGGTACAACAGGGATTTGGGCCATTAGAGAATATTTTTCTTTTTTTCTTTCTTTTATATTAAAGAGCAGATACTTTAAATATCAGGACAATTCTGAACTTTCAGAAAAGTCTCTATTATGATACAGTGGAGATACTCAGCAGGTATGTACTGCTGAAAGCTCATTTAAACAGCCAGTTGACAACAACCATCATTAGTTCTTGGCCTGGACTAGACAGCCTCACCGCCTGGGAAAGGCCAGTCCACAGATTACTAACGGTCTCCATACTTCATGATCCCTGATATGATGAAGTTGTAACATATGATACAATCATGATTCACATCTTAGTGTGTTTCAGAATACAGTGAAATACTGCTTGTACCTCGCAGGTTAAGCAAACCATAAGAAAACATGAGGGCACAGTTCTGTTTCTCACAGAGGTTAGATGAGAAAACGTTGCCATTCATTTGGTACTGGATACCTTAAGACATCATCTGGTTAATTTTCAATATCAAGACATTTTAGTACCTGGAGCTTTGGCTGCAATTACCTGCAACCTTGGTTGCTGCAGATGCATTAAGAATGAAAAGATAATGTGAAACAAAAGAGACTAAATTAAACATTTCCTAAAGTGTTCATAGATCTTTCTATTTCATTAAACTAAGAAAAAAGGATATTAATTATGAAAAGTATGTAGTTACGGTCAAAATTTGGTACTGTTTTTTCCCAACTAGTATGGCCAAACAGGATCGGGGAACCTTGTATTCACGCACATTTTTCTTTTTTTTTTTTTAATTAAGAGGATGATTTTACTTAAAATTCAAACCATGGAATTTCAAACAACTATTTAATAATAATTTTCTGAGTTATCTTCAGTGTACTACCGCCTGTCTTCTGTCCTCCTAAAGAACAGGTGACTAAAAGAGTTCTCTAAACAATGGAAGCAAAGATTGTAGCTGAGATGTCTCTCTTGGTGCTTCACATGACACACTGGGACAGAGACATTTCTGCTTTTTGAGGATGTGCATGGAGATCCTGCAGTCTTTGTGGGCAAGCGCTGCAAGGTCCTACTACCCTCAGTGTTTAAGGGTGCTTCCCAGTGTGTACGCTCATTTCAGTTTAAACCCATTAATTCATACCCTATCACCAGCCGTTTAGCCCCTCCCTTATTCCAAAAATCTTTTTACTTATTCACTCGACGCAGTATGTGTTAGCCTGCAGGACCTTTGAAGTATATCTGCAAAGTATTTCAGACTCATTCTTTCATATTTATTTCACCTAAGAGAGGTTTCTCTGTGTTACAGAGCTGCTGTTCAATAAGCATTCCGGCTAACAGCTATAGGAGCTGTACACCTACTGAAGGAGAGCTCCTACGTCTTTCACCGTACCTCAGAAACGTTCAAATGGGGAGAGGACATGGGAAGACCACACATGCTTGTGTTTTATAATTCAACACACTTTGACCTTCCTTCTTTTCATGTGACAGTGAGGGATCACTTATCCTTTTCTGAGGAGTTCACACTACTGCCTTTCACACCTTACTAAGTGTAAGCCAAAACAAGCTTTATATTTAAGAAACCATGTAAAGTAGCAGCTTGTATGATTTGTCTTGTGAGGTATAGTGAATAAAGTTCCATTGGGGAGCTATCCGCTTTCTGTAAGTGTTACGATCAAGCATAACACACAAACCTTACCACATGTCACCCTCTCTTTCTCCGCCACCCCACTTGGTGAAGTCCACAATGGAAAGGGAAATGCGCAATAGTTTGAGTTCTCTCATTGTCCATCCAAAGGCTAGCAGTACATGATAAACATCTGAATGAGGCTGGAATTAGGACTATTTAACCTCTTTGACTCAAGCATACGTTATACACACACCAACAAAGATTAATCATAGAATCATAGAATGGTTTAGGTTGGAAGGGACCTTGAAGATCATCGAGTTCCAACCCCCCTGCCACAGGCAGGGATACCTCTCACTACACCAGGTTGCCCAAGGCCACGTCCAGCCTGGCCTTGAACACCTTCAGGGACGGGGCTTCAACAACCTCTCTGGGCAACCTGTTCCAGTGCCTCACCACCCTTAAAGTGAAAAACTTCTTCCTAATGTTTAATCTAAACCTGCCCTCTTCCAGCTTAAAGCCGTTCCCCCTCGTCCTATCACTACATGCCTGTGTAAAAAGTCCTTCCCCAGCAATCCTGTAGGCCCCCTTTAGGTACTGGAAGGCCGCAATAAGATCTCCCCGGAGCCTTCTCTTCTCCAGGCTGAACAGCCCCAACTCTCTCAGCCTCTCCTCATAGGAGAGGTGCTCCAGCCCTCTGATCATCCTCGTGGCTCTCCTCTGGACACGCTCCAGCAGGTCCATGTCCTTCTTATGTTGGGGACTCCACAGCTGGATGCAGTACTCCAGGTGGGGTCTCACGAGAGCGGAGTAGAGGGGCAGAATCACCTCCCTTGACCTGCTGGCCACACTTCTTTTGATGCAGCCCAGGATACGGTTGGCCTTCTGGGCTGCGATCGCACACTGCTTGCTCATGTCGAGCTTCTCATCAATCATCACCCCCAGGTCCTTCTCCACAGGGCTGCTCTCCAGCCATTCTCCGCCGAGCCTGTATTTGTGCTTGGGATTGCCCCGACCCAGATGTAGGACCTTGCACTTGGCCTTGTTGAACTGCATGAGGTTGGTTTGGGCCCACCTCTCCAGCCTGTCCAGGTCCCTCTGGATGGTATCCCTCCCCTCCAGTGTGTCTGCCTCGCCAAACAGCTTGGTATCATCAGCAAACTTGCTGAGGGTGCACTCTACCCCACTGTCCATGTCGCTAACAAAGATGTTGAACAGTACGGGTCCCAGTACCGACCCCTGAGGAACGCCACTCGTCACTGCTTTCCACTTGGATACCGAGCCGTTGACCGCAACCCTTTGAGTGCGACCATCCAGCCAGTTCTTTATCCACCGAGTGGTCCATTTATCGAATCCATGTCTCTTCAATTTAGAGACCAGGATATCGTGTGGGACAGTGTCAAACGCTTTGCACAAGTCCAGGTAGATGACATCAGCAGATCTTCCCTTGTCCACTGCCACTGTAACCCCTTCATAGAAGGCCACCAAATTTGTCAGGCATGACTTGCCCTTGGTGAAGCCATGTTGGCTCTCGCCAATCACCTCCTTGTTTTCTGTGTGCCTCAGCAGAGTTTCCAGGAGGATCTGCTCCATGATCTTGCCAGGCACAGAGGTGAGACTGACTGGCCTGTAGTTCCCCGGGTCTTCCTTGTTTCCCTTTTTGAAAATAGGGGTTATGTTTCCCCTTTTCCAGTCGGCAGGAACCTCACCAGACTGCCACGACTTCTCAAATAAGATGGCTAGTGGCTTCGCGACTTGATCTGCCAGTTCCCTCAGGACCCGCGGATGTATCTCATCAGGTCCCATGGACTTGTGCACCTTCAGGTTCCTCAGGTGGTCTCTCACTTTATCTTCATCTACAGTGGGCGGTGCTCCGTTTTCCCAATCCTCTCCTTTGCAATCTGTGTCTTGGGCAGATTACAACATTGGTTGGGCATTAACAACATGGTTAATCTTTTTAAAGGAAGACCGGCAGGGACCTAAGATGGTCTACTAAAAATTAATGTAAAACTTTTTACAAAACAAAGAAATACATAAAGTATTTTGAAATTCAACAAATCTTTCTATAACTAGACTTCATTACTTCTGCTATTCTACTACACAAACCATGAAAATAGCCTTTGTCCTGTTTTTATGTACTCTAAGGATATTGCTTTCCATTTTGGACTATGCACCCCACTGACTCATTTGATCATATTTTGAGCACAGAATGAAAATATTCCCTGAGTAGATCATACAAATAGGATTATTCTGAAGCAATTTCACGGAAGCTGAAACCATAAGACACAGATGTGTAAGAGAAGAAAGAGGTCACAGAACGTTCTATTTATAAGAGAAGGTACATGCGAAAGCTTTCATCTAAGCAGAAAGCGGTTTAGGGTTAACAAAATGGGTAAGACCACCCACAAGGCATCGAAATCTGCTGCAGAAATGAATGCCAGGTGAAAATAGGTAACACTGAAACACTACAATTTAAGTCAGTGATGTGGTATCCATCTTAACATTGATGGAGTCCTCACAGCTACCTTCAATCTTAAATAGTCACAAATAATGGCTCAAGATCTCTCTAAAGCCTTGAGCTCCTATTCATTCAAAATGATCAGATTTTTCATGAGACTGTAGTATCCTGACTAATTAAAACCAGCAACGAAGATGCATCCACCATCCACATTACTTCACTACATTCATCCAACAATGCAAAATATCTTTAGGGAAGGGATCATCTTTTGCTCTGTCCTGACCGGGGCTTTATGAGTAAATGAATAAACAAAGGCATAATTTGCACCTGAGTTATTTAGAATATAGGCGATTCTGAAAGAAGCAGCACAATTACAGTACCCCACAAATTTTAGTTCAATACAAAAATAAAGTCTTGCAATAAGTTAGGATGTGCATGGACTGAAGCGACATCTTTCCACTCGCACAGTTCTAGCAAAAAATGAATTGAAAATTGTTACTGAAAATAATTAAAATAGAGAATAGCATAGCAACAGCAATAGTGGAGACCTACAATAGGAAGTTGCAATCTCTTTACACTTTATTACAGAAGATATTTCCTCAGCTAGCTGACCGAGCTCAGGTTAACTTTATTTACTTTACACCAAAATTTCCCAAGAAGGATTCTTATATTCATCCTAGTCTGACATTGCAACAAAGAGCACAACTTTGGCAGGGCATTTTGTATCACGCTAACATGGAATTAGGCTTTAACACCTGGGTGGATGAAGAAAGCTTGTCTTTGATTCTTTGAAATTCATGCTTGCCTGTATTCTCTCGCCTCCAGAGCTTGAATAAAACTTGCTTTAATAGTCTTAATGCTGCCTGAATTTTTATCATACAGCAAACTACAGAATGTAAATCAAAACAAGTATCTTTTGCTTTTGATAGAGGTAAAACATCCAACAACAAAGTGGCAAAGATGAAATGCTTTTCCTTTGCTTCTTACGTATCTACATCTATAATTACTCATGACAGCTTCAGTTAACTGAATTTCAACAAAGAAGGTCAAATCATAAAGGCCTAATTAATTTTACAAATACTCAGCAGGATAAACTAAGATTTCCCTGAGGAGTTAGAGAACCTGAAAGGACTAATTAAGAACAAGAAGCGGTAGCTTAAATTTATGGAGTTTTTGCATGCATTTTCATTCTGATCCAAACTTGCTGGAACCCACTTCTAATATTTTATTGAGTTCTAGTTATACAGTATACCAAGAGTGTTGAAAGACTACAGAGAAATTATTATTTTCCCCACTTCATTTATCTTCACTTCTGAGTCAAGGGAAACTCAGTATTTCATCTGTGTATATAAATGGGGCAGAGTAGGAGAGCTAGTGGGTTTTACCAACATTCAGTTTTCTAGTTTTACAATACAGGGGAGTTTACTTCTATTACAGGTTTCAGAAACAAATGCCTATATGAAATTTAGACCTATCTGAAGTGAAGAACAGGAAAGGGATATACTAGAAAGCCACAGATTCATTTAAATTTTATTCTGAAAAATAATCTGGCTGATTTCAAGATACTCTTTTTTTCTGCTTTCATCCAAAACCGATGAAAGGAATAAAGTGCATCTGTAACATGCATTGGCATGGTATGTTCAAAGCACACACCAGTACATACAAAATTCTCGCCATTCTGAATATAGAGAAAAGCTTGGGGGGGAAAATAAATCTTATCAGAACACTAAAGTGATAAACACCTCAATGCAAGTTACAAAACCAGTCGCACTTATATTTTACTTCAGCATTGCATGGTTCATGATTCAACATTCCATGGCTCAACGTTTAGAGCCAGCTACATCAAGTGCATCTTTTGATATAATCTGCAAGTGAATAAAGTGAGATAAAAACACAAGATCCATTCCACAGCCACCTATTTCACAATGAGGTGAACAGGGTTACACAACATAAATAGTTCTACTCTGTACGTAAAGAACACATGATACCCTGTGGACATTAACTGTTCTGCCAAAAGCGGCAGACACAACAGTAATTATAATTAACTGCATTTTTTCCCCACACTATGGATTTCTACACACACTACCCTCCCCAACAAAAATAAAATTGATTTTAATACAACAGAGTAAATACCATGTCTTAGAAGCAGGGTAAAATATTACTGCTTAAATAATAGCAGAGTTTGGAACTTATTGTGGAGATTTTTGTTAGTGTGTTTTGTTTTGTTTTTTCTTTAGAGCAACCCTGTATTATTTCTCATATCCCAGAAATCTGTATCTCAGCTCAAGGATACATATGTCTAGGCTCCGCACCACTGCTAAAAATACAGTATATATTAAATAATCACAGTGAGAGTGTTAGGAAAAAAACCCCACAAAACAAACAAAACAGTATGCCCTCATTTGATAAGCATTCAGATATCTTTCATTGTTTTTAAAACAGTGTAAACTGTAGTAAATCTCTCACAAGTACACAGATTACTCATAATATCTAGATATACCAGTACACAAAATTACTTTTGAAATTACACGTTGCTTTTGCAACTCAAACTTGCAGTCATTTACTGAATGACCTCACAACACTTAACATGATGAACCTGGTCATGCCATTATGAGACAAACATACAGGTCCATGAACTCCAACGATATGGATGTGTTGTCATACAGAAATAAACAGAATTTCTCAAATTCAATTACATAAAGCACTTCTGGTGAGCTTCAAAACTCCTTCATTTCAAATTGCTTCAACTAAAAATGAAGTCTCATTTTATTACCAACAACGACTTTGTGGATAGTCTTCCCGCCACCACCAAGACAAAATAATACATTTTCAAGAAACACTATGTTTTATAAGACACAGAAATAAGCCTTAGGGCTTGCATTAATCATCTCCAAGACATAGTTTTGCAGTGTTCTTTTATTAAATATCTCAAAAGCATACAGAAGCATTTTTTTTTTCTGAAAAATTGTACCTTTATTAAAGGTATCCTCTTTTAATAAAAATCCACTCTAACCCTTTTTCTCTGGCTATTTGGGGCTGAAACACAAACACAGCTTGTCAGTTCCATGCAAATTAGTAAAGAATCAAGAGATCTGGGCAAAGAACATACATCTCTTATAGAAAGAAACCTTAGCTATTGATTATTTAAAGGACCATTAAAATGATTCTATTTATATAATCAAACAGTCAGTGAGTCCAAAAAGTATCTTAAGCTACATTTATAAAGACACAGAAGTGTGGAAATTTATCTGACTTGAAACAAAATGTAAGGCTTTCCTGACAATCCCCTTAAATTCACGTACTAGAATTCTGCTTAAGGAGACAGAAGTGCACTTAATCATCTTTTATGATGGCATGCATTTTTGTCCAGTGTCAAGGAGGACAGCAATCAGTTTAGAGACCCTCAATGGACAAAAATTAGAAAAAAGGGGCCCAACTGGGGCAGTGTTCGAGGAGATACCTACAACAGTGCCAAGCCTGAGATGCCTCAGTGCAGGATATTTAGGCCTGCTTCCCCAGGGTGTCTAGGCTAGTTTTTCTGATGCCTGTTCCTTCCTGATGTGCCCAAGACACCTTCTCCTGCCCAACAGTTTTATCTTTTTTCAGTGTTGAAGAGGTCACCCAGTCATCTTCAAAAAGTCCTGAATACATTTGGGCTGCAATCACATCACCTTTCTTAACCTTAGTCTTCATCTATGAAATGGGGCCAGGAGCAATTTCCTAACCTCAGCTTGGCCATTAAGGGAATGAATATTAAAGGTTGCTTAGGTTCTCCAATGCTACAGTGCATCTTTATTGAGTAATGCAGAAGACCCTCCACTCAGCCACATCTCACTGTGATTAAAACCTACATCAGAGGCAAGACAGAACCTAAATTGACTTTAAAGGCAAACACATACACTGATGGAATAAACTGTAAAACAGAAAACCTAATTAAACTATTCTGGATCAAAAGCAAGGTGTAAAATTCCCTAATATATAAATAGTAAAGACAGTAACAGTGACATTTTAGTTTTCCTGACCTTTTGTTGGGTTTAGTGATAGTTTACATCCTTTTTGCTCCACCACATTCTATTGATATGGAAAGGCTGATTCTGCATTGATTTGCTTAGTAGTAGAGCTTTGTGCAAACAAAATAAAGCACTGTTGCTGTGTTTTGCTTTATCACCGAAAACTTCAGGGTTTTGATCCTTTTGAACACATTACGAATGTGCACATAAACTGGGAGGAACATTCAACAGCTCAACATGGAATACCATTCACTGGCACATACATATCAAGCAGCTTTGATTTTTCGTGGAACTCTTCCATCACTTGCATCATGCATAATTGAGCTTTTTAGCATGCAATATTAACCTGCTTACCTTTGCTAACCGATGTAGCAGAAAAAAGATCAAGGAGTTAGCATGCTGATTACTACATTAGATATTCAGTATCCTTGTACTCCATAAAAACTATGAAGCATTATCACTGTCATTAGTCCATTTAAGTATTACTGAAAGTGTGTTGAACTTCATGCAAATGTTATCTTAATAAAGCAAACATGATAATTTGAATTTGGGATGTTGCATGTTTTAAGAGTTTTACTTTGGGGAGGGCGGCGGAATGGGAGTTTCCATTATGTTCAACAATATGTTCTAATATAGTTTAGATTATGATTAGACCTCATCTTTTTTGTTGTGTTTAGACAACATAGTCTGCAATGAAAAATTAGCTCTATCTTGCCATTCCTTTAGTAACTGTGAAAGAGAGCTGGCTAGGAGGATACAACACTTGCATACAGTCAATGTAAGCATCAAAGAAGACACACAAGTGATTTCATATGGAGTTTTCCATATGACTAGGTCCAAATTTCTGTGTGTGATTAATGTTAAGTTGTTTTCCTAAATTAATGTAACATCTGCTCAGCTTGGGAGATCTCCCTTTGAATATTCCCAAAATATCTACTAACAGCGCTGACTGCCCCAGAAAGGGAAAAACAGAGACAAGGTAATGTAAAGGTCCTAGATAGTACAAGAATGGATTCAGTTGTAAAAAAGGAAGCCAAAGACTCTTTAGGACTGCAGTTTGATTTCTCCATTTGCTGTTAATAAATTTTTTGCTTCTTTCAACAGAAAATATCCAAAATACTTAATCATTCAGAAGTTATTAACATCCTGAACTCAGGAAAAAAAGCTATGGAAACGTAATTACATATATTCAACAGTGCTGGCCTATTAGGTACATAATATGCATTTTTTAATATTGCTTAACTGTGATTCCAATCTCTTGGGTAATCAAAAAACCCATGAAAAACACACATCTGAAATATTTACCTGAGAGAACAGAATTAGAATCTTTACTCATAGAAAATGTTGTACATTCTTTACAACATTTGTCTAGTTCTCCTGTTGGCCCCTCTCCACTACAGTTAACCATCCTAAACTTTTGCCACTTAGGGAGCAACAGTCAAAAGATCAAAGTTTTGAAATTGAAGTTTAATCACCTTTTTTTTTTTTTCCTTTCTTTTATTGTTAATTTTCTGATTCACAAAGCTGTGTCACACTCCCATCTGTCCAGAAAGGCCTGTTGGAAACTGCCTACTGACCTATACAATATTCATACCTGTTATTAAATAATGCACATTCTGTTGGTTTTAAAAACTTGCTCAATATTGGGAGTCTAGTGTATATTTTTTTTTTATTTAGACTGTGATCCATCCTCAACTACTGTTTCTGTTTTGTTTTCTCAGCCCTAGGCAGAGAAGTGCAGGCTGTAGCTCAACCTTCAAACCAACGTTGGAGTCCATTCTTTCCTTCAAGTACTCATAAGGAACACTCATGAGAAAAGAAAAAGAAGAGCAATTATCAGAGAGATGAAAGCTCCCCAAACTGGTGCCAGGCAGGGAAGGCAAGGAAGCAGGCACAGAGCAGCTAGCTTTGGGGCAGGCAGGAGGAGAAAACGCTGAGACCACTGGCCAAGAGCTTCTGCTTGTGGCATGCAAAGACACTCTGTGCTCCCCAACAGAGCAGCTGTTGTTCGGCCACTGTCCCGTAGCCTTGGCCTGCCCGAGTGACGGATCACAAGGCTGTAAAAGCAGCTTAAGCAGCCTTTGTGTTTCGGCTGTTTCAGCTGACCAGATCTAAGGGGTTGAGGGGGAGGTGTTAGACATGAGCTGGTTTTCCTCAGCAAAAGCCATGCACAGAGTAACAGTCTCACCCCCACAAAGAGGTGAGCGTGCAACCTGGGTCACGGGCTAACAGCTTAAATTCTGCCCTAAGCAGGCACCCCAACGGAATTGCTGCTGCAGTGGCCCGAGCAAGAGCCCTGTGCTCACAGCCAAGCTCCTCGGCCAATGCTGCCGCAGCTGACAGGCTTGGCTCCCCTTTCTCACACAAGGGGCAACATCACGCTGGACACTGGACCAAGCACACAGTGCTGGGATGCCTCCCAAGGTCTGCCAGCAGACTTCGTCCCCACAGCGCTCGGCATTACTGCTACTCACATATCTGAAACAGTACTGAGAAACAGAACCAAGACCTGACCAAGAATCCATAGCACACTGCCTCATACCCAGAAAGGCAAAAGAGAGAGTAAGCCCTCATTCCCACACTGACGCAAACTTCCTAATGCAGTATACCAAGTGCTACCTACTAGCTAGCCAATAGCAATGAGGCATCTCACCGAATGGGACACCGCATTAAAATGTAGACCAGCCAACTCTGCCGATGGATGAAGTGGGCTTCATCCCACAAGTGGTGGGCTAACACAGTTCGAATCTGCTTTTTCTGAGGATTTTCAGCATCCAGCATGTTTTGCACAGCTTACAATACACTTTACGTCTGGCAGTGAGGCCTCTTATGACTAGGGATATGCTGTACTAAGAACTACACAAATGTACAGTAAGAAACAATAACTGTGCCAGTAACTGAGCCTGCCTGCTCTGCCTAGTTAGGCAAAGCACTGAGAATCAAAGAGGAGCATTAACTTGCTAAGGCTTACACAACTACTTGGTCACAGAGCTCACAACGTTCTCCCAGCTCTCCCAAGACCAGAGCTGCCTTGTTTCTGGGTCACGTTGTCCCCCTCTCAAAGAGATTATCTTCCCCAAGGAAGGCGCGTTATGAACGAAATAGGTGCACAGAACACAAGCCCTGCAAGCACTTTAAAGCCCAGCAGCATTTGGCAAGCAGTCGCGAACCTGTAGCCCCAATAAACTTCTTTCATTAGGGAAAAAATTTATTTCAACTTGTGCCTGTGCCCTTATCTCTAAATTTAATGAGGAAGCAGATCCTTTTCTGCTGTTTTCCAAGTCTCTTTGATCTTATGATTACGTATGTGCTGTTTGCTTGCCATTATATAGAGTCTGAATAATGTATATCGATGCTAGATAGCTCCGAGTACACTATGTACCCTGGAATAAAGTGCAGCTACTCTTTCTGTAACAGGAATCTTAGAAGTAGTTCAAAAATCTTGGGAAGGAGGGAAGGAGACATAAAGCTGTCTCATGGAGATTCCGTGCTTGCTCCATGCCTGCACAGCCCTGAATCAATCACATGGGGATGCACAGGGAAAAAACAAGCAAACAAGAATTAAGACAAAAAAAGTGAATGCTGCTGCCCTGGAGTCCATCTCCTTTTGCGCCATTTCCAGTTTGGAGGCACCCCCCAAGTGTGAGAAGTACTCTTCTAATTTTGATGTCTCTCCCTGTATTATGATGGCTGAAAAATACGCCAGAAAAGTAGAAAGGACGGTGGGTTTGGGGTGGCCTTTTTGGTTTTTTTTTTGTGTTTGTTTGGTGTTTTTTTTTTTGTTTTGTTTTGTTTTTTAAACTTTCCCCATTATTTAATTTGGAATCCATTCTGCAAATGGTCCAGGACCCAGCGTAAGTACTTGCTGTAACTGTAGGAAAAGGCAGGAAGCAGCAAGAAATCAGTAAGGTCATGTCATTCTCACAGCACTCTATTCTTTTCTAAGCCGAAGAGTGAAATAGCCACAGCTTCACAAACTAGACACACCACCTTACAGAAATCACTTCAGGAGACACTGAAAATTAATCACATTTCTATTTAAAATACTTGGGTGGCTGAGTATCAGCTCTGTCTTAACAAATTGTGGTCCTTAATTCCTCAACACCAGTGACCACAGGTACGTTGCAGATGTCTTGGGCGGCCACGTTGTCACTGCTACCGCAAAACAAGCCTTATTTGGCTACCAGCTGCAGTGCCCTAATTAGCATGATGCCTGCAACAATTCCCATATGGAATAATTCTTTACATAATACATGTACATATGTATACACATACAAATCCATGCATGCAAGTGACCCAAAGATCATCAAATTAGAAGCATGCTGTTCTAAGCAGCTGTTCTGGACCATGCAAACAGACCAACCAACCTTACCAAACACATACCTCATTCGCTTGTTCATCCCCTCCATAGCTCACAGGGAAGGATGTGAGGGAGGATGGAGGGCCTTGCCATTCACAGGCCTGAACTACCATCCCACCCACGCAGCTTGCCACTGCACTTCAGTGCAAGACATTTTCAACCTTAATGAACAGAATCAGCTCCTCTCTTTACCTCTGCACCCATAACCGAGTGAAATTTCCCGATACCTTTCTCTTTGAGGGAATTCTGCCCCTTTTGGCTTTGCCATATTAATTTGCTAGCTCACCTTTTCACTTCTGAAGAGATGTGGTACAAGTACATTCTCACTGAATATATCCATATACCTGGACACATGGCAAAGTAATAAGAAATATTCACTTTCTTTTATTCAAACCAGTGTATCCACCCTCCATTCACTTCAGACTTGCATTTAATTGTGTTTTGTTGTTTTGTTTTTTTTCTCTAAATCGAGCTGATTGTAGCCCCACCCTTGTTGATGTGGTCCTACGGTCTTTAAAGGAAAACTACTATACAACAAATAGATTCCCCTTCATTAGCACTGCAACTATTGATCTCAGAATTAAGTTAAATCCCTGATAATACTTACCTTTCTAGTAACATCAAATTAGATTCTTCTCCTCCCTATCCACATTAATATGAATACTTCGTACAGCTCAAGTGCTGCTCCATTTACAACACCACCTGAAGGACACCATAACAGTGTTAAATAGTTTTGGGGAAAGATTTTAAACAAACCATGTTGCTAGAGTTAGAAAGCATTAAAATAATATTGTTTTCTAAATTACTAATGTGAATGTTCAACATAAGTGGGGGTCTTGCCCATTGTAATTCTATATTGGAAAGCAAGGACACAAAAATGTTTAAGGGCACTGTTGGACCTATTCTGGCACAAAAGTTTGCAAAAATAATCAAACGGGGTTTTATTATTAAAGGTTGATAAAATGTTTTCTTATTTTTCTTTTTCTAATGTCAATAAGACAGTTGGTGGAAGTGGGGGGTCTGTGTACAACCCATTTCCATGCAGACTGATCCAGACAATGTTGTATTACCCAGACTCATAAAAATCTGAAAGTGAAAATGACTTCTCATCTTAGCGGGGGGAGGTGGAAGATATCTGCAGCTAAAACAGGCTCAAGCTCTAAAAAGAAGCAATTTTGGAATTCTTTCTACTTTAATAATCTTTACAGCACTATGTTCCTTTTTATTGTTTAATAGCTCACAAATTCAGAACACAGAACAAACTGAAATATTAAATATTAATTTTCAAAATACCAATTATCCCACTATCGTGGACACATGAGAGTTAGATTAAAATATTTTATTTAATAATATAAACGGGAAAATGCTACAAGCCAAAAATCCAAAGGAAATTCTACCACCAATTTTTACATTCTAATGTTGGCTGTCTCTCATTTGCTTTTACATCCATAATGTGCCAGGTCTCTAAAGGATGCTTATTTGCAAAGCTTTCATTAGGAAGGGTACAAATTTAGATACACTAGAAATCTAAGATTCAGGATATGCACAATTCCACAAGCAAGTCGTGCTATTCAGGACCTTGAAAAGAAAGCGGTGCATAAAAATAGATCTGAAACACAGACAGGCAAAACAGGCTACTTCTGTGAACGATCTGTGCTGTACACACATACACACGTTTAAAGTGGAGGAAAAAATACTTTTTGGCCTCCTTACTGAAAGAATGTGTTATTAATACTTCTGAAGACCAAAGAACGTCATCATTATTATAGTAACACATCTCTCAGCTGCACGTTTTGCACTCAGTTCCACACTGCGGAGAACACCATATCTTGTAAACAGATGTTTCAGAATGATTATGCAGAGAAAGGACAACCCGCCGGCTTGGGCTAAGACTTGGGCACCAGAGGTAGTGACCTGCACTATAGAAAGCTCCTGTCTGACATCTGACAAACCACTTCTTGTCTTCTGGCCTCTAGACCCCACTTGGAACTCCCTGTTTTACCTGTCTATCATATAGTCTCAGGGATGTATAAAAGGTTATGCAGACTAAAGACTCAAGTACCCAGATGCTACTGTAATTAAAGATTAAGTGAAAGAGACACATAGAAAATCTTGCCATCCAAAACTAAAAAAAGACTATAAAACCTCAATAGAAAACAAGAAAATGTAATGCAGTCACAGGTGCTAGAACAGAGAGGAGCTAAGTCCCCGCACAAATAGCAGGCAGACAGCTCTTGACACCCAAAAAAAAAAAAAAGCATCCCGACATTTCCAGACCAGGGCTGTATACATTGATTCAAACCATTTTCATTGAACCCACCGCCTTCTCTGGAAAAACACCTGTCATCTTCAGCAAGAGAGGAAAACAGGCTTCTGTGCTCAGCACAAAGCAAGGCTGCAGAAAATACAGAAAATCACTCTTATTTCCTGAGGCTACCGGTGTTAAAGTGTCAGTTGTAAGGAGTCGTTTACACACAAATGGGGTTGCATAATATTATTATGTAGGGATCCTGACATAATTAACTATTAATTAAATCATACAGATGAGCAGAATTGTGCTTGCAGGCCAGCTCGTTTTTCCCAAATTATAATTAACTAAAATATTATTGAATAAACACTGCAGAAACAAAATGATCTGTGTTTGCTGCTGCTGTGTATTCTTAGTCATAAAGATGATACTTCAAAATTACATTGTATTAATTAGGAGTATGGTGATATAGGAAGAAATCACCTGTTGCAAAGGCAACCTTATTGGCTTGCAGTAAACATTACAAACTATACTATTACTAAACTAACTATTCAAGACACAAAAATCTGAAAAATCAGTAGACACAGAACTTTATTTTCTAAATCTGAGTCAAAGGGACTACAAAGAAATCATCCAGGTCTTCAACATTTCTCATGGTGGAACACGGAGCTCTTTAATTCACGGGAGACAAATGCAGCTTGAGAAGAAAGCTGCCTCTGTAGGACCTCTCAAGGGATTTGAAACAGTTTTCATCAAATGCAAATTTCATAAATTACGCAAAGATGCAGCCCAAGTACACTCATTCTTTAATATACATGATGAAGGTAACTCTCAACATAACTCGTCAGGAAAACGATGGAAGGATTTTTGGCTTTTTGGCTACCAACATTGTGAAGGAAGGCAAAGTGGAGGAAGGCTGTCCAGGCTGCTATTAGAAGTCTTCTGCTATTGCACAAACTGGACTATCACCCCCAGGAAAAACATTTTGAAGCCTAGCTGTAGATTGAGGCAAGGGAACTCCTTCGCTATCCAAAAATCCCTAAAAAGTTTTTGAAAGAAAAAAAAAAACACAAATAGCTCTGTGAGAAGGATGGACTTCACGCTTTGTGAGCAAATCTGATCTTTAATAATGTAAAAAGAATATACGGATATATTGGACATCACTTGGGAGGTAGCAAAAACAAGTACAAACTAAAAAAAAAAATAAGTGGCTAGAATTTGATGAAACAATTTAGGAAACAAAGTCTATAGGACACTTAAAACCAGCATGTCGTTTAACTACCCATAACCCATGACCTTGGCACCTGTCTGTTGTTTAGTATCATTCTTCTTACTAATTCAGGTGTTATAGGACTACATAGCCCCTATGATCTGGGCTCCCATCTTCTTTAACGTAGTCAGAGATGCTGTGAAGATGAGGAGACACTGAATGCTAATTCTGTTTTGGAGGGTCAGATTTTAGTTAGGTAAACATGGCAGTGTGATCACCAATAAGCACTGCCTGCAATAGCAAGGACCCCCGTGTCAGTTGGGGCACTGCTTGACATCAACTAGCCAAACTGCACTGTCAGCCTTGGCCCCTCAAACGCATTTAGACATTTAACTCAAGGACATCGATGGAAGTAAGCAATTCAAATACCTCCAAAGGTGTGGGACAAACTGATTTCCCCAAGCTCACTCAGTGAAGTCTACACAGAAAAATCCAATTCAACTCCAGTCACAGGATTTTACATCTTTTCTGTGAGAACATTGGTGCAAACCAGGCTGGATAAAGCCAATGCAGGGACTGAGGAGTTTTTGTCACAGTGAGGAAGATGGGGGGGGGGAAATTACTTTAGTTCGTAGGACCTCCTGTACTACCGCACTAAATTCAGCACCTCACCCATTTGAGTGAACGGGGTGATATAGATTAGTCAGTTTTATAAAGAACATACTTTAATGGCAGGCAACTCTGCTTCTAACAGAAAAAAGAAATTGTGGCAACAGTTTCATTATTTTACTACATCCTATTTAAGTTCAACAAACCTACTGCAAAACCTAACCTCATCAGCTACCCTCATGTAACTTACATTAACTGCATCTGCCAGAAAAAGCAGTATTTACAAGATTTTATTACAGCAAGAACAAACTCTGAGCTTTTCAGTGATCTTCAAAAAAGCCTCTTAATTAAAATCTTTCAAGCTAGGTATTTAGATGTCCTTTATAAAAACATTAAAACACCCCGAATTAATCTGTGCTGCATAGTCTTGACATAACAAATTTATATGCCAAACTGACTAACTATAGACAAAGAGGAGCTGTCAATGGACCACTCAAAATGGAAAGATGTATCAAGTGGCACTGCAAGCTGTTCCAGTCAGTCTTAATTAATGACATTCGAGAAAGTGTATGCTTATTTGCAGATGCCAAAGGCAGCCAGAAGAAACTCAAAATGACAGAGATTATTGGTGAGTTGCCTGAAAAGAAACCTCTGTGAAATTCAGCAAGGGACAAATCCAAGGTGTAAGACCTACACAGAGAGACTCAACTGTGCAAACACAGGATGAAGATGGTGGAACAGTAGTGCTTTAAGGATGAATTCTAGCAGGAAAGTATCAAAAGCTGAGCATAAGGCAACAGTGTTTTCAATACTATTGCAAAAACATAAAGCATTGACTGCATAACAGCCTGAAAAACACCTGAAATCATCCCTCCAACCTGCTTCACATGGATAATGTCTTTGCTAGGTTCATTAGACCAGGGTTAGGTACTGCTTTTCAGTAATATAGGCACCAACTGAATAGAGTCAGCAGCAGAATGATCTGAGATCTAGAAATAAAGAATATAAGAAAGAAGATCTACTGAATAAAAATTAAGCTTAGAAAAAAAAAAAAAGGCTGATTTCCTAAGGTCCTTTCTGTGTCCCCTCATTTTTATTTTTTAAATGAAAGCCTCACAATAGGTATGGGATGGTTTTAAAAGTCTGAAAGTGACAGGCAGAGGAGGGAATAAAGAAGAAATAAGCAGACTGGGAGAGGGAGGTGAGAACACAGCCAATAAATCAGATCAGGAAAATTAAGGAGGTGCCTGATTCAAGGACACTGTGTCACCTGTCAATAACCTTTTCCTATTTAAAAACCGGAATGTTTTCACATTAACTCCTTTCATAACAGCTGTGGTAGCTGCAGCATATAGACACAGATGAGGTCTTTTAACCCCTGACTTTTCAAACATGTTGGGAAATAAGCATGGTTATTCCTTAATAACAGGTCCACTGCTTTAGAATGCATCGCTCTTCAGAATTAAAATTGCACATCCAAACACATCCAATCACAATTTATTTTTTCTCAGGTACATGCTGAAAGTTTATAATTTTTCAAAGTGAAGAAAATGGAACTGTGTAGTAAATGTAGCTGCTCCCTCTCCTGTCTTTTCATCGGCAAAGGAGGAATCGAGCAGTACTCACAGATTTCAGGTACCTGAAGGACTTTTCCCTAACAGCACATCAGCCATATGCTGATGTCTACACCTGGGTAGTTTTCTATCTTCAAAAATTAGCAGTTGAACATCCAAGCATTAGGACTGTGTGTGTACAGTGAGGAAAAAGATTGACCAGGTATGAAAAATAAATTGTCTTATTACTACAGGCAATGTTTCACACTGAGGTAAACTGAGAAATGATTGCTAAATTTTGTCCAATTTGCTGTTTCTGTGAATGGCAATGCCAACTCTGCGGAGCTGTTCACAAAAACTGAATACAGTAAAAATGAAGTTTGTATTTACATTTGAAAAGTAACCACTATTTTGAAATGGCAACACAAAAAGTTTATTACTTACATTTCACAATACTTTAAATGCAGAGACATTGCAAACTAATGGGAGCACAGTCTTCCTTACACTGGCCACAAGATTTTTCCCTGTTTTTCAAATGTCAGGCTGTATAACTTCAATCCATTTTTCTTTCATTTCAGAGGTTTCACATTCATGATTCTGAAGTGACACAAGGTACAATCGACCAACTTCAGATAACACTTCTGGACAGTCTAATCAATTACTCTAATTAAGAGTATTTTAAAGGTTATATTCTGAACTCCTCAGAATACATCCAGATTCCAAAATATGCATGACTTCTAGGATGACTGGACTCATCACTAAAGATTTTTTCAAAGTAGTTTGCGAACGTTTATAACAATATTTCCTTCAGTTAACTTAATAATCATGTGTTTGCAGATGGATGAATCACAGAATTGTAGAATGGTTTAGGTTGGAAGGGACCTTAAAGATCACCTAGTTCCACCCCGCCTTGGCATGGGCAAGGACATCTGAAGAATCAAATTGGTTTAGATGTACTTTTTCCAACTTGTTCACTGTTCTCTTTGTAGTAATAAAAGGTATCCCTACTTTAATCCAGACAAATGAAGCATAATCTACTACTAGAGCATGTTATAGGTGTGACATAAATAAATAGAAAATATTCCATTACATACTGAAAAACCAAATAAAAGGTGAATTCAAATTGTCAGACTAGTCTTTAATTTTCATTAGAATAGCTGTATTTAGAAATTTTTATTTTGGTGCATTTTGTCTTTGTAGTCTGCAAAGACCGAATACTCTCACATAAATAACCTAGTTAACGTAATGAAACAGTCATATTTAATTAGAAGGATTCAGCTGAGACACAGCAGCAGACTTACCTTGGAGGAGGCACATTTTGGAAACTGTCTAGGCTCAGCTCTGATGAATCAAATAATAAAAATTCAGCACATCACAATAATAAGCCTCTTCCATTTAATCTTTCTGTCATACTATCCTCTAATGAGCAACACTGAAAGTCTCCCTTGAAAATATCAGAGACTAAAGCATATCCATTTGTGCTTTTGTGCACAATACAGAGTTTCTTCGTGGAATTTCACTTGAACTCCTTTATTCCAACATGCCTTTTCCTTAACAGATTAACCCCCTACACACTCATAACTTCTAGTCATTGCTTTCAGTGTTTTGGAAGCCTGATGGCATAAGCAAAACTAATCTCCATGCTCTTAATTTTTGTCTGATTTTGTGCCCTTAACTCTTTTCTCAAGTTCCAACACAGCTGCCAAGCATTTAATCAGAAAAAGATCATCTACATCCCTGCATTCGGTGCCTTGTATACTACAAATTTGTCCATAGTGTTTTATTTTTTCATGCTGGAATAGTCAAAATGTTGGATGAGAATCTTTTCTATCTCTCTGCATGGATAAAGCCCAAACCAAATGAGGACTGCAATCTGCTGGAGGCTCTGGAATCAGTAACAGTAATAAATATACTGATATCTATATTAATTTCAAAGAGTTAGAAAGACACTGTTCTTCTATCTAGGATCTGTGCATTCATATTTGCAATACAAGAGTACGCTGGCAACTGCTGCTTAAAGGAGAGAAAATGAAAAAGGAAGAAATGGCGCAGGGGGGTTGTCCTCAAAACCAGCACAAGCTACATGTAACAAAAACACTTACCCTCTAGACCTTTATCAGAAAGCACAGAAGACAGAACAGGTAGGCCACACAAAGAATACAGAAGCCATCAGCATCTTGGACTCACACTCACCACAGGAAACTTGTCATAGAAGACTCCTATCCCAATGTTGGGAGTCAGACACCAAGTGGGCACAGAGCAAAGTGATAAATTCGTAATAGTCCAGTAAAGCCAAAGGAAAACCTTCACTCCTGTCCTGGTTTGAGCAACATAGGACTGATTTCTCTTCTAATACTTGGGAAGACTGCACTTTTAGAAGAGACTAGTGCCTCAATTTGTGAAAATATTTACTTTATAACCAGCTATAGTACGCGGGTTTCACGGTCTCAGTGTTTTCGAGCTCGCCAGGTACAGGGATGAGGAGGAACGAGACCTGAGCACTTGACCCAAGCTGGCCAACAGAATTATTTCATGCCATGAACGCCACATTCAATATAAATTAGAAAGTTTGCTGCGAAGTTCTCTCTCTCCCTTGATGGCTGCCATCCTGAGAACTTCATGCCCCCGTGCCGGACCCCTCAGTCCTTCCCTTCCTCCCGAAGCCATGGCGCTCTCAGTGTCCGACATTTGCTGTCCACTGCTGGGAGTGCACAACTTCCTACTGATAGAATTGGCTGAGTATATTCTGTATTGGTATCGGGATCAATATTGGTTCTGTAGTGCTATTAAAGTTAATTATCTAATCTTATCCCATTAAATCTGTTTATATTTCAACCCCCGGGTTTCCTTGTTTATTCCAGATTCCCCCTCCCAGGTGGGGAGGGGTCATCAGGTGATAGAATGATCGTCTAAATGACAATAAACTGTTATGGGTTTCTCAAACCATAACAACTTCTGGCTATCAGCACAATCCTGAACTGGACAAATCGTAGGTGTGCCTGTCAGCCCTGAGAGGAAGGGTGATCCTCCAGCTGCTTCCCACGCTCCCCCCGAGACATCATTGGAAGTCCAGTCATTGGAAGGAAAAACAAATAAGACAAGGCAACACAAGAAAGACTTGAGCTGGAGACCACCAAAAGAAGGGGATTAATACAATAGACAGAAAATGCAGTAAACAAACAAAAATTTTGCAACTTTCAATTCCTTTCAGGAACACGAGCAAATCAAAACACCCAGCACCTCTGATGCAGCGCAGTAGGCCAGGCTGCATTGGAAGGAAAGGAGAAGCAACATATGCTAGAGGATAGCGAAGGTTTAAGAAATTAAGTCTGGCATAACTGGCAGAGTTACCACAAGAATCAATCTTAGTTAATCGTAAGGGGCACTATTTCTGGAGACTTTGAAAATGAAGGACAAGGAATCTGACTTGGGCAACTCTGAGAAAAGCTAGCTGATGAAGGAAATGACAGGCCAAGCGAGCAGCTGAAGGCTTGAAGCATGTGAGACAACAGGCACGGAGACTGGACAGATCAAATTGTAATATACACAGTCACCACGGCATGGCCTACAGTTCTGAAGGCAGACAAAAAAGAAAGCTTAGGTGTGGCAGCTCAACCAGCTGACATCACATGCCTATATCTTTTGATACAGCCCAGAGACCAGGACCTACAAGTACCAGTCAAGGACAACAGGTTACAGGTTCAAAGTGATGGGCTGGATGATGAATTAATCTTCTGCAAAAAGGCAGGGCAAGCAAAGTTTAGGAGCACTATTTTAGCTACAAATAGGTAGCTAGAGTCCCACAAGGGTTTTGGTTGGTTTTTAGAGAGATGGGCTAGAGGTTGAGTTTAATCCAAAAAGGAGAGAGGTCCAGGGTACAGACGGATCAACTCATTACCAGTAAAAAGACAGCAGTCCTACAGTAAGACATACAGAAATCAAAGATCAAGGAACAGATCTTGTAGGAGGTGCAAGAAAAGATGGAACCAGCACTAGGAAAAAAATAAATCCTCCAAAGAGTGCTAAAACAGCCACTCAGAAAAGAAAATGAAGGTAGTTGTTCTCAACTTTTATGCTAAGATTTCAAAAAACAGAAGAAATTCCTCTGGTTCTGAAGACCACTGTGATGGCAAAGAGGTAGTTTAATTAGGTTGGGGTGGGGGGCAAAACCACTCACAATGGTAGCCCTCTATTTCTGCTATTTAAATTCTATTTTCCACATTTTACTGCATTCTTAATATATAGTAGACTTATAGAGTTGACATATTCACCACTATAACTGAAAGCTATTGGGGCAGGAGAACAGGGTAAAAGGACGCTCTTTTTGGTAACTTAGAGCTGAGGGATAGCTGGAGCTTTTTGCAGTACTGACATGTAGGAAGCATTATGAAGCCAAAGAATAAACACAATTAATACCCCCAAACCTATCAAATGATGAAACAGGTAAAAGATTCCACAATAATTCATCAACTTCTCAACTGAAGACTTGAGAACCCTTGTATAGGTAATGACCATATGACAACAGTGTTACACTATAATAATAAAAAGAAGAAAAGCACGTAATCTTACATGTAATAGAAGCTCCACATTTGAACCTTTCTACTTGCTTTTTTAAAAAAAAAATAAATAAAACCACCAATGAAACAATATAAAACCCCCAAAAGTTTGTGTCTCTTGGGTGTATTTCAAAAAGGGTAACATTAAAAAGCTTTCTCTCTTTTTCAAAGGTTTTAGTTGTAGCACTAAAAGCTGATTTTGTCCCTGAATTTTTCCTGTGGGTCTCAATCATGCCAATCAATATTTTTATCAGTTTAAAAGGTATGTAAAAGGCATTTAAAAAAATACATTTTGGTCACAAAGCAATAGTTTAAGGAAAGGGTTGGCAAAAGCAAAAAACTCTTCATTAATACTTAAAAGGAAAAAAGCTCATCTCCCATCCAAACAGCTGGTCTTTTTTTAAGTTATGAATAATAATGAACAGGACATTTTATTTATGAACAATAAGAGGCAGGACAGCTTTACAGTTGACATTACTGGAGAAGCTCTGTTCAAGTAAGCCACATGAAAAATTAATCCTCCCTAAACATACCTGATTTAATACATCCATTTATACATTACATTAAACAAGCACGCACAGATCTCTGAGTTTGTGCTCATGTCGCGTATCAGCTTCAGGAAGACTCCGGATAAAAAAGATGCTCAGAGGCACTCCGATTGGGTTTGACTACCGTCTGACCACACATTTGCAAAAATAAACATAATTATTCTCCAATTCCTACAAAGTAAGTGTCCAGATGCCCATTCAGTTCTTACCCTCTGGCAAGCTTGATCACTCCCATGCCATGTGCTACACGGGCACATTTCCACAGAGCTTGAGGCTAGGACCAACAATTCACCGCACGACAGGCCGCCGAGCAGAGGGCAACTACTTTGTCATTGCCAATTATATTTGAATTTGAACTTGTGATCTCAAGGTGAAAAGCTTCATATCCTGTCATCAGTGTATTAAAACTACTTAGTTCTTTAAACATAGGAACGCTAATGTAAATGGCAAAGGCTGGTGAAAAAAAAATTGTGGAGGAAGGGGTCTGCAAATTCATTGCCGTGAGATCTGATGCGCTGTAATGTACCTTTCAGTTATTCTGTTCCTCTGCTGCTGATATTCTTGTGACATCTGCTGCTCTCACCGTAGGGTAATACAGATGATGTACGCATCCTGTCTTTTTCAGCTCAAAAGGTTAAAGAGCAAATATGCCTTATATTTTACTAATTATCACACAGTACAATCCTGCCCAATCAAAGTGAGATTTTTTTAACCACTGTATGGCAATTTAATTATTTGTCACTAGTTTAATTCTTAAAGGGTGACAAATCTATGTGTTATTCTGAATTTCTATATTTTACAATTAATTTTAATGAGACAGTGTTCCTAATTATAAAATGGTTTATGTAATTAAATCCCCAGAATGAGCAAACATGACATATGTACACGCACAACTGTATGTTACTGTCCTTTATATCACCAGAGTACATGCAACAGTATTACAATCGGATGTTACCTTTTAATTTTGTGCTTTTCCATTATACTCATCTACAGTATAACACCATGTAGCTACTTACCACTGCTGCTTGGCTTTTACTACAGTGGCTCTCAAATTGAAAACACAGCATTTTTTGGACTGGGTTGCAAATTCCTCTTATGCTCTGTCATTACTTACTGAGTACTCTATCAGTACTGTGTAATGAACACTGCCACCTTTAGAGACTACCACAAGCACAGCAATTACAGGAACATTTATATATCACAGAAACACAGCATGCTTGAAGTTCAAAAGGACCTCTAGAAGTCATCTGGTCAAACCCCGCTGCTCAGGCAGGGCCACCTAGAGCCAACTGCCCAGGACCATGTCCAGACAACTTTTGAATACCTCTAAGAATGGAGACTCCACAACCTCTCTGGGCAACCTGTGCTAGTGCTCGGTCAACCTTGCAGTGAAAAAGCGTTTCCTGATGTTCAGAAGGAACCTCCCATGTTTCAGTTTGTGCCCATCACCTCTGGTCCTGTCCCTGGACACCAATGAAAAGACCCTGACTCCATCCCCTTTGTACTCTCCCTTCAGGTATTTATACACATTGATAACATTCCCCCTGAGCCTTCTCTTCTCCAGGCTGAGCCATCCTAGCTCTCTCAGCCTTTCCTCATAGGAGAGATGCTCTGGTGCCTTAATCGTCTTAGTGGCCCTTTGCTGGACTCCCTTCAGTATGTCCATCTCTCTCTTGCCCTGGGGAACTCCGGGACTGGACACAGTGCTCCAGGTGTGGCCTCACCAGCGCTGAGTAGAGAGGAAGGATCACCTCCCTCAGCCTGGTGACAATACTTTGCATAATGCAGCCCAGGATGCCATTAGCTTTCTTTGCAGCAAGGGCACATTGCTGGCTCATGTTCAACTTGGTGTCCACCAGGTCCTTTTCTGTCAAGCTGCTTTCCAACTGGGCAGCCCCCAACACATATTGGTGCATGGGGTTGTTCCTCCCCAGGTCCAGGACTTTGCACTTCCCCTTGGCGAACTATGGGCCTACTACAAGAAAGTGTGAATGAAGAACATCGAGTCTATTATTTTGTTTTGAAGTCCTACATAGCCATCTTGAACATGCACAGGAATTTAATAAAAATTACTTTCAACATGAAAATTTAACAGTAGCCTTTCAGCTAAAGAGAACTGAAGAATAAACAGCATGTTTTAATACCATGCTTAATTAACTTTTTTTTTCCTCATTAGAACCTCAGAATGCTTTATGGAACAGCCATACATGATCTATTACTTTGCAATATAAGATCATACACTTCTCTACATAGACAAACAGAAAAATGACAGTTTGATGTGTCTAAGGAGTAACTAAGAAAACAGCATGTCACTGCTTGTAGTTCAAAAAAACATGATATAGTATAACTATAAATTATGCCTATACACATCAAGTTTCTTCTGTATGGATGAAATACTGAAATTAGCCTCTTTGTTCCTAATCAATTTTAAAATTTGGAAAGTTTCTTTATCTTTGAAAAATCAGGAGAAGACTCAAAGAGACCAGCAAATTTCTGCCAACAGAATCAATGGTGAGCCACAGGACATGAAGGATAAATGTGTGCAAATACAAAGAAACTTAACAGCACCACTGTGTGCTGAAGAGGCACTTTCTAAGAGGGGCAGCGTAAACCCAAGACTGGCTGTGTTGAAGGGCATCCGAATTCTTCTATCTATGAGAAACAATCTGTGTCTGCCTGCATTTACTAGATTATTACAAGATGGTTTTCTCAGACTGTGGTATTTTTAGCGTGGCTTGAGCCTGTTAGTGAGTTTCAAGCAAATGCAAGAAAGAGGCAAAGTCTTAAGATTGCATCGAGTCCTGCAAATAGGTGACTAGGAGGGTTAGGTTCCAACAGAGAGGGCATTAGTTTTGTTCAGCCAAAAGGGAAAGCTCAGCTGTTCTGCAGCTGGTTCGGTAATGGCTGGCAGGAACACCCCAGTGCCCAAACAGCCCCAGGCCAGCTCCCCCAGCACTGCTCCTTGCCCAGGAGCTATGGGGAGGTAGGTGGGGACCTACAGTTGCTGGGGTGGAGAGGACACAAAGCAGCCTGCCACTGTTCACACAGCAATTTTTGTACGCTGTGCTGTGATTTTAGGGGAGATCGTTTTGATGTTATTTTTAACTGCACATCCAAAATAGTACTGAATGAACTGGAGTAAATGGAAGTAAAAACCAGGGCAATTAGCCTCAGAAGGCGTTCACCTTGGCCTCCCATTACAGTAGGCAGTACCACGCTTCTGCTCTCCCAACCACAAGGCAGAGAGGGGTTACTGCTGCTCAAAGTAGCACAAAATTCATTGTATTATAAATCACACTCCTTATATATGCACACATTCCCTTCCCTAGCACAACGGTCATAAAGACTTGAGTAACCAGCCAGGCACCGAACAGCTCAGATGAGCTCATTTTCCCCATGCATGTGTCCACATGCAGGGGAAAAAAAAAAAAAAAAAGTGTGTTCCCTTTGAAGAAATATTCAAACCAGGGAAAAAAGCAAGCTTGCAAATCTCTAAAAAGGACTACTAAGAGACCAGTTACTGTCAGCAACCTTCCACAAACTTTGTAGATTGCAAAGTCATGTCTCACACACACACAGCCCTGGCTCCAGCACAGAAAGTACCATGGTGGGTGTTTTTGGGGAATGAGACATTGTCAAATGAACATTGCCTCCTTGTGTAGTCTCACTTGACCCTAAATGCAGTAAAAACAGCAGCCTTGGAGAGAAAAAAAAAGTGTTCATTGAAGTACACACTGCATAGTAAAAGAAACCGAACCCAAACCAAATGTTTCAGGTCAACAGCAGTCCAAATTCACTGACTCAACTAAGGAAGTAATGAAAATCAAAGCTTCTGGTTTGTCTCTTATAAGGACCAGGGAAAATATCAGGACACTGCAGAAAACAAGTAATTTGCATTCGTTAAGTATAAAAATATTAATGAATTAGCTACTGTAAACATGGGAGAAATGTTTCCTGTTAACTTTAAAAACAAGTGTAACTCAGTGGAGAACTTGCCAAGCAAATTCTAATACCCACTCTTCAAAATTGACATTAATGAATTTCCACAATTGCTGTGGAAACAGCTTCCTTTTTTGTTTCTTTTTTTTTTTATAAACAGCATTTTGCATGCTACAGTACTAAATCAATTTACAAGAAAATACTCTTATTTAAAAGGGCTTTTCATTGTGTATTCTACTATTGACATCTAGATTTTGTCATCAAAATACTCCTAGATGTTTCACAACCTGCAGGACATGTGCTTAAAGCACATTTCAAGAACACATCCTTCTTTGTGCTTATCCCCTTCTTTGCAATTTTCTTTCATTCCCATAATTTAGGCTGCTCTAATTTATGCCATCTGCTAAGAGCCAAAGACTATTTGCTATCCCAGTTATGACAGCACCACCTAATTCTCCGAATACTGTCACCGTAGCAAGATCGTGCAACCAACTAAACCGGGCCAGCAGGACAATGGAAGGCCTGTTTAGCACAGGCAGCTACATAACCCACATCAGAGCTAAACCAGCTGACTCACGTGAGTTCTTCTACTAGAAATATACATAAATTTGTGAAAGTTACAACAGAAGCCATGAGCATTTTCTTGGCGAACGCTGGTTAGCAGGGGTAAATTCATTACCTACACTTCAGTGAACTTGGGGAAAATGACAACCTTATGAGAGAGCATCTATTGGTGACACCTCAAAGGAAAGTCAGAGGATTATTTTTTTCTCTCCTGGAAGGGTAAGAGAGGGGGCTCAGGGCTACCAGCATCAGCTAAATCCTGAAAGAGGACATTTCTCATTCCCCACTCAACCCTACCCTCCTTATGGCTTCTGGTTAAAGAAGCATAGGCTAGCTAACCAAGATGGTTTCCTCTGCACAGCACTGCTGCAAGTCAGCAACTCAAGGCACTACTGAAATCGGTGTCTTTAAGTAGCCCACTGGTGACACAAACTCGACAAGCCTTGGCAAGCAGAGGTTAAGGAGGGAACATGCTGCCCACTTGCTTTTAGCACTGAGCATCGGCTCTGAAATGGATGCCGTTGGTCTTTGTCCTTCCTTTCCACGTGTTCCTCTTGTGGGGTGTCTAAGAGAGCTGGACTGTGCTCCAACAGCAGCAGCGGCCACCCCACCCCCTGACCGCTAATTTCTCCTCCTTTCCTTTAAAAGCATTAGTTGGTATGCCTGTAATATTTTAACCCAAAAATTTTAGTTATATGATACAGAAATAAGTAGATGTCATTATTACAACAAAAAATTAGTTCTGTAATGAATTGTATTCTTTTGTTGGGTTTTCCCCCCTTAAAAAAAAAACAACTTACATAGATTCCCCACCCTGCAACCAGTGACTGGTTACTTTGTGATCAAATAGACCAAGGCCTCAGTTCTCAGACGTTTATTTAACAACCAAATCTTGCAACACTATAAAATAGTGTTAAACACCTTTCCTTTTTGTATCCCATTCATTCAGGACAACTTAATACCACCTAGCCCCCTAGTCGCAAAGGTGAAGTCTTTGAAGCCTGGAAGAATGGGCATTGAATGAACTTACTGGAAAATCATTACAATTCTTGGCCTTGCAGTGTGCAAAAACAATGCCTTCTAATACACTAGTACACAGTAAACCCAACTCAGGAGAACCTAAAATTCACAGGCTGAGAGAGTTAGGGTTGCTCAGCTTGGAGAAGAGTAGGCTCCAGGGAGACCTTATAGCAGCTTTCCAGTATCTGGAGGGGGCCTACAAGAAAGCTGAAGAGGGACTTTTTACAAGGGCATGTAGTGAAAGGACGAGGGGGAATGGATTCCAACTGGAAGCGGGGAGATTTAGATTAGATATCGGGAAGAAATTCTTTACTCTGAGGGTGGTGAGGCACTGGAACAGGTTGCCCAGAGAAGTTGTAGGTGCCCTATCCCTGGAAGCATTCAAGGCCAGGTTGGATGGGGCTTTGAGCAACCTGATCTAGTGGGAGGTGTCCCCCATGGCAGGGGGGATTCTATGATTCTATGTTGCAGATCAGGCAAGCAAACACTTAAATGCAATTATTTTATTCACATGAAATTGTGTATTAAAGCTGGGCAAGGAAAGACATTTCCACATTGGAGAAGATACCCAAATGTGTTCCGGCCCCAGTATGAAATGAAAATCAGAAATTTCGAATTACCCACTGAAGGGAGGGAAAGAGTACATCCGGAGGACAGTTCTGCCATTGCTGGCACTGAAAAAAAAAAATCACCCTTGGCAGTAACCCAATGGTTAGATTGCTACGGGGAGAAAAGACAGAAACATATGCCAGAAAGGCTCCTGTCTCTTGAAACAGGGAGATAGGAGAGAACGCTGTCCCGTACTGCCAGACCCATACCAACACCCAGAGCTCCCTAAGGTACGTAACAATTTTGAAGCTTTATGGAATTCCAGCTAAAGACCATCAGAATTCACCAACAAGGTCTAGCCAAATTATCTTGATCCTGAAATGAAGTTAAAGCATGATAAAGAGGAAAAGACAGTGTCTTTTCAAACTAAAATTTGAGTCAATCATTAGTGTATTTTGTTTCTTCTCCTTTAGAAAAAGGAGACAAAGTTGCTCCATTATTTATATTTAATCAATCATTTAAAGATGCCTGTTGTGTCTATTTATAATTCCAATGTTTAAAACTAAATATAGTGCACTGATTGCTTCTTGTCTTTTTCAAGTACCACACAGTAACATCTGGGAGTTTATTTTGGGGGGGAAAAAAAAATAAAAATCAATAGAATCTATAAACTCAGAACCCAAGTGCCTCTTAATTGAGGATGGTGACACTGACTGGTAGTTAACAGGACTTCCAGTCTTGGTTTGTGTCCACTGGAGTGTGACCCCCTCCAGTGGTATGCAAGTACAGTACAGGAGAGCAAAGAGGAAGCCCTCAGGGAGCACAGAAAGATGGAGAGGAGAAGAATGGAGAAGAAGGAAGAGATTATAATACTGTGTTTGTAGCCAGCTGCTTCTTTCTCTTCTTTCTCGCTTGGTTCTAATAACTGTATTTCCACCTCCAATCTTTTTGGGGAGGGGTATTGCCTCTCAGCTATACTATCAGAAAAGGGATGTCTGACATCCCACCTTTGTGAGAACAGCAGAAGATATGGTTCCCTATTTCCAGTAAGATTTTTTGAAGAAAGTGTTGCCTCTGGAGCTCCTACTTAAATTTGGGATACTACTAGCACAAAGGGGAACAGCTAATGACAAACAAAGCAGAAGCAAGTTTGCTGCTGGACAAGACTGCTGCAAAGCTGTCTCTAGTTGCCGACGGGCACAGCGTGCCTCTGCTCAGCCCACCAGACCTTTCTCTTCATGGTCTCTTCCCCAGAGCACTCCATACAGCTCTAGAGAGAGGCCTGTCAAGGTACTGGGAATTCGCTTCTCTCGGGGCAGGAGAAAGCAGGCTCACCTCCCCAAGGACACCACGCACAGTTCTGGTGTGGTGGCCATGCCCTGTGCAAACACACAGGCACTCAGTTTCTCCATCATTACCATTTCTAGCTGCTACCTGTTCCTTTCCGCACCTTCGTAAGAACGATTCCCACACTAATTAAAAGGCACCGAGCAATTTCTTATTCTCACACTTCACACATTAAAAACTCATCGACTTCCCCATGGGTTCATCATGGTAAAAAGTGAATACAGTCCAATCCATGCTGTTTGACATGTAACACACATATACGCACATAACCCTAACATCCTGGATGCACTAACTACTGAAAGAAATAAGCATATCAATGGTGGGGCCAGGGGGAAGAAAGCCCCAGTTAAGATCACTTTTGCAAACAATTCAAATCCTGGCCCCACTCTAAAAATTTGTTGAAAGCCACAGCAATCATGGGGAAGTTTTAAACAGCCCCATTGTTCTCTCAGCCTGCTCTCCAAGTAAGAACCAGATACACTGAAATGAAAGCAAACAACAAGTAAAACTAAACAAGACACTAAGAGTTCCATATCTCAACTGAAAGTATCAGCTGCAATAAGCCCACCTGTTCTTAATGAGTCATTACTTTAAGGGGACTGCTAGAATCCATTTTGGCCTTAGTCAAAGCATCCTCATATCCAGACAATCATCTCCACAGAGCATGAGATCATGAAGCTGGAGCTCATCTGGATGTTTGGCACGTAAACGCATAACTGATCTCCTGACACCTTAATGGGATATAAAGGCTTCTATTGGATTAAAGCAGGTGTGTAACTAAATACTGAGGTGAGGTTGTACATGGTGCACTAGGAAAATGAGGATGGTGGGTACACCATATGTCTGGCTTGGCAGTTCTGCACATCCAGCATGACAGCGTCCATCTCGCAGAGGGGTTCACCCTTCTTCCTGAGAGGTGCTGGAGGACCCTAAGTTCCATTTAAGGGGTTATGACCATCCAATTTAACGGGAAAGATGGATTTCAAACCACAAGGTCACCAACCAGTTGCTCTCAACACGGTGGCTGTGTACCCAAGCACTGCTTCAACACCCCCTCTTCTGGTCCTTGCTTTTCAGCCCTCCTGAAGAAGTAGGTGTTATTTGTTACACCCTCCTGAATGATTACAACCCCATCACTATCTGCAGCAATAACTGCCACTCAAGCAGACCCTACTCCAAGGCACAGTCTATGCAGTGTTCAAGGTGTGAGCAGACCAGAATAAAGTCAATGCTACAAGAACTGAAGTTACACCAAAATGGAGCATCACACTTGAGGGAGAATGGGTGGGGCAAAGAGAGAAAGTTAAATCCATACATTTCTTCTCTCAAACTACAAGATTGCTTATTTGGCTTAATATTCTATGTATTTTTCCAAATAGAACAATACTGTTAACTGCTTATAACTTCATAAAAATTTTGTAAACTAATGGAACTAGATGATCTTCGGAACTAGATGATCTTTAAGGTCCCTTCCAACCTAAATGATTCTATGATTCTAAGTAATACTGCTGGTATCATTTTCCAGCCTGAGAAATATCGATAGCCATGATGATCTGCAACTGAGTGAAAGGGTCAAGTAATTTTCTAGTTTAGATTTTCCTTATTTCTCAGTGAGGTAAGCAACAATTGGAGGAAGGAAATGCTTAGGCACGACATTTCAGAAGTCAGAAGCTGTTCTTGTAAGGCAGAAGAACAGTACAATTCAAAACCAGGAAAACCACACGTAATTACAGGTCAAAAAGCTGAAAACATTGCGGGGGGGAGGGACAGGAATCAAAACATTAACAGTCTAAAAGACCAACAAAATACCAGAAACAACTAGAACAAACCTACATATAGAAGCAGAAAGTAGAAAAATTAACTTGATTAAGTTTGACAGAGCATCAAAACACTAGGATAAAGGGATGTACAGAGTACTGAAACGGTTTTTTTTTCTTTTAGGAAATAAGTATGTCAGATTTCAATTTAAAAAGGGAGAAACAAAAGAAATTTGCAGTCCTTTTTTTGAACAGCATTCATGTTTAATGAACATACTTTGGCAAGCCAGTGGGCTATCTGTTCAAATCAGTGGTTCATTAAACAAGACTATTTTAATTATTCTAAAAATACCACTGCTGCATTTATATATTAAAAAGATTTATTAGTGGAGAATGTTATTATTTTCAGACTATTTGAAAGATTACAGGGCATATACTGAAGGCTTCAGGAACAGCAGAATGAAAATAAATATGAACTAGTTCAGTCTTACAAGAAAAAAAGGTTTAATTGCAAGATGTTTGCCTATATTAAGAAGAGTGCAGATCCTTCTGCTGTTTGAGACAGTAACTGTTTTTACGGCTGGTACAAGGGCTAGATGATTCACACACACACGACTACTACTAAGTCTCCTTTAACTCTCTTTCAAAATAGACTCTTCATATTCTCTAACAGGCCTGTCAGCTATGTTATCTTTCAGTTTCCTTCTCTTCTTTAGCTCCCCAGCAACTAATTGCTAACTTCTCTAGCAACTAATAAATACTGCAGTAAATATCAACCAAGATACTTGAAACTGAAATGACCACTTAGAAATACACTGAAGTCACACTACGCAAAAAAGCAAAACGATATCAAATGGAGACAGTCTACACTTCAGAGTAGACCGTGGCTCTTCAAGGAAAAGAAGCAAACAAAGCAAAAGGCATCTGAGCTTTTACCAGACTACAGGTAGCCATAAATATGGATCGGGTAATTTGGTACACGCTGTACAAAGTTGTACAACATTTTACAGTTACGCATATTAAGAACATGCAGACTTCATCAATAACTAGGCCACATATTTGGAAACAGGGCTGACCAGTTTAAACCTTTATAAAATTTAAAAGGTAAAGACTACAAAAAAAGAAAAAGATTATAGTAAAATATATTACTGGCACAATGGCTGCCACAAAGATTAAAAAACAGTGAAACAATTGGGCCTTTGACACAAAGACAGCAATCTGTAATGCCTACACTATCATGAAGAGCAAAGAGTCATTAGAAGAACCAGGTACAGATGCAAGAACACCTACATTCAACAGATATGCTCTTCCTTTGTTTAAACTACGCAGCTATGCACAATTTACATGATTATTTAATCCATGGTAGTTTTCCACAATTTCACAATTTCACAATTTGAGCAGCCAATGCAGCCAGGGAGGTGAAGAGGGAAGACGTTTTTTGGACACATGGGGTTTTCTTCAGACTACTCTGCTCGTAATAACTGTGTCTCTTGGTGTAACAAAGAATATTTCATGTTCCTACAAACCTTATATACTTTTTTCTGGAAACAGTCTTGACTATACTGCCAGTACAATCAGGTTAAGGACTTTGAAAGAAAAGAGTCTTTGGTTTGCTCATTCATTTGCTCTTTTTAAACAAACTCCCTATTCAACTGTATACCCTAACTTGCATCATCAATGTGAAATGGTGAAAAAAAAAAGTCTATATTCACATTCTCTATTCCACTCCGGATTTTAAAAACCTATTTGGTCTATCCCCACACAACTGGTTTTGGGTTTTTTTCCCCTGAAAAGTTTTAGTCCTCACACAGAAAATATTTCATACTTTCGATCAAACACCACAATCTTTCCTGTACATTTAATACTGCTATAATATTTTAAAGGTAACTATAACATTAGAGGAGTGCATATAGTAGTGAGAAGTGGATGTGGTACAGATTTACACATTCATGTTTTCTGATTTGTTCTCTATTCCTTTAGTAGTATATTGTTAACATCCTTTTAGATTCAGTAGTTCAGTACCACCGAGTACTGAACCAATTCCTAGGACATTATCTGTAAGTCCTTCTTTAATGGCAACAGCTAATTTACTAACTTAAAGGTTAAAGTTTTTTTCCTCTTCACCATGTGCATTGCTTGGTACTTACCAAACTTCAATCTCATCTGCATTTAACTACTGAAACCACAAGGTCCCTCAGAAGTCTTCATAGTTACTTTTGATTCACAGGAATCTTTTTCCATAATGAGAAAGTGACAACATATTGCAACCTTTTGTCTAATATCTCAGTGGGGCAAACACTCTTGATCTCTTCAGACAAACTCCAATGAAAAAGTATTTAACTTAGTTGTGCTCCAACCACATTATCCACCAGTAATGCCTCCTTTTCCTTGCTGACTCCCTGACAAACTTGTTTCTTGCTTATTATGTATTTACTATTATTATTCTTAGCTCTTATACACTTAGAATTTGTCTTTGAATTTTTATTTGTGGTTTTACCTTTAAAATGTTAATGCTTTCAATTTTTGAAGGATGCCTTTTTATTTCAAACACATCTTTCATTCTGCTTCTTGATGCCTTTTTTTGGTCTTTTCAGACTTTTTCCTTTAACTGGTGGGACCCATTTACTGGAGCCTCTACCTTTCAACATTATTCATCCTTACTCCAAGCACCATCTCTTTTAGATGCTCCTTTCATTTTTTTATTGAATTAAAATCATTTTTGTAACTCAAAACAAAAGACAAGACAAAAGTAAACCAAGGGAAGTACAGCAGTGTGCCACCACCTCCTCTGTCAAAATTGATCTGCAAACAAGAAAAGGCCTTTCTGTTCAGCAGCTGTCATTACTCCGTCCAGGCAAGAGACACATAAGATTCAGTCCAAGAAAATAAAAAGTTTTAAAAATTCAGAGACACTGTTGAGTTAGTAATGTAACTACCAAGACAAAACTTGCTCAGTGTTACCATTGAATGCAAGTTAAACATAATTGTGTGCTTACAACACAACAATTCCAGGATTACATATGGACTTACTTAACAATGCAAGGTGTTTCTATGCTTAATTAAGAAAGACTACTGGAAATCTCAAACTTTTTTTCCCTAAAAAGAATTTTATGTTGTGTTCTTCTACAGCTAAGTTTGCTAAGTGATCCCCTCTAACGACTAGCATAAACTTCTTAAATTATTACAGAACGGGAGTCATTGGGTGGAAAAAAACCCAAACAAACAAGCAAGCCAAACATATGTAGGCTTAGTATCATTTTGCTAAATTAGGTAACATATAAAAACATTTCCTACACCCTAATGGTTTACTTATTTATTAAAAGTTTAGAACTGAATACATATTGACATTACTTAATTTTCTATTTCAGTGCAAATATGGAATTTGAAAGCTTCTAGCTTATTCACCTTCTTACTGCTACTTCTTCAGTGATCTCTAGGGTTCAGCCTTGCTACATAAACGCCATCCCAATACCTGTCTGGCATAAATAGTTCCGTTAAATCATAAAATACTGAGCTCCCAAAGACAGTTCCTCTGGCACTCAGGGGAACACAACTGCTTTTCTGCCAAGAAAAGCTAAATCCCGTAAGTTAAAAAACCCAGTAGCTTCAATATAGAAACACAGCTGGTTAGTAAGAAGTAACCAAACCAACAGTAAACAACTCTATCCAATCCAAACTCGAAGAATGCATTTCCATTCTCTTTTGAAAATAGCTTTTACAGTAGGTCTTTCAGACACTATGCATTAGTATTTCAGGATGACTTGCTGCAAGTCAGTCTCGTGCAAGTGATTATTTACATTTTGAGAAGACTGAATATACGCAGTTGAGGCAAACTGCTTGAGTTAAAAAGCTGGGGTTCAGTAAATTAATAAAAGTAAGTACAGACTGACTTGCCAATGTTAGAGCAACATATGCCTAAGGTACCTTTACGACACCTTTTAAAATTCTGTTCCCTATAAATAAAAGTGTAATAAATAAAAACAATTAGGCCTAAACCCAACTTATATTCATGCTCTGAATCACGTGAATATTTTTCACAATTGGCTGCTGTGAAGAGGATTGTGTTGTCATATGCAGAGGATTAGGATGTCACGCTGGAAGTGATCAGGAGCGGACAAATTTATAAGAAACACTGATCCTAGTTTTGTGGGAAGGACCTGAGCATATTTTTCCACACGCTTTCTAGAATGCAGCAGTAGGAATCTCTTACAGTATATATTTTATTACTGATTCTTTTTTAACAAAAACTTCAAGAAGTACAGAACAAAACACAAATAGAAGGTAACAAGGATATACCACTATTGAAAAGCTCAGAGTAGCTCAGAAAGCCAAACTCACTGAATGTTGCTTCGGCAATTCGCTCACTGCGAGTTCACATGAGGCTGTGCCTAGAAAGATGCCCCTTAATTTAATGCTCATGTAACCGTATATAGTATACCAGAACAAATTGAACCAGTGCAAGACCTCTTCCACACCTATCCTCAGATGTGCAATTCAAAAGAAACAAGTGTTCAACTGACTCAAAAGCACTCATACCTCTCTGCCTACAACAGAACTAGTCGCCAAGAAACCACACAGACATGAAGGTTCTAGTTTAAAAAGGCCACATAGTTTAAGGTTGATTAGAGTCTCTCTTGTCTTCTCAAAGCCATTAGCAAGTTTGTTACTAGAAGCACTTTCAGAAATGGACTGACTTTTTTTTTTTTGTCTTTATAATATGAAAACTTAAATATAAAAACCTTTGGAGATTAGAGAAATGCTGGAAAGTACTGAGGCCTGCCTGCCCTGACCCACACTCTCCTTCTCCCCACCCTCCTACTTAGTACATCTTTCTTAAAAATTAAGTCCCTAGTAAAAGGAAAAAGGGGCAAACTGACTGAGGAAAAAGGAAAGCTGCCAGACCTCATTTTCATACATAATGTGGTCACTTATTAAGTAAAGTAGCATCTTTCTTCAAGGACCACCTTCCCACATCATCCCTCCTGAAAAGTCACGGCCTGCCTGCACACCCACACAGGAGCCACATCATGTCAGTGGGACTGGCTTTCCAGAGGTGCACAACATGGGTCATTCCTCTAACACTTAATGAGACTGGCTGGTATTCCCCTCTTCTGAAGGGAAGAAACCAAAACCCTAAACGGAGATTGAGACATTGTTATATGTAAATTATGTCATCCATTAGCTGTCACGTACAAAAAGTGGACACCAGACCTTGACATAAATGGGGTGTTCACAATACCTATAGGAAACTGTCCAGCTCTAGGCTCCCAGTACAAGAAAGAGGTGGACATACTGAAGAGAGTCCAGCAAAAGGCCGGTAAGACTATTACAGGACCAGAGCATCTCTCCTATGAGGAAAGGCTGAGAGAGTTAGGATGGCTCAGCCTGGAGAAGAGAAGGCTCAGGGGGAATCTTATCAATGTGTATAAATACCTGAAGGGAGAGTACAAGGGGGATGGAGCAAGGGTCTTTTCATTGGTGTCCACTGACGGG
The DNA here is from genome assembly GCA_017639485.1 of Pluvialis apricaria. Lineage (NCBI taxonomy): Eukaryota > Metazoa > Chordata > Aves > Charadriiformes > Charadriidae > Pluvialis > Pluvialis apricaria. Next base: position 51,543,860 of record CM030008.1, read on the forward strand.
ACCAGAGGTGATGGGTACAAACTGAAACAAGGGAGGTTCCCCGTGAACATCAGGAAACACCTCTTTACCACAGGGGTGACTGAGCACTGGCACAGGTTGCCCAGGGAAGCTGCAGAGTTTCCATCCTTGGAGATATTCAAAAGCCATCTGGACATGGTCCTGGACAACTGGCTCTAGGTGGCCCTGCTTGAGCAAGATGGCCTCTGGAGGTCCCTTCCAACCTCAACCATGCTATGATTCTGTGAACGTCAACTGAGTAAGAAAGTGCCATTGCAATATATCTTTTTCAGAATAAACTGCACTCTAAATTGCATATGCTGTTCAGATTTCAGCAAATGTATCAAATGCTGAGCTGTAGTTCTCATCAATACAGAGCTCTTTACAACCTGGCTTAATATGTACAGATTAGGAAAATTCTGAAGAAGGATAACTATTGGATCAATACTTTAATTAAAATGGATGAACTTATGTTTCAGAATTACTATTAGCAGTAATAAGACAACAAATCTCCAAATTAAATATAAATCACAGTGGTTAACAAGCCTCTAGCAAGGTTAATTAATAAGGTAATATCAATGGAATATGAAATTCTCATGGGACAATTGTTACCCCTGGCAAAAATGGAAGAGGCATCCATCAAAAACTAAAAGGCAGGCAAACACCAGGTTGTTTTCAAAATGAGACCCTGAACTGGACAAGCATAGTGCAAAGACAAAGCTTTAATACAGTACTCTAATGCATCATTACTACAGTAACTCTAATGCATCATTTTTCATTTTGAACTGCATCTGAATGGAATCATCCATCTAAAGTGTGCAGTTTTAAATATCATTGGGTTTTCCCCATTGTAAATTTAAAGTCATCAATTATTAACCTTTTATGGAATAAAAATCTGGAAACAAATATATGAAAGCATATTCCCTGATGCTCCTAGGCATTCAATCAAAAATTTTGGAACAGCCCCACAGCAGTTGTAGTGGATGGCTTCATGTGAAATGAATCACTAATTCGGTTTGACTACCCAAAACATGTTGCTTAGGTTCAAACCCACCAGCTCTATTATCCGTCACAATTTGTACATGATGCGTTGTTCTACCGGTGCTCTCTGACTATAATGCCCAAGATTTTCAGAAAAAAAATATAAACATTTCTGAAACCACAGATTATATGCAACTTTTACAGTTTCGCACCCCTCCTGAACAAGGCAGCATTACAGGACCCATGTCTTCACTGAGTTGGTGTCATACACGTAATCCGCTGTGCAGGCACTTTGTGCTTTCAACTCTCAGTGACAGAATTAGAGCTAGGGACACTTAGTACTTCTCTGAATCAATATCTTAATGAGACAGGACTAGGTAGCTTCCCTGGTCTCACTTACTGTGCATAATGCATGGAAAAAGATGATGAGAAAATTCTTCCTGACAATAAAATTTATGTTTTACTTCAAATTAAAAACAAATGAGAATTTCATTGAAAAAAAAAGTAGCAACACAGGATGTCACGCTTGCAGTTAAACAAGCGTCAGGAGATAAATGAGTTCATACAGAATGTGTCATAAATTAATTCTACATTAGGAGTCAGCTTTTAATTACATTATCTCATGCTACAGCTTCAAGATGCTCTTGAGATCTCCCACAGGTATACAGAGTCTTGATAACCTTCAAGGTATTTTTGACTCCTGAATCGGATACTTCCAGTATGAAGCTTTCCGTCTTTTCCATGCTGTTGTCAGAAGCCATCGCTATCAGAAGTCTGATGGAACTCTACTATAGGGCAGAGCAATGTATGTATACAACCACCAAGATATCAGCTTTGCTGACAAAAGAAGTGTTCCCAATCCTCATTAGTTTGAAAAGGTAGTTTGGGCCTGAACGAAAGGTCGCCCAGTAAGACCTGAGAAAGAATCTTGGACCTCTCAAGCTGGCTAGCCACCTCATGCTGCCTTCACTTGACCTTCTGGATGTTTGCCAACTAACAGAAGAAGGAAGGACAAAAGCCATTTTTTATTACGGAAGGGCTTTAGTTAAAAAAATAAAAAATGCAAACTATTTAACCTAACACAAGGAGAAGACCTATAATATCAGAGTTATTGTTCATGACCAGTGCCCCAGGAACATGAAGAACCTGGACTTAATAAACGAGTATTTTTTCTATGTTATCTGAAGAGAATTATCTTTAATTAAAACCAATCTAGCATTTATGAATAATACATGCCCGCTTCAGACAGACCAAAAATTACTTCTAGGAGGGGAAAAAAAGGCACGTTCTTACTCAACAGATCTGCTTCCTGATACTTTCAGTCAGAAAGATATCCACTCACTCTCATATATTAAAAATAAGGGCAAAAAAAGATATCTTATTCTTGTCTAGCTAGGCTTGCTAAGAAGGAGCACAAGCCACTGTGATGTGCTTCTGCCTCCAGAGCTACTCTTCAGACACCGGGAGCGGTGTGGCCATTATTGCCCCAGCTAGTCCAACGTACAAGGGAAGAGGGTTTCTGCAGGACACTGTACTCAAATGGACCTTCACCTGGGTATTCCTACCACACAGGCAAGAGACCAAGGATGCTGCGAAACGAGACAGAGAGATCAGAGGGAACACACAATTAGGCTTGATTTGAGATCTAGAAACAGATTTATCCACAACCAAGAAGGTAAGAGGTTCAACACTTGAAAACAATGGGAAATGAAACACACACAGTGCTCGAGTAGCTGGCAGCTACACCCAAAGCAGCTGCCCTGGGAACTATACCACAAACTGAGCTGTTGTTGCATCATCACAAGGGGCTTCACAACCTGACCAAAAAAAAAAAAAAGGCTGAGGAAACACAGATAAGCAAAGTGTTCATTATTCCTGTGACCTTCATGTAACGAGGCTGAAGTTCTTAAAAAAAAAAAGGTCAGATAATAGTGCTACTGGATGTGTATGAAGGTTAAATGCTTATCAAATAAATTGCTGCACCTCTGCCTGCTGTGAATTACTGCACCACTCACCTCAGTTTACTAGAAAGATTACAAATTATTTCGACAGTCTTTGCTACGCTTTAAAGCATTTCCCAAACATTAAAAAATTAAAGGTTCAAAATTCCGTGAAAGACTATGAAGAAAATCCAAAACTCATGTCCTCCATCTATTAGTAAGCAACAGCTGCTATTCCGACTCTGGATTCTAATTATGTTTTATAGAAGCACTCATACCAAGACCAGCAGCTTTGCAGAGAACCTGTCCCAAGATTTTAAAGGAACAACATATATACTTATGGACAACCTGTCACTTGTAATATATCTGTTCTGAAAGCAGGATCTGGATGCTTCAGGTTCACAGGCATCAGTTGGCACTATATGACAAGCCCAGCGAACATTGTACTTGAAAGCTATTAGCTGAGGGTGGAGGCTGTCAAACATAGAAGACAATCTTAACACTTCAGGGGTGCCTCATCAATATTTTGGAGCAAACAATGCTGGAAACCAGTTGGGAACGAACCTGTGGGTATGTCCCAGCAACTGGTTCAATTCTTAGTAGCGACATGAAAAACACAATGAACAACATGATATCAAACAAAACCACAAATAACATGAAGCTTGAATATATTTTCTTTACATGCACATACAACTTTTTGAAAGAAACACCACAATTAATAGACGGTAAAGGACAAGTTCAACACAATGACCAACTCCAGCTGTGAAAAGTCTGAAAAAAAATCTCGTTCAGATCAGAAATATCTATGCATGAAAATCCTCACCAAAAGATACAGCATCTTAGAATTTTAGACCTCTTTGTAACACACCGTAAAGGGTATGAATCTAAGACTGGCTTCTTTTAGCATTTTCAGCATTTAGAAAACAAGACAGCAGGAAAATGAAGGAAAGCTTAAAAGTGAAAAAACATTATTCAATACAGAAATTCTTGAATGAGATGATGTAAGAAGTTATCATGATAGCAAAGTGGAATGGGACTAGAGGGTAGCAAAATAGACATCATAAAACAATATTCAGTTCAAAATTGGTCTTACCACCACCCCCCACCAAAACCCCACAAAAAAACTTCACACCTTTGTATTATTATTACCTCAATGTTTTTGTCTCAACTCTTCTAGCTGTTAGCACCAATATTAAGCATGTCAAAGTTAGATACACACGATGCTCCAGAGGGATAAATCTGTATGCAACACCAATCTGACCTGCCTTGTTTTCTCCAGTGCAGCCTAATACAGGAAAACTTATTTATCTGTCTTTGCCTATTATCTCAAAGAAACTGTTCTGGCTTGACGAGCTCTCTCTTTCCGCCAGGAGCCTCCATTCCAACATTTATTTTCTTAACTGAATACCCTCAATTTGAAGGGTGGCAATGCAAACAGAAAACACTTGTTTATATATTATTTCATTAAAATAAAACCAGAGCTGATGATAGCTTATTGACATAATTTAATATATAAAATACATAAAAAAAGAAAAAACCTCAAGTTTAAATCACTGAACCCGTTGTTATAATGTGTAAACAGCATCAGCCAAGGCAGCAACAATAGTCCTCTTATGCTCTGCTGAGAAGGTCGTGTACAGGATTAAAGCTGACAAATCTCCATGGGTCCATGGTTCCAGAGAGCTTGCGTCTTCAAGATTAAACCTTTGGCTTTTATTAATACTACAAAGAGCAAGAACAAACCTCTGCTAAACCAGATATGCAAGCTTATTTCAAGAAATGCCAAAGTTCTAAGACAAATTCATGAAGCTAAAAAAAAAAACAAACAAAACCAAATCCCAGCACACTCTCAGGAAGGCTGAGGCTGGAGCACAGGTCACCGTACCCAGCTAACTCCTTGCTAAGTAAAGGTCTCTGCCCAGCTACAGCCTTTGTACCCACAGAACCATGCCAGTTTCCTCATGTCGAGTACGTGCTCAGCAAAGCTTGCAAGTCTATTAGAAAAGGATCAGCTTTATTTCCCGGGGTGCTGAAACTGGCTCCCAGCTTCTCCTCTATCCACAGCAATCCTGGCCCGTTTCAAATTCCTGTCTGAAGGGTCAGTAACCAGATGGGAGACCCCCACGAAGCAGCACAGTTCAGAACCAGCTAGTGCTACCAGTTTCAGAGCAGAATCAAAGACCAACAGAAGCAGACCAGTTCCTCTGCCCCACACTCCCCTGAGGCAAACTTAAAACCAGTACTGGATTGGTGCAAGAAACATGGAAGGCAGTTGTGCAGCCAAATTAAAAGTAACACTATTGATGCTGCCCTTTGGCTACAGTGAGAAAAGTACACCTAGCTCCTGAACAGGCTCAACCCTCTTCTGCTTCTTGACTCGTGCCAAAAGGCGCAGGAAAGAAAAGCTGCAAGCAAGTGATGGGGAGATGGACTGACAGTACACACAGATTAATCTGGAACAGGTAAGAATTAGACATACAGCATGAACATGACTTTTTAGAAGAACTTTGCAGTGAGATCAGCTGAGAGAGGTGAGGACACAGCAGCGCTGCTGCAATAGCGATCAGAAACGTTCCATGGACATAAGAGCAATTACACTAACATTTCAGAAGCATGAAGATTGCATTCGTCCTGTGAAATCTAGTATTCCAGTAACTACAAAACTCTCCCAGAACACTTTTTTTTTTTTACAGGAAAAGGAACTATCAGAAATGTGGTTTAAAAATCAGTTGCGGAGGACAGGGAAAACAAACAGCACACTCAACTCAGATTAAGCTTATTTCACCAAAACAAAGCAACCTTTCTGAACTCCCTCTGACCAATGCCTCTGTCACCTATGGTCCCTCGAGTACTATTAAGTCCATTACTGGGGATTTTATAGAACTTAAATAACCCTGAAAGATCCTGCATTTATCTCTGCCAGGTACATGTGACTCGCATATCAAAAAAAGGCCACTGTACCATACTTGGCAGCTTAATATATTGGAACCAATTTATCACTGCACTACTTCAGTTGTGATAAGTTCACCAAATTAAAAGAGTTTCCTGATACGCTGTAAAGGTCTGTCCTTCCAGCTCAATGAGTAGCTTACAACTGTCATAAAGTCACTTATATTAAAGCAATCAACATAACTCTGCATAAACTGCTTACAATGATAAACATTTATAAAAACATCAGATGTTTTAGTTCAGAAGAGCCATTCAGAAGTCACATTCAGAAGAGCCAAATTCACTTTTATTAGATCAGGAATAGATTATTTAAAACTGTGACACATTTCAAGTTCTACAAGAACTGGCTGTGGCAGAGGGGGTTGGACTAGATGATCTCCGAAGGTCCCTTCTAACCCCTACCATTCTGTGAAGAACAAGACGAGACAAATACAAAATGGGAAACTTACATTTTTTATTATGTTTTTTATTTTCCCTAAGTGTTTCTGAAAGACTCCTAAAAAGTAAAGTCCTACTTGCCTAAAGACAATTCCAATAACGTATGGCTCCAAATACTCTAACAGACATATGACAGGTTTTTTTGGCTTTTGTTTTTTGGTGTTTTTTTTGTGTGTGGGTTTGGTGGCTTTTTTTACCACCCACAGTAGAGAATGCTATCCCAGGACTAAAAAGGTATGATTAAGAACTCTTGGCTTCCAGAAAGCAAGTAAAAGGAATTTTGCATCTACCATTTTACTCAGAGGTCTTTGAGACATTTACTGGAGGGTGGGTTGTATTTTTAATACCTGGCTTGACAATACTGCGTGATTTCACCTCTCCCTTACATGCAATTACAGGGAAACACCATTTACACAAAAGCAAGATGTTGGCTGTCTATTGCAAGGCTCTTTCTTGTAGGCGCTTTGCACATGTCTTTGTTAGGATTGCACCTATGCTGGAGCACAGACATACAACAGATTTGCTTGACCCCAGAAACAATCTGGTCCTGTTTGTGCTGCCTCGGAGCTAATAAGCCCTGCAGGGACAGAAACATCCCTTTTCAGCCTTTAAGCCATAGGTCAGCTTGGTAGGACCTGGTACTACTGCATGGACCTACTGCCTTCAATCTTTGCTAGCTTTACTGCCCAGAACAGGTATTCCCTAAGCTAGAGATAAACAAAAGCATGCTGATGGGCTTAAAGATTACAAATCACGTCTTCCAGTCAATGCAACTGATGAACTGGTCTGTAAAGAAAAAGAAAAACCTTGGAAGGAGACCAGACATCTGTCAGTCAATGCAAGAAAGGCCTCTCCTCTACAAGTGTTCTCAATCTCCACCACTAGGCAGAGACAGGTGGGAGACAAGCAGACTCTCCCATCTCTTCATTATTGGGAATCATTTACTCAAATCATCTATGATCTTCCACTCTCTTCAGTTCAGAGTTAATGAAACAATACCAGACCAGCTGGCAAGAAGCACAGGAAGACGCAATTGAGTGAATGGAGCTTTGATTAGTCCCTGGAACAGCATCTTGGTCCCTCTCCTCTTTCTGTCAAGCTGGAAAACTGGCCATGGCAATGCTTCAAGAACATTCAAGTGGATGCCTGTCCCCTGCTAGAACAGGGAATTTCAGCTACCAAGTTTTAAACCATTTCTTTTATATAAGCAGATAAACTTATTCGAATAGTAATCTGCTGGTGAGGATAAAGACTTCAGCCATCTTAAGTTCCCTTCAGATGAGCAATAAAGGTTTTACAGTATTATCCCCTTGATAGGTAAGTACCCTTACAGATATATTTAACAGGGGACAACAGCTACACAGAATGTTGAGCAACTGCCTCAATGTCAGATGCCAATACAATGACTGTACTTTAATGCTGTGTTCAGTAAGTAAATAAACACACACATTTGTTATCAAATTTTTTAGCAAAGAGATATAGTGGACTGGAGATACAAACATACATTTGCTCAAGGCATGAAACAGAGGAGAATGCAGCAGCATCATCCTTATGTACCAGGGAAAGCGAAAGGAGAAATAAGGAAGGAGGAGCAAATTCTTCTTTGGTCTACAAAAATAGGAAGAAAGGGGGAAAAATTGCACTTCCTCCTCCTCTTACTACTTCACAAACCCAAATATAGGATAATTAATTTTTTATAGACCAATTTAATCAAACAGTAAAAGTGTATTATATGATAAACTGAGAAATTCCTGCAGAATATAAGTTCTGAGACACTTTCAACTGTAAGTCACCACTTGCGACTTTCTCTACAGCAATTTACTGCACAGCTGATAGACAAATATTTTATTATGTATTGCAAATCAATGTTCAGAAAAAACATGAAGAAAAAAAGCTAAATTTTACATATTTGCTTACCAAATCCTTGTGATGAGTCCAGAAAGTCAAAAAACCCTCACCCAAAGTATTTACAGTACAATCTGCAATGTCAAATGGGTCTTGGCTTTTTTGTTCATTTTTTTCTTGCACAAGACAAACATTAGCAGGCAAAGTCCTTCAAAGCCTAATTCACTGTTACCATTTTAACAACAAATTCACCTTTTCCAACAAAAGCTAGTGACATATTATCCATCAACACTACTGGAAACCAGATAAAGTAGGGGAAATCTGCAAACATGCCCATAGTGGACGATACGATAATCAACTAAAATCTCCCTTTCAAGGGATAATTTAGTTCTTTTAACATTCAAGCAACAATTGTAAATGGGCAAAAGGCAAGTAGCTGTAATTCCAGTTCTCTAACTATTAAAGATCTAGGTCTGTAATGAAAGCTAAAGCCTTTCATATGAAAGGTTCATTTTAGTAACAGACACAGAAATGGTATTTGATTTGCATCTAACCCAGGGAAACTAAAAACATTAAGACAATTGTAAGTAACAGGTCTTAAAGAAAAGGCTCAGTATGCCTAAAATTTTAACTTTTAAAGTGTTAGTAACTCAGGGGTGGATTTGGGGGATGATGGTTCCAGAAACATTAACTTGAAATGAAACACAACTCTCCTCTATTTTAAGTTGCAGACTCCCTCCCAGTGAGTATTCAGTCATACTCGTTTGATGAAAATCAGTATATAACTTCTTATTTCTCAGAAGCCCTGAAGACACAACACTGCTAAATTGAAACACAGATGGTTTTGTTACTTCTTGTGCAATACTTTACAAAAAAAATTTAATTACTCACAATCATGCAACCCTACTAGCGATGAAAAGGCTGCACAAGAAATACTTCCCATCTCACCGGCGCTGCAGGGACTTTAATAGGGCAGTAAGGCATGAAATGGAAAGAACTCAGCTCAACTTTTGCAGCAGGGGTCAAGTTTGCAGAGTTAGTATTAAGGGGATAGAAAACATTTGATAAGAGAACACCAAGAAATAGTAAATATGGGACTTCAAATAAGTGTTTTTACATTTAAGCTTTTTGAACTAGGTGTACATTGAAGGTTCTCATTCAGCCAAATAGGATCACACCTACTGCACCTTGCTAAATAGCAGTCAGTCAAATGCCGGGTCCTGACTAACCGAGCTTTTAATAGAACATGAAACTTTTACCATTGTAGGCCAAGGAAGCTGCAATGCCTCCGACATCACTTTAAGCTGCTCAGAGTAGCAGCTGTGCCTGAATACCGTAGCCCTCTTTGCCCTTGATCTTCAGAAGCTACAGAGTATCAGTACAAACATCATAACTACCTCTTTGTCTAAACAGAATGTGTAAGCCTCTGCTCCTCATGAGATTGCAAGGCATTAGATAGTTCTAGGCCGCACCTTTATCTCGGGTACAGAGGCCGGGGAAGGACACCAGAAGAGACAGCTGGCAGCTAGAAAAGGAGCCAAAAGTCAGAGTAACCATCAAAGACGGAATAATAAACGGGACATTGCAAGATGTTTGCAACATAAAGGCAACATCAAAAGGAACCAATGGAAGACAAAGACGGGTCGCATGGATAGTTCGTGCCCAGGGGAATTAGCCAATTAACATTTAGCTAGTTGCGCAAACTAAGTTGATCTGTCTATAAAATTGGGCTTGTAGCGGAAATAAATGTTCGGCTTTGCATCGCATCGGTGTGTCCTGTCGTTCCGCTCCTGCATGACTCTCAGATCTTGGCGATGGTGGCAGTCAAAGGCCGTGGAGCTACCTCCTTCTCTTCCCCGAGGTATGGCAGACAGGGATTTAGGAGTCTATTCTGTCATCCCACGGAAGAGCTTCAAGACTCCATCTCATATTGTCTATGCAGACACACAGACACTCATTTCAGTGAGATGAGCACAATTTTTCTCCCCCTACCACCTGCTTCTCGAGCTAAGGAAGAGGCAGGATACTGAGAGTACCAAGACACAAGCCGAGTGCCAGCTGAGACCTTCCCAGCACAAGAAGAAAGTTCCTGCAGCCACAGTGGTCTACACCTACAGCCAGGATTGCTGCAGTGCCAATGGCAGCTGGGTTCTGGACCTCAGGAAACGTCAGGCTTTTCTGCTTTTAATAGTGGCTGCTCATCATACAAATTCCCTGTCAGAGGGCCACTGCGCTAGGCTCCCCTTCAGGCAGTTTTGGGGGTAATTCCACCAGATTTCGCAAATCTTTTTAGTAACCTATCATCAGGGCTGAGTGTGAGCTTTGTTTAAAAATAACTTTTCATTGCCTTTTCCGACATGGATAACAGAGTAATTATATAACCCAAACGTTCTGTAATAAACATCACTGGTTTACTATGGTTGTAGAAATAGATTTACTGTCTCAAACTCCAGAACTGTGACAATACGTGCAATCTTCTAAACATTTGCTTCTCCATTAAAGCACACCTTAAATACCTTTCTAGGAAGCACATCGCGTGTGATCAAACCAAGTGATATCAGTAAATAATAGCTCACAAGCCAGATAGGAAAATGAACGCTTAGCATAATCTAAAGCTTTGCAAGGCAGTGAAATATTTGGAAACAAACTAGGCGTTCAAAAGAGAGAAGACCCTTACAATATGTATCAATAGATAGATGTATCCAGCACTTGCACATAAACAGCCTCTGAAATTTTCTCTAGACAAATAAGTTCCCCAAAACCAAAATCTTCTAAAACATCTATGAAACATACCTTGATTTTGAGAATAATCTACATGACTCTCTACGATGAAAGATGATTGGCAAATCACCACAGTATGATCCTGTGTTTCAGGCTTACTTGTTTTTAACCCAGCTTTCTAATTTATCTTTTTATCTCTACTACAGAAAATATTTTAAATGGAAGTAATGGTGGAAATGAATCTGGAAAGGAAAGCCTTTCATAAACAGCTTTGCTATATAGCTTTTGGTCTATGCCTAAGGAGCTCTACTGGCCAACGATTAAGAAATGGAAAGGAACAAAAGGTATTATTTACTCAGCCCCTCCAACAAATTTAATGTGTTTCCAGGGAAGACAACCAGCAATAAAGGACTTGAATTCATCTGTCCACAGACTAAATTGCTCAAATTGAGAGAGGGGTCTGGGAAGTTCTTTATATCCTCAAACTTTTATTCTGCATTCCCAAATACAAAAGTCATAATTATAGATTGGTTTAACATATTCAAACAAAGCATCTGGTGATGTTTTACCCAGAACATGGCAACATTCAAATATAACTGCTGCTAACCCATGACATATTTTCTAATCACAAACACCTGTGGAGGATGTTTGTTTTTCCAAGACTGGCAGCATACAAAGAGTGCTCGTGACTTGTGTCACCCAGTTTCTGACTGCTTCATGAAAGCTAATTTCCATTAGCGTCTCTACAACAAGCTGTTTCGGTCTCAACTTTTGCTGCATTAGGCACCTACGATGTTAGGTAGGAGAAAGGACCAGATTCCCAAAATGCAAAGACTTAAATACATACATATCTTGGAGTTGTGGTGCCTCACTGGTTTTCATTATTCAGAAAGACAGAGAGTGAGTCTTGACTTTAAATCCTCCATGCTAACTGCTGTTACCTAAACCGAAAGCATTTGTTTGCAAGTGAAGAAAGAAATCCATAATACTGAAGAGGAGTTTTATCCATGCAAAGCCAACTGAGCTAGATTCATAAACCATACTAGAGGCAGCCAAATCATAAGAACATAAGCAGGATAAAGTGAACATCAGCCTTTGATTTCAGCAGATAACAGTGGCTTCTGCAATATTCTTTCTTCTTCCCCCTCTTTTCCTAATCTCCCTTGTCTCAGATAACCCCAATCACCATTACAAAGCATTGTAAAATGCTGAAGGAAACAAATCAAAGGCGAATACCACCACACTAAGCGAGTTAAATGTGGAGACATCAAAGATATGCCTGAAATGCTCTGCCAAATTTCTGAGATTACTCTTCTGCAGCAAACAGCAAGCATCGGTTATTAGAAGATTTTTTTCACTGAATGAAAAAAGCATCATAGCTGTTTCCAAAATGCCTGCCTGTTCGCATACACTACAATTATGTACTGCTGATTTACTCATCACATTAATGGTAATTAATGCTAACGTTAATAATTGATGCTAAAGCAGCAATGCCTGCAATACCAAGATAACATATATATTTAAGGTCATAACTTCTGCTCAAAGGGGTGATATCAGACAGTCACATTCTCCTTTTGCAGCATTATCCTCTTTGCCAATTCATTCAAAGTAGGCAGTGTTTGGCCAGGACTGTTTGTGTAAAGGAACATTTTAATGTAGACACCTGTTGTGGGGAATTCCCTGCTCAATAGTCCGCAAGACTGCTTAACTGCTGAATGTCAACAGTTCCAATTGCCATTCCTAGCAGGAGTCACTACTGCGTCTGAGGCACACCTTACTTAACACAGCTATTGTAAACATAGGACTGGGGGGAATTTTTAAAACAACCTACATTATCATAAAAAGCACCAGTGCTATCAACATAACCAGGGAAGCATAGGTCAAAAGAGAGTACTCCTGAAAAGCCCACAAAATTAATTTCTGTTTTCAGGTGATGATGGAGTTGCTGTCCTTTCTTTTATGAAACCGAGTCCTAAGTTGATTAAATGGGATGCTGCATCTTTTTACATTACCCAGGGGCAGGAAGGCTTTGCTCTACTGTGCCTGGAACTGCTTCCTCAATTGATTAAAGACAAATGAAATCTGAGAGAACTGCAGGCCAGGAGAACGCTTTTTGGTCAGAGTCTGCGCTAAGGATTAGAAAGAAAAACTATTCCCTCTTCTGCTGCTAATACGTATTTTCTCTCCTCATTTTTATTCAGAATGCAACAAGATAAAAATGCCAGCCTGGAACTAAATGAAGTTTGGCAAATGTAAATAATTTAAAGGTTATTCCTCCTTAGACCCACTACAAAACATTAAACACCTTCCAGCAGTTCGTTAAAGACAACCGATGCAATCTAAACCAGGAAAACTTCTGTTATAGCTGGCTGACAGAACAGCGATGCAAAAGACTCGGTGTTGTACACTATTCCAAACACATGAATGTTAATTCAATCTAAATGTTCAGCCTCTCTGAAACCGGGCCACTTAGAGATTATAAGATAGCGTTTCAAATCTCAAGTTTGCACCTTTGGAGAACTACAAGTCTAGCCTGTATTAATGGCGAACATGAAGGTACATGTTTGACTTGTTATAAACCTCTTATTCCCAAAGCTCTCTTCCTCTAATTCCTCAACTGCTCTGGCTCTCTGAAAGCACACTTTGACAATGTGGTACTGCTGATTAGTATTCTATTATATAATAAACTCTTAGTATAATACAATATACAAATATACTATTAGCATTATATATATATAAACTTCATCTAATAGCAATAAATCAAAGTTTACAGGGAAAAATAAATTAAAGTCCAGATGGCAGAAGGAAAAACAGTGATTAGGCTACTGTACTTTCCCTGCCGAGAGACAGACAATTCACTAGTCCTGGACTGACACATAAACTGCTTAAGAGCTCCGTTTCGAACTTAAAGACACAGTTTGACACAGATTCACCACCTGCCATAGGACAACACTGTCAGTTCACAGTTCACACTGGCTAACTAGGTTTTATGTCAGCATTAAAGAACTGTTCTCAAAAAAAAAAGCAATGTGTAAAATATGAAAGGGAAGAGTTACAAGTTCACAGTAATTTTAATTAATTTACAGTAAAATTATTTTTTTATCTAGATGACCAATTAGATATACATGAAAAATTCACATTCCACTCTTATGCACTAAATACAGCCACCTGTAACGATACAACAGTGACAAATCAACAGGCAATATTTATGAGGCATAAAGAAACTTCAAATGGTATCTTATGGCATGGAACAGATTTCTTTACTAGTGACAACATTTAGATTACAGCCTCCTAACAAGAGATACTCCATATACCTGTCATACAAGTATTTGACTATTTTTGTATTAGTCCACAATCCGTTAAAATAAAGTCTTCAAGAGACAGAATCACAGGTGACATCTTGCCATCAGCTGAAGCAACATCAATTGAAAAGGCAGTTTGATTCCTTTATATTACCAAGGTAATTGAAGATGGCTGCAGGACTACCTCCAGGATGACTGACAGACTATATGCAGTTACAACAAAGCCTTTAAAATTAATCATGTTTTCAACATTCCTACTAGAAGCACACAAGTTTAGTTTATTTTCTTATACAGGGGAGGAAAAGGGGGAAAAAAAACACCACGACAAACCACCAAAGTTGAAACAAGCAAAAAAATGCATCACCCCCTGCAGGTTCAAGAACTATATAAACCAGTTCTTCTATATAAATAGACCTATATATATAAACCAGGTCTTCTATCAAGATACAATGGTCCCCTCCCTCCCAGTATTATGCCCATAGCAAAACTGGAAGGTCCATCGTGCATTCATGAAAACTGAAGGGGAAAAAGGAGAAGATGCCACCAGCACATTATCTGCCAGCCTCACTGACAAGCGCTACAGTAGACAAGAGAGATATTAGAGACTCTTTTGTCATGTATCACCCAAAGTGTTTCTGAACAGCAGAAAATTTTGATTAAATCCCTGCCACCTTCAACAGGCATCTCTTAATTGCTTCTTGATTTAAGTTCTTTTGATTGAGATGCAAACATTGAGTTCTGTGCTGTTTTCAAATTATTTCACTTCCAATGTGCTTGACAAAAACAAGCTATGTTCAGAATATCCTTTCAAGTTGGAAATGCTGCAGAAATGCACCACCACTTGCAGCCTATATCCTCCAATATTTACTAGCCAAATTATAATCCCAACAGTACCATTAACCACAGCTTATTTGCCATAAGGCTGTATTAGGTTTACATCTTTGTAATACACTCAAGAACTGTGTTAATGAAAACCTGCTATGGTTTATAGGGAGATTTATATATTTTTCTTCATGGAGTCTGGATAGCAGTCAACAGTATTAGTAAAATTATTTTACTCATTCTAAATTTCACTATGTACCATAGAGCAAAAAGAAAAAAAAAAGTACGTTTGAGTTCAGCTGGTTTCAGGAGAACTTTAAGTCACATCTAGGAGGGGAAATCAAAGGATTAAAGCAATAAAGGAACAGAAGCATAAGCAAGTATATTGACCAATTATGATTCATTCAAAAAAAAAATAACAGGCTGTTACACAGCCTTCGCTGGTGTGCAGTACAAAGACTTGCTCCAACCTCACACAGAGCCAAATATACACCAACTGCAAATAAAGGCAACAGCAGATTAACAACTGACCGCAACTTCAATTACAGTGAAAAATATTACTCTGTAGTAACTGCCCATATGGTAGGTTCTACCCCTAAGCAAACATGAAGCTTCTTACAGTACACCTCAAGGGTAAACTATAATTATCTCACATTCATCATAGGGCAGGATCATATACTTAGGTAGCACCCATTACAGCAATACTTTGTGGTATATCAACTTGCATACCACCCTCAGCTGAGATACAACAGCTGATAATGTTTGCATGCCTAAAATATTTTAAATGCAAACCTTAACATGTTAATG
The DNA here is from genome assembly GCA_017639485.1 of Pluvialis apricaria. NCBI lineage: Eukaryota > Metazoa > Chordata > Aves > Charadriiformes > Charadriidae > Pluvialis > Pluvialis apricaria. Next base: position 51,559,662 of record CM030008.1, read on the forward strand.
TATACTACTACTTTTTTATTATTATCATTTTCACAAAGCAAATCCATTTTATTTCACATATGCAACCAACTAACGTTAGAAAGTATCTCCAAAGACATTTCTGAAACAACACTTTGAAAGTGTTGACAAAGTGTTTTGACATCTTTAGAATTCTCCCACACATGCTCACCCCTTTTTCCTTTAGCTGAAAATGTTCACCAGTTTCATTTAGAACAAAAAACGCTGAGAATTTTGTCATTTGTGAAACAAACACAGATCAGTTCTCTCTTAACACACACCTCTTAAACTCAGTTAGCTCCATTCCCTGCTGAAAGTTGTCTGGCAGTCCTTTGAACTTACCATAAACACAGAACATGCTCATATACACTAAAAATTGAGCACCCCTCTAGGTACACAGTGTGACGTTTCTAGAAAGCAAGCAGATCATAGTTTGCAGTGGTTCATTTTGGAATGAGGTACAATGGTGAAGAATCACAAGTTTTATTAAACCTTAACTTACAAAGTAGCTATCTTTCCATGAACTTCTCATGACAGAAGTTCCTAGGCTCAGGACAGATTTCTAAGAACTGGTATCCCATTTAGTACAGCTCATTCCTCTGGGACAGCTTTAAGTAGGAAGCTACACAGGACAATTAAGAGTTCTTGAGAACCGGAAGGATGAGGTGGTTAGGTAAATAGAAACTCACCATGGCAATTTGTTAGGATTCACTTTCACCTCTGCCGATTCAACAGTTTGAGGTAGAACCTGTGACACACTCCCTAAGCCTCAGCATAGTGCACAAAACACTCGTTTTACAGTATCACAGTATCGTCAGGGTTGGAAGGGACCTCTGGAGATCATCTAAGTCCAACCCCCCTGCCACAGCAGGGACACCTACAGCACGTTGCACAGGATGGCGTCCAGGCGGGTTTTGAATGTCTCCAGTGTGGGAGAGTCCACAACCTCTCTGGGCAGCCTGTGCCAGTGCTCCGCCACCCTCAGAGTAAAGAAGTTCCTCCTCATGTTAAGATGGAACTTCCTGTGCTCCAGTTTGTGCCCATTACCTCTAGTCCTATCAGTGGGCACAACTGAAAAAAGACTCTTCTCATCTACCTGGCACCCTCCCCTTAAGTACTTAAAAGTATTGATAAGATCCCCCCTCAGTCTTCTTTTTTCTAGACTAAAAAGCCTCAAGTCCCTGAGCCTTTCTTCATAAGAAAGATGCTCCAGTCCCCTAATCATCTTTGTAGCTCTTTGCTGGACCCTCTCCAGCAGTTCTCTGTCCTTCTTGAACCGCGGAGCCCAGAACTGGACACAGTACTCCAGATGTGGCCTCACCAGGGCAGAGTAGAGGGGGAGGATGACCTCCCTCGGTCTGCTGGCCACACTCTTCTTGATACACCCCAGGATGCCATTGGCCTTCTTGGCCACCAGGGCACATTGCTGGCTCATGGTCATCCTGTTGTCCACCAGGCCTTACCTTCTCTTAAGTGCTCCTTCCATACACTGAACATCTGTTTGCCATGCGGATTCAGACAGGTTTTTCCATTTTTCATAGGCTTCAGAAAGGAAACATTACCAAGTATTCAAAATGCACCTTTTTATAATCAAAAACACAGACACTAGGAGACAGCTCCACACCAACTTCAGTGCACAAAGGCAGCTCAACTCCACAGCCGCCCTCTTCCACTCTGCCACCTTCCTGTGCTGCTACTTACAGCCGGTCTTTGTTCTGCTCTAAACTGGCCACAAAGAAGGCCAGTGAGACTTCATTGTCTATGAAGAACATGGAGAATGGAGTTTCTTTAAGTACACAAAGGCAAAAACTATCCTTGGATTCACCAACAATATTTCCTCTTGAAATAAGATCAACAACTCCAATTTTCAGTCAATATTATCTTCCTTAAATCTAGTATGTCTGAAACATTATAATACTTTTTAAGAATGGTTACTACTTTGTAGGTAGAAGCGGAAGTATTTTGCTTTTCCAGACATCACTGTTTCTTAAATGTGTACCTTTAAACTTCTGTAATTGATGTTTCTGAAAAAAAGTATTAAGTCAATTTTCAAATTTAAATGACAAGTCATATTTCAGATTGTCAAACTTCATAATGATAAGCAGTATCTCTTAGTTTCTTGAAAACAAAAAGGTGAATATATTGAAGACAGGAAGCCATACAGTTTCAGACAGATCCATCCAGATTGATGTGGCCAAGGACAGGTCTCCAACTTGTTGCTATAGAAACTCACAGCAAAAGCATTCCCTTCTGGCATAAAAAAAAAAAACACAAAAAACCAACCACATTTTAAATACAACATTTCTTCCAAAACTGTAAGACTCAACACATATTACATACAGCTTTGTGAACGTTGTATGGAAATGCATTTAGAGCATCCCTGTACTGTAAACTCGAATATGAAAAATAAGCCCTGAATGTTACAGTACGTAGCCCTTCTTTTCATGTTTATTTACATGTTTTACTACAACTTGGGAAAGTACTACAAATTGTACTACTATAGTAACACCTGAACAGAGAAACCAACACTTAAGGTAGACTTAGGCATGAGTAGATAACAACTGTAAGTTGGTGCAAGACCTTAACCTGTAAAATTACCTAAACTGGATAAAACCACACTCCTTCAATAAAGCCATAGGTTTCATATAACATATCCACAGACCTTTTAATCACTTCCGTAACTGCAGCAATCACTAACTGACTTCAAGCACTATCGTAACAGCCAACAGATGTCATAAAAACAAGTCCACACAGTTATGAGTATCCAGGATGTAGAGGTCCCAGTGCACAGCATTCATTTGGCTTTCCAGCTTTGGATTTAAACCACACTTCCAAGGTGCAGAAAACTTGTCCAGACCTCTCCCCTCTGCAGCAAGACCCTGAAACTCAACTGCCCAGGACCTGACACTTGGGCTCTTTCACATTCTTCCCAGCAACTTAAACTGGTTCCTGGAAAGTCACCTCTTCAGGCACTATTGCTTTCAGTTTTCATCTTCAGAAGCATCAGATCCTGAATCAGACACTTAATCATTTCCCTTTCAAAAAACCTTAATCTTTACTTTAGATAGCACAATACGTACACTGACCCATCCATTTCATGCATCTCTCATATAAACTCCCTGGTTGCTCAAAAAAGAGGCTAAGCACCTCATAAGAAAATTTATTCCCCTGCTCTCCAGCAGCCTGTTTCATTTAATGTCCCTGAGGGTGTCCAAATTCTCCATCCTCCTACTAACAAAAGTTTTCTTTACCAAAAGGCTGAATGTTTCAATGATCACCTGCTAGCTGATGGGATTTTCTCTCTTAGGCTAATTATTCACTGAGCAGTGCTTATATGAGACTAGAAAATGATCATTTTTTTTGTTCATGTATTTGTATTTTGGTCCAGTACGGTGATAAAGAGATGACAGACACACAGTAGATGAGCCCAACTTTCAATGTGGTGTTTGCCCAGACCTAGCTAATCTCTACAGATTCATCAACTCCGAATTTACAGGCAACAGCAGCGGAGCAGAACTCAAGAGGTCCACATGGTTCATCCTCATGCCCAAGGCAAGATCCAGAACCTGATGGCATTCAGGTAGAGCCTTAAATACCCTGTCCTTAAAACCTGTAACACCACTTCCCCAGTAACATCTTCCCTCAGCAGATTCCCTCTACCAACCCATGAACACTCATTTTTCCCCACGAACTAACACTGAGCTTTAACAAAGAGGTTTCTGATAACTAAATAGAAAGTACCATATTTAACAAGATACTAATCTTGTTTCTTCAGAAAAAAAAAGTTGAACCACTTTCTCTGCAAAAAGCACCCAAGATTTAACATTTTCAGTGCTATTTTCACTGTGACTAAATTTTACAGACAAGAATCCATACTCAAGAGAACATCCCTTCCTCACACTGTAGGGCTAGTCAGGTGAGAGAAGTTTACTCCTACAAGTCATATTTAACAGCTTAGATTCTTCATACAGAAGATATCTGAGATTAAATATTGATTTTATGTTACAGCTATTCATTATCACTTGGCACACTCACTCCTGTTAGCTAAACTATGGCTGTTAATTTGATTAGTCATAACACATGACAAAGACCAAATTACCACAAAAAAAGCCTGCAATAAGTTTTATAACATCTGTGCAGCATCATACTGCTTCCTTTATTAAATACTTATCCACAGGTCTTGCAAGATTGGCACAGTTTATGTGGGTTGTACTTCAGCTACATCTCCCATGGCCTGCCCAATATTGAAAACGTTGGCTGGAGACATTTCTTTCTTAAAATTTCTCTAATATTCCCTAAAATTAGGCTTTTCCTTGTTCCCCCTTTTCATAAACATAATGTCCCATGTTTCTTCATGCTTGGTTCACCAGCATTTCCTCTCCATTGAAACTGCATTTGTAAACGCATCTTGAAAAAGCCAAACCTCATATCTGGAATTGCCTGTATTAAAACATGTGGCACAAAATTCAAGAATGACAGTTGAATGGGGTCCTGCATTTGCCAAATAACTTGTTGAGAAGTTCCGTCCATGCTTTCCTTATAGCATCTATATGGCATTCAAATAATGAGGACAGTCACAGTGGGCCCCCATTACTGTCACAAGCATGATGCACAGAACTGGCTTTAGAGGCACCTAAACATAAGCTGCTCTTTGGAAATACCCTGACATTTTTTCCTCAATCAGGCAGAAAAAATTTGGACCCAAACCTGTAACTTAACCAGCTGAAAGTTCTTTGCTTCTAATGCCAGATTCTTTCCAGTGCCCCAATTTCTCTCTTGTACAGCATAAGGTAGGTCCTACCCTCCCGTCAACTGCAATCACTTTCTCTGCTTATAGGTGGAACAGAGACCAATGCTGAGTCAGCAGAACTTAGGCACTAGCTTTACCCGAGGACCGTCAGGTGTTACAGCAGGGAGCTTTGGGCAAATCAAAGAAAGACGGGGTGATACCTGCTACCTACTTGCTTTTCTAGTCCCAAACACAAGATTACATGACAGCAAGCAGCACACTTGGATCAATGTTTCTTGAAATTAGTGACAAGGAACGTTTTCTAAATGCATTTTAAAGTGCATCCTTACTGACTCTGCAGCCACAACAACCATTAGCTAGATGGCTTTTTTACAGAATTCATCCAAGTCACTAACTATTTTTCAATAAGCAACTTAACCTGACCTGAGAATACAGCGAAGGGGTACCTGTTAAAACATTAAGCACTTACTATGCAGCCCTCTCTCAACAGCACAGTGTAAAGCATCTAGTACACAGATGAAGTTACTGAAAACTCTTAAACCTGACAGCCTGCTTGAGCTAGGAAACAGGTTTCTTTGCATCTTGGAACATTATGTAACAAAACTGGTGATAACCTATAAATAAAGATGTCTTGCTCTTAATGTTGTTAATGAACCCTTACTTCCAGGAAACATCTGTACTGCCCTAGATATGTTTTAATCTTGTCTTATAAGCCAAAGCAGTAGCAAAATAACATAACTAAGTTGCAGCTATGATTCTGATGAAACATTCATTGCGCTCAAAAATAAGTTTAGACAGACGAGCGCTAAACTTGTGACAGTTCAGCAGAGCCTTGCACCAGAGAAGCATGCAGCTGTGTTAACTTGGCAATCACAGAGAGCATCTTTCTCAGAGGAGTAAACCACTCTAAGACCTTTTAGCACAGGGAGAGAACGTGTGTGTAGGACAGCCCATAAAAAAGTGCTAGCCATTCTCCTTAGCAGTGTGGCCTTACTCTCAAGCCTCATGAGCAGAAGCAGGGATATTAAGTGGTATGTTACAGCCTGCTCTGGATCCCTTGAGGAGTTAACAAGCAGGCACAGGAACAAGAACGGTGCCTACCTGCTACAAAAAAAAAAAAAATTAAAAAAAAATCAGAGTAGTGGACAGGAATTCTCCTTGTGCTCTCCCCACGCTGTTCAGAGTGAAGGGCAGGCAGGCTGACCTTATGAAATCACTTTGACCAACAAGATATTGATCAGAAGTTCACCTGCTGGAGCTCTGAAGCTTGTGGAGATGAGACCAATTTCCGGTTCCTTCTTCACAAGGAAAACAGGTTTAAAATGGCTTCGACTGCAGGTGAGGAGAGGAGGGAAGACAGACAGGTGTTTTTGGTTGTTTTTTGTTTGTTTTAAGGTATTTGATACAAGCCTGCCACAGGAAGGAGGAACAAGAACTGATAACGCAGAATCAACAGATAGCTACCCAAATGTCTGACGTGGCATTTTGCCAGTTTGATATGACTCACACAGACAATATTTCGATTAACAGAGGTTGGAAGGAGTTTAATATTTTATCCACTACAAGACCCATGACGCATACTCTGAATACACTGAAGCCTCCTGTAGCCTGACAAGAAAAAGCATCAAACTGGTTTCTGGGTTTCGTCAGGTATAAGAATTTGTTTCTCAAGAAGCCTCTTCACGAGTCTACTCATGCTGTAATGAGCTATGGTGCAAAAGGAGCAGAAGGAAGAAAGGAGGTAAAAATTCTTTTAATTTAAAACTTTTCATCATCTTCTACACAAGGCTCTATTCTGGTCCCTCACCAATTCTTTGGCTAAAAGAAAATGAGAACCAGAGTGGAGAGGGCCCTTCAGTGAGCACACATCTAATTTTTTTCTGCAAATAACGCAGTGCTGGAGATTTGATACTGAATCACTGCAGTTTGTCTTCACAACAATTGAAAATGCAACTGCATAAAGACAGCAAAGCTGATATTCACCAACCCAGCTACAAAGGATGCAGCATCAGGCAAGACATGGTGATGTTTCTGCCTGTGGGTGACAGTCGACTCTCACTGCTTCCTTTGTGCTGTTCCAGTGACCCCACATAACTATATTAAGTGATTAACATATTATGCTCACATGTTCACATGGTACCAGAAGGTCAGTAATTTTTCCTTGTAAGTACGTTTTTCCCAGGTGATTAAGAGCAGTGGTTTAAACAAAAAAGAACCACGTCCCCTGCAAAGAAACATTTTTTCATCCATGCCCAGTGCAAGTTTCTAATGTTTATCACTACAATACCACCACATAAATGGCTGATAAAGCATTCACTACAGTGACGGAAACTTTTGTTAGCCAACAGTTACAGGAAGATGGCTTAAGTCACTTAGGCCATGACCTCCTAAAATAAAGTGACTGCTGACAGGTAAAGCATCTGCTCCGTTGGCAGCTGATCAGCATCGAGCCCTTTCTATGCCTGCCCCCTTTCCCACCCTTCTAACTTTTCTCCCTCTGCAGTCATTCTGAATGTTAAATTCAGTGTGATAACAGCCATCTTTTAACCTGTCCACATGGCTAAAATGTAACAGCTTGGGAACATCTACCATGCTAAGACGACCCATCAATTTTTCTGTAAAATGGAAATTTCACTTCTTTAAAACACTCTGATTTCTCAGCATTTCTGACCTGATGGAGAAGCATGTTTATAAATACAGTGGTAACTGTAAAAACAAAATCAAAGGGGGAATTGATCTTACCCACAGCCGAGGCAAAGAAAGTGACACATTTAGTAAGTTTGGAAAACTGAATACACAGGCAGTAAATGGAAACAAATAAAAGGCAGCAATCTTTTTTACAAGCCTGTTTATGTAAAGAGGCCTATCTCACAAAGACATATTTGGCCTTGTAAGCTTGTGTAAGCTCTCCTCTGCCATTTCTTTAAAAAAAAAATTAAAAAAACCAAACAACAATATCAAACTGCAGATATGACAAAGAAGTTATACACAGCAAAATGTTAAAAGTTCAACCCTCAAGACAGCCCAGTCTTCCCCATTGCTGACATTCTGCAGATGCAAGAAGTCTGAAATTCAAGATTAGGAAAATGCATTTGTCCATGAGAAAAACCATTAGTGAGGCCAGCCAACTTGCTCTAAAAGCCAGTTATGAATATTAGTGTCCCAGTATCCCAGAGACAGCCTGCAGAGCTTCTGTGGCAGAGGAGATGTACACAAGGCTGTACTACTGCAGCCTAGTCCTGAGCACACACTCAAACCGATCACCTTCCTAATTATACCAGACCTGCCTGGTTTGCTTACTTCAACCGATTCACAGAAAACCAAGCCCATCTATTTACAAGTCTGTGTTGTAATTTTAGTCTCAATGACTTTGGATGATTATACTAACATTGGAGTAAATAAAAACACAACAGTACTGCCAAAGAACAGAACCAACACATAATCAAAATAGAAGGATTACGGGTGAACAAGCAACAAAGAACAGTAAATATTATTAATCTGATATCAGGCTGAGAGTCATAGCAAAAAAAAAGAAACTGAACCGATATGAAGCAGTAACGCATAATAAGTCAACCAGGCTAATCACCAACTATTTACATATGTTTATCTTACTATTTTTAGCCAACTAATTTTTTTTGTCACAAAATGTACAAGAAGAGCCTGTCTGATAACACTAACATAAAGTTGGGAGAAAGATTTAAGTTAGAGAACCACTGCTAAAAATTCTCACTGCAGAGAGATTCCAAACAGCTTTGCAGCAGAAAATGCAGATGATCAGCATGGCTTTTCTCCACACATTCATTATGTCATTTTGTTTACAGAATATGGAAAAATAAATTAACATGTAACAACTGCAATATTGTCAAAGAGATTGGTATATTAGCTCTAAAACAGTTGCCTTTTTATTTTACTCCCTTAAAAACATTTATTAGGAGCGAAGATAAATTTCATTTCTTGTAGTATGTTACTTAACTCTTCAGCTTCCGCTAGCAAAGCAAAATTAAAGCTATCAACCACACACAGTTTTCTTAGCTTTCACTGTTCTCCTAATATAGTGGAAATCTGTCATATATTGCCTTAAGTAGTTCTTAATCTTTAGTAATAATTGCTACCAATGGGAATCATACCAGAGAGAGATTGTGAAACAGCTACTTAAATCTTTGGGGGGGGGGGGGGGAATAATCTATGGTATGAAGAATTAGACAGAAACCCTGTTTTAAGAAAGTATCACATGCAAAAACTTCAACAGTTCCAAATAGCAACATTAGTCTTTGGATGGAATTAATTACAAGAAGAAAAAAACCCTATCTTCAAATAAATTCAAAACTACACTATATTAACAGCAGTCTAATATATAAAATATATATGCCAGATTTTCTTTTAAAAAAAAAAATTACAAACCTCAACAATGCTTCTAAAGTGAAACTATATTGTAGACTTTGCCAGCTGATAACTTTCTAAAAAGAAAGGCAATAGAGCCAAGAACATCAAAGCTGACACAAGAACTAATCTGCTTTCTTGCAGGTTGAAAAATCTAATCTATAGCAAGGTATAAGTTTCTTATATGATTACATTTTCCATTACGTAGCACGACAAAGATGTGTTGCTACAGCGTTCCTTTTAATTCCGCATTTTCAGAGAAAAAAAAAAAGGTATCCTGATGAAAAAAGAGTCATAGCTTCTAAGTCAGAAGTAAGCTTTGGGCCTCACTGGCAATCTTTAAGGTCATTAAAATTATTTAAATTCATATCTTAAATATCAACCTATATTTCAGAACTCTGTCAGTACGGCTCATTATTTGCAGCACTTTTAACATACTTTAATACTTGCAAAAGGCAAGAACTACACTCAATAGAAAAGAAATTTACATACTGGTATGTAAGCTGAGTCTGTGTTTCTCCTACCTTTCCACTGTTTTACATCCCTTCTCACTCCAGTTTTCCACTTGTGATCATTCAATTATCAAGTCTCACAGACAACTGCAGCAGCAAAATGGTGAAACACAAACACCCGTTCATCTATCCAGGCTTTCCAATCAGTTTTCTGTGGGCATGCCTTACATCCTCCCTCCTTCTCCTCCTCTCACTATAGGATCTAGTTGTACAGAATAGGCAAGATGCCCCAGCATTTGCTAACTGTGGTATGCTTGTTCCAGTAAGATATAACCAGTCACATAAAAAAAGCCAGGGAAAGCCCCTGTGCTCACCCTCCTTAAATTGTTCGTAGAATCTCTTGGCTTTGTTGTGAAAGACTGCTGAAAATAATCAGTACAACCTATGCCAAAACAAACAGTCACAAAAAGAAAAAAAAAAAAAAAAAAAGAAATCTGCGTGCCATCCTCATCCAGCCTTTCCTCCCTGCGGCAAGCTTGCACTACCCACCCAAGCAAGAACTTGGACCGCATGCCAAAACTGAAGTAGGCCTATGCCGCAAGCCTTCTTTCTTGCTCCTAATGTTCCAGGCACCTTCAGAAAATAGTCACAGAAAACCGACGGAGACAGGATTCCTCTCACTTCCAATTGCACGTAATATATATACCTAGTTTTGTGTTTATTTCAGTTATCTTCCTGCTCTGCTGGCTTCGGCTTGATGCTAAATGATAAAGAAACAGATCGTATCTGTGATACTAGTAGTATGGTAATAGAACCTGCATTTGCCAACTATAGAGACTTCAGACTATTTGAGAGAATAAATAAATAATGACGTGTTCAGAGAAGGTAATAAAATAAAATCAGACATCATAATTCAAGGAAATATTGTTGAAACTTCAAGAAAAATACTGCAATTCAGGTTTCCGTCAGTAGCCCCATTGTCCCATACAGAAGTTCCTGGGCTGAGAAATTACCTTGCAAAAAGTTCCATTTGTTTTCTTCAGTGTTGCTTCTGCTTGCAATCATTTTGTACATAGATTACTGAACGCAAAGTTACCTTCTCAATACAATGGATAAAATGTCCCATTGATTATTTGGGGAGAAAGACATGGGTTCAACTTCTTCACCTTCAGATCTTTGCGTACAGACAAAGTTTCTGAATATTTGGAACTGACTAGAGGAAGCAAAAAATTCTCTTAATATAAACTTCTGTTTATGTTAAAGACAACCACTACTTAGCCTCCACCCAGGAAACATACACAGATGATTTAGAGACCACTGGTGTGGTTTAGGCCAGGATAGACGAAACACAAAAATGAATTACTACTCAATAATTGAATTCACGTGGAGGACTTTGGATGTTTATTACCTCTGCGATAGCAATGATTATTAATGCACAGAACAACACAAGAGCGCTGTGTTCTCCGGTTTCCCCCAGAACCAATTAGTAATAATCCAAAGAGACCAATATTTTTAATCATGTTTTTATTCTTACCTCAGCCTTTCTTCTTCTTTCTTACGAAGGCTGAAATCTCGCTGAACCACCTGGAGCACATGCTCTGCTTCTTCATCAGTCAAACCAGAAAGATCCAGTTTTCTCCCCATTATATACTCTGTCCTGGATATGAACAACTATGAGGAATATCTGAAAACAGAAAAAAAACCCAAACACAAAATAAATTGAAAGCAATGATATTTTTCCCCAAGCATGTTAAAATCACAGGTGCATCTGCTCAACAAAAAGAGTTACTGCCATAAACATCAGAGAAGAAAATTATTCATTTCACAACTATTTTTCAAGTTCCATGCACTAAAAACAATCACCCTCAATTTAAAAAGAAATGCAAAACAGAATTTTTAGGGGATGTTAAATACTACTGAGGGAAGACCTCAGCCATTGCCCTCAACAAGAAGCATGTTAAACTAAGGTGAAACCAGGTTTAGACATTTCTTAAGATTTTATGTCATGAGTTTGCAAAATGCAGTCCCCGGGACTGTGTATGAACTGAGAACATACTCTCCTGTAACACTCAAAAATATTTTGTACTACTAACTACGAAACAACAAATTATTCTAAAAAAAATAATTAAACAAAGTAAGCATATACATTTCAAATGCATTTCCCAGAGTGACTGGAAAGATTTAGCTGTCACTACCACCACAATATCATTATTTTCCCTTTCCATGAACAACAATGGAGGAGAAAACGTAGTAGTCAGTTATGTGTGAATTGAAGGTACTGTAAAGTTAAAAGGACCAAGCTCTAGTTCTATTTCATTAATGAATTATCATCAATTTGTTCCAATTTATTTTCTTGTGACTTTTGTTTATTTTGTTGAATTCTAGAAAATTCAGCTATCGGTATTAATTTCTGTAATTTGATCTATGTAATTATATGACCAATCATAAAGGTGTCCATTAAGTTATGGCTTCAGAACCATCACAGTTTTTGCAGCTCTATTATGAGCTCCTAGCAAGGTATACAGTAATTATGAACACAAAAGTTCTTACGTTATACTGCAGAGGCAATTATTACTGCCTCTTTATCCATGATAAGTGTCAAGTGAATGAGACTATGTAAAACACATATGCTGGTTATGTCTCAAAAAAACATCTCTAAGCAACACTACTGTGGCATACAGTTAAGTGCTCTGAGTAGTATAGGAAGTAGAAGCATGGGGGGCGCGAATCACCTTTATTTTCTAAACATAACAATTCATTTGTTACTGAGATGATGATATAGGATGTGATTCGTTGGCGTCTGTTTGTTTGTTTCTTATACAATATTCACCTTCCTTTAATCATCTGGTTACAGTTCTTCAGACAGAAAAAAAAAACACATGGAAAGGGGTAATGCTTTTTTTTTTTTCTATTTTGGCTAGGCTGTCAATGAAGTTTAGAACACATTCTTCATTCAAGGAAAAACACTTCAACAAAACCACGCAGATGGGATAGAAGCTTAGGTGAAATCAAGATGACGAGATCCCTCCAGTAAGACACATGCTCACCATACAGCTAAAAAATGTCGCAATGGAACAGTGTGTTCTGGCTTGACTCTTTAGGTGTACTAAGGAAGCTGAAGAGGAACATCAACATTGAGTTAATAAAGGCTATAAAAATGTAATTCTAAATAATATTAACAATTTTTGTAGAAAAAAGTGCCACAAAAACAAAGGACTATATGTAGTGTTCACTAATCCCACTTGCAAGGCCAAGAACACATGTTAAAATTAAAGGTTGACTACAATATAGTGAGGAACAACTGACAAGATTTTTTTTTCCAACCCACACGCACACACAAATCTTCCCAAAATTTTCACCAGAACGTTAAGATTTTCTCCTGTCCCTTCACCCACAGCCCTTGCGCCAAAGCCTCAATGTGTACTGGCAAGCATAAGAAGTCATAGAATGGTTTGGGTTGGAAGAGACCTTGCAAGGTCATCTAGTCCAAGCAGAGACATCTTCAACTAGATCAGGTTCCTCGGAGCTCCATCCAACCTGACCTTGAATGTTTCCAGGGATGGGGCATCTACCACCTCTCTGGGCAACCTGTGTCACTGTTTCACCACCCTCATTGTAAAAAATTTCTTCCTGCTATCTAGTCTTAATCTCCCCTCTTTTAATTTAAAACCATTACCCCTTGTCCTATTGCAACACTCCCTGCTAAAAAGTTTGTCCACACCTTTCTTGTAGGCCTCCTTTAAGTATTGAAAGACAGCAATAAGGTCTCCCCAGAGCCGTCTCTTCTCCAGGCTGAACAACCCCAACTCTCGCAGCCTGTCCTCACAGGAGAGGTGCTCCAGCCCTCTGATCATCTTTGTGGCCCTCCTCTGGACCTGCTCCAACAGGTCCATGTCTTTCCGGTGCTGAGGACTCCAGAGCTGGATGCAGTACTCCAGGTGTGGTCTCACCAGAGTGGAGCAGAATCACCTCCCTTGACCTGCTGGCCACGCTTCTTTTAATGCAGCCCAGGATGCGGTTGGCCTTCTGGTCTGAGAGCGTACATTGTCAGTTCACGTCCAGCTATTCATCCACCAGTACCCCTAAGTCCTTCTCCACAGGGCTGCTCTCAAATGATGAGGTAGGGCTTACTGAGGTTACACTTACACGCTGCCACTCAAAGACAGAACAAGCAGTGCCCTGAGACACGTTCTTCCCTTCAGGCTTTGGGATACCTGTTCAGCTCTTCCCATGCAAACCACTTCAGTGCAAAGGCCTCTCTGATGTTCTAAAAGCATGGAAGGGCTTCACTACAGGAAAGCCACATCTGCAGGGAAGCAAGCAGGACTTTTCCAACTAACTTTTTTCACACCCATACATTTTATGGGGAAAAAAAAAAACACAGGATATAAACTAAAAGGAAATAAAACTATTTTTAGCAATTACTGGAGCCAGTGGAGACACCTCCATAGTAGGGCTACAGTTGTCTGAGACACAAGATGATGAAGACACTAGGGGACATCAAAGACACCATTCCAGTTGTTCTTGAGCATTAAGTTAACAACTGTAATTAACACTGTCATAGTAAGTTCTCACTTCAGGTCTTCATCAAAAAGTTTTTGGAAACTTGATCAAAATTAATACTGGTTTTTCACATACACAAACTGTGGGCCATCAGTAAAGAAAATTATCCCTTTGATTCAGTCACCACTGCCAACTGTGAGCATATTTGAAGGGGGAAATTTAGCCCTTAACCTTGGAGTAAGTGGGCAGACCCACTACCTCTGATTTTTTGGTGTCTGCAAAGACTTAATTTCAAGTATACACATACTTCAGAATCACCAGCAACTTAAATAAACCACACGAAAATCAAAAGTTAATCTTTAATACTCTTCCATTAACCTTTAGGGAACTCACGTGATTTTTCCCACAGAATAATTTTTCATCATATTACTAAATCACCTCTGATCTGGGAGTATCTCAGCAGTTTAGAAATATTTATAAACAATGCCTAAGTGTCTTTTTTTCAGTAGATCCAGATCATGCATTTTGGAAATACACAATGGCAAATCCTCCAGAGAAAGCATAACAAGTTACATTTTAAAAACAACAGAATAGTTTCTCAGCCTAAAATAACTTCTGGCCTCAACTGAAATAACTTACTTGAGGCTATTCAGATGTTTACCTTCATGAGTAATACTTCTTTGCTAAATTTCAAACTGAATGCAAGATATAAGCTTTCAGAGCTATTACAAGGAATAATATCCTTCCCTAGAAAACTTTTGCTCAACAAATTAACAGATTATAACAGGAAAGCCTAGGCTTACAATACACGATCAGGCGTTGTTTGAGTAATACGCTAATCCTAATACTTCTTACAGTCTGTTTTAAAATCTAATTAAAACTTCCACATCAAAAACATTTCTTGAATTTAACCGTTGGAACAAACAAACAAAAAAACCCCAAAACACCAAAAGAACCACAAAACCCCCACAGAACAACGAGCAAATGAAATGTTTTTCAAGAACTGCAAGCAATGCTTCTGAATTTTAAAATGGACAAAAGCATCAACACAAAAAAATGAGGTCAAGCAGTGTATTTCCTAGTCACTCACACGAGAGCTAAGCTGTTTGGACTTGCAGTCTCAGCAGAAGATTAGCATTGCAGGAGGGTGGGCAGAAAGCCCACAAACTTTTCTTTTTCTTTTAAAGTACCAACTAACATTTAAACCAGATTTGCTGCTTGACAAAGAGCCACAATATAAAGTTAAATATGCAAGCGGTCACACTGAGTATTGTACAACTTACTGTATTTTGTACACCTTAGTTTTATGCTGTAGCAAAGAAAGCACTGGCAAGGCTGCATCCGTACTGCTGTGTCCAGTTTGGGCTCCCCAGTACAAGAAAGATATGGACTTACTGGAGCAAGTCCAGCTCAAGGCCACAAAGATGATTAAGGGACCGGAGCATCTTTCCCAAGAGAAGATGCTGGGAGCACTAGGACTGCTCAGATTGGAGAAGAGAAGGCTTGGGGGCGTTATGCAGTGTGTTTCTGGAAGAGATCCCTCCAATACCCTTTCACTGCACACAAGAATATCCTCCGATTCTTTCAATTTCTGAGCAAATTTTTAATTGAGATTTCACCCATTTCCACAATGGAGTATCATTTTTGCCTTAAAAAGCTGTTCCTGTGCATTAATCAAATGTGACACTTATGAAGCCAATATCACAAGCTCCTTCGACCCAGCTGTCTACAATTGAAATATTTCACATGGAATACCTTTCCCCTCATGTGCTCTCAGCTTTAGAGTCACCAAACTACACACAAGAGCTCTTCTACTCTGTTCTGCTACTCTACCACTTCCAGCAATTTCCAGGTAGAAAATTGAGATAAAAAAACCTTCTAGTAATTATATCTTTGATTCTGTTGCCAACCAACTCCTCTTTACTTACTTCAGCAGTCTGTCAGGACCTAAATAATCCTACTCGATTGGTCTTGTCATTATAGTTTGGCATTTGACCAACTTCTGCAGAAGTCTTTTAGTATCTTAAGAAATTCTTTGTATAATCTTGTTGGTGAACATTTTGCCCTTTTAAATCGTACAACAAGATAGTCATCTTTCTATGCCAAAAAGGAAGACAAATGCTTCGTCCACAGCAGAGCTCCTTCACCACAATTCACATTTTAAAAAAAGTTTTGTTTAATGAACGTCCAAAAGAAGGGATCACATTGCCAACACAAGGTCATTATGTTAAATTTTTTAATGTAAATGTCACAATAATATCATATATAAATTACATAATGTCACACACTTATTTGGTGACAAAAATAAGGTCTGAGCATTGAAAGTGTAGAGGGGACTTCTGTATTTTGAATTATGTCAACATACTTAAAAAAAAAAAGACTTTAGCCAAAAGAAAACATTTAAAGAACATTACTGTCTGAAGCCATTTCTACTACAGCTAGCTCATCATTAAGTCTAAAATGAGGCATAATTAACATTGATCACAAATTTCTCAATACTTTTTAAACTCCAAAAAAGTCTAGAAGCTGCAGTAAACAACACCATGGGTATTCTCCCATTTTCACTGGAAATAAACTAATGTCCCAAAATAACAAGAGGGAAAATATACTCATTGGAAATACAAAGCGATCTCTTGGGATGAAAAATTAAGCACAGCCCAGCTGACTTCAGCATGAGGACTTGTATCTGGTGCGCCACATTTTAAATGAGATGCAAAACAAAGATCTCAAAGAGGGTGTTATTCTTCATACCAACACTGATTTTAAATGAGATTTACTGCGCATATTTCCTGGTCTATAACCAAAGCCGAAAATTATCTTCCTTTCAGCCTTGTACTAATTTTATGTGATTTTTGTATAAAAACGAACAGCTTGTAAGTTCCTGAGCAAAGTTAGGTTTGTTTCACTGAGGAATGTGGGGGGTGAAGCAGCAGGTTTTAAAAAGAACCATGAAGTTAATTTCCTTCCTTCTGAGAGAAATGTCACTTATTAACGCAAGTTATTACAATAACTGTGTGTACTTCTTGTCTAGAAGAGCACCAAGACATACTATAATGGGGGAAATTGTAAATCTCAAAGGTCAAAGGTTAGTACGGTGTGGTTTTAATTTTTAATCTATTTGGGAAATAAATAGGAGTTTCACATTCTTCTTGCTTCTATATCTTACATTATTTTAAGTACTGAATATGAAATCGCAGAAGTAGAAAAGTTCCACTAAAATGATATTTTCTTTGAGAAAGAATGGCACTTCTCGCCTAAGGATGGCACTCTTCCAGAGGCAGAACACAGCAGATTAAACTATTTCTAAAAAATAGAAGCTATTTTATTTAAGTAGCAAAAAGAGTTATTTTTACAGAAAAGACTAAAGATTACACTGGAGGACTTAATTTCTGTCATCTACCTTTGACAGATTAAAAAAAAAAGTCATACTAAAAAGAGAATCTTGATAATAAATCATGACCATTTTATGCCTATGTATCAGGCCTACAACTGATAAACAAGCATAAATCCCAGTGGGAATTCAAAATATGATATAAAAACCAAATTAATTGACCAGAATAATCTTCTCGCTGCTAACAGTGAACACATAGAGGAAAGGCTTATCCAGAATTCAGCCCTATAGCTGCTAAAGATCATAGATGAAGTGGCACACACTGTTAGCGCATATTTCACTGCCATGGGCTTTCTAGTTACTCTATCCTCCCATTTTACTTCAGTCTCATCTTCCATTGTTTATGTTGAATTTAGGCAAATCATGTTCAGCTCTATTTTCTTGATTTAGTAGCAACTGTCTTATGGAAGAATGCGTAGTCGAGATGATGGGTCTGACAGTATTCTGACTGTGTGAGACTGACTTAACAGTCTCTTCCCAAAATGACGAAGACTGCTTGGAGAGAAAGACAAAATTGGAGCGGCAATGCACTGTCACGCAATTGTATCTTGGATGAGTGGTCTCTTTTCCACGTGCCTTCCATCTAAAGCATGAAATGCAGCTTATTACTGTAACAGACTGTCAACAACCCCAAGGCAAATCATCACAGGTCAGGGAGAAAGCCAGCATGTGCACTTAGGGCATGCAACTGAGCCTGAAGAGCCTAACACAACCAGAAATTTGCAGGTGTGCAAGCATGAGGCTGTAAGGGCTTCCCCTTGGACGCTCGACTTGCAAAGCGGGGCTCAGAGCTTACTGCTATGTGCCCAGGTTCCCCACACAGAGAGAACAGCAGCTGCTGGACAGAATTATGTCCCTTCTTCCACCTTCTTTGCACTCTCAGCCCAGAAGGCTAACCATATCCTGAGCTGCATCAAAACAAGCATGGCCAGCAGGTCGAGGGAGGTGATTCTGCCCCTCTACTCCACTCTCATGAGACCACACCTGGAGTACCGCATCCAGCTCCGGAGACTTCAGCACAGGAAAGACATGGACCTTTTGGAGCAGGTCCAGAGGAGGGCCACGAGGATGATCAGAGGGCTGGAGCACCTCTCCAGGCTGAGAGAGTTGGGGTTGTTCAGCCTGCAGAAGAGAAGGCTCCAGGGAGACCTTACAGCGGCTTTCCAGTATCTGACGGGCACCTACAAGAAAGCTGGAGGGGGGACAAGGGGGAATGGCTTCAAGCTGGAAGACGGGAGATTTAGATTAGATGCGAGGAAGAAGTTTTTCACTCTGAGGGTGGTAAGGCACTGGAACAAATTGCCCAGGGAAGTTGTTGAGGCCCTATCCCTGGAAGTGTTTAAGGCCAGGTTGGATGGGGCTTTGAGCAACCTGGTCTAATGGAAGGTGTCCCTGCCCATGGCAGGGGGGTGGGAACTAGGCAATCTTTAAGGTCCCTTCCAAACTAAACAATTCTATGATTCTGTGATTCCCACCAAAGCCCAAACCAGAACACACCTGGCAAATTGGTCTTCACGCTGTACTCCCTAAGCTTGAGCCAGCATGAAGAAAATACTAAACAAAAAGCTCATTGGTATTCCTACCTCTCTCCTCAGCATTAGGTCAGGAGTGAGGACTACAAGAAGACATTCACCCACCTGTGCTGCACTACACACGCCACATCCTTCTCCCGAGACACCTGTTAGTCTCAGCATTTCACAATCAATGGCCCTGAAATGAGCTACACAGATTGAAGGGAGATGAAAGAAACAGCAAATCCTTCTCTGTTCCTTCAAAGAATCGATGGCAGTTTCTATCTCGTTTTAAGTGGCAGACAGAGAAGGGAGTATTCACATCACCTGCGTAACAGTCTAATACATACACCCTGAAAAAGGCTCAGGCTCAATGCCACATTAAGCCTGGGAAGGCTCAAATATTTAACTCCCTCCTTGTGGAAGAGTATGTAAGAGAACAAAACTCAGGATACTCCTGTGCAGATCCCTATTTCAGATGCCAACATCCCATTTTCCACATGGCCTGAAGGAACTGAATGATACAGAAGGTCCAGTACCACACGAGCTGGGAAGCTGCATGTGTTTAAAAGTTAAATACCTTTCCCAGTACCATGGCAATCGCTATTTGTAAGAACAGATATAGAGGAGCATCCAAATGAAGTAACAGTCCACCAAGATAACTCTTGCAAGTTTAAGATGCCAAAGTATCACTACTGTGTAAAGTGGTGGTAAAGCTTCTCATCCAAGTTAGTCATACCCTTAATCTGGGGATGAAAACACTAAGAGAAAAGGTGAAGCTTTTGTAAAACCTCAAACAGCTCTGGAAGCACTACACATTTTACATTCTCATATAAATTTAATTTTGCATTTTAATAATACAGGCAAAAGAGTTATGGTAAATTAAGAATCTCATCATAACTTGAAAGCCATGTTGCGATCAACCCATGCAAACTACAAAAGTAAACAGTTAAGTGGATTGCTTGACTGCTGCCAAAACATCCATAATATAAAATTCAACCAATATGCAAACACCACAGGCAGACTTAAAATACCCTACACAATAAAATGGATTTTTTCCCCCACAACATATGTTGTACTAATTGATATCCTTCATCCCTCTTACTAAATATCACTCATCAGTATATCCTTAAGCTTGATCCAAGAACTAACCTTTGACTGAGCGAATCTTTCTGCAAGACTAGGACAGAGACAAATTCTATTTTTAGAAATAAAAAAATGCTTCCAACAGTAGTTGCCACAATGAGGCAGTATTCTCTAGTGCTGCCAGATGTGAAAACAAATTTAATACAGTAAATCACTGCTAATTCAAACCACTGACAGGAAACCCCACCGCAAATTACTGCATTTTACAGATTAGCAAGTAAATGAACAAAATAAAAAACAATAATGTCATAAGACTGTGCCTTCTGCATTCACTGACACCTGCAAAGTGCTTCTAACCCTGATTTATGCTAGAACAAGCTAGAATTGTAAGAGATACAATAGAAAAGAGTGACATCTGTAAACCCACATGTCCCATTTCACTGAGACTTAGTGATGAGCTGGAGTTGGTTGACACACAACTTATGCCCCATGCATGGAAAAAATCATTTCAGGAGCAGGTTGTCTTCGAATTGTTTAGATAAACATTTGTTAAGTGACATAAAACAAGAGTAAAACAGAGCCAGAGCTGTGGAAATCAAGCCAGAGCCGTAGAAAGCCTCTAAAAACCAAACTAGGGTCTGGGTTAATCTGTCAGGTGAGGGAGTTAATGGATTAGTTTGTTGACACTGGGACCTACTCTACACTGCTTAGAAGAGGCTCTTGCTTTAGATCCGAGATTGACTACTTTTTCTTATATTGACACTGCACAAGATGGACAGAATCTGAGCCCTGGCCAACAAACACAAACCTTAAGTTCTGGATCATTTATACAAACAAGGAACCTTTTCTATTCAAGCACAAGGCACAGTCAGGCACTTTCTGGAGGTCAAAGGCCAATTTCACTGTCAGGTTTTGACTAGTGGTTCACTCATATTTGGATCCAAACTGGAGCAGCCTCAGAGTTCCTTTAGTTTAAACTAAGGAGCCAAAGCAGTTCATCTTCTTACAGGCTTAGAGAATCATCCAGCCAGCACGGACACCTTTTTGAGTCCCATGTAAACTATTATTTGGTCAAGTTAAGCCATCACCTTTAGGAACTAGCTAGGACTGCTCTGTACCCTATTAACTTTTATTTTTAAAAAGTTCCCTTTATCAGGGCCCACTCTTGAAGACTGAAGTAGTGTTACCACTACGCTGAAACAGCATGCTCCTTTGACGAGCTGAGCCTACATGAAGAACATCAGCTTTACTGAGAAACTTTCGGTTTCCAGTGCTCTACATTAGCTTCTCCTAATTTTTAGACTTCTAGTATCCATCATAATAGGCCTTCTGGACCTTGATACAACACTGATACCAACTTCCCCCCCAAATGAAAGCACAATCTTAGGTATTCTTCACCTACCACAACTACATAGATGACATATTTCCATGGAGGAGGTGCAGTTCACTTAATCACGTGGGGAACCCGAGTCCACAGTATTTCATCCATTGATTCCCCTCTTTTTGACCTGTGACACTACCTTAGAGCAGGAATCTGAAGCTGCATCATTAAACATTAGAAGAGACGGAGGGAGGGGAGAATAATCAGGCTGATCTTCATCTATAGGTGAACTATTTTCTTCTCATTTGGGACTCAACCCATAGCTTTTGTGCTCGGAGTGATTAACACATCAACAAATTTTGTCACTGCCTTTTAGATCAAGCCCAGCTGAGACTGTAAAAACCAACATCACCAGATTATACCTTTTAGAATCCTCCCCAAAGCTCTTTCAATTGTTTTTAAAACCTGGTGTTGCTCCAATTCACGTGCTATGGTTTAACTTCAATCCAACTCACGGTCTGTCAAACA
Organism: Pluvialis apricaria; assembly: GCA_017639485.1. NCBI lineage: Eukaryota > Metazoa > Chordata > Aves > Charadriiformes > Charadriidae > Pluvialis > Pluvialis apricaria. The sequence goes on from CM030008.1 coordinate 51,581,581, forward strand.
AGTGTCAAAGCACTTATGACAGCTAGATGCAAGCATTGAGGTAACTTTGAGAAAGGTACACCAAGCACTCCCAGGGGTGACCACTGAGGGGCAGAGGAATCAGTTCTCATAAGGGGGGAAAAAAGGAACCAACCTCTTGCAAGATTAACAATGGTTAAAAAAAATAGGTACACTCTGCAGTTCGAGGTATTTCAGGACAGTGTTAGCTGCATCTCTGTCAACAGCACCTAAGTCATATGCTGAACATCCATGCCACAGCAATTAGCGATAACGGCACAAACTAGCACTCTTCTATTTGGATTGCCCTGTGACACAGCATCCTGTTCGTACAGCTCAAAGGGGACAGAAGAAAACCACATTAAAATGACCTTCTGTATCAGAAGTAATGCCTAATAAGCAAAGAAGCTCTTCTCATATTAGTTTCAGAAGAGAGAAAACTCCTCATCACAAGAGCAGAACAGAAAATTTACTCCTCGAGTTGTAAACATGTTTTGCTTTTTTTTTCTTTCCAGAAAGAAAACAACAGATTATGTACTGTCTTCTTCCAAGAACAGAAAGTTGGTTTACAACAGCAGAGCCGCATATTATTCTGGATGGAAGTGGGTGGAAGGTGTTGGAGAAGGGATTGTTTTGTTATTAAAAAAATCCCAAAGATTTCAGGCTGTTGCCTGGCTTCAAGACTCATTAAAGCCAGTGGGAATGCCATGGACTTTAATAGCCTTTGAATGAGGCTCTGCACTTCAGATTGCTATCACAAGAAGAAACTACATCTCATTTTCTACAGTAAATTACCTCAGCACCCTTTAAACAGACTTGCTCCAGAAACTATGGCTGCATTGTCACTTATCCATTTATTCTTCTCCATCAACAAGCAACATACGTTGCAAGGAATAGTCCAGAAAGAGAAGATTTCTGGAAATGCTGCATAGCAGAACTTGAGCTTGGGTCTTCAGCAGTAGGACAGGCTAGAGTTCCCTTCCTGACCAGCAGCCAGCACCAGCAAAACTCAGGAAAACTACTTAATTGATTACAGTGAGTCAACTTGAGACAATGCCATCGAAAGTGTCTCATCCTCAAGATTAATCTCCGCAGTGATTAGCTCCTCCTCTTCAATAGCTGGTATTTTATTTGGAGGTGTACTTTGCCTTGAAGAATGCAGAATTAATTTCCTACAGTAATGCTTTATATCTTAAAACAACTAGTAAATAGTAATAACTGCCATAATCTGAATACAAAACACCAATATTTTTTCTTTTATGGCCATCAATTGATCAATAGGTAAATAAAGCATATAGGTAATAGGAAGTAACAAGAAGTCTTGTTTCCTTTACCCAGCTCATGGACTAATGGGTCAGTAAAAATTTGCAAGATAAAGGTTTTTGTTAGTATAACGTTCTTAAAAAGAAAAAGAAAAAAAGAATTGCTCTGCTGTTGAAATTTAATGTCTATTGGCCTGGAAATTCAATGTGTTCCTATTCACAAAATCATACCCATAAGATCTAAAAATTTGTCATTATTGCAATAATGCTGATATTAGGTTTTGACAAGTCAAGCCACTGCGGTCCTTATACTCTGTTAATCTACACTAAAGTTGCTAGGTGATTCATTAAACTGCTTTCCACTATAGCGTGTTTTATTTCTTTCTTTTCAGGACATAGAATATCTAACACGATGGCTTTCTTCTGAAAATGCTGTTTAAAAAAAAAAGCAACGAGGCATTTTTCTATAAGCATTACAAAAAAAAAAAAAGGATAGCACATTTCAGTAGAAGTTAACTAGCAAGCAGGTCATAATCACTAGTCTTTACCATACAAATGAATGCCAGATCTTTCCAGTGTGCCACCCACATATAAAGGGTCTTCCTATTGGGTCTGAGTAAATTCACATAAAGTTTGGAGACAGGCATCTTTACCCAGTCTCACAAAGAGATACATAAAACTAGACCATGACTTGAAATCTTATCAAATTACACTGTATTTAGCCCTTCTACAAAATTCCCTGTTTATGCCGCAGATAAAGGCCAAGTTTCTTTGGTAATTTGAGCAACAGTATGGTGTGCTTTGCTTCACACTGAAATATAGCAGTTGTCTTCCTCTTCCCTTAAATCCAATAAGGTTCTTTTAAAAGAAGTAAGCTGCTGTGAAACTCTGAATATAAGAAGCTTGGGGCTGCTATATTTTCTGGCTGTCAGTGGTCCGCAGGTAAGCCAGAAACCTTCATTATCTCTAAGAATCTATCTAGTAAATAACCTACCTGGACCCAACAGGCAGGTGAATAAAGCCCTCCATGGGAATACTGGATTAGTCTGCTCAAACAAACGAATGGGTTTTCTCAAAGAGGAAAAAAAAAAAAAAACCTATGTTTTTCACGGAACTATATTTGACTAGTTTCTTTCAACTCGTCCAACTTTCCAAGGGCAAGTAAAGGTGGTTTACAGTGCCAAACAGCAGCTTCCAGTCTGATAACAATAGGGCATATTAACATTGGCACGGTTACAAAGGAGTCATATTTTCATACAGATGTACTGTTTATGAACAATAGTGCATTTGGTATATACAGCTTTTCTTCAGCATCACCCATGCATAGTTTAGGGATTTTTTTTTTCTTTGTTTAAGTACAAGTTCTTCAAGGGTTCTGTTTACTGTAACTATTAAGGGAGAAAGGTGAATTGCTACCATGTTCATACACGTGGGTACACCCTATATAATCCAAACCCTGGGTTTAGCAATCAATTGTCAGCGCACTCAGCTGTATTCATCACATTAGGGTGGATGCAGGAAAACAACTCAGGAAAATAAACAAAAGTTTTAGCTTCGCTTTCATGATCTTGTATGACTCCTAGACAGCACTGGGTCAGAAGAAGACAGTCTGCTAAAAAGCATTAACCTGTCTGAAAGGACAATATTGTGTTACTTGAATCAGCAGCAGGTTCAAGATGCAAGTCCTGTCACAGCGGGCAGTGCTCTTCTTTAAGTATCTCCCATCCCAGTGGGGGGCTACTGGGGTGGAATTGACTTCTGGGAGTTCTCACTGACAATTAATGTATCACAGCTGTCAAAAATGATACCCTCCTGTTTGTAATCGCTGTATGCATCGTACTGAGTTATCTGACAAATTCCATAGGAAGCCTGCAGAATCGCCAAGTACATTTTTGGACGCTTGGGCATAAGGCATCAGTAAATATGCTCTGACACAATCCGGTACCTGAGAAACCATGGGTAAAGCAGCAGCCCTGAGAGATTACGTACGAGATACAGCACCTTCTGCTTTTCACACAGCTCTGTTCACTTTCTCAAGCTGGAAGTGAGCAGCAAGCATTACTGTCTGACACTCAACTGCAGGCGCAGGGTCAGTGGTCTCAGTGCCATTCACAGGGAATTGCTATCACTGCTAATAAGTGACTATAAAAACCTGTCCAGCTTGAGGACAGTGGACTCAAAGTCAGAAAAAACGTCTGGTAATATGAGAACTAAACTATCTTTCCTTCCTCCCTCTCTCTACCCTTCCAGAAAAGGGTTATCAGAGGAATGAGTAAAAGCCTTTATTGCCAAAAAATCCTTGCTGTGCCTATTCTAACAAACTCCAGGCTCCACGGCATGACAGGTACCCACATTTTCAGAAACGCAGAAAATAGTAAAAACGGTAGGTATACGGCAAAAAAACACCGTTTTGTCAGAATAGATTGCTAGATACAGTTAACATCGCTGCAAACATGCTTGATGAGGGACACACACGCACTCTGAGGCATTTTGCGATCTAATTTGGTTACGCCAGCCTAAAACACAACACAAACCCCAGCGCCACACACGCGCCGACTTAATTAGCTTCCCTAAGAAAAGTCAGCCCGAGCCATATGGTATTTTCCTCAGCAGCTACGATAAACTGACCTTGATACTAGGAAAACGCACGCTGCTTCTTGTCGGAAGCATAAATTACCAAGCGCCGGAGCGGCGGGATGCTCCAGCGGAACGGGGGCAGAGGCAGCGCCACGCCGAAACCCTCCCCGTGCTGGCGGGGAAGTTGATCAAAAGGCTCTAATAAATAATAATAATTATAATTATTATTAATAATAATAATACACCGCAGTGACGGTGCTGAAATAACCACGCTGTCAGCAGAACGCTACGAAGCTACTCTGACATCCGGCCGGTAATTAAGAGAAGCCTAATACCGTGCCGTCGTCGTCGTCCTCCGTGTCACCCCCCACGCCCCCCCCCAGCACAGGGAGTGGCCGCTTCGCCCCTGAACGCCGCGGGGGGACGGGGGGGCCGCCCCGCCGTCACCCACGGCCACGCACGACCGCGGGACCCGCCGCCCACCCCCTCCATCGCAAGCCGGCCATGGCGGAGGGGGGGACCCGCCGCGGGTCGAGCACCGACCAACCCCCCCCCCCCCCCCCACCCGACGGGGCGCTGCAGCGGGCAGCCCCGCAGCCGCGGCCCTGCCGCAGGCCCCCCCGCACCGGCCCCACGGGTGACACCCCCCCCCCGGTCCCTGCCCCAGCCCACGGGGTGCGGCGGCCGCGCCACCCGCCCGTACTCACCCTCGGCCGAAGGCGAGGGCTGCACCAAAATGGCAGTTCGGGCAGTAACTTCCCCGCGCTCGGGGTACGGGCAGAGCCGGCGGCAGCGCCCCGTCGCTCATGCAGGGAGGGAGCCGCGGCCACCCCACGCCGGCTCCCGGACGGCCACCTGCGCGGAGCCGCCGGGCACAGGTGCCCCGCTCCCGCTCCGCTCCGCTCCGCACCGGCCGGCGCAAGGCGAGAGCCCGCAGTCGCCGTCTCCCTCTGTCTCCCCCCAACCACCTCCTCCTCCTCCTCCTCCTCCTCCTCCTCCTCCCGCCGCTGCCGCCTCACCCTCCCCGCCGGACGCGCCACCGGGTGCTGCTGCGGTGCCGCCGGCGGCAGCTCCCGCCGCGCCCCCGCCGCGCACCGGCACCTGCCCGGGCGCCGCCGGCCAATCAGCGAAGAGGGGCGGGGCGAAGGGCGGGGCTGGGGCGCGGGCTGAGCGTCGGCACGGAGGCGGGGGCGCGCCTTGGGGTGGGGGGGGGGGGGGGGGCGGCGCGCTCCCTTGGCTCCCACGCGCGCGCCCCCGCGGCTCGGTGCGCGTCCCTGGCACGGCGTGTGGGGCTGTGGGATGGCCCGATGTGCCCCCCCCCCCCGCGACAGGCGACAACGTGGGGAGGCTGAGGGCTGGCCCGTGCTGTGGCACACGGCCGCGGCGGCGGGTGGGTGCGTGGCGAGGCGCCGGCTCGGCCGAGCGAAGCCGGGAAAGGGGAGTGGGTGCGGGCGGGGGGTGCCGGTCCGTGCGTGGCTGTGGTGGCTGCGGGGGGGGGGGGGGGGGGGGGGGGGGAAGGGGCCGGTTGGTGCAAACGGACAGGAATGGCATCCGTATGGATGCAGCACACCGGGGAATCACGGGGAAGGTGCGGCCTGGTCAGTCGTTCACATCATGAGTGAGTCACCGCTGTGATTTGGCCGTGGTGGGTTTTTTTTGGGTTTTTTTTGTTTGTTTTTTTTATGTCCCGTGCCACTGCAGATTGCGCCGGATCGGGCTAATGACTTTTCCCGTGGCGTTATTTTTCATCCCCGTTTTTTCATGCTCGCTTAACTTCATTTTAAAATAGCTGCAGCGGTTCCCTGCAAGGTAGGGTTTTATTTGATCTCAGTTGAAGTGCTTTGTCAAGACAGATGTATTCAATAAATCTTGGCAGGTTTTCAAGGAAAATATTTTCTAGGAGAATATTTTTGTTTACGTTAATTTCATGGTATTACAAATACACTGGTTTATCAAACGCTTACTTCTGTGCTAACCTACACTTGTATATGTTAGTAAAATGGGTGCCACACCGGGAAGCAGACACCACATTTATTTCAAAAGAGTATGTAAAAAAAAAACAAAAACCCAAACAACACTTTAGGAAGTATTCCACATCAAATATTATTTTCTATTTGCCAAACACGCCTATAGGTAAATATATGTCTGGGTGTTTCCCTAACAGAAGAAACTTGTTACTTCTTTAAATAAAGGCAAGAAAAAGAACCAGTCATTTTCAACAGTAACATTTTTCAAGAGCAACATGACATGGCAACAAATCTGGAACTGACTGGAAGGAAAGGTCACTCATTGCCTGTATTCGAAGAGTAATCAATAATACACACCAAGCATTTTTAATAATTGAAGAAATATCTGGGTAGAAATCCCTCTCCAATCTTACACTTTTAGCTGAATCCCTGAAAGAAGAGCGTGTTTTAAGATCAGCCGTCAATATCAATTAGCTATAATGCTTATGATTACACAACCGTGAGATCAAACAGGTAAAACTGTGCCCCCACTCCTCACACTCAAACTAATAAGCTAATATTAAGTTGAGTTCAAGAGTAACGTTACGCCCATGCCTCAACATTGTGCAATTAGCTATGCGGAGAGTTTATACCTTCCTCTGTAATATTTCACATTCTTCTCCACTGGAGACAAAGCGCTGGACTCGAGACTCTTTTGTTCCACACCAGTACAGTAATCAGTATGTTTTTACGCTGCAACAGTACTCCACAGGGAAGATATTAACTTATGGCACACTCAAGCCAGCTATTAACAACGTAAAGATTGCAACTGAGAGAAGGGAAAGAGAAGAACAACGCACATGTGAAGAAATATTTTAATGGCCTTGTGCATAGTATGCTGGACTTCTCTGTTTGTCCGCATTCTCTCTTTACCTGTTGGATGTCCTATTTGTCTTCATCTACTGGTTTTGGTGTCTCACTTCAAAAGAAATCAACTTCTCTTTGCACCCATAGCAAGTATTTTCTGATCGATGCCATTCACAGTAAAAATAACCCTGACTAAAATCTTTTTTTCACCCCTATAGGCAAAATCATCAGGCACAGATGGGTGAAACCGAGATATGCCAGGCTTTCCCTGGAATCACATATGACACAGCCATTGAATAATTAAAATAAGTATCTAAATAAGGATGCAGAATAAAAATAAGTCTCAGGAAGACAAACTCTGCAGCCAAAGATGAGACTCAAGTGAACAAAATGTGCCTGATCCCTTTCCCGTCCAGCACGTGGTGACTGTGAAGAGAAGCAGGGCACCGAGGGCTGCGAGGGACACTGGCAACAGTGGGATGGTCATCAGGGAAAGAGGAATGCCCTGTGTGTTTATCTCCCTTCCTATGGCTCTGAAATTCCCAGTCCTCCTCACGTTCGCAAGAGAGTTAGGTTAAACTGCAGGCCACGTGATTTTTCAGTGACAATAACCTCAGCACGGGGAGAACCAAAAAAAGAAGTGCGACCCCCAGTATGCATCTGTAGTACAGCAACCGTTCTGCCACATGGTACTAAATAAGCCACAGCATGGAAAAAGTATTGTAAAAAAATAGATAGCGGATCTGGTAATAATGGGGTGCAGGACAAGAAAATAGGTATTTTGTTGGTGGTGAGTTTCTCTTGTCACAACAGAGCCTTTTTCATAAAGCAAAAAGTATCATCCAAATGTAGACTGAAATAAGCAGGCGGGTTTTCCTTGGAAAGCTCAGCACTAAATCCAGCGGTGGCGCAAGCTACATGTGGCTAAAGGTCTGCGGTGGCCACCGGGTGACGCCTGAACCTGTCCCCAGGCTGCACTGGGTGACCAGCCGGCCGCGCTTGTGCAAGGCAGGCCAGGGCAGGCTGAGTGGCAGGGCCCGTGGGAGCCTGCCTTAGCCCAGCAGTGGGCAACCCAGGTAGGGTGTCGCACCCTGCAATTAATTCCCCTCTGCCCTCAGTATCCATGGAATGGGGCTTGTGGCCATAAGGAAGATTTTTGTAGTGCCGTTCCTACGGTCAGGAGTTTTGGCCATCTTTTGTACGGCACACAATTGTCGCAAAACCTGCAAATGAATTGGTTTCGGGGGAAATAAAATTTGCACTGGTTTGGCATCCCTCAGAGGACACACAGTGGGATGCAGGGAGAGGGTGGTAGCCAATGCACTCAGTCACACTGTGCCATATAAAGGGCTTTTTTGGCAATCCCAGACCACTCCAGAAGGACTTTGTGAAGTCTGCTTTCCGAGTGTCCCAACCTTCTCAGAAAAGCTAGAGGTTTTTTTTTAGTATGGAAATTGGATATGCAAATGTGTACAGTACCTACTGGAAAGGCACAAGTCATGCTGTTAGCCACAGGGACCAATTAGGAACTTATTCCAGCCTATTGCTATCTCAGGGCAGAAAATAAAGACAGTAATAAGTAAGTAAGTAAGTCTCTCTTGCTTTCAACAGATCTGTTAAGAACTCAGAGTATTTCCACAAAAAGTAGCAAACAATAATTTGGTGGTAATAACTTGGAAGTCATTGTAATCTTTTACGTTAGGATCTCAAAGAACTTTATAAATACGAATGATTTTATAAAGCATGTATGCAAAACATGGAGGAGTATTATGATAATTCAGTTAAACTAGTTAAGTAATTCATAGCCCATAAGCAAATAGGAAAGATGTGAAAGGGCTGAGAAGAATGGACAAATTTTTGGTAGTATTTAATATGTACAGCACACAATGAGATAGGCCAATTTTGCCATGACTTTTTCTTCATAGATTTCAACGGTCGGGTTGCCTGCCCTGCAAGCGTCCCAGCGTAAGGAGGAGTTCTGACAAACGTTAAGTGTGAAAAGAGAAAAGGGAAAGCTGAGAGAAGACTGAATTAGGATTATATACATATGTTACTAAAGGAGACAGCTTGAAGAAGTTTTGCTATTTAACTAGCAGCAAACCGTAAGTGAGCTGACGCTTTGAAAAGAAACAAACATACTAAAGTCTCAGAACTGGGATGGAAACACCAGCAAACTGTAACTGATGCAGTAAAAATGATTTGTTGCAACCAGTGGTGGGATGGCGGGAGGTGTATGTGTCTTTTCTCTGTGTGTGTGGTTTTGGGGGGTTTTGGTTTGGTTTGGTTTTTGTTTGGTTTTGGGCTTTTGTTGGATTTTTTTTTTTTTTTGTGGTCAGTAACAACAGGAATATGAGCCAGTAAAAGAGATGGCAGAGCAAAGAAAAAAATAATATGGTGGTAAGACCTACCCACGATTACTGGGAAGATTAATCAGAATGGGACTAAAAGTTTCGGAAGGGAATGTGATGCTGACCGTACCACTGTTACTGCAGATTTGCTCGTTCATACAGGGTGCTCAAATGCAAGCTAGAAGGTGTCCATAGAAGATGCTGTGTGCAGAGAAATGAAGGCTCTTTTATTGCTCTTCCCTCATGCCTGCCACCGAACGCATATGCGTGAAGACAGGATTCAGTTCCTACATCTCTGTAAGTAAATGGAAAATTCTTGAAAAGGTGTGGTGAGTTCTTCAGTTTCCCTGAAGGATGAACTTCATTTTGTGACAGTGGCTGAAACACACAAAGCAGGTGTCCTTCATCCCCAGGGATTTTTTTTTTTTCTTAATATCAGTCTTTTTTCTCCACTTAGCCCCACCTTTATGCAATAACTCCCTCTTGCTCATCAATCCAAGGACAAGCAACAGCAGGAGGGATGTGGTCCACTCAAGTTTTTCTTTAGAGCTTCGTTTATGTCCTGTGCAAAGAGGCACTGAGGGTGTGGTGGCATCTTTTGTATGGTTCAGCAGTGCTCTGTTCTTTACAAATTTAAAAAAAAAAAAAAAAGAGAGAGAGAGAAAAAGCTGCACAGTGCCCAGGGGAGGAATAAGAAAAACCATGCAAGTCTCCAGCTGAACAGGAAAATGCTCATGTTAAGTCAGCTTCGACTTCACAGATTCAAGCGCTGAACAAATAGGAGCGAGTGTTGGTTTAGCTCTTGTTCTCTTGTGTTCAGTGATATTTTCTTTCAGCCTCGTTTGATTTCTTTGTATCAGAATCAACAGCCGGCTGTGAAATTTTGGGTTTAAAACAAACCCATCTAAACCCACTTTGTTGTAGTTGTTTCTAGAGCTACTCTCTTGGTTTTACTGGTCCAATTCTCTAGCACTGTCAGAAATTGTCTGTTTGCTTCTACACATAACTTTTACTTAACGCCTCTGATGCCTAGAGCCAGACTACAGTCAAGTAGATTGTTTTTCATAGAAAGACCTATTAAATGCTTTTCTGATTCAAATAAATTGAGCTTCATCATTATTTGAAATTATTAAAAATTTAATTTTAGAAGGTGTCATCAACCCAACTGCCTTGGGCTAAAGCTGACAAACGAAGGTGATGGTGTTAAGAGCTTCCCCCGCCCCACCCCTTATTATAACTCTATACAGAGAAACTATCCTCAGATGCAAACAGTATACATTATATAATCCTCTGCTTATATTTTACAAGCAAAATCACAGCAATAATGTAACAAATTCTCATGAAGAGTCTTAAAAATCCTAGGCAGTGCAAAACCAGTGAATTGCTTTAAGCAAGATTAGTCAAAAGTAAAATACTTTATATTAACTTCTTAGATTTTAGTATACCCTGAGTTTTCAGAAATTCTTTTTTTGAAAGAGACCCTAATTCTGAGGGTAATTTCTAAATGGAAATAGGGCCAACAAAACCAGCTGAGCAGAGTTTTCCAGCCTTTTATTTGGGGGATATAGGATTTAGCCACTTTTGAGATGCAGAGAAAAGGTGAGCTTCCTCACTTTTTTCCTTTCCTATTAGACCATTGCATGGGAAAAGGTACATTTTCATCCACACAAGTGTTTACACATTTAGGAAACTTTTACGCAGCCATCCTGTACGTAAGTCCCTACTTCTGTGGTGTTCATCTGTTCAGAATCAGTACCACATGGTTGAGGAAAAAATGGATGTTGTGAACAGTAAAAATTCCCATCCACCCACCCCCCAAAAAAATGTGGAGCAAGCTCTTTGCAAATGACAGTGTAGTTCATGAGCATGTCTGAGCCAGGGAAGCAGATCGTATTAATTAGATACACTGACCGGTAAGATTTCCCCCGGCACAGCAGTAACAGATATTCTGAGAAACTTGTCTCCACAATGCATCGAGCAGAGGTGGACATTAAAATAAAAATTATCGAGCAAAAATTATTTCCATGATGACTCTTTCATCAAGGTAGTTTCTCTGTTGCCAAACACAAAGCTGAGAAACAAATGCATAGCAGCAATAGTTATGGCAATTAAAAGAAAGTTGCCTGCCAGCATCCCTTTCCAGAAAAGAACTGAGTCAAAGTATTGTGAAAGCAGATGTGTCAGATGCCGGCGCATCTAATCACATTATTGTTTGACATATTCTTGCACAACCTCTCACATGCTTTGATTATGCTTAGTACCCTTTGAGCTGTGCTCTGTACAAGACCATAGAAAATACATTGTGCTTGTTTCAAAGAGCTTACCCCATGAATGCTCTAATTCCCCTCCCTGGATTTTCTGTAATCAGTTTGTTCCTTGGTGTTTTCTCACACACAAAGTAAAATTCTTCTTATTTAACTTACCCCCAAAAGAGCATGGGACGTACTGGAGCAGGATTATATCTGTCACAAGCTGCCAAAATGACTGTGTGGCTTTATGCAAACCAAATCCTCCAGGGATTGTCCCAAATTCACACAAGTCTCTCTTTTCCATATATCTGTCTTGGGACCTCACATCAGCTGTTTCACTTTTCCATCTTGTTGTTAAGGTATCGTGCCTGACAGGACCGTGTCACTTCTTTCACCTTGGCTCGTCCTCGCTGGGGGCTGCAGGCGTTGCTCAGATGCGCTCGTCCGCAAGACTGGGATCAGCCCTGCAAGGCCAGTCGTTCCCCTCCTTCTGGCTCTGCCCAAATTAACAATGTCCTATGGCAAACTCGACTTCAGGAGTTTCTCATTTTTATAATTCCTACGAGAACTACCTTTCCAGTTTGGAAACTGGAGTATATCAGCCCTGCGGTAGACCCATGACCAGATGACATCCGCCCTCTTTCTCTGCTCTGCTCTCAGACTAACAGGGTGTGTCACTCCAGACAAATATTTATATACTGAACTTCATTTCCTTATGCAAGTTCCTGGTGAATGTATAAAAATACAGTAACTGGAATTTTAAAACCTAAAATCTATTAATTAAGAATTTAAGGGGAGAGACTGGTCTCTAATTGCACAGCTCAAACTGTTCATTTTCCTTTGGGTGCCAATTATTATTGTTCTCCTCAGTGGCATCTCCGCTGTAGGCTGTGGGGTAATGAAGAAAGCTGAGTAAATAGTGCATATAAGATGTCTGTGAATCATTAACAAAGTCATTAAAACAATTATAGATTATTTGTACTGAAATAGGGTCTAGCACAGAGAATGTTAGTTGCCTTGTGCACAGGCAGCCTGTGGTACCAGGAGTAGAAAGCGCTGCAGCCAAGCCTTAATCCAACGGTCTCTCTAATAAAATGAGCCTTTCTTTCCTCACGTCCACTTTGGAGGCCCTCCATTGTTTTCTCGTGGAGGTTCTTATGAGGGATTATTCTGATGCCTTGGCTGTTTGTCGATTAGACAGCTCCGTGACAGTAAAGATGCCCACAACCCCTGCGGCAGGGCTCAGCAGGGCTGACAGCCTGGTTGACCTTGAGGGCAAGCGTTGAACCCTCACTGTAAACCAAATATAAAGTTGTAGACTGACATTTGTTTACCTTAAATACACGTAGGCATGAGCATGACCATCAATGGCCTTCCTGGGCAGGTGAGTTTTCCATGTGTTGGTACCCCGGTGCTGCACACGTGCTATCACGTTCGCGGTAACAAGTTGCTGCTGTCTGGATCCTCCCTGTATGCAAACCCACTTAGATCACGCCTCCATCGACATGTGCAATTAAGCTGTTACAGCCAACACTGCCCGATGGTTTGATTTCTGGAACAGCAGATGGCCCACAGCTCTTACTGGAAACTTCAGCCCTTTTTATTTCAGGGCTCCTGCTTCTGTAACTTTATGTCCTCATGCCTGAAGAGTGAAGCTGGAGTGGTCCTGCGGTGACATCTGAAATGCAGTCCCACTCCTGTTCCCACGCCTGGTACAGAAAAGTGAAGAATTCTCTCTTCTTTAATTAAACTGCCTTAGGTGAAGGTCATTAATTTTTCTTTTTCTATGAAAGTGCTATGGAATGTAATCCTTGAAAAAAACCAAACCACTACAATTATGTACTGCTGTGGTAGCAGAGAAGAGATGAGACAATAAGGTTTCCACAGCAACTATTAGTGGTGACCCAGTGTACATCATAGGTATTATGTGACTTCATTACTTCTAAACCGTTAGATGGTCTATATTAAACAACATTAACGGGAACAGATTCAGTTACAGTTTTAATACCAAATCCCTGTTGATGTACTTGATGTAAATAGCTTTACTGCAAGCTATAATTCTTTAAAAAAAAACCCAAACCAAACAGAACAGCAAATAAATTGTCAGGCCAATGTTGCTGTAAGACTTTAGCTTTTATGTCTGAAGTTCATTTGTTTCACTTGCAGCTATATTGCCCTTTCTTGAAATTTAATCTTACTGCGACTGGATGTGTAAATATATTTTTAAAATCTCCATATCAAGTACCAAACAATTGAAAAGTGCTCTATCCTTGAAGGCATTATCAAGCCTCTTCACTTAGTGGAAGGGGGTATTTTGCCAGTGGAGAAGTGAAAGGGGAGTGCAAAAAAATAAGCTGAGAAGATTCAGTATCCCTGTAGCCCCCAGACACAGCTTTATCTGTGAAGTGAGGTTCTCCGAGTGCAAGATGGTAATGATAACAATGAATTCTTGATAAGGAGCAAGACAGAAATACATAGGATTTTAGCAGCTGCATGAATAATAAAAGTAAAATTCCTTGGATCTGTTCAGAAAGTCTAGTTCAGGAGCAGGACATTTGCACCAGCTTCTCTGGTCAGCTCTAGTACCCAAACATCCTTTCCTACTTATAGAGAAAATTATAAAGGCCCAGGTACACACACTTGTGGAAGCTGGTATCTCAAATGTAGGACAAATCTGGGGCTCAGGGAAGGGCAAAAAAGGAATGACATATTAAGTATATTTTTGAGCTGTGTTTGTTAATGGAGGGATCCATTCTCCTAATCTTCCCTGGAGCATTCAGTACCCTAGACCATAAAAGATATAAAAGCATGCTGCGCTCTTCAACTTTTTCTTAATGTTTGGCATGATTTGCATTTTAAAATAAACACAATCAGACCCAGACACTTTGCAGTGCATCCTACAGACACCACGGGAAGGAAAGAACGAACTCCACATTGGAGATGTCAGTCACATCCTTTTCTACAAGAAAATGAGAAGAGACTGTGTGATGAAAACGATATCTGAATCTGTATCAGGGAGACTACATTTGAAACAGTGGCACCAACAAGGTGAGTCTCGGACAAGCTCATTACTCTCTGGGTGTGAATACTTTGGTAGTTTTTCTCTTAACTGCCCTTTACTTGTCTTGCAGGGTCTGAATGCGCAAATTATTCTACCTCTCCCTGCCTGTACTGTACCAAATGTATTATGGATGAGATTAATAATTTCAAGGCAGAAATAATTTCTTCAGGAAATATGGGCCAGTTGCTTTCCAAATTTTTTATGTGACTATGTTTATTATTTTTCTTATTATGTTTTATTATTTTGAAGATTTTTTGAATGGTGTCTTGTGACATTACACCTTACATACCCATCCAGAAGATGAACATGCTTGAGTTGCAGCCAGTATTTCATATGTGCAAATAGTTTCTTCTTACCTAGAATATCAAAGCGTAGTTTTCAGCTACTGACTACTAAAACTCTACTTCTCAAATTAGATTGTCCTTTTTCCCTGTCAGGATAGGAAAATATAGCATATACCTACTATTTGTTAGCTTTTTAATAAATAGAATAATAAAGGACATCAACAAAGAACCCAGCAGCAAATGGAACTGTTCTTGCACTCTAAATATGGAGATAAATTGGATTTTTTTTCCATGATAAATCTTCATGAAAACCACTAATTTATGTCTTTGGCCTGCTTTCTCCCTCTACTGGTCTGAAATAGAATCTTTCCTATAGGAAATTTCAAGACCTTCCATATTAAAATCTGACCTTTGCATTTGTAATACAGCAAAGAAAACATGATGCCCCCGGTGCTTGTTCCCTGCGATACTAATGAATTACATGTCTCTCTAGTTCATGGACAAGAACAACAGACATTTTCAATCATCTGGCTGTACTTAGGCTGTTTCTTCTTAATATACCTCCTCTCTGTAGGGATTTGAGCTTAAATAGTCATGTGATAACATGAGAGTTAATCACAAATCCATGATTTATATGTTATCCTGAACCTCATTCAAGTTATAACCACTGTTTGAAGTTTGCTCTCTGCTAAGCAAAATGGAACACGAATGGAAAAAGGTGGGGGACGATTGCCATTTTAAACACATTGTCATGGGAAGAACATCACAAAGTCTCTGAGTTTGGGAGTTTCTTGCTCATGAGAAGCCAGCCTGGATGAGGGCTGCATTCAAATTATGTTGTCATGGTGTTTGTTCCTCCTCAGTCATGTTTTTCTCTCCTTCGGCAGCCACACAGTGAGCTAGCTCAAGGAAGTGGTATGGCCAAAATCTGCCTTCCCATATACGTCTCAAAAAGTTATTTTTTAGCCAGCAGATTACACTTCAGTCAGCTTAACGTCAGAGCGAATCACAGTCAGAACTGATCACAGTTCTGCCATCTCCAGGTTCTCCATTCTTCCTTAATAGACCTTTAATTTGACTTACTGCATTTCCTGTGCTCTCCCTTCCAGAAGGAGCTGATCACTCTGTCCCTGGTTTATCTTTACTTTGTGCCTGAAAGGTGTCCTTTAACCCACAGCGCCAACACACAGGTGAGCGTGCCGACACTGAAGCCCACCTGCATGCTCTGCTGGATCAGGCAAACGTGTATTCCCACCGGACTCAGGGGAATGGGCTGGTACTGATCATGCTCAGATCAACACACCCTGGACATCCGTCATCCTTGTGATCCCTTCCTCTAACCTACGGAAGAAATATTGATTTTCGGCATGACTCGTTGACAAATTTTTACCTTGCTGTTTGCCATGGACGACGGTTTGAGTTATGATCTTCCTCCATCCACAGCAAAAAAACCAGATGATCTCTTTCAGAGCTGAGCTCTGCAGGGGCCGGTGTAGGTGGCTGCTGTACCCCAGTGAGTAGCTACTCCATGGCACCAGGATGCTGAGGTTTGTATTCCTGGAGCAGGAATCCACTGCATTTGCACAAGCAGCAGATCAGGGACAGCAGAGCCACAGGGGAAGTCTCCCAAGTCCGGGCACATCGTAGAGCTGTTTGCACAGATAGCCCAGACTCGTTTGTGCACTGCAGGTGGCTTTGCTTTGCAACCTCAGCAAACCCAGTTATTTAGGGCCTATAAAATTAACGGCCTCTTTTTTTTAATTTTTTTTTTTTTTTTTTTTGTACCACAGCCTGGTCCTATAGCTTTGAGTCCAGAAAAGGAAGGGAAAAAAAAAAAAAGAGAGATTACCAAAAGTAAATGTAAAAAAACCCTGCTTGTAAGCACCATTAGGCTTTATGGCAATGTGAAATGTTTGCTGAGGAGCTCAGAGAAAAGGAAGAGGAGCAGATACTTGACAGTGTGTGAAAGTATATAACCTTGCTGTCAAAGGAGAAAAGACTGTTAAGATAGAAGAAAGAAGCCAAGCTCAGCGTCAAGGATGGCTGAGCAAGTGTTTAAAGCTAATCTCTATTTGGAGAGGTAGGCAGGAATTCTGAGGTGGAAAAAAGCCAGAGAAGGCCAAACCCATGTGGCCGAGAAAAGGAGAGAAATACTCTGAAAAAAAAACCTACAGGCAGCAGAATTAGGTACTAAGAGAGCAAGTCTTAATGGCAATATTTCTCACACTCTCATCTGCAGGGCTTCCTGGCTCCTAAATACACGTGAATGAGCAAAGGGTGCCTGTCTCCAGGTTAGGCTCTTGTCATATGCCACTGATGCTGAGGCACGCATGAGAGGGGCCAGTCCATGCCACCGTGCTGGGGCACACATGCCTGCACGCCCCAGACCACTGAAGCCACCCAGCCTCATCTCCTCTCCCCAGCCCTGGGCAGCTCAGGGTGCTCCCATCCTGGCGACTGGGGGAAGCTGGCTGGGACCACCAGAACCTGTGCAACCTGGCATTTCTCCCTTTCGCTGCAGTACTTGATGCACAGCCCCTATGCAGCGGGACTGGGGTGTGCAGCCATCCTCCAGGAGAGCAGAGGA
The DNA here is from genome assembly GCA_017639485.1 of Pluvialis apricaria. Taxonomy (NCBI): domain Eukaryota; kingdom Metazoa; phylum Chordata; class Aves; order Charadriiformes; family Charadriidae; genus Pluvialis; species Pluvialis apricaria. The sequence goes on from CM030008.1 coordinate 51,598,759, forward strand.
GGTGGGCGCGAGCTGGGGCTGCGCCGAGGAGCCAGGGGAATTTTATGGCCCCAGGCCTTGCCCTCCTAAATGGAAGTTTCTGTTGCTGCATTAAGGAGACGTAATTAAACATGAAGGGCAGACACCACTCACCCCTGGCCTCAGCCAGGCCACGATCTCACCTCCCAGCTCTATGGTAAAATGTACCCATATTAAGGCTGTCTGGGTTGAGTTAAAATTCAGTGTACGAGAGCTTCTTTGAAAACCATTACAACTGCCTGTGTTCTGTCTCACTGCTTGGTTCGATGAAGTCAGTGACAGATCCGAACCAAGTGCCCAGGCTGACCAAGGAGACATTTAGCTTCCTGTTCCCTCTAACACATTTGATGGTGTGTCGTCCATCTCTGCATGCCAGGATGAAATGGGTGGGAAAGAAAGCAAGAGGAGCAGGTTCTGCTCCCCCCACCCCCGCCAAAATCCCTCCACATGGAGCAGTTTCTCAGAAGGGGAATGAACGTGGCTTTGCCGTGCGACAGGGTGGGAGAGGAGAGGATCACAGTGGGTGCCAAATCCTTCTTTATCCACCCAGACAATCAGGACGAGGCTTTGATTTCTCAGCAAGCACCGGCTGCGTCAAAGCTGCTGGTTGTGCTTGTGTGCTTCCCGTGGTGCTTAAATAGAGCAACTGGGCACCGTCTGCACAGACACGATGGGCAAAAACACCCCCTGCCCCAGGTATACGTGCACACAGCAGCTCTGATCGGGAACCAGCTGGGAGAGGAGAAGGGAAATGCCAACAGAGCTGGCTGTGCTCAGGGAAGGGATGCGCTGTGACCACGGAGGGACGAGCTGAGGGTGTCTGTGGGAGCAAAAGGAGCTGCAAGCTGCTAAACCAGAGGAGCAGGAGTTGTGAGCATGGCTCAGACAGGTCCCAAAACACAGCCCTGGCATGTGATAAAATGTACCCAGAGGCTCCTGCTTGGCTGCCAATTGCTCATTTCTCTTCATCCAACTAGAGACGTTTAATCCCACCAGCTTAATCCCACCAGTTTAATGCCCTCTTTGATTTCCAATGGCTGGAAGGACCCACATCCTCTCACCAACTTAACTTGTGATTGTGGTTTGGTAGCTCGCCACAGACACACGCCTGTTTGCGCTGCACCCCTCAGCCCTGGGCTGCCGTGAGCTCACTCGGGTGTTATTCCCATTCAGCCGTGGGTTTCAATGGCATCTGAACTGGTGTCAAACGGGCATCGTTATCCCTCACCGTGTGCTCGGGCTGCGGAGCGGGTGCTGGCCCAAAGCTGCCCTTTGTGGGCCAAACCCTTCGCACTTCACAAGGCTGGAGCCAGTGGCTTCAGTGTGCTTCTGCCTCGCCCCTCCCAGCTTTCTCCAGCCTGTCTTGCTTTTGGAAATTTCCCTGACATCATGCTGAGCAGAACTGCAGAGTCCTACCTAAAAAAAAAAAAAAAAGGGCAAGCTGGGGGAGGAGGAAATAAAACCGATCCCGTTTCTGAGGATGGCTGAAAGCTGCTTTGCCATCAGAGCCTGACGGTGCTCATGTCATGTCTGCTGTCTGTTTACTTCTTGAATTCCCTCTACAAGTTACCCTAGTCAGAGGAAAATAAAAGTGACGAGCAGCACTGACGTGTGCATGCTCTGAAGAGAGCAGGGGCAAAGTCCTCCGTGAGGTTTTAAAAATAGATGTTCAGCAAAGGGTACAGAAAGGTAGACTAAGAGTTTCTTTACCCCCACACGCGGCTTCTGTAGGCACTTTGAATGCTGGTAGTGTCACCACATGATTTACTGGATGTATTTAACTAGGATGGCAAGGCGCACTGCTAGGCGACTGTCAAAATGCGAGGATTTCATGGTTTGGGATCATTATCTAATCCGCTCCTCCAACATAGGAAAAAAAAATAAAATCATACAGCTTTTGCCTTAATCACTTGCACAGTTTCCTGACATATTTGCAGTAGAAAAATTAACACATCATCAGTTACTGCAGATCAATTTGATGTATGACAGATTAAGATCTGGAAACACAGTGGGGATGTGTTTGTGTTTGGCTGGGCATTTTCCTCTTTCGAATCATCCTTCTAAGCTTCCCGGAAACTACTATAATATACACAATTCTCATGGGTTTTTTTTGTGTCCCTTCTTAAAATATTAGGAACAGTGCACAATATCACAAACTCTTTAACCAGTCAAGCACACGATTAACAACCAATTTATGTGTTTTGTCTGCAATTTTCCTCAGCGGCAGCTTTAGTGGACACTATTGCGCAGTCTTGGCTCGGTTAGAAACCTCAGATTTGCCAAGACAGTTGCAATTAATTGAAAGTTGTTTCTATTACCTCTAAAGGTTGCTGAAAAGAAATTATATACTCAGTATTGCCTACCAAGAAAGGCATTCACAATTATATGGAGATGATATCCAAGCCATTTAAATAAGTTTTTATCATGGGCTAGTAGAAGGCTGTACAAGGCCAATTAAATTTCTTACTGCCATTAAGACAGAGACAACTGTCTGTGTGATAGGAATTCAATAGCATTATATTTAGATACTTATTTTACAGTAAAAATACATCAGTGGAAAATGGAAAATGCTCCAGTTACCAAGTACTCAACTAATGCATACTAAAAATGAGAAATACACCCAAGAAATTTACTTTAAAAATACATGCTGGCCTCAGTAATTCTTCACAGTCATCAGTGGATTACACTGTAAAGGGAATTTTGATTTCAGCGCCTTAATCCTAGGCTACAAAATAAGCTAGTTTAGTGAAAAACTCCAACCAGAATGTGCATCGCAGAGATCAACAGCAATATTCTTCAGAGGACTTTGTTAGTCCTGCAGCAATTTACCCAGCACTAATATTGGCCTGCCTGCACACCACAGCCACCACCAGATCTGCGTTTGTTTTACTGGATCTGAGGTGTTTATACTACTTTTGTAAAGTAGCAGACATAGTAGGCCTGATTCCTACCCATGGATAGGTCCAGGGTATCAGTGGAGTCAACCTGGCTTGAGTAAGAGGAGATGTCTTCTACTTTGGTGCACCATACTGTCCCAGAAAAAACAGAAGTTCCCTCACCTGCCTCATGTTAAAAATGAATCACATCCTGGGGTGCTGGAGAACAGCAGATAACATCTGGAAGAGAAAATGAATTATTCCTGTTATTAACGCTCAGAAAAATTAAAATTTCTGTAGAGCTTTGCAGAACATGTACAAAGACACTCAAGATGTGTCTGCACTACCGGTAATAGAAACCCACCCCCAACTACCAAAAATGAAATTATAATTCCAACAAAGTATTCAGAGAAATGCAATTATCACCAGGAAAAAAAAAAAAAAAGAAAAGAAAAGATTCATCTCCCAACGGTGATGAATCCATTCTGTTATAATAGGACAGGGAGTCTTTCAACTCTGGAAACTTACACATCAGCTGGGAACAAACACTTACAGGACAAAACACTTGACATTATTTTTGCTCTGAGCCATCCAGAAGAAATAACATTGCACGCCACAAGCCAGTACCATAATGAATCCGGAAAAGGAAATAAAATTACTCAATGTCTGGCTGAAGCCAGTGCTATTTATCCATTTTATGTAAACACTAAGAGAAGAAACCCTTTCTAGCAACAATTCCTAGCTGAAATGCCTTCAACATCATGGTTTTTCCTGGCTAGATCTGACTCTTACTTTGCACTGTTCCTTGATAAACTTCTTGTTACTCACAGGCATTTTAATAACCAAATATTACTGAACATACTTCCCCTAAAATTGTGACAATAAATTCCCAATTTAATCTATTATGCAGTTTATTTTTGCTGCAAGAACATACGTCCCTTTTATCTCTCCCCCGAGTCACACCTTTATAAATTTCCCTTTCCCTCCTTCACTCCTTCAGAGAAGCTTAACCACCCACAGGTTATATTTTTCCTGCAGGAGCACCAGTCTGCTGCTTGTTCAGTTGTGATTAATTCAATCTAAGCAGAGACCTTTTTCTTATGAGATTTTCAGTCCCTCCAAAACAAAGCCCACAGCGCAGGGTGCAGTATCTCTCTCTCACCATGCTGCCGCTCGCTCCATTCACCTACATTCCTCTTTGGAAAGGATGCCTTTTGTGCGGAGGCATCAACTAAGTGGGTTTGCATGGTTTTCCCCCACTAGAATCACCTTCTAACCTCTCCACCAGAGACCCCTTTGGTCCCAAAGCAGGACCTGCCTCTCACCTACTCTTTCTATCCCTGTAGAGCAGCCAGGTGTTTTCCAGCATTTAAATTTCTCAGCTAATAGGTCCCAAGGAGTGATCACAGCAGTCAGGCAAACAGCCTCTCCTCTGGGGCCTCCACCTCTGCATTTCTCCTGGAGCAATGTTTGCAATGATGCATTGGCAAAGTTCCTCATACAGATGTTGCTTTGCTGCTAGGGTACATGAGAGTAAGCATGTTCTTGGTGAAGCGACCTGTCAGTCTTAAATCATCTAGTTAAATAGATGTGTTTGCCCTCTCTGAAACACACATGCAAATAAATCTCCAAGAAGAAAAAAAGAACGGCCTTGTGCCAATGCTTGAGGGGGCAGGGAGCATCATTATCACCTGGGATTCCTCCAGGGACACAGAAACCCAAAGGAAGCCCCTTTCAAAACTCCCATGTTGCTGCCGCCCTAAGCAACTAGCAAGTCAGGGTGACAGCGGAGGAGGACACATCTGAAGTATCAGGAGGCATTTTCTCAACCTCTTGCTTTCTGCCTTCCCTTTTCCTCAAGAAGTGCTGAATGAGGAGAGCAGACACCCAGGGCACAGAAGGTGCTCCCTGCTCTGGTAATGTTCCCCAACCCATGGATATTTTCTCCGGCATTGGGAAAACTACTACTACTGTGATGTGGTTTCACTTGTAATGGCAATTATCTAATGACCAGGTAGGTAACTAGGTACCTACATAACATTGTAAAATTGTGTCATCTAACTACTATTATATTGATTTTGTAACTGATAGTGATAATATGTAGTTATTGTTTATAGAATGAACTGTCTGTGACCGTAGAATAAAATGCAACATTGAGAAATACAGGCACAGGATGGTATCAGAGGTCGCAGGGCTATCAACAGCTTGTTAATCATCTATTACTGGACATCAGAGGAATGCAACCTTGGGAGTTAGGTATAACCAGCTCTGGGGATAACAAAGAGTGCAAAGAACATATATCCAACATGCATGAAAAACACCACAGACAGTAAATTTGGGTGTAATGTAGATATGCAGACTAATGAAGAAAGGGAAATGTGCATTAGTGAACATAAAAAATTACCCCAATACGATGATCCTAGAGTGAGAAGGAAAAAAAAACATCATCAAGAACATATTCCTCCAGACGAAGGACCCGGTGTGCTGAGGACTCAACATACATCTCCTCTCTGGTTTGAAACTGTCAACGCTAACATCCAGACGGGCAGGGGGAAGATGCACATAACACCAGAGAAAGGAGCAGAAAGCTGGTGTGTATATAATTTCAGCAAATCATTCCGTAACTGTGCACAGTTGGGAACAATTGGGAACAATTACCTGGTTTTATGGATGGGGAAAACAGATGCATGAGGCATTTCAAAATACTTGCTTGAAGTGGCAGGGGAAAGCCAGCTGTAGTAGAGTCAGGAAATATTCCTCGTTCTTCTGAATGTCAGTCTGGGTCTTTACATGCACCTTTTTACCACCCCAGTCAGACAAAGCTTTGAATTCCCTCTGTTCCTAATAGCTCAAATTTTTCAACCTGTTTTCCTCCAAACTTCTCCCATCAACCTGAATTCCATGGGAGACCAGATATAGACTGAGGTTTGGATGTGAGATGCTCCTTCTACACCGGCTCATGGGGAAAACCCAAATCGAAATAGCCCAGCTGCAAATGAGTTCAGTTTTAGGTCAGACAACTGAAACAAGTCTCCTGTTACAGCATGCTTGAGAACGTTTCCGTCACCTTGCTTCAAGTGTGACCAGCATGCAAAGCAATGCCTAGGATTCAAGTATATGAACTATGAAGAAGCAGGGACAGCAAACGATGTTCTGTATAGAAGCACTCCTACGTGAAGGTAGTACTCCATATTCAAATGACACAGCAGATGCAGATAGCCCTCTACATTTTTAACTGACTGTTCACCTGTGATAGCACTAGGAAGACTTGCAGTTTCTGGCATCCCCTGAACTGTCAGGTGTCCACATAAGCCACTGTGTTGAACTGAGGTTCAAATACAGTTATGACATCCTGTAGATTGCTTGCCAAATAAATATAAAGTTACGTACATGTTTCAAGACAATCTTATCTGCCCTTCTTTACCAGGACCGTTTTAGGATTAAAGAAAGCATCCCTCTATTCCTCTAAACAGGTATCCCCCAACATCCTTCAGAGTCCGACTCAATGGGACCATTCACAGGCTTGAAATGACAGGCGTTGCAAAGTGACAGAGATACTCAGGGTCGTTTGACTTGGATTTCATGTCATTTTTTCCCTCCTGCTGTCTCTCAGGTCTGTAATGCTCTCGTGTCCAATCATTATGGATGTGCAGCATGTTACGGATGGTTAGAGAAACTAGTCCCATCTATAGAAAGCTTTCTTTCCATAGTGGCTCCAAAAGCACCACGTGGTACCAGCAGTACAAGGCTACAGTACGACAGGCTGGCCCTGGTGAGGAGATCACGGTATCCAAACCTCCCTTCCATCTTGCCCAAGTTATTTCAGTTATTAACAGGAAAGCAGAAAGAAGCCCTCTTTGGTCAGTACAAATAACGTGCATCTCTACATGTTCAGGGTCTCCTTTGTACAGGAGGAATGGAATTTGGTCATTTAACAACGTTTGCTGCAGAAAGTTGCACTTTTGGTTTGCAACAGCAGAAAAAAAAGAATGAAACATTGCTTTGCATTCTAATTTGTATGATTTAATGGAAATGCTGTGTAACTTCAAATTCTAAAACCAGCTGTGGAAAACCTTGAAATTCTATTCCTGCTAAGTGAAATGCTCCAAATGAAATTTTCTACCTGGAAGATTTAATGAAGGAATAATGAAATCACTGTTCACAGGCAACCACGCTGAAATCTCCCATTAATATAAACTTACACATAGTGTCTGAGGATATTAAAACACTTCCTAGGAGACAGTCTGGGAAAGAGCAGCACTGTAAAGACTGACTCGTTTGCATCATTCCTCTTTTCTACTTTATTCTAACAATTCCTAGAATTAAAAAAAATGTGAAAAGTCTTTATTCAAAGGTGAGATAAAAAGCCAAAACCTTTTCTGAAGCTGACTTTCCTCAGATGGGCAAATTAGAAGTTTTGAAATGTTCAATCTTTAAAGTTGGATGTTTCCACTTCTTTTTCTATTATGGACTTAACATACACCTCCCCACAAATTTTATACTGTTCTTCAGCAATGACTGCTTATAAAATCCTGAAAGAATCCTTGGACAAAGTCTTTAAAGTAAAAAACTGTATCCAGATAATTGCTATAATCCTCTTCAGAAACAGGTAGTTATTTTTTAGAAAATTAAATTTCAACTCATGGATTTATATAAAATAACACCGTTTGTTCCAACCTGAATTTCCACACTGCATAACAAAATGTGTTACTGGGATAGGCTGATAAATATGTCAGCTTAGACAGAATTTTAATATGGCAAAAAATAAACACTAGAAATATGCTTAATTTGCTTAATTGTCTATATTATATTTAGAATGTGTGTTTTACCTACGTAAGGACTTTTTAGATTTTTCTGACCCCACTGAGATCTGATCACCTTTAATAACATAATACTTTAAAAAAAGAATATTCTCAGTTCCTTCTAGGTAGCAGTGAATTCAGAGTGGATGGCTGACCCTATAAACTTTGGCTTGCTTTTCACACAGCAAAAGAAGTGGAAAGATGTGAGGCTTTTCTTAGTCCCGAAAGGGCTGTTCCCTCTCCAGATCTGTGAACATAAATCAACTGGGACTCACAGCAATACTGCTGAAGCACATATCTTTCGTACGATTTGGCAAGGTTGGTTTAAACACCAGATGGATCAAAAATAATAATAATTGGAAGAAGAGCAGTATCTTCTTCCACTGGTCCCCCACAATCTTCTTTCTGTCTCACACACACCTACACTTTTCCAGTCACATGCTGAATGCTGCTCTCGGTAGGGCTCTGGAGCACCAAGTGCTTTGCATGAAATCTACCCAATAATTTGCTCTGCCGTGATCCTTCCTTCAGTGGCTCCAGTTAAGAGAGGGTGGTTTTACTCAGCCAGGTTACAGGGAGCCGCTAACCTCTCCAGTGAATGTCTGTTGCTGGTACAACACATAGGGTGGGCTGCAAACCAGCCGTGGAAACCATTACGATACTGGGAATGTGGACTGGTTCTGCCGTGCCCAGACTCTCTGTCCCTACATCCACTTTCTAGCTCCACTGGCAAAGTCACGCTTGCTTGAGCCTGGAGGGGCAAAGCTACTCTAATTGTTTCTGTCTTAAATAGCAAATCCTCTTCCAACTTGTCTATTTTTATAAATGTCACATTTTCTGTATGGCTGACCTTTTCCTTTCCTAAGTTTTCTATCTGACTTGGCGTGGGGAGAGACAAAGTCAAGGATTTGGAGGATGGTGATGCAGTAGCTCTGGGAGGACACATGCTGTGGAAATGCAGCACAGCCGTGCTTTTCAGGCTCCTGATTATAGGGCTGGGTCCCGAGTACCTCTGGCAGAACGATATGAGTGGATGGCACAATCAAAGGCTGAGAGAAACTGGTGCGAACTGGCACATTAACTGTTAAGTATCCTTTACAAAAGCTCACAGATCAGCTTATTGCAGGACCAGCCTGCTGACTAACAGGAATTTATCAAAACAGTGATTAAACACTCACAAACAAAACAAGCCACATGATTTTTTTTTTTTTTTTCCTTAATGGAAAATCTCTCCAAGCATCTGCAGGCTCAAGTATCACTTGAATGTTTCCCACTAGGGAATGTTTCCCACTAGGGTTTAAACTGCTGGAGCTGCTCGAAGCCTGTGGGTCACTGTATAAAGAGCTCATTCCAGCTATATCACCCGAGAGTCCTCCAGCATGCCCATGACCAAAAGAGAGCATCCTTGCATGGCACTAGTATAAAGAGAGCACATCCAGTTTCAGCAAGCATCTGCAGTGAACAGAGATAGACTGCAGACACCCAAAAATCCCAGTGGGACTGGCTCTACGGGGCAGTAGACTGGCACATGGGTACATGGCTGGTGTTCATTTTGTGAACTAACCACTTTGCTACCTGGCTGGCCTGTGTCCTGGCTGCCCCTCCGAGTCTATAAAGGAGGCGATTATAGGAAAACAGCAACGTTACTGCCCTCTCGGTCCACTGAAGGCCATTTCCCCTGCAGTTAGAGAGCAAAAGTAGAGCAGACTTTTTTATTGCTTGAGCCCAGAGATAATAAACACACAGGCTAGCCAATTCAATACTTTTAAGTGCTTTGTGTTTTTTTAATTTAACACAAATGACCCTTAAGTTCCTCTTCATCCCCACTACACTAACAATCAGCTCCCGGCATTGCATGAAATATGCCTTTTCTCAAGCTGTGCTAAAACAGTTAAAAAATCATCACTGCTTAGGTAGTGATTTTGGACAATACCATTCCGGTATTTCCCCTGAGGATCAAGATAAGCACATTTTCTAATGATTCCCCTAAGAACCTTCAAGTAGTGAAGCTATTCCTTAGCCAGCATGTCTGCTTATCAAGTAGTCCTGTGGCTTTTGTGCAGGAAATTAAGATACACAGAAACTCTGTTTTTTATTGGGTCCATGCAGTAAAAGTTGCAATGCTGGGATCTCCGACCATTCTTTCTATGCTTTCAGGCTCCACCACCACACACTGAAAGGTGTCCCCTGTTTCCAACTTCCCATTGTTGTTTTCAAAGATATTACCTTAATTTTGTTTTCCAAACCAGAGGGTACCACGAGAATAACGGCTTCTTTAACTTTCACAGTGGCTCACAGTGTAAGTGACAGATTAGAGAGGAACAAATATATCCAAAGGCGTTTTTCTGGAAAGTCGATCTTGTAAGTTTACCAAATTCTGAGGTCTCTTTTCCCTAAGGCGCCGAAGGAAGTTAAATGTTGATTTCCAGCGCCCCTGGATGCATGCCCAAAGCCCTGGGACTTTCGTACGCCAGCAGCTCTGCAAATCAAGTATTTTACTTCCTTTGCCTTGATGTCAAGTGCTTGAAAACAAACAGCTTCTTTCTGGGAAGAACAGTGTGTTTTGTTGGACACGGAGCCACACAATTTTTTCCGCTTCCATTTCAGCGAAACCCTCTCACTTGCATCCAAGTTTCAGAGTTGGGTTTGATCCAGGTGGAATTTCCTATGCGTTTTGTTTAATCTTTTAACAAGGTAACCCCCCTTCCCAGCCACAGCCATCTCCTCCCTTGGTATTTGGGTACCTTGTTGTCTCTTGTCTCTCCTTTCCTTTCCTTGGAGCTGCTCAGCACTACAACCAGCCACAAAGCCGCCAGAACAGGGCTGCTCTTAGAGATTAAAGGAGATAAAGACAAATGCCTTTTTCTTATATCAAAAGGCTGTCCCATCAAAAAGGGGCTTTTCTAAAATAGCCACTTTTCTAAACAGTCACTCTGAACTAAAGGGGAAACCTCTGTGTCCAATTTTTTTTTTTTTTTTTTTTTTTTTTTTTGTCTCATGAGCTGCAACTAAGAAAGGCGAGGGCAGGCCCTGGCAGCCTTCACAGCCGGCTCCGAGCCAGTGTGCCATGGCCGGAGACAGCCTGGATGCCCCGGCAGTCCCGGGGCTCCTGCCCAGCGGGAACGCAAGATGCTCAGCTCTCCCACAGCCTGCAAAAAGACAGAGGGGTATCCAAGAGACCTCCAAGACCAACCCTCTTACCCATCACGTTACAGGAGTGACAAATCCTTTTTGCTGGAATACTTGCAAACATTCTCTTTTAGGCTGCGCTAGACATAAATGAGCACGGGAGTGACCTCTTGGTTTTGCATAAGGCTGAAACGAGGCAGACAGCAAAATGGCAACACACATTTCTATAAAAAGATTTAAGATCACCTCAGATATGCAGGTTTCCAAATTACACGGTTTTCCTTTTTCTTGTTCTCAAAAAACAACAAAAAAAGCGCCACACACAAATAATTCAACGGCTTGTCAAAAGAAGACATGGAAGGTAAAACGTAATTACCGCTAGGAAGCTGCTATCGGTATGCCACCATCCCCGTTATAACCCAGCCACCAATCCGTCAGTTATCTGAGCTCAGCCTGCATCAACCAGCCCTGAAGTCTGACAGACAGCATTTAGTACAGGCAGGTACAGCATTTCCGTCTGTAATGCCTGTTGTTCAAATTTCTTGACAGTTTCCTTTAAAATACATTTTCCTAAAAACACTTTTAAATGTGGTAAACTCCAACCATTCTGGCTAAAAGTTTGAAGACAGCTCACCTGTGGGAAAGTAGGGAAGGTTTCAGCTGAGATTTCTCACCTGTTTCCCTGAGGGATGATGGGGGGAAATATTTCGCTTTGCATGTTACACTAAAAGTTTGAGTATTTCTTGCTTTAGAGTAAGGAAATGGTGAGAGAGGATGTGCTCTGCTCTGTAAATGGTTTGTGCTGCCATTTTCCAATGAAAATGGACAGATAATTGTCATGATAAGTATTTTTGGTTGCTTACTCTATCTGGATATCATAACTTATACACGTTTATATTAAAAAGGGGCACAGAAGAGAAAATAAGGACCTGGCAGAGGCAGTCAGAGGTAAGGCAGTGAAAACATGTCCTTGCACGCGGTGCATTAGCAGGGCTGATGGGTGTCCTTTGTGATGCTCCCCGATTGCCCAATCCCATTTTATAATAAAATACAATGTCATGCAGTTTATTAACAAATCTGAGCAGAAGAGTATAACCTGTAATTACATTTCAGACTCTGTGCATACATTACTTTCCTTTCCTGACAGCCCGGAGCTGTTCTCATTTTTTAATGCAAATGCTTTACGCTGCTGGCCAGGGACACATTCTCTTATCCTGTTTTTCTAAGAAAAGGAGGTATGAAATGGTCTTATCTGTCTGTGAGTGCCCACGTAATTACTTTTAATCCAAAGGACAATTTCAGCTGCATCTCAGGGAGGAGGAGATGCCTCAAAGCCTGGGAAAACTTGTGGATGGGTGGAAGGGAGAGGGGCAGTGGAGCACATCCAGCGAAGGATGGAGGGGGTCCGTCCTACACGTGGCCAGCAGAGCCCACTGCCCCAGCGACACCAACACAACTCTGCTGAGACATGCAGGGGAAAACACAGGAGCCAGAAGATCCAAATCTGGAGGAAAGCAGGCTCCCTTGGACGTGTTACTGATAGAATAGCTTAAATTGCTGGGGGGTAATCATGCTGCTGCTGTAAAAGAAATGAATCAAAAGGGCATGCAAAGCTTTCTGAAGCCTTTGATTCTTACAGCGGTTTAAATCTAAGTGAATCACTCCTGTTTTCCATAAGTTATGTATTTCGATATGTATGGGCTCATCCCTGGACTTCAGTGAGAGCTGGCTACTCTCTAGCTAGCGGCCATAGACTATATATTTCTTTTTTATTTTCTCTCTGGAGGTAGATGTCATCTCAGGAAAAATATATACGGACCTTAGAGGATTGAAAACTGTCCAGCAGAAATACAGCATTTGCAAAACTTGCTAGCTGAAGGAGAAAAAAACCCCATAATAAGCTGATTTCCAAGCCCTTGCTTTCTTTTCCACCTCAGATGCCGGTAGTAAAAAATACTTTCTACAAGAGGTAAGGGCTTGAGAAAATTAACTAGAAGTGAGAGACAGCATAAGAGGTAGTAAAAATATTTCTCGTTTTCTCAAGAATTAATAAAAAGTAAGGCAGAAAAGCTGAAGTTAAGAGATCTAGAATGAAGAAAAACCACCCTGCTTACGGCCAAAGACAGGACTTTCAGTGTCATCCCAGCGTCCACCCTCCCGCCGCTGCCCCAACCCCATTTGGCTCCAGGCCTGCATGTGCACAGAAAAGTGTGAAGTCAGGACCCACATTACACCTGCTGGTAGGAAATAGGGAACCATGAGACCGCAGGGTCACTGACTCCAGCCCTCTGCAAATACCGGCAACCCCGGATGGGGCACTGGGCGCAGCCAGTCCCACAGCGCTCCCAGGCACCACTGTCCTCTCCTGCACATCTCTGAAGCACATCCACACAGCCTGCTAGCTAATTTAAGTACAAAAAAACAGTTTAAAAAGGCACAATGTTGGGGAGAGGGTGGGAATTTTTTTCTCAGAATCATCTAGCGGTCAGCTGTGTCAAAGCATAGAAGGAGCAGCGAAGTGGCACCTCCGAAACGGCAGTGCATTGCATCCTGTAACTCACCTTTGCCTCCAAAACTGGTGACAAAGGACATTTCCTGCTTGCTCTGCATGGGTAGTTCATACCACAGGTCTGGATTAGGTGCAAATCAATATCCCAGAGTACATAAAATACAAACACATTTCCATTTTTCTTATGCTACATTGGCTTTACAGCACCTTAAACAAAAAATCATAATGAAATGCACTTCTGGCAGTGTGCTCAAGACGTCCGCTCCCTCATTGCACTGGTATTTTGCTGTCACATAACTTTCCTAAGGCAGGGAAACATTCAAATAATTGAAGAAGTAACTGAAGAAGATTGTTTCAGGGTCAGGGTATAGGATATGTTGTAGATTATTCCGTATCAGGTGAGGATTATTAATCTGTGCTATCCCAAATGGCAGCATTACTTTTGAGAGAGGTGGTTAATTTTTTAATTCTTATTTGGATTAAATTGATACAAGGAACCTCTCTTGCTTGTGTACTGGAACATTATTTTTTGGTATACCTGGAAAGTACCAAGTGAATTTTCTTTTGCTTGACATTGACAACAATAAAAAAGTTGAAAATATTTAATTGACAAAATCTCTCTATGCTTTTTGGGGGGTGTTTTTTTTCCGATATTGCCCCTTCTGTTTCTGCTGTGAATCTGCCCCTTTGAAAAGTTAAGATACTGCATACTGCATCTCTGTGAAAATAATTCTTTTTTTTTTTTTCCTTCAGTACCTGAAGTGGAAATAGCTTTAGGAAAATGTGAAGAAAAGTCAGGAGCAATCACAGAAAATCTATATGTGTTTCATCCCATATGTGTAAGAAGACTGGCAAAGTAGTAATTACACTGCAAATTTGCTAACTGAGCTGGTGAAGGAACTGCTGTCTATAGCTCAGGCAGTACAGCAAGTGTTGCCTGCTCAGGTCATACCACTGTGTCATCCAGTACAAGCTTCTGCCCAAAGCAGGGTCAGTCGTGGGGTCACACCAGGTGGCTTAGGGCTTTAGCTGGTCAGGTCCTGAAAGCCACCAAGGACAGAGATGGCATGACCTCTCTGGATAACCTGCTTCAACATCTAAGTGGCAATTTCTGCTACTGCAGGACTTGTGTCAGTCACCTGCAGCTCCTCCTCAGCTGGTCCCTGCCTCAGCACCTGTGAAGCAGGGTGGGGGTCCTGCTTCTCACCCATAAATCCTTAGCAGCCCACCTTCAGTCCTGCAGCCAACAACTTCTGGGGCTTGCCCTGGATATCTGCTAACAGGAGGCAGGACCCAGTAACCTGACCAGCTCCCCACCACTCTTAGCCACTCTTTCCCAGTGAGGGCCAAAAATAGGTCTGCCATCACAAAGAGAGATGTACTCTGTCTCCCCCAGATAACTCAAATTCCAGGTCTGATGTTGAGTGGGTTCTGTTCTTCCCCATTTGTATCTCACCTGGTTTGAGGTACTCCTCCTGATTTCTCAGTTCATATTTAACAGAGTCGCCAGGTTTCTGGTCACAGTTAAATGTGGTGGTGCAGAGTCTAGTTGGAGGCCAGTAACAAGTGGTGTCCCTCAGGGGTCAGTACTGGGTCCAGTCCTGTTCAATATATTCATCAATGACCTGGATGAAGGGATAGAGTGTACCATCAGCAAGTTTGCTGATGATACAAAACTGGGAGGGGTTGGCTGACATGCCGGAAGGCTGTGCCGCCATACAGCGTGACCTGGACAGGCTGGAGAATTGGGCAGAGAGGAACCTGATGAAATTCAACAAGGGCAAGTGTAGGGTACTGCATCTGGGGAGGAATAACCCCATGCATCAGTACAGGTTTGGGGGCTGACCTCCTGGAGAGCAGCTCTGTGGAAAGGGACCTGGGAGTCCTGGTGGACAACAGGATGACCATGAGCCAGCAATGTGCCCTGGTGGCCAAGAAGGCCAATGGCACCCTGGGGTGCATCAAGAAGAGTGAGGCTAGCAGGCCGAGGGAGGTCATCCTCCCCCTCTACTCTGCCCTGGTGAGGCCTCATCTGGAGTACTGTGTCCAGTTCTGGGCTCCGCGGTTCAAGAAGGACAGGGAACTGCTGGAGAGGGTCCAGCAGAGGGCTACAAAGATGATTAGGGGATTGGAGCATCTTTCTTATGAGGAAAGGCTCAGGGACTCGGGTCTTTTTAGTCTAGCAAAAAGAAGACTGAGGGGGGATCTTATCAATACTTATAAATACTTAAGGGGAGGGTGCCAGGTAGATGAGAAGAGTCTTTTTTTCAGTGGTGCCCACTGATAGGACAAGAGGTAACGGGCACAAACTTGAGCATAGGAAGTTCCATCTTAACATGAGGGGGAACTTCTTTACTTTGAGGGTGGCAGAGCACTGGCACAGGCTGCCCAGAGAGGTTGTGGACTCTCCCTCACTGGAGGCATTCAAAACCCGCCTGGACGCCGTCCTGTGCAACTGCTGTAGGTGTCCCTGCTGTGGCAGGGGGGTTGGACTTAGATGATCTCCAGAGGTCCCTTCCAACCCTGACCATTCTGTGATTCTGTGATTCTGTGAAATCCATCCTTGCTACAAATAAAAGTGCATCCAGGCAGACTGGTGGGTGGTAAGGTAGGTCTTAACAACATAAAATCTTCTCTGCCCTTGTGGTGCCAGGTGAGCTGGGGAAGAGGGTTGGGAAAGGGCCTCCCTGGGGTCTGCCTCCTCTCCTCAAGCTGAGCCATGGTCTTTCCCTTGATACTGATGGGGTAGGAGAACTCCTTCCCTGTAATGATGAGTCCACCGCTACGACATGGCCAGCCTCTGAAATCCTTGCCTATAAGCAAAGCCTCATGGGCTCATGAGAGGTTTTTATGGCTTTCTCTGCCGCTGGTCTGTTGGGTCTCGCATGCTGAGCATGAGAACCCGGATTTCTCCCAGTCCCTGCTATGACTCAGTTAACAAGGTGTACTTACGCTGTGACACAAGGCAAGTGCTCCGCTGGCCTGAAGCCCAGTGGGATGGCAGCTGCCAGTCATTGGACAGAAGAAGAGCCCTCCCACATGGCCACTTCCCAGACACATTATCAAAGCCTTCCCACGCACTTAACTGCTGAGCCAGTTTTCACCTCTGCACCCATTATCTCAGAGCAGAAAAGTGATGTCACCCTATGATGCAACATGAAATACTCACCTGAAGCACAGTGTCTGTCTCAGTTGCCTACTTCTACTGAAGTGGTAGCCTAAATTAGAGATACTGCAAAATGCTTTTTCAGTATTAAACCAGCATGCTGAATCAGAGTGGGAAAGTCAGCCTCCCACAGCTCAGAAGTGGACATGCTTACCTCCCTGCATTCCCCTCTGGGGACCAAACAGGTGTTTCTTGCTAATAATATTGATGAGATTTAACAGAATTTAATATATACACACATATACACACAGAATTGAACAGGGCAAAAAAGCAGTAAAAAAAGTGTGATGACTCAAGGAAGAATTGTGATTTTTGAGACAACTATTACCAGGGCCCCTGTTCTGGTTTGACTTTTCTCCTCTGCCTTCCTAGAAAGACTTGACCTCCTTCATTAAATCACGTCAAATACCTTTGAATTAGGTAATCAAAATCTTAAACAATCCCAACCTCTTGTGCACTTTGAAATTTTTGGTCTTCACATAAAGACCATTTGTCGGGTGATGTTGTTTGGTCCCATTCAGATTTCAGCACCCTCTGGCCAGTTCATACTCTCCTGGGAGGCACATGTCAGGATGGCATAGCTAGCATAAATCTTCCTATTCTCCCTGCAGGGAAATTTCCTCGTTAGGAGAGCACACAGGCAAGAGAAACAGGCCAACCACCCCTGCTGGCTTTCCTTCCCATGAAACCCAGAGATGTTTCTATCAGCAGATCTCTGGAAGAACTCAGGCTCAAGGTTTTACTACCATCTTCTACAGCCCTATGGCCCAGAAGAACATGAGGGTATTCCTGACTGGTCCATTGATAGTACACGAGCATGGCATAAACACACACGGAAAAAATGGCATGTTTAACTGCCAATCCCAACCCTTCATAATTCCAGAGCTGATTTAATCATCTGAGCCAATGGTTTCAGGGCCAAATTAAATGACAAAGGTGACAGAAGGCCCCATTGCTGCTTCCCTAAATAGCACAAATTGTTCTGACCTGTCACAGCAGATCAGGATGAAGGCTTTAGGCTAGCAAGATAGCCATAAAGATCAAACGGGGATGAAGGTAGGGGAGAACTAATGTGTATTTAATCCCAGGCACTCTACTGTGACAAGACTTTTAAAATTCGATTCTTAAAGTTATTTGAGATGGTTTCAGGGATGAAATGAGGGAGTAGCCTTCAGACTCGCATGGCTCCATCACCTTGCTCAGCGTCCTACACCAGCCCTACTGCCCCTGAGGCAGGAGCCAGGCAATGACCACAAGACTGGCAGCTGTCCCCTCTCTGCCCCATCTTGGCTAGCAGGAGGTCCCTGGAGGAGGAGAATGAGAGTTTGGTCCCAGGGCACTGCCGATGCAGGAGAGGACAGAAGGATGCCATCACGACAGGCCCATGGCCACGCACCTCGCTCCTTCTACCTGTCACCTCACCAGAAGCCATCTCACCAGTGATGCTGAGAAAACGGGAAACTGAAGGGGAATGCTCAAGCTAAAAAAAATCAAGCAGAAAATTGTGCAGGAAGTGCTGTTGCCCTTATTGGTGCAACGTTCAGGACACTGATTTAGGCTCTCTGTGTGCTAAGCTCAGGGTTAGGGCTGTTTTCACTTGCCACTACTCTGAGGTTGCCTCCCCCAGGGAATACATGGGCTGGACATCTCAGGTCTTCTTGTGCTGGTAGATAGTCCTTTTACAAACCACTTTTCTTCTCTAACTCCAGCCAGTGCATCTTAATGTTTGGAGGAGGTCCCAATTCTACTAAAAGATAACAATAAAAAGACTAATGTCAGTGTTTGGAGAACTGCTTCCGTGCCCACAAATATTAACCTCAGCAGATCACTGAACAGGAGCTTTGCAATTATCCTCCAAACAAGACAAATCAAAATCAAAGGCACACAGCTCAAATCCTCAGTGTGTCATATTTATGTAAATACCCGAATAAAATAATCAGTGCTGTTCTGAGAGGCGAGGAGGAGTGAGATAGCTGGGGGTAGAGTGCTGGCAAGACATCTAGAAACCTCACAACTAGAAGCAGCAAACATCAAAGCGCCATGAGGAGGACAGATTTGGGTTCTCTGATTGCTTCATGTTTCATTGAACATGACATTTGTGCTTTAATGTTTTTGAATAGTGGAGGCAAAGTCCCTCCCCTGGGCTAAAGGTTAAAGGAACCAATGGCTGGAAAACTTGGTTGCTGAGACACAGAGCTTCTGAGATAGGTGCTGGGACTGCCCAAAACCCAGTGGGCTGGACAAGGGGCAGTACACAAAATTAAAGCCTTCTGGAGCACTATCAACTCAGATATTTAACTGAGCAAGTCTCTGGAGATCTCTCTTGTTCATTTATCCCCACTCTTCTTGTGTGCAGCTTCTGAGATACAATGTTTTAGGTATTTTTTTGTTTACCCATTTCTATGCAGTTTCCTTACTAGGGCCCCCACCCATGTCAAACACACAGTGGGAACTGAAGGGCAACAATTCAAATGTTTCAGGGCCGTCTTTATCCAGGGAGCGTTATCAGCACCTCCTTTCCACCTTGGAAAAAACTTTGAGCAGAAACTTGCCCTTGGTTTTTGTCATCAAAGAAAAGAAATGGGACACTTCTTCCTGTGCAAGCAAAATTAATCAATACCAGTTTTCTGGAGTTACGGTTACGTGAGCAGAATATAGCTCTGGAAGTCAGACATGCTGACCTCACCCCGTGGAGGTTGGCTAAGAAGTCAGTTTAGCCACATCTTGCTGCCCAGCAGTGCTGCTAATCCTGCCTTTTCTGAGCCCCACTGCAGATTTAACTACATTGACCTGTGTGAAAACATGCAGTAATGAAATTCAGCTCTGGAAACTCTGTGACCAATTTACATGTTTTCAAAATTAAGTTACCATCACTTAGCATCTAGTTATTTATGTCCACAAGGGAAAGTCTTTATTAGTATAGGGTGAAGGTATTCATATTTTAAAGGCAAAAGAATAAATGACCCAACTAATAGTTCAAAAAATGATCTTCCCAGCTTGCCTTGAATGATACTGTAAAAATAATATAATGAAAAAAGCATTACAGGACCTTGATCAAACATGATCCTTCAGGGCTAAGGAACCTCATTTTCCTGCATACAGATACGGTTCATTCAGTCCCACAGGATTTTGTACCGCATGAAGACATCAATATTTTCTGCAGAATTAAGCAGAGCAATTAAATAGCTACTCTACTGCTGCACCACGGAAAAACAGAGTTGGAAAGGATCGTTTCATAGGGATATCTAGTCCATCCCTATGATCAAGGATCAGCTGGACTTACAGTACTCCTGCTATGAATGAATGCTTCCCTCTGCAACAGCCCAGGTTGCTATAGGGGCACCGTCACTCCTAGATCAGGCTTAAAATTCCTTTACAAGTGGTTTCTGTCTTTGCAAGAATGTGAATTAATGAAGACCAAACCACTTCACTTGACAACCATTTTTTAGGGAACAGCAACAACAAAGTGGTTTAACAAAACAGGAGCAAACAAATTCACACATGGGCAGTCTGAAGAAGCAGGTTTGCTTACTTTTGAGGTACCAATATCAAGCAAGTTGCTCAACAGCCACAGTTAACTGGTGCCACCCACGGACTTCAGAGGAATGCCAGCGTAGTCTCTTCGAATGCTTCAAGCTGAGGCATACAGTGCCACGGGGAAGATATAATAAAGCGAAGAGAAAATGAGCAGATCTTCCAGAAAAGTCCCTACATGCTGTGACTAATATTGGTCTTTCAAAGCACACACACGTGGTGTGCAAAAGAAGCAGTGACAGACATGCATAGTGTCACTGTACGGATGTGGTACAGAGCAAGTCAACTCTCATGACTTGACAGTGATTTTGGACCAGGCTCAGTGAGCAGACTCTTGTGCAGCAGTTTGTTGGTGGTGGGATACCCTATGGACAGAGGCAGCAGAAGCGGGCTTGGTCTGCTGCGTGCAGACCAGGTTGAATGCAGGTAACCTAAACACATACGAGACTCGGAGAAAAAAAATTTGCTATTTATGAGTAGTGACCCTCTCTACAGCATAAAGCTTGGATGGGCAGTTCTATAAAGTCTGATCGGTCAGTGCTTTTACACCTATTTAGATAGATTGAGCTGCTCAAAAATTGAAAAAAATTATGATGCTGGAAAGTCAATGCCCAGTACCTCTAAAGACTTCATTTGGTGCTTGTACCACTGCTAGGTGCTGACACGCTGACTTTTACCCACTTGTGTCATATACGCTGAGGTTATTATAGCTTCACAGTTCATGGAGTCGTTAAATTACTTTCCCAGGGTCACATAACTTATTTTTGTCAGAACTGAGACGAGAAGCCAGGTGCTCTCATTGCCACCCCAGATTCCAGGCTTTAATAGCTAGATTTTGTGTTTCCCTCTACTTTACTAGCTTCTGCTAGGAGAAATGTAAGAGCATTTCATCCTGCATTATACAGAGGAAGGGAAGCAGAAATTTGAATAGTTGCCATCTGCTGGAGTTGCTTTGATTTATTGCTTTCCAGCCTCAGCTGAAGATCAAACATGCTCTAGAGAGAAACATTTCCTTAGGTTGTTGTACTGTGCACATCTCTGCTCAATGCTAAACTAAGTCACAAGGACATGAGCAGAGAACATTCCCTTTCTTCACCAGAATAATTTATACCTTTAATTCAGTCGTCATAACCAATCACGCAAAAGGTATCGTTGCTTCCATCCACTGGCAGCAATTTTTCATTCAACTAGCATCAAATTCAAAATTGAATAAAACAATTATGCTTTGTAGTTCCCTACCTGGCTTATTGTATTTTCTCAGAAAGGAACTCTCTATCCATTAGAAGCATACCCCTATCTTTCTTCAAAATGTCACACAGACAAGAGTAATTTTATGGCATTTCACCCCATCTGTCTACATTTTTAGAAATATGTTTTGCATTTAATGTATTTTCATTTCCTGTCCAAGTCCAAAGCCATATAATTCTTCAGGTAATTACTGGTACTGTTTCCTTCAGATTATATAATTGTTTTCCATGTCTATCTAGCTGTCTCTTCATTTGTAAGTTTAATGTTGATTAAACATAAAGTACTATGCCAGAGCTAATTTTACTTCAAAGAGGGATTTTCACACTAGGGCAAACAAAAAAAAACCCCAGCATGAATATCTATGCATGAAGTAATTTACTTTTCCATTAATTTTCTGTACTCCCTCAGCCCCTTTGGTATTACTGGACATCCTTGGTGTTTGTATTAACTCTGTTTCTTTGCACCCCAATTCATCTTTGGCTTAGGTCCCAAGTACTGGTAATAGCTGAGAGAGGTAATTCATAGACCTGTAGGACAGTTTCTGGCAGAGTCCTACGCAGAAGGGTAGCGTATGTCCTACCAATCAGGGAAAACAATGTCAGTAGTTAGATCTAGTCACTAAAAAATTATGTGGTTTATGTGTATTCTCTGTCAATCTAGAATGAAAAGAAAAGTCGTTACTTTCAAAACAAATAAGAGGTAGCAATAATAATAAAATTTACAAGAAGGGTTTGTAAAAACCCCTAAAAAAATCACGTTAATGCTTTGCCAGCTACTGTCCACAACCACACTTTTTTTTTTTTTTTTTTTAATCACATGAAAAACCAACATGTGGCTGTAGATCACTTGTGTGAACGGTCAGTGTTTTCACCAGTGTGAAACAGAGCCCCCAGCCTTACAGCCTCGAGTTGCCTCTCTCAGCTTTCAGGCTTTGGGAGGGAATAGCACTACCCTGCCTCTCTCAGCCTGGGTCATTGCCTAAGACCCAAGGCAACCCTGTTCTAAGGGGAAAGTGCCACATCATCCTAATACTGCAAGTGAGTATAACAGAGAGGGAAAAGACTTAACCCCCACCCAGAAGTTCCTTACATGCTTATCTGGCAGCTTTCTGTCCTTTAGCAGAGACTTTTGGGTGAGTCAGGGCTCCCAGGCATGACAGCACTTCTCTCCCTGCATTGCAAGTCTGGCTGCCGGGTCCCTGCCACCAGCCCCTCTTGCCACCTCCTGGGCAGGAACCCCTCCATGCTCTTGCAAGCTGTGGCTCCCCTACCTTCAGACACAGGGTGAGTAACCCAGATGACTCCTGTGTTATCCTCTGAGATACCAAAGAGGAGCGTGGCAGGAGGAAGGTTAGCTTTTCTCGCCTCTGTGCAGCCAGACAGGCATGCCTTGAAGCAGAACCCATTTTTCCTTACATTAAACGTCTTTACTGCAACGAGACAGACATGCAGAGCATTGATCCAACATTGCTTCCCATCTGCAGCACTGACACGGCGAGAAGTGCCACAGCAGATGGTTGTTTCACTAGGAACTGTGCCAATGCAGAGCTCAAAGAGAGTTCCTGTCCTCAAATAGTGTCAAGAAATTGGGATGAAGGATGTTGGTCAAGACAATAATGAATAATCTTGGCACTCCAGCAGATTAACTGCTGGCAGTTTCAGACATGTTAGGCATTTGTAGGCAGTATGGAAGGGAAGATCTTCTTGCAGAGGGATTTGAAAGATGATGCTGTTCCTGGCTTGTAGGTGGTGCAAAGACAGAACAGTGCAGACAACACTAAAAATGCCCCATGCTTGTTGTCCTTTAGCTAGGACAGCTAGGAAAACTCAGGTCCTGGTGCTCAAGACACTGAGCTATTGGAGACCTTTAAAATCAACAGCAAGTTTCCAACTGACCTCAGTGCACCCAAAGGAAAGGCCACAAACAGCACACCATCCAAACCAGAACCTGAACCCATATTTGTTTGGGTCCAACTACAGCTTCTGTCTTTTTACCTTGGCTCCATCTCACATTGCCTTTGGGGCAAAAATTCCCACATCATTTCTGACAATTCTTACATCCCAGGTACTCTTAGGAGAGTTGATTTATTGCACTAAATGTATTAATGAAATTTGAAACACGGTGCTTCTCACAACCAAAATCATGCCCTGCAACAAGAATGAAACAGCACCAAAGGGAGCCTCAGGACAAAAATATTCAACCTAATCTTTCAATAAATACCCTATATGTTCCATTTTCTCCTCCAAAATAATTTCAAGACAGCAATGCCGGTCATACTTTGTTCAATCAAACACATCAGTGACAAATCTATCTGGGGTAGGAAAAAAACTTAAGACCCCAAGGCAAACTCTAGAATATGTTCTTTCTTAGTCCTTGCCTTAAATTTCCATTTTCTCTGGCAGATGTAAGCTTACTGTGAAGCTTAGAACAACTTGGAGTCATTCAGTTGCTTCATTAGCGTTAAATTCCCAGAAGGAAATATGGCAGAACTATAGCAAGGATGAGGATATGTGTGTGGGCGACCAGCAGTGAGCTGCCCACATCCCACATGTACACATTAATTTAAAATTCTAAAAGAAATTCTGATCAAAGCATTAATTGTTTGTGTTTTAAATATTATAATTAAGCCATCGGTTTTTTATCTTCTGTGATTTGGGAAAGTGTTGTCACTTCAATCGCTCTTGTTTTATGCCAGAGGATTTCTAGTAGACATGGATCATGGGGATGTTAATGTTTGCGCTTTGTATTCACTCTGCAAACAGCTAAAACGTTTCACCTCCTATGAATATTCAGTCTATATAAATTCAGACAGCATTTTTCACTTGCAGGCCAATAATCACAATAATTTATTCACCAGAAGAGCTGAAATATACATAGTTTAGCAAATATCTATCTATCCATGTAGCTACTTGGACAACTTTTAACTGCAAATAAAAGTTGTGAAAAACATCTTACAGTGCTTAATCTAGCATGACTGTCTATGAGGGACTGGGAAAGGTGAAATACAGCAGAAGACAACAGCCAGGAGATACACAAGTTATTAGAGACTTCAGCCAGAGATACACAAGCTATTAAAGACTTCACTTTCCCACTGGAAAAGAACCAAGAACTGCTATGTTTGTGCTTTAAAATCTTACAGAACCATGGAAATTTCTAGCTAGAGATTAAAGCATTGGAAAAGTGGTGGCAAATCACAGAGGAGAGCTGGGTAACCTTGTAGTGATGCACAACAGGGAACAGCAAGTGCCCCCTAGCGTGGGGGTTATGGCAAGCTGGTGGTGCACACGGGGATTTGCTTCTCAGGACGGACCAGCTGTGTTTACCAAAACCCTCTGTGGGCACTGATGGACAGTACCTTTCATTGCAGGAGGGAGCTTCATGCTAGATTTGTCAATATTGATGCTGCAAGCATGTAATCATCCGCTTAACCTTTTCCTGAGTACCACTGTCTGTGCTATCAGATTTTGCGGTCAGGCCTATGCTGTCTACAGTTAGGAAGTCCTAACCTGCAGTCCTAACAGCTCAACTCTGCAGCTGAACCGTCAGTACAACTTTAGTTCATAGTGAGCAACCTATGACTATCAGCAAAATACTTGAATTACACATCCTAACATGTCATCATTCACTCTAATCTGACAAGGTGGATTTTCCCCCAGCTTAGCAGGCTGTCCAAAGCTTTTCTGGGAGGTCACCTGGGAGCTGGTGTCCCCTAGGTGGAGTAAAAGGCAGAAGTACATGCTGATAAGGGGAGCTGGACAAAGCAGAAGACAAATGCAATTAATATGCATGAGAAAAGGTGTTTCCAGGAGAGATAGGAAACTATTATTGGTACTGCACAAGCATTTGCTGCTGCCTTGTCTCGGGTACAGTCCACATCCCTGAGCACTTTGAAATGACAAAATGAGTAGAAATGGAAATGAAAAAGAGAATTACAAACCAAGTTGGAATAAAATCTATGAGGATAACAAGTGGAGACATTTTTCATTGGAGGTCTGAAAGGTTCTGGGCTTAAACTGGCCCTAGAAAAACAAAAGCTGGGAAAAATGTCCTAGCTGCTTTTCATATGGAGTTTGCCCAGCAAGAACATTCTGGTGCAGTTGGCCTGCCAACCAGGGGCACAATGCTGTGGTCCCAGGGGAGTCCCTTCCAGCCCTGCGTTCAAAGCACTGCGTTCTGGAACATCCATCTGAGGCAGTAACTCAGTGACAGAAATAATAAATTTTTAAGAATAAGAAGATGAATGCCAACACTGACACCATGTTGGAAACACACTTTCCTCTCAGAAGCTCAATCTTCTGCATGCAAAACTCAAGAGATTTCAAGCATGACACAAAAGATGCTGGGGGAAAGGACTCCCCGTTCCCTCTGCTGTCAGGCACAGAGAGAAGCCCTAAGTACAAAATCACAGGATAATGCATTATTCAGATACAGAATGCAGCTCCATTAATAAACTTTTAACATCAAAGGCCAATGTTACCAGTAGACTGAAAGCAAGTTGCTGTGATTACACAGAAATTTTCTTGTGTGGCAACTGAGTTAAAAATAAATAAATAAATGCAAAGCTGTTTTCCCGGGTGGTTGAGTTTGTTCCCTTTTGGCAAACCCTGTGGTGAATTCTAGCAAGGACAAGTGAAGACCAAACAACAAGAAAAGGCATGCTTCCTTAATTACCAGCTACAATATGATCTCTCTGTCTCCAAAGTGCTGTAGCAGAGCATTAGGATGTGTTCCTCGATTAGCAGGGACATACACACCTACTGACTATTTGTCCTGACTCTGCCACGTGTGAGTGCAATCTTGCGACACGGCTGGTCTGGATGGACCTTCTCTGATCATTGTGAATGAGGCTCTTCATGAGGCAGACGATTGGGAAGTGCTACCTGAAGCAGTTGGAACAGAAGACATAACTGGCGTGTTCCTCTAGACGAGATTTTTAGATGAATTCAATGTTTGCTTTTTTCTGTGAGGGGACGGCAATGAGTTGGGGAGGACCAGCCCTCCTGAATTAAAACAAGTGCTCTCCTCCCACAGCTCAGGATCTGCACTCTGATATACGGGGAGTGCTCCCATGGGTTAAGTTTTTTTTTTATGAAGATGCAAAGGAGGTGACATGAGAAAGAAATCTGTCACAGCTGCTATGAGTACAAGAGAAAGAGTCCTTGGGGAACTAGGGACAGAGCAACTATTTAGATTTCCTTCCCATGACTACTCCTCTTCACAACTCTTGAGCTCTGACTTTGTAAAATTGTCAGTGATAATAACTGCAGTTAGTTCTTCAGTTACTCTCGGATCCAGTCGTTGAACATCTCCATGCTTATTTGGGTTCTGCTATGGGTTCAACCTGCATAGTGTCATACGGCTGTGTGTAATCACATTTATTAATTTATCTGGAAAAAGTTGTAATCCAAATCAGCATTAAGTGCCAGATTCTTTCCCCAGTGACAGCAGTGACATTTTTCCACAATATTGCAACTGTCTTTCCCTGTTAGCTAGATCTCCACAATTCACACTGAATAGATCTCTTCAAGACAGGTGAATGTGCCACTGTAGGCCAATTTTATGAATATTTCTAGAACCAAAGTAAACAAATGAATATTTAGAGGGGCTTTGATGTATTGCTATTTCCCCAATGCTGTTGTAACCAGAAATGTCTGTATTTCTTATTGTCAATACACTATCCTCTTGGATCCAGCATGGAGAGAAGACACCACAGCTAGGCCCGAGACACACTTTGTTAAGTGTTTTGCATGTCAAATGACACATTATTTGAAATATCAAATGAGATAGTCACTACTCCAAAGAACTTCCCACGTGAATTGAGAAGAGTAAACACATGGGACCCAGAAAACCTGACACATATGTAGCCCGCTTGTTGCCTTAAGATTGTTTTCTGCTACAGTACTTTGCTTTTGAATAACCCATCTTTTGCTGAAAGATCATAATATTCATTCTGCTGCAATAGCTCCAAAAAGATCAGGATGGCGGCTACCTCCCCGAGCCCCTAAAGAGAAACACAGCAAGTACTTGGCCACCATGGATCCAAGCCTGAGAATAACGTGAAAATCCAGAGAAAAGTTAAAGTTTCAAATTTGAGAGGGGAAGCATGTGATTGGTCTAAGAAGGGCCAGAGGAAACACGGTAACTGAAATATCTCTGTTCACCATGAGGTTCTGCTCTACTGGCTTTCCAGATTGCTTTAAACATCAGTTGCCTCATCTGTGCCTTTCCGTATTATCTTTATAGTATAATGGAGACTCTCGTTAAAAGAGAGCTTTTTCTGTCCTTTTGTTCAATGATGAAAACGTTTATTCTGCAAGCCTTCTTGTTGGTGCTCTTTCCTAATCCTTTCAATTTTCTGTTATATCCAGATTAAGATATTGATGGGATAAGATGATAGGGTTGCTTGCAGGCTTTATTATATTTGATCACCAGAGGTTTCAACAACTAAGCCTGAAGAGTGAGGTGTTCTCGCTACTTGTTAGACAACTTTAGGTGAATGCTTATCTATCTAGCCTTTTTGGTGGCCATTTAATACTGCAGGGAAGAACTTTTATTTTGCTTTTTGGGTGTGTATATCACTGCATTTGTGAGATTCTTGCTTGTGGTTTTTGTTCCTTATTAGTATAGAATGAAAATCAGTCAGTTCAATGCTCACAAAACCTTCCCCACTGATGACAAAGTAAAACGATGTAGTAGACTCTGTAAGTTGGACTTGCTAATGTGTTTCAACACTTCTCTATGAGGATGCTCTTTTTGGTGGGAGGGGAGGAGGGGAAAAGCAGGTATTCCAAATGTTGGTCTGTCTGCTTAGTTTGCCAACAAATCAAGATTTATTGCTGACCTTGTTCACTAGGACAGACATGAAGGAGCTCTCATCACAAAAGGCTAAAAACTTTTGTGTGAATCTTGTTCTCCCACTGAACTAGCTCACACGCCAACAGCACATCAAAGACTGAAATCCAAAGAGAGGCCTGAAGACATCCTAACACAGTTCTGCTAACACCACTGGCACATTGCTGGTTACTGGAAAACAGGTCCAGCTGGAAACTCATCAAGATGCTGGTTCTCACCCTCAGCCCAACCTGGTGAGTGAAATCCTGTTTAATATGAATTTTTAATGTTTGGCAGACAAGTCAGCTGTAGCCCTTCATCAGAATGTTCAGTAGCTTCCTTCTTGTCTTTTTATGAAACATTTCCACCTCTACCTTGACCATTGAGAAGTTGTCATCAAGATGTCATTTTGCAAGTAACCTCACTGAAATATCAAGACAAGGAACTCTAGAATTTTCAAACTGGTTTTCTGCATGTTCAGTTCAGTTTCCCTTAAATTAAATGGTTTCCCAACAAGTGAAAATTAAAAAAAAAAAAAGATCCAGCCCATTTAAATATAATTGTCCCTCCTTTAAATTCTAATTGTGCACTGCTCAGTGAGGGACACAGGGTGCCAAAGGAGGCTCGCCATAGCCTGTTTTGTTCTCTGGGTGAACTGAGGGGAACGCAGGTACTGCACAATTTGTTCCAAGATCAGTTTTCCCCAAAATGCAATAGTTTCAAATATGCAACTCTTGGCTTTAGGAAGGCTGCACAGTGACTAGTTGTTTCAGCGCCTGTAGAAAAAAACCACAATGGCTAGTTTTCCAGGTCCCCCAGAGCATGTTTACATCAGATGGAGGTCACCAGTATAAGAAACAACCCAGATAACAGAACAGAAATTTGTAGTTTATCTGTACACTTCCTCTTTCATATACTCTTTGCCTATATATCAGCAGATCATGGGTTGAATCTTTAGATTGGACTTGTTATGGCCATGCCTAGGTCCTGGGCTCTGGCAATCATCAGAGATGCAAAGCTCTTGACTAAACATGATGTTTCCAAAAAGCCTTCTCTAGAATATTTTGCTCTGCAGAGAATCTAGTGCCTCCCTGCACCTCTACTCACATTTATTACTTTCAGATACTCCTTGAACAAAGAAGAAGCTGAAACCATACATTGAATTATAAGATTATTATTATTGTATGCCCAGTTTCAGGACATGGGGTAAGTCATTTATGGGACAGGGAATAAAGAAAGCTACAGCAGCAATAATACAACCAAAATGGAAGGGTTTCAACATCTGATTCATCTAGCATAAAAGAGTCTTAAGACGCCTGGTCCCTTCTTTCAAGGAGCTCGTTTGTAAAGACTTAAGCAATGTGAAAACATTCAGTTATGCAGCCTGTCACATGAAAACACTGCTAGATTGCAGAATTCAGGGAAATACATTTAATGCAATCAGGAGCTGATGAGTTAGGATTTCATTGGAGCCCAAAAAAGCTGCCAGATGAAGTTTATGACTCAGGCCAAAGCAAAAATCAATCTCTATTTTTAGATCTATTGCTAGTAAGAATATCTGGGCTTAGAGCAAATTTCCAGTTGCAATTGGGGTTAAAGATGAGGCGAGGAAATCTGACATTAACTCTATCCCTTTGGACCCCTGTTGTCTCCATCCTACAAACTGGTAGGTGCTTATGGGAGTGGGCTCTAAAACCAGTCAGCGCTGTACCATGTATATCTGCCCCTTCTAGTGAAAGCCCCACACTTAACTCTTCCTTCAATGAGCCATTCGCACTTTAAAACTAGAAAGACAACCACTAATGTCCCGAGTTCTATTATACACCACTCTTCTCCCATCCTTCTGGCATGGCTTCCAGCCTGAACCCCAAAATTATTTTTGGACATGGTGAAACCAAACTTTAGGGAGAAAGCCTTTATGGTCACCAGCACCAAATCTAGTTACTTACGCTTTGCCCCTGGTCCAATGCCTAATCTCAAATGTTCCTGTTATTAGAACTTAAAACCAGTTTACAAGCCTAGATTTAATGGTAACACTAGTTTTAAAGATCCTATCTTCATTTGAGCTAGGGATTAGTGTGGGATCAGGAGGCGCTCCTGGGTTAAACCTCAGGTTTGGAATCAGCAAAGGCTATGCCAAAGTTGATCTGGATCTGAAGGAAGGTGAGGATTACACCTATGGCTGGGTAAAGGCTGCAAGCTTTAAGGGTTTTCACACAGTGCTGCTGGCCAGGCGCTTTGGGAGGCAGCGGTATCAGCGTTTTCCTGCATCATCTTGGCATGCTGCCCTAGCTATGCCCAGCAAGATCTGGCCAGTGTTTGCCTTGTACATGCCTCACCTGTCCTCTGCCTTCCACTAATGCCCATGTTTCTGAGATGCATTAGGTGCACAGGCGTGCTTTCACCTTCATGAGTCTCTAAGCTGGTTAAAAAGGACATCAGCTAAAAATTCATTTAAGGGAACAATAAGGAGGTGTCTGACTCACGGGTAGGCTGACAAACCTTGGGAAGGTTTTCTCTCGAGAACTAAAATTCCTAGTTTAGTTTCTTGCCAACTGAAATTAATGCCAGCTATAATTGCCCATGAGTCATTGATCCAGCTCTGTGTTGTGGCCACTTGGGTGTATTTGGCCTGTTTGAGCCATTGCGGCTTTCTTTTGTTAAGTATCGAATGGCTTTTATATCGTCTAGCAATGCAGTGCATATCACTTGAAAAAGGTTCTGGAACCCAGCATCAGTAAGTGCCTGCAATCATGTCTTCTTTTTTTTTTTTTTTTTAATAACATCTGAGCTATTTTTGAGCTGAACAGAGGGTTGGATGCTATAATGTCTTCCTTCCTGTGAATACACCACTTATCTGATTACTCAATAGTGCAATAAATTATGCCCCCTACCATAATTTTATATAACCTGCTGAAGATGCAGCATAGAAAAGGAATTGCGATTGCAACAGAAAGATTACAACCAAAATAGTTTACTTAGAAGGTATTTTCAAGTCTTTTTGCACAAGTTTTTATATATGGGTGGACCATTTTTATCCTTACCTGATTTTCATTATTCGCTTTTCAGAGATGAAATATACATATATACATACTAGGCACAAGCCTCTGCAGATGGCTGTATCTTGTATCTCATACTATGGCTGGAATTAAGCAGGGCAGAAAGTAAAATCAACTCAATCTGATCAGGCCTCAGCAAAACTTTGGTCTCAGGTTGGGCAGAATTTAGGGTAGTTCAGCTGAACCCCTCTTGCACTTCCCCACTTTGATCTCAGATGATACTGCAATACTTTTTCCTCTTGATGCCTCCTAAGGGTAGAATTAAGATTATATATGGTGGGATCAACCAATATGCTTTGTTCACATGTGTTGCAATCCAAAGTCTTTGATGCAAAAATGCCTCCTAGGTCAACCATCTACCCTTTCCTTGAGGAAATCCATCTAGTAAGACAGCAAACAGTTCTGTCCTCTGGTCTCTGCTCCTCCTACACTCTTGCAACCCTCATCAGGGCTGCTCTGATTTATTGCAGCATATTTTTAGTGGTGCTGTGGTTTTGGAGATGTGATGAAAAAGAACCACAGGCAGACTGTGGGGTCCCTGGTAATCCAAGGAGTCAAACTTGGAAATCCAACTGTTTTGTCTCTGTTGGTTTGTAGTTTTATCTTCTTTCTTTAACACACAATTCCTGTTTACGACAGATTGCAAATACATACAATATGGGATTTTTATGGTAGGTGTAAGCTCCTGAAGATATTGCTGTAATTTTCTATCAAAACCAGCATTTAAAACAGAAAACAAGCTTTCAGAAGTGGATTAAATCCAGACGGTGCCAGAAAGTTGATGAAGTTTTAAGTTTCCACAGTTGAAGGCGCCCAGTCTGCCAAAGTTAGAAAGGACCAGCATTGGTCTTAGGCCTGCATATGAAATAATCCCCTTTTTGGTCCCCAAAAGTCATACATTCAGTTGCACAGGATGCACTGCTCACGACTGCAGAGCTGTTCCAACCCAGAAGGGCAACCAGCCCTGGGTGGAATGACAGCAGAAACACCCTGGGTGACACCCAAGTCCAAAAAGCAATATGCATTGTAGGCTTTGCTGTGAACCAATCTGAAAGCAATTCAGCTATGCTGATGTGATGTTGCACAGACCTACCATGGAGTTAAAATGGTCCATGAGTATGGCTACATGGCTTCTGTGCTAGAGCTGGTACCTCTACATGCTTTGGCATTGTATTGTGTGACATTACCACGAAGGGATGAAGCAGCCTGAGGGACCTCTACACAAGAGCAGATAACTCTAAAGACCCCTGCACGTGGCAGACACCCGCCTTACCAGGGACCAACAGTACTATCGCAAGAGAGGCAGAAGAGAAACACAGCTGTGAGTTCAAATCTGTCCACTTTTAATATGATTCAGAATTCATGATTAACAAAATAATCACTTAAAACCTCCAAACAGAGAAAAGGTCAACTTCGGGGGATAAATGGCTCCTACAACATTTCATCCATCATCACTGTGGGAATCCTTTCTTATACTTTGAGTGGTACTTGTAGACTTTGCCTTTTTCTGTGATGTGAAAATGCTTTATGTGTCTCTCTTACTAATCACTGAACATCTGAAAGAGCAGAAAACACCAGCCAAAAAACCCCAGGTGCTTGGGAAGTCAAACACTGAAGAGCAACAAAGAAATTAGATGAGCACTGCCATTTATAATTTTAATTAATTATGAGCTAATCCAGCTACATCGCAATAAATGGGAATTGCTTTGCCTTATTCTAACAAGACATAAGCTCGCCCATCCCTGCAAGGACTTACGCCAGACTACAGGACAATAGAGTGCAGGAGCGTGAACTCATTACTTGTTTTAAGGCAACTGAGAAAAATCATCACAAACCTGATGTCTCACAACTGCATATTTCAGGGACAGTCTGGGCATTTCCAACCCTTCCACCAAGTCATGTGTCCATAGCAAGGTTTCAGAGCTTTGCTGGCCATGTTACAGGATGAGAAGCAGCCAAAAGAATTGTCAAACAAATTTGTGTCCATATAAATTATAAAGTAAAGCCCACAGCAGTATCTTTTTCATAATAGCATGATGATCCTGTCTGCCAGAGACCAATGTCATTGGTAATGCTTATCTCTCAAAGCAGTTCTATGTATCAATTTATATTTCAGGCACTATCTTGCAATTAGATTTCTAGGCTTAAAATGACTGTTTTCCACTCCCTCCCCGCTTCCAATTCTATGTCCTCCAAGATTAAAAAAACCTCCTCTGTGCCAGCAAATTAATCACACTACAAAACTAAACTGTTCATTAGAGCTGCAGCACACCACAACTGCCATTAAAAACTCAATATTGCTATTTTCTGTCTTTAATTTTATGGTGCTGTTTACAGCAGCTTCTCCTCTAAGCATACGCGACACCACAATGAATACAGCAATAAGCCCTGAACCGCGGTGGGTATTGATGTGCCATGAGTTTGCAGTGTGTTATGACACCAGAGCCCTTGTCTAGTGGCTTTTGGATGTCTACAATGTGCAAATTCTCACACACATTGGCTGACGCAGGATTTGCCAACACTCTCCTGAAGTGTCCCGTTAGTCCACGTTCACTGATGCTTTGCCGCAGAAGATGAGCAGAGGTGCGGCTGCACTGCTGGCTTTAGCAGCAACCTTGCCAGTGGCCCTCTCTCGCTGTCCCAACTGCTCTTTTCTGGCCTTTCCTTCCCTTCCCTTCCTCTCGCTCTTTCCCTCCCCTTCCCTTCCCTCCCCTTCCCTCCCCCCTCCCCCCCCCCCCGCCCCCCCAACCCCCTGAAAAATCATTAGTCGTCTTCATCTTCCTGATCCTTCACCTCTTTGGAGAGAACTGGCTGATCCAGCAAACAGTGAGGAGTTGCTCAGGATCTCCTCTGTCCTCTACTCCAGGTTTTTGTAAGCTGGCTGATATCAGGTTTGGGCATGGGTGGGCTGCCCTTCCTACCTTCGTAGCCTGGGGGAATGTCCTCTGGACATTTATAACCTCAGATCCTCAGGAGATTTCATTTTTTTAATTTGGAATTTTTGGCCAGATCCTATTTTAATCTTGTTCTGCAAAGGTAACACTGTAGAGCAAGAGACAACCTTGTGCTTTCTATAGAAGCAAGACGGTGTCCTGTGCTTATATAGAAAATAAGGAAAACGTTTCATAGTTTTGGACAGTCGGGATAAAAATATGGACTGTGTCTTATCTGCCTGCCTCTGTCCAATCAAAAGCTGAGCTCCTTTGCCCTATCATGGAAGCGGAAGTATATACCATGGTACCCTGCTCCTAGACACCTCATTTCACATTTGGTGAAGAAACAAAATAAGAAAGCCCAACTGCAGCCTTTAAACACAACACGGATTTGGCCCTCTCAAGGACTGGCTAGATTCCCTGGGACTCTACAGGAAAATGCAGCATCTCTATCAACAGATCTCCTCAAACCCCACAGTTTGCCTGAGTCAGCTATTGCATTAAGCACTGGAAGCAGCCCTCAGGCTTACACACTTCTGACTTGCAAGTGAATTATGCATGATTTTAAACATGCAAAATGAACCCTGGCCTCAAAGACTTGCTGCATTAAGAACCCCTTTATATAGTTTAAGCTTAAGCAATAAGGTCTTAACCTGAGGGCGGCAGAGCTTTGAACTCAGCCCCTGTAAAAGGCACCTGGGCTGGTGGAGGCTGTGGTCCTGACTTGATGAAGACAACGAAGCCAGAGCTTTGCTGCAGGACTCTCCTCCACGTCCTGCTCTCACCCTGAGGTGCAGAAGGCAGATGAAAGGCACAGCAGGAGGTACAGCCCTGGAGAGTCATGTATTTTCTCAGGAGCTATGGGAAATCACCAGGACTCAGGCAAACTCAGGTCTCCTCCGGGGAGAGCATCTGCCGTAACATTTGAAAGCACCTTCTTGCCTTCCACCACTCCTTACCTAAACGTGCAAAGGGGAAGACAATGAAATTGCCAATGAAACTTGCTTTTCTATAGCACATAGATCCCAAACTCTTGCATACAAAATAACTGTGTTAATAATCTTGTGACTTTTTTGCTCAGATAGTACACAATAGCAAATCAACCCCAGCTTTCAGATCTGAAATACAGTCTCCATCACTGAACTGCTCTGACTGAATATACATCAACAGTACTCATGCATTACCAGTAACCTTAATTGCTAAACAAAACACCTTTCCTGACACAGTCCTTTTGTGTGTTTTCCGTGTTGTAACAGTTATGTGACATATTCAGTTGTGTAAAGCCATAGCTCTGTCTATGAACCATCATCATCCACTTGGCTTGCTCATAATATTCCACATTAAGACCTACCCTGAACCACAGGGGCATTTCTTGTTACGTCCATAGGAACAGCAGCATATCCGATGTGTTTTGCTCTCGTGTACACACCGGCTTTTTCAACTTTACCAAATGCTTCAGGTCCTGAACAAGGACCCCAGGACTCATCAAAGAGTTTTTCCCACACTAACCCCCAAAAGTATAACAGGCTTCCTCTGAAAACCAGAAGCACTGGCACTGAGCAGCAGCACCCTACGATGCCCGTTAGCTGCAGCCCTGCTCTCCTCCAGATTGCGTCACGTGCTCACAGCCTGCCGGGGACCCAGCTCCGAGGCCATGCTGAGCTAAGCCGCTTCTCCCCACGCGTGCTGTGGGATCTGCTAGGCAGATAGAACCACGTTTAGCTCACCAAGCACTGTCGAGCACTGGGACCTCCAGGGTCCTGCTCCGCTGCCTGCGCGAGCACCCGGAGCTGGAAACTGGAGCAGTGCAGGGAGGACACCAGGAGTGAAGGGACACACATGCAGGTGACAAAAAGCTAAGGTTAAAGCTAAACTGAATGGGCATGAGCACACACAAATGTGAATCAGCCCTCTCTGATGAGAGAAACATTAGAAAGGGAAAACAGTGATCCTTATCCCAGTGCTGGGCTGTCCCCAGGCTCATGAGTGGAGATGCGAGGAGACACTCACTTTGTCATCCTGTGGCTCTGTCCCAGGATGGAGAGCTCAAACGGCACATCAAGAGTGTGGGCAGCGGTATGGCTGGGGGGCATCTCTACCCTGTCTTTGCTATCCTCTGTATTTCATTCTTTTCCCAGAGAAGAGCTGTTTCCTTTGGTGATATTTGTGACACTGCAATTTTTTACATTTTTTTTAAGTGTCTGTCAAAAAGATCATCAAGGCAACACGGTTCTGTCTTAGACTTTTCCTACTTGTTCATGTGTGTGTTTGTATACACGTGTGTGCATATCTGCAATGAAGAGAACAGAAGCAAGTTGGTTGACTGTTACCTTCACTACCTTCATTCCCAGTGCACATGCATGTATTTTACATTTTTATGTAATGACCTTCTTCAGATACCAGTACCACAGAGAAACAAATCTGGAGCCAAAATACCCTTCCGTTAGCGCTGGCAGACTAGCTACGCAAAGGAGCTAACAGCTGCTTACTACATTTCTTCAAAATTTATAGGTTGCTATTAAAGCAGCCCTGTCATGGTGTGGGTGACTAAAAGTTTAGGGCTTTCCTTATCTATTTTCATTGCTTCAAACTTTGCAGATTCATTTTCATTCTTCCTTGGGGATCCACATTTTAGACGTCTCTCAAGGTGTGATGCAGCACTGGAATCATTCTTCAGCAAGGCAATAACTTCTCTCCTGACCATGCTCTTCCTTCCTGCTCCCCAGCACAGGCTCCTGCCTCCCTTTTCCTCCCTACACAGGGAACTTCTTCAGGTTTGCTTTGATGCTCTTCCTCTAGACGTGTGCAGGAACCATAGCTTGAAATCTGAAGCTGTTTGCTAACCATGGCAGGCATAGCAAATGCGTTAGCTTCTGTAGAGCTCAGCTCCTCAATCCTTGCTCCCTGCTCCCCTCCAACCCCTTGCAGAGCAGAAGAGGGCACACTAGTCGTACCATGCTTGTTGTCCTCTCAGACTCCCAACACCCCCTCTTCCCCTGGGATTTTGAGAAGCCATGCTACACTGGTGAAACAGGGAGCGCATGTCTTGCTCTCATCCACGGCCCTGGCATAGGGTCAAGTCATAACCTTGCCTCTAAATCTTCTCTACATGAGATTCAGTTCAGATTCTTTTAAAAACCAAGTGTGGCCAAGGGGAAATCTCTTTTAATTCAAGGAAGATCTCAGAAAAATTTTGCTGGTCAAGCATTTTCCAGTCTGGCTTATGGTTTTGGGCACCCAACTTGGAGCAGTTTTAAAGGGGCTGATTTTCAGAATGAGCTTAGTACCTACTTTCTTCTAAAAATCATACTCTTACAAGTGCCCCTCAAGCTGGAAGATATAAAAACACACAACCTGATCAGTGTACTAAGAATCCCAATATTGGTGCCTGTTCTGTCTCCAACCAAGATGCTCAGAGACACAAACAATTTCTAAAACAGTCCATGAGGCAACAAAAGCCCCCATGACAGAAAATACTGGGTTCGGAGCCCTGGAGATTAGAAACCATTACTTAGTGACAGCTCAGCTTTTGCAGAGGAAGCAGTAAAAAGCTGTTTCACAAAATAGGCATATCATAAATACATTTCCTTCCAATCACTGTGAAATCAGCCCATAAGTGGACAAGGAAATCTTCAGCCACAGCTCCACTGATCAGCTGTGGTCTAGTGCTTTGCTCCTGATCTCCTAGCGAATATGTAGCTTTTAGGCATGAAATATTCCTGATCAGCATGCCTTTTTCCATAAGCAGGATGAATTATTTCTTAGTAGGATCATATGTTTGCTTGCTTGGGCACTGTCTTCCATGCATTTCCCAGTCAGAGTACCAGTCAAGTGGAAATTGCTTGAGACAAAATCTTGAACATAAAACCAGCAACCTACTTCCACCCTATTCAACAAATTCCCGTTAATGGTTGTATACTCTTTCAAGACGACTGGTCTGCATTTGAACCAACCTGTTGACTACAGTGAACAGAACATTTTACCATTGTTACCTGGAGTTTGTTCTTTCTGCACCCCAAAGGAATTGCACCCAGGCTTTCAGTATGTTTTAAAGTTCAGCTGAGCTAAAAATGGTCAAGATCAACATTGACACTTCAGAGTAATCACTGAGAGCTTTCCTGGGGCTGCAAGTAATATTAAAAGCTGGTATCCGTTTTTAAACTCTGTTGATGAACGTGACTCAGCCCTTTCCCTGAGGCCTGTTCAGAGTTTTGCATCTTGTCAGTGTTAAGTGACACACTGCCTATCTGGTCTTCTTTGTTTATGGACGGGCTGTTTGGACTGATGTTGGAAAGAAGAGGTCTGCATGAATAACTGCACAGAAAAGCATGAGCCTGTGCTCTGTCCAAGCTCTATGGCAGCCAGAAATACCAGCCAAACCAGTACCAAACTGGAGACTGTGTGGCTGTATCAGCATGTCACCAAGCTCAAATGATCTTTTCATGAAGGTTTGACTTCCATAGCCTGTGATTAGGCGGCTGGTTATTGAATATTTCGAACTTAGCAAGGCCTTTGGCATTATTCCCTACAGTCTCCTTATAACCAAGCTAGTGTGGTATCAGCTGAAAAACTGGAATACGAAGTGGGTGGAAATGTTGTACAAGCAGGAGAGAGGTTGGATGGGAACATCAGAAAGTTCAGTCATGAAGTTCTACCTGGATCAAGAGACACAACTCTTCTCTGTCTGGGGCAAGTCTGCTCCTTACTGATCCAGCCAAGGAGCCCCTTCTGGGGATCAGTCTGCTCCAGCAGCAGAGAGACATGTCTGTGCCTGCAATTTCTGTGAAGGCTCAAGTATTCCACTGCTTGTTACCCAGCTTGCAAGCTCTCTGTCCTGCAACTTTTCACTTCACAGGGAAAGGCACAAGGCTTCTGCTGAAATTTTGAGATGATCAAGTCTTGGTGTAGAGCCTCACTGGGTGTGAGCTCAACGGGTGACATGCTAGCAAAGACTTTCATCAGAGGATATGCAAGTGGACTAATAAACATACGTGTGCTAGCTCATGGCACATCCAGTTATCTCAGGCCTGAAAAACTCAACACTGACAGCACCCTCAAGTCTGCAACTCAACTAATATCCCATTTCTCATCTGAAAGATTTCGAGGTCACTGAAAACATTCAGTCTTTAAATTTCATAACTACATATTTTGCTTTTCTCCCCTCTTTCAAGCTCTGGATAAAGCACTTCCTGATGACTTCAGTACAGCTCTCATTTTGTGACTCCTCTCAAAATGCAGTGAGTCAAGTCATGGTATATCCCTTTATTATTTACTGCTATCAATTTAAAATGCTTTTGTGATATTTCAGCAAACTCATCTTTTACAACCTCTTCCTCTATCTGAATAGCAATTTGTTTGGCTCATTACTTAGGAAAACACTTGCCATGCCAAATATACTGCTTCAAAGCAGGGTTAAAATGTACTCAAAATTACATTGCTCTGTTATTACTAACACTAACATATATTGAGAGGAAATTACATTACTCTGCTATTACTAACACTAACTTATATCGAGAGCTATACTTACATAAGCAGTTAGATAAGGCTTCACCACACATGCTTTTGTGCAGAAGTCAGATTCTGGTATGGAAAAATACTCTATTTTGCATTCAGAAGAACTGAGTATTTGGCTGTAGATGAAATGCAGTTTTGTTTTGTAAGCAGAGGATAGTAATTATCAGACTTGCCCATGGCTGTTTCACTGGAGGTACGAATATGAATATATTCATATTTACTGGTGCTTTATAGGGAATTACAGGTCATGATAACATATATAAATTAAGCTTCTTTTTTAATTAATTACTATAAATGCAGACAACCTTATACAAAATTCTCAGTTTAATTGTCCACCAGATATATATGGAGACCTCCTCCCTTAAAAAAAAAAAAAAGGAATTTTGAAATTCTTTTACAACAGACCTATTTTCATTTTCTGCTATCACTTATCTGTTTTACTTTTCCTCCTCCTCCTCCTCCACTTGTGCCTTCCCTCTCTCTGCCCCACTTTACCTCTCAGAGCTGCAGCATCTGCAGCACTGCCCACAGCTGAGCTTCCCCATAACTGGCTCTAGGGGAGCCGGCAGTTGCTCACCCTTAAATCTCGAGTGTGCAGTAATAGCATTCGTGCTGGTGTTTCAAAGCAGGAAACTCACAGAAAGGTTCAGGAGAGATAAAAAGCTAATGAAATGTCACGGTAGGAGGAGTAAAAATAGCTCCTGTGGGTACAAACGATGCTTGGCACACCAGGAACACTGAGAAAACCAGTGCCGAGGGATCTTCACCTCACCATGTCCAGTGCTGCTAAACCTCCCCACGGAGGCGAAGGTCACTGCCTGGTATTTTTAATTAATGCCTGTGCTACTGCAACACCTACGGGCTCTCATGATGAGCAACAGCCTCCCTGTGCCGAGCATCCCTGCCCCAAGGAGCTCGTATAGAATCATAGCTCG
This sequence comes from Pluvialis apricaria, assembly GCA_017639485.1. Taxonomy (NCBI): domain Eukaryota; kingdom Metazoa; phylum Chordata; class Aves; order Charadriiformes; family Charadriidae; genus Pluvialis; species Pluvialis apricaria. Next base: position 51,639,313 of record CM030008.1, read on the forward strand.
AATCATAGAATTGTCTGGGGTGGAAGGGACCTTTAAGATCATCGAGTCCAACCATCAACCTAACACTGCCAAAAGCACCACTAAACCATGTCGCTAAGCACCACGTCTATCCATCTTTTAAATACCCGTCTTTTAATGGCATATGTTTGAGACAGGAGATGTCCACCGTGCAGCCTGGGGGACGAACGCAGGGAGAGGGCGGCAGTGCTGCCCCGCATGATGCACACCAGCCCCTTCCCCAGCCAGCTCAGGGTTATCTGGTGCAATTTGTGCAAAAGGGCAGAGGGAGAACTGCTGGAAGCATTTGTAAAAATGTGCCTTTACTGTCATTTTCAGGGGTTTTCTTATTTTCTTCTCCCCTCTCTTCCCCAGTGCAAAGAGCAGCCTAGGAGAAAGCAGGAAAATTTGTTTGAAAATCTGGCAGCCAAGGGGTAGTGGCTGATGCCTTCAGCTGAGAGGAGGCAGGAGGATACAGCTTCCCAGTGCTGAAGGACGGGGAAATAGGATGTAAAATGTCCTTGGGCCATAGCGACCCCAAGTCCAGCCCCACTGGGAGAGCCTCCCATGTCAGCAGCCAGTACCTGCAGCAGGGACAAAGGACAGGTCCCTGCTTTGGAAGGAGGGCTTTCTTCCTGCACAAGCGAAGGGATCCTTTCCCCCCTTGGAAAGAAAGTGCCTGCCTATTCCCAGGAGCCCAGGCTGCATTTCTTTCCTCTGGCCAAGTAAATAAGGAAAATAAGATTCACGCATAATCAGTGCAGTCCTTGATGCCCACTGAAGGCTTTAGGGACTTCATTTGGGCGTTATCGTGCATCCCATTATCACACTAAATCTCAGTAACTCCAAAGAAGTCAATATTCAGTTAATATTTATTACATCTGCATCTTTGCTAAGCAAATGCAGATGAGGTTTCCTCTGCAGATCTAGATAGAGCAAAGATTTCAGTGCTCTCTATGCGAGAAAATACAGCAATGATATCCAGAGAGGTTTTTATTTAAACAGTAATTTTTGTCCTCCTGTCTTTCATTCTTCCTGCTGATTTTCAACCCTTCCTCTCAGGTCAGGACCTCAGACAAAGCACAGAGCTAGACTGTCCCATAATTCCTTTTGCCAGCTCCAAAGTTAAGAAAGCTTCAAAAGGTCAAATCAAAAAACCATGAAAGAGAAAAGTAAAGGGGGGGCGGCGGGGCGGAGAAAAGAAAGAACCTACTCCTATTCCTTTTATTTTGGATTTAATGACAGAAAGGGAAAGAAAGGGGCACACAGGAGCTCCTGTTTTGCTGAAAAATCTACAGGTAAAAAAAAAGAAGTTGCTCATTTTGAAATACTTCTGAAGGGAAATTGTTGACCGCTGCTACAGAAACATGCCTGTACCTCTTCTGTCTTAGAGGCGTGCATGGCATGCTGACTCCACCTGTATTGGTGAGCTGGAGCTGCTGGGGACTGCAAGAATCCTCTGCTCTGTGAAGTGGCAGTGCCACAAAACTGCATCTGTGCTTCCAAAGAATAAAGAAAAAAAAACCAAAAGAAGCAGCATGCTGGTCATATGCCTGGTGTACGGCACTTTCATAGCCAGGGAAGAAGCAATTTTTGATTGGGCATTAAATCTGCAGTCTTTTACTGGCAGTGGGGAAGGGGTTGGGGTGAGGAGCTGGTGAAATACAAGCTTTTTGGTGTATTTGCACTGACAGTGCCACCCAGGCTTTCCATTCTCCCATTCCTCTCAATCCTAAGACCTCCATGGTCCCTTTACTCTCCTCCTCCCACCAGCAGATGGTTTGAGGTCTGGGAGCCTCTGCAGCATTGCACTCTTGGTGCCGCAGCCATTGGGAGGAAACACAGGTGGGGAATAAACGGGGACCTTGCTAAAAAAGAACAACCTGACACCAAAATAGCCTCACCTGATGTAAGGTAACCCCAAATTATGATCATCTCCCAGCTACTGTGAGCTCGAGTGTGAGGGTAAGGTGTCTGGCTGTAAGTGTGTTGTCTTTGCAAATCTGTGCAAATGTTCACATTCAGAAAGAGGTTCCTGAGGGTAAAGTCAAGGAAACCGCATCTTCTCTTCCAGCAGGGAAGGGCTGGAAAGTATCTTTAAAGCCAGAAGGAAACATGCAGTAGAGGACTGCTGCTGCAGATGAGAACAATTTTAGGTGTCTGCAGACGATCAATAAATTCCCTGGTTTTAAGTAGAGGAGAAAAAGGAAGGAGGGAGGAAGTAGCTCTAGGTGTATCCAATGCAGGGAAAATTGGGTCTTTTGCACTGCAGAGCAGATCATAGCTGGCTAAACAAGCACACATGACCCTGGTTGGAGAGCTGGTAGCAACCCCAAATATATGGCTTTTGTCACTGGGTGGGCAATTGCCTTTCTGAACATGAATCTGTCTTGGCCAAGAGGATTACTTTTGGCAATCAACAAATAAACTCAAAACCAAAGAAAAAGCAGTCGATGGAGCATCGTGATGTGGTAAAAAGGTTTTTGCAAGAATGTGGGAGGCTGTATCACTCAGAAGGAGCAAAGCCACCACAGAGCTATGCAAAATAACTGCAATGTCAATAAATGACATGTGCTGTAACAACATGTAGACCATCCACCTCCTACCTTAGACACGGTATCATTAACTCTCCAGGGCATGCATTGCTGTGGCTGGTTTCATTTGCAGCTTGGCTCAGGATGATTTTTTCCCCCAGAGAGTCACAGACCCAGCATAAGTGGGAAGGGGCCCCCACAGGTCTCCAGTCCAACCCTGTTCCAGTGTTTGACCACCCTGGATCAAAAGATTTTCACAGTAGGGAAAAGGCTTTCCCTTACAGCCAACCAAAGCCCCCCCCTTTTCCAGCTTGCATTTGCTGAAGAATATTAGGTCAGAATGTCCAACTTCTCTAAAATGCCAGGAGTTCACTCTCTGAGAAGGGTGTACCACCTCCATTTTTAATTTTGATTTCTAGTGTGATAGCTAGAGAGGACAGAATTGGAAGTACAATAATTTAGACACACAGAGTAGGAAGGAGTGGAAGAAAAAAAAAAAAAAAAGAACATACAGACTACCTAACAAAAGAGGATTAAATCAATCTACAGAGGACAATTGTTTCTCTTGGGAACCCCAATAATGAAATCCACAAATGTAGGACAGGCTAAGAAAAAATGACACTGGGGAGAGTTATTCAGAAACACTAACTACCTGAAGAATCTGGTCTTCCTCACAGTCTCCTGAAGGCAGACAATGAGCCATTCAGAGGTGCTTTATACATATAGACAAAATCACCTCTCTGTATTATTCCATAACTATCTTCACATCACTTGGAAATCATAATGTGTTAGAGAAAAACAAGTCTAAAGCTTCTAAATACATCTGTTCAAAAAATGGACTTTTACCATAAATATTAAATGAAAACCTGCAGTTGAGTGAACATCCTTTGCCATTTCTCATCATGATTGCTTTTCCATAACTGGAGTAAATATTTCATAGTAATAAAGCTAAATTCTTGTTCTTAAAAATTGGGTTTGCTCAGATTTAAAGATGAAAATCTATTTCCAAGTCAGAACGAGCATGCTGCTCTTCAATCCACAAGTTCAACTGTGGAATAAAAGAAAAAAAAAATAATTGAAAAGAGAAGTGCTTTCACAGCAAGCCCTCGGAGGGTCCCAGTTGCTGCAGTTATTCTGCCTCCATTGCAGGAGGAGGCATTACTCTCCATTACCCATCAAGACCCTAAAACCCAACAGCTACAGTTTGTTTGTCAACATGCAGAATAACGCAGCAGCTCTCAACTGCTCCAAGATCAGGGTAGGGTGAAAAAAAGATAGTTAAGTGAGAACCAAAGGTTTGCAGACAAAATCTTTACCTTTGCCAGACTTTGACAAGAGTGCTGCAACTAACATCTGAGCTTTTGTTAGAAGATAGAGTTTTACTAACTACAGACAGAAGGAGGACCTCAGATATATATTTTTTTTTCCAGAAGAATATGCTGATATACATTGCTAGAGAGAAAAGGGTGTCACAAACTTCTAGGTTTGCTTTCCAAATGGGTACTGGAAAAGCCCAGATTTCAACTTGTGACTACCGAGGTAGGGATCATGACCATTTGTGTACCAATGTTGCTTTCTTCAGTTGCTCATCCCTAAAATCAGCTCTGAATACTAAACAGATCTGTCTCATTGGATACCAAAGAGACCAGAGCCCAAGCTCTGATGTCTGTCCCCCATATGAGTCAATAGTGTAATCTGCAGCCAGCTTCCCACTCATGTGCAGTAGTTTATTACCTGCAAACAGGTAACAAAAGATCAGAAGCAAATCAGAAGCAGAAACCTGAGAGAAGGACCCAGCCATTCATCCTTGTAGGAAAACTTCTGAAAAATGGCAGTCTTTACCCTAGGAAAAGAGCATCTGATAGATGATACGGGATAACTACCATAAATATGTAACGAGATGTCAGGAAGAAGCTGGGAATCAATGACATCAAATATTCAAAGAGGAAAGAAGACAATAACGGGCTTACAAGAAGAAAATGGGGGGAAAGTGCCCCAAGTGCAAATTGAAAATGGTTAAAAATAAGTCGATCAACACTGAACCAACACAAAGAGTGTAAAATACCTGTTTGGGATCCCATGCACCCCTCATCCCAAATGCTTCTTACCAGGCTGACCCCTAATAAAGTTATTTGTATGTAAGTAAGAAACTCTGAAAGGTGGAATATGGTGGTTGTCCTGTAATGAGGCAATGCTCCCAATCTTATTTCTCAGCTAGACTGACACATTCAGACATAACTGGTTCATTTACAGTAATGCTGTCCTAAAGGTTTTAATTCAACTTCAGTGGAAAGTCCCTGTAAATGAGAATCTGGCTGCGAGTAATCCTAAGAAATTCAGGGGTGCCTGCAGATAATTATTTCTGTTTCTGGTTAAAGGGTGGTTTCCACATGCATTTTCATACAATTTGGGACTACTCAGTTAAAGTCCACACCAAAAATAGAATTCTGACATTTCCGTAATCTCTGTGTGTGTAAAAAAAATTTAGCCTTCTGCAGTACCCAAAGGGGCTGAATCCATTGCTGTGCAGTTTATGCATGCAGGGGAACTGCAGTGCTGGAAATGTTTTGCCATTTGGACTCTCCCTTTAGGTAGCTCCAACTCTGCGGGTATGTGACTGGAAAAGCCAGCCTACAGATATTGCCACGCTTACACTGTATCTGTAGTTATTCATGTTCTTGCAGGCATATTGAACTAGCAGTCAGCTGGTTACCCAAATCCACTTTTGATTTTCTTAATATGAGCTCCCAAGGGAAGACTGAGATTAAATTACCCATGGTAGCATCACTTGACAATGTTGTTAATAAAGGCAGTTTGTTCTCTATGGGCACCATTCTTTTTATCCTTACAACATACTATTCAATGTATCTCCACTGTGTGAATGATTTGTATAAGGAAACGGGCAAGAAACAGATACTGTTCTTAAAATCCAATGATACAACCGTTACATTTAACAGTAGTTCACAATAAAGCTGCAGGTGTCAGGGTACTATCACCTGTTCAAGGACCATGTCAGCCACTTCTCAGGAATATGTATGAGTGAGGAAAGCCAGAGTTATGGACAATGCAAGAAAACTACTAGGCAGAGCCTTTCCTGATCTGGGAAGATCTGAGTCTCCGAGAGCCCACCGAAATGGGGGTGTTTTAAACCTTGCAGCTACCAAACGACCCAGTTTCAAATCACCCATCAATGATCCATACCTTCATGCAACCCCTAATTTTAAATTTTTTTCCCTTTAAGATTTATGTCCCTATGCATGTTGTGCTACCACAGCCATTTCTGATAAAGCTGTAATTAGGTACAGTACTCATAAGCCTTTCAATATGTCACCTTTAGCGTGGGCAGATGATGAACTTTGATGAATTTTAGTGTAGTCCTACTCATTATTCAGCCAAGGCTGTCTGTACCTCCTGAAAATAAAACGCATAACAGTCACTTGTCATCTGCTGCAGCAAAAACTACTTTTAAGAGACGATAACCCTTTTTTAATAGGAAGAAAGCACAACTTTTCATTTATCATCAGCAAGAGTAATAATAACAACTACTGACCTATGACCGCAAACGCACCGTTTCACGAACTCAGAGAAAGGCAATTAAAATCTGAGGAAGCCAAATATCGCAGGCAAGCTAGAAAGTTGTGTAAATTGAGGTAAGGGAGTCTTTTGAAAGAACACCAGTGTAGCACCAGGAGAAGAGATGAGTAAATACACAATTCTGTACATTACACTGAATTATATGAAAAGGTTTCATAGCCTCATCTTGTCCCACTAATTAGATTTAAGATATTATCCTTCCCAAAGCTATAAAATCACAGGTTTTAAAAAGCAGACCTTGAAATACCAGTAGAAATATATCGGAGGAGGAGAAATTACATGTAAAGCCAAGACTGCCCTGCTTTTTAAGAGGTTTTGACAACAGCGCATGGCACTGCCCAAGTCTCTGCTCTGGTGTGCATCTCTGGACTGCTATGGACTCTGCTTGCAGGTTTTCATGTCCCCTTTTTCAAAAGCAGAGCTGCCTCAAAGCAGGTGTCCAGGCAGCATTTGGTACAATGCTAGAGCCCAACACTGTGTTTTTTTCATGGAGAAAATATCTCATCTTTTTTCCTTCTTAATTTCAGTCCCTTGAAGTCAATTTTCCCAGCTGGTGGCACAGCCTGAATCCACTTACCTGCAGGTGAGGCTCTGGGCCCCTGAAATTGGCCAGCTGGTCTCTCTCCTCCAAAAACCCACTTTTATCCCCAACTCCATCAGCCAAAACCTAACAGAAAGAGGAGACTGCAATGTTGCCAGACTCCATAAATGACCCAGTATCCTGACAGTTTTGCTGTTCCAGAGAGCAGTGGCACGCCATGCTGGCACAGCCAGTGATGCTCTTGGCCACAGCCATTCCTTTGATTACCCTCAGCTACTGTTGCTTCAAACCATTACTCCTGGTCTTTCTGCTATGTTGTGTATCACTGCGTTACCATTCAACAGGGCCAGACAGAAATTTTTTAAAAAATTCCTGATGAACAACAGAAAAGCCCCACGCTGGTCTCTCCCAGTAAAACTGGTTTTGGCCAAGTAACATATTGCCACAATACCAGGTGTTGCAGGACCCTGGCAGGTTTTGCACTGTAGGCACCAAGCTCATAGCCCCCATACAAAACCTTTCATGGCCTCCTCCATCTCTCCTACCCAACCAGAGAGTCTGAGAGGCCTTCAGGTGGTCAGGGACACCATGCATGACAAAAAGAGGCATGGGAGGCCATGGGCTGCTCCCCTGGGTTGCAAGTCCCATAGCAGGTCTCCTCCTGGCAGGTATAAAAGTAGCAGCTGAGTACCTGCTATGGGCTACCCCGCCTCTGGGGGTCTGCCCCATGCCCTCAGCTTCAGCTCACACAGGGTCAACGTCCAAATCTGAGAGCCAGAAGCTCCCTGGCTCTACTGCAGCCTCATCCTCTCCAGCCTATCCCTCTCATTGCTTTTTCTTCTTAAAATCTTGGCAGGCCTCCTGCATGCTAATAAGACAGCGTTGGGCACTTGCCCAGCCAGTCAGTGTCTCGGTATTAATTCAGATTTTAGATACCCCATGCAGCATCTCTGGCTGTTTGCTGGATGGCCGGCTCACCAGACACACAAAATCTGGGGCCTGGGGATAAAAAGCAGACAACATAGACCTGGTATAAGAAAGAACTGCCTCTGAAAGGCAGTCCTGCTTGATTTCATCCCTTCATTACCTCTAGCTCTAAAGAGAAAGCAGCCAGACATTTTAGATTCTTATCTCTGCCATAAAAAAAGTAATAATAATAATAGCAAAATAAGTGTTTTCAGGCAGAAGAAAGCAGATACAACCATTTCTTAAACTATGTTAGGCAAGAATGAAACAAGTGGATTTTATGATCTTCATATGTCACTTTAGAGGACTGAGTATAAGTGATAAAATGGTTTCATGCCTCTTATAGCGAAGTTGAAGCTAGAAACATGTATAAATAGATAAAATTATTCCCAGTTTCCTAATAACAGGCAAACATGTTTATATAAATAAGTTAAAGAGTGACAATCTAAGTGGATCTCAGAAAGTTCCCTGTCTTCCTTTGAGCCATTATCAAACAAATGCAACTTTGTCCCTTTGGAGCTCTGATGAAAATCTCATCAAAATTTATTTACAGAACGTTGAGACATAGTGCAAGCTAGGAGCGTTAAATGAATTGAATTGCCTTAAACAATTATTGAGATTGGATTTGTCAGTCACATTTGAACATGAAAGTCTGCCATGTTTCAGATCACTCAATCAGCAGTATGATGCTCCTTTCCTTTGGTAGTCTTTCCTTCGGTAATCTCCCCACACACCCCTGGATGAGCTGAAGACACCATCACACATCTCTGCAGCCTGGCAGCGGGGTGCTCACCCTGCAGTGAACCTCCCATCACGTGCCCACCAGCTCTGGCAGTTGCTTCTGGAACAGCTGGAGAGGACATTTCTCCCAGGTCACCCCAACTCCTATCCCGGAAAAGGCAGTTCCAGAGCAGGACTGACAGCGTGTGTAAAACCAGCCATGGTATGTGGGGTCCCAAGCCAGGGGACAGGCAGGGTTCAAGACCACAAGATGCATCTGACTCCCCTCCCCTCCTCAGCTAACACAATTTTGGGATCTGGAACTTCTCCCCTCTGCTGCTTTCCACCTGGGATGTGAGATACCTGTTTCTCTAGTCACAGCTGACTTGCACAACTAAATAAAAAAGATTTGGCCAAAAAATTGCAATAAAATTCTGCAACTAATGTATATGCCTCAAAAAAAAAAAAAAAAAAGAAAAGGCAAGTCAAGAATTAGAAACTATCCACTCGTTTCCGTCAAATTCATCAAAGGGTTTGAAATAAGAATTGCTAGGGAAATTACAGCCAAAAAATGGAGGAGAAAGAGTCACTACCAATTTGCTGTATATCTCTAAAACTAAAGGAGTAAAGCAGATGAGAAGAGCAGGCTGAGTTCCCTGTCACCTGTGAAGGGGTAGGACAGAGCAGACCTCCTTGTGTGCCAGGGTTGTGCCCTAAACACCGTGCTGTACTATGTCCCCAGGTGAGCCAGTCTTCTCTCCTGCTAGCCCTGTTTAAAGTTGTACAACAAGAGGAACAAGGCAAGAGAGGTTGACTATCACTGGAGGACACAAGATTCAAATCTGTGCTTGAATTTTGTCTCTATTTCCACAGTCCTGTTTTGCCTGTTGATTAATGGGAATTGAAAAATGTTGTTTAGGCATCAAAGGAAGTCTTTCAGTCAACTTGGAATTTTAAAAATGTTACTAATATTATTACTTATTTAGCTCTAATAATGCTGGAGTGGAGACAGACCAATTTAAAATGGATTTGAGCTGCAAGCAAGGGGGTGCATTCAGTACAGGGAACACACCTGAAGATGACACTGTTTTGCAGTCACCACCTGTCTCCAGATCCAAGTTCAACCCTTTGCTGCTCCCTCGGCTTCCCCTGAGATTCTGTACAGTTCATTTATGCTCTGCACAGACTCTCCTTCTGTAGATGGGAACCCTCCTTCTCCCACACCTCTGCTGCTCTCATCTCTCTAGGTTGTGCTTTAAGGTTTTAAAAGTGGAAAATGCTACCTCTTGTAGCACCAGAAGGATGTTTCTAAGATACACAACACCATGACTGCTTTTCTGGCATTGGAGGCTTGGAGAAGAAAATAGGTTTTAAATACATCTTTTAAAAACAGAAGCTCTTGCCCGCAGGAGCTGCATCAGGTTTGCCAGGGAGGACGCTCCCCAGAGTGCGGTGAGTACAGCAGCAAGCACCAGCTCACTGGGACGTTCAGTGCCTGTTTCTGGGCTTCACTCAGTTTTCCTCTGACACTTGCATTTCACCTTTACACACGTCTTTGGGCCACAGGATGGGTGCTGCAAGGAATCTCCTTTCCCTCTGCCACCAAGCTCGATCATGTCTTAATACTGGCCGTGCGGTTCCTCCACAGCTGGCAACGTTATTCTCTCTCTTGTTTGCAATAAGGTTAAAACAGAAATTAATAGTGGTTTGACAAGGTGCAGAAATGCTTAGAAGATAATATGATTTTACCGGCACTGAATGTGAACACTGAAATATGTACATAGACATGCTGAGAAACTGGCGTCTCCGAACAGGAATGCTGAAGTGATCATTTGTTTCTGATATGACAGCTTTTTGTCTGCCAAGGAAGACTAGCAGTGAACTGATGCTTTACACAGCAAATACATCAATTGTAAGCATATCGCGATACTCCTCGGACACCCTATTTTTGGTAACTTGTTCTTTTAAATACCACTCTTCAGATAACTTCTGGATGAGAATCTAATTATCTTTCTCAATCCATCGGGAGGGTTTTTCAGTTTTATTTAGGAATAGAATTACAATAAGCAGCATGAAACCAAAGCATATTAGCCATGGTAGGAAACAGGATTTAATACAGAATTTTAAAAAACAATCTACCTACCTTAATGCAAAAAGTGTTAAGTGATGCAAACTCTTAAAACAGGCAAATTTCTTTCTAATTTTTTTTTTAGTTAAACCTGTCTTCTAAACATCTGCGCACTGATGTGAGATGAATACCTAAACCAGTAATAACTGCGGCTAGATATTACATAAAAAGATTCATACCTATCGTTACCTACTGCTTTTCGCCCCAAAAGGATTGCGCAGAGATTACAATCTGTGGCTGTGTCCTGGTTTGAGATACAGTACATAAAAATGCAATGCTCCATCCATCACTGATGCAGAACTGGTTCAGGCATTATAGTGGTTTAACTGCAACAATGCACCAGAGCTCAAGGTAAGAAGTTATTAAATCCTATTATTTTATATTTGGGTAGGCAGAATATCATTGAAGGGAAACTTTTCTATTTTCTCCTGTTCTCAGAAGGCAAATAAACTACTGAGAGAGAGTGGCACAAGTGGTCAAGGGTTCAATTAAAATTTTAACCTGAGAATTTAAACTTTTAAAATCAAGTTGAAGGTGTAACCCGTAAGAGCAGTGATGTTTGACTGGCCTGCGTTGAGCTTGTTTCGCAGCACTTCTGACCATTTCCCATTCCCCTCAGGGAGGGTGCTACCTGAGCTTGGGATGTGGGGAAGAGATCAGGATTGGTTCCAAAATTCTTAGGAAAGCAAAAAATTTTTCCCAAGCCAGAAGTACTTGGAAACTGGGATTGAGAAGCTATCACATAGCACACCTATGTGCTACGAGCTGCACACACGCTCTTCAGCAAAAGTGAGGCAAATGATCTACCAAAGGGAAATAAAACCTAAACAGCTTTAAATTTGTTTTCTGAACATGAAAGCATCCTTCTTCTGTATTTCATTACGTGCATTACACTGCTTTTTATATTGCAATCTTGGAGACCACCAACAGTGTACACACGGCAGAGAGCACACTGAGCCTTCAACAAGTACCAAGGGCCAAAAGCACCTGGTTTCTATCCACTGTAGCTTATTTACACGAACTTGGCTTCTAAATCAACTTTCATGTCTTAAGCTCGATTAGGAGGTGCTATGGCTGAAGAGCTTAGTTTAGCTGCTCTTTTCCACTTAGGCAGGATTGCACGGAGTGCCAAGGATGTAGGTTTGGCTCAACTCAACCTCAGCCCACCCCCCTACCCCCCCCCCCCCCCCCCCCAAATTTGAAATATTTTTCCATGTTACATGAGGGCATTTTAAGGCATTTTAGGGATTTTGAGCACAGGTTAAACTACCTGAACCTACACAGCCTGTACACACAGAGTAAAAATTACAAGCACACATGCGCACCGGTACCAGTCCCATACTGGAATCACATAATATTTCGCCTACACGAAACACTTGTTACCTGAGTGCTGACCAGAGCCAGCCCTGGTCTTAACTCCAGCACACTTCTAATTGAAGAAGAGATGTTTGAAGGACAACACCTAGAAACATAAACTCAGACTGCTTTTGCTGTGCCTTAGGCACAGCCCACTTTTCTTTTCTCCCAGGGCGTCTCTTGGGTATAATCTGACAGATGTTTCTGCGTCTAGTTTGAGCTGAGCTATGGTAAGTGACAGCACGACCACAGATAACCTGTTAAAGCAAAGTTGTGGCCACATGCCCTGCACTGGCTGAAGCTGACATGAGAGAAAAGGATGCTGCCTACATCCTAATTTCTTCAGCTGCCCAGCAGCGGTCTTCCCTTCTCTCTCACCAGCATAGGCACTGGCATAACTACTACCTTTAATTCTTCTATCAAGCTTATCCACATTAGTTCATCCTAAAAATTCACTGCTTGTCACCCAAGCTGCCGTAACCCACCTGTGAATGTTTGCAGTTCCCGTGAAAGTAAGATGGCCCATGAGGACAGTTCCTGCAGTGCAGCTGTAACTCTTTAGGTAGAGCCATCTCGTCACTTGGGAGCTTCTGGACATGTCAGTGACTGGAGTGTGGACAAACTTCAGTTGAATCAAAACTCATATTGGTTTAGTTCAGCCAAAAACACAGGGCATTCAGTAGGTCTGGTGTCTGAGACTTGGTCTGTGTGAAACACAAATGGTTTGATTCAAGTGGCAATTGATATGTTTTTAAATTGATGAGAGAACTCTGTGCATACATACACCTTCTTAAATCTATTTGAATCTAGAGTTTTGTTTCAACTGACAGTTTAGCACTGCCTGTTTTGGGGACATGTGGAAGCAACTGTACGTTTTAAACTAACTGCACAGATAGCAGTCATTGAGATCCCAAATCTCTCTGGGAGTTGGGGACAGATTCGTAAGAGGTAGAGATTGCAGGCATGATTGACACACCAGTCAATCACCTGCCTGACCAAAAGAGGAAAAATATCAGTTCTCATTGAAGTTTGCTTCTTTTATCATTACAGGCACTTGCAGATTTAGGATCATGAATGTATTCTACAATACAGAAGATCTGCCTCTAGCAATTATCTTACACTATGCTGCAGTGCCACACGCAATTAGGGCTGCTCCTTCAACACATCAGACAGGTGTACTTCTTGCCCAGAATTATTTTTCATCTGACAGCACCGTGAAGGAAATCGGAAAAGACAAACGGGGAAAGCAGCTAAAGCAAACGGGGGCATTCATGGTGCCTGAGAAAGTGAAGAACCTGAAGAAAAAGAGTATAAAGTGGAGGAGGAGAAAGATCCCTAATCCAAACCTTGGAAAGCTCAGACTGGTTTCTCTCAAATGCCATTGAGAGCAGGTGTAGGACATGTAACTGCACCATAGGCAGGCGTTCAGTGATGCTCCTATGGGATGCCCAGCATCTCCCCCACTGGGAGAGGGAGATAGGGATGGAGAGGGACACAGACAGCTGGTTGTGGTGGGGACAACTCCCTGCATGCAGCCATGGGGTTGTGTTCAGCCTGATGCACAATGTCAGGCTCCCTGGGTTTCTGCCACCTCTGCATTCCTCTTCAGACAAACCACTTCCCTGCTCTCCTTGCTGGGCTGTTTGCAGTTTCCTGAACCCACATCAGCAATACTTGGTGCTTGCGTGGCATTTTTCAGTGGCAGAGCTAGGAAAATAATCCAGTGCCCTGCCTGTCTCAGCAGTGTCCCTGTGGGAGAGCGCTGCGCAGCAGGGGACGCACTGCCAAGCCAAATGGGGGCTATGGAGTGTTAGGGGAAGGAAAATTCTGTTTCTGGAGATCAGAGAAATGGGACTGAGTATGCTAACGTAGAAAAATTGGTGTCACAACTGCACATACACAGGACAGCTATCAGTATTTTGCAGGCTTCTGCTGATACCGACAAACTTTTGATCAGCTTTATAAAGCTTATTTTTCCAAATGAAAGAATACAGATTAAAAGCAAAACCTCTCTGAATCTGGATTGCATGGGCTATTTTGCAGCCAGATCCTGTGGCTGCTCTAACCACTGTTCCCCTTCTCCACTTTGATACAGTCAGAAGGTCACGAATCTTTCCCATCTCCCTCCCATAACTGGGAAGGCGATCCTGACTGTGTATATGAAGACCTTTGATTTAAAAGACCAATTCAAATGGTCTTTGACCTGGCCAGGGTTTGTCATTTTCAGATAAGAAGTAGCAGAAAAGTTCATCTGCCTAGAAGATGCCTCTCTTCCTCCTCTCAAACATTTTAAATACCAGCAGTGCAATGCAAGATGCGTGCAAAGTGAAAATAAAGACCTCATCTGTGAATTTGCCTGTTAAAATAACTGTCTCTTTCCTTTGCATGAAGACAATGTGTAAACTTACACATTAAAACACCATATATTTGAGAAACAGGCCAAGAGAGCAAGCCATCTGGCATCTAACAAATATTATGACAAATCTGACAATTCTTTCCAGATTTTTATTAATTGCTTCCCACAACTCAAACAAACAGATTAAAGGTCGCTGAAAAAGGAAAATGTATATTTGAGCCTTATGCTTTACATTGGCCTAAGATTGTGAGATATTTTACTTTTGCGTTTGGAGGAGGAGAGCAAAGAGGAGGCTGTGGGAGGATGGAGGGCCATTTGCCTTAGAAATAGAAGACAAATCATTCAGTCTTCCCTGGAGACCTTGACTAATCAGGGAACCAGCAGAAGCCATGCGTATGAAACGTGACTGGTTGAGAGAAGACCTGCTTTTTATTCAGGCCATTATTTATTTTTGTTAGAGTCCATTTAACTGCAATACATTTTTTGTTGTTGTTGTTGTTTTTAAGAGGCAGCAGTCTCCCTTCCCCATGGAGACCTCAGTTGCGTTCCCAGAAGAATCAATAGTGCTGCTGGCATAAAGGACCTTTTTAAAGTGAGAGGCTGATCTTTGTGTAATTACATCAGAAGAGACCTTGTCTCCTTATTTCAATGAGATAAATGCACAAATGTTTTTAGGCACCTTAAGGACGTTTTCCTGAGGAAGCCATCTTCTTCACAGAGGAGCTATTGGAGATCAGCCGTACAGAGGTTGCTCAGAGGTTGTTTGTCAGCTGGACAGCAAGTCTGGTGATGAGGGTGCATCTTTGACGAAGCCTACAACTCCCAAAGTTTTCTCAGACACTCCTAGGCATAACAGTGTTTGTCAAAGAGATAATCCAAAATCTCTCGTATGTCACTATATCTTCCATAGCTTAATGACTCTGTTGATGCAGACTTCAACAGTTGAACTCAGTCTCTGAGATCAAGCACTGTCAAGCTGGATTTTGAGGCCTATCTTGTGTTAAGCCAGCCTGTACAACAAGTAATAGCCTCATGTTATCAACCCTTTTCTCCACATTCTTCTACCTCTACAGAAACTTTCTTACCAGTTTAGGAGATTCACAAACACATTCACCCGCTGCATGCAATAAAAAGATTTCCAGATCCAAGACTCTTAAGAAGCAAAACCCATAAAATCCCAGCCTAAGTCCTGGCCTGTATTGGTTTTGTGTGGCAAGAATTTGCTAGCGGAGGGGCTACAGGGGTGGCTTCTGTGAGAAGCTGCTAGAAGCTTCCCCCATGTCCGATAGAGCCAATGCCAACTGGCTCCAAGATGGACCTGCCACTGGCCAAGGCTGAGCCCATCAGCAATGATGGTAGTGCCTCTGTGATAACGTATTTAAGAAGGTGGGAAACAAAATTGTGCAGCCAGAGAGAGGAGTAAGAATACATGAGAGAAACAGCCCTGCAGACACCAAGGTCAGTGAAGAAGGAGAGGGAGGAGATGCTCCAGGCGTCAGAGCAGAGATTCCCCTCCAGCCCATGATTATGACCATGGTGAGGCAGGCAGTCCCTCTACAGCCCATGGAGGTTAACAGTGGAGCTGGTGTCCACCTGCAGCCTGTGGAGAACCCCACACTGGAGCAGGTGGCTGCCCGAAGGAGGCTCTGACACCAAGGAGAGCCTGTGCTGGGGCAAGCTCCTGGCAGGACCTGT
Organism: Pluvialis apricaria; assembly: GCA_017639485.1. Taxonomy (NCBI): domain Eukaryota; kingdom Metazoa; phylum Chordata; class Aves; order Charadriiformes; family Charadriidae; genus Pluvialis; species Pluvialis apricaria. The sequence goes on from CM030008.1 coordinate 51,655,200, forward strand.
GGCCCATGGAGAGAGAGGAACCCACGCTGGAGGTTTGCTGTCAGGACTTGTGACCCTATGGGGGACCCACACTGGAGCAGTCTGTTCCTGAAGGACTGCACCCCATGGAAAGGACCTATGCTGGAGCAGTTCATGAAGAATTGCAGCCTGTGGGAAGGACTTGCATTGGAGAAGTTCATGGAGGACTGTGTCATTTTGGAGGGACCCCACGCTGGAGCAGGGGAAGAGAGTGAGGAGGAAGGAGGGGCAGAGACAACGTGTGATGAACTGACCATAACCCCCATTCCCCGTCCCCCTGCACCGCTTGGGGGGAGGAGGTAGAGAAAATTGGGAGTGAATTTGAGCCTGGGAAGAAGGGAGGGGTGGGGGGAAGGTGCGTTAAGATTTAGATTTTAAGTAACCTACTCTGCTTTTGATTGGAGATAAATTAAACTAATTCCCCCAAGTCGAGTCTGTTTTGCCTGTGACAGTAACTGCTGAGTGGTCTCCTTGTCCTTATCTCGACCCATGAGCCTTTCAAAATATTTTCTTTCCCCCTGTCCAGCTGAGGAGGGGGAGTGATAGACAGGCTTTAGGGGGCACCTGTTGTCCTATAAAATTTTTTGCTGTATTCTCGTGGATGACAACAGAAGCAAGGTTTCATTCATGGTCAATGCAAACAGTTATTTATGTTTGTGTCAGTTACATTACCATGTTTGTGAACTTGCCTACTCAGAAACACAGACACTGACAAGCTCTTTCAATTACTTGCTCAAAAATATCAGTTGCCAGTTTACAAACTTCTCTTGCAAAATCTTCATCAGGAAATAGAATTGTTTTAAAATGTACCTTTACTGTAGCAGAATAAAAAAATGAACCTTCCAAATGGCTAAATTATCTAGAGTATAATTGCTTGAGGCATTTCCTATCCTTACTTGTCAGAAGGCAGCTAAGGATGTGGGAGCCAGTGTGTTTTTAATTACTGTTTCCTGTGTTTCATATACAAGTTTATTGATCTGTTTAGACTTTAAAAATCCCCTGGTTTTCCATTAAAAAATTCAACTTCCAAATGTTGAGGGGAGTAACTAAGCGGTACTTACTTAATTGCCAAGTATAGAATCAACTACTCCCATCTGAGCTGGCCGTTCAGAAATGGCAGTTTGACAAAGGTGTGTGTGCTCTCTGTTAGCAAGGATACAGAGTTCCTGGTGACAAAGTCATTCAGGAATATGAATAGCTGCACTTTCTCCTGAATTTAGGAAAATATTAGATTTCCGTGATCTGCTACACACCACCTTCTATAATAAAAAAACAAACCAAACTCGTATTCTTTCAGTCTTGTAGCCTCTCCGCTGTTCAAACATGAAAAAGTGAATTGGCTTTCTGGACCAAGAGGTTTGAGAAAAAGATGCTTAATACAGGCGAAAGGAAAGCCTTTAGGTTAACGCTATATGAAAATTCCTTAAACACAAAAACCAAAGGCATCTTTAGAAGCTACAGGACACTTTGGGGGCAAAATAGTCACATAGGACTGAATCTGATCTACATCCCATCCAATACAGATTTTTGCTGTGTTCTGCCTCCCTCTGATGTTTCAGGATTCTGTCATTTTTGTACTCTGGTTATGATTTACAGTATATTATGCCAATGAGACATTTTAAACATGAGCATGACTTTGAGAAGTGGTGCCTTGGGCTAATCATTCCTCCATTTAAACCAGCAAAATAGAGGAGACCGGCACAGTGATGGGTTACTGTCAAAACATGAAGAGAGTGGCGTGATTAGATGTCATGACAGGGGCAAACCCCTTGTCCCTTACAGACAGGCTTTAAGCACGACCAAAGCACAGTTGATTCACATCTGTGTGAGCATGGGTCCAGGCAGCCTGCCCATTACCAGAGAAAACAAAAGAGATTAAAAGCAAGTGCAAGCTCCCAAACTGGGGCAGGGAGCCTGCAGATATCCTGGTAAGAGCTCCCCACCCCAGACCTTCGCTCGCACACGTGGGTGAGCAGGAAAGGTTGGGTTTCCCTCCCTGTACATTACAGAGGCAGAGCGACTTTCAGCACAGTGGCAAAGGTTGTGTCATCCACCATCTAAGAGATGGCGTGAAGCCCTGATACTACCCCCAGCTCTGTTATGAACTAACCCACTCCGTGCTCTTTGGGAAGGTGGTGTTTCCACTTGCACCCTTGTCCGCTCAGGTTGCAGACTTGCTGGGAAAAGGGATGTCTTCTTCTCCATAATGAGTGCTACCTGACCTCAGGGTGCCCCAGGCCCATGCTGACCTTGGCTTCCTTGCCTAACAACATCTAAGAAACCCTCCTCCAGACTGACTTTCTGCAATGAATGCAGATCTTGGCTAAGTGCACTGCAACACACAGTGTGTACCGTGAAGTGGGCTTTGATGCACTATGACACGTTTATTCTTAGATTTATTATTTATATGCTGGTACCATCTAGTGAGCACTAAAGATGGCTGATGCAGAAGAGCGGACTGGTCTATGTGGGTCCTCCATGAACACCTTGCTTGTATTCAGCCACTGTTCCTGCTGCAGCTGCAGGTACTTATTTTTCTGGCTTTGGGAGGCCTTCACTAACATCTCATTTCTTTGGCAAGGCCAGGAACACAAATATACCTCAAAGAACGGTGATTATGTCAGGAATTTCTCTGTTGAGTGACTGACTGAGCTTTTAGCCATCAACGCTGAATGAAAATCTAATAAGAAAAGCTTAGAAGGAGAAAAAAAGTCCATTTCACTGCAGAGCACGACTTCCGGTTGCAAAGAAAATGAACTAAACAGTCTGTTTAGCTTGAACTATCTGTGGAGATGTCATTCATCAATAGATGATGCAATTTTTTCCTCTGACATTTGCCAGTGACTCGCAAGAGGTTTGATAACAAGATCTGTACTGCCAGGCTCTAATTTCGTTTAAAGTTTGCTTGCTTAGTATAACTGTTTAGAACAAGAAGAGTTTGGCTCATATTTCTGATTTGAGAAACTGCTGTTAAATATTACAAATAAAATAGTGAAATCAGTGATGCTGAATCTAGAAGGGTGGAATGAGAACTTTGCTTCTCTTCTCTTTCATTTTTCTCCTCCCACAGAGTTGTATCTATAAATTTCTGTGAGGACTTCATCTTCTGTACGCACTATGAAAAAAACTTTTTTACCACCATATATACTATGATGATGATGAGCCTATATCTGTGAACAACAGAAAACATAGTTTACTAACACACACAGATAGAGTATGAGGGACAGAGCTTACCAGGGTGAAGGCTCTGATTGCCTCTGACTCTTTGCTTGTGCATGAACCCTCTTTAGAGCAACCAATAAAAGTGACCATGTGGGAGCTGGCCTTATCTTCCCATCCACAAGAGGGGCAGCAAAGAGAAATATAAAGGAGAAAATTAAATGAGAGCTCTCATTTTGGAGACCAATATAATTTACTGTGCAATGAAGGAGTGAAGAAAAGAAGGGTTTGGTATTGCCTGCTGAATTTCACCAGAGCCACAAGAAAGTCAAGCAGTCAACCAATCAATCCACATTTACATCTCAGCTTTGAAACTTGAGATCAAAACAGCACAACCAAATTTTACTGAGAGTCAATCCAGAGTACCGCAAATCACAGATTTTTCAGACTAAGCGCAGCCTGTATTTGTTTGACCCAGACAGAAATTAGGATAGGGATGCAGAGCTGGTGAAGCCACACACTAGGCTGAGAAGTAAAAATCCCAAAGTGCCTGTCAATGTTATATCCCCTTGGATATACTTGGATTTCCAAGTTCATATACTTGGATCTGGCATGCCATGCCGAGGTCTGTTCTGTTACCCAAGTCTGCAGTTGGAGGTTGATCTGGTCCCTTTGATGTGTGAATTACTACAGCAATTAAAATAATGAGTAGTGGAAAAGCACATACTACTATGATATGATACCTGTGTAGTCTAACTAGTGCTGCTTTCTTTTCTGTGAATTACAAATTACTATAAAACACACACACACTTGATTTGTAAGGCTGGGCCTTAAGAGCTTTTTCATTACTTATGCATTGAAATATGAGAGCATGCAATTTCCTAGCAGATCAAAAGCATGGTTTTTATGGCTAACAGAAGTATTTGATGGGACCAGAGGAGGATTGTTTTGGGAGACAGCCAAGTCAGTGACCCGATAAAATGTAATTTCATTTCTTGTGGCTACGAAACATGCAGCGTTGGCCCAGTATAAAGATTTTCAAACTCACAAAAGTTCAACAAAGCTTTTGAAAAGCAGTTGCTGAGAAACAGTCAGCAGTGGAGGGGAGGAGGGAACAGCCACAGCCTCCATTCTGCTGGTGAGCTCCTGAAACAGCCATGCAGCAAAATACTTCTGCTCCAGGCCAAATAGAAACATTTCCAAGTCTACACAGGGCACATAGCACAGCTTGGCTGATGCTTCAGTGGAGATGATCATAACACTAAGAGAATTGAAATGAGCCCTCAGTGAAGTCCATGTTGGTAGAAGTACTTTGGAGCTATTTGAATTGGGAGGTGCTGGATTGCAATACAAGAGCAGCAAGCCTGACATGTCATCTCATCTCCATCAGTGCGAAACGGCAGAAAAACATGTTTCCACACAGTGTGTCACCAACATGAAGCTCTCCAGCTGCATTCATAGCACTGTATGGTGTCACTTGATAAGCACGGAAAGGACGTTTTAAATACCTCAAGAGCAAACTGGAGGAAAGAAAAGGAATAGAGGATTTGGAATCTCACTGTTTAAATGAGATTCATTCTGGCAACATTTATTAGATAGAAGTATGGTCCTGTACTTTGGAAATATCTTAATTTTATTTTAAAGAACATTTTGATCCGTTGCATCAGAGACGGAGTCAAACCCAGGGAGTCAAACCCAGGCCCGCTGAATCCGGTTTTGTAATATATCACTCAGAGGGCTGAAGTTCCTGTGGCTTTTTACAACTAGTCCTTTTATTAATTATTTGCATTGCAGTGATGAGAGACCAAGGGAAGAAGCTGGGGCACGCTGACCCAGCCACTGCATATTCTAAATTTAAAAGAGAAAATAATTCCTACCCCAAAGTCCTCGAGCTCTTCAAACCTATGTGGAGGGATAATTGTGTAAACTAGAAGAAAATATGGTTCCTGCAGCAGTATCATCATGCAGCTCCAATCAATTGGTCCTTGCAAAACCATCAAGGAAGCAGCTCAGTAGCTGGCAGTGCTTTTACCCCGTGCCCGAGGGGCAGTTCTCCAGCACAGAGCCCTGCTCAGCTCCCCTCTCTGTGCTGCAACTCTGCACTGCCCAGAGGATGCAGAAACCTGTGGTAAATCTGCTTCTGTAGGAAAGGGTGCTAGTTGTCCCCACACACTGTATTTTTGGCCAAGAGTGGAGTGTCATCCATTCAGCCCATCACAGGCATCCAGCAGCGCAGTGAATTTCTTCCGAATCCTTTTATCTATTTCAAAGGATAAAACCACTCTTACAAGGAGCCAATTCAGCTGCGATAATGATTCCTGCATGGCACAGTTTAGTATTTAATAGACTTATCACCATCTGTTCTAGCTTTAAACAATAAAATCGGAGACAACGGAACCAGCAGCTGCAATCATTTAAAAAAAAAAACAGAGATAGAGGAAGGAGGTGAGTGAATACATGCAGTACATGCATAGACAATGATTGCAGGGGAAACTTGCTCGAGATACTCTGCAAGAGAGAGCTTATTGTTACGTTCTGTATTCTGCACAGCATGTGCCCATCATATTTTTTTCTTATGTTTTAGATGTAAACCAGTGGGGGAGAGGAGGAAATAGAGCTCTGCACTGAAACAGTGAATCCCCATCGATGCTGATGTCTTCACAGCAAACAGGGATTCACAGCAAGACCTTTTTCTGATACTGGAGAGACGATGAGGTTAAACGCGTTAGGGAAGACAACACTTTTCTCTATGGTCTGCAAATGGGTCCGAGTTGAAGCTGGGGTTTATTTCCTGCTAAATCAAAGGTCTGAATTTTCCACAAGGCATGCCTTTGCCAGCAATGCAGCACCAAGAGGCAGCGATGTTTCTGGAATCAAGAGTAATACATTGAACAGGCATGAGTTACGGCCGCAGTAAAGTTGTAGGCAGACTATGTTCCTTCTCTGCATCTTTTTCTAGACAGCTTCTCTGCCAGTGAGCTAAAGCAATAATTTGACTGGTTTCACCAACCCTCATACAGAATGTCTCTAGTCAAACAGTTATAGCCTGGACTAGAAAATTAGTTGTGCTTGAAAAGGTAAAATTATGTTTCACGGTATTTTTCTAAGGAAAATTTTGAAGCTGAATAAAAATCAACCAAATAGATGACAAATCTTTTTGAGTGTGTATAAGAACATGACTGTAAAAAAGTCTGTAAGGATATGCAACAGAATACTAAGATTTTGGATCTGATTTTAAGCTTATATCATCTTTATGCCTTACTCCAATGACATCTGTCAAAATCAAGAATAACATAGCTACTGTCAGGAGACTTAAACCCATGTTGAAAAACTACAGCTGGAATCAGGCTCAGTGTCTTTGATGTCTCACACATTCAGTACTCCTATTTAAAAAAAAATAAAAATCCTACTGTGAAGTGAAGGCTTTGCCAAGGGCTTCAGAGGGATACCACGAGGGTAATAAGCAGAAGGGATATCAAGATCTGCTCGTGCCTTTAAGAGCAGCTGTGAACAGAATTTGGTGAAGTAGCTGGTAAACAAAATCAGTCAGCCATCTGAACTAAAAGCCAAAATGTCTCCCCCTTGTATGTACTACACCAAGAGACACACTGCAAATAAGTGGAGTTGCTATACAGCCCTCAATACATTACAGAGACCTTGAAATAAAGTCTTTTTCTCCATATAAATCAGCGTAACAATACTGAACGCCCTGCAGCCAAGTCCATTTCCACTACTTTAAGAACAGCTGAGTGTCAACCTTGATTTTATTAATAACTTAATCTACAACACAAGTGAAATTTCAGTTGAAGCTTCTCTCAACTTGGCTCTCCCAAACATTTGCCTTTAGGATTTTCCCTTTCCTAAGTCCTTCTGCACTTTCTCCCGGCAGTCCTCCCTGCCTTCTCGCTTGTAACCAGGTTTAGTGAGGAGTGGCTTGGGTCGCCCTGCCTACCTATAAGAGATTATTACAAATCATATCCTATGACCACATCACATATAAATTTGAAGATCAGAAAAACTGCGTGACTATTTGCCCTGTGCTTTCACTAAAATCTATCTGGTGCAAAGACAGATGCCCAAATTGAATTCTGACAAGACAGTCCAGACATGTATTTTACTTGCATATTAAACACTTTCTCAGAATAGGCTGCATTTTTTTTCGCTATGTCTCTTATCTTGAAGCTTTTTCAAAACTCTCTTTGTTCACTGTACTTTGGAAACCTGGAAGGGAACCCTCCAGCTGGAGTCAGCTTCAATAAGACATACTGGTGGACTCTGTAACAGATAGGGTGGTGGGGAAAGAGCTGAGCAACAAAATTAATTAGAAGATGAGAAAGGTCATGTTAAAAATCATGCAAGTTGACCTAATGTACTGGAAAGCTACTTTTAAGGATGATAAACTTCGGAAGAATTAGTACAAAGTTAGAGCAGCAGCATCCAAAGTGGCAAAATCTGAGCTGGACAGATTTATTTCACTGTTTTAACACAGCTTTTGTAGATGCAATAACCTTTCCCTGTGAATAGCATGTCTAAGTTGGGTGCCAAGTTGAAACTTGGATAGCACAGTACTCATTTTGTTTGGACATCTGCTGCTACTGCTCTTATTTACATGTTGCTGGTGAATATTTGACTTGTTTGCAGTAAACATGATTGTTATTGAAGGTTTGAAGCATATGTGTCATGTCTATGGAACTAAGCAGTGAAGAACACGAAGCTTGGTGGATGCACTTTGAAGTAAGCAACGAAATCAGCTATTTCAATTCTGGATATTGCCAAAAACTTTGGTCTCAGTGAAATAAGATGTAGCCTTTTTCAGGCCTGAGGCATGAAAGAAGAATCAGCATATATAAACCACTTTCATTTGCTTGCTTCCTTTATGCAGCTTTAACAGGACAGACGGAAGACTTACACTGATTAGCCAAGATAAAGCAATTGATATGCTCCTGAAGGGACTTGTTATTCTGTCATATGGAAAAGAAAATATGCCGCTGAAGCACATTTCTTGCCATGTGTTGTGAAATCATTAATAAAGTCTAGTCATTAATACTGACTAGACTGAGACTGTGTATTACTGTGGTATTTAAATAATAAAATAAAATTTAAAAATCTCTCCTTTGAGCTGTGCCCTGGCTTGGGACAGCACTGACAGACGTGTGAGGACCACGAGCGGTAGAGCTGAGATGTCCCACCACGTGATCAAGAATGCTGCTGAAGAGCTACCACCCTCTCTGCCATGGAGAACTAGCAGAGCACAGACAGCATCCCAGTTCAACAACAGGTACCAACAGGTACCAGTATCAGCCCTTCTGCACCACAGCTGACTCTTGCCAGCCTCCCACCTGCCGAGGTCACCTACCAGGACACGGGGAAGTGACAGGGAAGCATCACTGCTGCCGGGAAGGAGTGGTGTCTCCCTTGTGACTGTCCCCCCTTGCCCAGGCTCCCATGCCTGGCACACACAACCAGCAGACAACCTGCTGCCTAGCTACGCTTGTCTTAGCTAAACCGTGGGCAAACAAATTAAGTGTTATTCCATCTGCCTGGGGATATTCACAAAGATTAGCAAGGCTAATAATAACCCTGGGCTCCCTCCCTGCCCCAGTCAGTGAAGGAAGAGGAGCTTCTTTCTGGACCACGTCACATGAAAATGGGGTCAGTTCCTTCTGCTGACCTTCATGCACAATTTCAAAAGATTTTCACAGAACACCCCACCCAGCAGGAGAAAAACACCTTTTCACAACCTTAAAAAGTAAAAAGGCAAACAACTAGTACACTCGATTCAAAATCTTAACTATGCTTCATAATGTGTCAATAAACAAGTGCAGTATATGCAATGCACAATGAGTGGACACAAGTTATATGAATACTGAAAGAGAAATTAAATGCAATGAACTTCGAAGTTCCACTAAACTCCCTGTGGAGACTTGGAGTTCCCTGCAGAACAGAACCTGGGCGTGCACCAATGCAGAAATACAAAAGTTGCACTCAGGAGTGGGAATCACGGAATCATAGAATTTTCAGAGTTGGAAGGGACCTCTAGAGGTCATCTAATCCAACTCCCCTGCTAAAGCAGGATTTCCTAGAGCACATTACTCAGGACTGCATCCAGGCAGGTCTTGAAAATCTCCAGGTGACTCCGCCGCCTCCCTGGGCAGCCTGTTCCAGTGCTCTGCCACCCTAACCGTAAAGAAGTTTTTCCTTGTTTTAGAATGGAACTTTCTATGTTCCAACTTATGCCTGTTGCCCTTCATCCTGTCACTGGGAACCACTGAAAAGATGTTCTTTTATTATCTGTGCTACTAAAATAAAGTTATCCTACTGCATATAAAGCAAACATATCTGTTTGGTTGTTTGTGATCAGCCTCATTCAGATGTCCATGCTTCTGGGAAATCTCTAGTTCAATCCATTGCTTCTGTGCCGTTATTGCATTTTCCTATGACCTTAGTTTCGCTCTCTAATGTCAAGGTAAGCCCAATGTGGTCTGCAAGTCCATCGCTAAGACTTTGATAAATGCTTCTCTCAAAAAAGTGGAACTGTATTTGAACTCTGCTGCTGTGTAAAAGGGCTAGAGGCTGGTCTCTGATACACTGACTTGCCCTCTGAAGAATCCTCTTCTACTGTCTTGACTCTGTCAAAGCCCAGAGAGGCTGAATTAACCTTTCGTAGATAATCCCACATTAGCTAAGTGTATGAGGAGCACCTGAAGTCATCCTGTGCCTGAAGACATGCAGCCAAGTACGCCTCAGCCAAGTCAATAAGCATCTGTGCATCCCTAACAGGAGACTGCATGAGGAACAGCCCTGCATTAATCAACCAACTGGTGGAGACCATGATGTTGTCTGGGAGGAGTTTCATGAAAACTTAGAGGAGACTTACAATGTTGTTTTAAAGGTACATTCAGGGCAGGATTTGTCTCAGTAATTTATACTTTCATTCGACAGATGTCTACATCTGAGCAAGCATCTGAGGATGCACCTTATGGTCAGCTGAGAAGGAAAGAAACTTCAGTGCCCCAACCCCTGGCACATCTGAGATGTCTGCATGGTGGAGAGCTTGAATCCTCTGAAGTATCTATCTCTCTCCATTGACTAGAAATGGAGACAAAGATTACTAGTTCAAACATAAATATCAATACTGTATGTAGCTAAACTCAAAGGAGACGAACTCCATCCATAATGTTCTGCATTGCCTTACAATACCTGTCACATACTGAATTAAATTGTGTCACCTGCTTATGCTTCATTTAGTCATTGGAGGAGTGGGTTAACTAATTCCTAGTACGCAGAGATTCTTTTTGACCAGTAAGTACATAAAACTTCAGTGTCATATCAAAAATGTATGCATCATCAAATAGAAAGCTTTGTCATTAAGAATGTAGTTACTTTCCCACAGCAATTTCTCACTAAAGGTTACATAGCTGAACTAAATACACAGATACAGAAGCCTTCAAGAAGCACCGTTAGATTCTGCCAAGTAAAGTGGTGTCAGCAGCTGAAATTTCAGAGCATAAATTTGACAAGTGGTAGAAAAACTGAGAAGTCAGAGCTCACAGATTCAATAACACATTGTGTCTGCGGGCAAAAACAAGAAGTGGAGAACTCTGTACTGAAAAGCAAGAGGACCTGGAAAGCAGGGAGGAAGATAATTTGAAATTAATAACTTCACGATAAATAGCCTGATCAAAAACTGCAAAGCAGATAAAGACTCACTCTCTGAGACTAGCTTGGAGATATGTCAAAAAGTGATGCCAAATAACCTCCAAAATGCTTGTTTGCTCTCATAAGGCATGATATCAGGAGAAACAAACAAACCAAAATTAAATCTGTAAACATGGAAGAAATCTTCAGGAACCTGGGAGGAACAAGTCAGCGATCTGTGAGGGAAAGCAAGAAGTGCAAAGTAAGGGTGATAGGACTTTACAGCTAAGCACAACTGAGAGCTGGTAAGAGGTTTCCTTGATGGTTAATATATGTCTGCATAAGTATTAAGGTGAGACTGAGACACTTCCTCTCTTGGCAAGTGACTTTATAAGATAGACAATGCAAACTCCCGACATCTTAAGAGAACAAGCAGCTGACTCTCAGTGACTCCTTCTGGAAAGAGATAAAAGGTAATAAAAAGCCATAACAGAGAAGAGCTCACTGTACGCCTTTCAGAGGAGAGAAAAGCCTGGGGAAGACACAGGAAAGCATCTCTTTGCACGAGCAATCCCTGCTGAGGGAGCATGGTCAGGGGGACGTTGCCCAGGGGCACAGCCGTAGGAGGGGAGCTGCTGGGGAACGGTGCGCTTCAAAACAGCTTTTACTTCTCTGATAGTCACATAAATGCAGCCATATAAAATGGGGGCGGTCCAGCAAGTCAAGGGCAAATACCGCTGGCAATGGCTCCTCCGGAAGAGAGGAGCGCATGGTCTCAAGTCAAATACACCCAGGTACTTGTCCCATTCCCAGGGAAGGGGATCTAGGGGGATGCCAGAGCGATGGAGGAGCTGAAGCCACCTGCTGCAACCTTACGCTAATGTTTGTGGTAATTTCACAGCGGAGGGGGCCCGTGCCCACTTGCCCACAATGCTGGATTCCCGTCACTGCTGCCTCGCAGCACTCCAGACGAGAGCTGCTCTCCGGGAGGCAGAATAACATCCGCTTAAACTGTCAGTGTTTTACTGAACTTGTAACACACCATCCAGGAGCACAAGAGGAGGTGGCATTTTAATCAAGAGATTTGGCTGTTGCTGGGACACGGCCAGGCAGGGAGCACGCACACCTTCCCAGGCAAGCGGCAGGGGCAGGAGAGACGCTCGTGCAGGCACCAGGCTCTCCTTTTCCAGGGCTGTGCAGGAAAATCATTGTGGATGCTACAGAAGGGCACATCTGGCAAATATCAGACGCAGACTTGAAATACCCTGGAACTAGGATTTAGGGTTATTTAATCCTCCTTTCCTGCAGAAACTTTTTTTTTATACGGGTGTAAAAATACGCCTAAGAGGAACTGCAACCCAGAGGCATCAATTTAGGTCTGAATCATTCAGTGCAATTTTCACACCAGGTTGAAAACGGTCCTAATTTTAAGTGGCCATTACAAAATTCTCATGTTTTCCCTTTTTTTCCTAAATGAGTTCTGTGCAGCAAATCTCATCTTATGAAGAAAGGCAAAGGGGACACGGAACAGAATACCAGAAGGAATTAGTGATTTTGCATGCCTCCAATTTTCAGGTACCAAAGTCTGAAATACCTTAAAAGGTAACCGAATTATTCTGAAAAACAGTTTTAAGTACATCCTTGCTAGGAAACAGATTTCTTCTCAGGTTTTGAAATTAAGAATTGAAAAATCATTCAAAGTTATTTAAAATAAAACTGCTATTTTTAATGCTGTCTCTATGAAGAATGGGCAAAAGATCTCAATTAGCAGCTTTCTGAAACTGCAGCTTCAGTCCAAGCAAACCCCAGAGCAAAAGTAAATTTTTGGTTCACACTCCTGAATATTCAGTTACTTTAATGGCAGAAAAACTGTTCTGCAGACAGAACGACAAGATCTAGGGATATAACCCTGGTTACATCAGGCTCCAGCAGATATGCGGATGACTTTTCCATGACTGAACTGATGCCAAACTCTACCCACATAGGTAGAAGTGAGGGTTCCCTGAGCCAAACCCACAGATTTTAGGGACTGACAGGTGTTAAAATAATGGAGTTTTTGGCTGAAGACTGTATCCAGCTTTCGGCAACCTCTGTCACTACACCAAACACAAAGATCAGACCTGGTGTGGTGGAAAAGCAGACTGAAAGCAATTACAAGTTTTCTGAATTGGGGGAGTTCTAAAAAGCATCCAGGCAGGGATGTAATGCAAGCTGCCTTTGTGCAAAATTTTATTTCAAGGGAACACGATGCTGTAGCTTTATAGTGCCCTGCAGTCATACACCCTCTTAAGCCAAGCGGCTTTTATTTCAGGAGGCTCCAGGGGGCAGGAGGTGTCGGGGGGGATGCTTTTAAGCCTTGCGTTTCGCATTAACCACTCTCCTTTATGCATTGCATTTCCCCTTGGCACAGCCTCTCTGACAGCGAGGGACTAGCTCCTGACTGCGTGCCCAGTCCCCTGCATGGCACACTGTGACTCCACCATCCAGGAGGGGACAGGAAAGGCTCTGGGCTTTCCCTCCCTGCCTCCCGACGGTCTCCAGCTCTGAAATCAAGAGGCATCTGTTTCCCAAAAGGCAGCTAGAGCTGGTCTGAGATAAGGGTACTTTCCTTGGACTGAAGCAGATCCATTGCTGCACCTGTCATAAGGTGCTTTGAATGTAAATGGCACCAAATTTGTTGACTGTCAAGAGTAACCCAAAAATAGTGCCACCCGAACTGAAGTGAGAATGAGAAATGAGGCAGGAGCCAGTCTCTAGACATGGCCAACATGCCCCACCCAAATCCCAAGTGATCCAGGCTCAGGAGCCCTGGAGGACCAGCGTCACATCGGCAGTCTACCCATAGGTTTAGGAGGTTAGTATAACTTGACTTCTAGCAGTACACATGTGGGCATGCCCCTATGCACAGAGTGCCAAAGAGTGGTGTTTCCAGAGCTGACCACAAGGCCAGGCATTTGTTGTGTATTAAAGTCACTGAAAGTGGTGCAGAGGATTTTTCAGGAGTTCTCAGCAATCACCTGCCCCAATAAAAGTCCTGTGAGTAGGACTTTTTGTCCTTGATCATGGAAGCACTTTGGAAAACACAGCCAGCGCATCTAAATTTCCAAGTCAGATGTGAAAATCACAGCCTCTTTTGTCCAAAGGCCTCTGAATCTAGGCTAGGTATATGCAAGAAAAGAGATTCAATTGCAATACAGAATTAAATAAATACATGAAATTAAATGTTCCAAGCCAAAATTATAATGAATCAAAATATAATCACATCAGCAAATTGCCCTAATCTGACAAATTCAACAAGTCGTTCTAGACTTCAGTTAATGTTATTGCCTCTCCAAAATTAGCATAATGATATTTCACAACTCCAGCAGCCTCAAGTTAGCTTAACTATTAGTGTTTCTTAGCTCCAGGAGCCTTGCCAATACGCTGTGACATTTTGTTTACTCATCACTATTGACATGATTGATGTCATCACTGAATTGACCTTATTTCCTGTCCTCAACCTGAGAGGCTTAGCTCTGGACTATACTCTCTGATACTCAAGATGGAAAACAACCAGCTATGTGCAGTGCTTTACGATAATTTCATCTGACATAATTGCCAGGTCATTATAGTGACACCCTCCTGCTGAGGAACCAGAGGGCCTGCGAAGATCAAACCTAGCTGTTGTGCTGGCCATAACAGTGAAGACTTTGTTCTGAGCACCCTTCATCTCGGAGGTGGTCGTCTGGATGAGAGAGCTGACAGACAGCAGAAGACATAGTCAAGGAGCCAACAACAGTTGAGGCTATTTTAATATTGGTTTTGGCACCCAATGAAGGGACCGTAAAAGAGCTGCTTGTAGAAAAGTCTGGGATGCAGCAATCCTGAGTTGATTCTCTTTAAGGAATCAAAGGGACAAAGAGTCTCTTTAAAGGCACAGGGAGTCTCTTCAAAGGCACAGGTGGAGAAATAAGGAGAGTTTCTGGAAATACAAGTCTGCTGGACTGAAAATCTCAAAGTCTTTGAAATGCAGAAGACTTGGTATTTTCATACGTCCAAGGGAAAAAGAAGTCCTCTATGGATTTTCCACCCAAAGCCAGGGGAAAAAGTTGTGGGAAGGAGTTCCCAGAGGGAAGGAGGACTGAGCAGGGATCGGGTTTAGAGGCTGAAAAGATTAAGGAAAGTTTAGATGCCAGCTAAAATCTAAGTTGAGATACTTTTACCTGTTTCCATCCAGGACAATTGTGTTAGAGAGGCAAAGGCAGCACAGCTGACCCCCATCATAATGGGTTGTACAGCACTACATTGAAGAAGAGGAAACACAGTTAGTTATTTAAGAAAGGGAGGAAAAGATCTTTGAGGACAACCTTGGGATTTAACAGTCTGGCCTCACCACCATGCAAGTATTCAGAACAAAGCTGGGAAGAAAAGAGTTCATTAAATACATAAAAGTAAAAGGGGACCACATTAAGCATATATTTACCCAATGCCAGTGATGTCAGACTAGACTTTTGTCTTTCTTTGGTGAAAAACTTTTCTAGACAAAGGAAAATGTGGTAAATTTCCTCTAGTGGAACTTTGCTAAACCACTGCTGAAGATTATTACATAAACTGAGTATTAATACAGGAAATTTCAAGTACTTAAAGTGACTGCAACCAGCTGGGCTGAAGAAAGGTTTCATCAGGCCAGAGGAAGATTATAAGCAGAATTCATTACAGATCAATCTTTTCAATCTTTTTATTCATATTCATTAGTGTTTTTATTAATTACATTGTGTCATCAGCACATTTCCTACCAAGATTTCAAAGTGGGAACTGACTTAGCAAAGAGGACAATAAGAAAATTGTCTAAGAAAAACTAGACAACCCCGAGGAGAGGAACAATGGAAATTTAATTACAAAAAGTGCCAGATCGTGCACTTAAATGCTATAGTGAATCAGATACTTCTCAGTTGGATCCTAGGAACAGTGGGGAAGAGGGAGGTGTTTTACAATTGCCAGCAAAGAGCTTACTTTGTTTTATCTGTGAGACAGGACTGAGTGAACACACAGCTGCCCTCTGTAAAGAAAAGGGCAATAAACAGTGGGTCAGAAGCACAGAGCTGCCCTTAGTAAGAGAGCACAGGAGTATTAAACGGCCACGAATAAATCTAGCTTAGGAACTAGAGCACTCAGGTTTTGGAGCAGCATCCAAAATAAATAAGAGAGGCCCAATAATTTGAACTATCACATTTTCAAATTTACAGCCTTTATACGATCTATAAATATTCTATAAATCAGCAACAGTGAGGGTTGCAACCATGCATAGCTCACCGGAGATGAAGTGTACTGCAGACATCTCCAGCCTCTCAGCTGTTGAAGTTCTCCTCTAGAAGTACTGTATCTTTGCACATATAATCCAAACTGCCTGAAAAATACAAATACTCTAAAGTGGGTCTGGATTCATTGATGGCAGGAATTATTCAATGTGGTGGCTCGCAACAGTAGAGGCTGAGACCTGCGGCCGTAGAAAGTCCTGTTTTACACGTTAACTCAGACTGTAAGCAGTTGTCCCCACATCTCAAGGTCAGAAGACGAAAGGGAAGACATAGGAATGGCTGTACTGTGCAGGACCAAAGGGTGACCAAGCTCCAAAAGATGTTTTCTCCAACTACTGCCCAAGGCAGATTGCAAGAACAGGGCAAGTCCATAGAAATACTTCACTCAACACTCTTCTGGGGAGCAGGGGCTGAGGTACTCTATAAAGATGATAAGAGATGAAAGAGTATCACTTTATAGAAGGTGATAATAACCCACCCTCAGTGAAGTCACTGCCTCGTCTATCTAGTAAGCCAAAAAATGCCATTGAGTGCAGTCTATGTGTTAGAGAAGAGCAAATGTATTTTGGACTTAGAGTCACAGGATGCTACACTGTGACTTCTCTCATAATTTATTTCTCCTGTTCCCAAAGCGTTTTCTCACAGATGCTGTTAGTAGAAATTAGGAAAACTCCTACCCTTAATCTGTGCTACTGCATGGTATATAGTCACTAGGCTTCGTCTCTATAATTTCTATAAGCAAAAATACGAACAAGTGAAAACAAGTTGACCTTGTTAGGATACCATCCACTTTACCTAAACCCTGATTTTGCTATATATGCAAAAACATGTCAGGGCTTAGACAGTCCTAAATATACAGCAAATTCATGTAGTCATGCATTAAGATCCCATGCAGATGTAAAGTCATCAGCTCTGAGTAGCACTGAGCTCTTTTCTGTTTCCCACTGTAAGACTGCAATGGAGCAAACTACTGCAGGCTATTCTGCAAACACGCAATTCCGTTTCTATACTCATAAATGCTGCAATATGCAAATCTGAAGCATATATCCAAGAAAAATGCTATTATTCTACCAGGTATCGATGTTGTATGCCAGTGCTGTTCTACAATAAAGGTAATTATTCAAACTGCTGACTTCCCAGGCCAACACGCCTCCGATTTCCTTGACCATCCTGCCTGGCTCCCTCATTCTCTTAGCTCCGTTCCCTGCAGAAATTTAGATGGGAATTTCTCTAATTTGCAGCAATGTACTGGCAAGCTTGGTAGCAAGTCCTCTCAGTAGCAGGGATAGTAATCACCTTGATTTAGAGGCTATAACACAGCTTTCCAGTGTACGGGCACAGGGAATGCAGCACGTCAGAGGAAAATCAAAGCTGATAGCCCCCAGAAATGAAGCCTGCTCCAGCAACTGTCTCTCTGCCAACCATCAAGACAAAGGAGAGGGGAGATCTTCAGTAAAATAAAGCATAAGGGAAACTGTAAAAGCGTTTTAGAGCAAGCCAGGCTCATATTCATCATCTACACAGTAAACAGGCTCAATAACAGGAATTTCTATGAATTTCAAGTAGGCGCAAAGGTTCAGCAGCAAATGACTGGAGTAACAGGGTTCATCCATCAAAGCCTCAATTACTCCCAGTTATCCGGGACGGGGTATGGTTTAAGGACAGACCATTGCTTGCTTCACGTCAGCTTAACGTCTTTTGTGTGAGAGGGTTTGTTTTTCTGGCAAAGTTCACAGCTTCTGTAATGGCAAAAAAGATGCTTTCCAAAGAGTGTGGATAGGGGGACATGCCAGCAAGGCTCTGCTATGGCCCAGGCTGAGGTCAGCACATCAGAAATCCCCTGAGGAAGCTCCCAGGATGCAGGAAACAAGCGCATACCCATAAATAACTGAAAAAGGAAAGGTATTCTTGCTGGAAAAGTAGAGAAAGAAACCAGAAGAGGAATATTCCTCGCTCTGTCGTTCAAAATGGGGGGAAGGAGGAATGTTTGAACCTCTCCATCCTGCCTCTTCTGCCTTTGGCACACAGGGAGACATCTCTGCATACGGTGCCAAGGGACCCCCATAACCTGGAGGGGTATAAGTGCAAGGAAACAGCTTGGTACACAGAGATCCCAGTTAGCTGTGAGGCAGGATTAGACTGAGTCTCGGGTTCTGCTATAATCTGTTCAATGTGGTTTTTGGCCTTGTCCTTTCTCACAGAAAGGGAGCACCAAGATCTTCTGGCTCCAGGAGGTCCTGGGTCCAGGTAGGCATAGGGAACTTGAAGAAAATGGAGATCTGCACTTAAAGAGTTCCAGTTTCTTCCAGACCGGTGGTGTGGTCTTTCTTAAAATAACAACAATTATCATGACTCATGATTTTCATGGCTGGTGCATCCTAATTGCAAATGCCTGTTTATTTTGTGTATGTGCGTTACACTGAATTACATCTTAGATGGAGTGATACCACTTTCTTCTCCTAAAAAAAAAAAAAAAAAAAAAAAGAAAAAAAAGAAAGAAATCAATTAGGCTCCCACATGTTTGAGACTCCCAAACATTCACTTCCTGGAAACTTAAGCAGTCTTTGAAAACCAGCCTAAATCACTAAGAACAACAGGGGATTTTTCAGCTGGCAGCACTGCTAGACAAAGGCAAATAGTGAACGTGGACTCCTGAATATGAAGCCAGACATTGGAGGGGGCACCAGAGGAATCCTATCGCTACCAGAAAGAAACTGGGGACAGAATATAACATTTTCATTGAGTGGGGCTGGAAGGAAAAATCAATAGAAATACTCTAATTCTTTCTGAAATAATCCTATTAATAAATCCAGTAAGATAAAAAAACACAAGCCACCCAAAAAAGGGCTTCTGCTTCTATTCGCTCATCTGGAAAAAAGCAGATTCCTGGACTAGTTTTGCCAACCCAGAATAAGAGAGATCATTTAAAATCATTGCTGACTTTATACTCTTTTTAAAGATTCTCCTGACACAGATTTATGCCAGCTCAGGTCTTTGCCGGCTCATGCCACATAAAGGCTTGTCTCACACAGAGTCCGACCAGCCTCCAGCAGGTTGCGCAACAGATCAGGACCCAACTTTTTCCGATTCAGGAGTGCATCAACCCCCTAAATTACTTAAAACTATGACTAATTAGCCTGCTTGAAGTTAAAGTCCAACCTACAAGCTTTGCCAGTTAATCAACTTAATGAATTCCCCCTAACATGGGGGGATGTAAAATAAATGGAGAGTGGCATATTTTGATGTTATACTCAATACCACTATTACCCGCTCAGTCCAAGGCCATTTTTCTGACCTTAACACTTTGATGATAAGAAACCTCAAAAGTAAAAAACTGTCTGAGCTTAACAAATTTAAAAAGTTGGAAAAAAACCTCCCACTAGCAGCATCCTACAATTGTAGATTCCAAATAAATGGTCAGGCCAATCTGCACTAAATTTGTCTGGTAAAACTGGGACCGGTATGCACTAAGAAACAGCTCATATCAGGTGTTTGCATGCCCAGGCCATGCCTTGGGGAAACAACTGGTTGGAAAATGCATGATGATCATATTTGTTGCCATTTTTACTGGTCTTCTGATCTTAACATCTATGTCTGCACTGGTGCGGTGATCAGATTGTGTCTACTGGCTCTAATAGGACTCTAGGCCTTGACATTTGCCTTCCTCAAACTCACTGTGGATAAATAAGAAAATCTGTTTTCCGTTGGAAAAAAAATATGTTATTTTGAGAATGTAAATTGCCCCTGTACGAGATATTGCAATCCAGCAAAACCCAAACCCAACTGTATAAACAAGTTGGTTATAATGGCAAGGGAGAGAAACCCAGCTCTCTTCCAAGTATTTTTCTTGTCTATTCTCAGGTTGTTGATATATTTTGTAAACTGCAGAGATTAAAAAGATCCCTGGGGCTCCCAGGTGTGAAAGATCAGCACTACTGAAGGTAGCTGAGGGAGGGAATGTTCACGAACTGTATCCTGTCATCATTAAATCATTTTGCTGAATACATCAAATTGCTAAACAAAAATATTTACATGTAAATCAATGCATCTATCTATTCCTGTTGCTAGCACAAATACACAAAACATATACAGAAATTAAATGGATCCCTTTAAGGCTTTCTCCCCCCAAAAATGATCAAAGAGGAAATTCATGATGAGAAAAAGCTAACTCATAACCTGGGATGTAACTGAGCAGTCACATCAGCGGCTTGCATTTGTAAACAAGTGAACCCAGCAGTTCGGAGCAGCATGAATCACCTCTGTTCATCTCAGTGGGGTGTTAGCTTCATTCCCAGTAATGAGCCTCTAACGCGTTAACACTGTGAATTATTTAGCTGCTGACCAAAGTGTGTAACAGGTGGAAGAAAAAAAAAAAAAAGAAAAATGCATGAGGTACTCGGAGCAATACCTTATTTTGGCACTGCGGTGACCGAGCTATGCTAGGCCCCAGGAGATCCCCAGGACATGGACCCGTGCCTGTGTCTCCAGGGACCAGTGCCAGGGAAGAGCCTGGCTCACCAGTTCCCAGACAGATTCCTCTGTAGGGAGGGATTCAAAATTATAGGCAGATACCGTGACCACCTGGGTCAAACTCAGCAGCCCCTACACTCCTCGCATTGTGATGAGACTACATAGCCTTTACCGATGCCAGAGATCTTGACCAGTGCTGGTAACCCTGCTGGTATTTTGGTGGCTGTTCCTAGAAGCATGGGCTTTGCTCCCCTAAAATAAAGGCAGGGGTTACAGGATTAGGCCTTCAGTGTGGCAAGATAAAGCCTCCATCTATTTAAATTAAGGTATGGCATTAATATATCACTTTACAGGGCCTGAGACGGGGCAGGAAACAATGCAGAGTATCCACAGGTTTTCTTGCAGAATCCATCATATCCCCTCTCACAAAACCTACGTGATGAAAAGAGACCAAACTCCAAACACACCAGGAAGGTTTTAGGCAATTATTGATTTTGCTATTCAAGTAGAAAGAGTAGTTGCCATGGCGATGAGCCCATCACTCCCTCCTATGGCATTGCTTGCTCTCATAACACAAGCTCTTTATTTAAAGAAATATATATGTTCACACGGCTGCCCCTCAGAGTCCAGTTTCCTTTCGTTTCACCCTGACATAAGCAACAACCTACCCTGTGTCTGACTGCTTAAAAACACACCGAAGGCTTCTCCCACCTCCCACAGTGTCCACGGGGACAGCAATGGTTGCAGTGTGGGTGACACCTACCTGCCTGCCCGCCCTGAGGGGTGGCCACCGCAGTGGTGCTGGGACTGATGCTGCCCTGAAGCACTTCCAGATGAAGTGTGCGAGGGAGTACCCTGTCGTACTGCTGTCTGGGTCCCCAGTGAAACCCCATTCCTTTTGCATCAGCACTACACAAGGGCGGAGGTGCCCCCCAATTTTTCTTAATTGTGTCACCCTCAAACCTGGCATTGGCGGGAAGCAAATTCCTCTTCGGTATTCACAGTATTTCTTCTTCAATCTGACACTAATTAGGGCAAACAAACCTCAAACACAACACAATAAAATAAATAAATTTTTAAAAGGGATATCTCATCACTACAGAAAATCATGCCATCTCTTAGTAGAAAAAGTCAACCACTTTTAAGCGATTTTCCATCACTTAAATATAGTACAGTACACCAGCAGGACAGGCTGGCTCCTTAGGAGGTGTAAATCTACACAGCTCCCCGTTGTTTTAATAGCAGTCAAGTTGCAGAGGCTGATGAGCAGGCTCCGCATCTTGGGAAGAGAAACACCGCTCAGAAAAAAAAGGGAGGCAGCGGGTTGCCTTGGGGTGGCCAGCAGGGCAGCGCTCCAGGAAACCAGGAGCACGCTGAAACCCCTGTCGCAGGCTAGCCCCTGGCTCGCAATAGGGCTTTATCTCCAGGGAGAGGGGCGGAAAGGGCTGCAACATGCGCTGGTGGAGCAGCATCACTGGGCTGCAGCCCCACGCAGCCGCTGGGGAAAGCGCTCCGGCTCTGACAAGAAACACGAGAAGCAGCAGCGAGGCCAGTTTGGCTTGAAAGTTAGAAGCAAAATCCAGTCCAGACGCAAGACTTTCCCTCTAGAAATTAAGCATTGACAGAGGGAAAGGGGGCTCGGCGTGGCAGGGCTGAGAAAAGGTGTGTCTGGGCTGCAGCAGTATGTCGCTTTGCTTCTGGCTACACACAGGAACAAAACGTGTGTACAGACACATTCATGCCTGCAAGCAGGATCTTTCAGGTGGATTTTGGTCTCCTGGTAAAATTTTATAGGGCATAAGCTATTGTCAAACCTTTTTACTCACGTGGCTCCAGACCCCTTAACTACAGCCTTGTGCAGCCTGACTGGGGCTGCCTGTGCCCGTGTGAGCAGGACGCAGCATCTGGCCATATTTCCAGGTTGTGGTACCCAAGGGATTTGCAAGCCAGACGGTTTGGTGGGTTTGGCAATGGGAGACGAGCATGGTCTGCACAAGCCCGACCACCTGTCTGTGCTACGGGCAGCGGGATGGCACTGCAAGGGGTGCCAGGAGCCTGGGTATGGAGATCTCAAACCAGGCACAGAGGAAGGAGTTGAAGATATATTTTGGGAGATGGTAGAGGAAATCATGGAGAGAATTACAGTGAGGGAGATCAGACAAGCCTTGGCTTAGAAGAAGTAAAGGTGTTAAAGCTGAAAAAGCAGCGGCTAGGCGGAGGGGAAGAATAAATGTTAAAAGCAACAGCAGGAGGAAACAGATCAATTGGAACAGCTGGAAATGAAAAGACGTGAGGACATCAGAGACGTTACAGCGCTGAGCCTGGAGAGATGCAACAAAGACTGAGGAGACATTAATGGATTTAAATAAAAAAATAAAAAATAGAAGTCTCTGAGAGATGCCGGATATGGGAAAGGAAGATGTGCAGAGTCAAATATGGTTACTGGGCTGGGAGGCAAGGGGAGACAGCCAGGGGTGAGAACAAGGGTAAGGAGCTCACGGGCACACACAAGTAGGGAGCTATGGCAGCAGCAGACCACTTTGCTGGGTCCAAAAGGGTGGCAGTGCGCAGGTAAGGGCTCTTTATCAGCCTGAGCTCGTGCTGTCCCACACTGCAGGGAGCTGAGAGGTCGGCTGATGAAGCTTAGCCCAGAGTGGTGTAGCTTTATGGAACGCAGCACCCTGGGACAAACCCACTTCCAACAG
The DNA here is from genome assembly GCA_017639485.1 of Pluvialis apricaria. Lineage (NCBI taxonomy): Eukaryota > Metazoa > Chordata > Aves > Charadriiformes > Charadriidae > Pluvialis > Pluvialis apricaria. The sequence goes on from CM030008.1 coordinate 51,678,487, forward strand.
CTCAACCGGGGGTTATTACACAGGTTTGAATCAGTTGTTGTGGAAATCTGTTTTGTTCAGGAGCTGGGCGGATGGCCAGCCTGTTTGTACGTACAGAGAGGTGAGCCAGAAAACAAACACATACAGAAAAATGGGAAGAGAAGCAAATGAAAGCTTCACCCTACTTGTCTGACATGCATCTGCCAAGACATCACGGATCCACTGAAAGCTGGAGGGGCCAGTTTTTAACAGTTATCGTGTTTTCTGAGTACATTCAAAATTGAACCTAGGTGCTCTCAAGTAAGATTTTTCTTCAGCTCTCCTATTTTTGCTCATTCTCAACTTTTGGGCTGGAAAACCAATACTTGGGTTTATCTTCCTGCCTCTAGAATTTGCTTGGGTGAATCTTGTTTCTGAAAAATCCTTTCTTCAGTTCATTTTTGTTCTTGTATGGAGTTGTTCTTGACTACTTTTAAAAACAAGAAAGAAAGACAAAGGAAAAAAAGAAAGCTTGAGCTGCAAAAACCTTAACCTACAGGAGATTTCTGGCTTTTTTGCTTTCCCATGCTAGTGCCCAAGTCTGTAAATTCCCACTCAATACAAGGGGACGTCTATTTCACAGAGACAACTGATACAAGAGCATTGGCAAATGTGAAGCAAACCAAAGGCTGACAAAGGGTAGGACTTGTATCAGTCAGCCCACTAATTCAGCAAAGGAAGGCAAAACTGGTTTGCCACTGTTAACTTGCATTTCAATCAGCTCACATAGCTGAACACACAGTCTTTGTAGGACATGACAGAATGATTAAAAATAAGACAGGAAAGAAAGTCACTGGTATCTTATATCATGCACTGCTTATCTAATACCAGTGATTACTAGCAAAACTGCTTATTTGCCCCCAAGGCATAGGAACTTCAAGGTTCTTGCTATTTTGCTTCCCTTCCACTTTCCAATTTTCCACTGATTTTCATGGTATTGAAGGCTCTGTATCACATCTAAGGATCAGCCTATAGAGAGGCATTAAAGAGGGAAGGGAAAATTGTTTTCTACCTCTTTCTTACAGCAGGAATAATCAAATTTTTTCATTATTCATTTCTGGATCTGTACAAAATGGCTAATAATTAGGAATCTGAAAGATTCTCTGGGAGTAACTGTGGGCATCAAGGTGCCCCATACGGAAAGGCTACCTTATTATCCCCATCGCAGAACAGTCATCTGTTGGCTACTGTCATGGAAACAGAGCTGTGAAAGGTAGATATCCATTTACAAGAGTGTTGTCATCAATTTGATGCAGCCAATGTATGAATAACAGAAGCCTTCTCCCTGCAAATATGATTGCTGCACTGTTCACAGCAGAAAAAGCTGTGGCATGAAATTTTTTCTACTTCATTGCTGAACAAGGCTGGGATGCAATAGAAACGATGCCCTTGGCGTCTCATACAAGGCCACTTAAACAACAGTAAGCCTCTTCTTGATGTCCATTGCCTTATTCGTGCCTTTGTACTGCAGGATTGAGAAATACCCTTTGATGTAAAAAATCCATGTTCCATGATCACATCCATTAGGATAGAAAGGAGGGAAAAAAAAAAAAGTAGACTTTCCTGCTATTTAATCTAAGGGTATGAGGTAGGGATGGACGGCTTTTTTCCCCGTCGACACTTTATCATTCTATGAATTAGTCATGATGGTCAAATTATCTTCAAATATGTAAAGCGCAACCTTTTAAGTAGACTAATTTACGAGCTTGCTTCATGGCCCTCCGCATCAATTTACCACTTAGTCCTAGATTAAAGGACTGAGTTTGCCTCAGTGAGGTGGCACTGAGGACATGACAGCAGAGGGGTGTGAAAGCAGCATTTGTCTCTTTCCTCTAGTGAGAGCAGGGTGCTCCTTTCATGTGTCACTGGGAGAGAAAACTTGACCACGTTTTCCATAGCACAGGCTCAAAAAGAACACAATTATCTCCCACATTAACTCAGAGAATAAGAAACAAGGACAAGAGAATATGTCAGGATGGCAGGGGGTAAAAATTTTAAAGGTTTGATCTCTTCCAGATCTGATCTGGGTTTAATCCATTCTTTAACAGCAGAATTTGGCCCAAAGCATCACTGTCCTGTGGGGATGTTACACAATTCATATGGTGGGTAGTTTGGTCACTTAGCGTTACCCACTTAATCCAGGCCATCAGTAGCAAAACCATGGAGATTATGTTAAAAAGCAAACCCAGGGCTACATGCACAGGTACTTGCAAGGACCAGGGAGCCATGCAGCCACATGGTGCACTTGTTTTGTACCTTCTCCAGACTGTTTCACTGCATCAAAGGTACCCAGATCGGGCTGCCAACACCATGGGTAACCCTCCTGTTACTCTGCACTGTGCTTTGCACAGGGGAAGAGAGTCACACTCTGCCATCATGGAGCACCTGACTTAGAGAGGCCAGCAAAGCTGCGAAGAAGGTGGGTGTCCTGGTTTCAGCTGGGATTGAGTTAATTTTCTTTCTAGTGTGTTTCAGATTTGGTATGACAGGAATGTGGATAATACATATTGTTTTAGTTACTGACAGGTGATGTTGATATTAGTCAAGTGGGTTTTTTTTCAGCTCCCCATAGAAGCTGAGAGGGAGCACAGAGAGGACAAGCTGGCCAGTGGCATATTCAATACCACAGTATGTAAATGGGGGTTGGCCAGGGGGCAGTGATCTTCAATTACTGCTCAGGATGGGCTGGACAACCAATCACCGGGTGGCGAGAGCAACTTGTGTTGTATTATTTTATTTTGTATATCCTTTTACCATTACTATTGTTATTTTCTTTTTCTGTTATTGTTCTATTAAACTGTCTTTATTTCAATCCACGAGGTTGGGTTTTTTTTTTCCTTTTTCCCTCTTTTTCTCCCTCTTTTCCCCACCTTCTGGGGACAGCATGAGAAGTGGCTTCATCGTCCTAGCTGGCAGCTGGGGTTAAACCACAACAGTGGGAAATAATGTATGAATAAAGACCGCAAAGGCAAGTCTGGGACAGGTGAGAAGGAACACCTCAAGTCGAAATAAGCTGCAAACTTTTCTATTATGCACCAGTGAAGGAGACTGTGAAACAGGATGTTTACCTCTTCCACCCACATTTCAAAGATTTTTTATTAATTAGCAAAAGTTCAGAAAATAATAGTTTTTGATATAGAAAATTTACCTTATAGCTTTGGACTGAGGCAGTCCAATCTGCAAAGTGTATCCAGAACTTTATCTAGACCTGATCAGTTAAGATTGTTTCTATGCTTACAAAGAGGAACACCCATACATTTATAGGTGAAACCAATGTATCAGATAAAGGTTTAAGAAAAAAAAAAATCAGTGACAGCAAGATTAATCCAGCCAAATTCGGGCTAAAAGGAAGGAGAATATCTCTTTCAACATTGATCATTGGAACAAGAGAGCTCATAATGTGGAAAGTTCTTAGCTTTTCAGATGAGAGACACTTGAGTCCAGTCAAAAAATAAGTAAAATGAAATTACATGACCTATGTGACAGGGAAAGTCAGATTCAAGGATCATAATGATTCATGCAGTGTTTAACTGGACTGATCCTTGCCTCTCTGAGGGTCAGGATTAGGACCTCTGCCAGGAGATGCTCTTCAGGCATGGGAGGTCCTCAACCTCTGGCTGCAGTGGGAAGCCCTCTGTCAAGGGCTCCAATAGGATTTTTGCTTGTTCAGGACCTCCCCATTCATACATATTAATTTACAGCATCCCAATTGTGAAAACTTGTTGTCCCTTAATGATCTGGGAACTGCACAGAATCAGGATTTCCGCCATTCCCACAGAGACTATTTCCAAAATTTATCCAATTCTACATTATTCAGGTTTCTACAAAAATATTCATCTTTTTTTCAGTGGTCCACATATAAGTCTTCTTTCTGGAGTATGCAACCAGATGCTTAGGTATTAACTACTTCAAAGAGAAATGATGTGAAACTGGAGCCAGGTGTCTGTACTAGTGAATGACCCAAGAAATAAACTTTTAACCATTGATGAGAGGGAAAAAAAACATCTTCTGACACTTTATCTGGAAGCAGAGCTCATATTACAAGAAGCAACACTCAAAATCCAAGACTGAAGAATGGTTTCTGGCACGAAGCACAAAAGGAAAAGGATGACGGGGATGGACACGCCCCTCTGGCTTCCATGGTCCCTACACTGTGTGTGTGTATATTTGATATTGTATTTCATACTTAAGAAACAGATTGCCATAAAGGTGCAGCAATATGGCCCAAGACAAATTAACAGATGCTCTCTCTGCTTTTTCCGAGTCTCCTAGAGCAGGCAACTTTGGATTTAACTGCTGAAAAAGCAGTTAACCATAATCTGATGCCAGATGTTTAAGAATTGAGAGGGATTCTCAGCAAAGGGTTCCTGTGGAGAAGAATCAGCACGCAGCTTCGGGGGTGACGTGCCAGGGTCAGCAGAGTAGCAGCCTCCTCCGGGCACACAGAAATTGAAAGCGGTGGGGCAGAAAGGTGGAGGCTTCTGCTAACTGCAGTCAAGAACACTGATTAAATAAATAAAAAAAAAAAATCACAAACAGTAACAAAACCCACCCCACTACAGGTAAAAACATAATTTCCTTCACATTATAAAACACAGAGAGGCAGCACAGAGTGCTGGTAAGAGGGACGAAAACAATCCTGTGTAACTGGAGGTCGGGAGACGAGCCAGAAACGTGCTTTGTGTTTGCAGAATTCATTTAAATCCATGAGTCTTCTCATAATTTAAATCCATGGGGATTTTCCCTCCCCGGGAAGCTAATTAAACTACACAGCATGTTTTGTTAGCTAACAAGAAGCCTATATCCTTTATGGGCCTACGAAAAACCCCATGAAAGCTAGGCTATCGCAAGCAAGTGCTGTACACGCAGTGCTGATGTGACCAGTACGTACTGCTGTGTAATATCAAACACACCAGTGCTTCACAAGTGTGTTTCAAGGCTTTCGCAGCCTTTGTTTTCTTTTAATTTTCAGTTTCCATCCATTTCCACCTATTGCAGGTGTTGTTTATTTTCCACTCAGCTGGCTGGTTGCAGGCACAGCTGATACCGCTCCAGACATGGGGACATTGCCACTCTGTGAATATTTATGCAATAACCAAGAGTATAATTCTGGATCTCATCTGCCTGAACACAGGCAGAACCAGAGGAGGTGGGAGGAGAAAAAAGAAAAATGTAGAGGGAGTGACTTTCGTGCTGCCCCCTTCCCTCTGGGAAGAACCCCCAGTCCTATGCTGGCAGCATCACGTGCGCAGCCCCTTGAGCTGGGCGAGCTCCCCGCAGGCCATCACCCTCCAGTGTCAGGAGCTAACACTTAATTCACTCTATCGTTTTCTTCGAGATGATTTTTGTCCCCGCGCATGATCAACGTCGTGTTTCAAAATCTGCACCGCTTGCTTTTGCTGTGCATGACCTTGGAGGCTGAATCGCAAGCAGCCCATAGCTTAGCTCTGAGCTCAGCAACCAGACGAAGGCCGGGATGCAGTTAGCCCTCGTGGGAAAGCTGCGTACCGCAGAAGAGCAGCCTGCAATCTTCCTCCTACACCCCTGCAGATACGGGGTACATTCTGCCGTAGTGCAACTCAGCCTCAACCGCTGGTGGTGATGGAAATACGCCTCTCTGTCCAGGCTTCACAGGCCAGATTAGATCAGACCATAATGTTTGTATGGCTGGGATAAGAAGGAGGAAGTGGGATTTTAAAGAAATCTAGTCTTTCCAAGGTGTCGCGATGGACTAAGATGCACGGTACAGGAAAACAGCTGGTGGCTGAATGAAGTTTTGTCTCAGGTTAGTTTTGTTTTTCAGGATATCTTGCCTCTCATTTCGACCAGTCTCACTAGCTTAAATCAGCAGGCCTGATCATTAACAATGATGTTAAATTTCCACATGCTTTGGCTACTGTGAGATTATCATCACCTTCCCTGCAGGTCCCAAACCATCTCCTCCTCTCTCAGTGCATAGAATCATAGAATTGTTGTGGTTGGAAGGGACCTTTAAGATCACCAAGTCCAACCATTAACCTAACCTGACAAAACTACTTCTAAACTATGTCCCCAAGTACCATATCTACCCCTTTTTTGAAACACCTCCAGGGATGGCGAATCCACCACCTCCCTGGGCGGACTATTCCAATGTTTGATAACCCTTTCAGTGAAAAATTTTTTTCTAATATCCAATCCAAACCTCGCCTGGCATAATTTGAACCTATTTCCTCTCAGTCTATCACTTGTCACTAGGGAGAAGAAGAGGTCAGCCCCCACCTCCCTACGACCTCCTTTCAGGTAGTTGTGGAGAGTGATAAGGTCTCCCCTCAGCCTCCTCTTCTCCAAGCTAAACAACCCCAGTTCCCTCAGTCATTCCTCATAAGACTTGTCCTCCAGACCCCTTACCAGTTTTGTTGCCCTTCTCTGGACACGAGTATAACAACCCCATCCTGCTTTTTGTGTCAAAAGCAGCCACCCAGGCTGAGCCCATCCTCCCCTCTGCCAGCAGCACTCCCTTCTGCAAGCGGGAACCGCTCCCAGGCAAAACCTGGAAAACCCTGGCTGGGGTTTTCAAGCAAGCAGGACACACTAGAAGACAACTTGATTCTCTTTGGGGCAGAGGCTTTTTGTTCTGCTCCTGGCACAGCACGCTTCCAACCAGCTTGGTTTCTCAGTATTATTACAATAGAAAAGTATTGATAATACTAATACTATTACAAAGTATAAAAAGTCTGTGCATTAAGGTCCATTCCTCACTATGCCACTTCTGCCTTTTTTTTTTCAAAGCACCATGCACAGATGTGAACATGGGTACATATACGCAGTATGTTATCTTTCTGTGGCCTAATATGGAAGAACCTACAGACAATAGAAAATAATTTGTGCATCTTTTCACCCCATAAATTGTTTTCAAACGTCTGGGGAGGGAAAGAAAGAAAAACAGGACGTAAAAGGAGTCTTTCCAATAATTTCCTCTTTTCTCTCTCTAACCTGCAAGTGCCACATGGAAACTTCTCCCGAGAGAGAGGCGCACCTGCATTAAATGCATTTAACTATGGTCAGAGGCTCAGTTTTTCCCCTACTGAGAATAAGGAAGTGCCTCACAGGGCATACATTTTGAAATATGGGATACCAAAATTATTTCTCTTCCATTTTAAGAATACAGCATCAATAGCCAAGGAGCAAATACTCCCTCCACGGCACACTGGAGGAAGAGCCAGATAGCTTATTTAAAATTCAACACGTCAGCCAGAAAAAAATGCAGCCGGAGAGAAAAGGCTGTGCATTTCTGCTAACTGTCTCGAAAGAAGACAGAAGTCAGACACAGGCCACATCAGAGGTGACAGCGATGACCTGGAGTGAATCCTGCCCAGCCAGCTTGCAGAAACCCTCATCCTCTCTGTGGGGGCCAAGACCCCGCAGCCAACAGCCTGCACCTCGCCCTGTACCCAAGCGTCATGAAGACAGCAAGCCCACATTCAGCTTTCCTTCCTTCTGGGGAATAAAGTAACTTCTCTGCTTCATATAGTGCTGGGAAGTGAATTTCTTGATACTTGTAAGTGTGCAAGTATTGCAGTGGTATTACACTGCCTAGAGAGAGAATTAATACCCTCAGCTTTGCAGACCATATACGAAACTGATTCTTTTTGTGTTACCCCGGTATTTAAATTCAGTCTGGAAAACTTGACTGTAGTTTTCCCAAACATTAACCAAAGGGCCTAGATGAACTATGGACTTGAATATATTAGAGTGATTTATTAATGTTATCTCTTAAAAACACTGATGTTACTCTGCATTCAAACCAGCATTTACTCCAACCCAGCTCTGGCCAGGATTTCTAAAGTACAGTTGTCTGGGGAAACACACAACTAACAAAGGGAGGCAGCATGGATATCTGTGGATATGGTTATGACCAGGTTTCTAACATTGAACAGGAACAGTAATGGTCTTCTGCTGTTCAGGCCAGCAAGCTCACTTACAGTCTTTGAACATTTAGGCATCATTTAGGTCCTCACACTTACATACAAATCACATTATTTTCATATGTATGATAGAGGTCTATACACACACACACACACACACATATATGCACAGCAAGGATTTTTCAAGAACTCAAAATAACTGTTATGCATTTCTGCGAGTCTTGTGAAGAATTTCCAAAGCATTTCACATCACAGCGAGTTCATTGTACGTGTACCAGAACTCATGATAAGCAGCTTAGGAAGAAATAAATGCAGATGAAAGGACAATATGTCCCACCACCACAAAAATCAAAATTAAATATGCCGAGAGATTTCTGGCCAGCTCACAAGTAAGTCTTACATCTGTACATGTTCCTGTTGCATATTGTAAATGTCCCTATTAACGTTCACACTTTACACTCTGAATTGCAGAGCGCGTCGTGCTCACTGTGAAGGTAACTGCAGTGCTCCTCATGCTGGTGTAATTTCACATGATTGCTTTGTACTGACTGCTTTCACTCTAGCATAATACTTTTTTGAGAGCACATTAACAAGACGCAGTACTTCATAATACGCTTATTTCCTCCAAATGATACTGAAAAGCCAATAGGTGCCCCAACGTACTGTTCCTTGAACTCCAGCACAATGGTATGATCCATGGGCTTTTGTGGCACATATTTCTTTTTGGCATGGGGATTGAAAACTTGTAATTTATTATCAATGGAGTTGTTCGTGATGGAAAAGTGCTGTTGACTGCCAGGGAAGGTTTCTTCTACTCATTTTTCTCATGACTTAGGATATAATGGTCTTTTTTTCTTCAGTCTTACATACATTAAAACTTTGTCTTGTGTTAGTTGATACAAAAATATACATGTATACCGGTCACCTTTTTATTAAATGTGACATTACATGTTTTGAAAGTCAGGTGGCCAGTCTCCTCAAGGCACTCTCCTTTTCATTCTGCCCAGTATCTGTCACAAAGCTGATATTTAGAAACAGATTATTTTCAAAATATCCTTTTACAGATCATCCAGGAGAGTTTTCTAGTTTCACACAGGATCTTCATTGTGCTTTCAACTTCTGCTGCTGGTTTTTGCTTTCGCAACTTTTGTTCAGGAAATCATCCTGCTAAATTCTGCCCATCATTCTGCTAAAGCCATGCATGAACGAAACTATCAAAAATAACGATTTTTTTAACGCTGTTTGAAATCGATGTCTTTGCTTCTGTTCCTCAAAACTGCAAGAAGTAGTAATAAAAATGGATCCAGCTGGGTCAGGCTAGTAGGAAACTCAAGGGAGTGAAGAGGAGCAGCCTGAACTCCATCCTGAGAGTTCCTGCTGGTGATAAACCCAGGGATGAAGTTTGTTATGTAAAGAAGAAGATGGACTGTAAAGAGGATGGACTTCATCTCTAGGGACTTAGGAGGGCCCCTCTTACAGAGAGACACAGATGCTTTTAAAAGGTGTAAATCTGTCCAAGCAACTTTGGAGGGGCCTGAAGTTTTGAACATAAGCATCGTCCTTTTAGCTGGTAAATATCAGTTTAGTATATCGCAGTTTAAGTATCTGCCATTTATCTTGTCTGAAATCTTACCCTTCTGTTAATGATACCCTGATTTTCCTTTAAAAATGTCTTGGCTGTTTGATTTTTATAGATTGATAACTACACAAATCTACTGCTGTAATCATTCCATCTCCTCTGCATTTATAGCCTTGCATCCATTAGGTCTGCATATACATATTCAAATAGGCACTTCAATCTCTGAATTTCTTGACAGAGCAATCTAATTTTTATAATTTATATATTTTTTATAGTAGCGACATTTCAATCCCAGTAAATTACTAGTTTGTTGTTATCAGTGAGTGCAGCAATAGAGCTCAACACTATTCACCGAGTAGCAGCAAGAATCCTCCTTTTACTTGACAATGTAATAAAACTCGTGTGATGTCAAGAAGTCACATAAAAATTCTTGAGACAGCACTGATTTGCAGCATCTGGGGGAGGCCGCGGTCAAAAGTGAAAGCCTACTGGAATGGTGCAATGCCTTCAGTGTCAAATAGTAAAGGCTTTGTGGTAAATATTTCTCAGATCCATACATCATAGTCTATATTGTGTTAATTATAGGAGAGTAATTTGGCTCAAATAAGCACACAGAATCAGTTTTTGTTGCATTATTATTACACGCTTTAAAACTGTAAGGAGATTTAATACTAAAACCTGGAGGCACGTTTCCCTTCAGTACTGCCTAAAATTATAGAGGGGTGAAAGAAAGACTTACACTGAACCAAACATTTTTTAAGGTGAACGTAACTATTTTGAACTGAACTGAAACACAAATTTTTGCGTTTATTTTGTCCAGAGAAAAAAAAGAGGCAGAAATGTCCCATGGAAAAATTTGTGTTAAAGAATTAAATAAAACACCTGTGGGATTTTGTTTTTGTTTTGGGGGACGTTAAGTATACTCTTCTCCCTGCATGCTTTCTTTGTATCTAAAGCCACTTCCCAAATTCAACATATGTTGGTAAGTAATTTTGCTCTCACTAAAAGTGGCTTTTAGCAAAGCCGCTTTCCTTCAGTAAAACATCTCTCCTCTGTCATCTGTGAACAAGCAGAGAGGTGCTGCCAGATGGGGCTGGAGGGAGCCAGCTTCAGCTGCATCCTCTTTCCAGTGGACCACCAAGATCTCTGGGTTCGTGTGGATGGTTTTGCAGTTGAACACCCAACCATGCCTGAGGATGCGTAAATCCTGCACAGACACATAGGTGGTGCACGCCAGCTCTAGCCACGTCCTTAGGGCCAGGTGCCTCACAGCTGAGAAGTGAAGGGTTTCTGCGTCCCACTTGAGCCCGAAGAGATGATGCACGTGCATACATGGTGAGTAGTGAGTACAGGTGAAGTTAATCTGGCTGACTCTATTCTTAAGTGCACTCTAAATGTTCACAAAATCCGCTGCCACGAAAAGGTGGTCAAGAAAGGTACCACCTCTTGGGTGCTTGCTATGGTATACAAGAGGGGGAATGGATGACGAAAGCAACAGTTTTGGACTCTCCTCAGGCAGTATACAGACATTGCATGGTAACAGCTTTTGGAAAGACAGCAATGGCTTCTTGCTGAAAGTAAGCAAGGAGCAGCTTCCTGAGCCATCTCTCAGCCATACTTGTGAATGACAGCCTCATCCACTCTATTTGCATCATGAGCCATTCCCTTCTCAAAGGCTCTTTCCGTACATCAAGACTCCATGCCCTTCTCAAATGCTGAGACAGCCAGCAGATGCCAACCAATACAGTATGGTCAGCCCTAGATTTATATTTGATATTATGCTTGATATATATCTGGAAAAGACGTTGGGTAATTTGTACAAGTTACTCCAGGGGACATTCTGACCGGACACAAGAGGGAAATTCTTCACAATGAAAACAATCAGCCATTGGAATAATGTCCCCAGGGAAGTGGTGGATTCCCCATCACTGGACACTTTTAAGGTTTGGCTGGACATGGTACTGGACTGTCTTGTCTACACGATCCCTGAGGTCCCTTCCAGGCTGGTATTCTATGATTCTATGTTTCTAAGCATGAGCACAAAGCACCGTTTTGCACAGGCTTGTCAAAATGGTGGACCAAATCTTTAGGCAGCACAAATCAGCATGGCTCCATCGATTTTAGAGGCGCTTTCCTGAGACTAACTACTAGTGCATAAGTCATCATGTATTTTTAAAAAAGAACAAAATAAAAACAACCCACAGCACCTTGCTGTCTGCTGAAACATTAGGTGTAGATATTATTTAAGCAAATCCACTTAAAGTACACTTTGAGTTCAATGTAAAAATGGAAGCCACAGAGGAATAAATGATAAATACAACATAGTTAAGCCATTAAACCCCTATGATTAACTCACACCAGGTCCTTTATTTTGCCTGCAACCAGGTCCCCTCCTCATCACCCAGCCTAACCTTTGAGACACAGACTTTCAGAACAGATAGGAAATTCTTCCCAACAACAACAACAAAAAGAATCTGATCTCCTTACAGAGGCACTGGAAATTGCAATAAAACTGATGCTATACAAGTTTCTTAGCTCTTGCTGACTGCAGAAGTGGGTGAAGCACCCCAGGCACCTGGGCTCATGTTTGCCTGCATTGGGCAACTTCCCCCATCCTGGGCATGCAAGTCTGTGTCTAATTCAATTCACATTCACTTAGGAGAAGAACAGCCACAACACGAGACTGAGGGACCAAAGCTCTCAGACAAGGGATCAGGGCATTTGCCTCAGATAGAAGTACCAGAAATGTCTGTAAGCTCCAGATCTACATGATTCAGAGCAGGTCCCTCAACCTGGATTTCCCAAACCCCAGGCAAGTGTCCCAGCCACTCAAATACTGACTACCTTAGAAAGGGAAAAGTCTTCAGAACAAAAATTTCAAAAGTGCTTGTTTTCATTGCAAAGCATTTAAAAAAATTTTCAAAATGTCAACTTTAAAAAAAAAAAGCAGATTCTCTTTTACCAGCCCTCCATGTTCTGGTGGTATCAGCACTGCAAGCCTAAGCAGAGGCTTTGCATCAGTGAGCCCACCACCTGTTGTCGTCTCATCCGTGCCCTGCCTATCTCCACAGCTGCTCATGGAGGAGCTTTGTACCATCTCTGTGATTTTGGCTGCTGGCTGGGGCTGTAGGGTGCACACTCAGACTGGAGGGACACAAGGGCTTGCAAAGTCCCTGTGCAGGCCCCATGCCAGGGACAGGCTCAGGTCTGTGCTTGAACTGCCAGGCACATCCTCAGGGTCCTCTTTCAAGAGCCAGTCTTGGTCGAGGAGGCAGTAGCTTGCCCTCATAGATCACTGTTTGAGCTGCAGCAATCTTCAGATACCTCGTCTGCCCAAAGACAACAAGGGTTCCATCAGCTGTTACTCATCTGTCCCTGCACTCGATCCACCCAGGATACAGCCAAGAGCTACAACATGCCTGAGGAATTGCATTTTTAGCTTACTCTACCAAAATATCTACTTTTGGTCCGCACTGTTGCTACTGAAGATGCTGGCCCCCATAAAGGCGTTGGGAGCAGAGGTAGGAACAGATAGTGTCACTCCTGGCCCTGGCATGAGACAATACTTCCATTTGCTTCTCCAGATCCCTCTCTGGCCATGTTCAGAGACTGCTAATATTGCTGTTTTCTTTTGGAAGAAGTTTTCACTCTACCCAATTTGCATTCTCACCCCAGCCTATTCAGCAGGGAAATATCTTAATAAAGGTGTTATGAATTTCTGGGTTAAGAGATTGCAATTTAATAAAAACAGGAATTCAGTCCTGCTTAGAAACCTCTAGCAGGAGGAACACGTTCTTATTCAACCCATGCCACCAAAAGGAATACATAATGTAACTGATGAAATGCTATGTAAAGAGAACATGTTGCTATTAGCTTAAGCATGCCACACCGTATGAATTTTTACAGAAAGACAGGCTCATGAAACCCAAGGTGGGAGGTAAAAACTGCAAATAAATGTGGGTAAAGCACAAATCTGGGAATGAGAAGACCAAAGTTGAAGACCTTCATTGACCTTGAGTTCATGGTTTAACACCCTTCAGACTCAGTTTCCCTGTAGCAAAACAAGAATAAAGCTAGATTTCTCCCTGGGCGCAGTTCACTTATATTTCCCTACAGAAATACAAAATAGATGAGCAGCATTATTGTGGTAACGTAAAATACCACACACTGGAAGCTATTTTAGCATAAGTTAACATGATAAAAGCTTGAGTCTTAGGCAAACCCCAGAGGGATACTGAGTTTAGCAGGTCAAAAGGAAGGCCTTTCAAATCCCTTTCCTACGCATAAAGACATGAGGTTCAGAGAAAGCTCTTTAAAATTCCATAATGCCAAAGAAAACAAACGGTCTGGTGCTTGGGGAGACAGGGGTAGTGTTTCAGGTTGGAAACAGCAGGTGCAATCAGCATTTCTCTTTGTCACATAGACAGAACACTAACATCCTTTTTGCAAAGAAAAGGAGGGATTGGGAACTCCAGCACAAACTAAAGGTTTAGACTATATGGTCTAGATTAAATAGTCTAAACAGCCCCTCCTTTGTGCCCTACAGAACAGTTCCCATTAGTTTAAAGGTGTGTCATATTTTCAGTAACCGTAAGATCATTCAGGCTGAAGGGACGCCTCAGGATGTCTCTAGTCCAACTCTCTGCTCAAAATGGAGTCCAAGCCAAGTTCAGACTAGGTTGCTTGGGATTTTGTCCATTTGGTCTTAATTAATACAAACAGATTGCCTTTTTTCTCTCTTCAATGGCTAAAGAAAGTTCATAGTGGTTTTGACGAGAGTCCTGCAGTCGTAGCAAGCAACTACAAATGAGAAGGCATGTTATTAAGCCAAAAGTGTGACTGCGTAGTGACACTATGAATAAGCACCTGCTAACAAATGGCCCCAGGAACAGGTCAATAAAGTTAGAGGAAAAAGTAACAACAAACCCCCAAATCCATTCTGCATTCCACATAGAAGGTTAGTATTTTAGTCAACAGTATTTTTTCATCCTTAAACCACCTCTCTTTCTATCTTTTGCATTTGGATCTTCATGGCAATACACTTCACCTGACCTCAAACTCACCTTTAACAAATGAAGTTCCTAGTTCCTACATATCTTAGGTATCTGCCAGAAACAGAAGTTTTGCCAGCCGAACCCCAGCCTGCTTCAGCTGCTGGAAACCATGATTCTTCTCAGGTGGTAACTCAGCCCAAGATGATGGAAAGGTTGCTTGGACACACCTGCATTCAATTTTTGCTTCAGAGTTTCACAAAAAACAATTCCAGTTTCATTGCAATACTGAAAAACTCATCCATACCAGCTCAGTTTTAGTTTTAACACTGGATTTACCCGACTCAAAAACTGAATCCTCCAGGAGATGAAATCAACATAGATATCTGTAAGTGTGAAAGAATATGAATGTGCTACTGTCCTGGTCATACAGTAGAGAAGAGGCAGGCTAATATGTTTTATGTTATACACTTAATGCTAGACATTATGTTTCAGAGCACCCAGCCCTACCAAAACTTACTGAATCTGTGATACTTTGAACAAAAGAAGATATATATACATATGTGTATATACATATATACACACACATTTATATAGATTCTCATACATATAGGTGTATATAGGTACGCATACAAATTAATAAGAGTAACAATGACCCTCTTCTTACATCTCTAAACAAAGGGAGTTTTCTCACAAAACATCTAAAGGGAATAAATGCACCAGAAGATATTTAAATAAAGCTCAAATAAAAGCAATAACTTTTCACAAGCCAATTATATCAGCAACACACCCTGGACTGGTAAAGGATAGGCCTTTGTCTATCATTACATTTTTTCCAGTCAGTATTTAATAATACACAGTCATTTTTAATGCTAAGCGTGGAAACAGCTAACACTTCAAAAGCACATAACCTGTTGGAGATTTTCTTCCTTTGCCACTCTTTAGGTATTTGATTTGTTCATGAGACAAAAAGGGAAAAATTTTCACTGAACTTGGGCAACGTTTTGCTATGAATGACAATCTAACAAGATTTTCTCAAGACATGCTGGCCTATTGCTTTGAGATTGATAATAAAGTGCATTGGTACTACATTTAAAGAAAGAAACATCATGAAAACAAATTAAAACAATTTAGAGAGACAGCCCAGAAGTTTTTCCTCAGACCAACAAGGACTCCAGGTACCTCTAAAATAGATTTTTCCAGCATCAGCAGAATTACATGAGAAACCAGCAGGGTATTATTTCATGCCTTGGGCATGGGAAGAGACCCAGACTCACCAAGTTTCTGAAACTATGCATAACATAAAGCATTTTAGTGGCAAGGCCAAAGTCGGTTGGATTATTAGCTGCTTGAAAATAAATTTCTACACATTTGCGTAACTTAAGCTCCATATCTGAATACTTTTCTATTATTATGTTGAATTACTGACCTCAGATCGCAGTCTCTGCCCTTCTGCGCAGACTGCCTGACTTGCAGAGCTCAGCTGTGACAAATGTCTCATTAGCTCACCCTGTTGGGAAATAACAAGTTTATTTCCTTCCAGCCCCTCTCCCAGTAGTTTGAGGCTTTTTCTGAAGATATTTGTGATAAGTGATTGTAAAATTCCGCAGGCTAATACTCCTAAGAGATTTTTCTGATCTGTTTTTGTTACCAAGTGGGAATTCCAACCCCACCTCTATTCTGTTAAACCCAGAGAGACACAAATTAAAAAAAGAAAAAAGAAAGAAAATGCCCCAATGTGGGGTGCCAATTAATCTGTCGTGGTTTAGGCCAAATCCGCCACTGGGGACATAGGGGACCCTAGATGGGACCGACAGATGCTCCCCTCTACCCCTCTTCAAAGAGAGAGGCAGAGGAGGGAAAAGAGACTTACGAGTTTAGAAGGATCTAAACTACTTTAATGAAATATTAATAATAAAATAAAAGGAAATAATGAGAAATATAGAAAACCGTATCAAGCTCCCAGGATGACAATCACAACACTGGCTGGCACTGGGGTAGTCCCAGGCTGGACTCGGTGACGGACGGGAACTGGATTCCAGCTCTGAATTCAGGATCGGGTCCAAAGGCAGATGAACAGACAGAGTCCTCCTCAGACGTCGGCCATTGAAGGAAGAAGGGAAAAAGAAGGGCAAAAAGAAGGAGGCTGACCATTTGCTCCGTCAGCTTTTATCCTGAGCATGAGGCAGATGGGATGGAATACGCTGTTGGTCAGTTTTGGGTCACCTGCCCTGTCCGCTCCTCCCCGCAGGTGGGACCCCATTATGCTTTTCCGCTTCCGACCCTCCAATGTGGCAAATAACATGGTTGGCCTTGGATGTTAGAACAATAAGTATAAGCAAGAGCCTCCCTGCATACTATGTCTGGACATCAGCTATAAACGTTGGTCTTATCACTCTGAGAGAGTGAACATTGTCTGCACAATATGCTGTTAATTTCAGTAGTTAGAAGAGGCCCAGCTAAGAAGCAAAGTTACTGAACAAAATTGGTCCTGTTTTACCTCAAACCAGGACAATACCCTTCAACAGCAAAATGTTTAGTAACAGTCCTTAAAAAAAAAGAGACAGAATATAGAAAGTCTTCTATTAAGGACTTACACAATATGAAACTAATATTACAAAAGGCCTACCATGCCAGTATACATCTGATTTAGGATATGATGAATATTTAAGCCACAAAACTTTCTCTCTCTTTCTTCACTTCTGTTCTGCTTTTTGAGGCTGTAGCTCCAATTCTACCAAAGAGAGCAGAAGATAAAGATTGCAGATTTTAATACACACCATATTTTCTCTTGATTTAACACAACAGAAGGGGAAGAGCCAGACTCCACTACAGCCACACCATTGGCTTGCTGGACCCCATCCAGAGAGGTGGAAAACTGAAAACGGGAAAGGTGGCAGCAACCAGAGAGGAGAGAAAACAGGAGGCAAAAATTCATCACAGACTCTCTTCACCGTGCACCCTAAGAAAATTATCCCTGAGTACTGCACCCACCCCAGCACTGGTTAGTTCTGCTGGCGCCAGCCCCAGGGGTGCCCTGGTGAAGCTGGGGCGCTGGCTACAGCTGGAGCTGGCGCACTGCCTTTGGTCACCATTCAGATGAGGCTGAAGTGTGAAATCCTTTGGCCGTTGGCTGATTAGCATGCTAGGAAATGTTTAGCACTCATCTCCCCTGGGCATCTATCTCCCATCCAGTGAGCACGATCTTAGCACCCAGAGGGGCAGAGAAGGGGAGGGCTTTGGGGCCAAGGACCTGCACTGTGACCTTTTCTAGAGGTTGAAAACCTGAAAGGTTTGAATCCAGAGGCAGTCACAGAAGCTATAAATCTGCTCTGATTAGTCCTCTGCCATGATACTTTTGGAAAACATTTCCATTGCCACCCTCAACCAGAATTTTCCCCAGTTTTCCCAAAATCACTCCCACCTCCTACGGAAAGTCACCTGGCTTGAAGAGAAGCTACTGACACGGGTGTTCCCCCTGCAGAGTGCCGTGTGGTGGTGCATCTGAGAATTAGAGCCTTGAAAAGATTCAGGCAGAAGGCAAAATCATACTTGGTTCTTGTAAAAGAAACTAGTGGCTGACCCAGGGAGCTGCATGGAGAGGAGCACATCATATGATGGAAGGGATGTGCCTCATCTTCATCTTCACATCTACCAGTTTGGCCCTTCGCTTCTCAACAGGACATCATTTTAATTGAATGATATCTCATATAAGAAAAAAAAAGCAAAACCTTGGTTCAGAGTTTTGATGTTCTGTTTGTTTTGTTTTTCTTTTTTTTTAATGTTTCAATAAGAATGTCTTTGGGTTTAAAATGCAGATTGTGTTTAACCTGTGTCCTTTTTTCCATTCAGTTTTTCAATTTGGCAGCCACCTTAAAGAGCCAGTTATCACTCAGCCCTGGTTATAGCTCCAGCCCCGCAAGACCTGTTGTCCTGGTTTGAGCTAAAACAGAACTAATATTCTGTTCAGTAATTTTGCTTTACAGCTAAGCCTCTTCTAACTAACTGAACTCTCTGAAACTCTTTGAAATTAACAGCATATTGTGGAGACACTGTTCGTTCTCAGAATGATAAGACCTGATTAGCTGTAATTTATGCCAAGGAATGGCATGCAGAGAGGCTCTTGCTTATACTTATTGCTCTAACACCCAAGGTCAGATAACTTTGTTATTTGCCCCGTTGGAGGGTCAGAAGCAGAAAAGCGTAGAGGGGTCCCACCTGCGGGGAGCAGCGGACAGGACAGGAGACCCAAAACTGACCAACAGGGTATTCCATGCCATCTGCTTCATGCTCAGTATAAAAGCTGAGGGATCAAAAGGGTCAGCTATCTTTTCTTTAATGTCTGGCATCCAAGGAGGACTCTGTTTGGATGCCTTTGATTCTAATCCATGCGCTCCTGAATCCAGATCCAGCACCACTTTCCCAGTGCCTGCCAGTGACACGACCATCATCCCAGGAGCTCAATACTGATTTTGTATATATTTCATTATTTTCTTTTTATTTTATTATTAATATTTTCATTAAAGTAGTTTAGTTTCTTCTAAACTCAGAAGTCTCTTTCCTCCGTCCTCTCCTTGAAGAGAGAGGTGGGGGAAAGCATCTGTCATTCATCTCAGTGGCCCCTCTGGCCCAAGCCACACCACCTGTGAAGCCCAGAAGTGGGCATGGTGAGCATCTTCTCTTAACACAACAGGTATGGCACTGCTGGAGTCATTGGAGGTGAAATGCAGTGGTGCTTTACAAACACGGAGACTGCTCTCTAGAAACACCCATGGGGGTTATGGCAAGCTGTAAGAGACGACTTGTAAATTCCCTGAAACAAATGGTGAGAGACAGGGAAGGCCCTCGGAGCCTCACTGAGGAATGTCTCAAACACTCGCAAGGACCTTGAGATATGGCTGTAGCCAAGGGGTGGATAATGTGGAGCCTGGACAATGTAGGCCTTGTGCTCAAAGAGCTGACAAGGCTAACACCTCCTTATCTCTTGTGTGACCCAGGAGAGAAAACTCATTTGGACAGCACAGGATATGTCTGTTGGGGGGAAGCCTTGTGAAGACAGGGCTTTCTGTTCAACTTGTGAAGCTTGTTAGTTTCTACTGATACCGCGAACATAAAAGGGGAAAATAAGCGCCCCTAGACACAGACTCTCTCTTTTTTCCCTGGAGATCCACAGAGGAGCGCTTCTACGAACCACAGACCCCCTGTTGGCTGGACCAACGCTGGAACCAGGACTGGTGATCTCTTTCTCTCTCTGTCTCTCTTTCCTCTATCCCTCTGTTTCTCTCTTTCTTTTCTCTTTTTCTTTTAAAGTTAAGTACGTAATGCAAGGTGTACCTTACCACTCGCCATAATTCATGGTATAATTTGTTGTATATCTGTTGCGAAGTAACACAAGGCATATTTTACCACTTGCCGTACTTTGTTTTACCGTTTGCCATAATTTGTTGTATACCTAACCAATTATCGTGGACCTAATATATATATTAATCGCTGTGGGAATCTAATAAATGTTTTTGTATGGACCTTGAGAGTTGTCTCACCTTAGTCCACACTTCTGGGGATTTGCGCATCTGAGTCACTTCCCCCTCCCTCTCCTGAGTGGGGCGTGACACAAGCATAAAAAGGACTTTTGTTAGATGTAATAATTTAACGCAGTACTGCTCTGGTCTGCCACACCAGAGTTCTTTCTGAATCAGATGCTAATGAAACCTCTGCTGACTCAGTAATGAGAGAGAAAGCAGACAGAGTGAGAGGGAAAAAAATAAATGCTAGTTTCACCCAGTGCAAGCCCCCATTCCTTTATCAAGTGTCCCGCCTCTGCCAGAGCAGATGATAAATCTGCTGAAATGGAGCAATTTGCTATGCAAAGTGGCTGCCACAAGAGGGAGGTGCCACTGCACCACAGCCGGGCTCGCTCGTCTCAGCTGCATGGAGCACCACCGACCCATCCATCCCCCTGCCATGAGAGCCTGGTAGCCACCAGCTTCTCTTGCCCTCCTGTTTCTCGAGCCCACATTGCACATGAAGGATGCTGTTCCCCTGAAACGCTTTCCCTTCCCTCACCGCATCTCTTCCCTGCCTCTGGAGAAGCTGTCTGGGGCCAAGGGCTAAATAGCATTTCGATTGTAGGTCACTCCTGACCTGGGCCATGTCTCAGCTAGGTAGGAGTATGGTAGGAGCACATCACGGGCAAGCAATGCTACCTTCTTAGGAGCAGAAGGGAGGTACAACTCTTGTGAGTAGTATCTGTTCATCACTCAGGGAGTAACCGAGACTGAGGCAAAGGGGGAAGCAGGCTACTGTGGCACAACCTAAATTTATTAAAAAATCCCTCAAGATGCCTAATCATTGTCTTTCTTTTCCCCAGATAAATAGCTTCTGTTCTGTCTTAGCTCGCTCTCATGCTTTGTGAGTTTAGTGCACGATCATGATGCTGTTTTAATGCTGCATTTTCCTCTTTTTAAAAGCTCACCTGGAAAGCCTAAGAAAAAAATAATGCAAATTATTTCATTAATATGCTTTTACATTTCTAACAATGGCACAGGAGCATGTTTTGGTTTTTTTTCCAATATAAATCAACTGTGTATAGGGCCTTGAGATAATTTTAAACAGAGATCCTAGTTCTGACTTCCAGTCACCCTCTCACCTCTTGTCTTCTGACACAGACAGGGACCTTCTAACTCTGCAAGTGCTTTATGGGGAGATCCCTCAAAGTCCTGGTTACTGAGTCCATGATCTCGCAGAAGCTTTAGGGTTATTTGACACAAACCCATGACTAGTGTAACTTGTCAGAGCCTCATGGAAGTCACTAAGTTTTAAGATCGTGCAGCTGTGGAGGGTCTGGCTTGTGCAGATGCAGGCAGCTCCTCTGGGAGCTTTGCACGTTTTAGGAAGAGGTTAAAAGCATGCAAGATCCTGATTGGATTGTCAGGAATGAAGTCCATGATTGGAACCCATGGAATCCATGATTGGATTGTCAGGCAGATTTCCCTCTGTCTTTCTATATTTTAAAAAAAAAACAAAAAACCACCTTGTTTTTCAGGCAAAGAGATTCTAGACAAAAGTGAAAAAACTTTTTCCCACAGAAATCCTCTAGAACCCAGAATGAAAGAGGGGGAAATCCAGCAGCAGCAACATCCCCTCTGTGCCTGGAGGGGCTGGACATGAGACAGCAAAAAAGGTTCAACTCCAGTGAAGGATGTTCTTCTCCTGATCTCATACTGTGCCCTTTATTGCTGGCCTTTCTGGCACCTCCTACAAAGCTGAGGGGACCATGTTGGAATTTCTCCTCCAGACCAGGGATGAGCAGGTGTGTAACATGGGAATGGAGCTCACCAAAAATATTCCTCCCCAAGAAAATATTTCTCTCCTACTCCAGAATTTGTGCAAAAAACCTTCTCTCCTCTTGATTTTCCACGTACATTCTCCCTTATTTTCTCTTCTTGCCCTTGGAAACTTCACAACCTTAGTTTTTGGACCTCATTAACTCTTCAGATAGGGAGTGATGGGTTGAAAAAAATGTTGTGCAGTGTCTGTTCCCTACAAAGAGTAGGGGAGATGGGTGGAGGTTTCTGTCTCTGGTTACAAATAAAAATGGTTTTTCCCATGCCACTTAGTTACTCACGCAGTGCCAGGACCACAGGACCGTGGTGCACACCACTTTTCAAATGAACAAGAGCCTCCTCCCCTCAAACCTGTCAAGGCCAGCGATGGGGAGGGATGATACAGGAGCAGCATACATAATCTAGCCAGCACCTCTGCCAAACACCTACATGCCATGTTTGGGGAGCACTGACAGGCTCGCGTGGATCCAGGACAGCTCTAAGCATGTGCTAGCTGAGACGCGGAGTCGGTGAAGATGGCAGTGAGCTGACAGACACGGGCTTGTGCTTTGCCCTAGGGTGGGGTCTTAATAACAGCAGTGTTTCCCATAAGGCTGCTGCTAAAGGAGCGTTCTACTCTCACACGGTTGGGCAATATAATCATCATTAAAAAAAAAAAAAAAAAAAAAAATTTATTACCGGCTCCTATATGATAAGAAGTAATGGAAGACTGAGGGGTTGTATCCCATGATTGATCTGACGTTCAAAGATATCTCTTCAAGCTGGCACAGCTCCAGGACCTGCCAGTGCACATCCTCCCCCTTTTTTTGGTTTAATTCTTCCTGACAGGCCACCTGAATTAGCAGCCCTCCGGCAGTAATTGTTCTTCAGTGAAAACACAGACTAACAGCATGTACAGAGCTTGTTGCGCTCCTTCCCGGGAAACTCCCAGCTGTGCCTTGAGGCATGAGGTGAGGGAAAGCCAAAGAGAGAACACTATGAAATAGCAACAAGAAGGAAATTATAAAAGTGATGGTTCTGCCTCCGAGGACCTCGTGCTCCCCACCCTGGGTTGGGATTGTTCAGATAAAGGTTATTTCCATGGGCAGAGCACGAGCTGGCAAGGCACTGAGTTGAGCATCCCGAACACGAGATTAGTCTCGCACAATTTCTTCCAGTGGGACTTCATCATCCTTAAAAGTAACTAATGCCCATACTGCACAAACAGCATAGGACATGTATTTGGCACCATTTTACTGCCTCCAGCCATAGTCCAGACCCACTGTTCTGTATGGGAGCCAGAGGATTATTTTCAGAGACTGCAAAAAGCTGAGAAATCTCTCTGCCAGATATGTTAAATTAATGAGACTGTCTACCCACGTGTTTGCAGTGAACACTGCTGACAAGTCCTTACTTTCTGAGCGTTTCCATGCTGCTCTGTTAGAGGTCACTGCAGACCCTTGTACCAAAGTACAGAGGAATACTACAGCATTGCAAAGACTACATGAGGGCAAGAATGACCTCTGCATACGTATATGCTCACGTTAACATGTAGCCCATGCTGGATTTCCGTGGCTTAGTCAGAAATCTTTTTTGCAAAGTAAACCCCAGATTTTGGTCAAAAGCCAGGCCAGATCACAGCTGAGCTGAATTGTTTTATGAAACATGCCTGAGAGACCCTGGAAAATACAATTATGTTCTTTTTTAAAAAAAAAAAAAAAGTAGTTTTCTTTAACAGTCAGACAGAACTGAGTCAGTGTTGGGAAGCGATCTCTAACTTTTAGATGTCTGTCTCAGATGTATCATTAGAGTTGGCTCCAGCAATTTGCAAGTTTTAGGCCCTCATCAAAATATCTGCACACGGATCAGGCATTATTGCTATTATTGCAAAACCTTCTCAAGTAAAGATTACTTATAGATGAGATGAATATTGAATAAATGTAATCCATGGATTAATTAGCTAAAGACCTATGTTAATCAGAAAGCAAGAAAGAGAGAAACACTAGCTCATTAAGCATTTAGAAGCATGTTGTGTGTGCTTCCAGGATTCAGTTACCCTCTCTCCATAACACAACTGCTTTTTATTTAACACTTGGAGGTGTGTGAGAAGTCCAATGTCCTCATACGTTAAAACTCAAAACTGTCAAATTATACAGCGTTAGTCACCAATGTGAGGAGAAATAAGCTAAATAGCACAGGCCAAAAAATTAGTGCTACAACTCCACAAATTGCTCACATTCTGCATACAAAGTCTGACATTTACATAAGTAATAGCTGGATTGGTGGTCACGCATTACTTATTCATACCTTGTGTGGAATAACTCAAGGTAAAAAACTAATCCATTAATCCTCCCCTATCCATAATCCTAAGAAATCATAAACCCTGCAAGACACTTTATCCTCTTAGGAAAATCAGGCTTGTAAGCTGAGGATGGCAGTATGCTTGGTGCTGAAGAATGGCAGCATTTCCCCATTGTACAGCTCTGGAAGCTCAGGTCAACCCTACACAGAGCTATTTTGGGATCTGTCATCTGTTTGATGCACATGCAGAGACATGGGGAGTCCTCGTGTGTGACCTCTCCTCACAGCACACGAGATGTCTCGTTGCCCTCCCAGGCCTGCCATCCCTGGGGGTTGTTGCAAAGTTTTTGTATATGTTTCCTTTAACTAAGCACATTCTATCTTTAAAGAAAGATGAGTGTCAAAATGACATGAAAAGAAGTATATTTTTCTTACTTAAAATCATAGAATAGTTTTGGTTGGAAGGGACCTTTAAAGGTCATCTCATCCAATGCCCCTGCAATGAGCAGGGACACCTTCAACGAGATCAGGACTTCAAATACAACATTTTAGAGAACATCCCACCTTAAGTTTTTTCCGTAATATTTCAATGTTGCATATAAACAGCTATATGTCTCTTTCTTTAAACTTTCTCTTTTTGACCAACAGTCTTCAGCATCCAGCCCACCTGAAGTGCACTACAAACGCAGCGTCACACAGGCAAAACCAGCCCAGAGGTACAGTGAGATCTCCACCAGCCTGATTCTGGGGGGAAATTACAGATCTCTAAGCACTTACCAAAAACCACAATAGGCAAACAAGTCCGGCAAGTCTGTGGTTTGGCCTAACAATGCTGCACTTTTTCTCGGTCTCAGCTTGCATGACAACACTTTGTTGTACTGATCCCTGCTCCTGGAGGCTCCCCAGGCTCCTCTGCCCAGACTGTGTTTTGCATCGCACCTTCTGGTGCTGACTGGCCCACCTCGAAAGTGATGGTGGCTCTGCCTCTCTCTGCGAGGACCTGTGCCACAAAGGACAAAGACCCTGAGATTTCTCATCATCCCTGTGTGGCTGCACATCAGTGGCAGGTGGGCCCTTACTTCCAGAGGAGGAGGACAGCATCAGCTGGGGTGGCATATTTGCTTTATGCTGATCTGGAGGCTCTAAGGCAAAGGGAGCTGCAGATCATACACAAAGCGGTTTGTTGTACCATAGGCCAAGTCTGAAAGGTAGTGTAGGGGTTTCTCCTTAAGGGTAAGCACTTGGGCACCCACTTTAATAACGCTCTTCATTAGGAAATAATTGTCAGCCATTGTGCACCTCCCCCCTCTCTGTGTGATGGAGTCCAGTGAAGCTGGCTGTGTGAAAGTTAATGATCCCTACCCATGCAAGGCTAAAACGCTGCCACTCAGCCTGTAAGCGTGCAGGTTTGTCAGGGTCAAGCTCACTATGTTTGACAGCATACGTACGGCGCGGGAGGGAGCAATACCTAAACAGAGCTTGCTGCAAATACCTACAGCCACTGAACAGCCATACCCATGCATTGCCTCACGAACACTGTACAGTACAGCCACCATTCCTGCTCTGTCCCCTACACTGGGACTCCTCAGCTACCACCCCTTCCTACAGTGCAGGGTTATCTCTACCCTGTGCGGTGAGGGGGGCCATGTGGGGGCCAGGGATTTCCTCTGAGTTTGTTGTACCTTGGGCCCCTGGGACTGCATGACCAACCATCACAACCTTGCCACCACCTCCATGAGCTGGAGTACAGACAGTAAAATCAAAGGATGGGGGTTTTGACCTGGAGCAGGGGGCAGAGGTATTACCCGGCCGCACATTTTGGTACGTTGGCATCCCATGAGCTGACGTTCTGGGAGGCAGAATATTTCTCAGGAAGGGGTTACACAGGTCTCGAAGACACAACAAAACACAGCAAAATGAACCTGCAGTCCCCATTGCTTTTCTAAATTATGTACCTGTGGGTATGCCAAGTGGCACAAGCAGGTCTGGAGCCTGCGGCTGCCCCAGCTGCAGTGCAGATGATGGGTGAATTAGTGACCATGTGGCAGGGTAGAAACCAGGACACTCAACTCACTCCTTCCTGAAGCGTTTTGCATACCTCTGGCCATGAGATGCTCACATGAGCATACCCTGAGCATGCAAACAGCATCTGAGTATGCCTTGGTGGAGAAGGGTGTCCTGAGGCAGAAGCAGTGCCAGCACTGAGCACAGCACTGCAGGGGTGTGATGGGCATCTGTACCCCTTTTGCCTCTTACCACCTGATTCTCCAGAAACCTGGCTCTCATTTAACAAGGAAAACGAAATCCCTAGATCCTCTGTTTGGGAAAGAGATGCTTAGGGCTGAGGCAACTGAAGTAGTCTGCAGAAAATCCATTCCAGTAGCCTCCAGCAACTTCAGATTGCTCAGTTTTGCCTGAAGCAGTATTAATGCAATGACCTAGTGATCACATTTGGAACAACTTTTCAACCTACCACATAGGTTACAAGCGAAACTTGTTCACTGGGAAGACCTTCAAAGACCACTAGCACTGTCTTCAGCCCCAGTCATACCCAATGGTGTGGGAACCACACAGTGGAAATACCCTGTGTAATGAACTTGTAGGGTTAGAGTTGTTAATAATGTATGGGCATATACCATACATTATGTATTTAGCTCAGGCGAGCTGAGCTAAAGTCAAAGGTATATCAAACAATCCATGGGATTGGACTTAAAATACTTGAAAGGTGCCTTTGGACCAAAATTCGGCAATGAAAAAGAAGCAGAGACTCTCCTGTTCAGGCTGGCACCTCCTTGGATGATGCACCGGACCCAGAGCAGGACTAAACTGCAAGAGTCAATGGTGGCAGCAGCCTCAAGTTGATCTCCTCAACATTCGTCCCTTTTGGGAGGGAAGGGGAGAATTAACACTCCCCCTGCCAACACCTGGAAAAAAATCTTTGTGTACTGTCACCACACCAAGTCCCCCAAGGGATGCTGGCATGAGCTGGGGGTCCACAGCAGAGTTCATGGATGGTGTGAGGGTAAGCTTTCCTCTTCAGGAACCATTCCTACACAATCTGCATGCCTGCAGGAGAAACCCTGCACTGGGGATGCACTGGCTCTTTGAGAAAGCTACAGCTGGGGCAGATGCTGCAGGTTTTACACCGGAGATTGCTCAGACAAACCTATTCTTGGCCCATCGAAAGACTGCAAGCTGCAGCATGCAATACAATACTTTGCGGTACTAAAGGACCTTCTGAATGAGGGTCTCGCATTAATTAATTAAGCCTCAGAGCGCCTAGAAGGAAAATCTATCCTATTTTACCAGCAAGTGCAACGAGTATGCAAAGGTCACACAGAATAGAGGAGCAAAGGAAAGAGAGATCATGGTGTTCTGACTCCTGACTCCTTGCTGCATCTATTAGCTCATGAGTCCCCTTCAAATGACACACATGGAGGACAAAAGGTGACCCACAGCCATGCCCCGCAGGGCACCTCACTGAGAGGTTTAAAAAGGTGCAGGAGAATGACTAACAGGGTTACACAGATTGACGCAGGTCAGTAAAGAATATGGCATTAAGAAAATTGATCCTTTCAAAGCCTCCAGCCACATGCTTATGTCAGAACCAGACGTGACTTGTGTCTGTGTTTCATACGATACCACCAAGTATCCACCAAAGGGTTTTCCTTCATGTTTAAATAATGAAATGCAATGTAATGCCGACAGGTGCTTTTTCACAGCGAGAAGGGAGACGAAGGGAAAGCGTTTGGGTGGGCTGAGGCAGAGCCCAGGTCGTCCCTGCCTCTCCCACTCCTCCCTGCCCTCCCCTGCCCGCATGGCTCGCGAGCAGGAGTTCACCAGCGGCTGGATGTGCCCGCCTGTCTGCAGTGCCAAGGAGACAATCACTCGGGCACTGGAAGAGGCAGTAACCCATCTATGACTGGGGTGTGCGAGCGCAGCATAGCAGCTACGGTGTCTGTGCAAAAGACGGGAGGCTGCCATGGGGAAGAAAAAGAAATGTGCTTTACAGGTCATCATGGAAGATGGTTGGTATCACTATGAGATCATTTCAGTTTGGATGCAGCCAAATACTTGAGAAAATGTCTTGTGACTTTCCAAGCACATCATTTTGCATCTCTCAAAGATCATGCAATTTTGATTTGTTCATGCAGGGAACTTTTGTCAATTTGCCAAACTAAAGTAAATATTAAGAGCGTCACTGTAGGAAAAGAATATAATGTATAATCAATAAGGGACATTCTGCCAAGCTCAGCTGGCACTTAAGGACTAGCTGTGTAAAGCATTGCATGTGTAAATCCCAGCAACAAATGCAATTACTGTTTGTTCTTTGTCTTGCAGCTGGAATAGAGATTGATGGACAAATCGAAAGTGACACAGAGAGTGAAGGTAACGTAGAGATTAAGAAATGTGGTCTTGTTTGAAATACAGGAGGTGATACCTTTTATTTTTCTCTCTGGCTTGTGACTTGCTCTACAACAGGAACCATTTCATGAGCTACTTGTAAGCAAGCAGATTTTTCCCTTGAGGTTTGCCTTATAATAGCGATATATAAACCACCATTCTTAAGCAGTCTGTCCCCATTCATCCATGCTCCTAGAGTAGGAGGCTGTCGGAGCCCATGTCCCTTGGCAGTCACCCCTAGTAAACCAGGCATTGCCATAAAGCACCACCCTGTGCAGGGCTGGGACTGCTTTGTACCACACCGAGGTCCTGCTTGCCCTCCCTGTACAGCTTGCTTAGACCGTAACACATCGGTATCTTGATTAATCATGACCACGAGAAGATAAAAATGAAAATGGTTTGGAGGCAGACTGATGGCTGTTAGGAAAATCAGGAAGAAACAGTGACAGGATTAAAAACAGCTTTAACCCTGGGTATATAGTAAATAAATAGCTAAGGGGTAGCATTATAACAACAAATACAGATAGCTAGCTAAGAGGTAAGATCATAACAGCACTGGATAGGTGATATGAATGTAGACGCTACTGCAAAAATGGTTCACAACCATGTCTGTACAATCCATAAAATATGAGAAAGTAATTAGCAAATGGCTGGGATTTATGTTTTTAATGGTATCCACCTTTCCCATACAGGCGAACAAGGAAATAAGATAAAAGTAACAAATGAATGCTCCGCATTTAACCTAATATTTGATAGGTTGCAAATGAAAACCATGGTAGTTATCTGCCCAAAAAGAACATTTTCCCAAAGAAGGTAGGTGGTCCTTTGACCTAGATCACCAACTGAAATTCAGCTGGGATGCACCGTTACATAGTAACTCAAACCTACATAACGGCTCTTGAGAAGTAAGTTGAAAGCTCCTCATTCCCAGTGACAAGTGTGACAACCACCACCTACTAAATTTTTACCACTAGCAAGCAAAAACTATTTGCTTATTTTTAATTTCTAACTTTTCACCAAAACAAAAATGCAAATACTCAAATTCTTTTTGCTTCTATTTTCCTTGCATTTTAGGCTGCTCATTTTTTCACTCTGGATCCCACTGCAGCACTATTTCCTTCTTGCATTACAATTTCTCCAACCCTGGGGAAAATGCCAAAATTACATATTTCTTTTTTTTGTTTGTTTGTTTGAAGACTTTGTTTTCACCAGTAAGAAATTTTGGAAAATTAGAAGCCAAAAGAATCTGGAAAACTTACTATTGATTTTAATGTACTTGGTGACAAAAGGGGTGGAGGGGCTTGAGGGTTTTTGAATGTTTTTTTTTCCCCTTTCCATAATATTCTGCAATTAGATCATGCTCCATTTCAATCCTTCAAACTGACACTTCTGACTTCTGGACACATGCGATTTTTAGCTTGCAATGCCAATAAGAATGAAATGTGCATCAGAGAATACTTTTTTTTTTTTTTTCTTCTCTGGATACAGACCTTCTTATAGAAAAGAAAACTCAGAGAAACAAGACCTGGTGCTGCCTAAGCTGTACCTTTTCTCTATATAAATAGAATACCTCCATCCCCAGCCTTGAAAGGTAAACAGCTTTCAAGGACATTGCAGTAACAAGCACACTACATACCGTTTAACTGGCTGCAATTTCTGTTTCTATTGCTCTGGTGTGTTTACAGGTCAGGAAGATATCTGCCTGTGCTCTCTGATGGATGGGCTTTTGCATTTGTAATGAATTTGCTATTTTCTTACGGTCACATATCAGTCAGTGATGTGCTAAAATGAGTTGTACAGCCTTAAACAGGAATTGCGTAACCAAAGAGTTGGATGTGGTTCTTGGATGGGGCATAATGCGAAGCCCACCGAGGTGAACGGGCATATGCTCATTGACTTTGTTAGGGTTTGCATCAGGCATCCAGGCTGCCTGCGCTTTTCTGATTAATCCTTATTTTGCCAGCATGGAAAGCTAAGTGTTTCCCAAAGTACTTGTTTTTTGTCCCTTGCAGAAGATGAAGTAAAGGACAAGACACCTAAGAAATACCCCCGTAGGGGAACCGGCAGAGCAAGCAGACTTGAAGGGAAAAAGCAAGAGAAAGACAAAGAAGAAGAAGAGAGCAAAGAGGAAGACAGTTGTAGCCAACAAAACAGAGCTTCTAGGAGAAAAAACGACCAAAGAAAAAACAGTGACAGAAAAAAGGTAGGAGAGGAAGGAAGTCGGAAGAGAGAGAGAGGCAAAAAGTCTCCTACCAAAGATCAAAAGGAGTCAGAAAATAAAGGAAGGAAAACAAATAAGAAAGGAAAGGAGGGGGAGAACAAACAGAAGAAAGACAGGAAAAACAGGTAATTAAACAATTCCTGAGTATAGTGCCTTGTGTCAGTCTGGCAGCTGTATCGACATGCCAGTGGCGTGTGGGTCAGAACAGCAAAACCAACTGACTGCAAGTAAGCTGCTGCTCTCCCAAAAGGGATACAACAGTGGAAAGCAGTAGTGTAAAATGCCATGCGGCCAAACTGTTTCCAGGGTCTTCTGTCGTTATCGTTTCTCAGCCAGGATGAGATCCATGCATGTGGCAGTGTCGCAGTGCCTACATCTGGGGGTAGAAAAGCACTCTTAAAGCAGACAGCTCGAGCGACTCAGATCTGGGCACATTTTTTTGGTTGGTCTATGGAAACGTTCAGGTTAAAAGGGATCTCTCATGTATTCAGGTCTCTTCCTCTTCCAAATCTTGCTTGTCCCAGCCTGCTGCTTCTCCCCATATCTCCCATTACCCTCTGAAGGTGTGAAAAACATTTCTCTAGAGCCAGCTGTAGCCCTAGGTAATGCTTCTGTAGCTGAAGCATAGTCCAAAGCACAATGTTGGGTGAGTTACGGTGGGGTGCAATCGCCTTTTCATTATCCTGGCTGGAAGCAGCCTGCCTGAGCGGCACTATGCCCACATCAGAGTGGGATCCCCAGGGGCCAACAGTGCTGTGCCCACCCAACACAAGACCTTCTCTCTAACTCCTGTGAGGTTTTCCATTTTGTGCCCTTTATTTTGTGTCTCCCCCAGTACCTCTTCTGCTTTTTCCAACTCATCCGACGAGGAATCACTGTCAGAGGAAGAGCTTGCGATGTTGATGGAGCAAGTGGAGCAAAAGAAAAAACTGATTTCCACCATGAGGAACAAACCCTGGAGGATGGTGAAGAAGCTCTCGGTGCTCAGGTACCCATCACACCTGGAACCCACACCCCTGGGGTCTTTGCTGAGTGTCAGGTGCACTTTGCGTCCCTTAGAAATTGCATTTTTGCTGCTGCTACTGTCACACCCGTCTCAGAAAAAGTGATCGGCAGAGCCTGGCCTGCCTGTCTGGGTTTAAATGATCACAGTTAAAATGTGGAATTTGATTTTCAGGCTCTGTAACCAGAGAATGGACAAGGTGCAAATCTGTTCAACTGATATCCACAGCCAGGTCATTCTACCCTTGTATTTAAAACCAAATGACTCACTACTGTCAGGCTACTTGTTAAAGCAAACTCTGTGCCCTGGTTTGCTTATTCATGCCCACTGTCAGACAGAAATCAGAGCAGCAGAGTGCCACGTTACTTCACACTTCTTGAGACGGTGCTACTTGGAAAAAATACTGTATTATTTGCAGAGGTTTATGGAGCAGAGATAATATCGCCACCCAGTCTGCACTGAATGTGGGAACAACTCAGGCAGCTGCAGAGATCCTTTACTGCAGAGCCATGGAGGGCAGCGGGGCAGGGTTGACCAGGACCATTCCCATGTCAAGGCAATGTTTCAAATCCCAGCTCTATTGGTTAAAAATCACCTGAAACCCCTTTCTACCAGGACAGCTTTCTAAATAGTGTTGCAAGGCGTGCACAGTCCCATGGGGAGTGGTGACGTCCCCCCTCCATCTTTGCCAAGGAGGCTGTTCAGAGCTGCAGTGACCAGGCTGTGAAGGCTGGCACTCACTGTGTGTCTCTGCTTCTCTCTTTTACACTCTGAAGGCCAAGACCTGCTCCATCTTCCATTAAAATCAGGAGCCTTGAACACTGCCAATTATTTCTAAAAATATGGGGAAAGATCTATGCAGGAAAACTGTATTAAAGTAGCTTTGCTAACTCACGGACACGCTATAAGCCTGAGCTCATTACAAATAAAATCTTATGACCCTAAAAGTGCAAAGTTCTGCAAGAAAAGGAAAAAAAAAAAAGCAAAGCAGTATTATTTCTGGCATATTTTCCCTTTGCTGTAGGATCCTGGCTAAAATTCTGCCTAGGACCATGTTTAATAACATACCTTCATCCTTTCATCTTATCCCTGAGCCACAGCAATCCTTACCACCCTCTAATGAACCTAAATAAAATTGTTGCATTGCTTGTGCAGGGGTCTGTAGAAAGGCGCTCAGAGTGCTGTACATTCATTAGTTATTTTGGCTGCTCAACTCAACCCTGAGACAAAGAAGGATTAGCCCCGTTGCACAGATGAGGAATGTGAAACACAGGGAAAGCGAAACAATATGTTCAAGAGTTAGAAATCCCACTTTAGGTTTGCAAATAAAGTTACAGGTGATTTTCTGGTTACAGGATGAACTAGTCAACTATTTCTACCAAGTAGATGTCTTTTTTCCGCACAGGTTTAGGATTGCAAAGGACCTCCCAACTCGTTAAGTTTAATCTCTTCTCATTCTGTATCAGCAACATCAATATACAATATAATCTTATTCACAAACTCAGCATACTCTAACAACATCTACCTAGGTTCTTTTCCCCGTATTTCCCTTAGAAACCTATTCTAAAACTAATTTCAGTTTGCAACTTGATACCAGCATACACTCATTTCTCTGGCATGGAGCTTACCCTGTTGGGCCAGTGTAAGTCTCTGATATTTCATAGAATCATAGAATCATTATGGCTGGAAAAGACCTTTAAGATCACCAAGTCCAACCGTTATTTAACTCTACTGGGCCCACTTCTAAACCATGTCCTGGAGCACCATATATAGATGGCTTTTAAATACACCCAAGGATGGCAATTCAATCACTTCCCTGGACAGCCTGTTCCAGCCTTCGATAACCCTTTCAGTGTAGAAGTTTTTCCTAATGTCTAACCTAAACCTCCCTTGGCACAACTTGATGCCGTTTCCTCTTGTTCTATCAGTTGTAACTTGTGAGAAGAGACCAACGCCCACCTCTCTACAACCTCCTTTCAAGAAGTTGTAGAGACCGATAAGGTCTGTCCTCAACCTCCTTTTCTTCAGGCTGAACAACCCCAAGTCCCTCAGCCGCTCCTCATAAGACTTATTCTCAAGACCCTTCACCAGCTTCATTGCCCTTCTCTGGACCCTCTCCAGCACCTCAATGTCCTGCTTAGGCAAGATGAACAGGCAGGCTTCTGGTCTACAATCGGGCAAAAGCAGGGAGCAAGATTTGGGACACGTCTCTGCATGAGTTTGAGTGCTGTGGGAACCTGTTAGCTTGCCCTGGGTGGGTGTGTGACCTCTTCACGGCACAGCAACACCACCAGCAGACAGAAGCTGGTACCCAGTGCAGCACGGGGCACAGAGAGCCCAATCCCCTGCCTTCACATGGGAGGGCAGCGTGTCTGCCTTCCCACCAGTGCAGGGAGAGGCGAAAAGCTAAAGACCCCTTTGCTGTTTCAATAACTCACTTGTTTCTTTTCCAATTAGGGAGGCACAAGCTTTTGTAGAGAAGTTTGAAGGAGCTCTAGGAAAAGGGAAGGGCAAAAAGTTGTACGCTTATAAGATGATGATGGCAAAGGTAAGTGCTGCCACAATGTCAGGGAAAAGCCTGGATATCTGCTTATGCATTCAGCCTATTTTTGGTAGAGTCTATTAACCCTTATTTGGCAAAAGAGACACCAGAAAATCAGAATAGATCTTCCTGCCCGCATTGAAAAAAATACTAGCCAGCTTCAAATCTATGATGATTACAGAAAGAACAGGAGGAAATTTCCCCCCACTTGCATCCCATTGTGACCTTTCCTGAAGCAAGGGAGGGTTTGCAGGAGCAGGGAAAAACATTGCTTTCTGGTTGCATTCTCCAAAACCTTCAACTGTGGGACAAGGTACCCCTATAGAGGAGAGAGGCCGTGCTAAACTCTTGCACTGTCCCATGGACTCTTGTAAAATATCATCTTCCTCGTTAATGAGACAACAAGGTGGATGATGGCTGTGTTGTAAATTTGAAGTTGGTAGCCAAGTTGTATGTTGTCATGGAGATTATATAGAGAAGTGAAAAACACAGCCAGGCCTGAAACGATGAAGTCAATGGGAGTTTAGCCACTGGTCTGACGAGGAAGGATTCAAGCTCAGTATATTATCAAATTAAATTTTAAATAGAGTTGGTTTTGCGTCAATTCTTTCAATCCAGAGCTAGGTCTGAATTTTCCACCCCAGTATAATATGGTAAACTCATAGCACAACTGCAGCTTTCCAAAGCCTGGGAATGTTAAAATTCAGATAATGAATGTGAATACCTGGGGGTAGGGGCCTTTTGGATTAAAGGTAGTTTCTGAAATATTAAAAAAGGTCAGACCCAGATGCAGACCAAAATTTTTGCTTCGGATTTTACACCCACTTCTAGTAGTGCTACCAAATGCTGACATTAGAAAGCCCTACAGCCTCCCTCTTTGCTCCTCTCTGCTCACAACAATGTTGTCTTCTTTCAGAAATGGGTGAAATTTAAGAGAGACTTTGACAATTTTAAAACCCAGTGCATACCCTGGGAGATGAAGATAAAAGAAGTGGAGAGTAAGTGGAATTTGCTGTGCAGTGGCAGTGAGACATTTTGTAAGACAGCTTTGCCTTCATCCAAACAATGCTCCTTGTCCCCAGTGTCCACTCTCCCAAGGCACTGCTGCCAACCTAGGAGCATGCACCCCTGGCAGCTCTGGGCTTTGTCATCTCCATTGGTGGTGGGGACTGTCTGGAGGGTCTTGGGCAACATGCTGGGGAGACCTGAGCATAAAGGGGTCCAGGTATTGCTGAGGATAGTTTAACCCTCCTAAACTCCTAAACACTGAGTGTCTTCTTGTTCAAGGTCACTTTGGCTCCTCAGTTGCTTCCTACTTCATATTTCTGCGATGGATGTATGGAGTAAATCTTGTCCTTTTTGGGTTAATATTTGGACTGGTTATAATTCCAGAGGTAAGTGCTTAATTCTCCTTTCAGTAATAGCTTGCCTGTTGCTTAACATGAACTTGAGATTCATAACACAAACAAGCTCTAATAACCGGCAGTCCTTTAGAAAAATGTAATGGATAAGGAAGATTACTTACAAAGACCAACTTACAAGGCTGTTGTTGACACAGGAGCAAAATTTTGATTGAAATCAGGAGACCTAAAATGCTACCAAAGATCCTGCCAATCTAGTGGCTAAAACAGGAGCTAAAACTTAACTTGAGGCTATTTTTACATTTTGACTAAAATGTAAAACATGATCTAGGAATCCTCCTAGGTACAAGCTCAGGTCCATAAGAGCCATAAGAAATGGACTGTGCTCTGAAACTGATTAAGAAAACCCCCATGACATTATGGGATCTCTCCAAATATTTCCTTCACCTCTCTCCATTGCAAAAATCACAATACAGATGAAGTAGGATCAGTTATTCCTATGCAATTACCAAGGACCAGGGCCACCAGCTGCAATGCAGTCCTCACTGGGTGTGTTGAGTCCAGTTTTGACAAACATGCAGTTGCATGAGCTTTCACAGGGGTAAGGTGAGGGTGGAAAACCCAGGTTTCTGATGGACAGTGCCAATGCCAGGACCCCTTCTCAGGCTCAGGAGCCCCTTTTGGGCCCTCCATGGGGCACAGCCCTGGGGCAACAGCCACAGCAGAGCCCCACAGGAGGAGCCATTGAGGGAAGGAACAATTTCCCAAGCACTTTGCCAACTAACATTTGTTTGGGAAATATCTCTCTTCTGTACTTCTAATTCAGATGATTCCCAAGGAAGAGCTTTATTTTTACTTTTTCTATTTCTCACTGTTCTTGGAGAAGGAAAAGGATCTCATAGTCAACTTTATATGATCATTTATTCAATAATTTTTTAATGTAGCCATTACAGCTCTGGCTAAATTACTCAGTGCAGTCTTTAAAGGCTGTGAAATCTGCAGACAGTAGCATCTGTTCTGTTCAATGCAGATTTTTATGGAGCAAAAATGCAGCATGGAGTCTCTCCTGAGGACTGTGCTTTTGTTGTCCTTAATGTGGTTGTTCACACTATCGAAAGTAAAAGCTCTGTTTCCTCCCAGGATGAAGAGACATAACCATTAGCACTGAACAATACAAATGTATTTTGTTAGGAACTATGCATATGGTAGATTACTAAACAGCTCTCGTCTTTAAAGTATGCATACTGTTACTTATTGCCTACTGAGCTGTTACGATATGGAGAGTGGCTGGGCAACAAACATTTAATCATAAATGATTTTGAAATTAATTAGATAGACCTAAAAAATAAGTAATAGATGATATGCTAGGACCTTTTTAGTCTATGAATCCTAATGAGATATTTTGGTACGGGCACCAGTCAGAGTCTGCTTCTATGTATATTATTAATTCTCCATAGCCCCTGATGGTCTCTGGACTGCAATAGCTGCTGGACTTGTTGCAAGTCCTGCTTTGTGTGATGCCATTAGGGGAGGCTGTGCCATGAAAACGGTTCTTTGCATCCTTTTGTCATACGCTTTTTTGCCCAAACCTAACTGCCCTTCCCCTCACCTTGAGATCATTTTTCAATTCAAGACTATATAATGCAAAATATACCGCAAGCTTGACCCAGCACTCTTGACATCTCTCTAAGGAGGAGTCCTGCATAAAAAGATAAAGCTAATCCCTTTATTGCATTAGACCCATGAAGTTCAAGCAATGAACTTCTCGCTAAACTAAGGACATTTAAACTGGAGCTGTTCACTGAGGGATACAGCTCCTTGGCAAAATAGTTCTGTGCAATGGATGTTACCAGAGAAAGGGAACTCTTTTGGTTATTCGGGTGAAATTAATTCTAAATATATTACACTGCTGCTCTTTCTTTATTAAGAAATAAAATATATATTAAAATCAACCAAAAGGAAAATCAACCAAAAGCAAACCAAAAGATTCATTAAGAAAAGCGCTAAAAACTGTACAGTGTGTTATACTGTACATGAATCGCTGTTATTAACGTTCACCAGGTCCTGATGGGAATGCCATATGGGAGTATGCCGAGGAAAACTGTACCCCGGGATGAACAAGCAACAGCTATGGATTTTTCAGTTCTTTGGGATTTTGAGGTAAGTACAAGAGCATTAATCATAAGAGATCAGTTGAATACCTCTTAAAACCATTCAGAACTTGGTGGCAGTACAGAGACAAATTTGTTCCAAGATAAACCGGCAATGAATGCACCTATTTCTTCCAGAAGATTATGACCCTTGCTGCCATGAAATCTTTGTGGATCTCCAGAGATTTCTGGCCAAAACAGCATGTGCACACGCAGGCACCTGCATATGGATTTGAACCACTTCCATATTCAAATATGCTGGCTGGCGTATGTCATGTGTGCCTGTATCCACACAAACACACCGTCCTGGTTTGAGATGAAACAGGACCCCCCCCCACAGACATAAATTTCCCAGTGTGGCAGGAACAAAGCACGTGCACTTTTATTCCAAAGAGGACGCATCACATCCCAAGACAGCTGGCTAACACCACCTGAAATGTGTCTGTCTGGGGTCAAGGAAGTGCAACAGGACAAAGTAAAATCCACTAAGGCTAGTGGAGTTATACAGTTCCACACTGAAGGAAGTCAAAGCAGATTTAAGAACCTTATGTCCTTTTACATACACAATATTTTTATTCATGAAGCACAAGAAGCCAAAGTTAGGTTTTTCTATGAGCATTAGTAGAAGCAGGTGACTATGCAAACTTTCCAGTGGTGAGCTTGGTACAACTCACGAAAACCACGTTCACAGAGTTGCCTCATGAACTCAGGCAAAACAAAGATCTTTTTTCAGAGAAAAAAACACCCAATAAATACATTTCTGCTGTATTTTAAATCTATGTAGAACAATCTATAGAAATCTATATCATCATCTCACATTCATAATGTAGATTTTTATTCTGAAAAAAAAGCAAAAAGTTTTGTATGCTGTTTTACTTCCAAATAGAAAGGCAGCCAGCATGCAGGTGAAACGCAAGACCTACTCCAAACCAGGCAGCCAGGAGCTGTAGACCCCCTTGGCAGGCAGGAAGCATCTTACCTTACCACCGAATTTGCTCATTGCCTTGGGAAGGGGATCGCTCCCAACATCGCTGCCATCCCTGTTCCCGTGAAATATTCATGAGCCTGAAGCTCAGGCACTCGGGTGCAATCCCAACTTGGACCCCCTCCCATCTCTCTTTGCCTTTGAAGATTTAGGCCAAAGGGATTAAGTGATTTTAGGGGACCACCCAAAAAGGAAAAAGATGCGTGCACCGTGTGAAGAGATTCTGCTGTGGCCAATACCTTGGGATCTGATTTTCAAAGGTGCTGCTTCTGGAAATACTCTTTAAATGCTCGTTGGGAATGGCTCACATATTGCAAGCATGGGACCCAGTCATTCTGTAATAAACTCCATCACAATTTCCTTAGCTAAAAAAAAAATCACATCAACTACTTTAATGTAAGCCAGATTATTTAAATTAATTCAATAATAAGGCTTCAAATACTGGTGTGTCCAGGAATCTGACAAGGCCAGACCTTCATTCACTACCCATTTTCTGCTGAGCATCCTTTTAGCTCTTGCTCTTCCAGCACCTTCACCCACTTGCCAGAATCCAAAATTCAGAGGCGACACCTTGAATAACATTGCACTGAATGAAGACCTCATTTGGGTATCACACTGTAAAAGTACGAGAAGCAGCATTTAAAATCATTCATCCAGAGAAAAAACAAACCAAACTGAACCAAACCAAACCTGCAGGAGTGTTGCTTAACTGCAGCTGCTGATTTTGTCTGGGAGACCATAAACTACACACATATCAGTAAGGAAATTTGCTCTTGGATGAGGCTGTACCATTGCATGAAAGGCTGGCTACCATGACCTGCCAGTCTCTTGCCTGTGGCTTGGTACATGCATCTACATTCCCTTGCTACCACCGAGGGCTTGATCCTCTGAACTCTCTGCCATACAGGTCCCCATCCCGTACCCACTCCTTTGCTGCTTGACACCAGGGAGCAACCACGCAAGCTTGAGGAGCAATCTCCCGCTATGGGGCAACAATGTACGCCTATACCATCTGCAGCCAGAAGATGTCAAATTGAGCCCTTCACAGGGGCTTGCCCTTTGAAAACGAACAGATGTTTATTCCAGCATGCTCCACAGGAAAGGTGCAATGAGGAAACATATTTCAGAGCCGGCATAAAATGAAGAGTCAATACTGTGATCCTGAAAAATACTTTTCAAGAGAGAGGAGCCACAGGAATGTATGCTTTGGCAGCAAGGAGGTCACATCATGGATTTCGAGAGGAGTAGAAAGGAATAAATCTCACTTGGACACCAGACACCATGTCTCACAAATGGAGTTTAAAGAACATACTGAATGATGTGAGCAGAGAAACTCATTTTTCAGTCCCTGCCGTTTGATGAATCAAAAAGACAAAGTTTTGGGATAACAACCTGAGAAAAATCTTCACTAGCACCTTCCAGGAACACCATCTTTATATTTTATGAGGCTTTTTTCATTACACCTCCCCAGCACACGTTATGCATAACATGCTACGAGCCCCAAGCAGCCGTGCTGTGCTGCGCCAGTCCTGGGCTTGCTGCATTTCCCCCAGTGGCTCAGCAGCACTGGCAGAAACACATGCAAAGTCATCCTGTACCTGTGGCACTGCGCTTTGCCCAGGGCAAACACACAGCTAATGTGGCATCCAGAGATCCCAAAGTTTTATATTAGGTTAGGAATGAAAAACTTGGCGCTTTGGGGGAGCTTAGTCTAATTGATTAAATGAAAGTGATCAAACACTGGAAGAGAGGCCCAGAAAGATTGTGGGATCTCCATCCTTGGAGATTTTCAAAACTCAGCTGGACATGGCCCTGAGCCACAGTACTTTATTTTGAAACTGGCTCTGCTTTGAGCAGGGGGCTTGACTAGATGACCTCCAGAGATCCCTTCCTATGTAAATTATTCAATGTCTCTGAACAAGATCCATTACACAGACTCTGATATGAGCTTCAAGTTATGTCTCAATCTTGGTTTTTCCAAAGGCTTGATCAGAGGGGAGCTTTCACAACTGTCATGGCCAGACTGATTAACTAAACTTACGAACTGAAAGACAACAGGCAAAAATAGAGAAGTACAACATGCAATGATACACATCAACTTGGATGAGATATGACAGAAAAATAGGGAGAGATTGCTAATGCACATTAGGAGATTTGCCCACTTGTTGAATGCCCAACAGTTTGTACAGCAAAAAATATATCTACTCGAGACAACATAGTTGATACTGTGCTGAGCTCTGCTTTCCACAGGAAAGCAATGCTTTGATCTTAGTCTTTAGTTATGTTTGCTCTGCAGGTGGTAGCCAGTAAAAGGAACTAAGTCTGCAGGGTACCAAACATCAGCTGTCTCCTAGCTGAAAGGAAAAGTTTCATATCATGGTGGGAAACCCCTTTGCTACAGCAGTTCTACAAGATCTAAGTGTTTGATACTGGCTTAGAAAAGCAGGTGGGCTACAGTCACAAAAAGCAATAAGGAGTTTTTTCCAGGAGGAACGAAACAGTGATGGAGAAATACTACATTTTAGTTTTCAGCCAGTATCCTCTGATGTGTTCTCCCTCTTTTTCCCTGCCTTAGGAGGATAAGCTCTTAGGAGGATGGCTCTCAAAGGTGACAGAGTAGCAAACAGCTCAGAATGAGACACTAAAAATTTTTCCAAGTTGATTTTCCTTGTTTTAAATCTCCAGTTTTCACCAGAAACCTCTTCCCTGCAGAAGAAATGCTGCACAGCTTATGCAAAGGTTTGCTTTTGCTTTTCTTCCAGGGCTACATCAAATACTCAGCACTCTTTTACGGCTACTACAACAACCAGAGGACAATCGGCTGGTTAAAATACAGGCTACCAATGGCATATTTCATGGTTGGGATCAGCGTATTTGGCTACAGCCTGATGGTTGTTATAAGATCGTAAGTACAGCTGGCATTGCCCTCTCTGCAAAATCCACCCAGATGCATCTCGCAGCTGGGTTCCCCTCCATGGGCATGTGTCCTGGTTTGAGGTTCACAGCTCTGTCCAGCCTTGGCTGGATGGCTGGGAGAACGTGGGGTGAAGGGGGCTGTGTGCCTGCTGTGGTCATGCACTCAGCCTCAGCATCCACCCCCCCTGGCTCTGGTGGTCTGGGTGGACCTGGGCAGTCCCCTGCCTCAGCCATGTACTCACCTGCATTATTTTGAACCCTCCCACCTCCTTCTCCAGCCCTCTTCTTCCTCCGCCACATCTTCTCTGGATCACTTTAATCCTTCCTCCAACATTACTACAGGGCCACCAAACAGGTGGATTTTGTACATGAAGGAGGATTTTACTTACAGTAAATTTCAAAGGCTCCTTCTCCCATCCTTTCATTGCAAAATAATAATTCCCGAAAGCCACATAGATGGTGCAAGCGGTATAGAAAAGAACTAAATGCTACCAAGCTGCTTTTGATGCATCCCCAAACCAATCAGTGGAGTTCTAAAGTGGGGCTCCCATCTCCATGCCCCTGGTGCACCATCCCTGGGCACCAGTGAGGGCCCCACAGCATCCCCAGGGCACCAAGGATGCAGCCAAGGCACCTCTCGCTGCTGAGACAGTCTCTGCGAAGCCAAAAATAAAACCCTCTGTCTCTCTCTTGAGGCCACACCATGCAAAGGTTATCCTTCCTTTGCAAGAAAGAATAAGCCCACGGATTTGCATCACTATCCAAACAGGCCCTATTGCTGTGCAGCAGAAAGAGCCTCTTGAGCCTTTGGCTAGAGTAGGACATGGGGATTTGCTGTACATTTGCCATGAAATTGCAGCATCTGTTGTCTCGCCTTCCTTGAGGGACTGGTGCTAGGAACTCTAGTGGGAGTTACAGAAGGATTTCAGGGATCAAATAATAGAAAGGGAACAGCAGAAGCCATATCTGCTCCTACGCTGATTAACAAGAATAATCCTTTTTCTCTCTCTGCATGGTTTGCTGCAAGCTCTTTGGCTCCAGCATTGTGCAGCTACTGAAATCTCACAAAAACTTTGTATTGCAGTGGGTGTATTGGACAGCACCAGTGATTTTTGACTAGATTTAACTAACTAAAGGTAGCCATAATCATATACCGTACCCTAGGGCCCAGAAGCACTGTAAATAGACTTTCTTCATGCACTACCTGGTGGAAGCAATCCCTAACCTGCTTTAATTAACCTTCTAGGTTTTCTTCTACATTACTCTTTTTAATACAAGACCTGCATACCCCTGAAGACCCCTTTTGACAGTTCAGTCCTCCTTAAACCTAAAGCCCCACAGCACATGATAGACAGTCGCACCCAAACCCCACAAATGGAGACCCCGCTCCTTCTTCACCCACCAGTAATCCCAAGCCACCAGCTCTGCTTTGCAAAGCTGAAGGACACATGGTGGCTCTGTGAAACACTCCCTGACCTTGCCACCACACATGTCCTTGCACAGGATGGCACGCAATGCCAACGAAAGCACAGCAGACGGGGATGATGACAACTTCATTTTTAGCTGGAAAATGTTCACCAGCTGGGACTACCTCATTGGCAACCCAGAGACAGCAGACAACAAGTTTGCATCCATCACCACCAGCTTCAAGGTAACCCTAACTGGCATTTCTCTGTCTGCTTCTGGGGATGCTCCCAGCACCTACCATGGCAGAGGTTTAAGGGGAAATCTGGGTACCTGTACAGCATCTCTCCATACAAACAGGGTATGGAGCTGAATCACGGCAGCTTCATCTCCCATGCTATAGGTCACTCCAACAACCTTTCTAGGGTTTGAAAAAAAATCTGCTTTACTTCCGAGTGCAATTTCCCCAACATATTTCCCAGGGACGTGGCTGGCTGTTTGCCATTTGATGTTTTTCAGTCAAACCAGGATGCCTGTATGAAGCTTTGTTTGAACTTAACACAAACTACCAAGTTCAATACAGCCAGAATAGCATGGGATTACATTTCATAGGGTAGAAAACCATCCAGTGTTGCCTTAGGCTCGGTGCTGCAAGATGCATGCTCCAATTCTGTGAGCATCCCTGATTTTTTTCAGGAGTCTATCGTGGATGAGCAAGAAAGTAACAAGGATGAGAACATCCACCTGAGAAGGTTCCTGCGGGTTTTGGCCAATGTCCTCATCATATGCTGTTTGTGCGGGAGTGGCTACCTCATTTATTTTGTGGTGAAACGCTCCCAGACATTTTCCAAAATGCAAAACGTTGGGTGGTATGAAAGAAATGAGGTAAGGAAACTTTGCGTCCAGTTTTCTGCTGTGACAATTTGCCTTGGGCATCAAGATAATCATTGCCACAGCTTCAGAACAGCATCCAAGGTAGAGGGATTCCCTACCAGGGCCCAGAAGAACCCTTCAATATCTTTGTACTTGTTTTAGCTGGGAAGCACATTGGTCTCTAGGGTAATTTAACGGCTCCTGCAAAGAGGGGAAATACTCTTACAATAAATCACAATAAGTCAATGGGCTTTCAGCATTTACATCACTGACCATTTTTTAAAGCATCTACCTCAAGTTACATATTAAGGCTTACAGATTCTGTTGTACTAGAAAGCTCTCTGAGTGGTAGAAATGTCCACGATGAAACATAAAGCTAAACTCAGATCTTTGTCATCCATCTTGAATAATGGAAATAAGATTTTACAACCTGCAGAAAAATTTCAGTTGTCAAAATTTTGCTGTGTCTGATTTTGGAAATCTTAAAGCTCTTCACAAAAAAAAAAAAAAAAAAAGCTGTTTCAGCCTAATGAAAGGCTTAATTTCCATGTATACTACATTATCATGTATTTATATATCAAAGCCAAATTAAATTCAAAGCCATGCATTTTCAGAATTCCATCAGAAAACATTAGCAATACAGCAGTTTCTCACAAAATGCGTTGAATTATTTCAGTGAACTTTTCCCAAAGAAAAAAAAAATACTGTTTAAAAAAAAAAAAAAGTTTAATGTCTGAGATTCTGCTGGTGGTAACTTGAGATCTGACTATATACAGTCCTGGGTACTGTTCCCTCTACTGAGAAGAAAAGTACAGAAAAGAGACCTGTGAGTCACAGCCTGCCAGCAGCTGTACAGACACAGTCCTCTGCAGGCTAACAGGCACTGTAGGGCTGTACAAAAAGATAGAGCCTACAAGTCTCTGACTGACACTGACTTGCCAGTGACCTCAC
This sequence comes from Pluvialis apricaria, assembly GCA_017639485.1. Lineage (NCBI taxonomy): Eukaryota > Metazoa > Chordata > Aves > Charadriiformes > Charadriidae > Pluvialis > Pluvialis apricaria. The sequence goes on from CM030008.1 coordinate 51,723,412, forward strand.
TGACCACAGTACAACTTAGCATCTTGCACCATATAGAGGAAGAAAAATACCGCTAGGACATATTTTCTTGAGCTGCAAAACTGAGTCCTTAATGTGCTTCCATTCAAATCTGTAACAGCTTGTTGCAAAAGCAAAGGTGCTGAAGGTGGAAAATAAACATTAGCATCGACTAATTATCTTTGTGCACACAAGCCAAGTCTTGCGCTTCTTCCGAAACTAAAATAAGAACCTTGGGGCTGATGCAAGCAGTACTACAAGGGACCTGAGGAACCTAAATATTCATGAATCTAGATTGACAGAGAACAAATCCTTCAGAGCTCACCCCTTTGAGATAAAAGCAAAAGCGCTCCTGCAAGACCAAGCCGTGCAACCCAGCCCTGAAGTCTGACACTGTGCTGCCTGCACGCTAAGCACAGCCAGAAGCTGAGCTTGCTTTGGCTCCCTCCCCTTTATAAATCCTTCAGAAAGCTCCAACCAGTTGCTGATGAGTTGCTGGCAGCCCTCGCTCTGCTCTAAGAAAGATAGTAGCTGTTGTTACTACTGGCAGTAATCTCATTTTCCTCACGTGGCAGGTTGAAATTGTGATGTCCTTGCTGGGCATGTTTTGCCCCCCGCTGTTTGAAACCATCGCTGCGCTAGAAAACTACCATCCCCGCATCGGGCTGAAGTGGCAGCTGGGGCGGATCTTTGCGCTCTTCCTTGGGAACCTCTACACGTTTTTGTTGGCCTTGATGGACGACGTCAACGAAAAAGTAAGAGCTGAGCCAAAAAACCATGTTCACTAGCATTGTCCAGAGCCGAGGGTGAGCGCAGCCCTTCTCTGCAGCCAGCAGGGATGATCACCCCCTTTGCAGCAGGCACTTCCCTCCCCTCCCCAACCCTCTCAAGCACTGGCTGCAGCGCTCTGGAGAGACTCACAGTTCAGAGGGGCTTCCAGAGAGCCTCCAGCTTCTCCTTACAGCCCTGAAAAGAGAGTGGCTATTGTCTCCTATAATCATGGCATATTAGGATAATTCTATTTTTTTCTCCATCTGACACTATTTGCAATTTCTATTAACGCAAGCCCCAAGGATATGGTTTATAATCCTTTTCCCCTGCCCTCCCCCTTTAATATTATCCTGGTAGTGTGTTGCAGGCAGATAACTGCAGGAAAGGATAAACGTCCAACTGATCTGCAGGAAAAAATGAGCCTGTTTTAAGCTGAGAAGAATTGGAGGAATCAGGGCAGTTTGCTCTGCCCTGAAAAATGATAGAGAAAGGAGGACAGGAGGTCTGGCTCCTCCACATGTGGGGAGCAGGCTGCTAGCTCCCCAAAACTCACAGTACCCCGAGCTGCTTTCAGCCTGGAGGGGCTGCTGCTCCCCTCTTCCTGTCAAAAAGGGAAGGAATTTCTGTGCTATTTCCCTTTCCAGTGCCAGCACTGCAATTCCCTGTAAGCAAATGCTTATATAAAGGGTGGTAACTGGTAGGGAGGATAGGGAAACCCGATGCCTTGGGTCTCTCCAAATACATCCTCTGGGACCCCCATTTCCTGACATTTTTGGCTGCGAGGTCTCTTCGTTGCAGCTGGCTGAAGAGGATGTGGTGAAGAACATCACGCGCTGGACGCTGCTTGGCCACTACAACTCGTCTGCAGGGAATGGCAGTGCTGCCACCCCACCTCCCCTTGATCCCGCAGATGTGCCCAGGGGACCCTGCTGGGAGACGACTGTTGGCATTGTAAGAAATTCATTATGTGGTAAATCTCTGGGCTGGTTTGAGGTGGGTTTTTTTGTTGTTGTTGATGTTTTCAGCATTTCCAGTCTTGAAGTTTTCCTTGCAAATAGCATCTCCCTTCCTGACTCTCGCATAGCAGCACCAAGGCAGTATAAATCCTTGGCCACGGTTCTCAAGCAGTAGTGGTGAAATCCCCACCTGGACATGCCCAGGGCACACACTGCTCTGCAGCCCTTTCCATGAAGGGCACAAGAGTCCAGGTAGTCTGCAGCCATGCCTACATCGTGATTTGGTTCAGATCATGACTGCGCCTTTGAAGGAACATGTCTTCTCCACTTACTCCTGCGCTTCAGTTCACGTTGCAGGGAAGCTTTGGAGCACAGGGGTAAAACCTGACCAGAAGACATGCCTCAAGGGAACTCCTGACATGTCCCAATCACTAATGCATCATAATGCCATGGGACAAGAGCAGAACTAGGCAAAAACAACCTCCCTGAAATGCATGCAGGATGGCCTTCAAGTCCTCAGAGTTTCACCCCACAAATCCACCGTGCAACCTCCCCACTTTGGGCAACTTTCTTTATTCACCAAGAAGTTCTGCAGCCAGATTATGCACAACTTAAAAAGTAAAAGCAATTATGTATTGGCTGATATAGGTAGCTAGGGCATTAGTGTGTACACCCAATGGGTCTTCACTGGCCAAGCGGTTTTCAGTCAAGTGGGGAAAGACCAGCCACCATTGCTCCTTGGAAGGGGCTGATCCTCAGTGCAACTGAGCTTTCACACTCCAAATCCTTAGTTCCCCCTCCCCCCTGCCCCCGCTCCCTCAGACTTTTAAGCCTTTTCTTGTCAGTGTCTTTCCTTTTGAACCCTTGCGACACCAGCTATCCCCATCCTACAAGTCTTACTTCTGCCTGCAATTTTACCCTTCTTGTCTTGCACATCTCCCCTCTCTACACTTCCTCGCAGCTCTTGTTTACAACTGAGCCAATTCCTCAGGAGTCCACAGGAAGGTTATAGAGCTGAGCCACAGCAGAGCTATCCACAGTCAAAATTACCCCTGGTGTATGTATGTTTTACACCAGCGTTACCGCAGCATTAACATTCTGCTTCCATTTCACACGCTGCCAAAACATATAGCGCAGTCAGTAACGCTAGCAGCCATTATCAGGACTAATGGCTCTAAGAGAGCTCGTGGTTCCCAAGCACAGAGGTAAAGCTTAGGCACCACCGAGTGTTTGAAAACAGGCAGGGAGTTTGCTCGTGGCATGTCTTTCTGAAAGTTACTGTCATATAAAGACAAATGGCTTAATAAAAAAATACAATCCCGAACACACTACTGAAATTATAGGAGCTAAATGTTTTTTCCTTGTTTTAAATTGCAGGAGTTCGTAAGGCTTACTGTGTCCGATATCCTGGTGACCTACATAACCATCCTGGTGGGAGATTTCATCCGAGCTTGCTTCGTCAGATTTGTGAATTACTGTTGGTGCTGGGACCTAGAGGCTGGATTTGTAAGTTAATGTCTTATAGCTGAGAAGATAGAAGTAATTTAGGGCCTTTTGGTCAAATGCTACAGATTTGTTTTGAATGATTCCAGTGGTTCTCTGGTCTTGTCTGATAATTTAATTGGCATAGGTAGTTTCTGCATCACTTCTCTGGATCAGCCAGTTTCATCCCAGAAAGAACCCTACAGAAATGCAGTTCTCTCTCCCACCTCAGGACTTTAAGACCCAAAGTTGAGTTTAAAAAAAAGAATAAATTAATTTAATATTCATTCAGCTGTTAGAACCCCAAACCTTTGGACCTGTCTATACCTCTTCTCAAAGCCCCAGACCTTCCTGTTGGTTTCCCACCCCGCAGGCAGTAGCACGCTTTACTCACAGCATCGTCTTCTGATTGATGCTGGAAGCTGGTGTTACTTCTGCTGCAGTGAAGCAAGGAATGTTTCCTTCCTTTCTCCTGTATGCGTAATGCACAACAGCTCTGGACTCTTCGGTATTCATAAAGGCTACATTACCAAAGCAGCCAGTCCTGGAACTGCACAAATACAAAACAAAATAATGAGAAAAAAAAAATAAAAATCCATTGTTTCACATAAGAAGCGACAAAAACAGATGGATTCAGACAGAGATGGAAGTATCTGGCAAGAATACAATTATATCAGTGCACCAGCAGCCTGGCTGTCATACTGGGAAGGTTTCCAGGAGTGGTCTGGAGAAGAGTGGGATGGGTTTCGCAGGTATCTACAGGGGTCTGGTCAAACAAGGGCAGTCAGGGCACAGCAGGCATTTTGCTGCTCATGGAGATTTTTGCATTTCTTCTGAGGGAGGTAGAGGATATTTCCCAGGGTGGCCAAGGGATTTTGGAGCTTGGAGGAACCCCCTGGCAGCCAAGCAGCACACAATTGCTCCCATTGCATGCGCTGACAGATCACGGTCTTGTTGAAGCTTCTGGTTTCCTCCTCCTGGCTATGTCCTCCTCTCACTTTGTTAGCTGCCTTTGATTTATTTTTATTTTTTGATGCTTTCTTTAAAACAACCTTTAGAAATGTTGTTTTTAGAATTTAGAAAACCACACAGGGTTTTTCGTCATTAAGATCTCTGTTGTACAAATAACTGGAAGTATCTTCTGTCCTGCAGGCAATCCTTGATGTATTAAAAAAAAAAAAGCCCCCATATATTTCCCGGAAATCCGTCCTCCACCTCTCAGTGAAATTTAAAAGAGCTGATTTAGGGCTTATTCCACACTTCCCTCTCTCCTTTCCTGTAGCATTCAGCATCAGCCCAGGCAGGCTGTGTGGTGATTTTTGCACTGAGAAACAAACAGCAATCAGCATCTGTCAGGGGATGACCAGACTAACATGCTCCAAAAGGTTGGTATTTGCAAACGAGCAGTCCAACCCAGCCCCCAAGGAGCAAAGCAAGGCCTTTATTTATTAGGACTGTTATTTATTACTACTGTTTATTAGTAGCACTAAGTTGCAGCCCATAACATGGGGCAGCACCACAGGGATCGCACTCTGCGATTGGGCAAAGGCATAACTCTCCTTTCATGCCGAGCAGCTCCTGTGGTAGTAACAGGAAGAAGAAAGCACCGTGGGCTTCCCTTCTCTTTTTCTCCTACATCTTGGGGCGATTCATGTATTCAGTGTATTACTCCATGGGTGCTCAAGTAGGGGTTGGTTGGGTTTTTTTCCCCTGGCCCAGGAATGAAAAAGGAATGAAAGATGGTTTGGTAACAGCCATCTAACCCAGCCTAGCCATGGGCACCAGCACAATTGTATACATGTTTTTCTAATGCTTATAGTGAATAAGTCTCTTGCCTAACCCAGCCTTCTCACACAGAAACACTCAAGGCAGAGGACAGCAGGCACTGAAAGTTGTCTTTGTTTTCATGGGAAAAAGAAGCCAGTATTAACCTCTAGCTAAAGATTTGAAGTAGAAATAGACTGGAATCAAAAGAACAAAGAAAACAATGTTTGCACCCATTCCTTCCCAAAGCTGTGAGCAGTCAGCTAAGCAAGACTCTGATTAGGTTCCTTTCGAGTTTTCACCATAAGCAACAAACATCTTAAACCTCAACTTTATGAACTGCAGACAGAATTAAGTATGTGCAAACTGGGTGAAAAACAGACATACTGTGCAGGACATTTCAAACATATAAAGGCATCACCCATCATTTCTTAGAACCATGTTTTCTGCATTGCAGTAAAAAAAAAAACAAAAACCCACACTTTTTTTTTTCAAGAAAACGTAAAAGAAAAATTTTACATGTAGTTCAAGCTGCCAATAACTCATTTGAGTTTTGTGTGCACAAAAGTAGATATACGTAGAAGAAAGAGCAGGTTCAAGATAGGCAGATTTACCAGAATAATAATTTACAAAATAACAAGTATTATCAACAGATTAGAGCAGCCTGTTCTGGATCTACCACCATTAGCCCCTACATCAGACAGGTTACTCCACATAAAGCAGTATTTTAACTACTAGCTAGTAAAGAGTAAATTGCCACCAAATACTCATCAGGTCATATATTCCCTCCTATTTCTTTCCCTTTGCACTTACTTTCTGTTCTTCAGCAGCCTGCTGCTGAAAGACCTGAGGAAGCGGATGTACCTGGTACAGCATTTACCCTCCAGCTTATCATGATCACCATTTAAACATTTGATATTTTACGGGGGAAGAACTATAAGTCCATAGCCAGATGCACCAGCTGAAGCATAAAACCCAGTCCCGTGCCATGGCTCCTTTGCTCACAGCTGCCTTTATATTAGCGGGGAGAAGATACAAACACAGAGCAACCCTAAGCACCTCCATACATCTTTCCAATTTTCAGCAAGAGAGAAGCAGCAGCCCACAGTGCAGTAGCTCCAATTTTGCTTTCGCTACGCTGCTGATGGTCATTCAAGCAGTACGCGTGCAGCGGGAGCCCTCCCAGGAATCCCTTCACACCAGTTTTAAATAAGCATCCTTATACCCAGTGGCAAACAATAGCAGGTACCTCTAGCAACAACAAACTCTCCTTTCTTTCCCCATGCAGCCATCCTATGCCGAGTTTGACATTAGTGGCAATGTTTTGGGTTTGGTCTTCAACCAGGGAATGATTTGGTAAGTTATTTCCAGGGGTTTGGGGGTTTGGGTTTTTGTTTTTTTTTTTAAATTATTTAGAAAACCTGCCAGTGGAGTTAGAAATCTTCCATGCCAGCTAGAATAACCTTTGGGTTTTGGTTTCTCTGATTGTTTGGCTTTCTGTGCTTGACTATAAAAGTGGAAATTTAAAAACGCCAGCTTACTCATCCAAGAGGAGTAGCAGTGGCAGAAGTGCAGCATAGAACAGTTTTGCAATCCCTGCCCCACTCTCACTTTTAGAAGTCCTTTTTTTTTTTTTTTTCCAGTGGTAAAAATGTATTAGCGTGGTCCATGTACCGTGGGAGGAGATCAGAAAAGGCTTTGGGGGCACCACGAGCTTACATGTCAGTGCAAGGGTGGGCACAGAGCCAGCTCAGCAGGTTGGGCAGGAGGGGCATGTCCCAAAATTGCCCCAAGCAAGGCCAACCAGGAACTGTTTTGACCTGCTACAACAGCACAAGAAGCAGTAGGCAACAGCACAAAGCACCCTCACCTCCTCTGGAAGCAAGGTTTCTTTTGCCACAGACTAATGATTTCTGCCCGTTCCCCTACTACAACATCTCTGCAGACTCTGTGAGGTCTCTCCCTGCTTGTTACACTCGCCTGATATTTTCCAAGCACTGACAAGTCTGAGACCTCATTGCTCCTCAATGTATGGTTACTGTACCTAACATGGATGCGGGTGGCTTCTCCTCTGGGAGCACAGGGGCAGAACAAGCCAGCCCACCCAGACTTTATTTATGGGTAAACTTGCCACCACATGAACACTTTCCTTCCTACTTCTGAAAATACAAAACCCAGTCTGTCAAAAAATAACACTTGTCCTTCTCCTTTCCTTTTCAGGATGGGATCCTTTTATGCACCAGGGCTCGTGGGTATCAACGTGCTGCGCTTATTAACCTCCATGTACTTTCAGTGCTGGGCTGTCATGAGTAGCAATGTCCCTCATGAACGAGTCTTCAAAGCATCCAAGTCTAACAATTTTTACATGGGACTCTTGCTGTTGATCCTGTTCCTCAGCCTCCTGCCAGTGGCTTACACCATCATGTCCCTGCCTCCCTCCTTTGACTGTGGACCATTCAGGTACTAGCAAAACAACCAACACACCCGTTTTCTGCTCTGAGACGTGGGATTACTTTCACGAAGTTAGAAAGCCTGGACTCCAGCAGAGATGGTGAAATGCCTCCATTCTCCATCTGGTTAAATCCTTTGCAATGTGAGGCAACGGGCCATGCCCAGCTGTGGGTAACATGCGACGATGAAGGCACCAGGGGAGAGCAGGGTGCAGCCCCCAGTAAAAAAGCAATGGGAGCACCCCTAAGGCTCTCAAGAACATTGTGGGAGCAAAATAAGCGTCCAAAGCCTCCTTCTAAGACCTTCCACAGAGCCAAGAGCTCCCACAGCACAAGATACATTTTATGTGTTGAATTTTATTGGAAAATAGCAAGAAACGGATAGGTTTGAGCCTGAAGAGTTGCAGCTGTGTTATTGGGGGGGGTGGGGGGTGTTAATGCTTTTTTTTTTTTTAAATTAGAACAGAATCAGCACTGCACAGAGCATTCAGTGGACCAGATTAACATGCCAATAAAGTCTAATTTGATTGAGTAGCGTTATTTCCTGTGCCCGTTGAGTCTGACTCAGCAAGGAGCCAGCTTGGAACAAATTGTTCCTGTAGATGCACTGTTTTAGGTTATTCACCCGCTAATGGAGAATGACAATAGAAAGCTAAAAGACTCCAGGGAGAAGGCAAGAGACCAAAATTCCCTCAATTCTGTAACAAGGACAGGTGTCAACGAGCAATGTCAGAAGATCTGACAAGAAACTTGTTGCATACATGCTGTCATTTGGAGATGACTAATCTGCAACGTGAAAGAGCTATTTCAATTCCCAGTCAACCCTTCAAAAGCCACTCAGCCTGATTCAGGCCCTTGGCACACCTCTGAGCTCAACTGAAAGCTCAGTTCTCCTGGGCTTAAGGCAGTCGATAAAGCTGGGATACTGTTTAGCCAAGTTTGTCTTTATTGACTCTTATCATCAGGACAGAGTCCAACACCTTCCTGAGTAGAATCCTGCAAGATCCCAGGAGGCAACAAGCCTAAAAATGAGGAATAGCACTCTCAGGGTTGAATTCACAGAGACAGAGATGCTGGGGAGAGAAGAAGGTCAATTACATAATCCAGCCTTTTACAGATTTATGCTCCTTTCATACAGAATACTCTCATTTGTTTTATCAATCCGGTTTGAAATTACTCTTTCGCTGAGTTTCCTATTAAGCAATAATCACAGCTTGCTATTTTTGTCCTTATTTTTGTCCTTACTTAGCAGCTCTTCAAGTTGGCTCATTATTTCAGAAAGACAGAATTTGCATATGGAAAGTTGTCTCTACCATGAAAAGGCCATATTTAACAAGATATTGATCAAAAATGTACGGTCACTGCAATCTGTAGGATTTTGTATATTTCAGAGGACTAAATAGAGCTCAAAGGAGTCACACATGGAAATAAGTGTATTATCTCCAGGAGCAAGTTGGCCTAGGAAAGATTATTCTTACAATCAATGGGCAGCACGTGGGGAATGAATGGACCAATAGATAATCTAAAATGAAGTCATTCCAGTAGAATTTTTTGTCAAAATCCTTGGTGCCCCTTGGTGCTGACGCTCGCTGAAAGAGAGAGGAAACATGCCACTCAGCATTGTTAAATCAGGGGCTGTTTTGTCCCTCCAGGAAATACCTACGCTCCTTAACTGGCCATTTGTCTTTACAGTGGAAAGAAAAGGATGTATGAAGTCATTCAAGAGACCATCGAGCTCGACTTCCCACTTTTTGTTGCCAAGATCTTCAGCTATATAGCAAACCCAGGACTGATCATACCTGCAATTCTGCTCATGGTGTAAGTTTTCCTCGCAGTATCACATGCCTGGCTGGGGGGAAGAGGTTGAAAATATTCCTAGGATGTTAATGACATCTGCTTATAGCTTCTGCTGAGGTAATGGCCTGGATGAGGGCAGAGACATGCTCCTTAACCCACACCCCCCCTTCCCCTTGCCCAACCCAGTTTCCCAAAATTTAATTTCCTGACCCAGTTAAACACAACCTTGTAGATGAAGCACATTGCTGACAGAGGCCTCGTGGATATCAAAGCCATCACAGCTTCCATACGAAACATTTTCAGTAGCCAGCAGGAAATAAATGGACAGTCTCAGCCTGGTGCCTTGTGGAGAAGCAATTTCTGTCACAGCTGGTGGTATTTACAGCACTACCAAACCAGGGTGTTCAAAAATTAGACATTCCAAAAATATGAAGATGTGTGGTTTTGGTTTGGGTTTTTGGTTCTCCCTCCCCACCTCCCCCGAATAACACATTGGAATCTGTTTCAGTGCTATCTGATCATTTCAGCTTTGAAACCATACTTAATTCCAAGCACCTTCAGCAGCACTAGGACCAGGACAGTTATCTCTTTTCCTTTTTAAAGAGATATTTCTGGCTTTGTTCTCAGGATTTCCATAGCTACCAACGTGAGTGGGAGAGCTGTGGCCAAATTTTATAGGCAACTTTGAACACTCCAGACTAAACAGCGTGAGACTCGGAGACAGTTGGGGAGCGTACTACATATGCTTGGCTGCTAAGACTCTTCCTTGGGCATCCACACACATTGGAGACGGACCTCTGGGCTGATCCAGTACAGCCACTCTTGGGCACTGTGATCCTTCATTCTGAATAGGCTACACCAAAGATAACTCCATTAAATTAAATCAAATACAAGTTCCCATGTTACGAAGTTTCTTATAGAAACAGCCTGAGAAAAACTCCAGTTAAACTGAAAGTGACCTGTCATCCCTCTACCTGCCTCAAACCACTTACTCATTTTAACATAAATAAAGATGATCAGATACTGTAACTCATGCAGACAGCTCCTACCCTTAGAAGAATCAGACCAGATACATGCAGGAGATGAGAAGTCTCATGCTACATCCCTAGTACAGCCAAGCATATTATTGAGTTATTAGCCCTGTTCCTGCAGGCTTCACAGTAGCACTAGCAGATGCTAACACAAACAGGAGACAAAGACCACAGAACTAATCAACACAAATGGATGACCTTTACAAATGGGCTGCAGGTCAGGTTTCTGAGGCTTTGATGTAACTCAAAAAAAAGGTGGTAGGAGAGCAGTAGATCTTTGAAAATAATGTTCTGTTCAGTGACAGTCTCCTGCCCTTTCCTCCACTGACAGCCAGGACAGAGAACAGCACAAATCCAGTTTATCTGCTGAAGAGACACCTTTTATCACCCTTTCCCAGTCTGGGCTATTCCCACACCACAGCCTTAATGTCCATTCGTTTCTCCTCGAGAAACCTACTTGCTCTGCCCTGATCCCCTCTGCAAACTGAGAGATACCCTATGTCCGCATTACCTAAAACATCCTTGTTTCCTGCCCGGATACACTGCCTGTGCGGTCTTTGAGGATATCAGATATATATGATTTCCAGTTGTCCAGCTACCGAGAGAGTCACAGGCCTGAAAAAGTGGGTGCCCCCATGGTGCATGGGCAAATCAGACCAACAGCCCCTTGGCAGTAGCTCTCACATGTCCCCAGCACATCAGGTGTCCTGCAGAAGTGCTGCTCGCTATGTGTGCTCGCTATGTCTTGGATAATTCCAGACAAAATTACAGCTACCCTACAAGCATGTTTCCTAAGGCTTGGGTCCTTTTCTCATCTCAGAAAATTTACAGTTAAGGAACTCAAATTTAGCACACCATCTTTGTACACCTGCAAAAATGACCTAAGTATACCAGAAGACAGAATCTAATTACCCCGATTAAAATTTTGCCAGAAGAGCAAGACAACACTCTTTTTGTTTACAGTCCTGTAACTGATTGTTACCAGTGGCCAGAAACTTAGGTTTTATGTTGCTTTCACCATTTTTTCCAGAAAATAGATAACTATAAATCACAAACAAGTCCCCCAGTTTCCTGCATCTCCTTGACAGTCTTCAGCTTCTGCTGCTACTTCTGCCATGGTGCAGACAGGTAGACAGGGTCAATCTGCAACCAGTCCTTACGCTGAGATTAAAACCACAGAAATACAACTCCTGGAGTTTCATTCGGTCATGATGAGCAGAGAGCCAGCAGCTCTCAAAGTAGCAGGCAAAGCAACCTACAATGCAGCCTAAATAACAAATAGCCTCTACAAAGAGCAACGAGTGGATCATAAATGGACAGTCAGTTGATTTTGATGGCAGACACTCCAAAAGCATGTTTTCTGCTTCTATGGACCAAATTAAGTAATTTTCTCAAGCCGTGATAACCCCCTTTTTTTTCCAGGTGCAATCCAAAATGCCTTTTCTATTTCTCTTCTTGGCTTCCGGTCCCAGACAACGATGAGGTCCAGCAGATGACATGGGTGTCAAATTTACTGTCATGTTTCTAGCTGCCTGAGGACAAGGGAAAAAGGAAACAGAGCAAGAAGCAGCAGAGACACTTTACACACAGGCATATAACCTAGTCTCAGTTGGGTTGGGAGCAGGTTTTCAAGCCACGGCTTGCAGAGCTTCCTGGCAGAAGCTAGAAGCACCTTATTGCATCAAGGGGAAGGAGAAAAAGATACAGAACTACTGTGCAGGCTAGAAAAGGGCAGCAACCCACACTCTCTCCCCAGCTCTCAGGGAACAGTAAATCAGAGAAGAGGGGTACCAGGGCCACGCAGCATCCATGCTAAGCAGCTCAAGCATAAGGGTGCATCCCCAGGCTCATTTTAGAGGCAGGTAGATCTAAAGCCCCCCATTAAGAGTGGATAAACTCCATTTGCTAATGCTCACTTGAGTTCCCAGCAAAGTTTACATCTCTTCACGCTGCTGCTCACAGTCAGACCAGGACAAGGCTTTGCTCTGCCTTTTCTGGGAACCAGCACTAGCAGTGTGAATCAGGAACCCAATAGCAAATCCAGCACACCTGTAGGACCTTCCCAGGATGCTGGCATGCACCTTGGAGGATCACCTAGATTGCTTCAGCATTGCTGAGTCTTGTCCTGAACAACCCAGTCCATATCTGCCTGACTACTTGCAGATTTGAACTGCAGCAAAGGCATCCCCTCAGACCCCCTTTCGGCGGCACTGTCCTTTTCCCTCCCAAGAGTCCTTAAGGGCAACTCAATCTTGGACAAATTCAGCTTCCCTTGGACAATAAATGTGCAGTAAACCAAAGACAGAAGAAATTCAGTCTTAGCCTGCAGACAAAGCAGGCTCATGTCTCACAATATTTGGGAGAGGAACCTGGTGAGTTGACACCCTTCCCTTCAATGCTCCATTAAACACAGGAGTCAGCAGGGGAGGAAGCTGTGGTGGTTGGAGATGGTACTGTCTGCTGATGCAGAGAGTGAGAAAGGACTGGAAAAAGCGATGGGAAAGGACTGGAAAAAGGGATGGGAAAGGACTGGAAAAAGGGATGGGAAAGGACTGGAAAAAGGGATGGGAAAGGGTTTGTTCAGTTACTCGATGAACTTGAGAAGGCAACTCAGAACCAGAGCCCATGACATCACAGATAGCTTTGAACATGTAGATCCAGTTATCTTTATGAAAGAAGTACAAAGCAATATATTTCCTATACAATGAGTTTGACAATGTATAAGAAATAAAACTATTGCATCCTTAGAGAGGATCAAAACCAAGAATTTTCAAACTCACCAAGAGTGAGTTTTGAGTTAATAATAGGCAAAAGGAAGCAAATGTGTTTCCTCCAGACAGACGCCTGAAAAAAGCCTCAGGGAAAGGTCATCCAAAGTATCCCCTCCTGGTCGCCCACCTGGAAACCAATATGCTGGTACACGGTGCCTTGTTGGGCTTAGAGTCAGGCACTCTACGGACAAAATCCTTGAGTCTGGTTTGAGGATGCTGAACCTGGTCTGGAGCCATACAAGCAGATTATGAACTGTCAGGAAACCTTTTTTTTTTTAATTCAACCTTTTTATTTTTTATTTTTTTTTTTCTTCCCCCTCCCCGCCCCCCCCCCCACCTTTTACAAGAAAAATTTCTACTTTAAAAAAAATAGAAATCTATAGTGATGAACTGAACAGCTGGTGCTTTTCTTGGGAACCGCTCAGAGTTACCGAGCAGATGATGTTTATAATTTAGAAGAATAAAAACACTCTACAAAAGCAGGAGGAGACATTTTTGACAACGAAAAATATTACTGGCTGGCGAGCGGCAGCAGCGGCAAGACAGCCCCAGACGCTTGGGCGGGTTTTAAAACATGTGCCCCGCTGTGCGCCAAAGGCTGGCTGCCAGCATGCCCTCTCCCATCCTGCTCGCCTTTCAGTTCCCTCCAGCTTGGCTCGGTTTTCTCCTGGCTTTGGCATGCCCTTTTTGCAGAAGAAGGGATTGAAACCAAAGCCAGTGGCTCTGCTTCAACCTGGCTCCTGCTCGCCCTCGGTTCCCATCTCTGCTCACTCCTGACCGCCCTCTCCTGGGAGGCAGGAGGCAGCCGGTCCTGGCCAAGGGAGAAGGCAGACTGTGCCTTGAGGACTGTTCAGTGCCACTGTTTTCCTTGTTTCCTAGTTGGTTTTTCTTTTAAGTTCTGTGTGATCTGGTGTCTGTTTTGGTTTTCCTTTGAGTCATTGCGAAAGCCATGTGTTTTATCAGCTGAGTTGGTTTTCATCCACATATTGAGTTGAATGGGCTCATCACCAAGGAAAGATCCAAGGGCCAAAGCTGGTGCAAAGGAAGCAGAGGGAGCCCGTGGCCAGCCAAGGTGGAGGCAGGAGGGCAGGATGGTCATTTTTCTTCTATTTGAGCAGAAATGAGCTACTGGCCTGGCTGAGCCCATCTTAGCTGACTGTGCCACACAGCAGCCTGAATTTTTCCTAAGCCTTGAGCCTCTAAAGGCAGTTTGGAGACAGCTGGTGGGAAAACTAGGTATGAGAAGGTACGCAAAAATTAAATGTTCCCTCTCTGTGAAACTTTCTCCCCTGACCCCATCACTACAGCAACGCATTTGTTTTTGTAGCCTCGCCATCTATTATCTAAACGCTGTGGCTGAAGCGTACCAGCGCGCCAATGCAGAGCTGAAGAAGAAAATGCAAATGGTAAGTATTGATCTGGCAAAGCTATCTTTGAAATACCAGGCACTTCGAGTTTAGTGTGCAACATGTACTTTTAAATTGCTCTTCACTTCCGAACTCTTTAGGGACAAAAGGAAAAGACCCATTTTGTGCTTGTTCAGTCCTCTCTGATGGCATTTAATGGCTAACTGCAGAGTGGTCACATCCCATAATAGGCCGCTATTTCATGCATCAAAACTACAGAGTTTTCCCATAAACTGTGCTTTCCACCTACAAAAATAAGTTACCTCAGAGTTCAAGCAATGTTTTGGAACCTAAGACTTCCCAGGTCCAATGATAAGCCTGTCAAAACCACGGCCAGATTTTGTTCAAGCTGAAGAGCAAAGAGCCATAAATAACAACATGGCAATAACATTTTTTACCAGTAATTCTGAAAGCACTTTACAAAGGAGGCCGGTGTCTGTCTCTGCCACGCAGATGGGAAAAGCAAGATACAGGTGGATGCAATGATTCGAATTAGCAGGGGAAGGATTTGGACCTCATGATATTCAGAACTGGGAGAGGTTGCAACATGCAGAGGACCATAAAGCAGGGACCCCTGAATTCATATAAATTAGGTCTGGCAGCAGAATTGCTGCAAAAGTGCAGCTCTGCTCAGATAATGAGTCTCAATGAGAAACAGCAAAGGTGTTGGGCTACCAAGGCCTGTGCTGTTCTGGCAGCATCAGTTTCCCCCAGAGTTTTCCTGGTGGGTGTCTAACCCTGTGCTGTTTTGTACTATACAGATGTATCCAAAGTATCTAGCACGGCATCAGGAAAGGATATGATGCCATCAAAGGATTGGTATCAGCCATTTTACTGGTACAGGGCAGGATCCAAGCCAAGGAAGCAGAGACACATCAAGCAATGCATTGCATAAAGCAGAGATTGGTGCAACATTAAAAGTAAGGATGTGTGCACCGAGAAATGACACTCCATAAATTACATCCGAATGCTCAAATTCAGAACTGATCACTCATGCACATGGCTTAAAAAAGGGGTCTTGGTGCTTAGGGCATCCTCAAGTATTGCAAGAGTTGAACATATGCTACAGCATACTTGGACTTAGGGTCACGTAGTCTATTTCACTGATTGTGAT
This sequence comes from Pluvialis apricaria, assembly GCA_017639485.1. Taxonomy (NCBI): domain Eukaryota; kingdom Metazoa; phylum Chordata; class Aves; order Charadriiformes; family Charadriidae; genus Pluvialis; species Pluvialis apricaria. The sequence goes on from CM030008.1 coordinate 51,738,951, forward strand.
CAGGGTTTAAGGGAGCACAAAACCCCCATGGAGGGGTCACAAAGCCGGGCCAGGCACTACTCAAAGAACAGCAACATTTCCAGACAAGCACCTGCCTTTGCACAGACCTTGCATATCTTTGTCACACAGGCACCTGTAGGTTTGTTGAGGCAGCCAAGCCTGGCGAGAGGAGGGGTACACAGCAGGGCAGGGGGAAAGGGAAGGTGTTAGCACAGCCCCGCTGCTTAGGGAGTGAGGGATGGGATCTGCCTGGTCATGGCAGGAGTAGTCAGCAGTTGGAGCCCACCAGAGACCCCTGCGCAATGACCTGTTGAGCTCAGAGTCATATGCCGTGGCTGTCCCCAAAGTCTGCCAGGTTTGCTGAAGGGATGGAGGCTGCTCTGTGGGTTGGGACGTCTCAGCCTCAGCAAGGCCATGAGCTGCCTTGGATCCCGTGGCTCCAACACACAGTCCCCTCCATTGACAGATGACCCCTTTGGGAGGAGTGATGGAGCCGGAGTGGAGTCCATCTAAGCTCTCTTACTGCATAAGAGAGGGCAGCCTCTCCTTTCCCCACCCAACATGCTTGTCCTGAGCAAAAACAACCCTGAGGCATTTTCTTCTCTCTGCCATCCGAAAGGAAGCCTCTTGAGGATGTAAACGTGTGCAAGTAAAACCGAAGACAGCCCTACAGCCTATCCCCATGCTGCCATGCCTTCCTCCTCTGGCATTTATCACTGGCATCCTTCCTCCCAAGAGGTCCACATTTAAAACAAACCCAAACCCCAGGGAGGGCAGATTGGCAGTGGCAGAAACACATAGACAGCCTGGTAGACCTAAACCATATTATCAGCAAGTGTTTTGCCCTAACAGGAGCAGAACCATCACTTCCCAGGCTCTCAGTCCTGTCTGGGATATGCTTGCTTTCCATAAAACCCTTGGTCACCGGACCAAGGTTCGGCAACACGGAACTTGGCAAAGAGACTACATTCATAGCAACAAACACCTCACCAGGCCAACCATGACACCAGGCCACCATTTCATGGATTACATCTGCAGTTTCAAACTAAAACTGGTGCTTCTTATTGATGCAGCAACGCGAAGAGGAAAAAAACAAGAGAAACAACAAAGCCAGCACTAATCCCGTGCTGCAAGATCTGGAGGATTTACTTACACCAAGTACGAAGAGTGAAAGTCACCCCAAACAAGGAGAAGGTAAAAACTAAACAACCGCTCCTCAACCCTCCTGAACAGGCTCCTTTTGTCAGCAAATGATGACTGGGAAGGACTAGGAAACAGGGGCAATACCCATTTGCAAGGGATCAGATGAGTCTGTCTAGCACAGATTTTGTGAGCTTACAAAAGCCCACCTGCCAATGGACACATAGGAAGGGCATATTTTTAGACTGGGTTATGTCTCACACAGGCTTATCACAGTGTGGGAATTGTAATCCAAAGTTATGACTCAAATCCCAGCTATCAACCACGCTGATAGTGATTGTTTCAATCAACAATTTATTCTGGAAACAGTGCTGAAACTCCAGCGTTGTTTCTGGGTTGATGAGTCAAGCCAGACACATGCTTTTTCTGAATTGAGGTTTTTATTGGAAAATTCATTAGGAGTGAGACAGAAGCTTTTTTCAGGACTGCATTGGTCTTAGGGCAAATAAATGCATGCAGTAAGCTCTGCCGAGGGGGTCTGTGGACGGGCAGAAACATGCAGGAGGAGGCATTGGCACAAGGGCCCAGGCACTCTCAAAGAAGACAGATCCTCCAGGTTCAGTCTGAACCAGCCCTTTCCTGACCACCAGAGCCTCCTGCTCTCATTTGTGAGAAACAGTGCAACATGTGTGAAAGATTTCAAATTTATCTTGATGCAGATGAGAAAAGCAGATTAGTGCCACCATAACCCTCTTGCGTTTAGATAGGCCTGTTTCTTGGAGAGGCTGCAACGAGCTGGAAAGTTCAGGCCAACCCAATACAGGTTACCCCCAGAGCGGACCCACAGCACTCATTTAAATGGAAATAGTGATGGCAGCATTATGGGTGCATTGAAAATAAAGACTAAAACCAGCAATTACCCATGACCCCCACAAGGCTAGATGTGTACCAGCATGGCTATCATCTCTTATAAACACATCAGTAAAAACCTGCAAAGAGGACTCAGGCAGCAGAGACACATACTGACTGTTTGCCAGGGGTTAACAGTCTTATTTATGGTTTCTTCACTCAAACACAAATCCCCAGATGCTTGGGTCATTGCATGCAGAAGAAACAGCAGCCACTGGGTAGAGGAAGGCAGGCAGTGTTACTCTCGAGAAAATAACATTCATAATCTTTGCTTTAGACAAGAAAACAGAGTCTCCTAATAAAACCAGCCCTGATGGGAAACAAGGCAAAGCAGCAGCCCTGGATGCCAGCCCGATGACTGGTGGGAGAGGAGCAGCCTTCGCCCCTCCACCGCACGTGTTCGTGACGCAGCCACCAACACTGGGTATCCGGCCACCTCACCCTGGCCAGCCCAGGCCAAGGGGACACCCAACAGGACCAGCTCCTGGAAGGGGGAGAGGACAGCCACACTACTCACATGCTGCTCGATGAGCTCAGTGACGTTTCTCCCTGTTTGACATTAAAATAGAGGTGCTGCATGAACTATCATAGTTTTAGTAGGAAATGATTACTGTATGCTGGTCATCCACTCATGACGAGCTGTATCTGTCCAACACTGGCTCTATCTAAATCAGCTTTTTTTAGAAATATTTTGGAGTTGTGACCCATAATAGCCATGCTAATTTTGATCATGAAGGAGACAGGAGGAGCTCAGGATGAAAATCATCTGTGGCATTGCTAAATTACTACATACAGGATGCAACCCCGTGGCCACAAACAGTGTCACAGTGAGCTCGCTCTGTGGCGTGAGCACTTGTCATTCCCGTCAAAAGCTTCTTCAGTTAATAAGAAGTAGTGTGAGTTTACCTATCATTTCAACAAAGGTGGGGTGGTTTGTTGTTGTTTGTTTTTTTCTGTCCCTCAACCTGAGGAATTAAATATTCATTTAAAATAGCGTGTCCCTTCCCAGCTGCACGGCAGCTGTTACTAGGAGTAGAGGACTCCTACTAGGCAAGCACAGGAGGAGGTTTTGTCAGCTGTATTTCCTCCAGCCTACCACCTCCAAATGTTCATCTTTTTGTTTCAACCCTGCTGTGTATCTCATCACCGCTTTCCCTGGGTTCCTGCTCTGCTCCTCTTTTCATAGTCTGTTGACAGTCACTTGCACCATTATTTCAATCCCTACGACTTCTAATTTAGGAACACCACCAAGCACAATTGAGAGACTAAAAGTGCTTTGGCCTAATTTCCCATTATAACGAGTTAGAAATTTCTGGTGCAATTTACGGATCATATCTTCCACATCTACAGAGCTAAGGCCTAGGACTTCCCAGGACTCCATGGCAGGACTTCTCTGGGTTGTCCTGCTCCTTTACACCAACAGTTAGTTCCTGATGTTGACACAATCCCATCCCAGCCAGCTTAGATCTGATGTTCACGTATGTGTTGCTTTTCATAAAACTTTCTGTAAAAAATAAACTCATATTCTTCAGTAAAAACAAATCTATAAATATAGCTTGTAACAATCCTGCTACAGCTGAGGTATTTGGGATTAAAAGGTTCTCACCTTGAGTTTTCCCACTAAATGAATTTTCCCACCAGAAACTCAGTAACTTATTTCTCCCCTATGGCTTGACAGAGCATTTGACCTTCAATGAAGGAATGTCCACCCTGCAGGAGGTAGGCAAAGAGGTCTAGTTAGATAGGATGTGAAGCAAATAGGGAAAAGGATTCCCTTTTTCAAGTCCAAACCAAAAAAGTATTTAGGCATCTGACTCCCAGTTGGAATTGAGAGCTTAAACGTTGTGCTGTGCTTATTTGTAGATAGAGACCCAGCTTGGTTTTTGATGTCTGTGCTTTATAACACAGAACGGAGCCCTAGAGAAGCACTTCTAGGAGACACAAGTGAGAGTCAAATAAAAGGAGAATTCAGAACCTCGTCAAAAATTAAATCATTTCATTTTGCTTTCAAATACAGAAAACTCAATTAGTTATTTGTAGAAATAGCTGTCCCTGGCGTGTGGCTCAAAGTCGGTTTGGCTGTTCCCAGGCACACTGCAATTATAAGGGTTGCTCATTCTCCCAGGGAGCCTTCATGTGGCAAGCTGCTCACCAGATTTATTTCCTGGTCTTGGAAGGACAATTCTCTGATCTGGGTCTCACAGATAAGGTCTTGTCTTGCCTCTTTGATGCAGGAATTTCTGGTGCAACATGGCCGCGGTTGCCTCTCCTGCCACCTCTGTCCGCAGAGATACCCAGTCCTCGAACTGGAGAAAAGTTAGAAATGAGGTGGCCTTTCTCAGGAGGCGAAAGCTGTTGTCCCCCATCCTTCTCTGCAGGTGTCCATAGAAAATATTGGTCAGAAAGTGCTGGGGAAGGTGCTGCCAACCTGCTAATCCAGAAGGATGTTGCAGAAATGACACAGAAACCTGATTTCAGCCCAGCTGGTCTGCCCTGCAGACTCCAGTATCTTAGGGAATGGTCGCATAATGAGGAATAGGATTTCCCTCCCCTTAGCTCCTCATCTCACATTAAAACACATTTTGGAATGCAAAGGTGCAGCCTCAGATCTCACTCACCTGTGCTAGAAAACAGAAGGGGTTGGAAACTTGCACATGCACACATGTGTGCACGTGGAAGAAAAGTGGGGAACACTGATTTATTTGCACAAGGAATATAAGGGCAATAAGAAATATTGTGAAGAAGCCATAGAAAACTCTAGACAGCTTTTCAAAACCTGAGAAGCTGAAGCAGACTTAGATGGACACTGATTAACTACTCCAGGGCTTGAATGCTCTGTGAATCAGGCCCCCGAGACCTGCAATAACACTGAGCATTATAAAGAACTTTGTCATCTCTGGAGCACACAACTGCCCATTAGCTCATCAATCTTTTGAAGTTTTGTCCACCTCTAATTATAATACATTAGGTTCACCCACTGATCAATGTCTTCGCCAAGCTCAGAGGCTTTGGGATACGAGGCCGATGGTATCAGCTAAACAATGATTTCTGCAGACCAGCAGCAACTCTCTTCCATGACTCCAGTTCACGATGGGGTCCTCAGAGCATAACAGTTGTGAAGGGTGTAAAAATGCCAACTGTTGGTCTTCATATTGACCAAAATGATTATTTATCGTTTACTCACATGCAACTGGAGGTTAAACTTCACAAACTCGTAGAAGCATTCAGTAGTGTTTGGTCTCATCCCTATTTTTGTATTATTATATTGAACTCAATGTGTACGTGTCTGAGAATTGAGCATTGATTTTTATTTTTTTTTCCACCCCTCCTCCCTTGACATTTGTTGAAAGACTATATCCACCCCAAGCTTCCTCTGGGGCTCAGGCGAACTTCAAGGGGAAAGGAAAGAAAAGAAAAGCTTAGTGGTGTGTCGTGGGAGCCTCCTAGTAACTTCACACAGCCCAGAGTTTGCATTTGTATATGACTAGAAAAGCTCTCTGCATTGCAAATTTTCCACATCTTCTACTTCCACTAGCTCAAATGCTGCATCCAAAAGGCTTTGGTGAAAAACAAGGAAATATCTAAGCTTAATTCTTTTATTATTCTTCTCACTGAAGGATTGTTTTTAAACAGGCAGCTCTCATGGGCATCAGTTTTTAGTTTGCGTGGCCAGACAGAGCATGGAAAGATTGAGCATTTGCTCAGCATTACTGATGAACAGGAATCCCAACAAAATAAAAAATAAAATTTAAAAGGGCAATTTTGCAAAATATATGCAGCTAAACATGAATTGTGAAAAGGATGCCAGCATGCATGCTTCTCTTAGGGTAAAGAATGCCATTCAACCATTTCTTTCATACTGTGCTCGGCTGTGGTGTGAGATAAACTGCTTGCTATACCCACAATGAACAGAAAATATTAGATGCCACTAAACAGGTTTGCTCATAAAGGCAGTGAAGTTGTCCAAATATCTTATGTACATGCAAAGAATACACTGATTTTGCATTCAGCACCATAATACTGGGGCCTTGGCTTCTCCAAAGCAGAAAAATCAGCTTTTCACTCCAGAAGAAGGAGTTCCTTCCACAAGAGAACTTTGAAACATTTGAGCTTGTATTTTCAGGTTTCTTACATGAAGCTTTCCAAGGAAAGAAACATTGCACAGCACTGCTCGTGGCAGGGGCAGAAGGGTTTCCTCACACCAGCTAACGAACCAGTGTTTTGAGGAGGGATTTGTGGTTTCTTTCAAGGTACTGAGGTGTCCTCCACACATCTAAGCTAAAGAAATCACTTAAATAAAAAAAAGGCTCCACACACAAGAGCCATCATAGGAACAGGAGCCATGAGATGCACCAGCACAGGGACCTGCTGAGACCTACCCTGAGAAACCTTCTCTGACAAATCCAGGTGAGGAAGACAACTGGCAGCCATTTCTCATGCCCAAAGAAACTTCACGGTGATGGAGACCAGTATTTTTGCAGCTTATCCCACCCCACGAAGCATGCTGCTCAGCACGCTGCTCAGCACAGCCGGTCGAGCAGGAGCTCTGCCAGCGCCAGGAGTACCACAGTGGCTTCCACACTGGTGAAGATGCACTAAGACTTGATCCAATGCCTGACTTGACCCTGGCAGGCCGTGGATGCAGCAGGTCACCCACCTCTCTGCACCCCAGCATGCTTGGACCCCTCTTCATGACCATGTAGCAGGTGCTTTTGCTGGCACCAAAGCAGGTCAGATGTGGGCCTTTGAAGCCTGACCTCACTGCATTTCTAAACCATGTCTCTTTAAAGCAGCGATGTCCTGACAAAAACATGAAGTACTTACCAAAAGGCTTTAAAGAGTCATCCCCCCATTTTGATTCATACTGCATGCAACGTTATCAGCTCTCTGGCCTGACAACCATGGGGATTTTTTTCTCTCTCCATCACGCTTTTCTTGCCGCTTGCCTAAGCACCGAGGCAGCAGCATGTCTTTTGGCAGGTGGCAGCCCGGTTTCATCTGCAGCCAAGGCTTTATGGCTCAGAAAAACTCAGACACAGCTTTCCCCCAGGGAAAAAAGACAACTCTGGAAACCGAGAATTTCTAGGTCCTGGCCCATTTCTCACACAACATTGTCATCATTGCTGAATCTGAAATGGAGTCTACCAATGCAACGCTATGCTGCAGCACACTAACATGGGGACGCTTGACTTTGCTGCCATCATTTGCTTCCAGTCACAGGACCCAACTTCCTGGGGTCCCCTTCAATTCAGCCATCTACAGACAGGCAAAACCAGTGGTGAACATTGCCTCTAAATCTTAAATTGGTACCACGAGGTGCTACCCAGGAATATCCACCTCCTCCACGCACCTCAGCAAACGGAGCCCATTAAGTTCCCACATGTTGGGAGACAATCTGTGTATGCAAGTATCCACACAGGCACTGAGATAAAGATGAGCAGATTTTAAAATGTTTCAGGATTGATATCATGTTCTGCACCACTCCTTCATGATTCACAGAAAAAATGGAAAGCACTGAGGTGAGGGGATGGGTTTGCGGCTGGTGCACCGAGCATCCTCCCATGATGGCACACAGGCAGAGGGAGGAGAGCCCACAGCTGCCCAGGGACGGACAGACAGATGCCACTTCCCAGCAGGCAAAACTTTGAGTATATCAGCATCAAACCCCCATGAAAAGGCCAGACGGACAAAAGGCACCCAAAGGTGGCAGAATAGCCAAGGGGAAAGGGTGTCTCCCCCACCTCCTGGGGACGAGACCCAGGCAGGAGAGCACTAGCTGGACACAAAAGCCCCCAGGGCTGAGCCCAGCTGCGCTCTCCAGAGGCTCATGCCCAAGGGAACAGGAGCAGGATTTATCGTCACTTAACCCAGCTCACAGAGCTGGGAAATCAGGAGGGTTTGGCCCCAGGCGTAGCAAGCAGATGGGTTAGAAATTCGGCGGCCTCACATGCCCCTTGGGGCCAGCACGGGGGCACGCACTGCACCCGCAGCTGCTGCATACAAGCAATGAAAAATTTTTGCAAAGAAACATCTGGAGGATATTAAAGCAGGAACGGAGGGGTGGGGAGCTTCTCTGGTGGGAACCAAGCTATGCTTGCAGAAGATGCCAATGCCATCGCTCTCCAGGCAATGTGGGAGAGAGAAAAAAAATAAATCACTTCAGCTCAGTCGAAGATAAAACAAAAACAACCATAGCAGCATAGTACTGTTACCTGGACTGCTCGAGAATGGGCAAACTATCACAGGGATCAAGTGTGCAGACCAGGTTCACAGTAGGTGGAACATTATTAAAAATGAGTTAGTAACCCCATTTTACTGGGGAACAGCAGCTGCAAAAATATCCCAAGCAGCCCTTTCCTCCCCTTTTCTCCATTCTCCCTCCTTCAAAGCAAAGCTGTTTAGGGGAACCAAGACTTCTGCAAAAGGCTACAGATCCAAACCTTCCTCTAATTAAGAAACATTTCACACATATGGGACTTCTTTTTTTGCGTAGCAGCAGCAGTATATAATTCAGTGCCTAAGCAGATGCTTAGGATCGTCAAAATATGAAGGTTATTATCAGATTTATTTAAATAAGGTACCGAGAGGACTCAGGCGCAGGCAGAGAGAAAACAAAAAAAAACAAAAACAACCCCATAATAAAAAACATGCCTTTTTCATTAGCCAGAGCACTTTGCTACAGCAGCTTGGGCACACCAGTAAAACCACCACCTGAACACAAAGCAGAACCTTGCTGCCATCACAGCAGCACCACTGCAGCTTGCGGGTGCCCCAGCTCCATCAGCCACTGTACGGTGGGGAAACTGCCCCAAGGCCAGGGCTGCAGGGGTTTGCAGAGGGCCCCTGCAAACCAAACTTCTGTTCCCCAGGAAGCCCAGCACAATTTTGGAGGAGAAGGCTGCAGAAGCATTTCGACGCTGCATATGCAAATATAGAGTTGGAAGGGACCTTATAGATCACCTAGTTCCTGCCATGGGCAGGGACACCTTCCACTAGACCAGGTTGCTCAAAGTCCCATCCAGCTTGGCCTTAAACACCTCCAGGGATGGGGCCTCAACAAGTTCTCTGGGCAACCTGTGCCAGTGTCTTGCCACCCTCAGCGTAAATAATTTCTTCCTAAATTCTAATCTAAATCTACCCTCTTTCAGTTTAAAACTGTTACCCCTCATCCAGTCACTACACTCCCTGATAAAGAGTCCCTCCCCATCTTTCCTGTAGCCACCCTTTAAGTACTGGAAAGCTACTATAAGATCTCGCCAGAGCTTTCTCTTCTCCACGCTGAACAACCCCAACTCTCTTGGCCTGTCTTCATAGGAGAGGTGCTCCACCCCTGTGATCATATTCATGGCCCTCCTCTGAACTCACTCCAACAGGTCCATGTCCTTCTTGTGTTAGGGGCTCCTCATCTGGATGCAGTGCTCCAGGTGGGGTCTCACCAGAGCAGAGCAGAGGGGCAGAATCACCTCCCTCAACCTGGTGGCCATGCTTTTTTTGATGCAGCCCCAGATGCAGTTGGCTTTCTGGGCTGCGAGCACACATTGCCAACTCATACTGAGCTTCTCATCAACCAACACCCCCAAGTCCTTCTCCTCAGGGCTGCTCTAATATAACTAATGAGCCAGTGGCAAGCTTTCCCTTACAAGCGGCTGCAGCTCAGCTCAGCCTGGGAAACTCTCCACAGCCCCTGCTCAACTTTCCACACATCTGCCATCATCCTTGCACGGAACGGGGTTGTGGCACAGCAGCAGAGAGCAGCAGTGGGGAAACCTCTACCTTTGCACTGCCCTGAGCATTGACCCACGGACAGAGCCAGTCCTCTGGTGCAGAAGCAGTAGAAGTTTGCTGTAACCCATCTCCAAGGAAAGCCAAATGTCAGGCACATGTCCTTTGAGCCACTTCTGTCCCCCCAAATGCCAGTAACATGGAGGGTAAGTAGCTTTAAAGACATTTTGCTGTCTCTGAAGAGCTAATCTAGTTGTCTTGGAACAGGACAAGTTACTACCTGGGTATGCAGCACTACCATCGTGCCACAGAACTAAAAGCCAAGCAGCATATTTAAACTGGTTTTCCACCAAACAGCCAAAAACATCACTTCATTGAGGATGTACCAGACATACATTGCCCACAACACTCCTCCAACTCAAAGACTGGGAGAAAAAACAAATATCCACCTAAAAATATAGGGGGGTTGCACACAGATGGAATAGGTGTTTTGGGGTTGGACCTTGGCGCTGACAGCATGCAAAGCTCACGTCTGCACTGCCACTCCAACAAGAAACAAAGCACTACCTCATGGGCACAACCTGATCCTCCTCCTTCCACCCTACCCCACAGCTGCCAACCCCTCCAACATGGCCTGCCCAGGGATGGCAGCCTCAGCTCCCTCCCACCCACCACCAAATCTTGTGCCTCCCGGCCCAAGGGCGCATCCCAACTGGGTGCTGATTCAACCCCTCTTAGTCACAGTTCATTTACTAATTGCATTTCAGATTGTTATCCTCCCTGGGTGATGGGGAGCCAGCACTGACGCATTGGCAGCCACAAGCCACCCGCCGACGGCGCCATGCCCCTTTCCTGGCACGTCCCAGCCTCACGTTCAGAGGGAATGATAAGGGATGCAAGACACAGCCTCTGAACATAACATCTGTTTGAAACTATTTGCGAGGCCGCGGGTGAGAAGGGAGCCTCAGAACAGTTTTGGTGACAGCAAGGCCACCAGCCTGAAGTTCAGAGCCCCTATTGCCAGGGAGCCCCTAAACAGGTCCACAAACACCAACATGGTTTCACAGCTCTACTCACCATGCAGTAACCAGTAATTCCAAACCTACCCCATGAGAAACACACCCCACCAGCCCCAGAGAGATCGGACGTGGGGGTTCCACAGCACCAAGGCACATACTAGGTATCCTCCATTAAACCTCACCTAGCCTAGGAGGATGGAACTCAATGATCTTCAAGGTCCCTTCCAACCTAAACCATTCTATGATTCTCTGTACCAAGCACGTGCATGCCACAGGTGTCCCTATGGTACTAGCAACAAGCAGCTACCGTGACTGCCAAGCTCACCCCAGCCTTGGCAAGGAAAGAGATGGTTGCTCTGCACCTGGCCCCTACATTATTCCCCTCTGTCTTATGTTGCCCCAGAGGAAGCACTCATTGTCCTCCTCCATATTTTGTGTCACAATTATCTTATTAGCAGAAGAGCCCCAAGGGTCGCTAATCACAAAGCCACAGTCCCAGAAGACAGCAGAGTCTTACAGCAGCCCTCTTGTCCCAGAACACACGTGGGGTCACACGTGCACACCGAGCCTTCCCCAGAGTGCAGCCAGATGGGAGATGTGCCACTCTAACACAGGCGCCTACCAAACAGACACTAGAAGGGAAGGTCAATCCACTATTCTTGTAATGGTGGAACAACAGATTCCCAAGAGTTAAAATAAAAATTAAATAAAAGCAAAGGCTTGACACTTACCTGAGCAGAGCAACCTCCATCTCCTGGATCCTAGGGGAGCAGAGCCAGCACAGGCCAACCTGCCACCAGAAAAAGACAGACAGAAAAGGACACAGAGCGCTCATCCCAGCTGGGCACCATGCAGCATTGATCACTTACAGCATTAAAACCTTGCAGCATTTTATATTGCAAATCTCAGACATGACATTTTAATGAAGTTCCTGCTTCTATATTCAAGGTATGGTTTGAGAAATCCCAGTTCTTATTTTGAAACAAAAACACAAACACGTAGCTTTCAGAGAAGGAAAATAAAATATAAAACAAGGTGCAGGAGCAGCCTAGCAGTCAAGGAGGAATCCAAGCCGTGCTTAGGCAAACAAAATTAAGGCTTAAAATTAATCTCAAAACTTTTCAAAGGGCTGAACCCTTGAAATCAGAAAAACTAGTTGCTAGACATCTCAGTCCTCCTGAAGGAGCTGATGGAGAAGCACTGAATGCTCACAGCATTCAAAGTGGGTTTGCCTAACAAAGCCAAAAAGAAAAGCCAACAGCATGCTCACTCTTACCCCACACAAGTTCTTCTGAGCAAAGGGGAGGAGACCTCCAACCTCCTGCACCTGGAGCTCCTAAAACTTTACCCAGCTGGGAGCAGGCATGTGGCTTAAAGGAGCCTCTAGAAAAAGTGTAGTAGAGAGGGAAATGGTGGTGGTCGTTTTGTTTTGTTTTGGTTTGGTTTGTTTTGGTTTGGTTTGGTTTGGTTTTTTTGTTGTTTTATATCTTGCATCTCAAATTAGAGCCTCTAACAGCAAAATAACAAGTGAAGGAAAATGGTGCACACTGATTCTCTCTCTACATGTGCTGCTTAATTTTTCTCTCTTTCAGCAAAGCCAACAGGTGCCGTGAATTGCATACCTGTGAGCTTGCGGAGTACTAGGGAGAAGGCAAGTCACTCTAGAAATACCAGAAGCAATAAGCCAAGCAGGACGGATGAGCTGGAAAGTTTCCAAGGTATCTTCAAGTAGGAGCACTGTATTTCTCTGCACTGGAAACCAGCAGCACCCCACACTTGCTCCCTCAGGGAAATTTAACAGCAAGATCAAAGTGTGCAACTGAGAATGGAGACAAGTTTAACACTCAGACACATATAGAAAACCAGTAGGGTTTGGGCTTTTTTACAAAAACTGTATTATGATCCTTGTAAGAGGGCACCATCCTGCTACAAGGAAGTCAAAAAGCCAGGTGAGAGGCAGGGCAAGCGCCAGCTGGACCAGCTCTGCTCCAATGGTGAGAGATGGAGGCTGGCGCTGAAGACGCTTCTCCGCTAGTCCCCATAGCCAGGGGATTCAGAGTGATATTAAGTCCCTCCTCCAGCACTGAATAGCAACTGGGATATTTAGGAGGGGCAGGTCATCTATTTCACCACAGGGAGTCTCCCCAAAAGGCCCAGGTGTGCTTACAAAGCAGCTTTTGACATCCTTCCCTTGCCCGGTGCTAGCCCTGTCCAGCTCTCCATCCAGGCCACCAGCAGGAGCCGAAACGTAGACAAATCAGGAATAACAGCCCCATCTACCGGAGCGTTGGAAATGATCCACAACCACGCATTTTGCAACTCTGCAACCAATGACCATCAATCCACCCGAAACCTGCCAGGCAGGAGGGATGCTTGGGTGTTTTCCGGCCTCTAGAAAGCCACTTCTGTTAAGGTGTCTGCATCTGGGAGTGGCCAAAGGCTGGGCTGGAGCACCTCGACCATGAGGAGAGGCTGAGAGATTTGGGATTGTTCAGCCTGGAGAAGGCTCCAGGGAGACCTTATAGCGGCCTTCCAGTACCTGAAGGGGGCCTAGAGGAGAGCTGGGGAAGGACTTTTTACAAGGGCATGTAGTGATAGGACGAGGGGGAATGGCTTCAAACTGGAAGAAGGTAGATTTTGGTTAGCTATTAGGAAGAAACTTTTCACTTTGAGGGTGCTAAGGCACTGGAAGAGGTTGCCCAGCGAAGATGTGGAAGCTCCGTCCCTGGCGGAGTTTAAAGCCAGGCTGGATGGGGCTTTGAGCAACCTGGTCTAGTGGGAGGTGTCCCTGCCTACGGCAGGGGGGTTGGAACGTGATGATCTTCAAGGTCCCATCCGACCTCAACCGTTCTATGTTTCTATGATTCTAGATCCATGTCTCCTGGGCCATGAGATAGCCCGGTTCACTGGTGCATTGTACACACACACACAGACAGAGGGTTCCCCCCAGTAGTGGGCCTAAGCCACTTTGTGTTTGCAGCTGCTGTCCTCAAGACCTCTAGCCCCCTGTGGCCTGTGTTCCCTTCTCCCACTGCCCACTCACCCTCCTCTCTGACCAGGAACAGTTTCAGCCCTTCTGAGTGACTCTTTCCCTTTGTGCCCTACTGGCTGCCTGCAGCCTCATTTTGTGGGTGCCGGGCGCACAAGTCCTTGCCTTCACTGGAGACCGAATTGCACTGAAGCACGGTTAACTGTGAACACTGGCAACTTTATTTCAAGAACTAGGGGAACTTCAACATTTGTGATCCTTCAGAGGAGCAAGGGCAGGACAGAGCAGGCCTCTGGCACCGAGGCTGCCTTTGGATGCGCAGGCATTGCCCCAGAAGGAAATGGTCATGGGAGACCGCTGCCTGCGCTGGATCCTCTTTGTCCTGCTCCTCAAGCGATTATTCCCCTTAGGAACTGCACCAGCTCCTGCAGCAGATTAAATAATTGCACCAGCTTCTGGTGTGGAAACGGGCAGGGCGTAAACGTGCCCGCCTGTGTTGGTGTTGGGCTTGGGCTCTCAGAGGGGGCTGAGGTGAAGACTGGCTGCGGCGCTGGAGAGGCTGTTACTGCTGGGCGTAGTCCCATCTGTACCAAGATCCAGTCGTAAAAGTGCTGCGTGGAGGTGTACACTCCAGGCTGATGTGGTCTTGCGCAGCCTTTCCCCCAGCTGGTCACTCCAACAAGCCAGAAGTGGTCAGCATTGTTGTCTTTGCACACCAGGGGGCCACCACTGTCACCCTGCAGTGGAGGAGAGAGGAGTAAGGTAGTGTTGGGTGGCCACTGTCAGCGCTGTGGCTGGCTCCTTCTCTCTCACAGCACCTGCCAGAGCTGTGTTCACCGCACAGAAAGGCTCTGCTCAGGTGCTGGAGCCCATGGAACCTCGTCTGGGAGGGGATGGTGGGCCTGTGAGGTAGGGCTCTGTCTCATCTCTACACAGTGATCCTGGCTGCGTGGAAGACAGCTGTTCCGGGATTGGGATCTGGGTCTGTGAGCCGCCAAGAGCACTGGATGGGCTTTCTGGGCAGAGTCCCTGGCCTCTGGGGGACCGAGGGGCACTGGGTAGGGACCTGCAGGTGGGGAAGGGAAGGTGAGCCCCAGCAGCGGTGGGGACCCAGCGGTGGGAGGGTGACTTGCCAGGCAAAGCACGCTCTGGGTTATGTTTGGGCAGTTGCGACAGGGCTGCCTGTGCTTCTGGGGCTTGACTTGTAGCACGCTCCTACCTGGCAGGTGTCGATGCCACCCTGCGGATAGCCAGCACACAAGTTATGGGGGTGGATGTCCCCTGCGTACCACCGGCTGCTGTTACAGAGCTTTACATTGATGAGGCGGACCTTGGCCTCCTGCAGGACATCCGTAGATCCTCCAGCTGTGAGCACAGAAAGGAATTAGCACCCAGCACTCGTTGCCAGTTCTCCTCCCCTGCCTGGGTGAACCCCTTCCCTAGGGCTTGGCTTTGCGTCCTGAAGGCGTTCTACTGGTGTTTCCCTTCTGTCTCGCTTTGGGCAGCGGGTCAGGCCCGTCTCTGCATGGGCATACGTCCCCACAGCCTGCCTCTGGCTTTCACCTCTGCTGTCAGGAAGCCCAACCCGTCCTCCCCAATGGGCCAAGCTTGCACTCGGGACACAAGTAGTTTTTGGGAACTCACATCTTGCAGTCGTGGAACCCCAGCCGCTGACATAACAGCTTTTCAGCTGTGACACTCTGAGCGAGGCATCGGGCACGCAGGCGAGCTGTATGTAGGGGCTGCACTGGACGGGCTGGTCCAGTTCCAGCAACGCAATGTCGTTCGTCTCCGAGACGCTGCTGTAGTGCTCGTGAACCACGAGGCGCTTGATATTGCGGACTTGGACCTCAGGGCCCAGCTGAGTCAACTGGGTGGCCCCGATCACCACACGCCACTTGGTGATGTGCCTGGAAGGCAGGAGGAAGGAGGGGTCAGAGGGAGCGTATCCATGTGCTGCAGCAGCCCAGCAGTTGCCTGCCTTCTGCTTCACACGGCAGAGAGGAAAGCAGGGCTGCGGAGGGTTCGCCTGCCCTAACGCGCCTCAGGCACAAGGAATGTCGAGGAATGGGGGGCTGCTAGGACGCAGTGGGGCGAGCCCAGCCTTCTCCTGATCAGTCTCTCCGCGGGGCTGGGGAGTGCCCAGCCACTGGGTGTACCGCAAGGGAAGGGGACAGGAGTAGCCCATGGTGCTGTGCACGGGGCACCTGCTAGTGTGGTGGGGATATCCCCGTCCCCTGATCCTCCTTACCTGGCCTTGATGAAGCAGTGGGCCGCTGTGAGCACCCACTGTGGGCTGATAAGGGACCCTCCACATATATGCCCGGTGCCTGCTTTCCAGGGATCCTGGATGCTGACAATCCACGGCCAGGCGCCTGGCTGGGCATCTGTGCCACCCACGACACGTGACTTGCCGTACAGGGAAGCCATGGGCCGGATCCCGCAGGTCCCTCTGTAACCAGAAACTCATTAGTGCTCTGCTTGATGGCTCGCTGCTCTTCAGGCTGAAGGACAGCCGTCTTCCCTCCCCACAAGGCACTGCATGGGCAGCAGGGCCAGGGAACCCCGTGGGGCGTGCAGCCATCCGCCTTTGTTGCTGCTTTAGCCCCATAGACGAGCTGTGCCAGCATCCTGGGTGCTGGCAAGGATCTGAGGCTCCTACATGGGGTTGGGAAGCTGTGGCGTAGCCACGGGGGCAAGCGGGCACCTTCCAGTGAACCCCGTCAGGGTTGCGCGAGCTCCCTGCCAGAGCCTGGGGCCACTTACCCACAGCTCTCCCATGTGCTGCCATTCACAGGCCAGCACAGGGCCAGCAGAACGAGAACGAGGAGCAACTTCATCGCTGCCAGCGACGGCACGTGACAGCTGCAAGAACCGAGGGCTTGTGACCACCAGTGCTGCAGCCGACGTAGTGCCCGCAGTACTCTCGGTGCCCACGGTGCCCTTCTTCCCGGGGCTGATGTCACAGAGTCACTTGTTCTGCGCGCTGGGCGTGGTGGCCTCATGGGGGAAAGGGAGGCAGCATGGGGGGTTCCAAGCAGGAGGGGAAGCAGAAGCTGGGATGGGACACCCCGGACAGACCCCCGCTGAATGCTCTGCTTGCAGGATGAGGGTGTGCAGGCCCCGTGGCAGGCAGCAGCGCCCGGCTGCGAGCATTGCCTGCTGACAGCTCGCGGGAACAACCCAAGTGTGGCTCACAGCCTCTTTGGCAAGTTCACTGCCACCCTGCTCTCTGCAGCCGTTTGCCACCGGTTCCTTCCCAAAACACATACAGCAGAGAACATAACTAGTACAGGCAGCGTGCACGTGTCTGGGCGTTAAAGAGCCATTCTGGTTAGAGCTGTGGCACGCAAGCAGTGATGTGCAAGCCAAATAAGGCTTCAGCTGGGCTAACGTTCCTGACACTTCTTTGTGGGTGGAAGCCCTAGTTCCTACCTGACTGCTCTCAGGCTTTTCCATGGCTTCTAACCCATCAATAACCCTTCCATCTTTACTGCCCCGTGTATCTCCAGCCCCTACCTCCACTGAGACAGAATAGCAAGGGTCCTAGCTAGCTCGCCATCCTGCAAGGCCTGGCATGCTCCCCCTGGGCTTCTTTCTAGCAGGCCCAGTAACATCCCCTTCCCCCTTCCAATCTAGCTTAAAGCTTTTTCAGTGAGCCCTGCTGATTCTTGCCCCAGGATCCTTTTCCCCTTCTGAGACAGGTGCACCCCATCTGTTGCCAGTAGGCCCAGTGCCGTATAGACGTTCCCATGATCAAAAAAAACCAAAACTCCACCGATTGCTCCAGCCTCTGAGCACCGTGTTAATCAGCTCTACCTTCCTGTTCCTTTCCCTCCCTGCCCCTGAAAGGACTGAGGAAGAAAACTACCTGTGCACCAGAACCTTCAACCAGTCGTCCCAGTGCCCTGAAGTCCTTCTTAATTGCCTTAGGGCTTCCGTCCACAACCTCGTCACTTCCAAGTTGCATAACCAGCAGCGGACAATAAACCAGTACCAGACCAGGGAGTTTCCTGGTGATGTCCCTGCTGCGGGCCCCAGGGAGGCAGGAGACCTCCCGGTGGGACGCATCTGGTCAGCATATGGGGCCCTCTGTTCCCCTTAGAAGGGGATCACCCACAACAATTACCTTCCTTTTCTTTTTAACAGCACAAGTCCTAATGCATGGGGCTGGCTGGCTCGCCCTTGGCAACCCCCTGGATGGGCCTTCCTCTGTGTCCCCATTCGCCTGGCCCTCAAGTTCCAGAGCCTCATACCTGTTGTGTACGGGCAAGTGGGGAGGTGAGGGAGGCTGGGGAGGGTTTCGCCTGCCTCCGTGAGCAGGGACCTCTTTCCATTCCTCCCCATCTCTTAGGTCCCCTCCTTCTGCCTGGTGGCAAGAGGGGAGGGATCCTCTGCTACTTGTGGAGCCTCAGCCTGCTCCCCTGGCCTCAGGGTGTGGCTCCACCAAGCTCTCTCTCTCTCTCTCACGCTCCCTGATACTCCCTAACCTTTCCACCTCCTCTTTCAGTTCTGCCACCACGCTGAGCAGATCGTTCACCTGCTCACAGCGCACACAGCTGTTGTCTTTGCTGCCCTCCAGTACGAGGGACAGGCTCAGGCACTCCCTGCAGCCAGAGGCCTGCACGGCTGCATGTTGGTGTGGGAGCTGTGTCTGAGTCGCAACATTCCTTCTAGCAACAGCTTTTGGCCGAGCGGTAACCTCCCTCTTCTGGGAGGGCAATGACTACTGCTTTGCCTCTCAAAACAGGAGGGGGACCAGTTACTACCAATTGATCTCACCTCTTGAGCTGGCAGTGCTCTCAGCAGCCTGCCCGCACGGCCTTCTGCACGACAGACGCCGGTCTGCCGCTCTGGC
Source organism: Pluvialis apricaria (assembly GCA_017639485.1). Taxonomy (NCBI): domain Eukaryota; kingdom Metazoa; phylum Chordata; class Aves; order Charadriiformes; family Charadriidae; genus Pluvialis; species Pluvialis apricaria. The sequence goes on from CM030008.1 coordinate 51,757,588, forward strand.
TCTGTGGGCTCTCTCCTGAGGGCTCCCGGGTGACCCCCTGGGTGACCCACACGCGCTGATTGCAGCTCGTTTAGACCTGCCGCCGGGGTGCTGGCTCTGCCCTCGCCGCACCAGCAGCCCGCACACATGCTGCCGGTTCTGGCCCAGGCTCGACCCTCCTCGCGGCCTCCAGAAACTTCAAAAAGCTCCCAAAAGCACCCTTTTCCGGCTCTTGCCACTGCAATTCCCTTGCCCAGTGTGGATTTACCTGCACTGGAGCTGGTCCCCTCAGCGAGTGACCGCTGGCGTGCTTACAGCTCGTTTAGAACCTCAGGAGGGTCAACAAGGCCAAGTACACGGAAATACAAGCAGAAGCTGGGATCGGACACCCTGGACAGACCCCCCCTGAATGCTCTGCCCCTTTGCCCCTCTACTGTGCTCTGGTGAGACCCCCCCCGGAGTACTGCATCCAGTTGTGGGGCCCTCAGCACAGCAAAGACATGGACCTGTTGGAGCAGGTCTAGAGGAGGGCCACGAAGATGATCAGAGGGCCGGAGCACCTCTGCTATGGGGACAGGCTGAAAGAGTTGGGATTGTTCAGCCTGGAGAAGGCTCCAGGGAGACCTTATAGCGGCCTTCCAGTACCTGAAGGGGGCCTAGAGGAGAGCTGGGGAAGGACTTTTTACAAGGGCATGTAGTGATAGGACGAGGGGGAATGGCTTCAAACTGGAAGAAGGTAGATTTTGGTTAGCTATTAGGAAGAAACTTTTCACTTTGAGGGTGCTAAGGCACTGGAAGAGGTTGCCCAGCGAAGATGTGGAAGCTCCGTCCCTGGCGGAGTTTAAAGCCAGGCTGGATGGGGCTTTGAGCAACCTGGTCTAGTGGGAGGTGTCCCTGCCTACGGCAGGGGGGTTGGAACGTGATGATCTTCAAGGTCCCATCCGACCTAAACCGTTCTATGTTTCTATGATTCTAGATCCATGTCTCCTGGGCCATGAGATAGCCCGGTTCACTGGTGCATTGTACACACACACACAGACAGAGGGTTCCCCCCAGTAGTGGGCCTAAGCCACTTTGTGTTTGCAGCTGCTGTCCTCAAGACCTCTAGCCCCCTGTGGCCTGTGTTCCCTTCTCCCACTGCCCACTCACCCTCCTCTCTGACCAGGAACAGTTTCAGCCCTTCTGAGTGACTCTTTCCCTTTGTGCCCTACTGGCTGCCTGCAGCCTCATTTTGTGGGTGCCGGGCGCACAAGTCCTTGCCTTCACTGGAGACCGAATTGCACTGAAGCATGGTTAACTGTGAACACTGGCAACTTTATTTCAAGAACTAGGGGAACTTCAACATTTGTGATCCTTCAGAGGAGTGTGGGCAGGACAGAGCAGGCCTCTGGCACCGAGGCTGCCTTTGGATGCGCAGGCATTGCCCCAGAAGGAAATGGTCATGGGAGACCGCTGCCTGCGCTGGATCCTCTTTGTCCTGCTCCTCAAGCGATTATTCCCCTTAGGAACTGCACCAGCTCCTGCAGCAGATTAAATAATTGCACCAGCTTCTGGTGTGGAAACGGGCAGGGCGTAAACGTGCCCGCCTGTGTTGGTGTTGGTCTTGGGCTCTCAGAGGGGGCTGAGGTGAAGACTGGCTGCGGCGCTGGAGAGGCTGTTACTGCTGGGCGTAGTCCCATCTGTACCAAGATCCAGTCGTAAAAGTGCTGCGTGGAGGTGTACACTCCGGGCTGGTGTGGTCTTGCGCAGCCTTTCCCCCAGCTGGTCACTCCAACAAGCCAGAAGTGGTCAGCATTGTTGTCTTTGCACACCAGGGGGCCACCACTGTCACCCTGCAGTGGAGGAGAGAGGAGTAAGGTAGTGTTGGGTGGCCACTGTCAGCGCTGTGGCTGGCTCCTTCTCTCTCACAGCACCTGCCAGAGCTGTGTTCACCGCACAGAAAGGCTCTGCTCAGGTGCTGGAGCCCATGGAACCTCGTCTGGGAGGGGATGGTGGGCCTGTGAGGTAGAGCTCTGTCTCATCTCTACACAGTGATCCTGGCTGCGTGGAAGACAGCTGTTCCGGGATTGGGATCTGGGCCTGAGAGCCGCCAAGAGCACTGGATGGGCTTTCTGGGCAGAGTCCCTGGCCTCTGGGGGACCGAGGGACACTGGGTAAGGACCTGCAGGTGGGGAAGGGAAGGTGAGCCCCAACAGCGGTGGGGACCCAGCGGTGGGAGGGTGACTCGCCATGCAAAGCACGCGCTGGTTTATGTTTGGGCAGTTGCGACAGGGCTGCCTGTGCTTCTGGGGCTTGACTTGTAGCACGCTCCTACCTGGCAGGTGTCGATGCCACCCTGCGGATAGCCAGCACACAAGTTGTGGGGGTGGATGCCCCCTGCGTACCACCGGCTGCTGTTACAGAGCTTTACATCGATGAGGCGGACCTTGGCCTCCTGCAGGACATCCGTTGATCCTCCAGCTGTGAGCACAGAAAGGAATTAGCACCCAGCAGCTCGTTGCCAGTTCTCCTCCCCTGCCTGGGTGAACCCCTTCCCTAGGGCTTGGCTTTGCGTCCTGAAGGCGTTCTACTGGTGTTTCCCTTCTGTCTCGCTTTGGGCAGCGGGTCAGGCCCATCTCTGCATGGGCATACGTCCCCACAGTCCTGCCTCTGGCTTTCACCTCTGCTGTCAGGAAGCCCAACCCGTCCTCCCCAATGGGCCAAGCTTGCACTCGGGACACAAGTAGTTTTTGGGAACTCACATCTTGCAGTCGTGGAACCCCAGCCGCTGACGTAACAGCTTTTCAGCTCCGACACTCTGAGCGAGGCATCGGGCACGCAGGCGAGCTGTATGTAGGAGCTGCACTGGACGGGCTGGTCCAATTCCAGCAACGCAATGTCGTTCCTCTCTGAGACGCTGCTGTAGTGCTCGTGAACCACGAGGCGCTTGATATTGCGGACTTGGACCTCAGGGCCCAGCTGAGTCAACTGGGTGGCCCCGATCACCACACGCCACATGGTGATGTGCCTGGAAGGCAGGAGGAAGGAGGGGTCAGAGGGAGCGTATCCATGTGCTGCAGCAGCCCAGCAGTTGCCTGCCTTCTGCTTCACACGGCAGAGAGGAAAGCAGGGCTGCGGAGGGTTCGCCTGCCCTAACGCGCCTCAGGCACAAGGAATGTCGAGGAATGGGGGGCTGCTAGGAAGCAGTGGGGCGAGCCCAGCCTTCTCCTGAGCAGTGTCTCCGCGGGGCTGGGGAGTGCCCAGCCATTGGGTGTACTGCAAGGGAAGGGGACGGGAGTAGCCCGTGGTGCTGTGCACGGGGCACCTGCTAGTGTGGTGGGGATATCCCCGTCCCCTGATCCTCCTTACCTGGCCTTGATGAAGCAGTGGGCCGCTGTGAGCACCCACTGTGGGCTGATAAGGGACCCTCCACATATATGCCCGGTGCCTGCTTTCCAGGGATCCTGGATGCTGACAATCCATGGCCACGCGCCTGGCTGGGCATCTGTGCCACCCACGACGCGTGACTTGCCGTACAGGGAAGCCATGGGCCGGATCCCGCAGGTCCCTCTGTAACCAGAAACTCATTAGTGCTCTGCTTGATGGCTCGCTGCTCTCCAGGCTGAAGGACAGCCGTCTTCCCTCCCCACAAGGCACTGCATGCGCAGCAGGGCCAGGGAACCCCATGGGGCCTGCAGCCATCTGCCTCCGTTTCTGCTTTAGCCCCATAGACGAGTTGTGCCAGCAGCCTGGGTGCTGGCAAGGATCTGAGGCTCTTACATGGGGTTTGGGAAGCTGTGGCGTAGCCACGGGGGCAAGCGGGCACCTTCCAGTGAACCCCGTCAGGGTTGCGCGAGCTCCCTGCCAGAGCCTGGGGCCCACTTACCCACAGCTCTCCCATGTGCTGCCGTTCACAGGCCAGCACAGGGCCAGCAGAACGAGAACGAGGAGCAACTTCATCGCTGCCAGCGACGGCACGTGACAGCTGCAAGAACCGAGGGCTTCTGACCACCAGTGCTGCAGCCGACGTAGTGCCCGCAGTACTCTCAGTGCCCACGGTGCCCTTCTACCCGGGGCTGATGTCACAGAGTCACTTGTTCTGCGCGCTGGGCGTGGTGGCCTCATGGGGGAAAGGGAGGCAGCATGGGGGGTTCCAAGCAGGAGGGGAAGCAGAAGCTGGGGTGGAACACCCCGGACAGACCCCCCGCTGAATGCTCTGCTTGCGGGATGAGGGTGTACAGGCCCCGTGGCAGGCAGCAGCGCCCGGCTGCGAGCATTGCCTGCTGACAGCTCGCGGGAACAACCGGTTCCTTCCCAAAACACATACACCAGAGAACATAACTAGTACAGGCAGTGTGCATGTGTCCGGGCGTTGAAGAGCCATTCTGGTTAGAGCTGTGGCACGCAAGCAGTGATGTGCAAGCCAAATAAGGCAGGCGTACCCAAGCCTCGTCAACCTTCCTGCACAAAGCCATCTAGGGGGACCTGGACAAGCTTGAGAAATGGGCCCATGTGAACCTCACAGAATCACAGAATCTCCTAGATTGCAAAAGACCTGTAGGATTGTCTAGTCCAATCATTAACCTAACACTGACTAGCCCACCACTAAACCATGTCCCTAAGCACTATTTATCTACATGACCCTTAAATACCTCCAGGGATGGGGACTCCACCACTGCCCTGGGTAACGCGTTCCAATGCCTGATGACCCTTTCAGTAAAGAAATTCTTCCTAATATCCAATCTAAACTTCCCTTGGCACAACTTGAAGCCATTTCCCTCTTGTTCTATCCCCTGTTACTTGACAGAACAGGTCGACTCCCACCTCTCTGCAACCTCCTTTCAGATGGTTGTAGAGAGCGATAAGGTCTCCCCTGAGCCTCCTTCTCTCCAGGCTAAACAGCGCCAGTTCCCTCAGCTGCTCCTCACAGGGCATGTGCTCCAGACCCCTCACCACTTTCATTGCCCTTCTCTGCACACGCTCTACCGCCTCAATGTCCTTCTTGTGCTGAGTGAGGGGCCCAAAACTGAACACAGTACTCAAGATGCGACCTCACCAGTGCCAAGTACAGGCGTAAAATCACCTCCCTGGTCCTACTGGCTACACTAGTCCTAATACAGGCCAGGATGCCGTTGGCCTTCTTGGCCACCTGGGCACGCTGCTGCCTCATGTCCAGCCAGCTATCAATCAACACCCCCAGGTCCCTCTCTGCTGAGCAGCTTTCCAGCCACTCCTCCTCAGGCCTGTACCATTGGCGGGGGTTGTTGTGGCCAAAGTGTAAGACCCGGCATTTGGCCTTATTGAAACTCATACAGTTTGCCCTGGCCCATCGATCTAGTCTGTCTAAATCCCTCTGCAGAGCCTCCCTACCCTCAGGCAGATCAACACTTCCACCCAGCTTGGTGTCCTCTGCAAACTTAGTGAGGGTGCACTCGATCCCCCTCATCCAGATCACTGATAAAGATATTAACGAGGACTGGCCCCAGTACTGAGCCCTGGGGGACACCACTCGTAGTTTCCTGGATCCTCCTTCTGGCCCTTCTTGTAGACGGGTGTCACATTGGCTAGTTTCCAATCTGCTGAGACCTCCCCAGTCAGCCAGGACTGCTGGAAAATGATGGCAAGTGGCTCGTGAGCACCTCCACCGGCTCTCTCAGAACTCTTGGGTGGATTCCATCCGGTCCCATAGACTTGTGTATGTCTGTGTGCTGCAGTAGGTCACTGACCATTTCTTCCTGGATTGCAGGGGGATCATCCTGCTCCCGGTCTCTATCTTCTAGCGCAGGGGGTTGGATCCTCAGAGTGCTACTGGTCCTACTACTAAAGACAGAGGCAAAGGCGGCATTAAGCACCTCAGCCTTTTGCTCATCCTTAGTCACCATGCTTCCCCCGGCATCTAATAGAGGATGGCTGCTCTCCCTGGCCCTTCTTTTGCTGCTACCGTATCTATAGAAACATTTCTTGTTGTCCTTTACAGCAGAAGCCAGATTAATTTCTAGCTGGGCTTTGGACTTTCTGATTTTCTCGCTGCATAGCCTCACAGCATCTCTGTAGTCCTCGTGTGTGGCCTGCCCTTTCTTCCAGAGGCCATAGACTCTCCCTTTTTTCCCTGAGCTGCAGCCAAAGCTCTCTGCTGAGCCAGGCCGGTCTTCTTTGCCGCCAGCATGACTTACAGCACATGGGGACGGTCTGTTGCTGCGCCTTTAAGACTTCCTTCTTAAAGAGCGTCCAGCCTTACTGGACTCCTACACCCTTCAGGACTGCCTGCCAAGGGACTCTGTCAAGCAGTCTCCTGAACAAGTCAAAGTCTGCCCTTCGGAAGTCCAGGGTGGCAGGTCTGCTGCCCCCCCACCTTACTTCTCTAAGAATGGAGAACCCAATTGTTTCATGATCGCTGTGCCCTAGTCGATCTCCCACCGTCACATCACCCACCAGTCCTTCTCTGCTCACAAAGAGCAGGTCCAGCAGGGCACCTTCCCTGGTAGGTTCACTCACCAGCTGAGTAAGGAAGCTGTCCTCGACACGCTCTACGAACCTCTGGGACTCTTCCCTCTCTGCTGTGTTGTATTTCCAGCAGACATCTGGGAAGTTGAAGTCCCCCACAAGAACAAGGGCAAGCGATCGTGAGACTTCTTCCAGCTGCTTGCAGAAAGTTACATCTACCTCTCTGTCCTGATTGGGTGGTCCATAACAGACCCCCACCACAACATCAGCCTTGTTGGCCTTCCCCCCGAGTCTGAGCCATAGACGCTCAACCGTATCATCGCTAGGATTGAGTTCTAAACATTCATAACAGTCCCCTAACATACAGGGCCACCCCACCACCTCTCCTTCCTTGTCTATCCTTTCTGAAGACCTTGTAGCCATTGATTGCGGCACTCCAGTCACACGAGGTGTCCCACCAAGTTTCTGTGATGGCTACTGTATCATAGTTTTCCTGGTGCAACATGGCTTCCTGTTTGTTGCCCATGCTACGTGCATTAGCATAGATGCACTTCAGCTGGGCTAACGTTCCTGACACTTCTTTGTGGGTGGAAGCCCTAGTTCCTACCTGACTGCTCTCAGGCTTTTCCATGGCTTCTAACCCATCAATAACCCTTCCATCTTTACTGCCCCGTGTATCTCCAGCCCCTACCTCCACTGAGACAGAATAGCAAGGGTCCTAGCTAGCTCGCCATCCTGCAAGGCCTGGCATGCTCCCCCTGGGCTTCTTTCTAGCAGGCCCAGTAACATCCCCTTCCCCCTTCCAATCTAGCTTAAAGCTTTTTCAGTGAGCCCTGCTGATTCTTGCCCCAGGATCCTTTTCCCCTTCTGAGACAGGTGCACCCCATCTGTTGCCAGTAGGCCCAGTGCCGTATAGACGTTCCCGTGATCAAAAAAACCAAAACTCCACCGATTGCTCCAGCCTCTGAGCCACGTGTTACTCAGCTCTACCTTCCTGTTCCTTTCCCTCCCTGCCCCTGAAAGGACTGAGGAAGAAAACTACCTGTGCACCAGAACCTTCAACCAGTCGTCCCAGTGCCCTGAAGTCCTTCTTAATTGCCTTAGGGCTTCCGTCCACAACCTCGTCACTTCCAAGTTGCATAACCAGCAGCGGACAATAAACCAGTACCAGACCAGGGAGTTTCCTGGTGATGTCCCTGCTGCGGGCCCCAGGGAGGCAGGAGACCTCCCGGTGGGACGCATCTGGTCAGCATATGGGGCCCTCTGTTCCCCTTAGAAGGGGATCACCCACAACAATTACCTTCCTTTTCTTTTAACAGCACAAGTCCTAATGCATGGGGCTGGCTGGCTCGCCCTTGGCAACCCCCTGGATGGGCCTTCCTCTGTGTCCCCATTCGCCTGGCCCTCAAGTTCCAGAGCCTCATACCTGTTGTGTACGGGCAAGTGGGGAGGTGAGGGAGGCTGGGGAGGGTTTCGCCTGCCTCCGTGAGCAGGGACCTCTTTCCATTCCTCCCCATCTCTTAAGTCCCCTCCTTCTGCCTGGTGGCAAGAGGGGAGGGATCCTCTGCTACTTGTGGAGCCTCAGCCTGCTCCCCTGGCCTCAGGGTGTGGCTCCACCAAGCTCTCTCTCTCTCTCTCTCTCTCACGCTCCCTGATACTCCCTAACCTTTCCACCTCCTCTTTCAGTTCTGCCACCAGGCTGAGCAGATCGTTCACCTGCTCACAGCGCACACAGCTGTTGTCTTTGCTGCCCTCCAGTACGAGGGACAGGCTCAGGCACTCCCTGCAGCCAGAGGCCTGCACGGCTGCATGTTGGTGTGGGAGCTGTGTCTGAGTCGCAACATTCCTTCTAGCAACAGCTTTTGGCCGAGCGGTAACCTCCCTCTTCTGGGAGGGCAATGACTACTGCTTTGCCTCTCAAAACAGGAGGGGGACCAGTTACTACCAATTGATCTCACCTCTTGAGCTGGCAGTGCTCTCAGCAGCCTGCCCGCACGGCCTTCTGCGCGACAGACGCCGGTCTGCCGCTCTGGCTCTGTGGGCTCTCTCCTGAGGGCTCCCGGGTGACCCCCTGGGTGACCCACACGCGCTGATTGCAGCTCGTTTAGACCTGCCTCCGGGGTGCTGGCTCTGCCCTCGCCGCACCAGCAGCCCGCACACATGCTGCCGGTTCTGGCCCAGGCACGACCCTCCTCCCGGCCTCCAAAGACTTCAAAACATCCCCAAAAAGCACCCTTTTCCGGCCCTTGCCACTGCAATTCCCTTGCCCAGTGTGGATTTACCTGCACTGGAGCTGGTCCCCTCAGCAAGTGACCGCTGGCGTGCTTACAGCTCGTTTAGAACCTCAGGAGGGTCAACAAGGCCAAGTACACGGAAATACAAGCAGAAGCTGGGCTCGGACACCCTGGACAGACCCCCACTGAATGCTCTGCCCCTCTGCCCCTCTACTGTGCTCTGGTGAGACCCCCCCCGGAGTACTGCATCCAGTTCTGGGGCCCTCAGCACAGCAAAGACATGGACCTGTTGGAGCAGGTCTAGAGGAGGGCCACGAAGATGATCAGAGGGCCGGAGCACCTCTGCTATGGGGACAGGCTGAAAGAGTTGGGATTGTTCAGCCTGGAGAAGGCTCCAGGGAGACCTTATAGCGGCCTTCCAGTACCTGAAGGGGGCCTAGAGGAGAGCTGGGGAAGGACTTTTTACAAGGGCATGTAGTGATAGGACGAGGGGGAATGGCTTCAAACTGGAAGAAGGTAGATTTTGGTTAGCTATTAGGAAGAAACGTTTCACTTTGAGGGTGCTAAGGCACTGGAACAGGTTGCCCAGAGAAGATGTGGAAGCTCCGTCCCTGGTGGAGTTTAAAGCCAGGCTGGATGGGGCTTTGAGCAACCTGGTCTAGTGGGAGGTGTCCCCTGCCTACGGCAGGGGGGTTGGAACGTGATGATCTTCAAGGTCCCATCCGACCTAAACCGTTCTATGTTTCTATGCTTCTAGATCCATGTCTCCTGGGCCATGAGATAGCCCGGTTCACTGGTGCATTGTACACACACACACAGACAGAGGGTTCCCCCCAGTAGTGGGCCTAAGCCACTTTGTGTTTGCAGCTGCTGTCCTCAAGACCTCTAGCCCCCTGTGGCCTGTGTTCCCCTTCTCCCACTGCCCACTCACCCTCCTCTCTGACCAGGAACAGTTTCAGCCCTTCTGAGTGACTCTTTCCCTTTGTGCCCTACTGGCTGCCTGCAGCCTCATTTTGTGGGTGCCGGGCGCACAAGTCCTTGCCTTCACTGGAGACCGAATTGCACTGAAGCATGGTTAACTGTGAACACTGGCAACTTTATTTCAAGAACTAGGGGAACTTCAACATTTGTGATCCTTCAGAGGAGTGTGGGCAGGACAGAGCAGGCCTCTGGCACCGAGGCTGCCTTTGGATGCGCAGGCATTGCCCCAGAAGGAAATGGTCATGGGAGACCGCTGCCTGCGCTGGATCCTCTTTGTCCTGCTCCTCAAGCGATTATTCCCCTTAGGAACTGCACCAGCTCCTGCAGCAGATTAAATAATTGCACCAGCTTCTGGTGTGGAAACGGGCAGGGCGTAAACGTGCCCGCCTGTGTTGGTGTTGGTCTTGGGCTCTCAGAGGGGGCTGAGGTGAAGACTGGCTGCGGCGCTGGAGTGGCTGTTACTGCTGGGCGTAGTCCCATCTGTACCAAGATCCAGTCGTAAAAGTGCTGCGTGGAGGTGTACACTCCGGGCTGGTGTGGTCTTGCGCAGCCTTTCCCCCAGCTGGTCACTCCAACAAGCCAGAAGTGGTCAGCATTGTTGTCTTTGCACACCAGGGGGCCACCACTGTCACCCTGCAGTGGAGGAGAGAGGAGTAAGGTAGTGTTGGGTGGCCACTGTCAGCGCTGTGGCTGGCTCCTTCTCTCTCACAGCACCTGCCAGAGCTGTGTTCACCGCACAGAAAGGCTCTTCTCAGGTGCTGGAGCCCATGGAACCTCGTCTGGGAGGGGATGGTGGGCCTGTGAGGTAGAGCTCTGTCTCATCTCTACACAGTGATCCTGGCTGCGTGGAAGACAGCTGTTCCGGGATTGGGATCTGGGCCTGAGAGCCGCCAAGAGCACTGGATGGGCTTTCTGGGCAGAGTCCCTGGCCTCTGGGGGACCGAGGGGCACTGGGTAAGGACCTGCAGGTGGGGAAGGGAAGGTGAGCCCCAACAGCGGTGGGGACCCAGCGGTGGGAGGGTGACTCGCCATGCAAAGCACGCGCTGGTTTATGTTTGGGCAGTTGCGACAGGGCTGCCTGTGCTTCTGGGGCTTGACTTGTAGCACGCTCCTACCTGGCAGGTGTCGATGCCACCCTGCGGATAGCCAGCACACAAGTTGTGGGTGTGGATGCCCCCTGCGTACCACCGGCTGCTGTTACAGAGCTTTACATCGATGAGGCGGACCTTGGCCTCCTGCAGGACATCCGTTGATCCTCCAGCTGTGAGCACAGAAAGGAATTAGCACCCAGCAGCTCGTTGCCAGTTCTCCTCCCCTGCCTGGGTGAACCCCTTCCCTAGGGCTTGGCTTTGCGTCCTGAAGGCGTTCTACTGGTGTTTCCCTTCTGTCTCGCTTTGGGCAGCGGGTCAGGCCCATCTCTGCATGGGCATACGTCCCCACAGTCTGCCTCTGGCTTTCACCTCTGCTGTCAGGAAGCCCAACCCGTCCTCCCCAATGGGCCAAGCTTGCACTCGGGACACAAGTAGTTTTTGGGAACTCACATCTTGCAGTCGTGGAACCCCAGCCGCTGACGTAACAGCTTTTCAGCTGTGGCACTGTGAGCGAGGCATCGGGCACGCAGGCGAGCTGTATGTAGGGGCTGCACTGGACGGGCTGGTCCAATTCCAGCAACGCAATGTCGTTCCTCTCTGAGACGCTGCTGTAGTGCTCGTGAACCACGAGGCGCTTGATATTGCGGACTTGGACCTCAGGGCCCAGCTGAGTCAACTGTGTGGCCCCGATCACCACACGCCACATGGTGATGTGCCTGGAAGGCAGGAGGAAGGAGGGGTCAGAGGGAGCGTATCCATGTGCTGCAGCAGCCCAGCAGTTGCCTGCCTTCTGCTTCACACGGCAGAGAGGAAAGCAGGGCTGCGGAGGGTTCGCCTGCCCTAACGCGCCTCAGGCACAAGGAATGTCGAGGAATGGGGGGCTGCTAGGAAGCAGTGGGGCGAGCCCAGCCTTCTCCTGAGCAGTGTCTCCGCGGGGCTGGGGAGTGCCCAGCCATTGGGTGTACTGCAAGGGAAGGGGACGGGAGTAGCCCGTGGTGCTGTGCACGGGGCACCTGCTAGTGTGGTGGGGATATCCCCGTCCCCTGATCCTCCTTACCTGGCCTTGATGAAGCAGTGGGCCGCTGTGAGCACCCACTGTGGGCTGATAAGGGACCCTCCACATATATGCCCGGTGCCTGCTTTCCAGGGATCCTGGATGCTGACAATCCATGGCCAGGCGCCTGGCTGGGCATCTGTGCCACCCACGACGCGTGACTTGCCGTACAGGGAAGCCATGGGCCGGATCCCGCAGGTCCCTCTGTAACCAGAAACTCATTAGTGCTCTGCTTGATGGCTCGCTGCTCTCCAGGCTGAAGGACAGCCGTCTTCCCTCCCCACAAGGCACTGCATGCGCAGCAGGGCCAGGGAACCCCATGGGGCCTGCAGCCATCTGCCTCCGTTTCTGCTTTAGCCCCATAGACGAGCTGTGCCAGCAGCCTGGGTGCTGGCAAGGATCTGAGGCTCCTACATGGGGTTTGGGAAGCTGTGGCGTAGCCACGGGGGCAAGCGGGCACCTTCCAGTGAACCCCGTCAGGGTTGCGCGAGCTCCCTGCCAGAGCCTGGGGCCACTTACCCACAGCTCTCCCATGTGCTGCCGTTCACAGGCCAGCACAGGGCCAGCAGAACGAGAACGAGGAGCAACTTCATCGCTGCCAGCGACGGCACGTGACAGCTGCAAGAACCGAGGGCTTCTGACCACCAGTGCTGCAGCCGACGTAGTGCCCGCAGTACTCTCAGTGCCCACGGTGCCCTTCTACCCGGGGCTGATGTCACAGAGTCACTTGTTCTGCGCGCTGGGCGTGGTGGCCTCATGGGGGAAAGGGAGGCAGCATGGGGGGGTTCCAAGCAGGAGGGGAAGCAGAAGCTGGGGTGGAACACCCCGGACAGACCCCCCGCTGAATGCTCTGCTTGCGGGATGAGGGTTGTACAGGCCCCGTGGCAGGCAGCAGCGCCCGGCTGCGAGCATTGCCTGCTGACAGCTCGCGGGAACAACCGGTTCCTTCCCAAAACACATACACCAGAGAACATAACTAGTACAGGCAGTGTGCATGTGTCTGGGCGTTGAAGAGCCATTCTGGTTAGAGCTGTGGCACGCAAGCAGTGATGTGCAAGCCAAATAAGGCAGGCGTACCCAAGCCTCGTCAACCTTCCTGCACAAAGCCATGCAGGGGGACCTGGACAAGCTTGAGAAATGGGCCCATGTGAACCTCACAGAATCACAGAATCTCCTAGATTGCAAAAGACCTGTAGGATTGTCTAGTCCAATCATTAACCTAACACTGACTAGCCCACCACTAAACCATGTCCCTAAGCACTATTTATCTACATGACCCTTAAATACCTCCAGGGATGGGGACTCCACCACTGCCCTGGGTAACGCGTTCCAATGCCTGATGACCTTTTCAGTAAAGAAATTCTTCCTAATATCCAATCTAAACTTCCCTTGGCACAACTTGAAGCCATTTCCTCTTGTTCTATCCCCTGTTACTTGACAGAACAGGTCGACTCCCACCTCTCTGCAACCTCCTTTCAGATGGTTGTAGAGAGCGATAAGGTCTCCCCCTGAGCCTCCTTCTCTCCAGGCTAAACAGCGCCAGTTCCCTCAGCTGCTCCTCACAGGGCATGTGCTCCAGACCCCTCACCACTTTCATTGCCCTTCTCTGCACACGCTCTACCGCCTCAATGTCCTTCTTGTGCTGAGTGAGGGGCCCAAACTGAACACAGTACTCAAGATGCGACCTCACCAGCGCCAAGTACAGGCGTAAAATCACCTCCCTGGTCCTACTGGCTACACTAGTCCTAATACAGGCCAGGATGCCGTTGGCCTTCTTGGCCACCTGGGCACGCTGCTGCCTCATGTCCAGCCAGCTATCAATCAACACCCCCAGGTCCCTCTCTGCTGAGCAGCTTTCCAGCCACTCCTCCTCAGGCCTGTACCATTGGCGGGGGTTGTTGTGGCCAAAGTGTAAGACCCGGCATTTGGCCTTACTGAAACTCATACAGTTTGCCCTGGCCCATCGATCTAGTCTGTCTAAATCCCTCTGCAGAGCCTCCCTACCCTCAGGCAGATCAACACTTCCACCCAGCTTGGTGTCCTCTGCAAACTTAGTGAGGGTGCACTCGATCCCCTCATCCAGATCACTGATAAAGATATTAACGAGGACTGGCCCCAGTACTGAGCCCTGGGGGACACCACTCGTAGTTTCCTGGATCCTCCTTCTGGCCCTTCTTGTAGACGGGTGTCACATTGGCTAGTTTCCAATCTGCTGAGACCTCCCCAGTCAGCCAGGACTGCTGGAAAATGATGGCAAGTGGCTCGTGAGCACCTCCACCGGCTCTCTCAGAACTCTTGGGTGGATTCCATCCGGTCCCATAGACTTGTGTATGTCTGTGTGCTGCAGTAGGTCACTGACCATTTCTTCCTGGATTGCAGGGGGATCATCCTGCTCCCGGTCTCTATCTTCTAGCGCAGGGGGTTGGATCCTCAGAGTGCTACTGGTCCTACTACTAAAGACAGAGGCAAAGGCGGCATTAAGCACCTCAGCCTTTTGCTCATCCTTAGTCACCATGCTTCCCCCCGGCATCTAATAGAGGATGGCTGCTCTCCCTGGCCCTTCTTTTGCTGCTACCGTATCTATAGAAACATTTCTTGTTGTCCTTTACAGCAGAAGCCAGATTAATTTCTAGCTGGGCTTTGGACTTTCTGATTTTCTCGCTGCATAGCCTCACAGCATCTCTGTAGTCCTCGTGTGTGGCCTGCCCTTTCTTCCAGAGGCCATAGACTCTCCCTTTTTCCCTGAGCTGCAGCCAAAGCTCTCTGCTGAGCCAGGCCGGTCTTCTTTGCCGCCAGCATGACTTACAGCACATGGGGACGGTCTGTTGCTGCGCCTTTAAGACTTCCTTCTTAAAGAGCGTCCAGCCTTACTGGACTCCTACACCCTTCAGGACTGCCTGCCAAGGGACTCTGTCAAGCAGTCTCCTGAACAAGTCAAAGTCTGCCCTTCGGAAGTCCAGGGTGGCAGGTCTGCTGCCCCCCCACCTTACTTCTCTAAGAATGGAGAACCCAATTGTTTCATGATCGCTGTGCCCTAGTCGATCTCCCACCGTCACATCACCCACCAGTCCTTCTCTGCTCACAAAGAGCAGGTCCAGCAGGGCACCTTCCCTGGTAGGTTCACTCACCAGCTGAGTAAGGAAGCTGTCCTCGACACGCTCTACGAACCTCTGGGACTCTTCCCTCTCTGCTGTGTTGTATTTCCAGCAGACATCTGGGAAGTTGAAGTCCCCCACAAGAACAAGGGCAAGCGATCGTGAGACTTCTTCCAGCTGCTTGCAGAAAGTTACATCTACCTCTCTGTCCTGATTGGGTGGTCCATAACAGACCCCCACCACAACATCAGCCTTGTTGGCCTTCCCCCCGAGTCTGAGCCATAGACGCTCAACCGTATCATCGCTAGGATTGAGTTCTAAACATTCATAACAGTCCCTAACATACAGGGCCACCCCACCACCTCTCCTTCCTTGTCTATCCTTTCTGAAGACCTTGTAGCCATTGATTGCGGCACTCCAGTCACACGAGGTGTCCCACCAAGTTTCTGTGATGGCTACTGTATCATAGTTTTCCTGGTGCAACATGGCTTCCTGTTTGTTGCCCATGCTACGTGCATTAGCATAGATGCACTTCAGCTGGGCTAACGTTCCTGACACTTCTTTGTGGGTGGAAGCCCTAGTTCCTACCTGACTGCTCTCAGGCTTTTCCATGGCTTCTAACCCATCAATAACCCTTCCATCTTTACTGCCCCGTGTATCTCCAGCCCCTACCTCCACTGAGACAGAATAGCAAGGGTCCTAGCTAGCTCGCCATCCTGCAAGGCCTGGCATGCTCCCCCTGGGCTTCTTTCTAGCAGGCCCAGTAACATCCCCTTCCCCCTTCCAATCTAGCTTAAAGCTTTTTCAGTGAGCCCTGCTGATTCTTGCCCCAGGATCCTTTTCCCCTTCTGAGACAGGTGCACCCCATCTGTTGCCAGTAGGCCCAGTGCCGTATAGACGTTCCCTGTGATCAAAAAAACCAAAACTCCACTGATTGCTCCAGCCTCTGAGCCACGTGTTACTCAGCTCTACCTTCCTGTTCCTTTCCCTCCCTGCCCCTGAAAGGACTGAGGAAGAAAACTACCTGTGCACCAGAACCTTCAACCAGTCGTCCCAGTGCCCTGAAGTCCTTCTTAATTGCCTTAGGGCTTCCGTCCACAACCTCGTCACTTCCAAGTTGCATAACCAGCAGCGGACAATAAACCAGTACCAGACCAGGGAGTTTCCTGGTGATGTCCCTGCTGCGGGCCCCAGGGAGGCAGGAGACCTCCCGGTGGGACGCATCTGGTCAGCATATGGGGCCCTCTGTTCCCCTTAGAAGGGGATCACCCACAACAATTACCTTCCTTTTCTTTTTAACAGCACAAGTCCTAATGCATGGGGCTGGCTGGCTCGCCCTTGGCAACCCCCTGGATGGGCCTTCCTCTGTGTCCCCATTCGCCTGGCCCTCAAGTTCCAGAGCCTCATACCTGTTGTGTACGGGCAAGTGGGGAGGTGAGGGAGGCTGGGGAGGGTTTCGCCTGCCTCCGTGAGCAGGGACCTCTTTCCATTCCTCCCCATCTCTTAGGTCCCCTCCCTTCTGCCTGGTGGCAAGAGGGGAGGGATCCTCTGCTACTTGTGGAGCCTCAGCCTGCTCCCCTGGCCTCAGGGTGTGGCTCCACCAAGCTCTCTCTCTCTCTCTCACGCTCCCTGATACTCCCTAACCTTTCCACCTCCTCTTTCAGTTCTGCCACCACGCTGAGCAGATCGTTCACCTGCTCACAGCGCACACAGCTGTTGTCTTTGCTGCCCTCCAGTACGAGGGACAGGCTCAGGCACTCCCTGCAGCCAGAGGCCTGCACGGCTGCATGTTGGTGTGGGAGCTGTGTCTGAGTCGCACCATTCCTTCTAGCAACAGCTTTTGGCCGAGCGGTAACCTCCCTCTTCTGGGAGGGCAATGACTACTGCTTTGCCTCTCAAACAGGAGGGGGACCAGTTACTACCAATTGATCTCACCTCTTGAGCTGGCAGTGCTCTCAGCAGCCTGCCCGCACGGCCTTCTGCGCGACAGACGCCGGTCTGCCGCTCTGGCTCTGTGGGCTCTCCTCCTGAGGGCTCCCGGGTGACCCCCTGGGTGACCCACACGCGCTGATTGCAGCTCGTTTAGACCTGCCGCCGGGGTGCTGGCTCTGCCCCTCGCCGCACCAGCAGCCCGCACACATGCTGCCGGTTCTGGCCCAGGCACGACCCTCCTCCCGGCCTCCAAAGACTTCAAAACATCCCCAAAAGCACCCTTTTCCGGCCCTTGCCACTGCAATTCCCTTGCCCAGTGTGGATTTACCTGCACTGGAGCTGGTCCCCTCAGCAAGTGACCGCTGGCGTGCTTACAGCTCGTTTAGAACCTCAGGAGGGTCAACAAGGCCAAGAACACGGAAATACAAGCAGAAGCTGGGCTCGGACACCCTGGACAGACCCCCACTGAATGCTCTGCCCCTCTGCCCCTCTACTGTGCTCTGGTGAGACCCCCCCCCGGAGTACTGCATCCAGTTCTGGGGCCCTCAGCACAGCAAAGACATGGACCTGTTGGAGCAGGTCTAGAGGAGGGCCACGAAGATGATCAGAGGGCCGGAGCACCTCTGCTATGGGGACAGGCTGAAAGAGTTGGGATTGTTCAGCCTGGAGAAGGCTCCAGGGAGACCTTATAGCGGCCTTCCAGTACCTGAAGGGGGCCTAGAGGAGAGCTGGGGAAGGACTTTTTACAAGGGCATGTAGTGATAGGACGAGGGGGAATGGCTTCAAACTGGAAGAAGGTAGATTTTGGTTAGCTATTAGGAAGAAACGTTTCACTTTGAGGGTGCTAAGGCACTGGAACAGGTTGCCCAGAGAAGATGTGGAAGCTCCGTCCCTGGTGGAGTTTAAAGCCAGGCTGGATGGGGCTTTGAGCAACCTGGTCTAGTGGGAGGTGTCCCTGCCTACGGCAGGGGGGTTGGAACGTGATGATCTTCAAGGTCCCATCCGACCTAAACCGTTCTATGTTTCTATGATTCTAGATCCATGTCTCCTGGGCCATGAGATAGCCCGGTTCACTGGTGCATTGTACACACACACACAGACAGAGGGTTCCCCCCAGTAGTGGGCCTAAGCCACTTTGTGTTTGCAGCTGCTGTCCTCAAGACCTCTAGCCCCCTGTGGCCTGTGTTCCCTTCTCCCACTGCCCACTCACCCTCCTCTCTGACCAGGAACAGTTTCAGCCCTTCTGAGTGACTCTTTCCCTTTGTGCCCTACTGGCTGCCTGCAGCCTCATTTTGTGGGTGCCGGGCGCACAAGTCCTTGCCTTCACTGGAGACCGAATTGCACTGAAGCATGGTTAACTGTGAACACTGGCAACTTTATTTCAAGAACTAGGGGAACTTCAACATTTGTGATCCTTCAGAGGAGCAAGGGCAGGACAGAGCAGGCCTCTGGCACCGAGGCTGCCTTTGGATGCGCAGGCATTGCCCCAGAAGGAAATGGTCATGGGAGACCGCTGCCTGCGCTGGATCCTCTTTGTCCTGCTCCTCAAGCGATTATTCCCCTTAGGAACTGCACCAGCTCCTGCAGCAGATTAAATAATTGCACCAGCTTCTGGTGTGGAAACGGGCAGGGCGTAAACGTGCCCGCCTGTGTTGGTGTTGGTCTTGGGCTCTCAGAGGGGGCTGAGGTGAAGACTGGCTGCGGCTCTGGAGTGGCTGTTACTGCTGGGCGTAGTCCCATCTGTACCAAGATCCAGTCGTAAAAGTGCTGCGTGGACGTGTACACTCCAGGCTGGTGTGGTCTTGCGCAGCCTTTCCCCCAGCTGGTCACTCCAACAAGCCAGAAGTGGTCAGCATTGTTGTCTTTGCACACCAGGGGGCCACCACTGTCACCCTGCAGTGGAGGAGAGAGGAGTAAGGTAGTGTTGGGTGGCCACTGTCAGCGCTGTGGCTGGCTCCTTCTCTCTCACAGCACCTGCCAGAGCTGTGTTCACTGCACAGAAAGGCTCTGCTCAGGTGCTGGAGCCCATGGAACCAGCACGTCTGGGAGGGGATGGTGGGCCTGTGAGGTAGAGCTCTGTCTCATCTCTACACAGTGATCCTGGCTGCGTGGAAGACAGCTGTTCCGGGATTGGGATCTGGGCCTGTGAGCTGCCAAGAGCACTGGTTGGGCTTTCTGGGCAGAGTCCCTGGCCTCTGGGGGACCGAGGGGCACTGGGTAGGGACCTGCAGGTGGGGAAGGGAAGGTGAGCCCCAACAGCGGTGGGGACCCAACGGTGGGAGGGTGACTCGCCATGCAAAGCACGCGCTGGTTTATGTTTGGGCAGTTGCGACAGGGCTGCCTGTGCTTCTGGGGCTTGACTTGTAGCACGCTCCTACCTGGCAGGTGTCGATGCCACCCTGCGGATAGCCAGCACACAAGTTGTGGGGGTGGATGTCCCCTGCGTACCACCGGCTGCTGTTACAGAGCTTTACATCGATGAGGCGGACCTTGGCCTCCTGCAGGACATCCGTTGATCCTTCAGCTGTGAGCACAGAAAGGAATTAGCACCCAGCAGCTCGTTGCCAGTTCTCCTCCCCTGCCTGGGTGAACCCCTTCCCTAGGGCTTGGCTTTGCGTCCTGAAGGCGTTCTACTGGTGTTTCCCTTCTGTCTCGCTTTGGGCAGCGGGTCAGGCCCGTCTCTGCATGGGCATACGTCCCCACAGCCTGCCTCTGGCTTTCACCTCTGCTGTCAGGAAGCCCAACCCGTCCTCCCCAATGGGCCAAGCTTGCACTCGGGACACAAGTAGTTTTTGGGAACTCACATCTTGCAGTCTTGGAACCCCAGCCGCTGACGTAACAGCTTTTCAGCTGTGACACTCTGAGCGAGGCATCGGGCACGCAGGCGAGCTGTATGTAGGAGCTGCAGTGGACGGGCTGGTCCAGTTCCAGCAACGCAATGTCGTTCCTCTCTGAGACGTTGCTGTAGTGCTCGTGAACCACGAGGCGCTTGATATTGCGGACTTGGACCTCAGGGCCCAGCTGAGTCAACTGGGTGGCCCCGATCACCACACGCCACTTGGTGATGTGCCTGGAAGGCAGGAGGAAGGAGCGGTCAGAGGGAGCGTATCCATGTGCTGCAGCAGCCCAGCAGTTGACTGCCTTCTGCTTCACACGGCAGAGAGGAAAGCAGGGCTGCGGAGGGTTCGCCTGCCCTAACGCGCCTCAGGCACAAGTAATGTCGAGGAATGGAGGGCTGCTAGGAAGCAGTGGGGCGAGCCCAGCCTTCTCCTGAGCAGTCTCTCCGCGGGGCTGGGGAGTGCCCAGCCATTGGGTGTACTGCAAGGGAAGGGGACGGGAGTAGCCCGTGGTGCTGTGCACGGGGCACCTGCTAGTGTGGTGGGGATATCCCCGTTCCCTGATGCTCCTTACCTGGCCTTGATGAAGCAGTGGGCCGCTGTGAGCACCCACTGTGGGCTGATGAGGGAGCCTCCGCATATATGCCCGGTGCCTGCTTTCCAGGGATCCTGGATGCTGACAATCCATGGCCAGGCGCCTGGCTGGGCATCTGTGCCACCCACGACGCGTGACTTGCCGTACAGGGAAGCCATGGGCCGGATCCCGCAGGTCCCTCTGTAACCAGAAACTCATTAGTGCTCTGCTTGATGGCTCGCTGCTCTCCAGGCTGAAGGACAGCCTTCTTCCCTCCCCACAAGGCGCTGCATGGGCAGCAGGGCCAGGGAACCCCGTGGGGCGTGCAGCCATCTGCCTCTGTTTCTGCTTTAGCCCCATAGATGAGTTGTGCCAGCAGCCTGGGTGCTGGCAAGGATCTGAGGCTCCTACATGGGGTTGGGAAGCTGTGGCGTAGCCACGGGGGCAAGCGGGGGCACCTTCCAGTGAACCCCGTCAGGGTTGCGCGAGCTCCCTGCCAGAGCCTGGGGCCACTTACCCACAGCTCTCCCATGTGCTGCCGTTCACAGGCCAGCACAGGGCCAGCAGAACGAGAACGAGGAGCAACTTCATCGCTGCCAGCGACGGCACGTGACAGCTGCAAGAACCGAGGGCTTCTGACCACCAGTGCAGCAGCCGGCGTAGTGCCCGCAGTACTCTCGGTGCCCACGGTGCCCTTCTACCCGGGGCTGATGTCACAGAGTCACTTGTTCTGCGCGCTGGGCGTGGTGGCCTCATGGGGGAAAGGGAGGCAGCATGGGGGGTTCCAAGCAGGAGGGGAAGCAGAAGCTGGGGTGGAACACCCCGGACAGACCCCCGCTGAATGCTCTGCTTGCGGGATGAGGGTGTGCAGGCCCCGTGGCAGGCAGCAGCGCCCGGCTGCGAGCATTGCCTGCTGACAGCTCGCGGGAACAACCCAAGTGTGGCTCACAGCCTCTTTGACAAGTTCACTGCCAGCCTGCTCTCTGCAGCTGTTTGCCACCGGTTCCTTCCCAAAACACATACACCAGAGAACATAACTAGTACAGGCAGTGTGCACGTGTCTGGGCGTTGAAGAGCCATTCTGGTTAGAGCTGTGGCACGCAAGCAGTGATGTGCAGGCCAAATAAGGCAGGCGTACCCGAGCCTTGTCAACCTTCCTGCACAAAGCCATGCAGGGGGGACCTGGACAAGCTCGAGAAATGGTCCGCTGTGAACCTCATGAGGTCCAACAAGGCCAAGGACGCGGTCCTGCATGTGGGTCGGGGCAACCCTCGTATCAATACAGATTGGGGGATGAAGGGATTGAGAGCAGCCCTGCCGAGGGGGTACTGTTGGATGAAAAGCGGGACATGAGCCAGCAAGGTGCGCTCACAGCCTGGAAAGCCAAGGGTGTCCTGGGCTGCATCAAAAGCAGTGCGGCCAGCAGGTCGAAGGAGTGGATTCTGCCCCTCTACTGCGCTCTGGTGAGACCCCACCTGGAGTACTGCATCCAGTTCTGGGGCCCTCAGCACAGCAAAGACATGGACCTGTTGGAGCAGGTCTAGAGGAGGGCCACGAAGACGATCAGAGGGCCGGAGCACCTCTGCTATGGGGACAGGCTGAGAGAGTTGGGATTGTTCAGCCTGGAGAAGGCTCCAGGGAGACCTTATAGCGGCCTTCCAGTACCTGAAGGGGGCCTAGAGGAGAGCTGGGGAAGGACTTTTTACAAGGGCATGTAGTGATAGGACGAGGGGGAATGGCTTCAAACTGGAAGAAGGTAGATTTTGGTTAGCTATTAGGAAGAAACTTTTCACTTTGAGGGTGCTAAGGCACTGGAACAGGTTGCCCAGAGAAGATGTGGAAGCTCCATCCCTGGTGGAGTTTAAAGCCAGGCTGGATGGGGCTTTGAGCAACCTGGTCTAGTGGGAGGTGTCCCTGCCTACGGCAGGGGGGTTGGAACGTGATGATCTTCAAGGTCCCATCCGACCTAAACCGTTCTATGTTTCTATGCTTCTAGATCCATGTCTCCTGGGCCATGAGATAGCCCGGTTCACTGGTGCATTGTACACACACACACAGACAGAGGGTTCCCCCCAGTAGTGGGCCTAAGCCACTTTGTGTTTGCAGCTGCTGTCCTCAAGACCTCTAGCCCCCTGTGGCCTGTGTTCCCTTCTCCCACTGCCCACTCACCCTCCTCTCTGACCAGGAACAGTTTCAGCCCTTCTGAGTGACTCTTTCCCTTTGTGCCCTACTGGCTGCCTGCAGCCTCATTTTGTGGGTGCCGGGCGCACAAGTCCTTGCCTTCACTGGAGACCGAATTGCACTGAAGCATGGTTAACTGTGAACACTGGCAACTTTATTTCAAGAACTAGGGGAACTTCAACATTTGTGATCCTTCAGAGGAGTGTGGGCAGGACAGAGCAGGCCTCTGGCACCGAGGCTGCCTTTGGATGCGCAGGCATTGCCCCAGAAGGAAATGGTCATGGGAGACCGCTGCCTGCGCTGGATCCTCTTTGTCCTGCTCCTCAAGCGATTATTCCCCTTAGGAACTGCACCAGCTCCTGCAGCAGATTAAATAATTGCACTAGCTTCTGGTGTGGAAACGGGCAGGGCGTAAACGTGCCCGCCTGTGTTGGTGTTGGTCTTGGGCTCTCAGAGGGGGCTGAGGTGAAGACTGGCTGCGGCGCTGGAGTGGCTGTTACTGCTGGGCGTAGTCCCATCTGTACCAAGATCCAGTCGTAAAAGTGCTGCGTGGAGGTGTACACTCCGGGCTGGTGTGGTCTTGCGCAGCCTTTCCCCCAGCTGGTCACTCCAACAAGCCAGAAGTGGTCAGCATTGTTGTCTTTGCACACCAGGGGGCCACCACTGTCACCCTGCAGTGGAGGAGAGAGGAGTAAGGTAGTGTTGGGTGGCCACTGTCAGCGCTGTGGCTGGCTCCTTCTCTCTCACAGCACCTGCCAGAGCTGTGTTCACCGCACAGAAAGGCTCTTCTCAGGTGCTGGAGCCCATGGAACCTCGTCTGGGAGGGGATGGTGGGCCTGTGAGGTAGAGCTCTGTCTCATCTCTACACAGTGATCCTGGCTGCGTGGAAGACAGCTGTTCCGGGATTGGGATCTGGGCCTGAGAGCCGCCAAGAGCACTGGATGG
Source organism: Pluvialis apricaria (assembly GCA_017639485.1). Taxonomy (NCBI): domain Eukaryota; kingdom Metazoa; phylum Chordata; class Aves; order Charadriiformes; family Charadriidae; genus Pluvialis; species Pluvialis apricaria. The sequence goes on from CM030008.1 coordinate 51,780,914, forward strand.
GCTTTCTGGGCAGAGTCCCTGGCCTCTGGGGGACCGAGGGACACTGGGTAAGGACCTGCAGGTGGGGAAGGGAAGGTGAGCCCCAACAGCGGTGGGGACCCAGCGGTGGGAGGGTGACTCGCCATGCAAAGCACGCGCTGGTTTATGTTTGGGCAGTTGCGACAGGGCTGCCTGTGCTTCTGGGGCTTGACTTGTAGCACGCTCCTACCTGGCAGGTGTCGATGCCACCCTGCGGATAGCCAGCACACAAGTTGTGGGTGTGGATGCCCCCTGCGTACCACCGGCTGCTGTTACAGAGCTTTACATCGATGAGGCGGACCTTGGCCTCCTGCAGGACATCCGTTGATCCTCCAGCTGTGAGCACAGAAAGGAATTAGCACCCAGCAGCTCGTTGCCAGTTCTCCTCCCCTGCCTGGGTGAACCCCTTCCCTAGGGCTTGGCTTTGCATCCTGAAGGCGTTCTACTGGTGTTTCCCTTCTGTCTCGCTTTGGGCAGCGGGTCAGGCCCGTCTCTGCATGGGCATACGTCCCCACAGCCTGCCTCTGGCTTTCACCTCTGCTGTCAGGAAGCCCAACCCGTCCTCCCCAATGGGCCAAGCTTGCACTCGGGACACAAGTAGTTTTTGGGAACTCACATCTTGCAGTCGTGGAACCCCAGCCGCTGACGTAACAGCTTTTCAGCTGTGGCACTGTGAGCGAGGCATCGGGCACGCAGGCGAGCTGTATGTAGGGGCTGCACTGGACGGGCTGGTCCAATTCCAGCAACGCAATGTCGTTCCTCTCTGAGACGCTGCTGTAGTGCTCGTGAACCACGAGGCGCTTGATATTGCGGACTTGGACCTCAGGGCCCAGCTGAGTCAACTGGGTGGCCCCGATCACCACACGCCACATGGTGATGTGCCTGGAAGGCAGGAGGAAGGAGCGGTCAGAGGGAGCGTATCCATGTGCTGCAGCAGCCCAGCAGTTGCCTGCCTTCTGCTTCACACGGCAGAGAGGAAAGCAGGGCTGCGGAGGGTTCGCCTGCCCTAACGCGCCTCAGGCACAAGGAATGTCGAGGAATGGGGGGCTGCTAGGAAGCAGTGGGGCGAGCCCAGCCTTCTCCTGAGCAGTGTCTCCGCGGGGCTGGGGAGTGCCCAGCCATTGGGTGTACTGCAAGGGAAGGGGACGGGAGTAGCCCGTGGTGCTGTGCACGGGGCACCTGCTAGTGTGGTGGGGATATCCCCGTCCCCTGATCCTCCTTACCTGGCCTTGATGAAGCAGTGGGCCGCTGTGAGCACCCACTGTGGGCTGATAAGGGACCCTCCACATATATGCCCGGTGCCTGCTTTCCAGGGATCCTGGATGCTGACAATCCATGGCCAGGCGCCTGGCTGGGCATCTGTGCCACCCACGACGCGTGACTTGCCGTACAGGGAAGCCATGGGCCGGATCCCGCAGGTCCCTCTGTAACCAGAAACTCATTAGTGCTCTGCTTGATGGCTCGCTGCTCTCCAGGCTGAAGGACAGCCGTCTTCCCTCCCCACAAGGCACTGCATGCGCAGCAGGGCCAGGGAACCCCATGGGGCCTGCAGCCATCTGCCTCCGTTTCTGCTTTAGCCCCATAGACGAGCTGTGCCAGCAGCCTGGGTGCTGGCAAGGATCTGAGGCTCCTACATGGGGTTTGGGAAGCTGTGGCGTAGCCACGGGGGCAAGCGGGCACCTTCCAGTGAACCCCGTCAGGGTTGCGCGAGCTCCCTGCCAGAGCCTGGGGCCACTTACCCACAGCTCTCCCATGTGCTGCCGTTCACAGGCCAGCACAGGGCCAGCAGAACGAGAACGAGGAGCAACTTCATCGCTGCCAGCGACGGCACGTGACAGCTGCAAGAACCGAGGGCTTCTGACCACCAGTGCAGCAGCCGACGTAGTGCCCGCAGTACTCTCAGTGCCCACGGTGCCCTTCTACCCGGGGCTGATGTCACAGAGTCACTTGTTCTGCGCGCTGGGCGTGGTGGCCTCATGGGGGAAAGGGAGGCAGCATGGGGGGTTCCAAGCAGGAGGGGAAGCAGAAGCTGGGGTGGAACACCCCGGACAGACCCCCCGCTGAATGCTCTGCTTGCGGGATGAGGGTGTACAGGCCCCGTGGCAGGCAGCAGCGCCCGGCTGCGAGCATTGCCTGCTGACAGCTCGCGGGAACAACCGGTTCCTTCCCAAAACACATACACCAGAGAACATAACTAGTACAGGCAGTGTGCATGTGTCTGGGCGTTGAAGAGCCATTCTGGTTAGAGCTGTGGCACGCAAGCAGTGATGTGCAAGCCAAATAAGGCAGGCGTACCCAAGCCTCGTCAACCTTCCTGCACAAAGCCATGCAGGGGGACCTGGACAAGCTTGAGAAATGGGCCCATGTGAACCTCACAGAATCACAGAATCTCCTAGATTGCAAAAGACCTGTAGGATTGTCTAGTCCAATCATTAACCTAACACTGACTAGCCCACCACTAAACCATGTCCCTAAGCACTATTTATCTACATGACCCTTAAATACCTCCAGGGATGGGGACTCCACCACTGCCCTGGGTAACGCGTTCCAATGCCTGATGACCCTTTCAGTAAAGAAATTCTTCCTAATATCCAATCTAAACTTCCCTTGGCACAACTTGAAGCCATTTCCTCTTGTTCTATCCCCTGTTACTTGACAGAACAGGTCGACTCCCACCTCTCTGCAACCTCCTTTCAGATGGTTGTAGAGAGCGATAAGGTCTCCCCTGAGCCTCCTTCTCTCCAGGCTAAACAGCGCCAGTTCCCTCAGCTGCTCCTCACAGGGCATGTGCTCCAGACCCCTCACCACTTTCATTGCCCTTCTCTGCACACGCTCTACCGCCTCAATGTCCTTCTTGTGCTGAGTGAGGGGCCCAAAACTGAACACAGTACTCAAGATGCGACCTCACCAGCGCCAAGTACAGGCGTAAAATCACCTCCCTGGTCCTACTGGCTACACTAGTCCTAATACAGGCCAGGATGCCGTTGGCCTTCTTGGCCACCTGGGCACGCTGCTGCCTCATGTCCAGCCAGCTATCAATCAACACCTCCAGGTCCCTCTCTGCTGAGCAGCTTTCCAGCCACTCCTCCTCAGGCCTGTACCATTGGCGGGGGTTGTTGTGGCCAAAGTGTAAGACCCGGCATTTGGCCTTACTGAAACTCATACAGTTTGCCCTGGCCCATCGATCTAGTCTGTCTAAATCCCTCTGCAGAGCCTCCCTACCCTCAGGCAGATCAACACTTCCACCCAGCTTGGTGTCCTCTGCAAACTTAGTGAGGGTGCACTCGATCCCCTCATCCAGATCACTGATAAAGATATTAACGAGGACTGGCCCCAGTACTGAGCCCTGGGGGACACCACTCGTAGTTTCCTGGATCCTCCTTCTGGCCCTTCTTGTAGACGGGTGTCACATTGGCTAGTTTCCAATCTGCTGAGACCTCCCCAGTCAGCCAGGACTGCTGGAAAATGATGGCAAGTGGCTCGTGAGCACCTCCACCGGCTCTCTCAGAACTCTTGGGTGGATTCCATCCGGTCCCATAGACTTGTGTATGTCTGTGTGCTGCAGTAGGTCACTGACCATTTCTTCCTGGATTGCAGGGGGATCATCCTGCTCCCGGTCTCTATCTTCTAGCGCAGGGGGTTGGATCCTCAGAGTGCTACTGGTCCTACTACTAAAGACAGAGGCAAAGGCGGCATTAAGCACCTCAGCCTTTTGCTCATCCTTAGTCACCATGCTTCCCCCGGCATCTAATAGAGGATGGCTGCTCTCCCTGGCCCTTCTTTTGCTGCTACCGTATCTATAGAAACATTTCTTGTTGTCCTTTACAGCAGAAGCCAGATTAATTTCTAGCTGGGCTTTGGACTTTCTGATTTTCTCGCTGCATAGCCTCACAGCATCTCTGTAGTCCTCGTGTGTGGCCTGCCCTTTCTTCCAGAGGCCATAGACTCTCCCTTTTTCCCTGAGCTGCAGCCAAAGCTCTCTGCTGAGCCAGGCCGGTCTTCTTTGCCGCCAGCATGACTTACAGCACATGGGGACGGTCTGTTGCTGCGCCTTTAAGACTTCCTTCTTAAAGAGCGTCCAGCCTTACTGGACTCCTACACCCTTCAGGACTGCCTGCCAAGGGACTCTGTCAAGCAGTCTCCTGAACAAGTCAAAGTCTGCCCTTCGGAAGTCCAGGGTGGCAGGTCTGCTGCCCCCCCACCTTACTTCTCTAAGAATGGAGAACCCAATTGTTTCATGATCGCTGTGCCCTAGTCGATCTCCCACCGTCACATCACCCACCAGTCCTTCTCTGCTCACAAAGAGCAGGTCCAGCAGGGCACCTTCCCTGGTAGGTTCACTCACCAGCTGAGTAAGGAAGCTGTCCTCGACACGCTCTACGAACCTCTGGGACTCTTCCCTCTCTGCTGTGTTGTATTTCCAGCAGACATCTGGGAAGTTGAAGTCCCCCACAAGAACAAGGGCAAGCGATCGTGAGACTGCTTCCAGCTGCTTGCAGAAAGTTACATCTACCTCTCTGTCCTGATTGGGTGGTCCATAACAGACCCCCACCACAACATCAGCCTTGTTGGCCTTCCCCCCGAGTCTGAGCCATAGACGCTCAACCGTATCATCGCTAGGATTGAGTTCTAAACATTCATAACAGTCCCTAACATACAGGGCCACCCCACCACCTCTCCTTCCTTGTCTATCCTTTCTGAAGACCTTGTAGCCATTGATTGCGGCACTCCAGTCACACGAGGTGTCCCACCAAGTTTCTGTGATGGCTACTGTATCATAGTTTTCCTGGTGCAACATGGCTTCCTGTTTGTTGCCCATGCTACGTGCATTAGCATAGATGCACTTCAGCTGGGCTAACGTTCCTGACACTTCTTTGTGGGTGGAAGCCCTAGTTCCTACCTGACTGCTCTCAGGCTTTTCCATGGCTTCTAACCCATCAATAACCCTTCCATCTTTACTGCCCCGTGTATCTCCAGCCCCTACCTCCACTGAGACAGAATAGCAAGGGTCCTAGCTAGCTCGCCATCCTGCAAGGCCTGGCATGCTCCCCCTGGGCTTCTTTCTAGCAGGCCCAGTAACATCCCCTTCCCCCTTCCAATCTAGCTTAAAGCTTTTTCAGTGAGCCCTGCTGATTCTTGCCCCAGGATCCTTTTCCCCTTCTGAGACAGGTGCACCCCATCTGTTGCCAGTAGGCCCAGTGCCGTATAGACGTTCCCGTGATCAAAAAAACCAAAACTCCACTGATTGCTCCAGCCTCTGAGCCACGTGTTACTCAGCTCTACCTTCCTGTTCCTTTCCCTCCCTGCCCCTGAAAGGACTGAGGAAGAAAACTACCTGTGCACCAGAACCTTCAACCAGTCGTCCCAGTGCCCTGAAGTCCTTCTTAATTGCCTTAGGGCTTCCGTCCACAACCTCGTCACTTCCAAGTTGCATAACCAGCAGCGGACAATAAACCAGTACCAGACCAGGGAGTTTCCTGGTGATGTCCCTGCTGCGGGCCCCAGGGAGGCAGGAGACCTCCCGGTGGGACGCATCTGGTCAGCATATGGGGCCCTCTGTTCCCCTTAGAAGGGGATCACCCACAACAATTACCTTCCTTTTCTTTTTAACAGCACAAGTCCTAATGCATGGGGCTGGCTGGCTCGCCCTTGGCAACCCCCTGGATGGGCCTTCCTCTGTGTCCCCATTCGCCTGGCCCTCAAGTTCCAGAGCCTCATACCTGTTGTGTACGGGCAAGTGGGGAGGTGAGGGAGGCTGGGGAGGGTTTCGCCTGCCTCCGTGAGCAGGGACCTCTTTCCATTCCTCCCCATCTCTTAAGTCCCCTCCTTCTGCCTGGTGGCAAGAGGGGAGGGATCCTCTGCTACTTGTGGAGCCTCAGCCTGCTCCCCTGGCCTCAGGGTGTGGCTCCACCAAGCTCTCTCTCTCTCTCTCTCTCTCACGCTCCCTGATACTCCCTAACCTTTCCACCTCCTCTTTCAGTTCTGCCACCACGCTGAGCAGATCGTTCACCTGCTCACAGCGCACACAGCTGTTGTCTTTGCTGCCCTCCAGTACGAGGGACAGGCTCAGGCACTCCCTGCAGCCAGAGGCCTGCACGGCTGCATGTTGGTGTGGGAGCTGTGTCTGAGTCGCAACATTCCTTCTAGCAACAGCTTTTGGCCGAGCGGTAACCTCCCTCTTCTGGGAGGGCAATGACTACTGCTTTGCCTCTCAAAACAGGAGGGGGACCAGTTACTACCAATTGATCTCACCTCTTGAGCTGGCAGTGCTCTCAGCAGCCTGCCCGCACGGCCTTCTGCGCGACAGACGCCGGTCTGCCGCTCTGGCTCTGTGGGCTCTCTCCTGAGGGCTCCCGGGTGACCCCCTGGGTGACCCACACGCGCTGATTGCAGCTCGTTTAGACCTGCCGCCGGGGTGCTGGCTCTGCCCTCGCCGCACCAGCAGCCCGCACACATGCTGCCGGTTCTGGCCCAGGCACGACCCTCCTCCCGGCCTCCAAAGACTTCAAAACATCCCCAAAAGCACCCTTTTCCGGCCCTTGCCACTGCAATTCCCTTGCCCAGTGTGGATTTACCTGCACTGGAGCTGGTCCCCTCAGCAAGTGACCGCTGGCGTGCTTACAGCTCGTTTAGAACCTCAGGAGGGTCAACAAGGCCAAGAACACGGAAATACAAGCAGAAGCTGGGCTCGGACACCCTGGACAGACCCCCACTGAATGCTCTGCCCCTCTGCCCCTCTACTGTGCTCTGGTGAGACCCCCCCCGGAGTACTGCATCCAGTTCTGGGGCCCTCAGCACAGCAAAGACATGGACCTGTTGGAGCAGGTCTAGAGGAGGGCCACGAAGATGATCAGAGGGCCGGAGCACCTCTGCTATGGGGACAGGCTGAAAGAGTTGGGATTGTTCAGCCTGGAGAAGGCTCCAGGGAGACCTTATAGCGGCCTTCCAGTACCTGAAGGGGGCCTAGAGGAGAGCTGGGGAAGGACTTTTTACAAGGGCATGTAGTGATAGGACGAGGGGGAATGGCTTCAAACTGGAAGAAGGTAGATTTTGGTTAGCTATTAGGAAGAAACGTTTCACTTTGAGGGTGCTAAGGCACTGGAACAGGTTGCCCAGAGAAGATGTGGAAGCTCCGTCCCTGGTGGAGTTTAAAGCCAGGCTGGATGGGGCTTTGAGCAACCTGGTCTAGTGGGAGGTGTCCCTGCCTACGGCAGGGGGGGTTGGAACGTGATGATCTTCAAGGTCCCATCCGACCTAAACCGTTCTATGTTTCTATGATTCTAGATCCATGTCTCCTGGGCCATGAGATAGCCCGGTTCACTGGTGCATTGTACACACACACACAGACAGAGGGTTCCCCCCAGTAGTGGGCCTAAGCCACTTTGTGTTTGCAGCTGCTGTCCTCAAGACCTCTAGCCCCCTGTGGCCTGTGTTCCCTTCTCCCACTGCCCACTCACCCTCCTCTCTGACCAGGAACAGTTTCAGCCCTTCTGAGTGACTCTTTCCCTTTGTGCCCTACTGGCTGCCTGCAGCCTCATTTTGTGGGTGCCGGGCGCACAAGTCCTTGCCTTCACTGGAGACCGAATTGCACTGAAGCATGGTTAACTGTGAACACTGGCAACTTTATTTCAAGAACTAGGGGAACTTCAACATTTGTGATCCTTCAGAGGAGCAAGGGCAGGACAGAGCAGGCCTCTGGCACCGAGGCTGCCTTTGGATGCGCAGGCATTGCCCCAGAAGGAAATGGTCATGGGAGACCGCTGCCTGCGCTGGATCCTCTTTGTCCTGCTCCTCAAGCGATTATTCCCCTTAGGAACTGCACCAGCTCCTGCAGCAGATTAAATAATTGCACCAGCTTCTGGTGTGGAAACGGGCAGGGCGTAAACGTGCCCGCCTGTGTTGGTGTTGGTCTTGGGCTCTCAGAGGGGGCTGAGGTGAAGACTGGCTGCGGCTCTGGAGTGGCTGTTACTGCTGGGCGTAGTCCCATCTGTACCAAGATCCAGTCGTAAAAGTGCTGCGTGGACGTGTACACTCCAGGCTGGTGTGGTCTTGCGCAGCCTTTCCCCCAGCTGGTCACTCCAACAAGCCAGAAGTGGTCAGCATTGTTGTCTTTGCACACCAGGGGGCCACCACTGTCACCCTGCAGTGGAGGAGAGAGGAGTAAGGTAGTGTTGGGTGGCCACTGTCAGCGCTGTGGCTGGCTCCTTCTCTCTCACAGCACCTGCCAGAGCTGTGTTCACTGCACAGAAAGGCTCTGCTCAGGTGCTGGAGCCCATGGAACCAGCACGTCTGGGAGGGGATGGTGGGCCTGTGAGGTAGAGCTCTGTCTCATCTCTACACAGTGATCCTGGCTGCGTGGAAGACAGCTGTTCCGGGATTGGGATCTGGGCCTGTGAGCTGCCAAGAGCACTGGTTGGGCTTTCTGGGCAGAGTCCCTGGCCTCTGGGGGACCGAGGGGCACTGGGTAGGGACCTGCAGGTGGGGAAGGGAAGGTGAGCCCCAACAGCGGTGGGGACCCAACGGTGGGAGGGTGACTCGCCATGCAAAGCACGCGCTGGTTTATGTTTGGGCAGTTGCGACAGGGCTGCCTGTGCTTCTGGGGCTTGACTTGTAGCACGCTCCTACCTGGCAGGTGTCGATGCCACCCTGCGGATAGCCAGCACACAAGTTGTGGGGGTGGATGTCCCCTGCGTACCACCGGCTGCTGTTACAGAGCTTTACATCGATGAGGCGGACCTTGGCCTCCTGCAGGACATCCGTTGATCCTTCAGCTGTGAGCACAGAAAGGAATTAGCACCCAGCAGCTCGTTGCCAGTTCTCCTCCCCTGCCTGGGTGAACCCCTTCCCTAGGGCTTGGCTTTGCGTCCTGAAGGCGTTCTACTGGTGTTTCCCTTCTGTCTCGCTTTGGGCAGCGGGTCAGGCCCGTCTCTGCATGGGCATACGTCCCCACAGCCTGCCTCTGGCTTTCACCTCTGCTGTCAGGAAGCCCAACCCGTCCTCCCCAATGGGCCAAGCTTGCACTCGGGACACAAGTAGTTTTTGGGAACTCACATCTTGCAGTCGTGGAACCCCAGCCGCTGACGTAACAGCTTTTCAGCTGTGACACTCTGAGCGAGGCATCGGGCACGCAGGCGAGCTGTATGTAGGAGCTGCAGTGGACGGGCTGGTCCAGTTCCAGCAACGCAATGTCGTTCCTCTCTGAGACGTTGCTGTAGTGCTCGTGAACCACGAGGCGCTTGATATTGCGGACTTGGACCTCAGGGCCCAGCTGAGTCAACTGGGTGGCCCCGATCACCACACGCCACTTGGTGATGTGCCTGGAAGGCAGGAGGAAGGAGCGGTCAGAGGGAGCGTATCCATGTGCTGCAGCAGCCCAGCAGTTGACTGCCTTCTGCTTCACACGGCAGAGAGGAAAGCAGGGCTGCGGAGGGTTCGCCTGCCCTAACGCGCCTCAGGCACAAGTAATGTCGAGGAATGGAGGGCTGCTAGGAAGCAGTGGGGCGAGCCCAGCCTTCTCCTGAGCAGTGTCTCCGCGGGGCTGGGGAGTGCCCAGCCATTGGGTGTACTGCAAGGGAAGGGGACGGGAGTAGCCCGTGGTGCTGTGCACGGGGCACCTGCTAGTGTGGTGGGGATATCCCCGTTCCCTGATGCTCCTTACCTGGCCTTGATGAAGCAGTGGGCCGCTGTGAGCACCCACTGTGGGCTGATGAGGGAGCCTCCGCATATATGCCCGGTGCCTGCTTTCCAGGGATCCTGGATGCTGACAATCCATGGCCAGGCGCCTGGCTGGGCATCTGTGCCACCCACGACGCGTGACTTGCCGTACAGGGAAGCCATGGGCCGGATCCCGCAGGTCCCTCTGTAACCAGAAACTCATTAGTGCTCTGCTTGATGGCTCGCTGCTCTCCAGGCTGAAGGACAGCCTTCTTCCCTCCCCACAAGGCGCTGCATGGGCAGCAGGGCCAGGGAACCCCGTGGGGCGTGCAGCCATCTGCCTCTGTTTCTGCTTTAGCCCCATAGATGAGTTGTGCCAGCAGCCTGGGTGCTGGCAAGGATCTGAGGCTCCTACATGGGGTTGGGAAGCTGTGGCGTAGCCACGGGGGCAAGCGGGCACCTTCCAGTGAACCCCGTCAGGGTTGCGCGAGCTCCCTGCCAGAGCCTGGGGCCACTTACCCACAGCTCTCCCATGTGCTGCCGTTCACAGGCCAGCACAGGGCCAGCAGAACGAGAACGAGGAGCAACTTCATCGCTGCCAGCGACGGCACGTGACAGCTGCAAGAACCGAGGGCTTCTGACCACCAGTGCAGCAGCCGGCGTAGTGCCCGCAGTACTCTCGGTGCCCACGGTGCCCTTCTACCCGGGGCTGATGTCACAGAGTCACTTGTTCTGCGCGCTGGGCGTGGTGGCCTCACGGGGGAAAGAGAGGCAGCATGGGGGGTTCCAAGCAGGAGGGGAAGCAGAAGCTGGGGTGGAACACCCCGGACAGACCCCCGCTGAATGCTCTGCTTGCGGGATGAGGGTGTGCAGGCCCCGTGGCAGGCAGCAGCGCCCGGCTGCGAGCATTGCCTGCTGACAGCTCGCGGGAACAACCCAAGTGTGGCTCACAGCCTCTTTGACAAGTTCACTGCCAGCCTGCTCTCTGCAGCTGTTTGCCACCGGTTCCTTCCCAAAACACATACACCAGAGAACATAACTAGTACAGGCAGTGTGCACGTGTCTGGGCGTTGAAGAGCCATTCTGGTTAGAGCTGTGGCACGCAAGCAGTGATGTGCAGGCCAAATAAGGCAGGCGTACCCGAGCCTTGTCAACCTTCCTGCACAAAGCCATGCAGGGGGACCTGGACAAGCTCGAGAAATGGTCCGCTGTGAACCTCATGAGGTCCAACAAGGCCAAGGACGCGGTCCTGCATGTGGGTCGGGGCAACCCTCGTATCAATACAGATTGGGGGATGAAGGGATTGAGAGCAGCCCTGCCGAGGGGGTACTGTTGGATGAAAAGCGGGACATGAGCCAGCAAGGTGCGCTCACAGCCTGGAAAGCCAAGGGTGTCCTGGGCTGCATCAAAAGCAGTGCGGCCAGCAGGTCGAAGGAGTGGATTCTGCCCCTCTACTGCGCTCTGGTGAGACCCCACCTGGAGTACTGCATCCAGTTCTGGGGCCCTCAGCACAGCAAAGACATGGACCTGTTGGAGCAGGTCTAGAGGAGGGCCACGAAGACGATCAGAGGGCCGGAGCACCTCTGCTATGGGGACAGGCTGAGAGAGTTGGGATTGTTCAGCCTGGAGAAGGCTCCAGGGAGACCTTATAGCGGCCTTCCAGTACCTGAAGGGGGCCTAGAGGAGAGCTGGGGAAGGACTTTTTACAAGGGCATGTAGTGATAGGACGAGGGGGAATGGCTTCAAACTGGAAGAAGGTAGATTTTGGTTAGCTATTAGGAAGAAACTTTTCACTTTGAGGGTGCTAAGGCACTGGAACAGGTTGCCCAGCGAAGATGTGGAAGCTCCATCCCTGGTGGAGTTTAAAGCCAGGCTGGATGGGGCTTTGAGCAACCTGGTCTAGTGGGAGGTGTCCCTGCCTACGGCAGGGGGGTTGGAACGTGATGATCTTCAAGGTCCCATCCGACCTAAACCGTTCTATGTTTCTATGCTTCTAGATCCATGTCTCCTGGGCCATGAGATAGCCCGGTTCACTGGTGCATTGTACACACACACACAGACAGAGGGTTCCCCCCAGTAGTGGGCCTAAGCCACTTTGTGTTTGCAGCTGCTGTCCTCAAGACCTCTAGCCCCCTGTGGCCTGTGTTCCCTTCTCCCACTGCCCACTCACCCTCCTCTCTGACCAGGAACAGTTTCAGCCCTTCTGAGTGACTCTTTCCCTTTGTGCCCTACTGGCTGCCTGCAGCCTCATTTTGTGGGTGCCGGGCGCACAAGTCCTTGCCTTCACTGGAGACCGAATTGCACTGAAGCATGGTTAACTGTGAACACTGGCAACTTTATTTCAAGAACTAGGGGAACTTCAACATTTGTGATCCTTCAGAGGAGCAAGGGCAGGACAGAGCAGGCCTCTGGCACCGAGGCTGCCTTTGGATGCGCAGGCATTGCCCCAGAAGGAAATGGTCATGGGAGACCGCTGCCTGCGCTGGATCCTCTTTGTCCTGCTCCTCAAGCGATTATTCCCCTTAGGAACTGCACCAGCTCCTGCAGCAGATTAAATAATTGCACCAGCTTCTGGTGTGGAAACGGGCAGGGCGTAAACGTGCCCGCCTGTGTTGGTGTTGGTCTTGGGCTCTCAGAGGGGGCTGAGGTGAAGACTGGCTGCGGCGCTGGAGTGGCTGTTACTGCTGGGCGTAGTCCCATCTGTACCAAGATCCAGTCGTAAAAGTGCTGCGTGGAGGTGTACACTCCGGGCTGGTGTGGTCTTGCGCAGCCTTTCCCCCAGCTGGTCACTCCAACAAGCCAGAAGTGGTCAGCATTGTTGTCTTTGCACACCAGGGGGCCACCACTGTCACCCTGCAGTGGAGGAGAGAGGAGTAAGGTAGTGTTGGGTGGCCACTGTCAGCGCTGTGGCTGGCTCCTTCTCTCTCACAGCACCTGCCAGAGCTGTGTTCACCGCACAGAAAGGCTCTGCTCAGGTGCTGGAGCCCATGGAACCTCGTCTGGGAGGGGATGGTGGGCCTGTGAGGTAGAGCTCTGTCTCATCTCTACACAGTGATCCTGGCTGCGTGGAAGACAGCTGTTCCGGGATTGGGATCTGGGCCTGTGAGCTGCCAAGAGCACTGGTTGGGCTTTCTGGGCAGAGTCCCTGGCCTCTGGGGGACCGAGGGACACTGGGTAAGGACCTGCAGGTGGGGAAGGGAAGGTGAGCCCCAACAGCGGTGGGGACCCAACGGTGGGAGGGTGACTCGCCATGCAAAGCACGCGCTGATTTATGTTTGGGCAGTTGCGACAGGGCTGCCTGTGCTTCTGGGGCTTGACTTGTAGCACGCTCCTACCTGGCAGGTGTCGATGCCACCCTGCGGATAGCCAGCACACAAGTTGTGGGGGTGGATGTCCCCTGCGTACCACCGGCTGCTGTTACAGAGCTTTACATCGATGAGGCGGACCTTGGCCTCCTGCAGGACATCCGTTGATCCTTCAGCTGTGAGCACAGAAAGGAATTAGCACCCAGCAGCTCGTTGCCAGTTCTCCTCCCCTGCCTGGGTGAACCCCTTCCCTAGGGCTTGGCTTTGCGTCCTGAAGGCGTTCTACTGGTGTTTCCCTTCTGTCTCGCTTTGGGCAGCGGGTCAGGCCCGTCTCTGCATGGGCATACGTCCCCACAGCCTGCCTCTGGCTTTCACCTCTGCTGTCAGGAAGCCCAACCCGTCCTCCCCAATGGGCCAAGCTTGCACTCGGGACACAAGTAGTTTTTGGGAACTCACATCTTGCAGTCTTGGAACCCCAGCCGCTGACGTAACAGCTTTTCAGCTGTGACACTCTGAGCGAGGCATCGGGCACGCAGGCGAGCTGTATGTAGGAGCTGCAGTGGACAGGCTGGTCCAGTTCCAGCAACGCAATGTCGTTCCTCTCTGAGACGTTGCTGTAGTGCTCGTGAACCACGAGGCGCTTGATATTGCGGACTTGGACCTCAGGGCCCAGCTGAGTCAACTGGGTGGCCCCGATCACCACACGCCACATGGTGATGTGCCTGGAAGGCAGGAGGAAGGAGCGGTCAGAGGGAGCGTATCCATGTGCTGCAGCAGCCCAGCAGTTGACTGCCTTCTGCTTCACAAGGCAGAGAGGAAAGCAGGGCTGCGGAGGGTTCGCCTGCCCTAACGCGCCTCAGGCACAAGTAATGTCGAGGAATGGGGGGCTGCTAGGAAGCAGTGGGGCGAGCCCAGCCTTCTCCTGAGCAGTCTCTCCGCGGGGCTGGGGAGTGCCCAGCCATTGGGTGTACTGCAAGGGAAGGGGACAGGAGTAGCCCGTGGTGCTGTGCACGGGGCACCTGCTAGTGTGGTGGGGATATCCCCGTCCCCTGATCCTCCTTACCTGGCCTTGATGAAGCAGTGGGCCGCTGTGAGCACCCACTGTGGGCTGATAAGGGACCCTCCACATATATGCCCGGTGCCTGCTTTCCAGGGATCCTGGATGCTGACAATCCATGGCCACGCGCCTGGCTGGGCATCTGTGCCACCCACGACGCGTGACTTGCCGTACAGGGAAGCCATGGGCCGGATCCCGCAGGTCCCTCTGTAACCAGAAACTCATTAGTGCTCTGCTTGATAGCTCGCTGCTCTCCAGGCTGAAGGACAGCCGTCTTCCCTCCCCACAAGGCACTGCATGGGCAGCAGGGCCAGGGAACCCCGTGGGGCGTGCAGCCATCCACCTCTGTTTCTGCTTTAGCCCCATAGATGAGTTGTGCCAGCAGCCTGGGTGCTGGCAAGGATCTGAGGCTCCTACATGGGGTTGGGAAGCTGTGGCGTAGCCACGGGGGCAAGCGGGCACCTTCCAGTGAACCCCGTCAGGGTTGCGCGAGCTCCCTGCCAGAGCCTGGGGCCACTTACCCACAGCTCTCCCATGTGCTGCCGTTCACAGGCCAGCACAGGGCCAGCAGAATGAGAACGAGGAGCAACTTCATCGCTGCCAGCGACGGCACGTGACAGCTGCAAGAACCGAGGGCTTCTGACCACCAGTGCTGCAGCCGACGTAGTGCCCGCAGTACTCTCGGTGCCCACGGTGCCCTTCTACCCGGGGCTGATGTCACAGAGTCGCTTGTTCTGCACGCTGGGCGTGGTGGCCTCATGGGGGAAAGGGAGGCAGCATGGGGGGTTCCAAGCAGGAGGGGAAGCAGAAGCTGGGGTGGAACACCCCGGACAGACCCCCGCTGAATGCTCTGCTTGCGGGATGAGGGTGTGCAGGCCCCGTGGCAGGCAGCAGCGCCCGGCTGCGAGCATTGCCTGCTGCCAGCTCGCGGGAACAACCCAAGTGTGGCTCACAGCCTCTTTGACAAGTTCACTGCCACCCTGCTCTCTGCAGCCGTTTGCCACCGGTTCCTTCCCAAAACACATACACCAGAGAACATAACTAGTACAGGCAGTGTGCACGTGTCTGGGCGTTGAAGAGCCATTCTGGTTAGAGCTGTGGCACGCAAGCAGTGATGTGCAAGCCAAATAAGGCAGGCGTACCCGAGCCTTGTCAACCTTCCTGCACAAAGCCATGCAGGGGGACCTGGACAAGCTCGAGAAATGGTCCGCTGTGAACCTCATGAGGTCCAACAAGGCCAAGGACGCGGTCCTGCATGTGGGTCGGGGCAACCCTCGTATCAATACAGATTGGGGGATGAAGGGATTGAGAGCAGCCCTGCCGAGGGGGTACTGTTGGATGAAAAGCGGGACATGAGCCAGCAAGGTGCGCTCACAGCCTGGAAAGCCAAGGGTGTCCTGGGCTGCATCAAAAGCAGTGCGGCCAGCAGGTCGAGGGAGTTGATTCTGCCCCTCTGCTGCGCTCTGGTGAGACCCCACCTGGAGTACTGCATCCAGTTCTGGGGCCCTCAGCACAGGAAAGACATGGACCTGTTGGAGCAGGTCTAGAGGAGGGCCACGAAGATGATCAGAGGGCCGGAGCACCTCTGCTATGGGGACAGGCTGAAAGAGTTGGGATTGTTCAGCCTGGAGAAGGCTCCAGGGAGACCTTATAGCGGCCTTCCAGTACCTGAAGGGGGCCTAGAGTAGAGCTGGGGAAGGACTTTTTACAAGGGTATGTAGTGATAGGATGAGGGGGAATGGCTTCAAACTGCAAGAAGGTAGATTTTGGTTAGATATTAGGAAGAAACTTTTCACTTTGAGGGTGGTGAGGCACTGGAACAAGTTGCCCAGAGAAGTTGTTGAGGCCCCATCCCTGGAGGTGTGTAAAGCCAGGCTTGATGGGGCTTTGAGCAACCTGGTCTAGTGGGAGGTGTCCTTGCCTACGGCAGGGGTGTATGTCCTTGCATACGGCAGGAATTCGATGATCTTCAAGGTCCCTTCCAATCTAATGATTCTGTGGTCATCCTGACCCACTTCAGACCCAAAAGGCAAATATCCAGACCGTCTTCTTCACTCTCAGCATGCCCTCAGCTTTCCAGAGGTGAGGTGGGAATGAGCCTCCTGGACCAGAACCAGCTTCTTGGGCAATGCTCACAAGTTCAGCAGTACAAGCGATAATTAAGAGATGTGAGCTTCACAACAGCTTTCTAGGTTTTACCGCCCCACTGTGGGGTTTCCAGCCACCGAGCAGGAAGAAGCAGTGCCGGTGTGCAGGGTTATGGCAAAATTTTGTACCCATCTTTGCCGCAACTGTCCTAATGGCAGACCAGCTCTGAATTGTGTAACGTGCCACGCTTCTTTCACAGAATGGTCAGGGTTGGAAGGGACCTCTGGAGATCACCTAGTCCAACCCCCCTCCCTGCTTTGCATAACCCTAAATCAAAACCAAACCCACTTATAGGGTGGGTAGGTGTATAGTCTGTTTGAGGAACTGAACATCCCCTCTTCTGAGCTCCCCACCATTAAAAACCCAAGCCCCCAGAGTAAGGGTGGTGGGTACACGATGCAGCTGAAAGGTGGTCCCTGCTAGATGCACAGGTGTGCTGTGGTACCCAAGAGTCACTGGCAAGACTCTGTAACCAAAATGAAAAGAGTAAGCTGCCTGACTCAGCCCAAGAAACTTTTCTGGCTGTAGTGCAATGGCATTTAAAACGAGCGCAAAGACTGTACCACAGCAGGTTTCTCTGGCCTCCAAAGCAGGGCAAGACCACCATCGTTTCAAAGGACACATCCAATGCTCTTCAGAGGATTTATTTTATTCGTGCTTGAGCAATACCAGTAAAAACAGTAATCTTGTAGCCAGTGAAACAAACACCAACAGAAATATTTAGGACTGCCTCACATGAGAAGAGACACACTAGTTAAACTCAGGCTTTATTTATAAGCTGAGGTTAGAATTATCTAAATTGGAAGGGACCTTTAAGATGATAGAGCCCTACCATAAGCAGAAGCCTAGAAAATGTATGTTCTTTCAACTACAGAAGAAAATAAACCAAAAAAAATTCTTCATGATGTAGTTTTACTCATCAGTGACTACTGAATGGATACAGGAATAGGTATGAATAAAAATGACACACTTTCAAATTTGGACAGTAGAAAAATGGCAGTGAGTATTCTTAAAAATACAAGTATTAAAAGGGCAAACACAAACAGCTTCAGAAATCAGTGTCCCAGGGAGCAAGAAATTCAGTAAAATCATGGTTGTGGATGAGACTGTACATGGCAAGACCATGCCCAAGGTGTTTATCACAGCCCGCCTCTTTGCAGGTGTCATGGTTTAACCCCAGCCGGCAACCAAGCACCACGCAGACACTCGCTCGCTCCCCCCCACCCTACAGACAGAAAGAATGGAACATTTTTGCAGCCTGGATTTAAGCAAACAGAGCTGAGTCCCTTCAAACTGTATGTAAAGCCCTTTGCTTTCTGGAAAAGAAAAGGTTTGATGTAATCCTGCAACAATACTACGATACTAAAAATATCGTGTGATTATTTGGGCAAAGAAATGACTGGAGAGGAAAAGGAACACCTATGAAAGGGGGTCACATAAATTAGGGACAGAATTAGGAAGCAAGCATCTCATGCATGAAATTCATGGATCAGAGACCAGCACATTAGCAAGGAGGACTCTTCAACAGCTCATTCTTTGGATGGATTCTGTGATGCTCAGCGACATCAGCTAGCTCCTGTTGAGACCAAATGTGGAAGAGAAAGGCTATCCTAAGAACCATATCTAGCCCAGTGTCCTGGTTTCGGCTGGGAAAGAGGTAATTTTCTTTCTAGCAAAAGGAGTCAGTAACACCCATTGTCTTTAGTTGTTGCTAAGTGATGTTTACACTCTTCAGGGACTTTTGTCAGCTTCCCATAGAAGCACAGATACTGTGCAATAATATACATACCTTACTTTAGGGTCTTTTACTGTTAATATGCATCTTACAGTAAAAGCAAACAAGCACATGATAAGGAAAAACAATTTAACACATGCTTTACATGTTGATTGCCACGGCTGAAGTTAGAAAGATTGGTGAGACCACAACAACATGGAAAAGGGGATCCAATCTGAACACATCTTCGTCTCCAACAAAACACCCATTTCTCCTGGTGAAGGGTCTGCCTCCCATTATTGCTGTTAATCACAGAAATCATATAATCCTCAAAATCATTAAAGCAGATCAACTAAATTTGTTTTGAGGATTACCGCAGTATTTTTGAGGCAGAAATCAGTTAACACAAACGCTAGAACTGGTGTTTCTCCACCGGAGTAGGTGCCACTAAACAGCTCCACCACCCCCCAGCCAGGCTGCCACTCCCACCCGCACCTGGGACCACCTCACCCCTCAAACCAGTGAAACCCTGGCCAAGCTCGATGGAGCACCAGTTTGGGGCAAGCAGAGATTCATTCGCCCGCTGCCCCTGGCAGGAAAAGCAACCCCACCCCAGATGTCACACTGTGACATCCACCCTCGCCTCTAGACGGACTACAGTTGGCCTCCCACTGGACACCAAAGAGCTGCCGTGTCACCAGGGGGTGTGGAGCCAGGGCAAGTGGAAAAATGGGACCACTGCCCTGGGCACGGGTGCTGTAACCCTCCAGGGGGGGTGGGCAGCCCTGCACACTGCGGCAAGCAGGGCTGGAGCCCACAGCCCCCCAGCTCCACCCAAAAGGGGTGAAAAGGCCGTTTACAGACCCTTGCACCCTTGGCCAAGGACTGCGCCCCATGCTACCCACGTGTTTCACCTGCCAACAAGTTTTAAAAAAGCAGCACCAAGCACAGTGTGTATTAAACCAGTCTTTATTTCTCTCACAGCACAGAAGGACTGAGGTTACGACCATTCCGTGGCAGTGCCAACCCACTCAGTAGCCTGGGCTGTGGGAGCTGCTGACCAGTCCTCGGTGGCAGGCTGGGCGCTCCAGTCCTCTGCAATTATAAAGACAACAACGCTTAGTGCGCCCCGGCTCTTCCCCACCCACTACGACACATACCCCACTTCCCACAGACGTCCCCCAAACTGACCAGTGGGGAACTGCTGGATGGGCACAGATGGGACCTGCACTCCCTCAGACCAATCTGCAACCTCAGGCTGAGGAGGAGCGGTGAATTCAGGAGCTGGGGCCGTCCATTCGGTCTGGAACTCCTCCTTCGTAACTGCTTTCTCAGCAGCAGCCTGCTCCTCTTTTTCGATCTGCAACGGAAAAGCACAGCCTAAGTCTCCCAGAAACACCTCACCACCCTTCACTATCTATCACATACCAGACAATATGCACCAACCAACAACAGACAAGACTAATTAACCACCACCTAAAGTGCGAAGCGTATTTATCTTGGCAAGACCTCTCCTCAACAGCAGGCATGCAGGAGCACGGGGCAGGAGCACAAGCAGGACATCTCACACAGCCACGCTTCCTTCCAGAGGTCTCCTACCTCCTCGGGATCCCTGTAGAAGTACAAGTCAGGCATGACTTCCCACGGGTGCTCACGGGAGATGGTGCCACGCATGCGCAGGACCTCCCGAGCCAGCATCCACCACATCAGACCCACTGAATGGGCTCCCTGGAACAGAAGAAAAGTACGTAAGATTTCCTGTAAAGCTAAACCTTTGAAAACACCTTTTTTCTTTGAAAGAGCAAAAGACTTATTTGCACTCAATCCAAGGTTCTTGCTTGGCAAGAGAAAGGCGTTACTTGCTAACGCCCAGACTTAATGTACTCGGACTCAGGAAAATGCAACTTTTGGAGTTCCCAGTAACATTCTCAGGTTGCTGCAGGAATCGCAGCGCACTTTAATCACCAGCATCTGAATTTCCTGTATACAGCACAGCCTGAAGCAATTCTCCTGCTACAGAGTTTCATACTGCCCACTCCCCCACGTCAATCTTGTCCAAAAGACAGGGATTGCGCTCATCACATATGCTAGAATGAAGAAACAGAAAACTCGACCAAACGAGCAAATCTTACACACATGCTCAGATTCGACTGGCATTTGTTTTGGTGAATGACAACATGTAGATAGAGATCAAAGATAGCTTCCCATGTCCCTAGACGTCACTTATCAGGTGGTTTCTGGCAAGGTAACATTTCAGAGCAGCTTCCTCATCAGTTCACTTCATCTTTCATTCATATTCATAAACTGTGGCAAGAATGACTATCAAACTCCACTCATTGGGACACAAAGACCCTCATGGCGTCAGCGAAAGTCCTGCCAGGTTACTATAGCACACGTCCTACACTTGAGAGTTCCTTGGCCAGAAACCGGCCTCAGCTCCAAGCTCCAACTGTGTGCAGCTCATCACCCCCTCCCCTGTTGCCTGCTAGCTTGTGAGAGGCTTTAATTAGCTTGTCACCCCAGGAGACGTGTGAGATACAAGCCAACCCTCCCCTGCAAAAAGCATCCATCTTGCAACCTAGGGCATGCTCTGGAGGAAGCAGCTTTGAATGCTACAACAAAGCCATTACCTTGTTGTTGCAAGGAATAGCAATATCCACGTAGCGCAGCGGGGAGTCGGTGTTGCACAGAGCAATGGTGGGGATGTTGACGTAAGATGCCTCTGTCAGTGGCTGATGATCAGCCCGGGGGTCTGTAACAACCAGGAGTCGTGGCTCACGGAAAGCCGCTTGGATCTGATTCGTGAAGGTACCAGGGGTGAAACGTCCAGCAATAGGCGTAGCCCCAGTAGCAGCAGCAAACTTCAGAACGGCACGCTGCAAAACGGACCACAGAAGAGGTGAAGCAGAACTGCATTTCAACCGAATCACCCAGGTATGCCATCAGTTAATGCGCAGGAAATTTAACTGAACTATTTGTTTCAATTCCTGTGAAATCAGGGCTCACCAACAGCTCTGCATTCAGAATGAGAAAAAACAAAATTGCTTTTAAAAATAGCTACACCAACACCAGGAGTGAAAAAGATCATATCCACCAGCAGAGCAAGAAGTCTGCATACAGAAGAAAAATGGTTTTTTTTTTCCCCCAAACTTAGTTGCAAGCTCTACTCAAAAGTCTCAAATCAAAGACAATTTTCTTCCATTATTTCTATATCCTTTCATTATCCAGTAGCATTAATTTCAGGGACTACAGGAAAAGCTGAGTAGTAAATATACACAAACTGTAGCTGTGTCCATTAAAATTGCAGTTGGCAGTTCTTACTCACAACAGCTTTTAACTTCTCAGGCATCAGAGAGCTGGGCATGTGGCAGGGCCTACTATCAAACTCCATTCATAGAGGGAGCTCCTCTCCTGGCGTTAGCGAAAACCCTGCCATCGGGTTTGCTGTAGCACACTTCCGACACTTGAGAGCTCATTGGCCAGAAACTGACCTCGGCACCAAGCTTTAACAGTGTGCAGGTCAAGTCCGTAGGAACCCAAGCTTTTCCTTTGTAAATCCACCCCATGTCATTCATAATCTTCCTGTGTGCTTGTGGCACCACCTGCACTACTCCAATGATATTAAGCTCGCGGATAAACTTCAGTGGCTAATTAGGTTTTATAAGGTTGTGTCTCCTTCTATGACAGAATTTATTTGCTAAAAATCTATAGAGCTAGAATTAAAAATATATTAGTTACGATACCTTGCTCAGTAACAGAATAAATGGTTTCTTTGAAAACTTTTGTATCAGGCACTTATTGTGTATGCCAGAAATCCAACAGGAAGTACCCAAAGAAGGATATGAAAGAAAAACAAGCTATCAAAGACCCTGAAACCACAGAAATGGGGGGGTGGGTTTCAACTGATGTCTTCTAAGCTGCAAGTGCAACACAAGAAACATGCTTCCAAAAAAGTGTTCCTAGAGCCAAACTTTGTGTTACTCCCTTTTATCATCAAACTGCCACTGGCAGACAGTGATGCATGGCAAGACAGTCCTGCTCCCAAGACTGCAGGCCTTGTGACCAACAAACATCCATACCTGTCCAGTATTTCTAGAAGAAATGACGCTCACATCAGCTGGGTTCTCAATGGCAACAATGGCACGGGCTGCCAGGAGGAGCTTTTCCCAGGTCCTCTTCAGATTAATGATGTAAATACCTATTGGTGACAAAAGGCTTTAACGCAACCGGCAAATACAAGATCTTAAGAGGATCACACTCTTCTGCCATTAAACTTGTCACATGGCTCTGGTTATTCCAAAATTCTAGTTAGTGGAAAACTATTCCAAGGAAAATCCCTTCATATGGTTTTAATGTCGCACACTTCCAGCCCCAATCAACACGAACCAGGGCCTGGGATGAGCTTCAGACTTTTAAGAAAGTACAACTCAGACTGTTCTGGGCTCCCCGGTTCAAGAAGGACAGGGAACTGCTGGAGAGGGTCCAACAGAGGGCTACAAAGATCATTAGAGGATTGGAGCATCTTTCTTATGAGGAAAGGCTCAGGGACTTGGGGCTTTTTAGTCTAGAGAAAAGACGACTGAGGGGGGATCTTATCAATACTTATAAGTACTTAAGGGGAGGGTGCCAGGTAGATGAGAATAGTCTTTTTTCTGTGGTGCCCAGTGACAAGACTGGAGGTAACGGGCACAAACTTGAGCACAGGAAGTTCCATCTCAACAGGAGAAGGAACTTCTTTCCTTTGACGGTGGCAGAGCACTGGCACAGGCTGCCCAGAGAGGTTGTGGAGTCTCCCACACTGGAGACATTCAAAACCCGCCTGGACGCCGTCCTGTGCAACCTGCTGTAGGTGTCCCTGCTGTGGCAGGGGGGTTGACTTAGATGATCTCCAGAGGTCCCTTCCAACCCTGACCATTCTGTGATACTGAAGAACAATGCAAAGAAACACCAGAAATCACTACTGAGACATTAGAACAATTTTGTTATTATAGTTAAGAACCAGCAGAAGTGCTCAAGTCCAGCTGCGATTGATTTACCAAGTTCTGAAACGCCTATTTCATCCCACTTCTCTGAGTAACATGATTCAATCACGTAAGACGTCTGCACCTTTCTGGCCATGGAGAAACTGCTAGGGAGCTCAAGCATTAGCACTTTCCTGCTTTCCTCAGCTATGCCCGCAAAATCCCCGCTGCCCACCCAGGGCCACCCAATCCTACGGGTTTACCATCGCTTTTCCTTTTGTAAATATACTGCTCCATCTGAAAGTCAAGGTTGGTGCCTCCCAGGTGGGTGCCGGCAGCGAGGAATTTGAGGACATCCTCCTCCTTCATCTGCAGGACATCGAGACCTCCGGACATTGTGGGATTTCCCTTTGGAAGCGACGACAGGGAACCTGCGGGCACAAGCAGCCGGCTCAGCCAGGCAGGGGCTCCCACCTCCCTCCGCCACACGAGGGCCCGGCCCAACGCGCCCGCCGGGAGCCCCAGCCGCCATCTTGGCCGCGCCGGCCGCCTCTTCCTCTTCCCCCCCCCTCCCGCCACCGCCACCGCCACCCGGCAGGCCTCGGCCTTCCCCGCCGCCTTGCCGGCTCCGGGCGGCCGGCACGGCGGAGGGGCGCGCTGGGGCCCGTCACCAGCGCCGCGGGGCGCAGGCACCGCCGCCCCCGAGCCCCGGCCCGCACTCACGCTGACAACGCCGTGTGGAGGCCTGGGCGGGCGCGGAACGAAAAGGAAGGCAGGCGCCACGTGACCTCTATATATAGCCTCCCCGGCCAATGGGGAGCGGCGGGGAGGGCGAGGCTCCGCCCCTTGCTCAGGTAGGCGGGTGTCTCGCGACCGGGGGGCGGGGCCGGGCCGCAGCGCGCCAACGCTCCGCCCCGCGGCGCCGGCGCCGGCGCGGGAATTAGAATCGCGGGATCGTAATTGGGGTTGGGAAAGTCCAACCGCAAACCGGACACTGCCGCGTCCGCCAGGCCCGTGCCTGGGGTAACGCAGGGCGGAACGCAGCCCTGGAGAGACGGTGGCACGCTCTGTCTGAGGGCCGAAGGCAGGAGGAGAGCGTAACATATATATATATATATGTATAAAAGCTATAAGGTAACTGTGGAAACATAAGTATATGATCTACACCAACAGTGTCAGGACATCAGGCCGCATCTGGAAATCCAAGGATCAATAATTCGTATTTCACACACAGCCTTATACGAGCCTCAACCAAGTTAAAGTTTTGCTTAACAGCCAGGAGGCGCATCCTGATAAGCTCTGGGTACACCCTCTGTCAGCTGTTCACGTATACAATGAAAACCTTAACTGGGAGCTGAAATAACGGCAGTTTTTCTAACAAAAAAAAACCTTCAGCATGAGCAGTGTCTGAAGGGTTTTAAGGTTTGTGTCATCTGGGATTGGGTAAGATGGTGTGGGGTTTTTTTTGTCTGTTTGCTTTTAAGAAGCAGCAGAAAGTGATCAGGCTTCCCATGCTCTTTCTCCTCTTCTCTGTCACGTTCAGGGAGCGGACGCAGGCCTGGGAGCTGGAGGTTCTTAGGAAAAAGAAAAGTAGTGATATTTACCTTGTGGTGCTCGCTATCATCTGGATCTGGATAAATTTCTGGGCGGTTGTCCTGGTTTGAGCCACACAGGACTAATTTCTCTTCTAATACTTGGGAAGACTGCACTTTTAGAAGACTCCGGTGTCTGAATTTGTGAAAATATTTACTTTATAACCAGCTATGGTGTGTGGGTTTCAAGGTCTCAGTGTTTTCGCACTCGCCAGGTGCAAAAATGGGGATGAGGAGCAAGACCTGAGCACTTGACCCAAGCTGGCCAACAGGATTATTTCATACCATGAACGCCACATTCAATATAAGTTAGAAAGTTTGCTGCGAAGTTGTCTCTCTCCCTTGATGGTTGCCATCCTGAGAACGTCATGCCTCTGTGCCGGACCCCTGAGGCCTTCCCTTCCTCCTGAAGCTGTAGTGCTCGCAGTGTCCAACATTTACTGTCCCCGGCTGGGAGTGTACAGCTTCCTACTGATAGAATTGGTTGAGTATAGTTTGCATATTCTGTATTGGTATCAGGATCAATATTGGCTCTTTAGTGCTATTAATGTTAATTATCTAATCTTATTCTATTAAATCTGTTCATACTTCAACCCCCGGGTTTCCTTGTTTTAACCCCGATTCCCCTTCCCGGGTCGGGAGGGGTCATCAGGTGAGAGAACAATTGTCTAAAAAACAATAAATCGTTATGGGTTTCTCAAACCGTAACGGCAGTGCCGGCACCACTGCCAGTGCCTTCTGCAAGTCCTAATCCATGTTCATGCCTTTCTAATAACAGTGCTCCTTTAGTTTCCCCTCATCTGTTTTAACCTAATTATGACTACGTCAGCGTGGCTGGGCATGGAGCCTCCCGATGGCCCCTTCGCAGGGACCGCGCACTGAGTTGCTCTGGAGGAGCTGTGCTGGGTTTGGGTGGGGTAGAGTTAATTTTCTTTGTAGTAGGTAGTATGGGGCCGCGTTTTGGATTTGTGCTGGAAACACTGTTGATAGCACAGGGATGTTTTGGTTATTGCTGAGCAGCGCTTGCACAGAGTCAAGGCCTTCTCTGCTCCTCACTCCGTCCCACCAGCGAGTAGGCTGGGGGTGCACAAGAAGCTGGGAGGGGACACAGCCGGGACAGCTGACTCCAACTGACCAAAGGGATATTCCATACCATATGGCATCATGCTCAGCATATAAATCTGGGGGAAGAAGAAGGAAGGGGGGGACGTTTGGAGTGATGATGTTTGTCTACCCAAATAACCGTTACGTGTGATGGAGCCCTGCTCTCCTGTGGATGGCTGAACACCTGCCTGCTGATTGTTAGTAGTGAACGAACTCCTTATTTTGCTTTATTTGTGTGCTCAGTTTTTGTTTTACCTATCAAACTGTCTTTATCTCAACCCATGAGCTTTCTCAACTTTTACCCTTCTGATTCTCTCCCCCATCCCACTGCGGTGAAGTGGGTGAGCAGCTGTGTGGTGCTTAGTTGCCGGCTGGTGTTAAACCACGACAAGGAGATTATTTAAGTAGCAGGTTACAACATCACCTCACCTATCTTCTTTTTCTTCCTGCCAAATGAGCCCTTGGCCTGTTCTGGTGAGCAGCAGTTTGTGCATTTACTGTCAGCTGCTTCCCATCGTTCCCACAAAACTTCAACCTGCAAGTCAGGAGCTGGCTCTCGCGCTCTTCTTTTATGTATGCTTGTTAGATGAGCTTAATTAGCAAGATTACCAGACCAACTGTAGGATATTCTTTAAGAGAACAATTCCCACATTTGCCACGTGGTGGTGACAAAGGTAGGTAAAATGAAACTCAGCAAATAGGTGGGCTCTCAGCAAGAACATGAACGAGTACGCAGGTCCCTGATGGGATTATAGAGCTTTGTTGCAGTTTTGGTAAGTGCGGTGTTGACACTGGGTGACTCCTAACAGGGGCCCAATGTGACTATTAGCCGTGGGCGGAAAGAGGGGAGGTGGTGGCATTAGAGTGGTGCGTGCAACGGATTTCGTCTGGAGAGCTCTTCTGCATAATCCCAACCCAACTGTGTTTAAAGTGTATTTGAACGTAATGATTGGAAGTTCAGTAACGAATATTGCAGTAAATACGATGTTATCAAAGGAGTGCCACTGGCAAACATTCCAGGCTCCTCTGGAATCCCTAATACCTAACTTATTTCTTGTTGTTACAGTTCAAGACCTTTCTGGTAGACCATGAGCTGCACAGCCCGTGAGAGGGCTTGGAAGAGTCTTGCTAAAGCTTGGCAGTAAAGCTTTCCTAACTATTTTCTTAAGCAAGCTGAAAGTTTATTTGATTTTTTAACTGTGTGCTGAGACACTTTAAAATAATTCTCTGTCACTAATGAACACGTCCCTCAGGTAGAGGTGTATCTGTCTTATCGTGTATTTTAGACCATGTGTCTCCTGTCACTATTCAAACTGAACCTGGTTACATGATTATATGAAGAGCGTGGCATCGTTTTTTAAAAGTTGAGTTAGCTTCAAAATATTCCTTAACTGAAAGAAACTTCCTACAGCTTAGGCACCATATCTGATGACAAAGATACAGAAAGCTGATATGAAATGTAATGAGCTTGAATGTGAAGGATAGAGAAGTTTCCTACTTCTGTTGTACAAACTATTCTCAGTCACTGACAGCAATCGGGGAAATGCTTGGAAGAGCCCCTGGAGTGATGCACCCTGCCATTCTCATCACAGGCGGTTGTGGGGAACAGCACACATGGTGGGTACAATTACTGAAGTAACCCAGGTGGACAAGGCCATAGCCAGAGCTGTTCCTCTTTGAGCTGCTCTGGTTTGGTGTGCCGAGAGGTTTGGGATGGAGTGGAGAAGGGGGTGGGACGGCGCTTGCCCCGTCCCTTCCCACACAGACAGGTGGGACAGCATACCTGGGCATGGCTTCTGTAGCACGCCCGCTCCACGGGCTGCACTGTGCTTGCAGGAGCCATCTCTGCCAGGCTCGAGTCCTAGAAAACAAAAGCAAGGCATTCAGTGGCTACATCCATATGCAAATCTGGCATTTCTGCCCATCTTTACCTGATGGGCACGTGTGATTTTACTGACATGATTCCTCAATGTGAGTGGCTGTGCACCACCAAAAGGCCCCAGTTATTATCCAGATTTATCTGGTTGGATTTTACTCGCCTTATTCAATTGCGAGGGAATTGTTTTGCTTGAGACTTGATTCCTCTACCCAGTCCTGGCGAAGCATAAGCAGGTTCATACTGTACATGCCAACAACACCTGACCTGCCAGAGCAGCAGAGCTTCCACCAAGCATTCCCACCGAGCTCTGGTGGCTCGTGGTTAGGACCTTGGCTCCTGCTCATCCCCGGGTGTCAGCAGGGTCCCTGGTGCACAGCCTGGAGTATAACAAAACCTCTCTCTGCCTCACCAGAGAGCTGCTCCCAAAGCCTTGGGCAGCTCTGCGACAGAGTGGCGAGGGTCAGCACTTGGGCACAGATGTTTGCAGATTGCACATGTCACAAGAGAAAAGCTGCATTTCGCAGAGGATCAGCTGCAGTCCTGGAGGGAATATGGAAATTTCTGATGTTTTAATTTAAAAAAGAAAGGGGGGGGGGGGAGGTCACATCAAGTATGAAACCTGCGGGCAAAAAGCAACTGTGTGTGAAAGGCAGATACAAAAGCATTCACCAAATTTATGGGCCTGACACACATACAATTAAGCCACATATTTATTGATACACATGGAGACGCCAAATAACAATTTTGGCATAAAGTGTTTACTGGTAGCCTTCTCGCATTCAGTCTATTCCCCCCGAAACTGGAGTAGGGGGCTGTAAGAAGACGCCTCAGCGGTGGGAGAGAGCCACTGCGCTGCAGTGGAGGTGTTCTCTGCTGCCAAAAGGGGTCCTGTGATGAATGGATCGAATGGTGCGTCTTGGGAAGGGGCTCGGGAAGAAAGATGTTTGGGCAATACCTGTCCTACCAAAAGTGCCAGTGGGTGTCATCCAAGAGATGGTGTGGAACCCCTGGAGCTGGACCCTCCAGAAGACAGAGGAACCCATACGGATTGACCCACCTCCAGCAAAACTCCACAATACCGTGCATTCTTTCTAAATACCATCTTGGCTTGTGTTTCAAATGTTCGTAATTCTTTCTTTCACATTGTTGGGGGAACACGCTTCAGCAAATCTATTCCCTTCTTATTTCTAGTTCTACAAAGCTAGAATTGCCTATTATCGGCCATAAAAGTTGTGGAGGTCTCCTTTTAACCTCTGGTTTTTTGTCATTTTTACTAAAACTCCTTAATGCATTATGATAAAATCTCCCACAGCATTTTATAGTGATAAAATTGGAAATTAAGAAACAGCGCAACGTGGCAAATCAGCTCAATACTTTGAAACCAGCAGCAATCCTAGAAAAGCTCCACATTGGTTTTGCAACAGAACACACGTATATATGTGGGGGTGTGAGATGAGGATTATTTTGTGCTCAGTACTGGTGTCAGTGATCATGCATGGCGCATAATATATTAAAAATAAAAAAGCGAGCACAGCGTTTGCCTGCGAAAGAGAGATCCGTAGTTCAATGTTGTATTATAAGGACAGTGCCTTTAAACTGTTCCTTTTCTATCTTTCCCACCCTCTACCACCCAAGAGGGTTAGGGAGCCTGTCTGCTATCTCTTCTCACAGCTGGGGCAGCTGTCAGCAGCGTGAGCAGAAACACCCTCTACACCAGAGGTGGTTCTCCAAGGCAGCAGGAGAGCTCTGAGGAGCCCTGCGTTTAAGAGCAAGCACTATCAACAGCCTAATTTGGTATCAGGTACCACCACAAACAGTTTGTGTCCAGCTGGCACAAAGCTGCACACCAGGACTGTATGGTAAGCCTGTTACACACAGATAATTCTTTGTGAAAACTGCTCCATATAAGAATGCATCATCTAGGCAAACATCTGAAAAGAGAAGAAGTTTGGGATCTGCACATCTGGAAGACACGCATCTCAGTATCAACAATATTGATGTTTTGCTTAGCACAACCTGCCTCCTACTGAATCCCGGGAGCATGCTGTGACAGCAAGAGGAGATCCCAGCAATCCAGTGTCACCTTGCACTATGTCTCTCAGCAGAAAATGAAGTCCCAAGCACAATTTCTGGTCCCCTGCTGAGATCCGACTGCCTGAGTAGCAAAGACCTGATTGGCAGATTAAAAACAGCCTCTCCCCAGAGTGCTCAAAACTCCACTGTCCTAAAAGAGGGTATATCATCAGCTGGTACGGAGATTGAACTTCCATCAGTCTTTACACACAGCGGGCAGGCAGAAGAAACTGTGAAAAAGACAAGATTCCCCATTGCTATGTGGTTTTTTCCATTTAAGTAAAGCTGATTTAGGTTGTACTAGCACAGCCTGTGTATATATATTATACCCCATAGAACGAGAATATGCATTGCCTTGTATGGGCTCCAAACTCACGCAACAGTCCTGTTTATTTGGAAACCTCTTTCTCAAGCTTCTATTCCATCCCATCCCTTGTGGGTTTGACTGTTTTGGGGTTTGTTTTATTTTTTAAGAAACACTGAAGAGTGAAGATGGTTCATTTCGGCAACCGGTTTTTAATAGAAACATATAATACACCTTCTCAGATAAATATTTTGTATAGATACATAAACACTCACAATACTCAAACCTATGCGATGTTCCAGAGCTCCAGTTCTGTTTAAACAGTGCAAAGAAAAAAAAAATAAAACAAACAAAACCATCAGCACAGGAAGAATGGAAATGTGAAGTTTCTAAAACATAAATAATCAGACAATTTCTCATGTGTCCTTACACTCCACTTAAATGCTGACTGCCTCAGCACGTTAACCTGTTGTGTTCTTACGCCACAGCTGCAGGGGCAAGCAGAGCCCATGCACATTCTCTAATAGTGTATTGCCAGCATTGGAGGTCATTCCGAAAGGGATCTGACTGCCATCCTGCCATATACTGACAGGATCACACCACCTTCTCTGGAATGCCAGCTAAGATGGCTTTGTAAATTATTATCCAACAGGATTATTAGTGTTGAATTGCTGGCGTGATGCAGGTAGGTGATTAAGCACCTGCATCTTTTGATTTACTTTGCATTTCGGTAGTACAGTGACCATTTGTTGTTAATTAGAAACATACAACATCAAGGGCAATATATCTAAACTTCAAGTACACATACTTGTTTTTCTTGACTTGCTATAGCTATCAAGAAGTAACTTAAATAAACCACTTCAGAAACAGAATGTTTTTGAAGAGGGGAAAAGGGTGAAGGATGGTAAGGATCAGAGCAGAGAAACAGTGTTGTGCCTGCCTATGTGATATAGCTTTCATTCTGAAATAGAACTTCAGGCTTTCCCTTCCCCCATAAATGGGAGACCTGACAAAAGAAGTAATAAAGAAAAACAAACAACAAACTTGCACGGCAAAACTCGCTCTCCCCAGCTACATGTAGAGAAGTTTTTGGATTTGCAGCACCAAGGGTTGATGAAACACAGTGCAGTTTACATTCTCTATTAAACTCAAAGAAGCCCAGGCTAATTCACAAGTCAAAAGCATATATTTTCTCACTCTACTGCAACAACAAAGAGCCTCCTCATTCTCCACAAAGTAATGGGAATGGAAGAACTTTCCCAAAGGAAAAGCTAACACTGCTTTAGGCCTGAATCCAGATTTAAGGAAAAAAAAATATAAATTGTTAGACTTCAAAAAACCAGCACACCAGAATAAGTTCTCTAGTTCTTCCTTTATTTGACCAGGCAGGAATACAGGGCATAAAAGCCACTGAAGTGTTCCTGCATTCCAAATTTCTGATGAGGACATTACTTAAGATTTATCACCTGGCATTCTTTGCTCGCTTACCTCATTTTTAAGAGCCTAAGTTTCTGTCTGCACAAGTTGCACACTGCTTTGCCACTGCTAAATCAGGAACTAAAATATTCAAGGAGCACCTTGCAGGCAACACCATACATAGCCCTTGACTGCCACAGCTCAGAAGGAGCAACAGATTCAATTCGCACATCAGATTAAGAAAGCCCCAAATAAATTCAGGCGTCCAGTATAGTAAGTTGATTTGATCCCATGCATAGGGAAGTAAAAGACATACGAGGTAACTCATGCAATTGCCACCTTACTCAATCCAGTCAGCAATCCTAGACTTGGTTGTCCAGCTCTCTGTGCCAGAAGTGCTCCGGATAACAAACAGCCGGATACGCAGTTACCACTGTTTCATGCATCCTCACAAGTTAAGGTCACTAAGGGTAGGAAGGACAGAAAAAAAAAAAAAAAAAGGAACAGTTCTTCATATTCAGGATTTGGCAAATGATGTTCCCACATGCCTGGCAGCGAGAAGTAGCAGAGGGAATCCGACAGCTTGTCAGTCACAATGTGGAATGATTCGATGCAGTGCTCTATTATTAACACACAGACACGTGCACACAGGACCCTCCACCACCATTCTTGGAGACTCCTGCACTGTGTAGCACCAATCTCCCTTCACAGATGGGCTGAGGCTAAAAACAGGCAGCACCTTCCAAGCCTCCAGCCTGTCCCCTTACCCTTTACTCAACTTTCACGTCACTCATCAAACCTTCTTAGAGTTGGAATCTAGTAAAGAACATCTTTTACAACCCACATCCCCTCTACTCTTGTGCTCAGGAGGTTGCCAGGGCAGCCAGTGATTGTGCAAATTACACTCTAAATTTTACAAACAAGAAGGTAATACCGGTTTTTCATATAGCTACAGTGTCATGTCTTCGTATTTAGAGACATCTGCTCTGTTTCTAAAGTGAATTGTAATATCCCTAGATATTCAAGAAACCAAAAACCAAAGCTATGTCTTCTGCAAGGCACACTACAGAAGAGGATGCACACTTCTATGCCCAGCTTTGTGGCAACGCCAATGGTGCTGCAAGAGTCCTAACCCACCAGCCAGCACAGAGGCACAAGTGAAGAGGGGAGCAGGCTGTACCCAAGTTTGGACTGCACACACTATGAGGTCTTTGTAACAAAGCAGGAATGAGGAAGAAGGCACGGTGGAAGAAAAGAGTGTATTTATCCCTAAGCCTAAACTAAGGAATACTGAAATAAGGACTACCTGCTAAGAGATAATCATCAGCTGGGAAACTGTGAAGGGGGTGTGTGGAGCCCAAAGAGAATTAAAGTCCCTTACCAAACACTCATAGGTCTCAAACTTTGGTGAAAGCTTACAGAAAAGAGCAAACCCAAAGATACTGCACATGCAATCAGCAGCAGCTTTTAAGGGAAATCTGAAGTATCAAGATCTATATCTGCTTCCATTATACATTTATGCATTACTAGTTATGACCCTAAAAGCTACATCTAAGGACCAGCTTGCACTGAGGGTGTTGATCCGGGACTGACAAATGAATAATAGGAAGCAAATAAATTTCTAGTACAACTGGATTAAAAAAAGTAAGTGTTCCTGACATAGTCATACCAGCAGGAAAAATCTTTTTCAGACAACAAGTAGAACTTTGGTAGCAATTGACTCTAAAGTGCCTTATGCTTCTTAATTCCTGTGCAAACACTGCTGTAGAGGCAGAAGCACATTTCAAGAGTGTTAAGATGCTCAATTACATGGTAACACATGACACAGCAAGGAGGTTCCAGTTACCTTCTCTGCTATCATGCACAGTACAAAAGTGATGTCAGAGACCGTGCTCCTAGCTTTCCTTCCGCACTTCATCTCTCTTCCACCTCTCCTGCGATATATGCATTGAGAGACACATCCAGTCTCCCACCATGGTTTGCAACATCTCCCTGTGAGAACAAAGTGTATGTGGAAGGAGGATGTACATCAGTCAGTGGGTCATTTGTGGCCTTGCTGGCCAGATCAGCAAGGAACAGGTTGGCAGGTTCTACAATCACTGTTTTCTCCTCAAACGCTTTTGCTGAGCAATATTTCACTGCATAAAGGTGGTGAGCACAGAGCTGTTTTAAAAAGGGCCTTTTCTCTCAGCATAGTTACCAGGCTGTGGAAACCCTGCCATTTCCTGGGGCAGTCTGCAAGTGCAGTCCTTCTGGAATGCATTGATCAAATGACGCAAAGATCAGATCCTTCTTTCCTCTACTTGACAAAAGGCCTAATCCCCTGTCTCAGAAGGGCTTTCTTCCTCCTAGCTGAGCAAGCCTTATTCCTCTGTGGAACTGGGAACTTCCTAGTGCCAGTTGGTCACAGCAAGCAGGAGGAGGAGTGAAGCTGGTGATTTCGTGTGCAAGTCAGTCAAGATTTCAAGCCCATTTTTTCCATCATCTGTTCATACACCGTCCATGCCATTGCTGCCATCAGAGTCCGCCTGAGGGCACGGGGCACACCACCTCGGAAAAAGCCAACCAACCCAAAGTCCTGCAAAAGGAGATAAATAAACAGCAATCCATCACAGTCTGCCTCTAGTGTTTTAATTTCTCATCATTTATTACATGGAACAACAAAGGATGTATTTCAGCTCAGACCCAGATCAGTTTCTGAAAGACCCAGTCTTACATAGCATTTGATCTTTAGGAAGAAACTGTAGCACTGTGCAATTGTAGGACTACCCAAGAAAGCAAGAAGAGGAGTGAGTGGCTTAGGGAATGACAGGATGGGGAAAGCCGCGCTCAAATCCAAGAAAGAGAAGGCGAGGGTGCAACGGTTTCAAGACACTTCAGGAAAATGACTTGTCCTTGTTTTAGAGCTTTGTATTTACAAAAGTCACTTTGCTGTTCTGTAAAAATTGAGATTTGTAAGTACTGAAGTAAAAAAAAACATTCTGATATGAGAAAAATGTACCATGCACAAAAAAATTCATGCACAAATAAACAGATTCCTGTTCAGGAATAGAGTTCAATATGGAAACAAAGCAAACCTGCCAAGATCTGCCCTTCTGAGGGCATCTCCATCACATTCCTGGGATACAGATCTGGGTATTTATTTCTCTTTTAGCGTCCAAGGGGCAAAGAATTGTTTTGTAGCTGGCTTATATCTGAAACTGGCATTTCATGTTACATACTAAAGAAACCATTTGCCCCAGTGTGGTAATCACAGACATCCCTAT
The DNA here is from genome assembly GCA_017639485.1 of Pluvialis apricaria. Taxonomy (NCBI): domain Eukaryota; kingdom Metazoa; phylum Chordata; class Aves; order Charadriiformes; family Charadriidae; genus Pluvialis; species Pluvialis apricaria. Next base: position 51,815,405 of record CM030008.1, read on the forward strand.
ACTGATAAACAGACAGCAGCAGCTGCAAGTACAGCTCCTCCAAGCCTGCATACTACACTAAGCTGAAATGAAGTTAAGATGAAATAAGCTAAGCGCTTTCCATCACCAGCAGTATAAGAATCAATACGTAACAGACAGAACTGAACTGAAATCATTCAGCAGCCTGAAACACGAAGCAGGCCTGTGCGGAGAGACGCTTGCTGGAATATGCCCACCTTTGTGCTCCAGTACTCTGAGCTTGCTCTCCAATTCCCCACCATCTGTAATTTTGTGAAAACAGATACAGGACTGAGGAATGGCAAAAATTATCATGGACCAAGTTCACTGCCTTGCAACCCATTCAAGAAGAGCAAGAAACTTCTGAGTAGTGACAATAGCCTCTCTAATTACAAATGAAAAGCAATGAATGGACTTAAGCCTCTGAGTGCTTTTGGACCACCAGCCAGGGTACTTTCCAGTTATTACTGAACAAGTCTGCACATCAACCGGTGACGAGAGATTCAGCCTCAGTCTCCCACAGCAAGACCCACCTCAGCTTCTGAAAATGCCAACAATGATTAGCCTGACTGCAAGGGCACACCAAGCTTTGTTTACCTCCTTTAAAAGACAACTTTCTTATCGTAGGTGTGCTTTGGGTGAGGAGATCAGAAGTAAGGCTGTGATTGTGCACATTAGAAGGGGTTCACCTCACCTTGTAGATGAAGGCAATAGCCTGGCTCGTCCTGCGGTACTTTTGGGGGGACAGCTGCATGTGTGTTTTGATGACATCAGCAGGCTGTGTTGCCAGTGAGGCCAAGATTCCCGCAAAGACCCCACAGCCAAAATTCAGCAAGGGCATGAGCACTGGATCCAGCTGGTCTGCAAGAGAACAAAGGGAATGCACTCAGACCCAAAACAGGCCAGGAATACTCATGCCGCTTGACAAAGTGAAAAGCTACTGAATGATTAAATCAACATCGGGGCCTAAGAGCAATTAAAATCCATGCAGGATAGAGAAACCTTTCAAGGGGAAATGTGGCTATAAGTCAGAAGTTAGCACGATTAAAAAGCCTCACTGGCTGGGGTACTGAATTTGACAGAGACCAGAGAAGGAAAGATTGTGCAAGTGTTGCCCCAGCCAGTTCTACATCAGAGAAACCCCAGGTTCATAAAAACTGATCATCATGCAAGACAACCAGCAACACAAAGGATGGCTGAACACATCCTCTCTTTCAACTGTTCACTAACCCAGCTTATGTGTCAGTCTTCATAAAGACAGTCAATCAATTTAGGACCAATTTCCATTTCTACGCTGACCTGAGCTGTATGTCTATGGTTCTTCAGAGGAAAATGCGAATGTATCACCTAAAGACGCTAATTTAACTACTTGAGGTAGAGGACAATAAGCAGACCATGCAGGCAGTCAACTGCAGGGCAAGATTTGTGAAAAGAAGCATCTCCCTTTGCAGCCTCCAATGTTCAGCCTTACCCTGAGGTGTGAAGTTTTTGGTCTGTGTGTAGAACATCAGGTAGATCCCAGAGAAAGGTGCATCCCGCAGCAACGTTGCAGTGAGCCCACTGAACATGCCACGAGCCCCTTCCGTCTGATAGATATTCTTCAGAGCTCCATATACACTCCCATAGCCAAATCTTCCGCTCTGCAAGGGCAGACAATGGTCAGTCATTCGTGTGCCAGGCACAGGCCAAGAAGCCCTACGCACAAATGTTAGTATGTGCTCCATGTGATGCCTGAGATGGCAGCACAGAAGATAGTCCAAGGCAAAAACTGGGTTCCATCTAACTTGGCCTTTAAAACAATCCTTCAGGAAGGTAAAATAAGTAAAACACTAAATTACACATTGTATACAACTGAAACTTAAAAATCTCAGGGTGAATTCTGTTTCATCTTGCACTTCTGGCCTAAAAATTAGCGCATGGCTTTTCCTGCACAATGTGTGAACCAGGATGAAATCATGACTACATCCCTGACTGCACTCAAGTGGCAGCAATCTTCTCCACAAGGAAGAATTTCTTCTTCATCATGAGGAAGAGGAGTGACATCATTAACAAGGAACTAATTAGAAAGTGACACTCACCTCATATCTGGTCTTCACTACAGTCACTGGCAACATGCAAATCCCAGATACTGCACGTGCGGTAGCACCCAGAAAGACAGACTCCAGGGCTGTGGGTGAACGGTCCACTAGAAACTTTTGCTTCATCATGTACAAAGTGCTGAAGTAAATCCCAACCCCAGGAATACATCTTGCAAAAGACTTCAGAAGAAACAGAAGCAGATGAAGAAAGAAAAAGCACACATAAGACAAAACGTACTACAGAACATTTCAGAAACTGTTAAACTTGACAGGAAGCTTTGAACCAAAACAAAAGAAAAAAATCACTTCACTGATTTTCTCCTCAACTAATATGCTGAGGAAAGAAAACAAGGTAAAAATCATTTCCAGCATTGAGAGCCAATTGATTCAAACGATGACAGGATTTAATGCATTCCTCAACTAGTCTTCTAGGAACAAGATGCTCCAAAACAAGATGAGGTTGGTGTAGTTGCCACCCCACATTTGCAACGGTATTAAAAGTGTTCAGCTGCCCAGGACTGCAAATCCACAGTGACTGCTATGACCTAATCAGTGGAATTCACAACATTAACTCCTTAAAATAGGATTTAACCATTTAAATCACATGGTTTCATTCATAATTGTACAAGACCTGGCTATTTAAATCTCGTCCATAGTTAGTAATAAATGGTAGACTTATTCCTGTGTTAATTTTTAGAAGTCAGGGTTAAAACAGCCACTTACTGGAGAGACACCTTTCCAGAGCCCCAGTAGACTCTCAGTACGAACAACCCTAAAGAGCAGTGTTACCATGCCAGCACGACCGGACCTGAAAGGAAGACAAGACAGGAACTGCAGAGATGACCTGCTTATGCTCTCTGGGCCAGATGTACTCTGCAGCCACCCGCTTCTACTCGTATCTCTGTGCATTACCCTGGCACCTTGGAGGTGCTCCTTCTAGACTCAGCCTGCTTTCCTTGGTCACTCGTTCCAGGGCTCCCCTGTCACCTTCTGCTTTCTCACCACTTATAACACACGTTAGAGGCCTCTCTCATTAGCATCTTTAGTTGCTCACTCCATTTGTTAGCAGCAGCAGCAGCCATAGTTGACTACACCGAGCAAATGGGAGCAACTCACATGGACAGATTATGTGGCAATCACGTATGATTTTTCAAGCAGAGGACACCCTGTGAAACTGCATGGTGGCCACTCCAGCAAACGGCAGTCTCTCAGATGCCTACAGACAAACGCTCTGGATATATGTTATTAAATTAGTGTTCACAAAAGCAGGCATTTTCTCTCTTCTGGAGCAAAATATCAATCCTTCTCCATGCTATAAAAACATACCTCTTACTTCAGAAAGACTCTCAGTATCTGAATTACAACCCTGAACTCCAAGCCCCAGCCAGCAGCAAATCAGGCAGAAGCCTATGGTGGAGTACCCTCACACCCCCAATGCATACACATTTCCACTCTCTCACCCATTCACAGCAGGCTGCAGAGTTTGCAGGCGGGTTTTCAGCAGGTCAAGGGGTTGGAAGAGGAGTGTGGAGCAAGTCCCACTGATGGAGCCACACACGAAGGCCTTTAGGACTGGATGCATCTGGAAGAGGAAGAAGAGGACTTCAAATTGCCTTTAAATTAAGAATGGCACAAGAAGAAATATAGCAGCTTATACGTCACTTGTTATAGGAAAGGAAGACTAGCTAAGTAAGGACTGCTGCTCAAGGCACAGGAAACTTTTTCAGACGTTCTCAGAGCCCAATCAAGTTTTATTTGTGGTTTTGATCCCTCTGCCTTTCCTGGGGAATTGCTCCAGAATCTCCTTGCAATTCTATGGTTGGAAAGAGTTTTCTGAACGACAAATGTGTTAGCAGCCATTTGGTAACCATTTGCCTTATTAAAGGAAACGGGTGCCCCCTTCCCACCAACTACCTGTACCTTAGCCCCAATCCCATCCACCTCTGCTCAGCACCCTGCTGGCAGCACCTCCAACCCTTCCTCCTCATTGCACACCAAAGTCCCCCACTGCCATGGGCACTAGCTGAGCTCTCCCTTACAACTGCCCACCACCCAAACCTGGCTAAAACACACCCAAAGCACAGCACGGCCTGCTCAGCTAAGATCTGGTTTTCCTATCCACACCGGCTGCCACCTCTCAGCACTTGTCGGGTGATACAGTAGGAGGCACAAACCACACAGCAAGGTGGAATATTTTCTAATTAAAATACACAATGACGTTTTGTTAATGAAGAACGAGCTTCTACCTGCCTTGGAACAGAATCACACCAGAGAATATTTTCGCAACACGGTGGGTTTTGGAGGGCCACGCTTGAAAGGCACTAATGGGTCTTTCGTGGGTGAGCTACACATGGCTGCCTTCCACCGCCGACTTTCAGACCCCTCTGGAAACCCGTTAACGACCCCCGGGCCGCCCTGCACGGGTGGGCCAGCGGCTGCCCCCTACCGCCCGGGACCCACCAGCGCGGCTGCCCCGCAGCTTGCCGCCGCCTTACGGGGCAGGGCCCGCGCCTCCCGCCCATCCCTCAGGCTGCCCCGGGGGCCGCCTCACAAGAGCCGGGCGGCCGCGGGACACGATGGAGGAGATGGAGGGGCGCAGCGAGCCCCCCCCCCGCCGCCGCCTCCTCCCACCCGGGCGCCGCCGCCGGGCTCTCCTCAGCAGAGCCAGCGAGGAGGGCCCGTCGGTTACCGACGTCCCAACGGACCGTAACGGCCGGGCCAGGCCGGGCCGCGCGTCACTACCTCTGCCTCTCGCCCCGGCATCCCAGCGCCGCTCCGCGGCCAGTGAGCGCGGCGGGCAGCAGTGACGCGCGCGGCGCTCCCGCCCCCGCCGGCCAATCCGAGCAGCCAGCCCCGGGGCGGGGCGGGGCGGGGCCGGTGGGCGGTGTGAGCGCGGCGCTGCAGGGCGCATGCGCCTCCCCGTGACCCTCCGCGGGCCGCGTTGTCTCCTCCCCCCCCCCCCTTCCCACCCCGGTGGCCCGAGTCTGCGGCCTTGCGCCGCCGCGCCCGGCGAGGAGCCTGCCGCCCGTCGCATTTTTGTCACCTCTCTTGGTTGCTCCATATCCAGCAACTGAGTCCCTGTGGGCTCCTGTCAGACACGGGCAGCGGGAAGGGGACGGTTTATAACGGGTAGTGTTGAGGTCTTCTCTCAGCCATACTTCCCTGACACACACACCCCACACCCCACACCCCCCCCGCCTTCTTGCTGTGGAGACTGTGGCGTTCAAAAACCTGAGCTTCTCCCTGACGCTTCCTTACCACTACTGTTTCCACTTGGTCTTCCACATCCTGGGCCCGGAGCAGAGGAGGGCTGGGTTTCCCGAGCATTGAAGGAGCGAGGCGCCGAAATGAAGCCCTTCTATTTTAGACCTGCATCAGCGCGCCAAGCCGGGCCTGCAGAGACAGCCATTTCTTATCAGCGGGGCAGGAGGAGGCTGGGAGGAGCGGGCAGAGGCTTCGACGAGCTGTTTTTCTAAGAATCTCGCCTGCCAGCTTGCTGTGCGCTGGCCGAGTAATGCGCAGCGTGCACGGACGCGTCATGCTCCAGCTAAATTGGGCTGTTCCTGGAAAGAAGATCCTGGGCGCAGCGAGAGCCACGGGTGCAAACCACTTACTGTCGATCACCCGTTTTGCCACATGGCAGCCCCTTAAGAAAAAGGGAATACTCTGAGAAAATGTAATGCACAGGCTAGCAAAAGCTCTTCATCAGGGACTCCCTCTTCCCTTTTGCAAGCTCCTCTCTCATTACGCAATTCCCTCCTCCTCCGGGGAGTGACTATCATCTTACATTTCATTAACTGACTCTGCCTGCTAACTCATGGAAAAGACAATCAGCTTACCCCCATCACTCCTGGTGCTTCTTTCCCTAGCTCACATCTTGTTCCACCGTAGACCTCCACAGGGGACAACCTGCATCACCATGGTCTTCACCATGGGCCATGGGGGAATCTCCACGCTGGCACCTGGAGGACCTCCTCCTCCTTCACTGACCTTGGTGTCTGCAGGGCTGTTTCACACATTCTCTCTCCTCTCCCACAGCTGCTGTTGCACACTGTCTTTTACCCTTTCTTAAATATGTTATCGCAGAGACACTACCAATGTCATTAGTGAGCTCAACTTTGGCCAGCAGCGGGTTCGTTTTGGAGCCGTCTGGAACTGACTTTGTCCAACATAGGGGCAGCTTCTGGCATCTGTTTATAGAAACCAAACCTGCAACTGCCCCACTACCAAAACCTTGCCACATAAACCCAATACATTCCATTCCTCACCTCTATGAATCACGTTTACGAATTATCGCTAAAATACACACTCATCACACAGTCTACAGTCTTCCCAAACTTCACGTCAACAAAAGAATTCCCCACGCCAAAGTCAAGATCATATCATCATGACACTGACAAAAGTGAACAATTCACACATTCCATCCCACATCCCTTCACCACAGTTGAAACAACAAAAATTTCCCATTCCCTACCATTATTACGCTTGCTGCTCTCTAGCAAAGTTCAGTCCATGTTTTGCCTGTTACCTCTCGCAATTACTATCCTTATCTCAAATTCCTCATGCCCCCATTGCTCAGTAGTGCTGCTCTTTCCCATATATCTTGTGTTGTGGGGGAGATCAGAGACGGCTGTGGGATGAAAGCCGTGTTGGGTCAGAATGAGGCCCCAGCAAGTACTTGGCAGAGTCGGTGGAAATCCCATGGTGTTCAGGGCTTTACTTCACTGTTAGTCTGCAAGAGTGTCCCACAGGGTGCACATTTTAGGAAGGAAGATTGATATGGACTTGGCAGTGTTAGGTTTACATTAGACTTGATGATCTCAAAGGTCTGCGACAAGTGGTGTTCCCCAGGGGTCAGTACTGGGTCCAGTCCTGTTCAATATATTCATCAGTGACCTGGATGAAGAGATAGAGTGTTCCATCAGCAAGTTTGCTGATGACACAAAACTGGGAGGGGTGGCTGACACACCAGAAGGCGGTGCTGCCATTCAGCATGACCAGGGCAAGCTGGAGAGTTGGGCAGAGAGAAACCTTATGAAGTTCAACAAGGGCAAGTGTAGGGTACTGCATCTGGGGAAGAATAACCCCATGCATCAGTACAGGTTGGGGGCTGACCTGCTGGAGAGCAGCTCTGTGGAAAGGGACCTGGGAGTCCTGGTGGACAACAGGATGCCCATGAGCCAGCAATGTGCCCTGGTGGCCAAGAAGGCCAATGGCATCCTGGGCTAGCGTGGCTAGCAGGACGAGGGAAGTTATCCTCCCCCACCACTCTGCCCTGGTGAGGCCGCATCTGGAGTACTGTGTCCAGTTCTGGGCTCCCCAGTTCAAGAGGAAAAGGGAACTGCTGGAGAGAGTCCAGCAAAGGGCTACAAAGATGATTAGAGGATTGGAGCATCTTTCTTATGAGGAAAGGCTCAGGGACTTGGGGCTTTTTAGTCTAGAGAAAAGAAGACTGAGGGGGGATCTTATTAATGCTTATAAATACTTAAAGGGAGGGTGCCAGGTAGATGAGAATAGTCTTTTTTCTGTGGTGCCCAGTGATAGGACAAGAGGTAACGGGCACAAACTTGAAAATAGGAAGTTCCATCTTAACATGAGGAGGAACTTCTTTCCTTTGAGGGTGGCAGAGGACTGGCACAGGCTGCCCAGAGAGGTTGTGGAGTCTCCCACACTGGAGACATTCAAAACGCGCCTGGATGCCGTCCTGTGCAACCTGCTGTAGGTGACCCTGCTGTGGCAGGGGGGTTGGACTGGATGATCTCCAGAGGTCCCTTCCAACCCTGACCATTCTGTGATTCTGTGAAAGGTCTGTTCCAACCTAAATGATTCTATGATCAGTTCCCTTGGGTATTTCTGTCTGTGTGTGCGTGGCTGCAGGGGGAAGGTGCCTTCCAAGGGAAGATGTCAAAGCAAACATGGTGCCTTTTGCCATCACTGGCTATTGGCAGCACTGGGCCATCCTCTACAGACATCTTCACCAAAAATCCTTGAAGCAGAGGAGAGACAGCACTGCTACCCTTCTCCCAAGGGCTGCAGGTGAGGGACGGGGGCGCTTTGCAGACGCATGAGGGAAATTGCACATCTCTTCCACTGACGTTCATATCAATGCTCAAAGTGAAAAGACGTAGATCATTTAGAAGATAAAACTGACACATTTCCTTTTTTTGAAGTGTGAACTGAAGAGGTGAACTTGTTGGCTTGGGGTTTTGTGCATCTTTAATGTAACACATATCACAAAGAGGAAAAGGCATTTTATGACTGTGCACTGCTACGGTGAGGACCTTGCCTGTGACTTGTCATTGCAACATAAGCTAAGGTAAATACTGCTAGCATATATGTGTGAAGGTATGCCTGCTTCTTAAAAACCTGTGATATAAAGGGTTTGGGGGTTTTTTTGCACTCTTTCAGACACAGTGTTGGATTATGGAGGGGAACTTGACGTACCTGCTGAGCAGAGTGGGCTCTGAGGACCTGTTGGTGAGTCATTCCCTGCTGGACCACTGCCCTGCAAGCCGAGGCCAGCAGCACATCTGAGCACATCAGTTTTGCATAAGGGAACATATAGTACTGGGAGGGACAGTGTGATTGTTGTTCTCTGAAAAAAAAACAGTGAGTGAAAATATCTTTGGCTGATGAGACCGGGGGATGTGCTGCCACCCATCTTCTTCAGCTGTTTGCTGTCACAGGTGCTGCCCAGGTATGCGGTGGTTGGTGCTGGGGGAATGCGAGGGGCTGGGGAGAAGGGAAGAGGAATGTCACTGCTGCTGGTGCATCCTGAGAGGTGCCAGGAGAGCAGAGCCACGCGTGTTGAAAGGAAATCCAGCCATCCCCATTAGCAGAGTGAAGTCTTGGTGAGCATGAGCTGCTGCCAGCAGCAGTTTGTGCTGGCACAGGCCAAGAGGGAAAAGTTCTCGCTGGGGAGGGAGGAAGAAGGGGCAGAAACCCCCACCTGCTGTTTGGGAAGTTGCCCCTCAGGCCAGAGCTGCCACCGCTGATCTCACCTGGGGTGGAGAGAGCATGCAATGTGCAGCACCCAACGGTGACCTGTACATGCTGGTGCCTTTTCAACTGAAAGCCTGATTGAATGGTGTGGGAATGCTCTGCAAAAGTAACTTGTCCCATGAGGGGTGTTTCTGGCACTCAGCTAACTAGAAAGGCAGCTTTTAGGAGACGAATGTTTACATGTCAGTTCTTCCCTAAGCACTGCTCCCTTTCTTCTTTCTGAAGGAATCATGGAATAGTACCCTGAAACCTTTGTCAGGGGCTCTCAGCCCCATGGCCATGCCCATTTGGTTGCTGGTTTGGGGATGCTCCCTGGCTTTGGACCTGGTACCCAACTGCATCCACCTGGACTGCAGGCATGGGGCTGGGCACCCCACATAGAGCTGGTGTGGGGATACTGTTAACCTCTGGTTTACCACTACAGCTGCATTTTCCTTGTTCTTCTCTGCCCTTCCAGTGCAAGAACCTCATCCTGGATCTTGCAGGGGAAGACTGGTCATTCATGCTCATTCCTCATTTGCATCCTCCAACACAGCTGAGGCACAACTCTTTTGTCCTCATGCAGCTTGGTGTGAGCTGACTTGTGCCTAGTATATTTACTAAGAGGGTAATTTGGGATTTGGGCCTCATTAACTTCATTGTCCTTGAACAGGTGGGTTACACATCACCAACATCTAACTCCTCTGCAGCCTATGAATATGCCTCCTACCCAGAACTGGACATCAGCTGTGATCTTGAAAATATTCCAGCGTTTGCATCTACCTTTTTTCCAGTGCTGTACTCCCTACTGTTCGTGACTGGCCTTGTGGGAAATGCTTTGGTCGTTTGGGTCCTAACAGTCTTCAAGCAAATCAGGGCCATGACTGATGTGTATCTGCTGAACCTCGCCATCTCTGACCTCCTCTTTGTTGTCTCTCTTCCCTTCTTGGTTCAGTACTCCATCAAGAGCCAATGGACTTTTGGAAATGCAATGTGTAAAATCATCAGCTCAGCTTACTTTATTGGTTTCTACAGCAGTGTCTTCTTCATAACCATCATGAGCATTGACAGGTACTTAGCTATTGTCCGGTCTGTCTACGCTCTACAGGTTCGGACAACTGCCCATGGGGTTGTCACCAGCCTGGTCCTTTGGGCAGTTGCCATTTTAGCATCAGCACCAGACTTAATTTTTTTCCAGGAAACAAATGACAATAACCAGACTAAGTGCATCCCTCGCTATCCTGACAGCAACAATGGCTGGAAGACTTTCAGTAATTTTCAAGTCAATGTCCTGGGGTGGCTGATCCCTGTCGGTGTTCTCATTTTCTGCTACCACAGCATCTTGAAAAACCTGCAGAAGTGCCATACTCAGAACAAGTACAAAGCAATGAAACTGGTTTTTGTTGTCGTTATTGTGTTCTTCCTCTTCTGGACCCCTGTCAACATTGTGCTTTTCCTGGACTCTCTGAGGAACATGCACATCATTGACAACTGCCAGACAAGCCAAAGGCTAGATTTAGCCATGGAGCTGGCTGAGGCACTATCCTTCATCCACTGCTGCCTCAACCCGGTCATCTACGCCTTCATGGGTGAGAAGTTCAAGAAGCATCTCTGCGAAGCTTTCAGAAAATACACACGTTTTCTGTTGATCTGCAAAGACTACAGTGCTTCTGATGGTCGCAGCCTGGACAAGCACTCCTCTCTGTACGCAACGTCCTCACAGTCATCTTTTGTTGGCGCTGTCTTATAGAGCTACAAGTCAAAAACTTTCATCCTGAACAGGTGACCTGAATTTGAGAAATCCTCCCAGCAGGGCATCCACAGGGATTCATTGTTTGGACAAACTTTTAGGACAGAAAAAGTGGAAGCAGCTGCTTGAGCTTGTTTTTATCATGGTTGCCTTTGGTGTTCTTACTTTTTAGCATCTTTTTTAGCATCTTCCTCCCTTTCCCTTGTCATGTCCTACCCTGCCTGCTTTGTGAAAGGGAGGCCGAAATTACCAGCAGACTCCTGCACTATCTGAGCAGCACAGAGAGGTGCTGTAGGAACATTTATTCCCCCACCTCGGATTCAGTGCTGAAAGGAACTGTTTGTGTTTCTGAACTTGGAATACTTGGCCGCTCCTTCCCTCATCTCAGCAGAGTGGGTTGGCTTCGTAGGCAGGGACGGAGTGCACAGCAGGAGCCAGAACCCACTCTTTTGATGGAAACAGTGCCCAATTTTAAGGTATCACTCCAGGGCCTGGCTCGCAGTTGACAGATCTGAATGAGGTTTCCAGCCCAGAAAGAGCTTAGTGAGTGAATAATTAGATAAGCAACAAAGAAATAAATACTATGCATGTGTTTTGTGGAAATCAACATGGAGGAATATCTAGGTATGATCCTGACTCCCCATCTGCTACCAGGGCCTGCAGCTCCTGGGCTGAAAGGATTTGGAAGCTGTAGCCTAGAAATTACACTGGGTGTCAAGAAAAAAACCCTTGTAGGAATGAACGAGTGCCCTAGGGATGAGTAGAGAAATAGTTACCAAGAAAAAAAGGCTGAAGAGTGGAAAAAATACTGTGTGAGTGTCCTTGTTCCAGCAGGCATGGGGTTAATTTAAGGATCTGGTGGAGGACACAGATATTCCATACCATGTTAGCCATACCCTGGCTATAGGGGGGAGCTGGCTGGGACAGGGGGCTGGAAGTGGCAGCTGGGAGCAAGCTGGGCCTGCCCAGGTCTGGTCGGTGAGTGGTGGTATCATAACCACATTTGTACATTCCTGTATTGGTGGTGGTGTTGTTTTCCTTTGCAGTTCCGTTAAACTGCCTTTATCTCAACCCACGAGTTTTGCCTTTTTCTTCTGATTCTCCCCCACAGTTGTGGGTGTTGAGCGAGCAGCTGCGTGGTTGTTCTTTGCCAGCTGAGGCCAAACCACGACAGTGAGTCATACGTCAAAGCTTTCTGTGGACCCGCTGGCTGGTGAGCCACAGGCCAGGGCAGTGGCTGCTCTCAGCAGAGCCCTGACCCACTGGCTGAGGAGCTGGTTGTTCTGCAGATCCCCGAAACAGGATGGAGAGAGATACAAACAAGGGTAATACACCAAGCATCCTGTAACTGAGGTGGTATCTAAAGCAAACAGCACTGGCTGTTTTGAGTGGCCAGAGGCTCCAGAGATGCCTAAAACCCAGACGACACTCACACTTCTCCATGAGGGAATTTTTTGAACACTTTAAGCAACTGATGTGGCTGTATGGTCACTGCTCTTAAGCATACGACTGGGGTTGACCTCCCAACTACTCTTCCAACTTAGTAACTGTCAATGACTGGTTTATAAGTGAATGGTTACCCATGCGTATACATACAGATTTACATACATATACATACATATATATACATGCACGTGTGTGTATATATACAGAAACACATGTACATGCATATATATGCACACATACATGTGTGTATAGATGTATCTATTTTATATATACAAATATCGATAGATAAATGCAATGGCGTTCTGAAGCTTTTAGTCCTGATCTATTTGTCCCTACAAGATATCACCATATTTGAAGTTTTATAATAAAGATGCTGCATGCAGTGTAATTGCACAATCCTTGCACCTAAGCGACCTATTTCATCATTAATTCTTTCAGCTTGTGCGTTTTCTTGTGTACTTGGCAGTTATACAAAACTGACAATCCCTCCCTTCTTTCCCTCCTCTCTCTCCCTCCCTCTTCCTCCTCCCCTGGGAAAAAGAAGCAGAGAGTAGATTATATTTTATTCTAGAAATTTAATTTCCTTTAAGAGTCTATCCTTATAGCATTTCCACACATACTGAGTACCTTTGGGCTTACTTCCTAGAGCAGAGCAGAACAAAACACAAAATGCAACTCTTTTAAACCACCAATCTTCTTCAGATAGGATTTACTATTTTAATGTACACTCATATTTGCAATCTGCAAGGTACAGTCTTTTGCAAGAACGGGCCAGTAACAGTATGTAACAAATACATGCTGCCTCATATGGGCCATGAAAACATGTTCTCCAAATTGTAAAGCAAAGACTGTGACCAGAGGAAAAGGTTCAGCTGCTGCCTGGGTCCCAGCAGCAGGATCTCAGCCAGGCACAGCAGTACAGCTCCTGCCCTTCGTGTGCCTTGCCACCCTTGGGCAACCAGGCTTTTTTTTTTTTTTTTTTTTTTATAGGCAAACACTCAGATGCTTGAGAAGGGGATTCACAAAAATTCAGGTGTCGGAGGTTTAGGCTGGGCTGGCCACTAAATGAATGACAGGACAAATCAGGACATCAGGACAAAGCCAAAGGGCGGTGGGCAGGAGGACAGCACCAGCTATCTCCCCCGCTGCAGATCCGACCTCACTCAGCTAAATCACAGGAGACAGAAATGATTTCTGCAGCCCCAAAGCTCCATCCTGCAGCCCTTCTGTGAGCACTTTGGGCAAGCACTGGAACACGTTTGCCCAAGCTGATAAGAGGATGGCCTTTCCCCAGTGCTGCTGAGCATCTCTGCTGGGGGATATCTACCTCTTTTCAGAGGTTTCGGTGACTGCTATGCAGCTGTTGGAGCGAGGCTGTGACCCAGGGCTTCCTCACAAGGGCTGTAACCCCGTGGCGTGAGGGTAGCATAAACGTACAGAACCTTCTTTGCAAAGTCTTTGGCTTTCTCCAGTTCTCACAAGAGAAAGAGAGACTGTCTCATGAGAGTCTAAAGGGCATCTTCCCCCTGCTGCTGCGCCAGCCCCACTTGCAGCGCCTTCCTCCAGCAGGGAGGCTGGAGGCACTTTCTGCAGCTCAAAGGATTTCCTGCCAGAGGCAGCTCCCTTCCTCCACCACAGGAGCAACACCAGGAGCCCTGAGCTGGACCAGACCTCAACTTCTCCTCACAGCTTTGAGCTGCTACTGCTGCCTTCCTGTGCAAGTGGAGAAGGTGAGACCCACATCCGGAGGCTACACGGCTGGCAGAACCTGCCCGGGGTTACTGCAGGTGGCCAGGAGCATCCCTGCAGGTCTCAGGGCTCCTCTCCTTTCTGAAGGGACAAGCCTGGGAGCAGTCTGCTGCCCTGCCAGTGTCTGAGAGGGCACTGAGAGCACAGCAGAGCAGGAGGCATCTTCCTGCATCTGTGCAACCTGCCGGGCAGCCTGAGGGGAATGCCAAATTGTAGGGTCATCCCAAGAGCTGGGACCACAAGAAGTACTCATCTGCTGAGGCTGGACCATCCTGCACAGACCCCGTGCCTGTTCACCTACTTACATAAAAAGTACCCTCCACAGTTGTTATATTGGTCCTGCTCATATCTGCTACTTAGCTTTACATCCTGATCTGGCTTTTTCTTTTTGCTGAGATGATACAGGTTAAAGGGGATTTAGGATGATGTTGGCACATTAGTCAGATATTCTCTTGTTCCGGCTTCAGCATGTCATCTTAAAACAGAGACCAGAGTAATTGTTACCCGCATTCAAGCTTAAACTTAAAATACGTACTCATTTTCTTTTGATTCTTTCATGTTATTTGCAAAATACAGGGTAAAAAGGGGCAAAGTGAGTAAAAGCTGTGTTACTGGAGAAAATGTGATCCTCTTACCTATGTGGTCTTATATATTCTCCGTGATACGTCAACAGTGTTTGCCAAATTAGAGGAACTCAGTTACTCCCGTAGGATAATGACAGGGACGGAGCACAGTGTCCAGCCGGGTTACACTATTCAGCTCAAATTAATTCTAGTTTAGAAGGTTGCTGTGAGACCACCGATGGTCTGGGTGTGGGTTCTGCACTGCTTCCACTCAAATACCTCAGTCACCTTATCCTCTCTTGAGGTGACGCTTGTTTCTTAGAGGCAGGCAGCCAAATGGCAGGAATGTTTTCCGGAAATGGATTATTATGTTATGTTCAAAAAGAGAGAAGATGACAGAGAGAACTATTCACTACCCTCACCTGTGTGTCTCGAGAATCTTTCAATCCGTTATGTCTCTCTACAGCTCAGGGAAAGACTTTCAGAAGTTAAATAAATAAGGAATAAATAAATAAAAGGAACCTGATGAAATTCAACAAGGGCAAGTGTAGGGTACTGCATCTGGGGAGGAATAACCCCATGCATCAGTACAGGTTGGGGGCTGACCTCCTGGAGAGCAGCTCTGTGGAAAGGGACCTGGGAGTCCTGGTGGACAACAGGATGCCCATGAGCCAGCAATGTGCCCTGGTGGCCAAGAAGGCCAATGGCATCCTGGGGTGTATCAAGAAGAGTGTGGCCAGCAGGTCGAGGGAAGTCATCCTCCCCCTCTACTCTGCCCTGGTGAGGCCGCATCTGGAGTACTGTGTCCAGTTCTGGGCTCTGCGGTTCAAGAAGGACAGGGAACTGCTGGAGAAGGTCCAGCAAAGGGCTACAAAGATGATTAGGGGATGGGAACATCTTTCTTATGAGGAAAGGCTCAGGGACTCGGGTCTTTTTAGTCTAGAGAAAAGAAGACTGAGGGGGGATTTTATTAATGCTTATAAATGCTTAAAGGGGGGGTGCCGGGTAAATGGGAACAGTCTTTTTTCAGTGGTGCCCAGCGATAGGACAAGAGGTAACAGGCACAAACTGGAGCACAGGAAGTTCCATCTAAATGTGAGGAAGAACTTCTTTCCTTTGAGGGTGGCAGAGGACTGGAACAGGCTGCCCAGAGAGGTTGTGGAGTCTCCCACTCTGGAGACGTTCAAAACCCGCCTGGACACCGTCCTGTGCAACCTGCTGTAGGTGTCCCTGCTGTGGCAGGGGGGTTGGACTGGATGATCTCCAGAGGTCCCTTCCAACCCTGACCATTCTGTGATTCTGTGAAATAAATAAATAAATAAATAATAGATAAATGGTACTGCTGTACATGCTGCTTTATCAGTATTCAGCCTCTTAAACCGGAGGGTCTCTGTTAGAAAGATGGAGTCTTTGCCTGATGCCACCTGCTATGCTTTACATGTTTGGATAGAAAGGCCTTGACAAGCTGGGTTGTTGCAGTGGCATCCCTGTCAGCGGGGCTCGTCTTGCACAACTGTCACTCACCGCAGTGTGCAAACCTGTGCAGCAGTTGCAGAGGGCAAAGAGCATGTTTAAAGACACACGCTGTTGAACCACACCAGCAAAAAGTGAAATATATGAGGACACGCTTGCTTACGTTTTTGCTAGATCCCTCGGGAAATAGCCTGCAGTGGGACGTGGCAGAGTCTTCTGTATCTCTCAGCTCTGAGCGGCAGGACTGCCAGTTTAGCACAGGGAATGACAGTCTCAGCATCTTCTTCCAAAACAGCATCCCAAAACTAGTCCACACTGGCTTTTTCTGACATTACGCTGAAGCCTCCTTCCCAAGGCAATATGGAGACAATGCTAATTAAATCCTTGACGGAATCTTTGGCTTTCAAGTCACTCGTTCAGGCCACAGCATGTGGTCTGGGGATAAGGATGGGAGCTTCTCACTTGATCTTTTCTGGAGGAGTCCTCCTAGCCAACAGCGGAACTCTGCCTCTTTCTGCTGTGGTAACATCCAGCTACACCCAGCAGTCAGAACTGGCCAAAAGTTTTACAAGGGAAAAAAATGAAAGGTTAATGAAGGGTATCGGTGTCCCACACCTCTCTTGGCCAAAAGATGTTCCTGTGCAGGGATGGCCCTGCATCAGCATGCACAAAACTCACAAAACCCCTGGTAATTTTATGGTGTCCAGGATAATCCTGTTTTGTTTTCAGCCTCTTGAAAACACTGATTTAGTATATACTCACTGTTCTAGGAGAGGATCCAGAAAAGATCACAACAGAAAAAAAACCCACATGTGAGTTAGGTATTCTGTCCAGATGTAAAAAAAATTTGGGAAATAGTGAATTATATCATTAGTCTGAATATGTCAAATTTAACAGTAATGTGTGGGCTGACATGCGCTTTTGATTAATATTAGTACCTCAAAGGCAGCAAGTAATGCTGGCAAAGCAAAGCTGCTGCTGCACTACGCCAGTTCTGACCTACGGCTTCTGCACGTCCGTGCGCTTCTGCGTAAATCTGTATTTCCGCTCACTCGGCTGAAATGCCAAAATGTACAGAGCCAGGTCTCAGAAATCCCCACCTCAGAATAGCAGTACCGCGATTTGGGTTCCCACAGCCTCTGCTGTTGTGGGCGTCTGCTGGGGCCTCATGCCAACCCAAAGCCACTCTTGTCTCGTGGCCGGTCAGGACTGTTCGTGAGGGTCCAGTGTGCTTTCCAGCAGTCAGTGCAGCCAGTGTAATCCTGGTGTCAGCAGCTGGGCAGTCTTACTGTGTGGGATAAGATATATGCAAGAGGAGAATACTACCAAGCAACCAGCAATGTCTGCTGTGTTACCCCAGTAAATACTGGTTTTCCTCACCATACTCAAGTATCCAGGCAGACTTCCCACTAACATTAATGTATGTGCAACATGCGCATGCATGCGTGCATCACCAAGACATTTATCCACACGCCCTTTCTTCACTTGGCACAGTCCGAGGATGTTCAGTTTCTGTAATTCTCCACATGCTTGGGTTTAGAGAAGGTAAAACACACAAGTTTTGAGAGAAAAGGGCACTCAAGCACCACAAACAGCTGAGGTCTTCACATCACATCTGTCCACCATCAGCTGCCCGGATAACCAGGCCTGTCCTAGAGGACCGTTGTTGTGGTTTAGGCCAAATCGGCCACTGGGGACATAGGGGACCCCAGATGGGTCCTCAAACCAGGACAACCCTGCACCGTGGGTTCAGGAGGGGCTTGAAAACAAGGCTATCATGCCTTCAGCAGCTCTTTTTTTTCCCCTTTATCTACAGAAAAAAAACAACCACAAACCAGGCTGTTAACCAATGAAGTGCAGCAAGGCAATCAACCCTCAAATCCCTAACCTTCTGCTGACCCACACTTGGAGATAAATATGATCTTTCCAAAAAACATGAGCACAGTGCCCAGGGGTGTTACACACGCAAACTGATCTGCAGGGGTGAAGCACAGCTCAAGCTTCAGCTCTGCCAAAGGGAGCCAACACAGCAGAGAAACAGAGCAGAATGGAGGGTCTCTGCTCATCTCTCCGTTTCCTAGCAGCTCAGCAGCACCTCAGTAATCCAGCACCACGACTGGCAGGGCGTGCGTACACTCCTCTTCTTTTTCAAAGACACCATGGTCCTGTCTGCCATGGAGGAACAGCCGCAGCCTGACTCATTCCTGAACCTGAACTCTGATGCTGAACTTAGTGAGAGATGACTGTGTGGGCTGTTTCAGAAAAAAAAGGAGATGAATCATGATCCAAAGAGAAATACCCATTTTAGTACCTGTCTCTTGAGCCAGCGCCCAGCCCAAGGCAAGGGTTGTGCAGGACTTTATGGATGAGGAGATAGGTTTGTGGCTGTCTGGGCAGGTTCCAGTCCTTCAGGAAGGCCACATGATGCTGGAGCCTTCTGCATGTTGAAGGGGCACATCTGACACCTGCCTCTGGGATGGGTGTTGCCAGACTGGATGCAAATCCTTGAACTCTAACATGCCACAGAAGGCGAGAGGAGATTTCATCTGGGATCTTTAGAAAACATGTGTGCCTTGCAGCAGCAGGGGAAGGATGCAGTGTGCTGTGTTCCTGGGTCAGTGACAGCCGGTGCCCTGTTGCCACCAACTAAAGTGAATTCAAACACAATTTGGTTAAAAACGCGCATGTCAATAGGTTCTCTTGACTTCATGACTAAAGCCATGCTGAAGCAGTATCTCCGTTACCCATTTCTAAGTTAACAGCAGCAGACAACTATTGGACCAGCACCCAGCAAATATGCAACACATGCTAACGGGCATGCATCAAGTAGAGCAATCACATACAGGAATTTCGGTCTGTACACTTTATCTCCTAGAGATGACAGGCTGACCACGCATGAGGAACAACAAGCCCCAGCAGCACTGAGGCTGCTGGGAAGCTGTGAAACGCCCAGGCATCTCCCAGTGCATCAGGGAAAGAGGTTCTCAAGCCACCCTGTGCAATAGCTGGGACCGAGGGTGACACCTGGGACACTCGCCCCACACACATCGTGCTTGGGGGAGGCGTTTCACGGAGCCTGAGCAAGAGAGGAGCAGGCTGCCTGCGGCATTTGCACAGAGCCTGTGGCAGGACATCCTCTGGTGCCTGCGCTGGCTGGCACAGACATGATAGCACAAAGCACCCTCGGAGCCACCGCTGCTCCGTGGACCCACAGGTGGCTTCACAAGCCTTCCTGGGGTCAGGCTTTGTCCCCCAGCGGAGATACCAAAGGGCACCTCTGCTTGCAGCTCACCGACATTCGTCCCAGGCTTTTCCTATGGGGGAGGCACTGGCCAGGAGAGATGAGATGCCAACGAGCATCAGTGATGGCAGTGGCACAGTCTGCTGGCACCTCGTGCACGGGGGAGAGACAAGGCCAAACGCCACTGTCAGGAGACACTGGCTGTGCTCTGCCCGGCAGCAGGAAGCCCTGTCTGAGGGGAGCCCAAGAACAAGGCAAATTGGCCACCAGCCCTGGCAGGAAGGTGGCTAGTGTCCCCCTGTTTGGAATAGCAACATGAGATACATATAACCTTCTTTCTTTTCGACAGAGCTTCAGCAGAAAATGTCCTATGGGCACTGCAGAGTCAAACCCTCCTGGTTACAGCAGGGTCCTGGTCTGCACCATGGCAGTGCCACGCGTCCTGCCTGGAGCCCCATGCCGGCTTGGATGGCATGGGTCGTTAGAAAAGGGACCTCATTAGCATGGGCAGCCCTTCCCCAGCTGTGACACAGGGCTGCTGGAGACATCCTCGGGACATTTTCTTCCCTGTCCCCTCCCTTCATGAGTCTTGCAAGGACAGACAGAGCCCTTCGCTCCCTGTCCTGGTCCTGCCCTGAGCACAGCGGTGCGGGCTGTCACTGGGGAGCGAGGCAGCAGACATAAATGGCTTGTCCTGAACAGAGCTCCAGAAGAAAATTTGACCTCCAAGTGTGAATGGGTGTGCAGCACCTGAGGATGAACACAGCGATGGACAGAAAGGAAGGACACAGCCATGGCTGAACACAGACTACCAGGACACTGCAAAAGTGTTGTCCATCGCTCATGTTTGACACAGCACCAGCCTTGGCTGCAGCACCTGGCAAGGTAGAGAGGCGTATGTACCAGAAAGATTTGCAAACCACTGCCAGAAGGCAGCCCCTCTTCTGCTCAAGAAGCGATGGAATTAATGGGTCTTGTGCCCCAACACTCGGGTATTCAACTGGGACGAGAACAAAGAGCAATGCCGGGTGGTTTCCTTGGGTCTTTTGTCAGTGATAACTGCATGGCAGACTGTTCCTCCTCCCCTCCCTCGTAGTGTCTGTGTGAGCCGACGCAAGCAGGATGCAGGAGCAACCACAAAACCACGGATGAAACGCAAAGGACAAATTTAATCTCGATACCTCACAGTCCAGGGGATCTCCAAAGAAGCACCTGGGCATGCAAGCAGGGGATGCAGGCACCGCAGAGTGAGAGAGTCCTTATTAGAAAGAGAGTCCTTGTTAGTGAGACAGTGAAAGAGTGAGAGCCCAGACTTGCTATTCTCACCTGTTCTCACCAAGGGTTCAAGCAGGCACAGTTTTTCACTGTGCTTTGATCTTCTTCAGCAGTGGAGCAGGAATCTCAGGCACGTTCGATAAGGTGGCCCCGAGTCCATCACGGACTTACGTTATCTAAGTGCAGATGTTCTACTTGCCAAGAACATAAAACTAAGCAACAATTAGTGTGATAGATGTGTTTTCCAGCACCCCACGTGCGAGTCACTTGAGCGTATTTACAGTCCTCCTCGCCAATCTTCCGTTACTTTCCCACAGTCTGCTAATGTTGTCTGCACACCCGTACACCCTTCCCACCATCCCCGCACACCTCGGTGTCTGGTGTCCCCAACACGGCGCTGCCCCGAGGGATGCTCAGCCACAGCAGTGAGGAGGGAGCGGTGATGCTGGTGGAAATGCGCCTGCCAGCTTCAGCTCTTATGAGCTGCCTGAGGGAGGGATGAGTAAAAGGAGGGAGGGAGGAAAGGAGTTTCTTTTCGCAGCATTTTGATTGGCAGCTTGCTGGAGTGTGACTGTGCGGCTGTTCCTCCTGCCTGGGCAAGCCGAGGAGGGAAGGGATGTGATCTTCAAGCCAATGGCTCCCTGCCCGCTTTCTCGGGTCTTACTGTTGTTGTTGGAGCTGACCCCACGAGTGGCACAGCCTGGGCGATGCGTTCCGAGAGAGAGATGGGTGTAACTCAGGTATACACCAAAACAGGCGGATCCGAGCGTCTAGTGTGCTCTTCGCCCATCCCAGGGGAGGAGGACACCTCCCCAGGAGACCTGGCTGAGCCTCTGTCACCTCTCCAGGGCAGGAGAGCACATCCCCGCATGGCAGCTGGAGCAAGGGGAGGCTAACAAACAGCTCGGGAACCCAGATGTGGTCACCAAGGCACGAGTGAGACTAAGCACTAAGTTGTTTCAAGCCCTTATCTCTTCAGTGTTATTTCTAATGTGGGGATAAATGTTTCTCTTCCCTTTTAATACCCATTTGGGCCGCACTCCTTTTGCTTGCAGAGGGTGTGCAAGCCTCCAGCTTTCTGTGGCTCTTCCTTCCACCAGCCCTTGGGCTGAAACATTTTCATCCCTTGACATAGCTTCTCTCTCTCTCCTCTGCCTGGGTAATTTTTGCCTCCCCACCTTTTTAATGAAGAATAAATGCGTATCCCACTGGTGGCTGGAAAGCCACCAGAGCCGAGTTGTCTCCTTGCATTTCTCCAGGACAGTGACATGAAAGGATGAGGCTCCCTCTGCTGGCTTTTCTTTCAGAAATGAGGCACAGAAATGATTTCTGGGGAGGGCTGTGTATGTACGTGCTCAGCTGGTGCCCGCACTCACAGCAAAAGCTGCTGTGTGGGCTCTGGGCAGGCAGCAGGAGAGCACAGGAGGAACGGGACACTGCTGCAGCAGGCATGTGCCTCCAGATGTGCTTCCACCCATCTGACAGAAAAGATAGAGCAGAGTTTTGAAGCAGAAGTTAAGAGAAGGTGGGGGAAAAATTGTCCAGCAGGGTTCAGTGCAGTCATAGCTATGGTGTGTGTGGTGGTGCTGTGCTGCTGAGAGGTGCAGTGCAGCGCTGCATCAGAGAGCTCCAGTGGGACCCAGGGGCTCCGTCCCTGCTCACTGCCCAGCCTTAACAAGGATTTCCGATGGATACAGCCTGAACAACACAGCTCCCAGCTCTGTGGCACACTACTGACAGCGCGGTGAAGGAGGTCACAGTTGCCTGGGTTTTGCTCCTGTCCCTTTGCTTGAAAGAAATGCAGAAGAACCTGGCAGGACTTCAGGCTGGAAGAGCTCTTTCTTGGGACATGAGCCCAAGTTGCCGCTGTTGCTTCGCTTGAGGAAACAGCGCAAGTGTCTGTTGTAGCTACATGCAGCGACACGGTGCCATCACCGTTCAGCCGTGGCTGGCAGCGCTGGGGAAGAGAATGGACGGCTGCGTCCCGAGCTCAGCAACCTTCGGGAGCATTTCAAATGCACCATTCAGGCTTGTAAGCCTTGCCAGGGCTGAAGTCTGCTCCTCAGAACAATCATTTGGATCAGCTTTTGGTGTGTCTTCAAAGTGAAAGTCAAACATAACACAAACAACCACGGTTTACAGTGAAAGTTAGTTGTAAGACCAGAATGTCCCAGCAGGTTCTCTGCATAGCAGAGAGAGTCAAAACAGGACTGTATCTGCTCTTTTACCACCAATGTATGGATGCTTGCAAGTTTGTGTGGACATAGCATCTCCATAGACTATTGTCCACACTAGCCCTTTTTCTCCTTATCTACAAGGAATTAAATCCTCAAGGCACATTTCCGTTACGTCTCCAAAACCACGCTCTCCCTCCGTGTACTCGTTCCAGCTCTGCCACGGCCTCAGCTGTAACTGCTTTCCACTTGAGCAAAGCGATAAATCAAACAAAAAAACCCCACGGAACTCCAGCAAGTCTCTGAAGTCCGCAGAGGGAAGCCCTGGTGTCACAGCACTGGGAGAGAGGAGGTTCCTGGGGTTCCCTCTGAGACCCCCAGGCAGTTACAGTTGCCCATCGGCCCTGCAGAGGGGACTTCAAAGAAGCTCACGAGAGGCAAGACAGCCCCTGTCTGTAGACAACCCCCACCATCAGGCTTTCCCACAGGGCAGCAAAAGCAGGGTGTGCTGGGGAGAACAGTGTTTTGATCCTTCAGGCCAGGCATTTCTTTACCAAGTGCTTTAGACCACAAAGCTGTAAGTTGCCTGTGCTGCTGTGCAAAAGCCTGCCTCCCTCAAGCTGACCTGGCAGCCTGGCCACAGAGCAGGATGAGATGCTGCTGGTGTGGAAGTGCTACTGGTCTCCTCAGATGCTGAGAGAAATAGGTTTTCAGATTCGGAAGGCAACTCAGAGGGAGATGGAATAAAAAGAAAAGGTGGGGGGGTTTCCCCCTTTACCCACTGTATCCCTGCAGAGCACATCCTTTACTCTGAAACCCTCCTGTGCCTCGCAGTTGGGAAGTCAGCAAGCTCTACGTAGCCCTTTCCAGGAAAAGTCTCTCTAGTTACAAGGGATGCAACGTCTCTTTCTTCTTACCTTGGGGAAACATAAATGCTTTTACCCCCTCAGGTATGGACCGGAATGAGTGTCTTTCCAGCAGCTTTCTCAGATTTTCTTACCCCTGAGCTGTGCCCAGAATACCAGAGGGTGAACAGAGGTAAAAGATGGAGAGCAGAGATATTTCTTGATGTTGCAATTGTCTTCCAGGCGGTGTTCATTTCATATCTATTTGTCTTGCACTAGAAGCTCACACCATGATAATAAGCAGCACTCTTATCTAGGGTTATCACTAACAGCAGAATACAACAGAAAGTCTTTTCTGTCTCCCCTGGGAGATCTGTTGAGGACATCTGTGAGTCAACCTGACTTGTTTTCTCTTTATTTGAAGTCCTCCAGTTAAAAAACGAATGGGTATTCCTTTCAGCAAACCTCTTTTCTACGTGAGGGTGTGAAGCCTGACTGCTCTGTGTTCGGTTATGGTTGAATTCTGGCAGTGTGGGAGGGAAGGGATTGATGACTGCCTTCAGGGAAACCCAGCTCCAAGGAGGTCTTTTCTACCTGGAGGCAAGGGGTGGCTGAGAACTGTGTCTCCTGCTGTGACATGGGCACTCCTCACTCTGTTTGCAAGGTTTTTGACTGCAAAGAGGAACACCACAGGTGATGTGCTGAGTACTGCAGACGCAGGAGTGGGTACCCACCGGCATGAGGGTGGCTGTGGCTTCCTGGGCTCTGGCAACCCATGTTTTACAGGTCAGCAGCAAACCAGCTTGGCCTGTGCAGGTCCCCAGTGGGGAAGCTCCTACTGGATTACCCACATCTGTTTTTTTACAAGGGTTGTCTGCAGAAGGCAGGGGCTGGGGATGACACAGCCCTTCATCATTCCTATAAGAACGTGGGAGGCAGGTTTAGATTTGGGTGTCCTCTGAACCACAGTGCATCTTCTGCAGGACCCACAGCCGGGGAGACACTGTGGGGATAACATCAGACTATCACTGGCATCAAGGAAACCTTCATTCGCCTTTCTGAATCTTACAATTCTCACACTGAGAATTGTGTGAGAATTCTCACAATGAGAATGTTTCCTTAGTACCATATACCAGAAATTACCTTTCTGAAAGTTGAACGTTCATAATTTTGGCAGTCATAGCTCCTACTTTCAGTGTGTGGGGAGAAACTGGACAACCGCCTTTTTATGTTTTCCTGGAAAAAGTGCAGAGTTCTCTACATGTATTTTTAAAGAAGGGACAGGATGGGGCTGCTGGCACTTGTCAGAGAAAAAGGAGAAAAAGGTGAGTTTTGCAGATCTTCTGCTCTGGCCCTTTACTATTCGCTAACCTTTAAACTTTATTTTCAGTAGTGTATCTTTGCTGTTCCTGGCTAGCACCTAACCAGGTATCGGTTCCCTGATTATTTTTTTCCATGGGCGCTTGTCCTGGCCCACGCAGCTGACATCACTTGCATAATTCGGCTGATGCTGGAGGCCCACAGTTTGACCTTTGGTATATTGCTTTGTAGGTGTTGGGCATGTAACCTTTGCTATTTAAAGCATAATGTCATGAAAAAAAATGCAATTGGCAGAAGTACCAGAACTAAACTTATACGAGAATATTTGCCTGGCAGCTCACTACATCAATCAACAAGCTACAGCTCAGACAACCTGGAAGATGCTCTCCACCCCAAAAACCCCATCCAGCTCAGCCTGTATGGAGGCACCACAACTCTGGCTTTGTGAAGAAGGCATTTTAACCTCCCTTGGCATCTGAGGCAGGGACAATACCTGGAGGTGTTTCCAGGACTGTATTCCTGCGTGTGGCAGAGGACCTTGTTATTGGTACAGCCCTCAGCTGGTCGTGGTGTCTCTGATCCCCATAATAACGCACCCCACTGCACAGCTTCCTGCCTGGTTGCACCCCAGATGAACTGCTTTCTGTGCCCCGGTGGTGCCTGGAAATGTGCCATGAGGCATCCCTGTTGTGGGTGCACTCGTAAGGCAACCCTGAGCATGATGTTCGAATCAGGGCCCACGAAGGCTCCTTGATTAATGAACATGCCAATGCTTTAAACCCTCAGGCTCCTCCAATCCATTGGAAGCCCTCAGTTGTAGGGAGACGTAGCTCTCAAAAATCTTGTTTATGGGCAAAGAGAAGGCACAACGTATGTATACGTAAAGCCAAAAACTTATTGTCAGTGTAGTGGCAGTCTCAAGGTTCCAATTGTTATCAGTCTAGGTCTGCTGGTTGCAGAAAAAAGGAACAATACTCAGGCAGATAAAATTGTTTTGCGCACACGTAGTTTCTAGGCCTTTTCCTGGTGGTATGCTCACCCTTCCTCTGCTCCTCTGGGTCCCAAGGCTGGTGGTTTCACCCAGGTGGTGGTGGTGGGGTGGGGTGCCAGAGCCAGCTGTCAGCATCTCCGGCCCTTCCCTGGGACGAATGTGATGTTCACACCGATGTTTTTTTCTGCCTCTCTCTAGGACCCGCTTGGGGTCATTTCTATATGTCTGCTAGCATGCTTCTATACCTTCTTCTGTCTTCACTGGTCTGCAACTTCATGTTACTCCCAATTTACTATGTACGGTGCCCTTTATGTATGTTAGATGCTGGTTTTGTTCTGTTTGTTACTGCTAAAACCAGTTTTGCCAGCTCCAGGTCTGCATTTTTTTAAGTGGCCACCAGTGAGTTGTGTATAGCTGTGGGGGTCCCCCGTGCCAGCCTGTGCCCCATCTTTTACCACCCCGTGCATGTACTTCCCTATGCTGCATCCCGCGCCCCCACTGCTCAAGGCCCCCGCTATCGTACCGGATTTGCACTTCTCGACACTCTACCCTTGGGCAGGAGACAAAAATACCTCATTCTGCATAGGATAGGGGGAACCAAGGGGTTGAGAGCTTTTACAAGCTGAGTATGAAGCTCCTTGGGCATTTCTGTCTCCTGTGCAAGTCCTGTCCTCCGTAAGCACTTCTGCCCCTCTGAGCGGCCACATCCCGCTTCACAGTTTCCCAAGGTGCCAGCAAGACCAGAGCAGAGCACATTAATACTTTCTCAGCGCAGCCCTGAAGCTCAGCCCAGGAAGCTGCCCTGCCAAAGTTCACATGTTTCGTAGGGCAGGCATGAGCACTAGAGAAGAGGAAATATACATTCAAAGCCAAACAGGCTCGGCTTGAAGAAAACATTGTGATCCAATGCAGCTATGAATTAAGGTAAGAGATTATTATATTTTAGTTGTAAGTCAGCAGAGCAGGATGACAACAAATGGTGTCTCATGAACGTAAGGAAACTCTTCATTGCTTAGTGCTTGGAATCTAAATGATATTTAATTTGGGTAAAGATGATGTGGGTAATGTTTACAAATTGTGAAAGTAGAAAGGGGAACACTTTTATTAATCAAAGTGGACCACAGCAGAGCTATTTCATTCGGTGGCTAATTATTTGTGGCATCTTGTGGTAGGAGAAATATTCGCTCTGGCTAGAAGTCCTCAAGGTTAAAGCAAAATGCTAATAGATGACTAGTGTGCAGCATTAGCCCAGAAGGAAAAACTAAGAAGATACAGCCCTTCTACTTCATTAAATGTTTTTTTTTCAGATGTCTGCAGGGTTTTCACATCTCACCAGGATTGCTTGCTTTTAGTTTTCGTCAGTGAACCAATATCCCAAACATCACTGACATGGAAAGACAGCCCAATACAGAAAATCTGGTAGAGACAGTAGAAAGTGTTTGATGCCAACAGACTGGCAAGGGAATGGCAGAAATTCAAAAAACTTGAAACCCCAACTTTCTGTATGACCACATTACTTAATTTCTTTGTGACTCAGCTTTCCATAGGAAGGATGTTGCACAAAGATGTCTGCTGGCTTGGGTGAGACATTTGGGTAACACAGCGGTGGCAGCCTGTTAAGTACTTGTGTAATATAAATACAGATCCAGAAACAGTGGCTCCCAAAATCTGGTCTGTTGGGGCAGACCTTGTTAGAGACAGCACAGCCAGAGGCAGTGAACTGGGCAACAGGATAAAAGACAGCAGCTGCAATGAATTACAAGGGTTTGGACAATGCAGAAAAAGTCCAGAGAGGGAAGAAAAAGTGGAGAGGAAAAGGCTAAAGTTTGACAAAGGAGAACGCTTAGAGTTAGAGAGTTAGAGAGTAAATCACATAGTAAATGTGATCTTCCCAGGAAGGGCCTGGCAACTCCAATACTTAAATCTCACCCAGACACAGTCAAGGCATAATATGCTCTGCTTTCTAAAATGAGGATGGACAAGATGATTTAACAGATCTCCCAATTCTAGAGAGCCATCTCAGATTTCTCAAGGATGCTGAGACATTGTGAGCTTTTCAATAACAGGAAGAGAGGGCAGTAAGTAAATATGTGCGGCGATAAACGTGTCGAGAGGACAGAGCTAATGGTAACCATAAACAAGTACAAAACAGTGCACACAGCTACAATCATCTTTTTTCACTGTCCCTTCAACAGAAAATACAAAAGAAATTTGAATGCCGCTTAAGAAGGGAAGGCCTGGGAGAAAGAAATACTGAGAAAGAGCAGGTAAGAGAAAACGCGGGCAAAACACTCAACTATATGTGTAAAAAAAGATATGAAAGTGTCATGAGCAACTGTGCAAGCAGAATGGGCAAATAAGGGAACTAACAGGCTGGAGGAAATACCTGTGAAACGGATTTTCCAGGAAAATCCTGATCCTGGCAGTCACCATCCAGTCAGGTGACAGCCCCAAACACCCAGTGCTCCACAGGCAGCTCTTGGGAGGGTGCCTGGTCCCTCCCCAGCTCTACCACTGCCCCCCCGGCAGCTGAGTTAAAGTGCTCCCCAGCCTCTGTGAGGACAAAAATAAATACTGCTCTTCAACATGATTCTCGTGCCGTTTATGTAATTTCCCATCCCCTGGCTGGTCCCTGGGGGCAGGACACTGCCTGGAACCATCTCAGGTTGCAGAGGTTCTGCAGAGGACCCTTGGATCTGGCCACAGGATCAAGACCACAAAATCGTGACCCCGAGAGGCACGGATGAAATGTTCAGAACCATTTCAGTGATTTTTTGAACCTCAGTTTTAAGATCCAGGGGGAACACAGGAGTCTGAATCATACCGTCAGGTCATATTTCCTAAATGTGTAAGTCATTTCCGAAATGGATATTTAAGGATCTGACCTCCTTACAGCCAGATTTCTAAAGGGACTTTGACTGACAGAGGTTCACACTGATGCCTTGTGGCATTTTCAGAAGCCTCCCCCAGTGCTTAGCTCCCATTCAGAAGAATGATTTGAATCAGTGATGGCACCCCAGGGAAATGCCTTGATGTGACTACCTGCTTCTTCACTTGCTCAAGAGCCTTTACAGATCATGGTGTGAAACCTGAGCCTATACTCTGCTCCATGAAGGAGCAGGTGGGACCCCAGGCATGCAGGCACCAAGTCTCCTCCACGGCCACCTTGCCAGCTTCAAAGGGGCTTTGTCCTCTCCAGAGTTGAGAGAAGAAGCTGAAACCATCAAAAGCCTCAGCTTACAACTTTTGCTATAAGTACACCAGCAACCACAGGGGTGAGCTGCCAGGGGTTTGGCAGGGTTTGCCATGGCCCCAGCAAACCACACACCGCTGCGGTCCTTCTGTCCCTCCCGGATGGCTCACAGCAAGTCTTCCTGGTGGGGTGACAAAACCAGCAAGTGGAGGGATGTCACTGGGGGCAGGATTCACCCAGGGCATTGGGGTCCAGTCCCCTGTTCCCACTTCGCTGTGATGGTAGCACAACCAGCCTGAGTGAGGCCACTGGCCCAGCCAGCTGGACCATGAACCGATGGAGCAAGAGCAAGATCTTGTTCAAAATAATACCTCTGTGGTTGCTCTGAAGCAGAGGCAGTGAAGCCTTTGCTGCTGGCAGAGACAGTAGTAAGTCCATGTTTTGAGTTGTTTGTTTGGTTTTTTTTTAAATCAGAGTACGTCTAATTTTGATGTGATGAGTTAAGCTGATACTTGTGCCCTGGTTACTTGCTGTCCTGCAGTTATCTCCCGGTTAGCATGGAGCATCTTTGAGAAAGCACTTTCCAATGCTATAAAGCCTTAGGTGAAGCTGAGAGAGACCCTGGGGACTTTGGACTCTATACTATCCCCTCCTGCCTTCCATGATCCAAGCCTGATCTTTTCAAATACATTTTTTTTACCCAGAACTATTGGTTTAAGTTTGTAGATTTACATGCTGCTCATCTCCAGCTAGTGGTGTCTGTTTCTAATTTAGTTTGTGATGGTGGTGTAAAAACTGTAGAACTGGTTCAGGAAAGGGACATTTTTTTCAACTCTCTGACCCAGATGTAAAGGGACCACAGGCCTCTGCAATACTCAGGCTTATATTTACCTTAATCAGCAGTGGTTTGATTGACTTCCATTTCTGGGAGCTTTATTTAGGACACCTTAAATGCCCTAATTTTCAGAAAGCCTCAGCATCGTGCTTCTGCACCTTGAACTCAACCCTGAGTTGGAAAATCCAATAATGAAGCAGTCCAGATCACTACTTGCTATTAAAAGACTTATTCTCAAAGTCTTGAGGGGAGCCTCTATAAATTATATCACCCAAATCGATGAGCAATTATTAGGCTTGCAGAACTCTGCCTGGCCACACAAATGGTCCAGCTGATCTGAGAATAAATCACAGAAGAAACACCAAAGAAAGGGACTTCCTCACCTTAAAGTAATCAGGGAAGGACTGGGGGAGCGGGAAGCAAGGATGCATCTGCGGTTGCACCACATCCACTCAGAAGCAATAGAGGAATGACAGAAAAACTGGTTCGAAGTAGAGAAAACATAGGGTTTCACAGAGGCAGAGCAGACTGGCTGTTTGATAACAACATCCCTGTCCCCAAACTGTGCTGCTTTCCACAGCCATCATACAGCCTCCCCTCTAAATCAACCCCAGCAGCTGCTCCATGCTCTTCACAGGACCCCGCTTCCTTCCTGGGGGTCCCACCACAGGATCTGGGCTCGCTACTGCTGGTGAGGTACCTGGGGAGAGGACACTTTGGCTTTTTCAGTCATTTACTACCAAAAGAGAGTCATGGCTGTTAAGACGAGTGTGCCCCAATCACAGAATCACAGAATCACAGAATGGTCAGGGTTGGAAGGGACATCTGGAGATCATCTAGTCCAACCCCCCTGCCACAGCAGGGTCAATCACCCATCTGCTCTGCCTCTCTGCCTGTCAGGGGCTCTAGGGTTTTGGCCAGTACTCCCCTGCTGAGCTCCTCCACTGTGTCTGCCCTACACCAGTTTCCCGTACTGGTATCTTCTCTTGATGTGGAGACCCTCAGACACACAAAAATCGCCATCTACTTGAAGTCTGTCCCATTATTAGCCTTTCACCGTTAAAACTGTGTATCTAGCTTGCATGTTTCTGGTTTGAATTTCCATGCATCAGTTTACCGTATGGCCAATCCCACTAAATTAGCAAGATTATTAACGTGAGCAAAAGTGAAATCAAGTTTTATCAAAGCATGCCTACAGCCCCAGCATCAAGCTCTGCAATGGTATAGACTTCCCTCTTTTGTTCCTTCCTTCCCATTTAGCACCTCTTTAAGCATCCGAGGGTTGCATCAGCTCTTCTTACTGTGACATCTGGCTGGGAGCTCAGTTTCAGAGTCTGCCCATATCAGCAGTCAGGCTTCCTAGCGGATGCGCCCCCACTCTCGAGACATGGTCTGTGTTGTTTAACTCCCAAGCGTGTCGCTTTGGCTACATTAAAGCCAATATGAATCATCCCAGAAACCCCAGATTACTCAGATCTATCTGAATCACTGTCCAATTCTCTTAACTCTTCTATCACTTCCCTCTGCCAGCTCCGATTCCCAACCTGTTTTCAGACCAATGATGAAAATACTGAAGAGTTTTCGGCTTTGAACTGGTAGTTACCGCAGGCCTTTTATAAGCAATATTCCTAGTTTGGGAAGGCTTCCTCCACAGATGACTGGCTTTTGAGATCTGACCGCTAACCAGCCCAAACCCCAGTGTAAGGCTTTGTTGGGCTTACATTGCTTTGGGCTGGTGAGATGTGTCAATCAAACAGGCAGGCGATGCAAGTCAAAGCTCCAACTCTCCCACGTAGTACTCTTTACCAACCTTGTAATCTCATCAGATGCCCAAACTAAAGCTTCTTTTCTACAAAGCCACGCAGACTGGCATTAGCTGCACACTCCCCCTTTACTGTTTAAATTTTATTTTGCCCAGGTTAAGAGTTAGGTGACACTCGCTGTTTCGCCTTGCTTCCCGCTTTCGAAGACTGGCATTGTGTCAGCTACTTCCAGAACCCGTAGAGGTGGAACGGGGAGAATGTCTGCCCACTTCAGGACTGAATAAAAGACTCATATTTAAGATTTAAAGTAACTGCATCTGCTGGGCTGGACCTGCTTTTCACCTCGGCTATCTAACACCATCCCAAGCAACTCCAGAGACTGTCCCCTAAGGACGGAGCCACCCTGCTTTGAAAGATAAGCTAAGTGAATTACAGGAACCAGCTGGGTGCAGGGCTAGAAACCAGGCCCCATCTCTGGTTAGTGTATTGCCTGTAAGTCTAAGTTTTGCTTTTGGATATCATCCAAACCATGACTAGAGGTGTCTGCGGCAATCTGGTGATTGCATGGTAGCTGCTTGGTGCCAGGCTGGTTAAGAGTTTCATCCAGAGTGCTATTAAGACTCACATCAGTCCTGTTAGTTTCCACCCAGTTCTGGTTAATTGCCTGAAATCTCTCTTTTGTATGTGTTAGAAGTGCCACCAGCAGCTTCGACATTTAATTTGAAGGTACCCAAGGACATCCCTGCGGTCTCACCGAGAATCGCCAGCTGTCGATAAGCAGATGGGCGTAGTCGCAAACGCACAAAAGCAACAGCATTTATATTTGGGTAGAGTGGTGGCAGCTCAGATCGAAGGGTGAGAAAGGCATAATGCACCCATAGGGTTTCTCAGGGCTTCCCACAAAGCCTACAGCTTCCCTGGGCCAGCTGAAGCGTCGGCGTGCAGCTCCGTCCCGTTCAGCTTGCGCTGAAACCGTGCTTTGCTTGCATGAGCAAAGCGTGTAAGTCAGCCTCACCCAGAAATGCTGACTAAGGTGTGAAAAATCTTGCTGCGACTTAAATGCTTTTATCGGTCGGTTGTGCAAATCTGAAGTGTGACCCTCTGGCAGAAGGCCTGGGTTTGGTTATGTTTTTTTACTTCTTCTCACGGGGTGACAGCAGGAGCGTCACGAAGGGGCAAAGTGCTCGTGAGACCCCTCTTCTCGGCAGGAAAGCTTGTAGTAGCGTGGCACTTGGCTGAAGCGCCAAGGGCGATGACTGGAAAGATCAGATGCGCGACGAGGATTTGGCTCGTGTGTCACCCAGCCTGATGCCAATGCAGCTTCTGTTGCTTAGAGGAGTTTGTGTATCTCTCTCTCATAATTTCGCTTCCCTATGTATTACATATAGCACACATGGTTATTGGGAATAGCTGGGTTGAGAAACAGGGGTTTTGGTCCTGCAGACTATTGTATTTTAGATAGCTATAAACGTGACTAAAAGCAGAAGTGTTTGTGGGGAGTAGAGTGTAAAACTGCTGGGGAAATCTGGAGAGCAAGCAAAGCGGTTGAGCAGTCCCATGAGAAGCAGAAGTGAATCTACTATTTTCTGTACTCAGCAAGGGAAAACGTCTGGTGGAGGGACCTCGCAGCCCTGCAGTCCTTCTTCAGTGTCCTTGATGATCTTCAGTTAACTCTGTCCCTTAGGTGAACATTTATTGTCAGTGCAAAAGAGTAAATTGTGTTGAAGGAGAGGACTGTCACGTGTGCTGCGGTGGGCTTTGTGAGGCTGATGGAGAGTACCTGGCAGGGGAGGATGATGGGTGGGCAGAGCTGTTTTCTCACTTTAGAGTGTGATAAAATTTCATCACGTTATGCCTATCTGGCATGGGGTCTTTTTGGGGGGCCCTTTGCAGTTTGGAGCCCACCTGTTGAGCATCATCAGCTTAAGCTGAGCAAAGTGGTATCAGAGGAGCTAAATATTCGAAACAAACTGGTGGCATTGCATATGCAGGATGAGTGGCAGCAGGAGGATACAAGTATGTGGTTGGTGATACACAAAATCTGGGAGCTAGAGAGTGAACAAGCCACAGGCTTTGCCAGCAGTTTTGGATGCCAATGCCCTTTTGGTAAGCGCAGTTCTCGCTTGTCCTCAGATGTGCCATGCAGGATCTCGCCCTTCCCCTTGGCATAGGTACCGCAGGCTTTGCAATCACCCATCCAGGGGTAAAGGAAATAATTTGCTACTGTAGAAATAAATGATCTCCATCAGTGAGCTAGAGGAAATTACCTGACTGAAAAGTACTTCAGGAAAAACCCTGGTCCAAGCAGTGTTCCTCTTTGCTTCAATAAGGCCGGGAGTCCATCCTGCACCTCCGTGTAAATGTTCACCTGTGAAGAAGGTGGCCATTCCCATGCCCAGCTTTCTCTCCAGGCAATGTCAGTGGGAGCAGCCTGTGCAGAAGTCTGCCAGACCTGATGGCTACACCTCAGGTGCTGGGAGCTGCGTTTCCTTATGTGTGTGAAATCCTCCCTGTGCCCAACAGAGCGCAGTGGCTTCTACGGACACATATGGAAACTCTCCAGAGGAACAAGCTGTCTTTGTAGATGTGAATTAAGACACGGAGCATGGGAAAGGCCAGCACAACCAGAGGCTCTCAGAGAGGAGAGCAAACCAGTGTGTGCTCCCTCTCTCCAAATCGGGGATTTCACACAGCACCACCGAGCAGCCCCCTCTGGCTACCCGCGCAGTTAGCAAAGATGTTGATGGCATAGGAGCAGGTAGCCATTAGTTTTTTCTTCTGTGCGTGAGAGGACTCCTACCTGTCACAACAGCAAAGATGTGTCTGAAATGGGAGCTCACACAGCAGAGAAGATGCTGGGGCACTTTGCAGGGACATCGTAGCCTCTGTCCAGCTTTGTCACAGAGTCACAAAGTTAGGATGGGACTTCTGGAGGTCTCTTGTCCAAACCCCTGCTCAGAGCAGGGCCGGACGAGTTTCAAATATCTCCAAAGGATCTCACAACCTCCATGAAGCGCTGTCCTGGTGTTTGACCACCCTCGCAGGGAAAATTTTTTCCATGTAGTGAGTAACAATTTCCCATGGCCTTTGCCTCATTCCTCTGAGGAAAGTTGTCTGCTTCACCTTTACACCTTCTCACTAGATCCCCCTTGAGTCTTCTGTTGAGTCTGATCAAACCCAGTTCTCAGCATCTGAGAGAAGGCTGAGAGAGTTGGGACTATTCAGCCTGGAGAAGAGAAGGGAGACCTTATAGCGGCCTTCCAGTACCTAAAGGGGGCCTACAGGAGAGCTGGGGAAGGACTTTTTACAAGGGCATGTAGTGATAGGACGAGGGGGGATGTCTTTAAACTGGAAGAGGGTAGATTTAGATTGGATATCAGGAAGAAATTTTTCACTCTGAGGGTGGTGAGGCACTGGAACAGGTTGCCCAGAGAGGTTCTTGAGGCCCTATCCCTGGAGGTGATCAAGGCCAGGCTGGATGGGGCTTTGAGCAACCTGGTCTAGTGGGAGGTGGCGGGGGGGTTGGAATTCGATGATCTTCAAGGTCCCTTCCAACCTAAACCATTCTATGATTCTATGATCTTCTCATACATCAGGTGCTCCAGCCCCAAGCACTTTGGTAGCCCTCAAGTACCCCACACCAGTGCATTGGTGAAGAACTGGCTGTGGAGCACATCAGCCCACAGAGTAAGATGGAGGCTCTGGCACTGTGCAGATGGGTGCAATAACAGCTCAGTGGCAAGGAGCTGGGTGGGCTAGTGTAGCGACTCCTGTTCAGCACAAGAGACTCGGTGTACCCTCACACTTCTTTTCATTTTAAAGGCACTTGCTGCGTACATTTACCCTCAGAAGAGGACTGAACAAGCAGAAAATTATGGGCTACTGGGATTATCTACGATGTCTTCTGCTCACTTCTGTATCCCTCTCAGGTTTTGTAAAGTAATGAGTGAACAGACACATGAAGAGATGAGGAACCTGTCACACATCTCTGTAGGCAACTCTAATTAGTAATCTTACCGGTAGAAAATTAGTATCCTGTTTGCAATTACCGCCAGCTTCTGCCCCAGCACCTAGGCATTTCCTATGCGTCCCCTTTAATGTTGCTGGTGTCAGATACCGCATCTCCCAAAGCCGGAGAATTAAACCAGGCTGCAAGCAAGGGTCTGGATGGACCTTGCAGGTGGGCTCAGCTCCCAGTTCAAATGGAAAGGCACTGCAAGAGCTGCTCAGCCCATGGGTGTGCCTGCCTGCTGCAAAAAGCCTTCCCCACACCGTGCCCATATGCCCCGAAACTACCAGCGCTGAGACAGCCCTTCTTCTAGCCTACTTTTCCTGTGCAAAACCACAAAGATTGTTTTCTAATGACTGTGGGCACTTCTCATTTAAATGTTTTGGGGACAAATAGGCTTCGAACTGTCAGAATAAGAAGAAATTTTAAAATGGAGAGCCTGCGTTTCCACTAGCACACAAAAAAAAAAAACCTCTTTGAGAAATGATTACAAAATAAGAGGCCAGACCTTCATGGCCCACACCACAAACGGCCCTCTAGCAATGAGGCGTTAGGAGACAATGTCGCTATGGTCCCAGTAGCCACCCATGGGGGAGTTTGTTGTAGTTACCGCTACGTCATATGAAACAAGGACAGTCTCACACTTCAGGAAATCTTTATTCATGCTTAGTCTTTCAAGGCTTATTTTAAGCAGAGGCTTTGAAAAGTATTGCCGTCAGTGAAACGTGGACATGTAGGCTGGGGTTCCAACCACTTCACTCTAAGTATCAGAAGTGGGGATAGTTACACACCATCACCATCTACCACTGAGTAATGTGCCCATGCTCATCATGGAGCATCATCAACGCTCATCATGGAGTTTCATCAACGCAGTCAGCAGAGTCTGGCAAGCAGCCTGTCTTGTTTTAAAGCAGATTTGGCCCAACCTGTGTTGGATCAGATGCACTGCTCTTCATTGGCTGTATTGATGATATCTCCCACGAACAGAGGATGTAAACATCTGTATTAGAGACAGCTTGTGGTCACTGAACTGAGTCCCTTTCTCTACAGTCAACGGGGGTTGCTGTAAGAAGGTTTTGGCACTGTGACCACAGGGTAGTTGCAGTTTAGTTATCGCTGACTTTTCCTATTGGTCTTGGCTTTAGCAGGCTGGTTTGGCCACACTGTCGTGTCCCTGGGCTTCTGCATAGTGTATCACACTCAATTTCCTTCATTTCCTACAGCAAGGATGGATACTTACAAGGTCGTTACCCCAAGCAGGGAGCGGAGCTAATTCAGTAACATCTGCACCCCTCCAGGATTTTTGGTTCCTGCAAACAGAAATCTTTGCAGAGGCTTGAGCACCACATCCCAGGGGAGCGCAGAGGAACCGACAGGTGCCCCGAGTTCTTGGATGTGCAGACCAGCAAGTCCAGAGGTCACACAGCTGCACCCCACACTCTCTTTGGGTGCAGCCCCTGAGCTAACAAGCCCTGGCTCCAACCTGACTACCCTGCAGCCAAGGCAGGAGCACTCATGAGACATTTTGGTGCTTGAGGAAAAGTGTCAATACAGTTTGTCTTCTTTTGATTACAGGATGATTTTTTTAAAACCTCATCAAATATATGCTTGCTCCCAAGGGATGTCCCCATGCAAACTGCTTCTCCCACATTGGCAAGCATCTCCTCAGACCTGGCCAAACTGGGTATCTTACCAAACTTGCACCCTGGGGTTAATGTGTGGGGCAAGACTGGGCTCTTGGTGGTGTTGACAGGCTACATGTGAGGTGGTATCATTTCCTGCTGAGCGCTGCCCAACAGACCGGGAGAGTGCCTGCATTTCTCACGCTGCAATGCACCACCTGCAGAGCTCAGTCAGTCGGATGTTGGTTCGCTGCTGCTTCTGCTGCTCTGCCGATAAGCAGGGGCTTATTTGACAGCCCTTGAAATTCTCATTTACATTTTCTTATCCTAAAGAGCTAATTTTCAGTGAAGTACATGTAACAGCAGAGTCTGGACTGATGTTGGTAGCTACCATCACCTCTGCAGTAATACAACACTCGCTAATCCAAACAGTGAGAAAATCCCAAAGTGCACGTGTTGGTGAGGTCTCGCAGTGTTTTACCATAGCAGATAGATACTCATTCTCTCTCTAACATTATTCTCTTTTCCCTTTTCATGTTGCCTCTAGCGAGAAAATCCAGCATGACGGAAGCATTCACAGAAACAACAGCTGAATACAGTTACGATGAACACGCTTTTTCCTGCAATAAGACTGACATCCAAGAATTTGGGAAAATATTTCTACCAATATTTTACATTGCAGTGTTTGCTCTTGGCCTCACAGGGAATCTAATGGTGGTTTTTGCCATTGTGAAAGAAGGCAGTAAAAAAAGCATCACTGACATCTATCTCCTGAGCTTGGCTATCTCAGACCTTCTGTTCGTGGTCTCCCTCCCCTTCTGGGCTTCCAACACGGTGCGTGGATGGACCCTCGGGACTATTTCATGCACAGCTGTTTCCTCCCTGTATTACATCGGTTTCTTTGGGGGCATGTTCTTTATCACTGTTATCAGTATCGACAGATACTTAGCCATTGTCCGGGCAACCTATTCTCTGAAATCCAGAACAGTGAAACATGGCTTTCTTATAACCTGTGGAGTATGGGCGATAGCGGTTTTAGTTTCAGTGCCACATTTTGTGTTCTCCCAGCTGGTAGAAAATGACTGCATTTCTGTGTTCCCTCAGGAGCTGGAGAACTTCTGGCCAGTGTTCTGCAATGTGCAGCTGAACACCATTGGCTTTTTCATCCCAGTCTGTGTCATATGCTATTGCTACTGTGGGATCATCAAAACCCTGCTGTCCTGCAAAAATCAGAAAAAAACACGAGCCGTAAAGCTGATCTTGATTGTGGTGGTCGTGTTTTTTCTGTTTTGGTCCCCCTACAATGTACTGATTTTTCTAGAGACTTTAAAGCACTATAAGTTATTCACAAGTTGCAACGAAATTAAATCATTGGACTACGCGATGCACCTGACCGAAACCATTGCATTCAGTCACTGTTGTCTCAACCCTCTTATCTATGCCTTTGCTGGGGAAAAATTCAGGAAATACCTTTATCGTGTCTGCTTAAAGTACTGTCCATTCCTGTGTTTCTGTGGCCCCTGCAGTCGCTACCAGGTCACACATTCTGCTAGCTATGCAGAAAGCATCGCGATCAGCAACATAACCCTAAACACCAGCGACCAGGATGGCTCTGTCTTCGCCTAAACAAATGTATGTAAATAAGGCTTCTCAGGGCTAGCCACTGCTGAGAGATTGCCACTAGCTATAGGAAAAGACTTACGGCCGTACTGAGTTACTGACATGCCTCTTAAGCATTAAATATTCTAAAACAGTGAAGATTCTAGAAACAAAAGCAGTACCGTATGTCAAGGCTGAACATGGAATTGAAGCAAGAGAGAGGAAGAAGGAAAATAGAAGCAAAAGCAGAGTTCTGTGCCTATGACAAGAAATGGAGAAGAATTTAGGGATAGAGAAGCTGTTAAACAGTTTCATCATTGTAATTTGTGTGTGTATGCACATGTGGTACAAAAGGACATAAACCTAAACTCCTTTTTTAAGAGAAAAGAGATCTCTTTAACAAATGATAGCTGACTGTTAGCAAAGGGGGGTATTTTTGATACCAAAGGGGTATAGTTCTGATACTATATATCCATAAAGAAGAGATTTAGGGGTTACTGATTGCAATAAATGTTTCACCTGTGCTTTCACACCTAATAAAATCCTACTGTTAAAAAAAAAATATTTCTGAATACATGTTTAGTGCCAACAACGCACTCAGTGTTTATAGCATGCAATAATCAGAGCAAGGACTGCCCTTAAGGATTTGGGACCTGACCTGGAGCTGCTCCAAGCCAGCAGGCATCTCTCCTGATTTCCGTGGGCTGTGGCCTGAGCCAAAGGCCATAGTTGGGGGGGCGCTTCACTCAACACATCCCTGAGCGCTTTGCTGAGTGAGGGGCTGCCAGCTTGATCAATGGACATCAGTACACACTGGGACAACTGGATCTGGAGGTACGGGTTTGGGGATCATTGTGCTTGGCCCAAATACGGCATGATCAAGCTATGAATTGGTTGCAGAGCATGGTAAAAGTATGTGCTTCACACCCCTGCTCTGCTTGCCACACGTTGTAAAGACCAAGTGTGTCTACACCATCATAGACAACGGCTTTTGGGACAAAATAACCACTTGCCCATGCTGCTCACCACAACCTTCCTCAACCTTTGTGGCCTCTCCCACCACAGCTGATTTCCCCAGGAGAATCTGCAGGTGTACTCAGATTCAATGTGTCCCAGAGGACGCATTTACCATGTCCACTCCACAGCCTCCAAATATCGTTTTTACTCTTGCAGTGACAATGCATTGGGGGTGGAAAATGTCAATCAGACGAGTGAGAGTCCTTCCCCAGGGGCCTCCTCCGGAAGCTCCTGCCATCATCTGCTGCAAGAGCAAAGGAGATTTTTATTGGCACTGTGGACTGGAGTTGGGTGAATAGAAAAAAGACTGCTGTCATCTGTGAAACTGAGATCATCTTACAAAGAAAAATCAAGGATCAATCTTACAAGACAAGTCCATGCAATTGGGACCCTATTTCTATACACTGATGGAACTGGCAATATATCAAATCTGATGAAACGCTCTCACTTTCCAACTAACACAAAAGCGTTGTCCTAGAGTATCAGTGGGAGGAGCAGGCCCTTTCTTTGTGGACCTCAGTACCACCTTGCTTCTAAGAAAGCTTGGAGGAGAACGTCTCCCCTGATCAATTTTCTATATGCAATAATTCAACAAATATTTTTTGCTACTGAACATTCAGCACAGTCTACAGTAAAATAGCCCCTTTTCATAAAATGCCTTGTATTAGGTGTAAATATATTATACATGCTCAACTTTTAAAATTTCAGCTATAAGTGGACATCCAGACTCCAGAGCTGTAGGCTACAATTAAGTGTAGCATGAGTGTCACTTGAAATTAAATTACTTTTCAAAATTCAGTCTGCCTAAGCAAGTGAGATAAGACAAATTCCTCTGCCCCACCCCCAAGCAAGGGGTATTTTTAAGAAATGGTATTTTTACAATGTTTTTTTAAAGAAATGCTAAGATGTGCAGAAAGAAAGAGGAAGGTACTCTCAGACTAAACAACAAATCGTCTGCATGAAATCAGCCTGGAGAGGGTCGATTGCCAGGCTGAGCAATGCAGTCTCACTTGGTTTATTTAACTTTCCCATTATTTTTCAGACCACGGTGAGTTACCGAGTGGGAAGAGTAAAAGGCACCTTTAAATACGATCCATGTGCAGTCTCCAGAATCAAAAGCACAAGCCCAGAGCTTTCTGGCAGCTCTGTAGGAAAAGAGAGCATTTTCCTGCCTAGCCCCAGTAGTTTCCCAGGAATCCTACCCATCACCAGCACCGTGCATCACAGCACACGCGCCTTCCAGGTG
This sequence comes from Pluvialis apricaria, assembly GCA_017639485.1. NCBI lineage: Eukaryota > Metazoa > Chordata > Aves > Charadriiformes > Charadriidae > Pluvialis > Pluvialis apricaria. Next base: position 51,856,572 of record CM030008.1, read on the forward strand.
CATCTCCCCCCAGCAGTGCAGACTTGCTACTGTGAGTCTAACTGCCTTGACAGTTTTGCCTGGACCCTCTGCAAGCTGCACTGTGCAAAATCGCATCTGCAAAAATCCTTCACTTCCAAGTCAAGGGGGGTGTGTGTCATCCCCCCCAGCTGACAACCTGCGCTTCTCCTGTCTTCTTTGCCACACTGGGCAATGGGAGACTTTCAAGGATTGTCAGCATAACATCATCAATTATTACGCCACATATTTGCAAGTCATTATATAGAATTTGCTAATTACGTCCAAGGTCTTATTGCTCAGTCAGTATTTGAGCATTTGTAAGAGAGAAAAAGCTTCAGGGGGAGTTTCTAGGCATTGCAACAAGTAACTAGTTCATACGCATTGCCTCCTCGGAGAAGAAGTGGTAAATCTTTGAAAACCCGTGGAAAACCTAAATCAACATTTTCATTTTGTTTGCATTAACACGAAGAGTTTTGTTGTAATTGCCCCTTAAAAAACTGCAGTCCCCATGAACAACAGCAGTGCTCCGAGGGCAATTGGTACCAAACTACCAGGACTGGCTTCAGCTGCAGCGGAGACGGGCACTGCTGCTCCTCGCTGTACTGCACGGTGCCAGCGAGCACAGGGAGCCGCAGACCCCCAGCTCCTACCCACAACTTATCTCTGTTGCGATTTGTGACGCTTAATATTGTCTAGTTTCCTGGGTTTCTGCTAATTTTGTACATTACACTCCTTGAGGTATTCTTTGCACCGTTTGAGCCTGACCAAAAGCCCAGTGATGTCTCTTTAAGTCCCTCCGCTGCACTTTCAGTTAATTGTAGCCTTGATTTAAAGATACTACTTCTCTTTCAAAACCTCTGCAGCAGGAAACTGGTGCTTTCTAACTGCCCGGCTAGTTTACAACATACACTTTTCTAAGTACACCGCTAAAGCTGCATATATCCGTAGACTGGATCAACACATCCCCGAGGACTAGAAACATCCAGTTCCTACCCATAACACAGGAGAAGGTAAACCAGTCTCTCGGTACAGGATAAAACCTTTCCATCTGCCATAAATTAAGGATAGACTCTTGCTTATAAATAAGCAAATTACAATTTACACATGAAAAGGCGCGCACACACACACACATGCACACATGTTATATCTATCCATTGAATAGTATCTGGTTGTGCAAAAATGTCAGGAAATCTCTGGGTTGCGTGGCAGGGTTGGGCTTAGGGGTTTTGAGGGGTGGTGAGCTATCTTTGCATCTTATTTTTTCATCAACTTTTTTCCTGTTTGAGAATCACACTGACACTTAACATAAATCTTTCCCCAGCAAGGTTACAGTTTGAGGAACTAATAAAACCTGAATCAAATTGTTCTCAGCAGGTTCACAACTATACTTCATGTTCTACTTATAAATAGAATGAGTGAGACACATAGCCGAACTGCTTGCAGTGAGATACATGGACACCAGTACCTTTTTTAGGTGCCACTGTGCATCCCTCTCCCTCAAATATCACATCACAGTCCCAAAATCATAGGATTTATGTTTCTTCATTTTTAAGCTGAGCATGGCTGCTTTGAATTCTTTGCATTCACCTCTTGGGGTTTTTAACTTGTACAAAAAACTTAGAAAAGCAGCCAGTCAGAGCATCTCACTGCGCTGGGAGATGGCTCAGCGGTGAAAGCTGTTGTTTTCAGCACTGGCATCATGAGTCACTAGCCACATATTTCCTTTGGATTTAGGATTTGTGGGGAGTGGATCTGAAGCCTTGGTTCAGGGTAGTCTGAAGTTTTAAGGCTATATTTCACAGCTAAACTATTTATAAATAGTTTAGCACTAGTTATGGGTTGAGTACTGTCATTTCCATTTTGTTTCTATCACCTTTGCAAGGTCCCTCACTGAGATCTTGTAGGTAGTACAAACCCCTTGTCCTAGCAGGACACTCTGTTGCCAACAAAGGGACAAGCTCCACCCATGCAAGTCCCAAACATATGTGAGTTTTCCAGAGAAAAACTCAGTTACCAGTTTTATTCTTGTCAAATTCAAATTCCAGAAGTTGCAGTCTGTCTGCCCACCTTTGCTTTGGCAGCTTCTAGCTGGTAAAATTTTTCTTCTGCAGTTATTGCCCGTGCATGGTGCTGTGCTTTGGCTAAGGCCATTTACGTGCCACTTCCAAAATGGCCATATTTTAGTAGTGAATGACATATTTTTTGTATTAAGGACTTACCCAGTCCTGCTCAAAGATTTACTGTTTGCACTTCAGTTTATTAAGTCTGTAGGACACCTAGAACTCTAATGAAAACCTGACTTCCAGAGTTGTTATTTTGAAATTCAAGTCCAGTAATTGAAGCTAAAATTGATAACAATTAATATCTATTAAAGGATGGCTTCTGACACTTGTCACATACATACGGCTTCTGTTGAAGTTGGTAATAATTCTGCTGCCGTTGTTAATAAGAACTTCCTAATTTACTTGGTAACTACTGTAAGAGTTTGGTTTTCAACATACACACACCCAAACCTCAAGACGACGGTTTTGCATTGTTAGTGTCAACACATTGTTTTCAACGTGGAAAAAAATATCCACCAACTTCTCCTGTATAGTTTTGTTTGCTGCACTAATATTCTATATACAATTGTCAATAGTTAATATATTGTGTTTGTCATTCCTCTCCCTACAGAAATACTGTAAAATAGCTCCCACTGCACATAGGGAAAATGGTTTGCTTGTAAAGAACAGTTTGCATTTACCAAATTTCCAGCCGTGATCCATCGATCAGCAGGAAGCAGCACATTAACTTCATATCACAGAAGGCAGAGTGGGATAGAGAATGCAAGCAAGGATGCTGGGCTCAGCTTTTCCACTATGTTATTATTGTCATGGTTTGGGCCGGACTGACCACTCAGGCAGAATGACAGATGCTCTTCCCCACCTCTCTCCAAGGAGACGCAGGAGAGAGAGAGAAAGAGACTTATGAGTTTAGAAGGAACTCAATTGCTTTAATGAAAAATTAATAATAAAATAAAAAGAAAATAATGAAATATGTACAAAACCGTATCAAGCTCCCAGGATGACAATCACATCACCGGCTGGCACTGGGGAAGTCCCAGACTGGATTCAGTGATGGACAGGAACTGGATTCTGGATCTGGTTTCAGGAACGCACGGATCGGGATCAAAGGCAGATGAACAGACAGAGTCCCCCTCGGACACCGGCCATTGAAGAAAGAGAGATACCTCAGCTTTTATACTGAGCATGGGGCAGGTGGAACAGAATACCTCCTTGGTCAGTTTGGGGTCACCTATCCTGTCTGCTCCTCCCCGCAGGTGCGACCCCTCTACGCTTTTCCACTTCCGACCCTCCAACGGGGCAAAGTTATCTGGCCGTGGTTGTTATAGCAATAAGTATAAGCAGGAGCCCCTCTGCATATCATTCCTTGGCATCAACTATCACATCTTATCACTCTGAGAGTGAACAGTTCCTGCACAATATGCTGTTAATTTCAGTAGTTAGAAGAGGCTTAGCTGAAAAGTAAAATTACTGAGCAGAAAATTGGTTCTGTTTTACCTCAAACCAGGACAATTATCCACTTGCCAACTGCAGCTGTAACTGGAGTGGTCTGTTTTCCACCCCACCCAGATTTTAAGTCTCCACTAAGTTATATGCATTCGTCACAGTTCCATAACAGTTCAGCTACATATAGATCCATTTGTCAGGATACGCTGGCAACTGACAGAAGCTGCATTTCTCCCACAAGAAGTTTGCATTTAGCATGTAAATGCTGCATTTGCCACATTAAAATTAGAACCAGCAGCACTGTGACACAAAGAAATGGCAGCAGTTTGCGATGGCCATGATTTGCAGGGCACGTCTGACGAAGTTGATGAAGCAGAACAGTAGATGCCTCCATGCATCTGGTGACAAGACAGTTCCCTCTAGTGCCAGACATGGGCTGCTATTTCTGTGTGCAATTTCCTATGCCAGTGACTTTACCAGAACAGTTCCTAACATACAAGAACTGCTTGAAAGCCTGAGCTGCAGCTTCTGTTATTTTGCTCCAGGTAGGAGCAAACTAGAAGGAAATGGTACATCTAAGAGGTCCCTGGAGCAGGTTGTTGCACCACCTTTGTCCAAAGCCCTTTGCCATCCCCTTTGTGGTACAGGAGCACATGGAAACAGGGAGCATTTCGCACTAGAAGGGCCTCAGGCAATATGGCTAGTGGCCTAAAAACACTTAGGGATGGAGAATTGGGTAAGCTTTTTCAGCACTTCCTAGGGACATCTCCCTAGACCTCCTGGTACAGATGAAGGACCTTCATCAGCACATTTTCTTTGCCCTGGAAGGAAGGTGTCTGAGGAGGCTCAAAGTTGGGTTTGTCTGTTCTGTAAGTGGCAGTATTAGAACTGTCTAAAATTTGACCAGGTCATGACCCCTGAGTGGCTTCAGAGCCCCTTTCCAGCGAGTTTTTGCTTTACTGTAGCCCTTCTCCCCCTTGTGGTCCTGTCTCAGGAAACAGGTATCCTTGTACTGCTGTCAGCTGATTTTTTCTAAGGAAGCCCTCATTTGAATCATTAAGGCTCACCATCACTTGGTCTCTTGTTCAGTTCCTTCTTCTCGGTCCCATTGCTGGTCCCTGCTCTCCAAATCCTCCTGGTAGCTCAGGTTTCAGGAGGCTACAGCGCAAGGGATGGACAAAATACAAGCTACCACAAAGACGACACCGAAGGCACAGGCCAGAGTTTACAGATGAAGTCAGATTCAGAAAAGGCAACTGTAGGCAGTGGCATACATCTTTTTACACAAGCCTAACAGCACCTGGAGCCAAGTATTTCCAGGGTCACCAAAACCTCTCACTATCACTGTAACCACCTTTGCTCATGCAGGACCCTCTGTCTTAATCTCTCTCCATCATTTCTTCTGCCCATATTTAGTGTCAATGCTTTCTTTGCGTTTCCACCAGAGGGTGGCATTATCAAACTCTATTGGACTTAGAAGTCATTCATGGTAAAGGAGGACACCGCAGTCTAGCTACTGGAGTCACTGATGAAGAAGTACAAAGTGCGAAAAATATACTTATGAAAAGAAAAAAATAGTCACTACATTCTGCTGCTGGAAAAAACATTAATATCTTCCTTTTTTAAAAAAAAAAAAAAATTTGCTTGTTGTAATAGCAAATGAGCATCTGTGAATGTTAAATTAACTACAAGCAGTTTCACCAACAATTCACAAAACACATCGGAATATCCTGTGAATCACAAAGACCAGTGAGATGTTCCAATGAAAACCTTTCATTGTTGCTATCAGTTTTATTTCAGTGCCCTGAGTGGTTTCCCCTGCTACTAAAAGTGAACTGAGTATTAGGTAAGTTGGCTGTACAGCTTGTCTCAAAGAGGATTTGCAGTAAAACGGCTTTTACGGTGTGATGGCAGAGCATCTGGGTCTTAATAAACATAGAAGATTAGTAACTGATAAGAGCAAGTATTGGTTCTGTCTCAGTCTTGACCCTCTGCCAATACTTTGGTTTTCCTAACTATCTTCTTTTATGTTACAACTGCCACGTGAGAAAAATGGCAGGAGAGACTGTGAAGATATTTGTTATGTTCAGGATAGACCCAGTCTTGGTAATTACTAAGCTTTTGAAGACTACCAACAACTACAGCATTTGAGACTTTGGGGCACTACCACAAAGCAAACAGAAACCAAAGCCTTTACACCAGAATGCCATCATTCCTCTGTACCTAAACTCATCGCAATAAACATCAAACAAACTGGCCTGAGGAGACCTCTGCTATTCCCTGCTGCCTTGTCTTTTTGTTTTGTTTATTTGTTTGTTTTTTTTTTTTCCTTTGGAGAGACAAACCTTTAATGGGGACATCATGGTGATGGTTAGGTGATGTCTGGGAAATTTAAAAAAAGAAAAATTGTATCTCAGGTATCGACTGCTCCTTGGAGTGGGAACAGCCCAAATTTGTCATCTTCCTATAGAAACAGCTTGGGAACATTTGACTGATAGATCGCTGAACAAGACAAAGAAAGCTCCTCACGGTGTCATTTCACATTTAAGAAGAATACAACTCATGGTTTTTGCATCAGCGATTTTTATTTTAAGTAAAATTCAGCATACAAAATGACTGTTCCTGTCATATTTGAAGTTTCAGTTCTTTTTTTATGAGGAGTTCTGGATATACCAGCTTTGCAAGCACAGCATGTGGAAAGCAAGCAAATTAGGCTGAGGAAAACGATGGCCAGTACCATTCACAGAATTGCCACAAACAGCAGAATGCATGGGACTGGACCACTGAAAGAAAAAAAGATGTGGGGAACTGCAACTTAACAGTGTTGAGCAAGAAAAACAGGTTTCGGGCTTAAATCTTCTGCTTGTCAGAGCACGCAGCTGTCTTAGCCAAAAGGAATTTGTACGTTCTAAAAGACTGAGGTAAATTATGAGTGAATCAACTGGGACAACAGTGTAGACAGTGGTTGTCTCTAAAACTAGGAAATTCATTCACTTTCCTTTTTTAGCTCTCTGTCAAATGACTGCAGTTTTACTCATACACAGAAAATTCTGAATAAATTAAGAATTATGAGGAAGAGAACTGCAACATGAATAGGTGGCGCAAACACTTTGCTAACAAGCAAAGATTGGAAACACAGATGTGCAAACTGCAATTCAAATTCACTTGAATTGCAAAAGAAGAACTGCACATGGCCTGACCACGCAAGAGGGCGTTGGTCACCTGATGGAGTTTGTTGAGAAAGGTAATCGTTTGTCCAACTGTGACTTTGGCGGCCTGGATCCTGCGCTGATCCACACAATCAGTCAAAATACTGATTTTTGCAATAGTTGGCTATCTCTAGTTACCATCATCTGTCTCTCTCCTGAAGCCGTCTCTTCCGGATGAGGACTTCTCTAAGAAACACTTCTGAATCATCTGTCCATGGCCAACACTGATGTCAGAGGGAATGAATGGTGCAGTGGTGTATCAGTGGTGAGTATCTCACAGCCTAGCTAGGGAGTTAGATAAACGTGTATCTCCAGTCCTTCCTTGGGCAAGACTTAAACCGGCAAGTTAATTATAAGACTTTCTGTAAAAGGTGGGAGTGGCTGAAATCATCTTTTGGTAAGAAGAAAGGTTTTCATGGTTTGGGTAGTTCTGCTTTTTGCTTTTATTAAGTTCCCTTCTGTTGGTTTTAATGTGACCCCCCCCCTCCCCATCCTGTATAAAAGGTTAATCTCCCAGTCAAGCTAATCAGGTTTGGTCCACTTCTCTGCACTCTTGTGATTTATTTGGTTGGTGCCACATACCTGATACCATCTAGTAAAGAGGTAAGTCGTCTTCTTCCTTCTCCCCTTCCCCTGCCAACCTGTTAGTTTTACAGCAATATCCTCTACATCTCACCAAGATCCCTCCCCCTTTCCTCTTCACTTTGTGGTCTCATGCCATCCCTTTTTTTGTTAGTCTCTGCCAGGTTCTTCTCTGAGGAGAAGCTGAAAAAAACACGCTGTCATATTAAAAGGGGACTTCAGAGCTCTCCCACTACAGACTACACTTATACTTAGTCCCTTTCACTCTTCTTTCTCTTCAAGCCATCACAGGACCTCCACTCAACACCACCATTTTCTGCACTGTCTCATTTGCTCAGAGATTTCTTTTTTCTGGTGTTCTCTGCAGTTCTCCTCGCAGGCTGTCCCAGGGACTCCTTTCATTGGTAAGCCATTGGGAGGTGTTTCAGGGTTCCTTTTTAGCCTCTTGATTTTCCTGAACTGGCAGATATTTTTTTAGCTTCATTTTTCTGCAGTTCATACATCCAAAGTTTTCACCGTCTGTAGCCACAACCATTCTTCTCTTTTTGCCACTGAGCATTCCTCTTTCTGCAGACAAGCTCTTGCTTAAAGTCTCCTTAGAAAGACAGACCTTCCCGTTTGCTGAAATGCATTGGTGTGGCAGGCTTCAGCAACACAACTGCTGCTTTGCAGGACAGTGTGGTCCAGCCATTTCTCCTCACCTCACCGCAGCCACACACGCATGCCCTGACAAGAAGCCTTTGCTGTACTACTCCTCTGGTGATACCAGCCCAGCTTTCCACCCAAGGCAGCGAGCAGGTACAGAAAGCTGCTTAGGAAGCATTTGCTACTTGAAAGTCCTTCTTCCAAGAAAAGACTGGGCAAAAGGCAAGAGGCCAGATCGGTACTTGGTACCTATAGGCCAGACTTGGTCCCTGGTAATCAATAAATTATGATTGAAAGATAAGAAGTGTATTTGAAATATGGCGAATGTGATAAGACGAGGTCAACAGACCTCAAAAGGTTACGGGTGATGGGAAATCATCCCTTAACCAAGAAGGGTTCTTACAGGGTAGAAGACAGATTGTAACTGGATTCAGTCCTATTCACTAATTCATCTGGAAATCAAGAAAATTCACCACTGATGAAATTCAAAGGAGACGCCTAGTTTGATGGAGTAGAAAATAATGAGTAGGACAAGACAGACATGCAAACGCACAGTGGTTTATTGAGGCAAAAGCATTACAGCCAAAGCTAAGAAAGAACAATGCCTACAGAGCGAGATGTGTTTTTTCCTGAAAAGCAGGTGCTTAAAGATTTTGTGTCATTGTTATTGTGGGTGAAGAGCTGAACTTATGCCCCTAGTGCAACAACATGTCAAAGAGGAGATTAATGAAGCCCTTACATGGACAAAAGAGCAGCAAGAGGAACAGCGTCTAGTTTCTGTGAGCAGAGCTGATGAAACTGGTACCACAGTGTTGCCTGCTCATCTGATGTTCACATCTTTAAAGAACTGCTAGTAAACTGAAAAGAAGATTGCATGATCTGCAGCGCAATAACCTGCACCAGAGGAACATCTCCCAGTGACAGACTTAAAAATCTCCACAGATGCAGCTTGTGAGAAGCTACTTCCCACAGAAGTACTTTATTCTGGCAAAACATGAAAACAGTAGATCCCACATCTTACTCTCTCTTCACATCAAGCTTTTCTGGAAGAAACACTTCAGCCGAATGTAAGTTATTGGGCAAAGTAACAATGCCAGAGGCATATAGAGTAGCAGCAAATAGCATAACTGGAAAAAAAAAAGTAAAGCTGTATCTGTGTTTGGAATAATACAGGCGGTTGACCTAGAAGATCTATCACTTCTCCCGGACTGAGATCCCTGATCCTTCCTACCCTCCCAACCACCTCCTGTAGCTTTCTTGTTTCTGCTTCTCATTGTGACTCTTAAGTTTCTCCTGCTAACAAGCAAGCAGCCTCTCCTGTCAAGAAATGGCTTTTACTTCTGCTTGGCTGGCCTTTTCTGGGACATAGAGGGGAGCAGCACTTGCCAGCTGCTAGCACAGCTGTTCTGCTGGCGGGACTCAAAACCATCCCATTTGACTAGCACGTGTCCTCTGTGCTCTCTTCTCCCATCCCAGAATCCCCCAAAAGACAGATAGGGCCCACCACACTCTCAGGAGAAATTCATAGAAGCTGCTGAGCTTCCTGCTGTGACAAGAACCACAGAAAACCTCCGCACCCTCTGCCCTTACACCACATACACACGCACACTTCCTACTTCTTATTTGATACTTTGACCACTATTATCGTTTGTAGTCAGTGGTAGGAGGTAGATCTGCTGTACATAAAACCTGCGATGGGAGACATCGAGCACGAAGGTAGTGTGAATTAACATACCTTCGTTTCTTTTCTTAGCAAGATAAGTAGGACTTAGGAAGATCAAACAACAATGAATAAAAGGAGCCTTCCCTGCACTAAATCTATACAGCTCTTTTCTTCTACAATTACATAGCGTAAATTGCAAAATTAGTTATCTGGCAGACAGGGACTAGAAACACACCTCCCACACACACACCAAGTGCCTTCTTCCTCTCTGCTCACTACAGATGATCCTTTGATTATTTTTTTCTGACATTAAGATGCATTTTAAAAACCCACAAGAACAAGGTTTCTGTTGAATGACAGCTGCTTAGTGGCATCTACTTTTAATGATCACTGGGTAAGATGAAGCTGCTTTAACTCAGTAATCAGGGTCTCAGTGGAAACTTCACATTTCCTTACACATTGTAAGATGTGTTTAATTTTATTTCTGAGTTTAAGGGACCATCTCTGATGAACACTGAGGAGAGAAGCATTTGTGATAAAATCTGTAAGGAAGTACAAAGTTTCCGTTAAGAGACACAGCTACCTAGTGACATCTGCTTTTTGCAGCTGCTGGATATCGCTGTGTAGGCAGCACCTCCCTGACAGAGCTACCTGGTGAGAAGCAAGTGATTCTGCACCCTTGGAGCAAAGAAGCTTCTTCACATCATCTGAGAAGAAAGGAGGAGAAAAGGTAACATTCACAAAATGCCGTTGCTGAAACAGTTGTGTATCATGTACACTCGTCATGTGTGTGACTGTAATGCTTTTTCATTTACCTTTTGTTGCTGTTCAGGTAACTTTTAAAGGAGTTTTAAGAACTCCTGCATCACCAGAAGCGGGTGTATGTGCATTATGTGAGAGTGTGTTTTCAGTTTTAAATATTTAAGTATATTATGCTGAATCCAGATTAGATTCAGGTATGTTTAGGTGCAGTTGTTGCAAAGCTGTCATCTCTAGACCACTCGTGTCAAACAGTTTTGTCCCTGTGACTTGTAATTCCAATTAAATTCCTCTCTGTGTATAACGGAACAGAACTGAAGGCTGGAGAGGTGTCATGCCTGGGACTGCACACAGTAGGGGTCAGGTTAATGATAGTCAATGTTCGTTGTTATGTAGCAGCAATGTACAGCGCAAAGGCAAACAAAGCAATAATACTCACTTTTCTTCTGCTTTCCATTCATAAAAATAAAGACAAAGGGGAAGGACATAACTCAGGTTTAGAAAAATTCTGGTATGTTAGGCTAAAAAAATTACACTTGCTGTGATGTAAACACACACAGTAATATATCAGCAATATGTTTGCGCTGTGCCCAAGTTACTTACCGCAAAGTAACATCACTTAAAACTCCGTCTCTGCCTATTAGAAAAGAACATACATACGAAAATGACAAATTCCTGTTATTCATTTAGCCACTGAAGACAGCACTTGCTGAAAACTCGTGTCAGCTTTCAGTAAGCGTAATTTCATTAGAAGGAAGAGTCAGATGCATTTTTATTACTGTTTTCTTAACAGTGAAGTTTGTCTGATTGGAAAGGTGGGTGAAATTCTGAACTGCTATGAATAGTGGCTTTGCTTTTTACTTTATTCCACACAGGATTTATCCCTCTCTGATTTGGTGTCTGTGGTCCATATCTTTCATTCCTATTTGCTTTCCTCTCTGCTATTTGAACAGTGCTCTATGTGCTTGACATCCAAGTTGCCCAGTGCTGCAAGGACTAAGCACGGGCATGTTAAGGGCAGTACATTTTTCAAGTATGCGTATGCATCCCGTAATGCTTAAAGAGTGTTTGAGAACCTTTAATGAGAAGTGTGCTGGAACTGCAAGTTAGTCATTGCTAGTGATTCAGGCTTGTGGAGTAACCACACGGTCTTCACGGACTGAAACTCACTGACATTTTTACATTCTTTCCTTCTCAGGAATTGGGGAAAAAACATGAGTTCTTCAAGTACAGAGTCCTCTAAAGTTGAAATCTCAACCTTCTACGACTATTACGATAATTATAACGACGCTCCAAAACCATGCAGTAAGGAAAGCGTCAAGAGGTTTGCAGCCTCCTTCCTACCCGTCCTGTACACCCTAGTATTCCTGGTTGGGCTCACAGGAAACATTCTGGTCATTGTGGTCCTTTTAAAATACAAAAGGCTGAAGAGCATGACTGATGTGTACCTACTAAACCTCGCCATCTCAGATCTGCTCTTTGTTTTATCCTTGCCGTTCTGGTCTTATTTCACAATAGACCAATGGGTTTTTGGAACTCCCTGGTGTAAAATAATTTCATGGATCTACCTGGTTGGGTTTTACAGTGGGATATTTTTTATTATGCTTATGAGCATAGACAGATACCTTGCAATTGTTCGTGCAGTGTTTTCCTTGAAAGCAAGGACTGCCTTCCATGGCTTGATTACTAGCTTCGTGGTATGGCTAGTAGCTCTTTCAGCTTCAGTTCCAGAACTTGTATTTAGAGAATCTTTTAATGAACATAATTATACTACCTGCAAGCTGAGATATCAAAGCAATTTCACGACATGGAAACTTTTTTCCACTTTGGAAATCAACATTTTAGGCCTCCTAATCCCTTTTATAGTTATGACATTTTGCTACTCCATGATCATTAAAACATTAGTTCACTGTAGAAACGAGAAAAAGAATAAGGCTGTGAGGATGATCTTTGCTGTCATGATCATGTTTTTCTTCTTTTGGACCCCCTACAACATTGTTATTTTCTTACAACTGCTGGAAAACACAGGAGTCATTAGAGACTGCCAAGTGAGCAGGAATCTGGACTATGCTTTCCAGGTAACAGAAATCCTTGGCCTTTTTCACTGTTGCCTCAATCCAGTCATCTACTTCTTCATGGGGGAAAAATTTAAGAAGTACGTGAAGATGCTCTTTAAGAACTGGCGGTTACCTGGAGATATTTGCAAGTGGTGTGGAGTTCACATCACTTACCACACTGAATCTACCAATTCATTCCACACACAATCTACAGGGGATCAAGACGCTCTGTAATGTCTTTCAGACCAACCACTGAAGTCACCAGCAAGCAAACTGACAAAAGCAGGAACCTTGAAAAGCTAAGCAAATGCACATGCATTTAACAGTAAACTAGTGCCGGATAATTACTTACTTCAGCTTTGATTTCTGCCTCTAGATTTTCTGAATATTATGACAGAAGGTGTCCTAAATGTGAAACAAGGGAGATGATGGACATGCAAGTTTTATCTGCTGCAATTACAAATCACTGCTAGGATGTAACAGCAACCTCAGCTCTCCGCAAAGCACTCTGCCACGCTGCTTCTTTTTCACCAGCATCAAGACGGAGGTTGGCCTGCATGGAAGGGCAGAGCAGAGACAGCTGCTTGTCATCAGCACGTGCATGTGGAAAATATATTCATTTATTCAAGAAGGGTGGTTATTACTATATTTTTTAATTCTACAGTTAATCTGTGTAGGACTTGTTCGTTCTGACTCTTAGCAAGCTATTAACAGTACCTGCTACTGGTAAATGTTTCATCTCAGGGAGAGGATACACCCTCTGTCATTAAGAAAAAGGACACAAAATACATTCTTTATGTGCACAAAGACGCAAAGCAAATGCATTACATTGTGTTATAGACACATTTTCTCTTAGGTATCCAAGTTGCCACATATGCCTATGTGTAGGTATATATACATAGAGACATTTTGAATTACTTTATCACTGTAATTCAGGATAGCAATTCTGTATTTTAATTAACATAGAAAATGTTTAAAATATTTTTGAATAAAAGTGTTTTAAAACATTAAATTTGAAGCATCTTGGTTAAAAGTATATATTTTAAAGAGAATGTTCTTTGTTCCAAAAGTGCTTAACCCTGAGACTCAATTTTCATTCATTGGAGATGTATCTGGCAAAACAAAAGAAAGTAAAAACAGAGATTGCGTAGAAATGGTCTGTCATAACTTAAAAACCACACAAAGAATCCTAGCATTTGATAACAGCAAAATGCGAAGAGTGTGATGCCCCAGTAGCTGCTCACAGATCTACATGATATTAATCAGAGATCTGGAACAGGAAGGAAACTCACACAGCAATGTTTAGATTTTGGCACAAAAATAATTTTTAAAAGAGGCAAAAATCAGTAATGTGGTAGTAGATAAAGTAAGAATTGAAAAATCTGTATTGGAAGATATTTCTGGTGTGTCTTTTTGCTGGATGACAACCATTTGGCAGGAAGATTTTTATTTTTTTTTAGGCTGTCAATAACGAAGTGCGTGCTCAGCATTCAGGCATGGCTGCAAAGAGCAAACAAGGCATTAAAATGCATCAGGAAAGGGCTGGAGAATAAATGTAAAAATATTGTAGTGCCATTGTTCTCATCACCCTAAATAAGAAATGTAAGTGGAAGCTCACCTCCATGTGACCTCTCTCATGATACAAGACTGAAAATAAGAAGCAGCACGCTTAAATACACATGCACACACATATCCACCATAGTTAATTTTGGGAATGCGTTGCCATTAGTAGTTTGCTGAGGCTGATGAGCAAGGATCTGCACTAATGTGATAATAAGAATAGCTGTGGAAGACTGCTTGCAGTAAGAAAGTGTCTTCCCAAGAAAAAGACTACAAATTTTTACTACTCAAAACCTTACAAGACACTGAGTAAATCAGGGAAAAACTGCTGCAAGGGGTGGGTTAAGCCATCCATTACCTATTATGAAAAGGAAGATGATGACAAACTGCAAGTGTCAGGTGCTTCAAAGTCTCCCAGATGTCACTGAACCCAACAACATGTCACTCCCAAGCTCGCACGGCACATTGTCCTCACAGATGCGATACTGATGGCGTGGGCACTGTGAACTGCTGACCTATTCATCAGTCAAGTGTACAGACTAACCTGGAAGCCAGACAGCCCATCGCAGTTATTTTTTCTCTTGGTCCTACTCTGTGATCCTTCTAGTCAGTAAGAATAAATGGGTCCTTTTGAGAAATCAAAGTCATCCTTAGGGGAAGGGCTGCCTGTGCTGGCCTGGCAAAAATGATGGTGAGCAAGCAAAAAGCAGGCCGTAAGCTCTTCACGACCATGAGATAAGGGAGATTCAGGGCTAAGAACGGTGTTGAGGAATGGTACCGAGACGGCCAGCAGCTCACAGGCTGGTCCGGCTCTGGGCAGACACCCTGTGGTGGGGGAGGACGACAAATCTGCTCATGTGTGGAATTAACGGGCCGCACCCAGCAACTGTGCAGCATTGCCATAAATGGAGCTTGCGTAAAGCCCCTTTTCCTCACAAAACTCAAAGGTGCTTCACATCGCTGCTCGGCTTTGTGCCCCACAGCCTGTGCACATGTGCCTTTGGTGCACAGGGTGCCTGGTGCAGCCAGAGTTCCCCCGGGGTGAACGTTGTCCTTGTTTCTCTGCCCAAATAACCTCTTCCCATCCTCCCAGTAATACGCACAGCTACTCAATGTGTATGCTGGATGAACAACTGAGCTGAAAGCTGTGCTCTGAGCAGGTTTGCTGAATTGGGTGCAAGAGGGAGCTCACCTTTAAGTGAAGGGCTCAGGAATCCAGGTCCTGGGACTGGAGCTCACCAGCCCTGGATGGTTTTGTCCTCTCTGTCACCTGGAACAAACCTTCCTCCCCATGCACCGAGCTACAGCGGAGAGCTTTGAAATCTGCTGATGAGAAAGGATGAGATAATAATATTAATATAGACAAAAATAAAGCAGGGATTTTCAAAATGTCAGTTGACCAAAGCTGTCATTTTAGCTGAACAATAGTTTCCAAGCAATGAATGATGGTATGTACAGACCTACTGAACCATGAAAGAGAATGGATAGACATTTGAGTGAAGCAAAGCTGACTCATTCCTAAACCCACATTTTTACATTGGGGTTCCTCGGAAGGCCAGCCTCTTCAGTTCCACTAAGGGGCCATAGGAAGGTAGACAAGGGGACAAATCAGCCTAATTATATTAAATGGCCTGGCAAAAATGATGGTCAGCAAGCAAAAAGCAAGCCGTAAGCTCTTCATGACAGTGAGATAAGGGAGATTCAGGGCTAAGAGCGGTGTTGAGGAATATCATAAATAATGATGAAACGGTAAAAAGAAGTTGGTTAGTTTGTTTTCATACATCGTTCAGGCCACCACAGTCACTCCCTAAACATAAAGCTGAATGACACACTTATCTTTTACTCTGGAAGATGGCTTCATCCCTTTTGATTGTGCAGAAGCAGCAATATGGTTGGCAGCCTCCTTCCAATCTGCTGCTCTCAGTCTGAGAGCTAGCCCTGAAAAGAAAGTAAGGAATTGCTACTCTGCTTCCTACACTATTGGTGGTTGCCATTGTCCCAGCACCAGCTCTGCACACCTGGTCTGAAGGAGGGCACACTTCAACAGGCACTACAGTGCTCCTCTGTTACCAGGATGCTTCTAGTCTAAAACTCCCAGCAGGGATATACACTCACACATTTTCCTCCACGAGCTCTTAATGGTTTCGAGTTTTATGCAACATCTCTCTTAACACCGCCAGAGACCAACCTCATTGCCGTGGTTTGCGCTGGGCTGGCCACTAAAACGAATGACAAATGCTCTCTAACTTCTCTCCCAAGTGAGAGAAGAATGAGGGAAAGAGAGACTTATGCATTTAAAAGAAACCAGGCTACTCTAATGAAATGCTATTAATAAAATAATAAAAAGAAAATATAATAATATTAATATGAAAATAATGAAATATATACAGTATCTACAAAACTGTATCGAGCTTCCAGAATGACAACCATGTCACCGGCAGGCACAGGGAAAGTCCCAGACTGGATTCAGCAAAGGACAGGAACTGAACTCAGGAACTGGATTCAGGAACTAGATTCAGGAACACACGGATCGGGATCAAAGGCAGACGAACAGAGTCCTCCTAAGACACTGGCCCATTAAAGAAAGAGGCTGACCTCTTTGATCCCTCAGCTTTTATACTGAGCATGAGGCAGACGGGACGGAATACCTGTTGGTCAGTTTTGGGTCACCTGTCCTGTCTGCTCCTCCCCGCAGGTGGGACCCCTCTATGCTTTTCCGCTTCCAACCCTTCAATGCGGCATATAACAAAGTTATCTGCCCTGGGGTGTTATAGCAATACGTATAAGCAGGCGCCTCTCTGCATACCATTCCTTGGTATTAATTATAAACATCAGGCCTTATCTCTGGTAGAAGCCGACACTATCTCAAAAATATGCCATTAATTTCAGAGTT
The DNA here is from genome assembly GCA_017639485.1 of Pluvialis apricaria. Lineage (NCBI taxonomy): Eukaryota > Metazoa > Chordata > Aves > Charadriiformes > Charadriidae > Pluvialis > Pluvialis apricaria. The sequence goes on from CM030008.1 coordinate 51,873,449, forward strand.
CATTTAATTAGAAGAGGCTTAGCTGAAAAGTAAAATTACTGAACAGAAAATTGGTTCTGTTTTACCTCAAACCAGGACACTCATCAACTCTCATCTCTTACGCAAATATCTCAATTTGGCTTGATTTACAGTTAGAAATCAAGAGCCATTTAGTAATGTCAATCAAAATGATCATTAAAATGGTGCTTAAGGCGATGCCTACAGAACTCAACAGGATTTGGCTACTCCGGGCATAAAAGAAGCTTTTGAGACTGGAAATGAAGAGCCAATATAACTGTGGCGAGATTTCTAGCATTTGCATAACCGATAAGACCATTAAAAGGTAATGTAGTACTGGTCATATCTGCAGTCATCTTACTGTAACACAGCAATGATGTATGCAGGTGCTGCTGGCAGTCATGGAGAAATCACTCCTAATGGAGTAGGCACTATCAATGAGGAGACACCAAGTTAGATGCTTCCAGGATTATTTTCTTTTTCACAGTCATTCAACAGCAACATCCATCAGAAAAATCAACAAAATCCCATCTTATGGGACAGTCATTGAGCCAAAGACACTTCTTACAGAAATGAGGCTCAAAAGTGGAAAACCCCTTTGTCTGTTCCAGGCCAGCAAAATCCAAGTCCTCTGCCAGCTCCTTGATGGAGCACTGGTGTGACTGACCAATGCTGCTGTTCTTTTTCCCTTGGCAGGGCATATCCCTCATGTGCTCAGCTCAAAAGAAGACTGCTCACAGGTCACGCTCAGGCTTTTGTCTTAATTTATTTCTGATCCTCCTTTGAACTCTCAGAAATGGTAGCATATGGTATCTCTACTGAAAAGAGTAATTAATGTCTTCTCTTCTGCATCACTGGTCGCTTGACCTTGTTTTTAAAAACAAGTTGCTGCCTTCTAGCTAGGGGAGCTGAGGGACAGAGCAAGAGCACAGACACTATGAGCACAATGCGCATTTTTGATAGAATCTCAAGGCCCTCCTAGCTCTCCTTGGGGAGGATTCGCATTTCAGCTTGGTGAAGGGAACTCCAGGTAAGAGCTGCCCGCACTGTGCTCTTTCTGGTAGCCAAACCTGAAATGGCCCAGCCAGGAAAGTGTCCATCTGGATCCAGGTTCTGTGAGGACCACCACAGGTTAGTGTGAAGGGTATGTGCAGGTTAAGTGGATAGAGATGACCAGCTACTGCCACCTTCCAATAAAAGATGTTTTTCATTGGCGCATATAACAGAGGGTGTTATGTGTCTTAAAACACCAGAGAGCCAGGATTCCTGTTTGCAGGTGACCAAAAGAGAAAAATATTCATCCTCTGTACAAACGCAGCCCAAATACATGTTTGATCAGTGCATCATATTCCTTTAAGGTTTGGTTTTTTTTTTTTTAAACTTAAAGTAGTCATCTTGGAAAGGTTTAAGTTTCTCTGGGTTTTAGTTTCTCGTTTCAGAATAACAGCATGCATGCAGCATATGTAGCTCAGTAACTGCACACTGCAAGCTTTTTATGATTTCAGGTGTTGCAAAATAAAAACTACTAAGGCACTAAAAATTTTTTATAATTCCAAGAAGATGTTGGTTTCCTTGCTTTTGCTTTTAACGACTATAGCAAGTAATCGAGAATCTGATCTGCAAGAATGTGATCTGTTTCCACAGATATGAAACCCTCATAAAAGGTACTCTCAGTGCTGCTAGCAACCTGTAAGACAACAAAGACTGAACGGAGATTGACATCACCAGACCCACTCTTCTGCTCAAAAGAGGCCAGCGGCATTTGATCAGCGTTTTCTGAGAAGCTCCAAGCAGCCAAGTTCAGGAAGAGACTTTTGTATCTGGGACAGTGATTGGAACAACAGGTGGACATCAATACCCAAAAAGCCTGTCTCTTTCGCACAGGGACTTTGCTGTCCTTAAAATATCTCCGTAGAAGTATTGCGGTTTGGGCAGACAGACTGAAGAGAGGGTCCCTCCCTGACTTTTAACTTGTCGCCATCACACACAAATAGAAAGAGCAGTACCAGCTAGTAGTAATACAAAAATACAAAAGTATCTTAATCAAAGTGAAAAAAAGACCACAACAGATCTCTGTACTTGCTCATAACTGGTAAACTGAAATTTGACCACAAGCAAGACCATGACCGCAGACGAAGTGACTTGTCTTTTCCTCTACCAAAGTATGTGGGAAAGGTGTAAAAAGCACGTAGAGAAGAAAGAGAAGGATGGCTTTTCCTGCTGCTTATGCCCTTGTTACTCATTCACAAGCACCAGGAATGGACAGAAAATAAGACTGGTTGATTGCAAGGAACACCAGCGTTGTCTGCAGGCCCTGCAGAGAAACAGTGCTGAGAAGCTGCAGAGCACAGGTCTGCCCTTGCTATCAAAAATCTTGTTTACGCTTTCTAGAAGAGTGAAACCCATAGCACAAGGTGTCACACAAAAACCTGCAATGCTACAGAGAATGGGCTGAAGAGTTTACAAAAGGAACGAAAAAGAAAGTTGAGATTTAAGCCGTTTTCTCCTCAGTTCTGCTTCACCAACCCATCCTTGCATAACGCAGGTCAGTACTCGCTTCCTTTCCTCAGAAATATTAGGGAACCCCCAAAATCCCCCATGGGGAGGCTGGCTCCCATCTGCTCCTGGCTTTTTGCATGAATGCATATGCCACAGCCTCCTCTCCCGCAGTCATATGGAGTTGAGAGTAAATCCATTCATTTCCTCGCCAGCTTAAGCTCACGTTCTCCGCACGCAGCGGTCACGCAAGTAGGATGTCTGTGTGGTGACTACACTGGCAGAACATTCTGCGTTTGAAGAGGCAGCTTCATGAAAATCTGAACATGGGAGAGAACAGATTTTTTTGGTGGCAGCTGCATCGGCTAGTGATCAACATCTTTTAACCCAACGCTATTGTTTGCATTTTGTTTCAATTTCAGATTAAAACTATTTTGGAGTAAGCGCCGCCTATTTTTCAACGTTATTGAAATTAAATATTTCATTATTTCTGCTCTGAATTCCTATTAAAATTTTATCCTGATGGGGGAAATAGTTTCAAAAGTCCTCATGTAACCAAAAATTGTAAAAAGCACCCATATATTTGTCTTATTCAATACATTTTTTGTTAACTTCATTGTATAAATCTACCACATTACTTAATCAGTAGCTTATTCCACATACCCATAGGAATGTGCCAGAATTTAGAAAAAAGCTAGCATTAGAAGTAAAGTTTCAGTAAAGTGATGAATGTTACTGTAGAAGACTACCAGACAGAAAAGGGTTTTCTTGTGACGTTTTTTTTTTCTGACTTAGTTCATGAGAATTTGCCTAGCAAATAAACTTCAGTTGCTTCTATAGTGTAAAAAAAACTACAGTGTTTAATCAAAATGGGATTATGTGAATAAATTTTAAAGGATCAAACCTCTAATTAGCATTTATGAAAGGTCAACTCTTAAGTGATAATTATTTAACAATTTGTGTCAGGAACTGAAAAAGCAAAGGCCAGCACTAGATATCCAAGATTCTGTAGAATTTTTCTTTGTGTGGTTGTTTGGGGTTTTTTTTGGGGTGTGGGGGTGTGCGTGGGGGGTGTTTTTTTCTTAATTCCAGGAATGGGTTTCTACAGACGCAGGGTAATTACTAATTGTGTCATAAACAGAAAAAAAGCTCACCTTTTCTGTAAGGTAATTCAACAATAAAAAACTCAGTCATAATAAGATAGGACTGAATGTAGCCTGGATGTTTCAGGAGGGCTCATGCCCAATTCATCAACTGTCATCCCAGCATAAACCACAGGGTATGCGTAGGGTTCCAGGTTCCTGGAAAAATGGAAGAAGAGCTCTAGAAATGTCAACTACTTGAACAGAAATAGCTGTAGAAAAGCTGATACTCCCTAACAATGGAGCAAATAAGGTATCAATGTTTATTTTAGTGACACCTCCTAGCAAAATCTGCCATGTTTTCTCACCCTGAGGCCACAATATCCCACAAAGTTACTGCTTGGGCAAAAGCAAAACAAAACACAGTAAAAAAAAAAAAAAATTAAGAAAAAAATCAGTGAGATCCTTCACAGCAAATGCCATGTCTGCCTGCTTAGTGCATGGCACAAGCTAGATGTGTCTGCTCCAACAGGAGCAGCAGCTGAGGACCAGGTATGTGAGACCTTTTACAGACCCACCAGCCAGACGTGCCCCTTGAACGGAAGGGCGCTTCTCCTTTGTGATAGCAAATGGAGAGTCCCACGCAAACAGGCAGTGGTGCATAGGGATAGAACACAGCTACACAACCGGCCCAGTTCATGCCAACAATGCTTGTGCTTAGGAAAAAAGCACAAAACAAACCATTTTATTACCTGCAGCTTACTAGATGGCTTCCACTGTCTGCTCTGGCTTCCTTATTGTTTTGAGCCACAGACTTAAACCACACAGAAGTAGCCCAAGCAATGTCCATCAGTACCTGTCTACCACAGTTGATACACCCAAAAGAGATTGTAGCAGTCATATCTTTTACTCCTTTACTTCTCCCTAAAGAAACACCCCCCCACCAAAAAAAAAAAAAGGGTCTTTTTTTAAGGTGCTGTTTTCAGCCTTGCCAGGCATCTCAGTCAATTCAGCTCTTGCACCTGCTACATGGAAATCAAGACTTTGCCCTCCTTTGTAAAAACAAGGCATTTTGCAGATGAAAAGTACTACAATGACACTAAGTATTTATTATTATAGAGACAAAAATCTGTGTATTTATAGCTAGATTTCTTGCCTTATCTCAGGATGTAAAGGACCATGCACTCTTTTACTCAGCCCCAAAAGTTTCATCGCTTTCCACAGAAGATGAAAATAACCTCATAATGCATTATTCTAAAAAGCGCCTTTGGTTTTGAGCAATTTCTTCCTAATATTTCTCAGTCAACGGGGGATTGTTGTCCTGAATCATGAAGGTTTTGCAGACAAAACCCCTACCCCTTTAGACTTGCCCGATTTACTTCACGCTTTGACATTTGTAATCAGCAGGGGGTTTTACCAATTTGCATGAACACACTAAAACAGGTAGCAGGAAAAAACTAAGTACTTCATAAGAACAGGAACATTCTTTCCAAGTCAAACCAGCATCACATTTTCGCATCAAAAGGCATACAGTCTGACAATAAATGAGTAAGCCCCAAAAATCAAAATACACTATGGAGCACAGACCAAGGTTGTTAAAAGAGAGCTGATGCCTTCAAATAATCTCAATTGCTGTACACCAGATTGCATTGCAGAGCATAAGCTTTAGAGTCCAGGGTTTGGGGTTTTTTTTGGCAAACTGAGTCATGGTGAGCAAGCAGCTGAATCAGCAAAGCTGAGTCTCTTCTACTGAAAATACTTTAAAAGCACTGAAATTCCAGCTCAACTTAGTCAGAAAAAAAGACTTCACCTGAAAGTTTCAGGTGCTGAAACTCAGAAAGAGACGATCAGATACGCTTACCTTGAAAAGAGGGTACAGGACTAGATGGACCTTAGTCAATCTCAGTACCATTATTCTTATATGAAAAAATACACTATTATTAAATGAGGAAAAGAAAACAAATAATATGAGCTGAGCTCCGAGTGTTTTTGAAGCCCTCAGCCTCTGAGAGAAAAGCATTCTCGTGTGCTGCACCAATGTGGCAGACCCTTGACAAACTCACTACACAGAGAGAGAAGGAACAGTGGGAATCCCGGAAATGTTCTTTCACCCACCTTGCAGTGCAAGTACAACAGTGTGGTTGTATTTCTGAAGAAGGTACTCGCTCACCAGAAACTGCACTGAAACCAAACCAGGCATCATCTAGCCTTACTATTTTGCGAACAACTGAAAGCACATGATGCGCACCAAGGATTGTCAGAAAAAGCATGGTTTCTACCTTGAATTGCAAGGATAAAATGGAAGACAAGACAGTGATAAGCAGGTGGGGAGCCGGTACCAGCACAGCTACAGGTATTCACAACCTTGCAGTTCGGTGGATTTTTGTTAGGATTTGGATATCTTTTCCCCACCCCGCACATCCAGCCAGGGGAGCTGAATCTTCATCCCACCTCACCTCCTTTCTTTCATGTAAAATTTTCCACTTGTAGCTATAAAAATTTGAAAACTACAGAGCTCAGCATCATTCACCTTTGCCAGTTCAAAGAGATGCAAGGCCACAGCTGGACGCACCAAAAGGGAAATGATTTTCTTTCCCCTCTCCACTGCCAACCTGCTTGGGTTTGAAAAAAAAACAAACAAACCACCAAACAACAACCCACTATATACCTGACACATTATTATGCTTTCCCTTCTGTCTTCCCAAGGCTTCTCATCCAGATCATGCTTTGTAACACTGAATATTCTTGTTTGCTTGTATCTGTATAGTGCTTAAACATCCCCTGTTTCAGCACTGTTTCTTTGGGTACAGTAGAAAGGAGAAACAAACTTCATGCAAGTCAAGTATGCTACTACTGTAATCTCATTTCAGTAACTTGGCACAGACTGGATTTTTCAGAATTTAAAAAAAAAAAAAGGAAAAAAGCCTTTTAGGTGATTTCAACATAGTTAGCTTCTACCCTTGTATCTGAATTACTGGCACCTTCTGTCCAAGCTGTCTTTATTTCCTAGGATGGGTGATCAAGATTAATTTTGGGGTGGTGGGTGGGGTGTGGTGTGGTGTGTCCCTTTTTTTCCAGTAAAAAGCATTAAGAGGGATCCAAAATTTGGCTAATACTAAAACACCACCTGTCTTGGCATGAGACGGTTAAAATTAGAAAGCTCTAGGTTTTCTTCAACACTTCTGAAGCCTGTGAGTCAAAGCAAACAGACCTCAAAGGTTAGACTTTCAAAAGTAAAAAAAAAGAGCTGCTTCAGCAAATACCAACCGGCAGCAATTTTCTCCTATTTCAACACAAGCTAGGTAGAATCAGTGATTTAAATAAAGTACATCTGCAGGTGTCTATGTTTGACTGTAGTCAAAAGACTCACGTTGCTTTAATTTCGGCTTTTGAAGTGTATACTGCCCTGGATCAAAGAAGCAAAAGAGCAACGCAGGAATGCACTGTAGCAGAAGTCACTGCTTTGACAAAATTTTGCAGGAAATCATGCTAACCCATCACGAGTTCAGTACTAGGTTCTCAGGTTCTTCAGCACACCAGATCTACCTATTCATGATTACTGCAAACCACATCCTAAAACTGAGGAGGGGGGGGGGGAATCAGAAAGCTTGAAAGAAGGTAAGTAGAGTGAGTGCAGGATCCAGACCCGTCTCTCAGACCCTAAAGTCTTCTGGGAAACCTCACTGGTATAGCAGAGTGTTTCAACATCCAGGAATAAAATTTAACATGAAGGAGGCAAGAAAGGAGTGCAAATTTTCCTTCTGCACAGCTTCTTGCTTATTCCATACGTGCCCACTGTGAAAATAGCAACTAACACTTTCAATATACAGGAGAAAAGTTATAATCTAAAGCTCAGCAACAGACAGGGCATGAGGAAGGTTAAGAGTAAGCTATCAGTTTCTTTTCCTCCTTGTCAACAATTCCACCTATGTTTCAGAAGGCTTCTTCATGCGTAGTACAGGAACACTTCCAGATGTTGTAGCCACCACGCCCAACACACAGCCATTCACCCTCTCCCAAGGCAAGTGCATTGGAGAGTGCTATCGCAGAAGTCCACAACCAGAGGAGACCTCTGGCTAAATTTAGACTAGAGATCCATAAAGAGTGTTCACTCTGTGCACCTGACCAAGATTCGCAGGACTTGCCAAAAGGAACTTCTGTACGGGATTTGGAAGAGAGGTGAAAGGTATAAGCAAGCTGGAAGCAAAGGTATCTTCGTCCAGCTTGCAAACTAATGATGAACAGGTGGAAGGGGTGGAGATCAACTCTTCTTCAGACATCCAAAGACACATTGAAGGAAATTTTTTTAGTTTTTCTACAAATAAGACTTCCCTAGTACAAGAAGAACCAGCAAGACTTAAGGAAGCTTGAAACAGGGAACAGAGGAGTAATTTAGCTATAGCATTAGAGCGATGACCAGCAATTGCGAGGCATTTCCCCACATTGTGCTCAGATCTCTGCTCTCACCCACAACCAACAACAGGCAACACTGAAAATGCTCAGTTAATATTAGTATAGAAGCACCAAGCTGGGTTGTGTTTTTTTTTTTTTTAAAAAAGTATATCCACTTAGAAGGACTAGAGACCCTTAACAGAAAAATCCTTTCGAACCATAGATACTGGCTGCATTTTCCTACTGAATTTGCACCAATATTCAACAGAGCCACTACTTAACAAAGGCCCTTTCTGTTCGTAGTTTCAAACTCAATTCCCAGTTCCACTAGGGAGTCTTTTTTCCCCTTGTCTACCACAGAAAAAGAAAATTAAAAAGGCTACGTTACGGTCATACAGCAGTAAGCACATTACCAAAGAGCAAGATACAGATCTTACCACAGCTTGCACTGTCTGCTATGAACACATGGTGGGGAGTTTCATGAGCAAGACTGTGCTGCCCATTACAACACTACAGAGTTTTAAGTGGGACCTTCCTAAGACCCTGACTTTGGAGTCCTATCTATGCGTGGCTCCTGAAGAACTAGTGTATGTGCTAAAGTCCAAAACAGGAATTCTTAAATACGCTGCTGATTCCTTGGCCACAAATACCATACATCCTGCTGAAAGGGGATTGCATCACCAAGGGCCTGAAACTAGCACTGGATCTGTGAAACCTCTGGTAGGTAACACACACCTTCATGACTCACCCCAAAGCTAGGGACTCTGGTTCACTACTCCCATCTTTGATAACACAACAAGCAACAGAAAATACCTTCTGAAAAGGATTTTTAAACATACATACTTTATTCAGCAAAAGCATTGCAAAGATCCCTATGACACCTTTTCCAACATTTTTCCATTCAGCCCTTTGCATCAAGTCTCAAAATTGTCTCTTCCTGCCCAGTTTTGCCTTCTCATTGAAGGAGAACCATTAAAGCAGACCTCATTCTTCTGTAGCTTCCAGTTCCTTTTGTCACACGATCTTCCAGCCAGGACCTTGAGGCTGGCTACCATGCTTTTAAGTCCTGGCCTGCAAGACAGCTTTCTTGCAACTCTGTCATTTCTTCCAAATAAAACTGCTGCAGCACCTGGGCCAGGTCATTCAGGACCTCATCACCCTTTCACATCCTTGCTGAGTCTTCTCTATGTTGCTTTGCACCTCTTAAAACTTCCGTAAATCCAGTCCATCAGGGCCGTAAGAAGATAACAGAGGGCACAAAACAGTTTCAGAGCACAAAGACATACTTCATGTTGGCTGTGGATAGTGAAACTGATCACTGGCTTAGACACAGCAAGGAAGACTTCAGTTCACTGTTGACAAGTTTCCTAACAGTAAACGCTAGAACAGCTTGCCCAGGGAAGTCTGATGTCTCCATCACAGGAAATGTTGAAGAACAGGTTAAATAAATACATTGGGAATACTTTAGATACAGATAACATTGGCTTAGGGTAGAGAGGCATAGGGCTAGATCATCTGTCACAAACCTTTCATCTTTTATTACCTGATAAAATGGTGTTTAAAGTCTGGAAAAGATACATACAAGAAGAGATTAAAATGAAAATGTGGGGACTGCACATCAATGAGCGGCTCCTTTGGGAAGTTATGCTAGAGCAATTGCAAGCAAAAAAAAAAAAGGAAGATGAATGATTGCAAAGCCATGTAATAGAAAAACATTCTCAAGTAGCTTCCTGCTGGTACAGAGACAGTAACACCCAGTAAATAACTAAACTGCTGTCAGAGGCTCAGGTTAGGATCTGTCAGCACTGGGAGCTATTTGCTCAAATATGGATGGATTTCCATGAAGAGCATCCTAGGAACCCTGTCAGAATATCCATTTTACATGTACGAAGGTGCTGATGTTCCCAGTGATCTCAATATATCTGGAATGAGAATACAAGGGACTGCAGTAGTCTAGTCAGTCATCCCACTATATCAAACAGCCAAAATCCATCCAAAGAGAGTAGATTTCTTCCCTTTGCAGTCCAAACTTAGTGTTTTGTTAACAGGTCACCTTCTCAGCCTAGATAATTCTGTATCCTCCAGAGCACACTGCTAAACACAAGATTCTTCTGTAATTGCCATTTCTGAACACCTGACACATTTACCAAGTGGATAGTATTTTCTGTCCAGTCAGGAGGATTATTTCTAGAGTCAGATTCATGTAAACATTCAAACTGTGCAAATAAAGGAGTATTTCATAAAAAAAACTGCAAAAGAAAACCACAGGCACTGCGGAGCCCCCAAAGAGATGGGAGAGCAGCGAGACAGGGAGAGCTGCCTGTACAGAAGAATTACAAACGGCACAGAGAGTCTACAAGGGTATGGACAAGGTCAAGTCTCAAGTGACTCAGGGACGGTGAATATTATGAATATAAGGGAAAAGAGTAGTCTCGTACACAGGTTAAGAAAGAGAATTCAACTATATACTGTATACTACTCACCAGTTCATCTTCACCTATTTGCTCATCATCCCAGGCAATCATTCATGCACAGGCAGTATTAGAGTCTAAGCTTACAAATCTCACTCCAGGGCTGGAAAAAAATGTCTGTGCTAAGCTGAGCCCCTACAGCTACACTCTAGGAGCAGATTTCAAATGGCACTCCCTTACAGGATTGCAAAGATCACACCTACCTTACACATGGCACCATTGTAAAATCTCCACTTCTCCTTACAGACCGATTCTGACTACATACCAGGTTTGCACTGGTCAGCTGACAGCAGAGAACACTGTGCCCATTATTCAGCTGCTGTGCCAGCAAACCACTTGCAAATTCCTGAGGACAGGCAGAAGGGAGCATTTGAGGAGCCACAATTTTAGCATTAGGAACATTCTTTCTTGCCCCGCCTTCAGGAGGCAGCTGGCTCCAGACAGACCATGCCACTGAGTTTCAGCATCTGGAACAGATCACACAGCTACACCGCAGATACTAACCAGGGGTCTGACAATGTTTTCACATCATGCCCTTCAAAACCGAACTGAAACTTGGTCAAGGTGAGCCAGCTAACTCGTCACAGCCCCTCTTCTATGCATTTGGTCTTCAGTCAGAAGGTTTCCTTCTGATTTCATTTCCACCTCTGGACACAGACGATAGAACCACATTTGAGGATAGGTTAAAGTAACTGACTTGCTTGAGACTGCAAAGGAGCAAAATGCCATAGCTGTCCCATTTTGTATCACATACTCAATCCCAGGAGGACAGCATGCCAAGGCTAGGAAACCTAGGGGAAGCCCCAGCTGTGTAGCAGCAGCAGCAGTGTGGGCACCGTGACCCAGTGTGAGACATGGGCAGGGCAGAACGCTCTCCTGCAGCACCTACAGACACATCTTCGGGTAAAGCAGCAGCAAGTGACAACAGGTTCTTTTTGGTAGCGCTGCACTCTGAAGGCCCCATGTCGCAGAAGCCTCCCTTCTGCATACCCAAATAAATACCACACCGCCTGGCAACCTCTAGCAGTGTTTTCATGTAGGTAGGTCAGAATTAGGAATCAGGGCCTCAACTTTCAGTTCCCTTCTGTAAATAAGAGATCACTTCACTGAAAGCAGAAAATAGGCAGGTGTGTTAATGACGCTATCTAGAGCCCTACTTGAAAAAACTTTAAGCCCGTTTTTTCCATGTTGTTCTTGTTCGTCTTATATCTAACCAGATGCATGTTTGTAATCCTTGATGCAAAGCCTTTCTGCTTGTAATATTACACAGAGTTATGGCAAAAAAAGTGAAGTCTCATGGATTACACTACATTTTCACAAGTACAATGTAAAACGAAATGAAGTTAGAATGAGAGCCAGGAGTTCCACTCCCCTCACAGCACTAACTGCCAGAAAAATAAAAATACTCCTGGCTGTTAAAGCACTGAACTGTTGTAGGAATAATACCTAAATAGCACTGTCATTCTGCACACTTCAAGCCACAATACCCACAACCGGTATGAAACTAATTCTGTTCCATTCCTTACTTTCAAGGCCTGGCTTTGAGGTAATTAATACTTCATAATAAACCAATTGCAGAGCATGTTCCAGGGTCTGCATAGGGATGGTGCCAAGAAAAAACACAAATCTGGGGTCAGGGCAGATCACTTTATTCCAAGAATTAAGTGTGTCAGGTACTGAACACACAGTCCCCAGCCATCAGACTTTGCATTTAAGGTGAGAATTTAAGAGTAGAAGCTCTCTGGCTCAGATGAACCGCATGTGTCTGGTTTGAAAGCCCATTAAATACATGCTAAACACATAGCAGACATGTAGATATTCAAGGGAGTGGTTCTCCTTTTCACTCTCTCCTCAGATGACAGTAATAATCCTCATCAGCTGAGAAGAAATAAGTTCTTGCATTGGCCATCTCAGAAAAGGGTGGCACCTCTGGGGTTCACACAGCCTATCACAACTACTTTGTTTTGCTTTACTTTGCACACGTCTTCCTAGCACAGAAAACAAACGACATCAACAAGAAGAACTTCTTGTCCATGGAGACTTTACAACCTCACTTCTCCCTTATACTGTAACTACTCATAACTCTTCCTCATCCCCTTTTTCCTTCCCAAACAAACACAGGAAGGATTTAATCTTTAAAGAACCATTTTAATAATGTCAGACAAAAATCAAAGGAATAAGCCACAGATTATGAAAAGACTTGATTCCATCATCTGAATCTTTTGTTGTTTAAATCTCACCGAGGAGTTTGCGTGATTGACATCAAACCCACAAGAATCAATAAGACGACTCGGTCTGTTGCAGAAAGTCAGCTTTACTGACAGAGATTGCGCATCTTTGCAAATATTAGGCACTTACAAAGATCACCAGTTTACTGGAACAAAACAGAAGATGTGAATTAAAGACTAAAAGAGAACTAAAATTCTTGAACTTAGAGCCTTCCACTTCCAAGGTGCTGGCCTATGAAAAACAGGTACTCCGGGCCCATTTGAGGGGGAAAAAAAAAAAAAAAAAAGAAAAAAAAGAAATAGAGTCCATTAAAAGGAAAAGTGGCTCATTTTAAGACTACATTCTGCAAGCAGGTTAATCAGAGGCTATGGTCCAACCAAAACAGCCTAAATTTTATGTACGTCCTTGTACTTATCAACTTACTTAAAGTTTTCAAAGATAGCAGAAGGGAAGCAGTAAATTGGCTTTCCAAGAGGGGAGAGATGCAGCCCACACGGTCCCTCCACGTTACTGGTGTTTGGACCAGCTTGCATTTCAGTGCTGTCTTCCACAGTTGTTCTCACTGCTCCCTTGAGAAACCAATTGAAATTTTTCCAAGGTCACTTGCACGGAGGTGAAAAAAAATGAGGTCCGCCCAACGTTGGCAGTGAACCCCTTCAGGCTATTGATACTAACCAGATGATAAAAATCAGCTGAAAGTGTCTAGTCGCTTGGCAGCTCTGACTTACCAGTCTGCATGAATAAACAGCAAGCTAGTGAGACTGTGCACCCCTTTTGTAGGCTTCTCTCCAGTTACAAAACATGGTAAAAAAAGCAAAGCATCAGAGGGTTCCTGTAATGTAAGCAGCCTACAAGGACTACATTTTCACTAGACTGACATGACCTTTATCTTCCAGTTGAGTTCAATTTCAGTCCAAGGCAAGTTCGAAAGCTACTGCTTTTATTTTTTTTAAGATAATTTCAGTATTTAAACCTGGCAGATTTTTTTTTTTTTAACAAAAGAAAGGTCTTTGAAGAATTTAAAAAGTTGCCTCAGCTAAACAACTTACTGATTAACACAGTCTTTAAAAAAAGGGAAGTACGGTTTGAGGGAAAGGGAAGCGAAGTGGTGGAAGATAAGAAAATACTCAAATCATTATAGATGGTTCAGCTGTATGTCTCTAACAAAGAGTTGGGGGGCATCATCTTCATACTGTGCAGTTGCGTTGATATTAGGTTTGTCTACAAATTCTATCTCGCACGCCTGGGTGCTGCAAGGAGAACGCTCCAGCTCCAACACTGTTATGTTGTTTGGCACCGATGAAACAAGTATATTCCTTGGAACAAAAAGGGTCAACTGAGGACCACGGGCTGGCCAGTAGCGACCAAGATTAAAGCCATTGATCCAAATTTGCCCCTGTTAAGAGAGAAAGAAAAAATAATGACATTTTAATAATTTGACAGAGATCAAATGACGAAATAGCTTTAAGCATAACGCTCTTCGCATAGTAACTGAATTTCCTCCATCCTTCAGTTTGATAGAACACAAGGATAGAAAATCTGTTTAAGAAAATGCTAATGACAGTCAAAAGGATTAAACTTCCTGATGAGTTAAAGCCCTCATTAATAGTTAAAAAGAAAGTGGTCAAATACTGCAGTAATTCCAAAAATGACCGCACTTAGGAAAACAGAATTGCAGGTTCCTGGCACTGAATTTTGCACCAGACCAAAGCAAACCTGAAAACTGTATTTGTTTGAAGTTCATTGTTAAAAGGAGAAAGAATACACAAAAGAAAAAAGCAGATGATAATTCTGTTGTGGCTGTCTGTACAACTGTAAGACTACGTTATCTTGGTAGTCCCTTCATGTTGCATGATTGCATGAAAAAGATACAGCTTGTCTAGATACATGAAATTCAGATGTCTATTACACTTGTGATAGCTTAGTCAACAGAAGAACTTGTGAAATCACACTGCAAGAGAGTACTGCATTTTGTTGTAGTTACCTACAACCATTAAAATACTGGGGTGTCTGCAAGCATTAATTTAAGTTCAATGAAATTGTGGTTAACTTGGCATACAAACTCTTCAAATTACTTTTTATTGTAGCCAGAACTGCTAGTTCAAAATACTGTTCTACCATTACAAATACCTTAAGTTCAAAAGATAAAACAAAATTGGGCAAGAGAAAAAGCAGAAAGTCAAACCAGTCATTTATACACCTCAAAACAGACACATTGAAGTAACACAAATACAGATTTTTTCAAAAGTCTATAAATTTGTAAGTTGCAGAATGTTCCATTAAACTGTAAATGGAATCCTACTGAGTTGAGCTGAATCTTGGTTCATTAAACAAAACATAAGGAAGGGTATACAGCTCATTTGGATAAATAATTTGCTTTTACTCCTCCTAAATGTCTTTTCACCATACGTCAGACGAGTTCAGTGGACAAGAAAAGGGATGGGAACAGATAACTGCATCTGTGTTGTCCATCTTGCTTTGCCCTTTGGTAATCAGAATATAGAGGAAAAACAAACTAACTCACAGCACTGATATACACAGATAAAAATAATAAAATAGTCTGGATCAGTGGAAAGTAAGGACTTTTACTGCACTCTTGGTGATTTCTAAAATTTTCTGGGATGTCTGAAACCAGGATAACACTTTTAAAGGATTTACAGAAGCACAACTGTAATATAGTGACTATTGCTGTTCAAGCTGTTTCTTGTTTCTTGTGTTTTCTAAGTATTTATGAAAATAGACTTTATGAAACTTGCAAGAGAAATTTTCTAATGAGTTGGGATTTGCAAATGCAGGTGAGTTATTTCACCTCTGTATCCACTTCCGTGGTATATGATTCCTATCTTGCACAGTTCTGCCAAGGTGCTAATAAACTTTGACCTCAAACTTTCCTTTTCTTTGATTATTTTTTTTTTAATCAAGTTTATCTTGCTTTGTAGCTTGCTTTTGCTGTATTAAAAGGCAATAGAAGAGCTATTTATTCAAGCTCACTACTCTGCTTCTGTGATAGTTTTAGAAGAAAACATGGCATTAATGCAAGCGCCACACACACAAGACGAATTAGCGCGTGTACCCACCAGACAGTAGCCTACCTACTACAGAGAGTCACTGTAACCCCGGAGAAGTAGGAGTTTACCGTAGGAATCAACTGCATTAGAATTCTAACGCAGGAGGCATGATCAGACAGGTCTCTGTTTCTGTTCTTAATCAGTCATTGGTTGTAACTCATTTTTTCAATAAAGCTATGAACTTAATTTCTCAATTCCAAACTGTCCTTACTAAAACTGCAGTTTCTAAAGACTGCGCACTCAGGAATTTTTATGCCCTAGACCCGCCAATCATGACACTATACACACTACCAAAAAATATGCCCTAGACAAAATAAAGGAGGGGGATCTCTGCCTTCAGTAACAAGATTGACTTTAGTGGGGTCAGCAACTACAACCCATGATTCCACAGAAATCAAGAACAGTCCTGACTCCAAATCCTCTTTTCTGTTGCAGTAAAAAAAGTCCGATAAATCTAACTATATTCAGGGGCACGTACGCTTAAGGGCATCGTGCTTCCTCAAGCAAGGGTGGAGTAAGTTTTATTAATAGAGAAGGGTTTAAAAAACACGGAAGGCGAGTGAGCTACATGACTGTTAATGCTGCACCCTTCTTCCAGGCTGTCCAGCACGCCATATTCCTCATCTTAATGTGAAAAGGCAGGATCATCATTAGAATGTTACGTTTTCTTGGTAAGCGTTGTTTCCATGGTTTTCCAACTGCTCAAACAGGTGGGTTTTATTAAAAGTCCCTCTCCACACCTTGGCGTCAGCAATTTACACAGTGCCACTCAAGGAATTAAGGCCCAGATTCAGTGGAACCCGAGTAGCATTTAAACCCTTACAGCCCTCTGCCTTAAAGACATTTGCTCATTGGTAAAGTTACCTGGAAGTCACAGTTTCCACACCCAGTATCACCTCAATCTTATTTCTCCTGGGTACCTTATTTAAAACTTTGGTCCAATCCACTTAAAGCTTGAAGGATCAATTCAATAGCCCTACTTACAGTTTGTCTGGGATCTCTTCACCTTGACTGCTTTAGAGGGTATACAAACTACATAAAACAGAGGTTTCTATGTTCAATAGATCAGAGGAAAAGATTCCCACCAGTATTAGAATTCTTGGACTCATTTGCAATTTCAAAGATGAGTTTGCCAACAGGCAGGTATGGTCACTTCACTTCCTGAGGAAGATTTACGATTCATTGGGTCACAAAATTTACTGCAGAAGTCTCAGATTCCAGTTCCTGTGCAAAAAGCTATTTTTGGATTTGATTCAGTGATTGTGTAAGATATACACATATATAGGAACAGGGACTAAGTCAGACTTCCTCATCCAAGTTGAATGCCAGCAACGAACCACAGTCTTCTGCATATTGGGAAGCACTCTAACGACTACAATACTGTAGATAGATCACCAGCAACTCCTTCTCCTACTCTATTTTAATAACAGTGAACTAATTGTTTCAGAAAGGAATAATTTTGCTACTAATACTATCACGGGCACTTCCCTGAAGCCTGGACTTAAATGCTTACGCTTCCAAGAGGAGTGGCACTTCAGTGCACACACGTTCCGCTCTCTGTGCCTCCCACCAGCTAGTTGAGCTGGTCCTCACCTACCCTGCATGCTTGCTGTTCCAAACATGGCACTGTGAAAACACACTCAGCTGCTCTAGCTACACTCCAGCCCCATGAGAAGTTCCCATTAACAGAGTCGTGCCCACAAACTTCTCATGGCAGCAGCTCTCCGATCCATTCAGTTACAGGTAACCTCCAGAAGACAAGCAGTAATATCTTCCATGCATTGGATCCGTATCTATGGGCACAACACCAGCAGTTGTGTCCAGCGCACTCTATGCTTTGTAACAGGATCCATAGTTCTTCACACAACACCGCAATATGTTCTTAGTTACTTTTAATCAATCATTATAACCAGGAAAGCGTCCTGTAGCATCTCACTTCCTCCAGAATAAAAAGTTATTTTATCTCAAGGCATGTATTCACTCCCTCCCTCCAAAAAGCTGTTTCTGCTCCACATCTCAAGACAAAAAAACCCAACCCAATGAAATGCAGCATTTCTAAATAGACTGACAGTTCATCCTTCCCACTGTTGAAAAACTAGTTTTGGGGTTTTTTTTGTGATGCTTCACTTTCTAGACCAATACCATGTATCTTTTGAATATGCTTCCTTTCTCTTAATGGTTACTCTTCAGATTTACTTAAAGCAAGGAATCCATTTCCTAGTCATTTAAATGTATTTGAGACACCCCGCCACTACAACCGACTTCTACCCATCCAAGAGAGGTGGACTTTGATTGTCCATAGAAGTTTCCGTAGCTTTCTGAGTGGCCTTTACAGTAGTTTTTACAGCAAAAGTTGTACCTTTGTCCAGCCAGGAAACCTGACATAGGTGTCTTGAGGCAAGTCTGGAATCCCTCCAGGAATTGAAAGTCTACCAGTGTAAAAAGTAGGTGCTTCATAACTCAGCGGATTGCCAACAGATCTCTTTGGTCGGTCAAGATGGCCATTAATGTCATGGTTCACTGCTCCATCTATGTCCAGAGGATAGATTTCCCATTCAACAAGTGTATCTTGATCAAGAGTTAAATTTGAAACTAGACCCTAGGAGGAGATAAAAAAAAAAACAACAAAACACCACTAAAACATAACATAATTAGCTTCATGTTATTGAAGTTACTCAGCTGCAACTATAAAACAGTCAGGAATAAAAACTGAATCCAAGTACTTGCAACAGCTGCCAATCTGTGTACGAAAAAAAGCAAGCATCTGGTCTTCACCAAGTTATAAGCTTTGCTTAAGAATAAAGGGTTTCATTTATTCTCTGTGAAAGGTCTGTTCCTCTTCCAAGTTTTGAGCTTTTACTGATGCCCAAGTTTTTTTTCAAACTTTTTTCCCCGTAACTGTGAAAATTTCTGCTTTGCTTGATTCCAAAACCTGGGGCTTAAATAAAAAGCAAAAAAAGCATTAAGTAGTGTATGTTTGAGATACCATCAAGAGATCTGGTAACACTGAGTCACTAACCCAAGACATTAACCTGCACAATAGCAGAGAAAGCAGTATTTACTTCCTACAAATCTACAGCTAACATACAGTATCACAAAATCAAGGCACATACTTTGTGACCCTGATTCAGTGAAACACTTTAAGCTTACAGTCAGCTTCAAGCCCACGGAGTCCTGTTTCATTTCTATGGAACCATCTGTGCAGCACACCAGCATACTTGCACAATGAATGCAAAAGCAAGGTGAGCTCATGATTTAAGAAGAGTGAAAGGAACATTAAATTACCCCTACACACATCCTAATTTTGTTATAATAATAGTTTTTAAAGTTGTGTTTCAATGCAATGCAAGGGGCTGATTTTAAACCAATGCTGCTACATCCATATAATCGCTTGAATAGACCCTGTATAGAAGCTGTTTTTCAGTGCAACTTAACTTCTGTTGCAAACACTGCATGTCAAACAGGAACAAGCAAAACCACATTTTCAATGGCCTGATACCATGTCGTTTGTCTGTTCTGATGTCTAATTGCACTGACTTCATAAGCCTCATCACCAGTACGAGCACCAATTGGTTTTCTCTTCCTTTGCCTAGATGCTCACTTTACAGAAGAGGAACTTATTTTTCTTGTATCAAACTAAAATATCTGCACAGAGTTAAGTGGCAAAACTTTTCTATACAACCTAGACTTTACTGTCCAGCAATTAATTGAAGTAATGCAACATAACTTTAGCCCAAACTTTCTAACCTGCCTCCCTAAGCCCATCTTTAGGCATTATGAATGGTGTGATTTTTCACATGAGATGAAGTGCCTACTAAGCATTCTTACTTTAGTCTGCATAAGAATGCACATTCAACAGTCCAGATAGGATATAAATTTTCCAAGCAAAACAAAGATACAGGTGGCAGTGATTATGTGAAAAAAATATAGAAAAACAGAAACCACACTCTTCCTTCCTTTGTGTCCTTCAACAACAACACTTAGATCAGCAGGATGTTTTAAAACCAAAACCCTTTTAAGACTCCTTCCCAAAAGCTAAATGACTAGTTCCATTTCAAGCTCAAAAATGTGATAAAAAAAAGAGCCAAGCAAAACCCAGAAAAGCTACCCTATTTGCTTAAAAATGCAAGGCTTCACAAGGTAGGAACCTTTTCCCCTAAAGTTACTTTTGGAAGCACAAAATACCTAAAACCCAAGGTTACTCCCAGTTTTCAAAATCAACACAAGAACAGCACGAGGGAGGGATTCTATGGGAAAAAGCAACATACGTTTTCCAAAGTTACCTGAGAAAGGCTGCCTCTTCTACAGGGAAGCATCCTGCTTTTAGAGGATTGTTCTCACAAAGTACATGCCTACTAAACTTGCTTTCACTCTTAAATCTTTAAAAGGTTGAAACCCTGGTATAAGTGTGAATTTCGGCTCAACCACAGCAACAATGAGCACCTCCCTAATCCAACCTCTCACCCTCTATTCTGTTACCTTAATTTAGCACTAAGCACATAGGTTCCTTATCACCTGGCCTGTTATTAAATAAATGCAACATTTCTGCTGCCTCTACATGAAGGCAAGACATTGGGGAACTAGCTTCCCTCTCTTGCCACTCTGATAAAGGCAAGGTACCTTGACAGGACAGTATAAACAGAGTTGGCACTCCTGCTTCCTACTGAATTTATATGCCACAAGCACAGAAAACCCTCAGTTGCTGATGCTTCTAATTCAGAGGCGTGCATACATCCTAGAAGTTCCCACATATATTTAGTTTTGTTCTGATTCGGATTTAAATACCTGCATGCCTTCCAAAATGTAAAACCAGTGAAACTGCTTTTTGATATGGCGAAAGCCTGTGGGTTACCAGCTTTGCAAATGCTGAGCGTTGTATTGCTTTGCCTTGACTAGAGTCTTAGCATAATTGGAAATAAACCTAAAAATCCTCATCACAACACACTTGAGAATAACTGGTCAATTAGTCTCCTTTAAACCAAGCCTCAGTTTCAAGTTTTTCGTGCTGTTTAATCATAACCAATATATCCTTCTTCAACAATGCAAATATGTCCATCCTACTCATGGCAACACAAATGTGAGAATGGGAGATTCTGCCTACTGGAGATCTTGCAAGCCTCTTCCCAGTCTATGCTTTATGACTGAACTGGATTCTGTAACAGGAGTTTGTGGTCTCATCAACTAGGCTACTCAAGATGCATACACATTTAGGTTTACTTTTTCTCCTACTTACAACCTTAAAAATTCTACTTCCTCACCGCATGTGTGCCTTTGCTTGATAACTAAATGGTACTGTTCAGGCACGTCTTTTCTGCTTATTGTTCTCCAGATCTTGCATCCAAACTAACTGAGAAACACTTTGGACAAGTCTTAATTCTGCTCTGAGGCCCCCACCACAGACAGAATTTAGACTGAGAGGGAACAGAAGCTTCTAATTTACCTGGCATCACCTCAGCACCAAAAGGCACCACAATCACCAGAGAGCTATTAATCTGGACAGTCATTAAATGCTTGACAAGCTTTCTGAACATCGTAAATCAGTTTAGGCCAAGTCAAATCTAGGGGGAGTTTAAGAGATTTTTTGCAGTTAGGGGACTGCAAATCTCTTCTTAATTGTAAAACTTTGTCATTACTTCACTACTACTTGTAACCCAGTAATATCAAAAACTAAAAAAAAATAGTGTGCTGCGGCACTGAACACAGCAGAAACAACACAAGACTGGCTTCTACAATACTCCTCTCTTCAGCAAATATCACGCAGTGGTTGGAATCCCATAAAGTCTAAAGCCAGGAAAGTTTCTTTTTTGCCCCTCCCTTCCTAGTGTCATGTTAGTGGCATCACCACTGTTATTTGATTTACGTGGCAAGGTTTTGGTAGCACAGGAGCTGTCTTCTGTGAGAAGACACCAGAAGCTGCCCCCATATTGGGCAGAGCCAGTTCCAGCTGGCTCCAAGAAAGACCCAACGATGGCCAAAGCTAATTCCATCAATGGCTTTGGTAGCACCTCACTGATAATATATTTCAGAAAGAGTGAAAAGCACTGTGTAGCAGCTGTGAGAGAGGAGTGAGAAAAATGGGAGAGAAACAGCCCTGCAGCCACCAAGGGCAGTGAAGGAGGAAGGGGAGGAGGTGCTTCAGCTGCTGGAGATTCCCCTGCAACCCATGGTCAAGACCAAGGTGACACCAGTTGTCCCCCTGCAGCCCGTGGAGGTCCATGGTGCAGCAGATATCCATCCTGCAGCTTGTGGAGAATACCACACTGGAGCAGGTGGATGTGCCCTGGACAAAGCTGCAGCCTGTGGAGAGCCCACGCTGGAGCACACTCCTGGCAGGAACTACAGTCAGTGGAGAGGAACCCATGCAGGAGTAGGTTTTCTAGCAGGAGCTGTGACCTTCTGGGGGACCCATGCTGGAGCAGCCTGTTCCTGAAGGACTGAACCCCCACAGAAAGGACACATGCTGGAGCAGTTCTTGAAGAACTGCAGCCCATGGGAAGGACTCACATTGGAGAAGTTCATGAAGTGAAGAGTCAAGAGTTTTGCCCCTCCCTTTCTAGTGTCATGTTAGTGGCATAACCACTGTTATTTGGTTTACGTGACAAGGCTTTGGTAGCACAGGGGCTACAGGGCTGTCTTCTGTGAGAAGACACCAGAAGCTGCCCCCATATTGGGCAGAGCCAGTTCCAGCTGGCTCCAAGAAAGACCCAACGATGGCCAAAGCTAAGTCCATCAATGGGTTTGGTAGTACCTCACTGATAATATATTTCAGAAAGAGTGAAAAGCACTGTGTAGCAGCAGGATTCACAAGCCTGAAAGTAGACCAAGATCTAGACCGATTTCCAACCCATTTTTGGAGTTTATCCAAACAGCTTTGCACATTTTAAAATGGTAGCTACAGGCTCAACTCAAACGGAAAGTCTTGTGGGCAACACTTTGGCTGACAACATAAGTGAACCAACAAAAAAAATTTAAAAGATATCTGTCAGTTTCTCATTCCACTTTGGTTTCAGTGACTGGAAAAACTCAAAGGAAAAACAGTGAGTAGTTATATTTTTGAGGTGAAGTTACAGCTGTGTAATCCTGATCCTTTTGCTCTTTCTAACCCACTACTTTCTTTTTAACCTCTGGAAAAGTCACCACAATCCAGTAACTCAATTGATTTTACTTACCTTAAAGTCATTATTGTATCTACCAAAGTTGACTCGGCCCATATTCTCTACCAAGATGTCCAGATTTGCTCCAGCTTTCCCAGTTATATTTATCGTAAGTGCTTTGTCCCTTTCAAGGACACCTTGAGGAACCTATGTGAATTACACCAAGAGGAAGAAAACAGTAACCACTGAAAATCAACAAACCCCTGTTATTTGTCTCTTCAACTTGCATGAAGAAAATAAAGGGGACAAAGGAAACAGGCAAAAAAAGTAAAAAAAAAATATTTTCCTGTCTTCCTCTTGCATGGGAGCACAGACACACACACACACCCCTGCTATGTCAATATTCAGGTCAGTAGATCAACCGGATGTGCTACTAGGCAGCACTTGTCCAACTGACACCATCTCTTTCCTTAGCTGAATTCAACTAACTTAATCAACTGTTAGAACTCTAGTGTTTTTGATGCACCTGATTCACAAAAAGAAAGTTCTCCGATTTAGTCTAGTGACTGTAAAGATTCTGGCAATATCAGTGATGAAAAGGAGCTTCATCTTCCAATTAAGTTCGCATCAATAGTTAAGCTTTATTTATTCCCATATCCACAACATAAGGAAAGTAGACTTTGACCTGGACACAAAGATGATGAAAGTCAGCACAGGTCAAACTATAATGAAAAAAATAGGCTACAAAGTCTGTGAATTCCTATTAATTCTCATTAAGCAGGAACAAAACCCTGCTTAAGGGAAGAAAAGTAAAGTTCACATCCTGTACAATAAACTTCTTTTTTTTTTTTAACTTGTGGTCAGAAGCCAGTTTCATAAGGTAAGACATAGGCTCAGGCTTCCACTTCCCCTCACCCTCAAAAAAAAAAAAAGGAGAAGAATAAAATAAAATAAAAATTTTTTAAAATTCTATGGAAACACTGTAGAAAGCCAACAAGCATCTACATATCATTAACATATTTCACGAACCTGCAAGTAAACCCTTCCTCTAGGTTTTGGGTTTTTTTCTCACTGAAGACATGAATCTGTATTAACATTCAAATATCTCAAAAATGGAAACAATTACATTTTTGTTATAAGTAATAAATAGTCATATTTTCTGAAATATGAATATGAACATTTAGAATGAATCAACTGTACACTTCCTTACTTCCTTCATCTCATTAAATAAGTTTATCTAATAAAGTTGTTTTTGTAAGTCAGAGAAAGGAAGGGGAAAAAAAAAAAGCCAGACTGTATGCATGACTTTTGTGAAGGTCACTCATAGCAGAAATGAATACCAGCAAACAATGTTTACCCCATTGACAGAGACATAGGCACGATCATGGACTCCGTTTAAAATTGAAGACAGTTGTGTTGGCTCCGTACAGTTTTTTGGAAGCGTAGTTCTGTACAGTACAAACCCAAAATACTAAGAGAAGAAAAGAAAGGGAAAAAACCCAAAAAGATTAATGAAGCAAGTCATTCCGTAGCTTCAGTTCAGGTCATGAATTAGAAATATCCCACATTCCTGCCTACACACTCAGATTAAAATGTTAACTTCCATTCCCTTCAGATAGCATCTATCACAGATACCAGCTTCAGATTAGAGTTCACTTTGACCTTTAAGTAATGGGTGTAAATTCGACAGAGTTTCCATTTTTAAATGGTTCATCATAACATCTACGTAACTTTAAAAGATAAGGGTCTTAGCTATGAAGGTATTTCCTCAATAAAAAAAAAACGCTGTTAATGACAGCTAGTATTATTTCTGCATTAAAATCAATGAGAAGATAGTCGGAAAATCCCTTCATCACTGAGTTTGTATAACAAACTTGAGAGTGCGCTTGTCACCCAGTGCCCATAAATTGACATGTTCATCAAGTTGATATTATCTATTCTTAAAACTACCTGATTTACATCAGGAACATCTCAGAATATTTTTCACTAAGTTCCCCATGAGGAAAAAAAACCAAAACTCACAGCCATTGGATTTTTTCTCATCACAAAGTGAAACACAAGTTAAAAACAAGTCAAAAAAATGCATTGTCTCTTTCACTCAGCAGCCACAAAACCATTTATCTTCAAGATTTGGATTAGAACATAACCGTGGTGGGAAGAAGTGAGAGTAATCTATTTCCATTCTGCTAGAATTATTATATTTGCATTACATTTGCAACAAGGTGCCCAGAAAACAGGGGAGGGGGGGGGGGGGGAAGAAAAAAATAAATTAAAAATATGCGAGGAAGCTCTGCTGCCTGCTCTGTTCTCTCAGGACTTTTCCTAAGCAGAGTACTAAGGGTGGGAAGGCCAGAGGACAAGAGAAAAAAGCCCACTAGAAATTACATCCAGCCACAACATATTACCTGCAGCTTCTCTCATGCCTCTGTATTAGTGGCTTGGAAAGGAAAAATCTGAGCTTTGACCCCTATTTGACTAATGGCATATTTCAGGCATCTGCTGAACTGCTCCCTCCTCTTCTTCCTCCTCCAGCTACTACCACCACCACATTCTCTTCCAAGTAGTTTATTTTAGCTGCAGGCAATTAGCACCCACACTCTAGACTCTGCAAAATTCAGCACAGAAACGATCAAGGAGCCATGCAACCTTAATGGAAAGAGTGTCCCTCAGCAGCAAGGGAAAGATCTTTAACTGTGAGGGAAGATATGGAAAGTCACCAAAGTTGACAGGGAAACTGATGCACAGACTGAGAGAGAGGGAACATAGGGGAGAGTGGGAATCAGCAGAAGCCACATGAAAATGCAGAGAAAGTATTTTTCCTATCTCAACCAGTGGGGTGAATGACCTCAACTGTGGGTTGCAACAACTCCAAGAAGTTGCTCCCGAAGGTTTCTCTCACTGCATTCTCTTACCTCGCCATACATGTAGTAAAAGAAAAGGACTCCAAATAAGTAGGAAACCCACAGAAGTGTAAAATGGATTGCATTTCCCAATCTCCAGCCCCTGACTTGTATGTGAAAGCAGTGAGCCACTGTGCTCACTCTCACAGCAGGTGGGGAGAGGCAAAGCAAAAACAGGATAAGGAAAATAATTAGTAAAAAGATGGATAAAATAGTCTCTTAAGAACATGAAAAATCAGTATTTCAGAGAGGAGAGAGATAAAGGTGAAAGCCTGGACAGCATATACACCTACATTCACGGAAAGAGGAAAACCTCAGGTGCAAAACAGAGCACTGTAGAATATGGAAAGGCCTCCAATGCAAAAATCCTGGACAACTTTATATTACTATTACTTTTGTGCTGAGATAAGGTGTAAGACACTGTACATAAGAAGAGTCATACCACAGAGGGTTGTTCAAATAAACTTTGCAAAATTACTGCAAAGTACCTACTGAAGTAATCCTCACCTGCTTTAGCTGAACAAAGGTTAATGGGTAAGTGCTTTTCACTGGTCCTTCAGGTGACAGCGTGTCAAGAAACTCCACCACAGTGCCCACCTGCAACGTAGAAAAAGCAGATATATGAAGGTCAGTAAATTTCAATCCAAATATAACAGCTTGCATATCCAGTCACCCAGCCAGCTAGCTGTATCTGTCCAGAAAGCAAAGAAATCTTAAGCCCTCACATCATCTTCACAGACACATTAATGATACAATATAGTACAGAGAACCAATGAGCCCTAAAAGGAACATGCTGCATGTGGAGCAATGTTTTAAAAATCCAGATGTTCTAAATTTGCTATGCATTCATAAAAATAAAAGTGACCCTTTATTATTTAATGAGAACTAACCCAGGAGTTTCTTACAAAAGTTCTATAAACAAACACAACTGCTCTGGACACTTAATACAAAACTACTATATTATCTAAATTTTGCTCAATTATACTTAAAACCAAGCTAGGGAAAATGCCACTGATTTCCAGTGAGTTAAGCTGGAATCCTTTTGAGCTAAGTAGGGATACAATTTTGTTCTATCAAGAGTTATCCAGGACGAACTTACCCTATTTAGTCTTAAATGATTTTAGAAATCCTAAGGCTGTAATTCAGTGTCACATATAAGTAGCTGGACTGATTTTAGTGAGACTGAGAGCAAGATTTAGGCTAGTCACATGCATAAGTACCTCACTGAATAAGGACTTAAATGTGTACAATTAAATTGTCTTTTGTTACCATCCCCAATTTTCTTTTGCGATCATTGAATTTTCCACTCATCTACAATTCTCTCTCAAAGGCCACTATTTTGTGTTAGTCAAGATGCACACAATATGCCTAGCGTCTTAGAAGCTCAAAAAATCAACTGTTCAATATTTTTCATGCAAGATGTCAGTCTGTTTCACCAGAAGTATTGTCACTGTTCAGTGGTAATTACACATCAGATATTCAAAACATTTCTCAAATGCAGATTTACTTTCAAATGCTTGAGTAAAACAAAAGTAAAAAAAAATTTAGGGATTTAAAATCATGTAAAACTGTATACTATAAGAGCATCCACAGCAATACAAACTTCTGAGGCTACTTCACTAACAGAATTATTGAATTTTTGCAGAGCACACATGAAATTCAGCAATGCTGAAATATTAAATTATATATTAAAATGTACATCACTTTGTATGAAATCCTGTATGTGACAGAAGTCAGCATGAATAATCTATGTACATGCAATTATTTCTTCAGTACAGTACTGGTTCTAGCTGGGATAGAGTTAAATTTCTTCACAGCAGCTTTATGGGCTACATTTTGGATTTGTGCTGGAAACAGTGTTGATAACACAGGGATGTTTTAGTTACCACTAAGCAGTGCTTACACAGCCTCAAGGTCCTTTCTGCTTCTCACCCCCTCCCACCAGCAAGTAGGCTTGGGGTGTACAAGAAGTTCAGAGGGGACGTAGCCAGGACAGCTGACCCCAACTGACCAAAGGGATATCCCATACCATATGATGTCATGCTCAGCATATAAAGCTGGGGGAAGAAGGAGGGGACATACACACACGTTTGGAGTTACGGCTTTTGTCTTGCCAAGTAACCATTACACATGACTGAGCCCTCCTTTCCTGTGGATGGCTGAACACCTGCCTGCTGATGGTTAGCAGTGAATGAACTCCTTATTTTGCTTTACTTGTGTGCACAGTTTTTGCTTTACCTATCAAACTGTCTTTATCTCAACCCACGAGTTTTATCACTTCTACCTTTCTGATTCTTTCCCCCCATCCCACTGGGCAAGAGTGAGCAAGGGGCTGCGTGGGGTGTAGCTGTCTACCAGGGTTAACCCACAACAAGCAGGCAGACATAGATCTAAATGGACTTTTGAAATGAGCTTATCTCAACTCTTTAGTTAGGAACAAGAAAGCAAAATGAGGCCACAGGTATACAAAGCGTAATGTCATCACTACCTGGAGGTTTGGTCACCCCCACTAGTCTATAGTTAAGCATGTTCACCCTGGCAAGAAGGCTGTCGGTCAAACGATGGCTTTCAAAAATTTCATGAAAGCCCTTTGCTCTTACGTTTTCACTTTAAGCATTGTACACAATATAACAATCAGCTTCTGTAGAGTAAAATTCCCCAAATGCTCTGGACTGTATGTGCTCCATTCCTTATCTCGTGCTCCTCCAAGGCAGCCAGTAACACTAAAGCAATATGCAGGACTTCGCAGACAGAGAGATTGAACTGCTGGGTCTTGTACAACAGCTATGAAGCAAGAGATGAGTATCTTTGCACAGACACCAACAGAGTTGATTTATAGAACTAAACAACAATCCTATGAGCATTAATAGTCTTGGCCCCAGTTGGACAACAAAATTAGAAATGAATGCAAGCAGTATCAACACACACGGTCACGTGGGTGAGCTACTTGCTGCTTTGTCGCTTGCTGAACTGAGTATTAGCAGCTTGTACATGTGCCTGTTCGACTTGTTTTTAAGTTCCTGCTACCAAGGGGGCTTCTTTTCTGAATACAGGTTGACCACATATGATTCGTTTAAGGACTGGGCTGGCTGGTAGAAGCTTGTTTCTTTGAAACTTCAATGGATTATTTTTGTTCAGCTTTTCACTCTCAAGTGGTGCATAGAAAAAAAAAAAACAAAACCAAGATCTGCTCCTGCTGCAAGTTCCTGTTGACTGCTTCTTACTGGACAATCGATTTGACATCAGAAACTTAACAGTAAATTTAAAAATGGCAAATACTGTAAAGAATTTTTAAAACCTCAACCTGTGAAACAACAGATGACTACTAATAAGAAACAATACTTTTTTTATCCTCCAGAGCAAGGTCTTCAAAACCAAAGTGTAAAACCACACGTGAAAACAAACAAAAAAAAGAAACAAAACAGCTCCAACAGGAATGATACCAACTACTGGCAGCACCTCCCATTTGCTTAACCCCTTCTACCTCCAATTCATATCAGCGTTGCCTACTATTTGCTATTGCTTGAGATCTCCACATCCCAAGAACTGAATACAACTTCAGAACCTACAAGTCTGCAGGCTGCTGTGCTGGGGCAGACACTTCCTTGTGACCAAGCACGCCTCAGGGCCCTTTAAGTGGTGACCAGAAACCACCACCTGCTCACAAGCCTGCACAGCCACGCAGACACATTGCAGGCACCAAGACTTGTTCATTTCCCTCTGGAAAGGATGCTCCCCACATTTTAAGTTTTAAACCCCTAAACCCTGTCATCCTGCTCACATTTCTTGTGCCTATCTATTGCTGCTCTGCCTTTGCGTGCCCTCATTCCTCATCTTCAACACTTCTCTTTTGTATCTACGCAATAAGACTTTTTCCTCATTGCCTGTTTTCCTGTCTTCTGCAGCAATGTCAGTGTCCCCAGCATCTTTTAATAAATTACTTTTTTCCCCACCCAGGAGGATTCTTTGAAATAATTCAATAGCTCAAAATGAACAAGTGAGTGATCAGGGAACAGCAGGGGAGCTTTTCTTTATTATTATTCTTTATTTCTTTTCCCTCCTCAACTAGCCTGAGTTCCCCAACTATTTTCATCCGGGGCAACCTATTCGCAAACCTCCAAAAACCAGCGAATACGACAGGCAGCACCACTAAGGGCAAAGATCTGTTTTCCTCGAATTTAAGTACCTGATCAGCTGCTCAGGACCTAAGGACTGAATTGTCACAGAATTATCTTGTGCAAAAAAAGACAGAGAACAGCCTGCTCCAGTTACGCATACCTCTGCGAAATACATCATATGACTCCTGAAAATAATCTGGAGTCTCCTTTCCCTCTTCCTTTCTGCAAAAGTGTCAAGGGAGTTAGTTCACTGCAGTAGATTCAATGCTCTATAGCAGACTGACTGCTGGACCTCAACTACACAGTGAAGCTTCACATAATACCTGTTTTACCACTGTTACTGTGAACAATATAGTTGGGAAGTTTACTATTACCAAAGCGAAGTCTTATCTTTTAGAATATTGCCTCTCTGATATTCACCCAAATACATTTAGGCTTCTCCATACAACAAGGTGGACTGGACCTGGTCCCAGCAGAGGCTAGAATGCGTGATGGAGTTGAGAGGATGGCTTTGGCTGGGATGATACAAACCCTCTGTGATTTGAGACTCATCCTGTGTTGCAGTGGAACCAAGCAGAGGAGTAAACTGCTGCTGAATTTAAGCAGTGGGTTCACAGAGCAAAAATTAGCCTTCTTCCCAGAAAACGATTCTAGAGGCTTTCAGTGCAGATGGCAGTATATGTACAGGCAATGACACAAACCTCCCAGCTGGCAGTTTAGACATGCCATCTGGATTCCTAAAACTGCTGCATGGAGAGTAAAACACCTCCTCTCAAAAAAGCAGAAAGTGTAGAAGGTGAGAATGTGCAGGAATAGGGCTCCCAGTGTGATAGTCAGGTTAAAGTTGCGATATTTGAGCAAGTTTAGTCATCTGATTCCTTTGTAAGACAAGCGTCTGGGCCAGGCACCCCGCAGCATTAATTTCCTGAAGGCACGAAAGAGAAAGTTCATCATTCTAGTGAAATTGAACAGCTCTATCTGGGAGCCATGAACCACAAGAAGATGGGAGAGTCAAAATCTGACTGCTAGGCTCCCAAACGCTGGCAACCTATGATAGCAGTAGAAGTGGTGGGTGTACTGATAACAGTTTATTATTAGTCACTACCAAATAAAAGCCAGTTCAGTGAAACTTCATATGGCAACCCCTGCCCTAAAAGATGTGAAGATACTCAAAGGTTGTTGAAAACAATATGGACCTATTTCAACTTTACTGGTGAATCGCTTCCATACAAACAGTATTTCTGCCCACCACTTGAGTGGGATGGCTTGAAAACGCCTGCAAAGCCTTATCACTACCAAATTTTGCAACGCTTCAGCTGCAGCGCATAGCAGATCAGATACATCGCTGATTGGAAAGGTGGCTGCCGAATTAAGAGTTCAAAGTATAAAATCAAAGCATTATGAATTACAGTACCCAGTATACCAACTGCAGTAATCCGCCACCTCAAAACAAGTCGTCTGCACCCAGCAGAATGAATACAGCCAAGTTCATACCTGTTGTCTCTTCCATCCCCCCTTAAACCATCCCCTACACTCACTGCAGGAACCTAGTTCTGAACTGTATTTCACAGAAAATCGTCACCGGTCCTAAAATGATGGTGCTATGGACAAACCCCAGCTACTCATTTGCTGACCAGTTATACCCCTGTTGTTGGACAGCATATAGAAAGGCTGGGTTCTGCACGCTTTTCCCTCAGTGGAAAACTATTTTAATTTCTCTCATCAGATACAGATTTTCACAAATCTGGTAAGAAACTTTTCAAAAAATTTGAAAGTCTTATTGATAAATGTTCCATATTCAAAATTTAAACACCTAGAAGTACTTAAAAGATGTTTGCTTCTACTTCAGAGGCATCACCAGCTACAAAAACACACACTGCTCATAGCTCTCGTGCTAGCATTCCCCCAGCTACATTACTCATACATTAGTTATCTTAGACATCTATGATTCTGTTGTGTTAATAATATATTGATTTCAGTTTAGTAAAACTTCAGGCACATACTGCATATTGTAAATATTATCCTTTTATATCCAGATAACATACGTTTTCTCATTTTCCACCACGGGCATGATTACCAAGTCCCAAGCTCTGCTCCCTCCTTCCTGAAAGTTTGCTTTCAAGGTTTTCGTCTTTATTTTGTATGATATCTAGAGACTGCCATGATACCCTCAAACATTTTTTGCAAAAATAAAACCATACAGCGTTACGGAAAGATACACAGCGT
Source organism: Pluvialis apricaria (assembly GCA_017639485.1). Taxonomy (NCBI): domain Eukaryota; kingdom Metazoa; phylum Chordata; class Aves; order Charadriiformes; family Charadriidae; genus Pluvialis; species Pluvialis apricaria. Next base: position 51,905,522 of record CM030008.1, read on the forward strand.
ATCACAGACATTAATTTACCTTCTGCAAGCGAACCTTCCCGTATGCAAATTTGGGTGTTGTCGGAGGGATCAGACCTTCTGGTAACTGCTTATACTAGAAAGGGAAGGAGGAAAAAAAACAAACACACAAAGCTTAAATACAAACATGCTTTAACTGAATTCTCACTTTCCGCTTCACAATTTACAAAAGCACAACTTTAGCTAAAGTAGACAATCTCACTGGGCTAAAGGATTACAGCTGCATCTAGTCTAAGTTGGAGGTTTTTTAGGAAAAAAAACATCTGACTTGATCACATATGGTAAACAATTTTTAATAACTATTCAATTCGAGGTAATGGTAAAAAGCACAGCTAACAAATGAGCTGCCAAAGAATCACAGTGCCCTCGGAGCCCTCCTGTGGCTAGAGCTTGCATTGCTATCTTCTACAACCCTCCTGCAGTCGTCTCCCCAGTCCATGAGAGCTTGAGCTAATCCTTCCAAGTCTGCAGGGCTGTATTTCCACCTGAGCGTTCCTTAGCAGCACTTCCATATGGGAATTATTAGCCTCTTGTGCCTTTCCTTTCAGTGTCACGATACTCCACCACCACCTGCTAATCCATTACTGCCTGGGTTTGTTTCTTTCAGAAGTCGGCCTTGAGACCACAGCCTCCTCTACAGCTCCATAAACTCCTGAAGTCCCATCATTAGCTTCCCTCTGGTCCTGATCTAGACAACTGCCCAATCAATTATAGAAAAACATGACAAGGAAGCACTCTGACTGACAGGCTACTTCTGTTTACTTCTTGCCCTGTATCTTTAGGAAGAACTACCTGAGATCAGCAGAGAGAAGGGGTGAAGGATGTCCACCACTTTCTTGGACACCTTTGAGCAGTGGCAAGTCTAGACAGTGCCTTTCTGCCCCATACCCTAGCCCCCTCCTTTCTGAGCCTACAACCTTCTTCCCTCCTTGCCATCATCCCATTCTCCTTTTCCTGCCATTACTTGTCTCCTGTAATGTCCACTCTTCCCATCTGTTCTTTCATTTACTGAACATGGCCCTGTCTGCATGTTGTAATGAAAAAACCTTCTGCAGATGAGATACTCATGTGATCAAGCACTCTAAGCATACATTTTAATATACATGCACAAATGACCACCCTTGTGAAGGCTATCTTAATCTGCACATTCAGTGACTTCTGAGTGCTTACTTTGGCAGCTCCTAGTTATTTTTTTTAAATAAATTTGGTGAGGGGCTGAAAGGGTGTCTTCCTTAAGAGATTTTACTTGCATTTCAGCTTGAAAGTTTTAGCACAAGGCATGATTTGCTGGGCTTACACTTGGTATACCTAGCATCAAACTCATGCTCAAAAGCTCACCTCTGCACCAAGACAAGGGCTTTTTTTATGTTTAGTTACTTTTTTTTTTTTTTTTAATAAACAGACAACAGCAGTATAATTCCCAATGCCCTCCTGTCAAATCTCAACTATGGACTGATGGAAGCCTGATTTACATTTCCAGTAACAAGTTCATTTCTTCCTCTCTGTATTTGAAAATAATCAAGATATTCAGGCTTAAAGAAAAGAAAAACTATATTCACCCAAGAGAATTAGTCAAAAGTAGGAAATTTCAGCCCAAAGAGTAAAAATTAGAGAACGCTATCAGCAATTGAAAGAAGCTGTACACTGAAACCCTTCTTCTTTATTACATTTATTAACTGAAGGAAACTGTAATGGAACATTGTAATGTGTTAGCCTTGTAGCACAGCTGACATGTTCAACGAAGTCATTAGTTACAGGCAACTTCATTTTCTTTCATCAACTCCACCTCAAACTGCAACTGAGTAGATAGACTGTTACGGGTTCAGAACCCACAGCAGAGACAGGAAAACTTCACTGAGATCCTATGGATATGGAAGGTAAGAGATAAACAAACCACACCAAAAAAAAGCTGTACCATGACCCAACACACCTTAGGTTATACTGAACACTTCAGATCTTATCAAGGCTCTCTCACTGTACTAGAACACTACTTACATTTCTGATAGGCATCTTGCCTTGAAGAAAACAACTTAAAAACAGGAATTTCTTGGGTGAGAAAAGCTGCATCAAGACAGGAGGTTCCCCTTGAAAGGCTATCAAAATTACCCCATCAATGGAAAGCTTAGGGATAATGGAGAAATTTAAGAAAATGATCCACAGCAAGTCTTCCACAGGTACGGAGATAAAACCGTGCTCAACCCTAGGAAAAACGTAATACACTTCTGGGAGATCTACTCCCATCAAAAAAGTGTCTTCTAGTGAATAGGAATGTTGTTGGCATGCAACAGGACAGCGAGTACAAGCCTGAGCCTTGGGATTCCCATGGAATCTGTTTTTAAGCCTCATCTGAAGAGCCTCCAATGCAAGGCTATTCAAAATCCAGATACAGGTTCCATGTTTCACTTCAATCTCTAGTTTGTAGAGATACTGTATGTTTTTACAGCAAAGGCAAAGCTGGTCCCACCCACTAGCTAAAGTTTGTGGCATCACAAAACCAAAATGTGTTCATTTGGATAAGCACACTCCTTCTCAGAGGCCTAAAACCACAACGTGAAGCTTAGGATATAGACAGCCAAAGCAGTAAGCTACAGTGCATATCAGTCTGCCATTGAGCGATGAGCCTAAGCTGACTGAACAGCTGATGGATGGTGCAAGGGAAAAGCTCTGTTCACTCCTCCTACATCTCTACTCCCAGCCAAACCCTTCCTGCCTCTCTCTGCTCCCCTTATGCCAGCACTGGCTCTCATCTGATTGAGCCAGCCAATTCAGCTTGCTGACCTTGAGTTGAAAGAAAACAAATGCAGCAAAAAAGCAGAGCTGAATCACTTTGACCTGCACCCGTATCCCCAACTTTGAAAGGAAGGAGGGAGCCATCAGGACAGAAAGGATAGCAAGAGAGGTGCAAGATCTTTCCCCTTTTGTAAGTAGTTAGGTTGGCCTAAGTGCCTTGTTCTACTTCACTTCCCTGACCTGCAGAAAATAGCAAATTCAGAAGTAACTCATTCAGAAGTAACTCTCTCGCACAAGAGCGAGAGAGTTTGCAGTACACCAGGGATGTTTCAAAGAATCATTCTAAACATGTCCTAGGGACACTCACCATACCGATGACTTCCCTCAAGGCAAAATATTTTTCTGTCAGATCCCCCGCTTCACTCAGTGGAGCATCATAGTCATAACTAGTGGGCTGTGGCATATAAGGCATATTAGCACCTAAGGGTAGGAAGGAAAAAAAAAAAAAAAGCAATGGAAACAGTGAGAGTTGTTTTTTTTCCAAAGGTATCAACTTTTAGAATTCTTTCTAATCACAGCCAGACTCTGCTACATTTTTAGATTCAATGTAGGCCTTGGTATTCAGATTCGGCATAGGTAAACTATTCCTGATGGAGGACAACACCCTTCTGAGCTCACACTGCTCTGTTATATGGTCTTCAGAAATATTCTGAAGAGAAACAAATTTATTCACGTTTCAACCATTTCACAGGACTGAGGGAAGCAGAAGTAGCCTTTGCAAAGATAAATACCATGTGGGCTTAGCACAGCATGCTGGCAATAGACAAAGAACTGCTAGTGCAGTCATCTTTTGCCATGTGAAAGCAGGTAAAGCTTATTCTTTCACAGAATACATTACTACCTAATTCATTAACAGCTCCCCTACATCATTAGTATCATTTAAATAATTTCTTACCATTCCAATAGGCAAAGTTAGTCCCACCTATAAACATGTACCTAAAAAGGAAAAAAAGCCATCCACTTAAATCAGGTTTTGCTGAATTGGGAAAAAAAAATCCCCCCCAAAATTAACCTCAACTGAACACACACTTACAGGTTAACGTTAGCACCACGTGCCAGGATTTCATTAAGTGTTTTAGCTACAGTTTGTGCGGGCACAACAGAATGACGGTGCCCCCAGTGATCCAACCATCCAGTATAAAACTCAGAATTAACCTGAAAGGAGGAAGGGCAAAAGAGGAAGGGAAAACATGAAGAGGGAACAAGAACAGAATGCAATGTGATTTAAGGTTACTAACTGTAAGAGGGAAGGAAAAAAGGCACCTTGACTCATTTGAGCTATTTTTAAACTACTATAAATACAGCAAAGTATACACTAGCTGAGTCCTTTTCAGCAGATAAGTGGTCAAAGAAATTAAAGGATTGTTTCAATAATTTTATAGGGACATTTTGAAGATAATTGCTTAAGTACCAAAGAGCATGGATTTCGTTGGAACCTGTCAACACGAATGTGTTTCAGATGCTTGGATTTCAAATAAGTGATGGAGCCAATCCAACCTCTGCAGAATAGCATACTAAGTGTAATGGAAAATAAATCTTTCTTTCAAATAGTCAAATTGTGTTCTAAACAATTTCATAGCACAGAGATAATCTTGTACCCTCAATGGGCCTTCTCCCTTTGTCAAAATGGCTACCAGTGATCTCACATCCCATTATAACTGTGTAAAACCTCTAGGGTAGCTGAAAACAGGAAGCAACTTCTAACCTGCCCTTTTAATTTTGCTTTTAACTTCCACCCACACACGTACCTCACTAACTCATCTAATCATACTTACTGTTTCCGCTGCTTTGTAAACATTTGTCTTAGCAAGGAAAAATACTGAAACAAAATCAATACCTTTGGAGACTAAAATAGTATTTGCAGAACAGCACTTAACATGGATTTGACAAACACACACAGAAGCTCCTCTGTTCAGTTTTTCTGACTGACTTGGAAATTATGTCTTCGTAAACATGTCGCTAAAACTGCCCAACACACTGTTGTCAACTTGTCTCTTATTAACCACTACAAGATTAGGAATAATACAAGAAATTTAAATGAAAAGACATACCAAAGGGCCTGTAGGTTCACTGCTCCTTTGAGCTAAGAACGCTGCTGTGACATTGCCACCTATAAGCAAACAGAAATAAAACTGAGTTGCTACATCCATGACATTTTCAGTCCTTCATTTTACTGAAATAGCTGTCTTACCTTTTTTTCAACACCTAGCAAAAATCCAGACAATAAAGTTACTTCAGAAAACACAGGAATCAATACCTTTGATTTCAGTGTTTAAGTTGCAGAACTTATTTAAAATATATACGTACATGTATGCATTCATGCACGTATGTCTGCTTTTAAGATACATCTTCTGATCAGATTTTCTCGGGAATGACATCCTGGCACCAAGAGGTCAGATGGGTCAGAATTGCTACTTGGTCATTGACAACTATTGGCCTAGGGTTGCGGTGCCAGGACTATGGGGAAGAACAGATGCCAGGCAATCTCTAAAGAGAAGTTTCACTTCTGATCACTCCTAGTGGCTCAAGTCATTGGGACTGGAAATAACTACTTCCGTGAGTAGCTCACCATCTCGTAAATGAGACGCATGAAGGAGTCCACAATTTCAACCTACTTGTAAGAAAACAGATTCCTGCTAAGCACACATCTTTGAATGTGAAGAGAATAATGTACAAAAGAGGCCACACGCAAAAAAATATGGAAAGATCTGTCTTGGAGTTTGTTTCTTGTGCCTTAAGCCTATTTTGCCAAGTCTGCGCAGTATATGAACGTTTACATCATTAACTCTCCTCTTCTATCAAAAGGACACTTTCTGGGCGCTGTGCTTGCTTCGTCATTCGTCAGGCCTATATTACAGCAAATTGTGGCAGCGTGCACATTTCTAATGATGATCTTCAGCAGCAGGTTTTTTTTCCAGTAACCACTGCCTTAGAAATAAATTAACTATGAGGGCTGGATTCTGGACAGCCAGAGGACATTAAAAAACCAAACCAACACAACAACAAGAAAACCCAGCATAAAAAAATTGTATTTAAAAACATAATTTAAAAAATAAATAAATCAATGGCATCAATGCCAACTATTACTGCTAACTTTTAGGAGATATGCCCTATGAGCAGTGTAAATTGTTTATCATAGAATGGTTTAGGTTGGAAGGGACCTTAAAGATCACCTAGTTCGAACCCTCCTGCCATGAGCAGAGACACCTTCCACTACACCAGGTTGCTCAAAGCCCCATCCAGCCTGGCCTTGAACACTTCCAGGGATGGGCCTCCACAGCTTCCCTGGGCAATTTGTTCCAGTGCCTCACCACCCTCATAGTGAAAAATTTCTTCCTAGTATCTATTCTAAATCTACCCTCTTCCAGTTTGAAGCCATTCCTTCTCGCCATACCGCTACATGCCCTTGTATAAAGTCCATCTGCAGGTCCCATCATGATTTCATAATGCGAGGAAAGGATTATGACTCTCTAACTGGGTACTTGTGGGTGATTCTCATACGCTTAACAGTACATCAAATATACATAAATGTTAGGGAATTGACTCAATAATCCTTACAGGTCCCTTCCAACTTGAGATATTCTATGATTCTATTACCCCATTTAAATAAAGCCGTCAGGTTTGTCAAGCAGTCAGGTCAGTTTGTTCTGCCACAAACACACACACCACAGATACTTTTGGTAACAAACCACCATCTCCAACCTGGGGCAAAGTCCACTGTTGCGTAAAGACCCTGAAGAGCTCCACATCTCAAGTGAAACTGGCTTGCGCCATCAGTTGTGAACAGCACCACCTCATCCCCAAGATGCTGGCGAAAGAGCTTCAGAAGGGAACGCAGATAGTCGTAGTCACAAGCAAAGTAGCTTCCGTACTCATTCTCTACCTGCACAGTAAAAGCAAGTCAGTAAAGCAGTAGCCAATTTCAGTCAGCATCTAATACCAAAAATGGAAAGCCAAAATCCAACCATCCTCTTCCTTTGATGGCCATGCTGAAAATGTCATTTTAACTCCAGACCTGAGGAGTAACAGAAGACAACACTTCTAGGCACTCATTTCTCTCACCTATATCTTACAGTGGAGCAATCATTGCGTAGAGATAAGTCATTTTCCTATAAAATCACCCTCCATACAAAAATCTTCACCCTAGCTACTTAGCAAGTGATCAAAACAGTCTTTACGAAAAATGGAGAGCTATGACCCACCTCCCAAGCAGAACAATAAAACCATAGAACAGGTTGTGACATAACCAAAACTGCAGCAAAATTAGACTTCCAGAACAGAGGCACCTACAAGGGGCTCACACGAACAGCAAAGCCCTACAATGCACTCAAAGGACTGAGGGGAGAAGGACAACTTTGCTACTACTGAGAGGTATGCATCTTGCTCTTTTCCTAAGGGGATGGACTTTCAAGCTCCAGATCCAATGCCACGGATACCTGAAGGTTATTTCTGAAAATCCTGTTATAAGCATCTTATTTCTGCCAAGGAATAATTTTGTCTAGTGCTTTTTCTCAATTGACATTCAAGAACAATGGTCTTGGGCATATTATAAGAAGGGTCTCCTATCCCATCCTGTGCCAACCAGGGAGTTTAAAAAAAATACTAAGAATATGGAATAATCACCACTGCACATCTAGAAGGAGTTTAAGAGAGAAGCTACTCACCATGAACATGCAATATTGTGTCCTAAAGCATTTACAGCTTAAGTTAGGTGCTAAGAACTCAAAAGCCTAAATTTTGAGGCTGTTTTTGTCACAAGTTTTAGGCTTTTGTTTCTATCTTCTGGTATCCTCCTTCTTCTTCTTCATGTCAGAGGGTTCCAGGTAATTGGAATGTATTTTGGCTTTTTGTGAGAACTGGTACGAAATTCAGACCTAAAAAGCTCCACAAGCTTCCTCTATTGCTTTCTATAGTTGTGGGAAACAATTTTGATGGAGCAGATGAGTGCTCTCTGAATTCTGGAAACAGTGCATTCTGTTCTTTAGGATAAACCTCTCGGATACCTGAAACTGTTAAGGAATACCTGTGACATTACCACCCACTGCCCATGGAGTGTCTGCAAGAGCAATATAAGCATCCATGCTGCTTGGGTTCATTTGATTTTCAGGAACTTACCTGCACCATGATGATTGGACCTCCATTCTGATAGAGGTGAGGCCTCATCTTTGGCAGAAGGACACCCATCCATTTCTCTACCGCTGCCAGGTAATCTGTGATACACAAAGCATAAGAGTTTCACACCTTTTGTGCTTTTTTCTAGGTTTTGTTTTAAATTATATACGGGTAGATTTTATCTAGTGTTCTAAATATGTAGAGTACAACAGAACGGCATTTAATGAACCGATGTGCTTTTATACTTGTTCATAAACATCAGCTTGCAGTACAGTTTACTGAAAAATAAAACATTTACATACTGATAAACTTTGAAAATCACCAGAGAGACTTCAATATGTCTCACACAGGTTGTCCTAATACATTTCAACAGGAAAACAAATTTGAATGTTTCTATATGTACTATTTTTTTAAAATAGATAATTTATCCCACAATGAGCAGAAGCAGAACTGAAGTCAGATATATTATCTTTGTCTCCTAATAAAGACTCTAATAACCACATTAATCTCTTGTCTCATCTTATCCCTCCATGTCTGGTCCATGACCAGGTAGCATGTGAGAATGCTGTAACTAGTTCTGGAATTACAGGCCCACTGACCAGCCAGGAAGGGCCTCATGAGAGTGGTCAGTTGGCCATTGCAAATTCGAAAAACTCAAAGCTCAGAGCTACCTGTTTTTTCCTCAGTGGTGACAATGATTTCTCTCTTGGCATAGATTTTCATGAAACTTCTCAATACCTTGGAAACTTTCTACCCTGCTTTGTTGGTTCTATATACTTCTTGAATGCACACTGCTTATTAAAAGTACTGAAGATGTTAACTCACAAAATAACTTAAGATGAAATATGAATTATCTAGTAATGGCCTCAAACAGCAGATCGCCTTGCTGCTAAAGTGTATTTTTGCTAGTCCTTTTTGATGCCTCTACCTGGATCGGAAGACCTGAGAACAATAGATTTCTTCTCCAACAGCCATGCAGGAAGACCTCCCTGGGAAAAGAAAGGGAATCACTTCAGTGACCATTTTTAGGAAATCTAAGAAGAATTTACCTTTTTATCAAAACATATACTGAGATCTGAAGATTGATTTTCTACAAGTAATAATTTCCAATGAAAAACCAAATAGAGAGTAAGCTTGCACTGTAATAAGTCACTTAGGATGCATGGATTTTAATACGCTAAACCAAGAGTCTTGTCCAAGGATACACCAAGTATGTTTGTCTACTTTAGGAGAGAAACATTTGCATTAGATTTACCCTAGAAATGAGATAACCATTACAAAAGGCTGTACCATGTCCCATTCTGCACAGATGTAAGGTCCAGCTCTCAGGATAACCAGCAAACCAGTGTCGTTAGCAAGCTGCAGGAAATACTCTAGATCTTTGTCACCAGAAAAATCATACACACCCAGCTGGGGTTCGTGGTAGTTCCATGGCACATACCTATAAAGAGATATCACCTTCCATTAGAAAACTGAGACTAAACCAGAACTCCAAATAACAACCATTTGCACTACAAACACCAGAGATCTGTAATGCTGAACTGGTCTTCAGATTGGTAAAATATAAGAGTACCACTAGGACCTTTCTTCTTTAAGGTACTTCATATGGTAGAAGGTGTTGACATAATTGCTGAAACAAGGCTTAGTACTTTGCAGTATGTCTACAGGAGTCCGTATCGAAGAAAGAACAGGTTTTGGTAGTGCCAAGCAAAGTACCATCTGACTATGAATCACTAACATGACACTGCAGTAAGAGACAAAGCTTTTTCTGGGCAGAATTAACAGGCATGTTGATGCAGCAACTCATTCACTGAAAAATGCTTCTAGCAGAGAGCTGCACCTGTGTGAGCTAAATAAAGATGACTGGATATTAACTTCATAACAGTTTCTCACTGCCTAAAATACTACTACAGAAACTGCTTATATTCAGCAACAAATGCTTATACTCCTTTCTCTTTAGGCTACTGAACAAGCTATTTATTACTGGTAAGTAAACTACAGGTTAAATATGAGAAAAGCATTCTAGCTTTAATTTAGCTACACCTTGTAACCTGTTATTTATGAAAATACACTAATTGGAGAGTTTTATGAACCTGTTCTAGAAGCAAGTCTGAAGGTCTAAACATGCTTAATAGTGTCTGAGGTGAAGACAAAAGGGTTTCTCCAGCTCTCCTTATGCTCAAGATGGAAGAAGATAGAAAAACTCTTCCAGAAACAGTTTTAATTGATGTCCATGCTTCCCCACAAGGCTGGGAAAAAAGCAGTTTTTAGCAGAGAAGAAGGGAAGAAAGTGAAGAAAAAAAATTATGTGAAATGCTTTCTTACAGAATGAATCATGATATAAATGTATTTTAAACACTGATCTAAAAATTGTTACTAACACACCATCCCCCAGTACATTTTCTACAGCTCACAATGGCCTCAAATTAGGTCATTTTACTTTGAAATTCTTATTATTAGCAAGTATAATTCCTATATACCATTGCACAAATTTATAATCAGTTGTTAATGCTGTACTGCTTTAGCTACAGAACAATGAATTTATAAAGGAATGCTACATTCCTTTTTCAAACTTGAAATGTGGTATTTCTTCTGTATTTGAGTAATAGCATTTACTCTCCATTTACATGCAATTTCTAAGCTTTATCCTTCCTTTTCTTTAAAAGTCACAGTTTTCCTCTGCTATTTCAGAGACATCAACAGGCAAAAACCCCACTTAATGTACAGGACGATTCTCTCTAATACCATGGTTGGTTTTTTTAATAGTGTAACATTCAATAGCTTGTACTAGTTTAATATATAACAGAGCATCATTTTATACATGCTAGTTAAATTACACGTTTATGAGTCTTTAGAAAACGTAAATTGTTCTTATTTTTTAATTAATAGATACTCTAAACAGCAGCTCTTTCTTAGAGGTTGTTTCTACAGGTTTTACAGTTTTCTGCTCGTTAGTCAACAAATACAGTCAAACAAATAAAATGCTCAAAATTCTTTAACTCACTCTGAGCCTGTAAAGTAACTGCTGATTCTTCCCCGAAGGTTCTCCTCTGATCTGTAAATCCTGTAAATAGTTAGCTCCATCTAGTGGCTAAATTGTTTATCTCATCCACGCCCAAAAACCCCAAACAAACCACGAACTTTCAGTGCTTTCCAGACGTCTTTGATAGCATTGGTTTCTAGCTCGCAGACACAGTTCAGGAACTGAAAACAAGCATAATTACCTTTGTGTGACCAGATGCCTCTACGTGCTACCTGCAGAGGTCAGGAACGGAGCTCCTAAGTACAGCTCCACCATCTTCTGGGATATCACACCAACCACATCAAATTTCAACTTGCTATTTGGAATGTGTAGGCCTTTTTTAAGCTTTAAAGTAAATTCAAGCTTCCTGTCACCTGTTTTCTCATATTCGCTTATTGCTTAAGACGTTTTTAGTGAAACATTTTGTAATTTTAAAGACGTTCTTGATTATATCCTTCAAGCGTTGCTTTAGGTGTAATATTCACATATCAGCATATCTTGTATGTAAAAGTACATGGCGATCTTTCCTAGAGCTCAGACACACGGAACATCATGCATTAAACTGCATGGTGAGGCTGCATCTCGAGTACTGTGTTCAGTTCTGGCCCCTCAAAAAAGACCTTGAGGTACTGGAACGTGTCCAAAGAAGAGCACCAAAGCTGGTAAAGGATCCAGAGCACAAGTCCTATAAGGAGCAGCTGAGGGAACTAGGGTTGTTTTGCCCAGAGAAAAGGAGGCTGAGGGGAGACCTTATCATTCTCCATGACTACCCGAAATAAGACTGTAGCAAGGGGGGTGTCAGTCTCTCCTCCAAAGTAACAAGTGAGAGGACAAGAGGAAACGGCCTCAAGTTGCGCCAGGGGAGGTTTATATTGGATATTAGGAAAAATTTCTTCACCAAAATGGTTGTCAAACATTGGAACAGGCTGCCCAGGGAAGCGGTTGAGTCACCATCCCTGGAGGGATTTCCAAGACCTGTAGATGTAGTGCTTAGGGACATGGTTTAGTGGTGGACTTGGCAGTGCTAGGTTAACGGTTAGACTCGATGATCTTCAAGGTCTTTTCCAACCTAAATGATTCTATGATTCTAGGTTTCCAGGTGCCGATGGTTAAACACATATACTGACTTCACCCATTCAAGAGTCCCAGATGAGCTGCTGAGTCAGCGATTAGCTGTATGATGCATCAAGGCATAGCAACTCTTTTGGAAATGAGGCTGTAAAGAACAGGAAGGACAGCAGGTCTGGCTTGCTTTGACTGCAAGGTATTTATGAGGATAATCCTGTAATAAAAGGATCCCATTTCCCTTGAAGTGGTAAACCTGAGATTACAACAAGACCCTTCCCTGTCTCAGGGGAAAACTCCAAGCAGCAAAATCACAGTATTCAGAAGTGGCCCGAAGGCTGGGAGTCTGACTACCATATTCTGCCAGAAAGTCTGGCAGTGCTGCTGCCCATTCCAGAACTTCACACAACTGGTATCTCAGCCCCTTGCTAATAGTTTTACTGATCCAGGAAAAAGTAGGCAGAAGAAGAGAAAATAAAAACAGAACTAAATAATCATCTAGACCAATTTCCATTTTTACCAAAACCACACAAAAATCACAGCAGTGTTGTTTGGGGTAACATGAAAATTTATAGCTTTATCTCAAATAATCAAAAGCAGTAAGGCTTGATTATCTGCAAACTTCAAAGAAAAACAAAACAGTTTTGGTGGGTGGTTTGGGTTTGTTTGTTTTAGCATGAGAAAGAGAGATCAGTGTCAAATGGAAAGATGCATGGACTTGATCCTTGTAGAAAATGCAAGGCACAGGGGCACTTTCTCTTTATAAGAGACACATTTAGGAGCTAACTTTCCCCATAGTAGGAAAAATCCAAAGGTAAGCAATGATGGGGGAGAAAAATAAAGAATCCCAGTCTGCTCTATAAAAAGAAAAGGCAGTTGTAAAAAAACCTGTTAATGCCATAGGTCACATAACCACAGAGGAACACTTGCTACCTGTACCGTACCTTCTGTGCTGAAACAGAAACAGCTCTCCCAAGACCAGAGACCAGTTAACACCAGCAACATAAGACAATCTCCACTCCTTCCTGCACAGCAGAAGAGCACTAACGCAAAATGGTAAAGCACAGAGTAAGAGATCTCAACAAGTGAAAAGAAAATAAAGAAGGAAAAAAAAAAACCTTGTTAGCAGGAGACCACAAAGGAAGAAGGAAGCGACAGGGAAGAAAAAAAAAACAAACCCAAACAAAAAACAACCCCAAACCCCATCCCTGCAGCAATTTTGCCATTAAACAACAGTGATGGGGGGAATGGGAAAGAAAAGATTCCTATCTCAAAACACCAGTGATGCAGCAGAGACATGAACAGGCAATTTCAAAGAAAAAAGTAAGGGACTGCTTGAAAATGCTGGAAATTAACAGGGGGCGCTGAAAATATGTGTGTGGTGGGAGGCCGAGGAAAATAAATCAAGAGACACAAGGGAAGTATGAGACACTACGGATCATAGGAGTCACAGAGCCACTGTCAGGACCCAGGCTGATCTTCAAGCCTGACATCAAAAGGTATAATTTTCAGGTCCATTTGAGATTACTTTTATTGCAGCAAAAAATAATTAGCTGGGCAATTCCAGCAACTCTGTCCTGAGCAAGTGTGTTACTTAATCCCATTGTTCTTATGTGAGAGAACATTGAACTTGCTTGCTTTATTAGAAAACAACAAAAAATACCCACCAAAAAGTCACTACATTGTAACACAAGGAAGAGTTTTAAGACATCCAAAAATATAGAGAACCCTAAGTTTGAAAAGAATTTAAAAAAAAAAAGCAACTTTTCTTTCCCTGCCATCTGTTCTTCACGTAGTAGTCCTTACTAATCACTTCCTCAAGCGTACAATGCAACCCTGCAACTTGCAGGTCAAACAAAACAAAGATTTCAAGGGAGGGGAAGGAGAAATGGTGCAACACTCCCACTGAGGAAAGTGCCCTAGCCTACAGGCTCTGCACTGTTGGAACCAGCATTGTCTGTCGGTCCTTAGCACACAAGCAGGCTATTGCAAAGAGAAGCTCTAAGCCTTGTAATGATTTAAGAAAGAAAACCAAAAACATTTGGGAGTTACAATCATTACTTGAGAAGACCGTGCCTTACACCTTTCTACCACTCCTCTTCCCTCGTCAAGGAAACTTGGGCAAAAGTAAGAGTAAGCTGCATTTTTTTTTAATCTGTGCTTCAACTGTTGTAGTGAGTACACAACCAGGTAGGAAAGACAAGAAGGGTGGACTAAAGGTTTGGTACACCCAGCTGAAAGCTGTTTAAACTGTCTTTTTTGTTGTTGTTGTTTTTTGAAAGAAGTACACCTACTTCCCCACCATTTTTATAAATTTAAACACCGCTGGTGAAATTGCTTTAAATATTACTGCAGCCTTTGCCACTATTTTAAAGGCATCAGTGTGATACAACCTAGGCTGTATTAAGAGTTTATTGTCCCCTCTCGCCTCGTCTGCCTTTTGACCAGAGATTACAATGCCCTTGGCAGGGGCAGGGCACATACAACTGTTCTGTAGTTGCCAAAGTTCACAGTCCAACAATTTATTTCAGGTCACATTTGCACTCCTGGTTGTGAAGCAAGAGGTGTTGCCTAGCAGCAGGGAAGTGGACTGTTAGCTATACCCTGCCCGGTTGTCCCAGTCTATGCTGTTAGGGGTCCTCCTGTACCACTATTCACTTCTGTAGAGCTTTCTCACCTATTACTTAAAAATTAATAAACCAATGGTAGCATTCCACTTAACTACATCTCACACATCTCCCAGGACTACAAATCACTTTGAAAGTCAACAGCTACTTACGTTTGGATGGCATCAAGTCCTGCCATCTTCATCTTCAACAAGCGGTCTTTCCAGTAATACTGGGGCACCCGTGAGTAGTGAATGCTACCTGAGATGTAACGGAAAGGTTTCCCATCCTTGACAAAGCAGCCACAGTCATAATCAATCCCAAAACTCCTCTGGGGTATACTCTGTGTACAAAAAAAAAGAAAAAAAAAAAGAAAGAAAAATACAGAATATAATCTTTTTCTGCCTTGAAAGACACTGAGAACAGTCTATACAACATCTGTAGTTTGTCCACAATAGAAGGCCCAATGGCGTTAAAATAACTGATTGTGAATGGCTCTGCCCAAGCTACATATAGCCCACCCGAGCCTAACACACCAAAGGACTACAACACATGTATCTGCCAACCACTCAGCAATGACAGGATTCACTACTACACCAAAATATGCCACACGCATTCTCCACTTTTAACAAGTATATAGTACCACCTTTCTACAGTTATACATGTTGCAGCTGCTTACTACACCAGTGCAAACGATGAGAAATTAATTAGGGAAGATTTGATGAGTGCCAACGCTTTGCACTCAATGCTTCAAATTACTAAACTTAATGTCACGCTCAAGTCTAGAAGCGAAAGCCAGCTGGGAGCTTTTGAGGAGAAAATACCACATTCTAAATGCTCCAGGACACCGATACATGCATGTTTGAAATCCTAATAAGTATAAAACTGTTTGATACATCAGTATGGCAAACTGCATACTTTTATGTAAGTCACTAAAGATTAGTCCATTTTTTGAGAAAGTCCTACTTTCAACAGTTTTCCAGTGAACTTAAAAAAAGAAGCAGGTAAATTAAGAATAAGAGCACGCACTTCCCAGCCATCGGAAAAATACCTTAACTTCAAGAGCATGGGATTACTCTCAAGTGAGCCCACGATCTCAG
Organism: Pluvialis apricaria; assembly: GCA_017639485.1. Lineage (NCBI taxonomy): Eukaryota > Metazoa > Chordata > Aves > Charadriiformes > Charadriidae > Pluvialis > Pluvialis apricaria. Next base: position 51,921,235 of record CM030008.1, read on the forward strand.
TAAGATTTAAACTACTATGACCAACAACAGTACTTCTTTTGCTTGTTAAAAACAAGGAAAACAGAAGATTATTTTTTTTTTAAGTGCCCGGTCCTATGCCTTTAAGAACCTTTGACTTTTAATTTTTTTAACAAACCTTAACATCTTACATCTCTCAGTATCTTCAGCATCCCTGTCACCAGCACTACTTTTGTCCTCCGCACACCACTGAATAGGTGGTTGGCTGTCTTCATGTTCCAGGACTTCGCATTTACATTTCATTAGATTCATACTGAGCACACAAGAAAAACCCTAAACCTCCAATAAAAGATCAGTAAGGATTTATGAAGTTAACACCCCAACTCAGCAATTATAATCAGTTATTTCTCCATACCTGTCAGAAAATAAGTCAGAACTCAACCAAGCACACCTCATGATTCATTGGATATTACACTAGTCCAAATGAAACACACCTTTTAATAGCCTAAATTAAAAGCTGTTGAAGGACGCTGGCCTTGTTCTTGAAAAGGTGAGCCTTGGCCTGCCCCATATTGAGAACAGGGCACAGTAATTAGGAAATTGATTCCATGAAACAAAAGCGTGAAATTAGAAAGGTAAGAAACATGTAGACCACCATATAACCCCAGGTGGACTCCACTCCACAAGAGCCATCCACCATCTGAGGAAATCTGCCCAAAGGTTAAGTAGGGACCAACAGACCACATGTAGTTTTGAAGAACCTTCACATGAAACCACTTCTTTCTGTTAACTGCTGAACAATTTTGTTACAGTAGTGTGTACAACTACAGGCAAAGAGAAAGGAATGGGAAAAAATGAAATACAGAAGGCATGTATAATCGTAAACCTGCAAGTACTGAGACTCCTGGCCAACAACTAGACATAACTGCCAACCAAGACAGCAAAAAGGAGCCAATGCAACGTGTCACAGGCCAAAAGAACAATAGTACAAAGAAAAAACACACTCTCCTGAAAACTGGAGGACGAAATTGCTGAGTAAACATGCCTATCCCTAGACTGCCATTAATCAGAGCAACTGAGTGAGATAACACTCTACAAACATTTGAAGACTACAAACTCCAAGGAGGTGGAAAACTACAGTGTGTTGCAACTCTGATAAAAGCATTTTTTCACAGAAAGCCTAAAATAAAGTTGTGGAAAATGTCATAAATGCACATAGCAATCCAAAACATTCCACCAACAGTGAACAAGTGAAATCATCTGTGAGGTGGACATGTAAAAACAGATATGAGAAGATACAGCCCTGAGCTGGCAGGGAAACAAGAACCGCAAGGGACTACAAAGTATTGCATAGGGAAAGCTATTTAAGCCCTGATCCCACAAACACGGACCCACTCTTAACATTATTTCACAAAGAGTTCCATGAAAGTTGAAATAAATCTTGACTGAACAAATGCATGGATGTGCCAGGTGTCCACAAAATCAGGTCCTTACAGACCTAACAAATACAAACAAACTGCTCTGGAACAAAAATAACTCAAAGGTTGGGATTCTCCCTAGGAAATTATGGTGGTGTAGCAACTCCAGGCTGTTAAACCTCAAGTAAACCACAGCAGAGGATGCACAGGTATCTACCATCTACTTATGTTCCTTTCAATTCAAATCTAAGTGATATATTGCTGATCTTTAATTTATAACCCGCTTCTTGATTCCTGGGCATGCTGCACTAGGATGGAATTGCACTGTGTGTATCCATTCCCTAAGGAAACCATTCACCCTAAGGGACACCAAAGCAGATGTTTCACATTCTTTGGATGTTTTTTACTCTAGGGCATGCAGAACCGAGTGTTTCAAAATGATCATGACTAAATGAAACTCAGAAGTCAGGTGCAGCAACACAACTCTGCAATATTAAAAAAAAAAAATATTAAAAAAAAAGAGAGAAGCATTAGGAAATAAAGCACATTAAAAGGCCATTATCCCTGGAAATAAAGCAGAAGAGTCAAAATAAATTGCTGTTTTTTCCCTCTGAAAGAGGATTTTAGTCTCCTCTCTTAGACTAACCACATCAAGAGGTCTACAGAAAAGACACTTGCGCCATATACGCCAGATGACTGTTGAGAGATGCTGAACAGTGAATCAACCGTTTACATAGCTCCACCCTCACGGGACAGACACCTCTGGCAGAGAAACAAGAATTTTTTAAAACAATAACACAGTGAAAATAAGATATTAATTATGAAAGTGATCATCATTGATCCAGTTACTATTTAAAGGCCACACTTTTAAAGATGTCACCATAACTGTAAATCACCTTTCTCACACATACACTTCCTGATACAGTATTATTATGGGGGCGAGGAAAGGTAGGAAGCTTCCCACTCTGATTCACCTCATTCATTGCCCCTTGTAAACAGACTTCCCTTCATACTCAATTCCTCAACATCCTTTTATTGTCAGTGCATGACTCTACCCATTGCTTGCAAATCACAGCTTGCAACAAAAGCAAAAGAGTTCTTGTCATGAATTTATGTCTGGCTCTGTCAATACTGTATACTCACAGTTGTGAATACGCAGCAGGAATGAATTTCCTGCAGCTCCCTAGAAGATGGGGTAGTGGGTCTGCTGGTTTGGTAAGCAGATTCAACAGACAAACTGCACACTGTTTAGGATGTCAGTTCGTTCATATGACATCATATTAATGACCAGCTGAAAATTCAGACCTTTAAAGGCAATGGTATAATGTTGCATCTTACATGCTCAGAACATATGTGCAGGGAAAAGGGAAGAACTAAAGAATTTGTCCTTTCTTAAATCAAGTAAGAACTTATTTTTGCGACTTTAATGATCTTTCAACATTTTATAATGTGTGCGTCTCAGCATAGGAAAAAAAAAAATAATCATAGCTTCAGCACACAAAACCATTTAGCAGTGGCTAGGATCTCTCATTCTCCAAATTTACAAAACAGGTTTTTTTTCTTATTTGGAAAGCAAACAAATACGGATACAAATCCTCAGTGAACCCCTCCACCTGTGAAGATTTCTAGTATCGCTTATGTAGACCATTCAAACACCGAACACCCCTTTAAAGACCCTTTCTCTACCCCAAAGCTTAAGTATCAAAATTGAGAACTACAAATCACTCTTGCTTTCTTCTGCTCCTTCCAAAAAAACCCCACAAAAACTTAGTACGCTGCTTCTGCCCTTGCAGTGGTTCTTTTCCCTGCATTACTTCCTCATCTCTTCAGCCTGCACTTCATCCCCCTAGCAGACATTAGGCAAATTTAATACTGGCCTTACCTTTCCCACTTTCCACCATGCCTCACTTAGCAGTGTGGGTGTAACATTTTCCAAAACTAGTCAGATTTATTGTCAGTAGCTTTTTGTTGGTAAATAGAATTAGTGTGTTAAAACTATTCATCAGGTACTGCTCCAATAAATATCGGTACAAAATAAAAGGTCATTAGAGGCATCTTTCTTGATAAGCGAATAAAGTTTTATTAAATCCCAACATTTAAAGCATTTGTTATACCACAATTTACATATTTTCAAATCCACTCTGTACTGATTATATAATGTAATAAATATAACTTTCACAAAGTGATGATACTATTCTATTCTGGTATTATTCTGACAGTGATAAAGTCCCCCCCTGCAATGAACTGGCCTTTTATAGGAAGAAATATATATTCATTTAGTTAAGTTCTCTAGATCAAATACATTCCACACAGACCAAAAAAAAAAAATTACAAAAAAAAATTAAAAAGTTACAAAATAAGCAGCACAGCAATTTTATTTTTTTTTCATCTGGAATACTGAACACACATCTGAATCATGCACATTCAGGTCAAATTGGAAAAAGTATAGGAAAAGCCTTAAAAGACAATTAGGGATTGCTGTCTTAGAGAGATTTTAGAAAAGGTTCAGTCTTCATACTATCAAAAACAAAGTTGATCTAGAATACCTTCCATTCATACTTTTTTAAAAAAAGCAAAATAGCAAAAGGCTTTGCAGTGCTTTGGCACAAAATGAAAACATTTTAAGTGAAAACTGATCATCAAGCAAACAAGCTTTCAGAGGGAGGGAATTAAAGAAAAAAAACGACAAGAACTAAATTACATTGAGAGAACTCAATAAATTTATGAAATGTTAGTATGACCGCTCCTAAAAGTATGTGTATCTGTTCCTAAAATGATACACTAAGGTCTTCAAAGAGGAGCACGTACAAAGTAATGAAGAAGTTATCTATGCCCCCTTGGGACTGAAGGGCCACTTCAGCTTGATTTTTGCACACATTTGGACAGAATGAGGAGAGAAATAAAAATGGTAGGAGAAAAAAAAAAAGAAAAAAATAATACTAGCAACTCACTGGGAAACCATTGCCATCTAAAACCAGTCCCACAAAAACCTCCCCAATAAGGAAACTAGCTAAACAATTAGTCTTCTTAACACAGTAATAACCCTCAGCGTAACAAATTAAAAGCTATCCTCCTGGATCACTGGCCCAAAGGGAATACTCTGCACTACTAAACCCAGAACACAGTTTTTAACTGAAGGCATGCTGATAAGTAAACAGAGGGTATCAAGGCTATCAAGATACTCTCCATAAGACCATTTGATACTAAGCCACCAATGGGAATGAACATCAGAAGGCCTCCACGCGGGCAGTGAGCAGGGTTAAATATATGTGGAAACTTTAGGATACTTACGCAGATATTACTGCACAAGCATAGAAAAAGCTTACAAAATTACAGGTGCTGGAAAACAGAAATTATCTAGTCCAGCAAGCAAACAGCCTGGCTGGTCAGGTGTTCAGTTTTCAGACTAAAATAGGACTGACTTCTCCAGCTCTTCCACCAACCTTCCAGCACATATGATGCCGTTACAGTATTTCTCAATATTCTTGTGAGTAAAAAGGCAAGATGTTTGTACAGAGAAACAGGATACAAAAACAGCTTAGCAGTTAGAAACTCTGCTTGGGGAAGGGGCTGAAGGGAGTAGATGAGTGAAACTTCAAAACTTCACTTCTAGAAAAACTCAACTTTACGAAGTCTATGGAACTCTTCAAATACACCTCCACACACCTCCTGCAAAACGAGAACAGGAGCTGAAGAATAAAACATAAGCGTGTCTGGCTCAGGATCACACACGAAGGCAGGAAAAGACTGAACACTGCAGTTGTGGTCTTACCATCCTCAGCCTCCTGTGTAAGCACTGATCTCTTTTGCCTCATGCCACGCAGGTCTGCCTGAGAGACCACCAGGTACTGGTGGGCAGAAAGGCGGAGCAAGGGAGACCCTGTGGTTACAGCTGGAGGCCCCAGTCAGAGGCAGGATCCCAAAACTTGTGTTGTTCATGGAGTTTCATACAGCAACACTGAGGTGGAAGGGGAGGAGAGAGGAAGACGTACAGGAGTAAACTCTTTCACCAGCCTGGACAATATACGCACATTAATTTACACCCTGGCTTTCTTAGATGGACACAAAGATATGGAAGCAAGAACGTTTATATTAATATTTTCTAATCTCTCAAATTTCTCAGAATTTTATTAATTTGTGTTAAGCCCTTCTAGAAAAGGCAGAGGGAACTTCTCCATCCTTTATCATCCTGCAGCAGTTATTCTGCTATGTGGCTATCAGACAACCAGGACTGAGCAACCATTGATGAGCAAATGCTATTAAGGAAAGTCAACTGCTGCAGAGTTTAGTCTTCTTCAAGAGGACGCCATTTACTTGAAATATTAAAACCTTAAACAAAATTCAAGTATTAACCTATCTGCATTGTTTTCAAATAGCATCTCCTTACTCTTGTAAGAGGAAAAAAATCACAGAAGAGAAGGTAAGCATAAACAAAAAATACAGAATGAAGAGAAAAAAGAGACAGTATTTCAGCTTTGGATTTTGTACTTTACATCAGCAGGTACTGTATGCTCAGACAGCAACAGAAGTTGAGTTTTCTTTCTCAGTTGCTTTTATTAGAGCTATTTTCAGGAAGTAATTACTAGATGCCCAGTTATTTTGGGGAAAATGTGTGCAGAAAGACAGCTACTTTCACCCTTTGATATCAGTCTCTCCAGTTTTTTAACTGGAAAAAAACTGAATTTCAGGAACTGATGCCTGGCACCTTACTGTACTGGTAAGCAGCTCAGACTGGAAGCCCTAGTGCATGCTGCAGACAGATAGCAGGATAAAGATACCCAGCTTCAATAAACAAACCAGAACTACTCCCTTCTACGTAACAATCCTAGCATAAGGCTTTCAGCGTTTACATACTCAGTGCATACCCTCTGCAAAACATGCATGAGTGATTTCACTGCAAGAGATCAGAACTTCACTTGTCTGAGATTTGATAAGACAGCTGCCTGGTGGATAATAAACAGTGGAACAGGAAGGAGCCACCGGACACAGGTGTTACTAAACACACATGGAACACATATTATCTCCATGACAACAGTGGTACCTTTAAATGCAGAACCTCAATAATAATGAACTCAAAGAATTAATTTCTTGAGTATTTTAACATGCCCCCAATTTGTTTCATAGGGTAAAGATACAGTTAGTGTTTTCTGCTCAAACTTAACAGAACCTGCTGAAGTCCACCCTAACACATCTTCTCTGGCTTCCCTGAAAAAGGATTTGCTTTCAGAGCAGAAGAGCCAATATACTGACCAAAAAGGATAGTAGAAGTCTGTCAAATGGAAAGGTCCTCAAGGAGAACGTAGAATTATCTCCGTTATTTCAGCTCTGCTGCCCAGCCTCATGGGTATTCCAAAGTACATCGTCCCCGGGCTGACGTAAACAAAGGTGTTCTGCCCAACTTTGTACAAGCCAACGAAAAAGGGATTCAGAAAATAAGCCCCAGCATTTAGTGGGAACATCTGCCCTCCATGAGTATGACCAGAAAGAATTAAATTTATGTCTGGTCTCTCCTGAAGGGCCCACTTTGCAGCAATCGGCTGATGAGCTAACAGCACAATTGCATGCTCACTGCTACAATCTCTGAGAGCTTTTTTTAAATCCATGCCATGCCCTGAGTAGCGCAATACATCTGCTTCAATATCATCAACACCAGCCAGGCAGAACCAGTCATCAGTGCTCTTCGGTGAAACAATCTTCACATTCTCATTATGAAGTGGCTGAATGTTAAATGATTTTAACAGCTCAAACCAGTTGCTAACATCTGATGTGTAGTACTCGTGGTTTCCTGTGACAAAGTAAGTGCCCAAAGGGGAGTTAAGTTCTCCAAGAGGCTCAACAGCAGGTCGTATGATCTCTGCCTCAGAGTCAGTCAGGTCCCCAACAATCACGGTGATATCTGGTTTCAAAGCCTTAACCATTCTCACAATCATGGCAAGCTTGGTCTTCCCAACGGTAGGCCCCAGATGGATATCTGAAAGCAACACCACTTTCAGATTATTCATTGATGAGGGCAGCTTGTGAACTGGAACCTCCACTGAATTCACAGTGGGAGGCCGGGAAGCATTTAACAGTCCAACAATAGTCAGCACAACAGTCAGCATAACTGCCAAAACTGGTTTCATAGCTGTTCTGCTGTTCTTGTTGCCAGTACTTGCCTTAGCGCCTCTCCCAGCCAAGAACTTGTAAGCCTGCTCTACAGAGCCTAGAGTGAAGAGGAAGAAGATAAGAATGATATAGGCCCCCAGGCAAGTGTAAGCAGCTAAAGAAAAGAAATAGGGCTCTTCTGCAACAAGAAATAACAGTGTAAAGAAGCTTGAATGAGCCAAAGCTAGAAACATGAACACAGCTATTTTCCATGGCATGAAACAGAAGGAGCTGGCAGCTGAAGATCTGGAGAACGTGGTGACTGTGCTTCTCCAAACATGAAGAGATCCTATCAACATGAGCGCATTAGCAAATAGTGCCATCTGCAGCCTTAGAAGCCAGCGCCGCGTCCTGAGCTCGAGCTGTTCTGCCAGATAACTCCGCGATAGCATCATGGAGAAGAAAACCACTCCTGCAGCCACTGCAGCCTTTGCTTCAAGAGGTAGTTGCTTGAAGGAGATCATCTTTGCTTCCTGATCGTTCCCTTCTGTTCTGCAGAAGTCTCCAGTAGGCAATATTGTGGTTATGAACAGATGCCTTGGATCAACGAAGCCTGCAACCAGGAACCAGTATCAGCCGTTTTAAAATATTACACACATTCCCTTTTTCCCAGACTGCAATAACGGACTGTTACTCTGTACATACTACCCAGGACACTGGGCCACGCAGAATCACTATCATAAAGACAGGGAGGAGATTTCCTGATGTGGAATAAATCAGACAACTGAAAACACTGGATTCTGGCAGCCCACTTCCAAGCTCCCTGTCTGCCTTCCTCAATGATTCCTCCTCCTCCCCCCCTTTTTTTGTTTGTATGTCATTTCCTCATTAAGACTTCCTTATAGTAGATGGTAATAGATCGTAACAGTGATACGAGTGCTGGAAACAATCATTATAATATTTGCAAACAATCATTATAGTATTTGTAAAGCCCGTATGTGTTCTGTGACTAAGCTGCTTCTGCTGTCAACTTAGCACACGTGTTTTCTGTTCCTCTTCCCAAGCAGTTGGCTCCATTTCAAAAGCAGGTATCCTACATCATTCTTGCTGAATGCAACAGTTCTAATAACAAGTAACTACAGCAGCAGTGTAATCCCCACTGGAATAGCTACCAGATGCAACTGCAGTCCCAGAAACTGCAGATGATATTGGCAGATATCCCTGCCTCCAGTTGTGAATAAGACTTCCCCAAAGCTCTCAAAATCTGTAGAACCAGTGAAACCCACATTGTGTTTTGCTACTTACTTCCTGCTCACTTCCACTGCATGTACAGTTCCCACCTCAGCACCTATTTCAGGATATCCTGGTCTACCAGGATGCAATTAAATTGAAAAGGGATTAAAACATTACACACTGTGCTCCTTTAGAAGTTAAGGGAGCACTAAGTCTAATGCGCCTCTGCTGCCAGATTGGAAATAAATAAGCAAGCATTAGTTATGCTTGAGTTGTACCAGAATTCCCTGTTTTGCTCCGAGTTCAAAAAAAACAAACCTATTTTATTTTAACCATAGTTGAAAAAAAGTTTGGTTAGTCTTTCATGACATACAATAGAGAGAAAGTTTGAGATAACAAACTACCTAAGTAAGCATATGTCACTGCCTTCAAAACACTTCCTGTCTCTCAGTCCACACTTAACTAGAGAAAAAGTAAGCAATCATTACAGACAAAAATATATCAGAACTAGGGCATGAAAGCAACCTTGTAGGGCTCTCCAATGAGCCTGAGCCCAGAAGTCTACAAACCCAAGTTTGCCAGGTTGCTTATCTGCAGCATAGACTTTCTCAAGCTAATTTAAAAGAACATCAGCGCTTCTGTGATGATAGAATCCACCTATATTTTGAGGACTAGACCAAGTTTTAAGAAGACCCCTTCCTCATTGCTTTGTCAGGGAACTGTGCGTTGATAGAGAAATCGTGCCTCCCAGCCTCAGTTCCTCAGGCCCGCTCAGCTGTTACAACACTACTCTTAAAAAACAGTGCTATTTTAAACATGACTCTACAGAAAATAAACAAAGCTAGGAAGATAAGAGTGTAAGAAACAGCCTACTGGTTTAAGTCCACAGTTCCTCTAGACACCAGGCCATATTCCATATGGACAACAGCAATAAGAAATGCTGTTTAAAGAAACAACATGACCCTGGCCACTGTCTGCAGTCCGCTTCCTTCATACTCCTCCAGCAGGCAAAGCTGTTACATTAGGCATGTTAGAAGGCAAATCCGTGCCTAGTCATTTTTGGATGTTGTTTATGAACCTGATGTATTTTAATTTGGCTAATCCTTTTTCATAATCTGTCAAATACTGTCTGCTCTACAATCTCCCATAGCAGCAAATTCCTGAAATTCGCTATGTACTTTTGAAGTATTTTATCTGTTTTAAACTAATTACTAAATCCACCAAGTGCCCCTCTTCTAATAAAAGTTTGATGACTGTTGGTTCTCCATTCTTCTTATTCCCCACCTTCAGAATTTTGTCTCAGCCATAACCTCACCCCTCAAATGCTGTATTTATTGTCACCCAAACTTCCTTTGATAAAGGTCTCCCATGAGGCTGTGCTTTTAAGCACCTGAGCATCGTTCAGTTTCAACGTCTATCAAGGTAATACTGACACTCTGCTTCAAACTCAAGGCATAAGCAACAAGGCACAGTCCCACAACAACTGCAAAGAGTAAGGATTTGCCCAGGCCCCTGGTTAAGCAGTGGTACGGCGTGCCACTGGACAAAGCAGCAACAAGAGACTCGATGCTGAACCTGGGCAGAACAGGAAAAACTCCTCTCCCTCCTCTCGCGCACCACAGGAAGAGCAAGTTTTCCCATGGGATCTGCTAATGGCGTGTCGGTATCAGGTAACCGCAGCTCGATTCCCCCCCACGTCCCACCCCATATGGGTTGCTTAATAACATAGTAATAATTGCCTTGTAACCTATTATTTCTCACAGCGGGGTCTAACCGGCGGAAAGAGTACAGCTGAGAGCACCACACCTCCCGCGGGCAGCGACCCCGGCGATCACCACCCCCAACCACCACCCACCCCCCCCCCCCCCCGAAAAGCTCACCACCCAGGGGGGTTCAAGGCCAGGCACCGCCAGCCTCTCCTCAGTACGAAACAGCCAGGCCGAGGGCGCAGCGCGGCAGCCAGGCTGGCCGGCAGCGAGCAGGCCTGCTCAGGAGAAGGAGCCAGGCCCCCCCCACCGCCGCCGCCGCCGCACCTGCCCCGTCAGCTCCCCCCGCCTCGGCGCTGCCGCAGGCCCAGCCCCTGCCCCCCGAATAACACCACCCCCCACAAATCGCTCAGGAAGTAAAAGCGGCCCGAAGTTAACCGTCTTCCCCCGGGGGCGGGAGAGAGGCAGCTACCAGCCGGCCGGCAGCCAGGCCCGCCGGCCCCCCGCGCCCCTCAGAGCTCGGGGTCGCCCCCAACAACAGCAACGGCGCCGCCGCGGAGCGGGTAGCCTGAGGAGAAGGAGAAGGAGGCGAGGGGACTCACCGCCGCCCGGAGCAGCGCCGCCAAGCCGGCCAGCGAGAGCAGGAGCCGCAGCATGACGGGGAGAAGCGGCAGAGCAGCCGCTCCTCAGCCCGCCGTCCTGTCACACGGCGGCGTCAGCTGACTGCCCCGCCGGGCCCGCCCCGCCCCGCCCGGGAAACGGCCGGGCGCGGGGCGGACATCCCTCCTTGCCACCGGCACCCTGCCGTCAGTGCCCTGCTTGCCTGCCGCCTGCTGCCCTCGCCCGCCAGCGCACCACCCGCTCCAGCCGGCCCAAGCCCGGGGACTTGCCCCAGCTCCTCAGAGGGGGGAGGAAGGAAGCGCCCCCAGCGGCGTGTCCCTGCACGGCCTCGATGGACGCGGGTGCCTTGTGCGCCCAGGGCTGGAGAAGGCTGCTGATCTGCCCGCCTCTCGCCTGGCCCCGGAGCAGGTTACTCTGGCCCACAGCCTCATTCCCCATCGCCTCCTCCACGCCAGTTTGGCCGCCAGTTGTGGTCTGCCCCACCTCCATTTCTCCCCCTCCCTGGTCGGGCCCCCCAGCCCCTGCCCTCCCGGGCTGCCCACCCTGCACCTCATCATCTGCTCCCCGGGAAGTCCCTCAGCCCCTTCCTCCCACCCACCTCGTGTAACCCACAGTGCCACCACCCTGTGCCTGGTCTTTCCCCCTGCTTGCCCATGTCCTACTGTCCAGCTCGCTCTTCACCAGTTTTTCCACAACTCATGCAGCACATCCCCTCGATTAGTCCCACCAGTTCTTTTGAGACCCCCAGCCACTGGACGCTGCCTCCTTGTCCTGTCGATGTGCTCTTCCTACCCCTGCCCCTCTCATAGAATCATAAGTGATAGAATGGTTTAGGTTGGAAGGGACCTTAAAGATCAGCTAGTTCCAACCCCCCTGCCATGGGCAGGGACACCTCCCACTAGACCAGGTTCACTTAGGAATGCATTTCCGCAAAACCTTTTTTTTTTTTTAATTGGTTCAAATTGAAACCAAGAATGAATTATGGACTAAGCAAAAAATGAGAGACCTGTCAGCCTACCAAAAAACAGAGTTAAAGCATAAAGCACAAAAGAAACCAGACATTTGACGAAAGTGCAGCTGAGATTTCCCTTTGCGTTTAGCACCGCCTGGGCTGACTGGAAGCGCATAGTTTTGGGACAGCCAGGAAGGGCAGCTGGCAGAGTTCCAGTGCTGGGACACTTATAGCGCCACGGCAGCCGGAGCTCGTGTTCGGGTTGAAGTCTTTTCTTTGGTGTAGTTGTCTCTCAAGTTTTTTTCTGAAATGAAAGGGTACTTTTTATGGATGCAAACAGAAGAGTGCATGTGCATACATGCTTGTGATTCTTGCTCATAGTTTTATACGTACGCTTCCATAAGCTATTTCAGGATGAGAGGGAAGTTCAAGAAAACCGGAGATGGAAGAAGAGACTCATCTTCTAACTACTGACCTTGAAACAGTTGATCACACCATAGCTAGTGAGAAGTTCATAGAAAATTAATTTCAGCATGTGATCCCCACTGGTGTCATTTAGTGTGAACACATCAAAAGACCACTTGTCAACATGGTGCAAGAGTGGGGAGAAAAGACAGTCACTCTGGTGTCCTTGCAGACTTCACTGCTACTATTACATAAATAAGTTTCTGAGGGAATAGGCTGGAACGCTGCAGGAATGTATTTTTTTCCTCATTTGCTCTGTCATTCATAAGAGGGCTGTTGGAAGAAGGATTTTTGCAAGCCTTTTTGTGTATGCACAATTCTATTGGAGCCAATAAAACAATGTGTATTCAAACACTTTGCTTGCTTAATGGGAATTGAATCATTATATTGATTGATTACATTGATAGAATTATCTTGGTCCTTATAATGACCAAAAAGGAATTTTGCATCTGGAGCTTCCAACTTAGGTTAGTGAATGTTAAATTGAATCTTTTTAACACAAAATTGGGTTTGTTTTCATTCTTCTCCCTTCTGTTTCCTCCCCCTTTCTGTTCCCTCATTAGCTGAGCCTCAGAGATTGTATTTCAGCATTTCAATGGTGAGAGCTACTCATGAGCCCTTGCTTTTTTTTTTTTTTTTGCATTCCTCAAAAGGTGCTTTTTTGAAATGGTCCAATGCATTTCAGTTGCTAGAGAACTGAATGCTCTAGTTAAGGTAACCCTGAAACTGTAGTGGCCCTTCACACTGCTGGAAGAAGCTCTTCTGAAAGTGGGAGAGGGCTGACCAGTGTTCTTTTCTGTTGAGCGTTCTTAGTCTTTACAAAAATTGCAAGAAGAATCATGTATGTGATCACTGTTGTTACCCCAGAATTAGTCGGATGTGAACACATTCCATACGAGGTACCAGAGAATTAAATTAATCTTTGTTAATGCTTCAGGAAATGAAACAAGCATGGTAGCATGGAAACCAATTCCTCATACCAACAGAGGCTGAAGCAGAAGTGCAGTAACTCATTGTAGTTGTTCTTCCATGTTTTTTTCCTGAAAGTTCTGCATGGTTTTGTAATGCATCCTTTCTCCTCAGGGTGTCTAGGGGATGTTTGCAGGATCAGTTCCTACAAAGGAATTTGATCATCTAGGTTATGTGGCTATACATATCAGCTTCTTTCTTGTGAAAGACTGTTAGGAGATGAGTGTTAGTTGGGTGCCTGTAGGAGGAAGAACACATTTTTGCCTTCTCCTGCTTCAGGTTTGGAGGGGAGATCTCCAAACCAAAGTCTTCTTTAAGTAACTCAAAAGGTTGGAGAGGAAGGTAGTTGGGTAAGGGGATGGGGTAGCTGTGTCACAGGGCAAAGAACTGCAGGAATTGAATGACAGTTGTTAGAACCACCAACAGCCAGGTATCCTAAAGGAAATTTAACTAGAGCAGTCATCAACCTCATAAATACAAAAAGAATGGGAGGAGGGAGGTCAGGAGGCAAGCCAGGAGATTTCCAGTTTTAAGTTGTTTGCAGACTACCTTCAAACAAATCCTTTGTCTCCTTTTTCAACAAAAAATATGATATCAAGCCTGAACGTAAAAATGGGACAAGGAAGCAAGGACTGAGTTCAGTAGGCTGGATCAAAGGAGACAGGGAACTTGTTTCAGAATTTAGAAAGAACTGACCCATGAAACTGAAGCCCCCTCTCAGAGCAAGAAATTTCAACATCTTCTACCTCTGACTTAGCAGATTTGTTACTGAACTGCAGAAAACGTTTCCTAAAAGAACTGGAGGTAGGGAGCTGCACAGCTATAGCCTGACGGGTTTGAAATCAGTAGTATGCAAGGCTCTAGAGAATTTGTGAAGGAAAGAATTAATCAACAACATGAAACTAAGTAGACCGAGTCCTACATGCATTCACTGAAGAAGGATCCTGCCTGACTGACCTGTGTCTTTTGTCAGAGTAAATGATAGATCGACCTTCTTGGCACAAGAAATAGAGTAGCTATAACCTAGGCAAGTCACCAAAGTGCTGTGATCTGTGGAGAAGGGGGCAACAAATCTAGTCCTATAGCCTAGTACCAATATATTTATTGATATAATAAATAAATTGGTATAAAAATTCTGATCCACCTTTCAGAAAAATGTATTTAGATTCTCTCTGTGGCTTCCAGGATTGGATGAGATAGTCCTTGGGCAGTCTGGTTTTGAGGAGGAGAAGGAGGAGGAGAAGGACTAAGAAGAGCTTGGCTAGGCAGGCTAACAAAATGAGGCTTCCAAAAAGTAAGCCTTGATTTCAAGCCAGATGTTTCACAGGTTCTGTTTGCCAAGCAGACATCTGCAGAAGACAGCTACACAGGCACAGGGAGAAGACCAGCAAGGGGGTGGAAAAGAGTCTTTTGAAAGTGGCGGTCTGGAACTTCTCTTTTTGCTTGCCATGTTTGCTCATGGTGTTTGGAGGATTCATCAAATCACTGCATTACACACAGGCCGACCTGGAGACTGTTGGAAATTGAAAAATAAGGAGGAAAAACCAACTATTTAATCTAAAAGACAGTGCTGGCACAAGAACAAGTGGGTATGAACCATGAACATGCTGCAGATTGCCTACAAGAAATTACTAATTGCAGAAAAGCAAAGTTCCAAAGCAGCTTTCAAATAGCAGTAATTCAGAGTGAATTTGGGGACCTTAAGATCAAGAGATCATACAGCTAGCCTACCTGTCATAACAGGAATTTATCTGGTTTGCCTGAGAAGGCTCCTTTCAGGTTCTGTGTTTCCATCTCGGTAGTCTTACTAGGAAATGCACGTGGAGTTAGATATTTTGACAGATTTCTTGATGCTAGGTGTTTTCATTAGCTGACTTTCCCTCTGAAGCTTGACCAACTGAAGTGTACAGCTCTTCCTGTTGATTAACTTGCAGTACAAGAAATGTTTCACCTGTAGAGCAAAGACTTTTATGTGGAGTTTGGAAATGTACAGGAACATCTTTTTCTTGCATAGACTTGAAAAACAATCCATATGCACTTATTAAAGAAAGAGAACGAGAGTCAAAGAATTGGACCGTTTCCATGTGCCTTTTGATTGATAGCACAAACGCAATGATTGTTCCACATGCTCCTTCCAAGGGCCCACTGTTGGACCGTGGGTCTTCTTACTGGGTGAAGTAAGATTATGTAAGACAAAGCAAATGTTTACCCTACATACGTTGTTTAGTCCGAGGATGCAGTTTCCTGTGCAACTTACAAACTTGGAGTTGCTGCTCACCGTTAGGCAGGCTTTGTGCTGTGTGAAAGCAGGACGTTGCATTTTCCAACTGAAAATCCTGAACACAATGGAAGGAGTTTTCTCTGGCAAGTATGGAGTAAGTTTTTGGAGAGGCTATAGGCTTCTATTTGTTTACACAATCAGATTGCCAGCCTGCTTCTTTGGGCCTCTTAGTTATTGACTTGGACTGTGATACCAATAAGATGTTCAAAAAGTGCTGGTTGCTGTATCTCTTTGACCAGGAGAAGAGGTAGTTACAGCAGAGTTCTCAGAGAACGAGAGGAGAAGCTTGGCTGGGAACTAGATCCACCTAGTAGTTGATACGCTTTCAACAGGTCCATTAAAGAAGGGAACGACAATTGGCGTGAAGCAGGCATTGTGACAGGTTTCTCTGCTTTGTATGTATTGGCTGACTCGTTATGGGAACTGTCCTCAGTGTGTAATTAAATAGCAAATGTCCTGAAATGGGCAGAGCTCATGAGTAGTATTCATTTGATCATGATTTTCATTCATCTGGAATGAAATGACAAACATTTAATTAGTATTAAAAAAAAATGCTTTTTTGATATCTGTTTGCTACTGGTAAGAGGAGCGGCCTAAGGAGAAAGGAAGAGCAAACACAGCCCTTTGTCATACGTAGTTGCTCATACTCTTGTCCATTAATGTAAAACACATGGTTTTGGTATGGTAGAGTTTCTACACGCTTCTCAGCTTCTATGGGACACAAGGGAATTAAGACCTATTACAGAAATTCCCTTCCCTAACTATTGTATTTATTAGGCTTTATAGTAGGAAAGTGTATTAACTTTGTTAATACCTATTAGGTCACATTATACCCTGCAATGTAATAAGGTAGTGGAATTTTACTGGAGACTTTGGTATTGTGCATGCTGAAGTAAAAAAAATGAAAGGACAGCCTGGCCCTGGAAAGAAGGACTTGGCTCCCTAGAAGCTTAGAGCTATCCCTGAAGGATAGAAGACACTCCTGGGCAACCAAAATAATGCCACCATCCTAGCCCCTCTAGCACACCTCGGAAACCCTTCCAGCATCGTCCAGCATTAAGTAACTTAAGTTACTTATGGTTTAGCTTTGATGGCAGGCATAAGGTAATAAGAGGGTGTCAGTGGCTCATAGGGTGTAATGGCTTCTGTAGGGTAACAGTAGCAGTAAGAAGACTGTTGCAGCAAAGAGTGAGGTTTGAGGAGTATCCTGAGAGAGATGCGAGACAGTATTAACAAGAGGATGATGCTCAGGTAGCGTCAAATGGACCATTATGTGTCCGAGAGCTACTTTAGGTAGTCGCAGTGCCTCTTAGTTGAGTTGTAAGGCCTAAGAAGAAAGAGTAGTTATAGAACTTGAGATAAGTAGTATTTAGGAGATGTTAGCATGTTGTGGGTGTTTGTGGTTTTGGGTATATTGAATGTGTTTGTCCCAGAGTTTGTGTACAGCTGACTGTGTATATCTGTGCATGTATTGGAGTGGGAATGTGTGTGCATCAGAGATTTGATAGGGTGTCTGTCTGAGTGTATGTGTGTTGTGGACTTTGGAGGTGTATGTGTTGGGCCTATATCAGCTCGGTTGTGTGTGTTTGACTTGTGCAGTGTGTTTATGTGGAATTATGTGTGTCAGAGTTTGCTTGGTCAGACTGTGTGTGGGTGTGTATCAGAGTTTGCATAGACTTTTATGACTGGGTCTGGTTTTGACAGTATGCGTGTGACTTTGTGTTTAATGTGTCGGTTTTCAGGAGTTTAGTTCTTGTAGAAAAGGACTTTGATTATTTCATGTAGCAGCAGCAGCAGCACTTGCATGCTCACTAGGAGTCAGTTTGGTAAAAAGAAATTTTAAGAGAAAAATCGTTGTTAAAAAAAAAACAAAAGAAAAGAAAGGAAAAAGTCACTCCCAGTGAGCGTGCAAGTGCTACTGCTGCACCAGACTTATTATTTTTAATTTTTTATCTATACATCATAGAGTACCTGTCCTCAGGTGTGCTGCAATGAGTATTCTAATTGGGAGCAATCTCTGATTAGAATAATCAGGACAAGAGATTATTTTAACCAGCCATTGCTCCCAATTAGAACACAAATTAGCAAAAAATAGGGAAAACCAATTATGCAAATTACCTCATTCATTATGCAAATTATATTCATCCCCCCCACACACACCCCTGAACAAATACCTACGTCCGGTCACACATTGAACCCACGCACTCACAAATACACAATTACAACCACCTAACAACCCACCCACACCCACTGACCCAAAACATTTTACCAATAAAACCCACACAGCAAAAATTATCACACCACACCACATTCAAAACAACTCATACCACTGTACCACAACACCTGAACGACATTAAGGCAACAGCCACACCTATTTTAAGAGTTACAGGTCAGGGGTGACAGGTCACAGTTACCACTTAGAAGTTACCAGTTTGAGTTGGGGTTAGGGGTTACGGGTTAGGGTTAGGCTAGGCTTAGGGTTGGGTTAGGTTAGGGTTAACTGTTAGGGTTAGGGGGTTAGGGTTAGGGTTATGTTAGGGTTAGGGCGTTAGGGTTAGGGTTAGTGTTAGGGGTTAGGGTTAGGGTTAACCGTTAGGGTTAGAGCTTAGGTTTAGGGTTTGGGTAAGGGGTTAGGATTACAGTTAACTGTTACGTTTAGGGGTTAGGGTTAGGTTGGGGTTAGGGTTACGGGTTAGGTTTAGGGTTAGGGTCAGGTTAGGGTTAGGGATGGGTTAGGGTTAACTGTTAGGGTTAACTGTTAGGGTTAGGGTTAATGTTAGGGTTAGGGTTAAGTATTCGGTTTAGGGTTAAGGTTAATTTAGGGTTAGGGTTAGTGTTACAGTTATGGTTGGGTTAGGGTTACGGTTAACTGTTAGGGTTAGGGTTAGTGTTAGGGTTACAGTTAGGTTAGGGTTAAGGTTAGGTTAGGGTGAGGTTAGGTTTAGGCTTAGGGTCAGTTTAGGGTTAGGGTTTCGGGTTAGGTTTAGCGGTTAGGTTTAAGGTTAGAGTTAGGTTTAGGTTTAGGATTAGGTTAGGGTTAAATTAGGGTTAGGATTAATTTAGGGTTAGGTTAGGGTTAGGGGTTGGGGCTAGGCTTGGGTTAGGGTTAGGTTTAACTGTCAGTGTTAGGGGTTAGGGTTAGGGTCAGGTTAGGTTTAGGGTTAGGTTAGGGTTATGTTAGGATTACCGTTATGGATAGGTTAGGGTTAGTATTAGGTTAGGGTTAGCCTTAGATTAGGGTTACAGTTAGGGGTTAGGGTTAGGTGTTAGGGTTAGGGTTATTGTTAGGGTTAGGGTTTAGGGTTTCAGGTAGATTTACGGTTAGGATTAGGTTTAGCCATTAGGGTTAGTGTTAGGTCAACAAGTAACAATCATAACAGTTACTCCAGGGACATCTACACCTCAACACTCCAAGGATATAAGAACCCTGTCTCAAACCCCATTTGGGGTGCCTCAATTTGGCTGGGACACCTCATTGTGTGAATAATTATTTACCTTTGTAATTCTATATTTTTTGTGCCAGCCTCCCTTTTTAGTTGGCATGGGCCACGTGTGAATTTTCAGAACACCCCTATGGAAGAGAGTTTTGCTTGCCTGAAATAAATTCTGCAGTTGGGTTCACTGTGATCCCACAAAAAAAAAAGTGCTAACTATAATTATGTATCTGTTTTACTCTTAGTCTTTTATGACTATCTCTAGCAAGTTAACTTAAAAAAAAGCATAGGGGGAAAGTGAGGCAATTGTTTAAAAATTCAGTAAAGATGGAAAGGAACACTAAAAACATTGATGCATGTAAATAATAAAATTCTGTGGCAGGAATGGTGAGATTAGTAACCACTGAGCCAAAAAAAAGCTCACAGGCATAACACGTCTGATTTTAGATTAAATTCCTCATTTGTTTCACATCATGTCATCATTGGCTTCATACTGTCTCAGCTGTAATAGCTCTAGCCCACAGTAAGTCCTACTATTTAGGCCTTCCAAAAGAGGGTTTGCTGCTAACATGCACCTGGGGAGAAGTACTCAAAGAAGAAATGAGGAAAGACAAGAGGCTGCACTACTTTCAAATGTCTACACATTGCTGTGAAACTGTGCAAAAGTATAGCACTGAATACATAGGCTTTATAAATATTATTATTATTGACATACGGTGAAGAGGCAGGTAAATTCAGCTCTCACTTCCAGTGTTACCAGTGGGATTAGAAGTCAGAGATCGTCCTGGTATTTCTGCAATATCCTCTCCTTTATTCCCAATGATTCCAACCCACTTTTGTATTCAGGAAGAAATTCGCGAAGAACACAAGTTAATTGACTCAAATAGTAATTGGCCAGAGCGATTTATTAAATAACTTGACTCAAGAAAAATTATCCAAGCCTTTAAAAAATAGGTAACCTAAAATTGTACCCAAGAGAAGAAGAAACAATGCAATCTGATGAAAAAAGGAGGATTAAACCTCTATCAACTACATCAAGCTGATACAGGCAGACATGCCCTTGAGTTAATCTCCTTCAGACAGTCACAGTTGCACTGGCCTAAGTATTTACATATCAGAACATTTCCAATAAACATAACTCGCCTGTCAACTCAGGCCAAGGAAATGTCCTAGAGACAATCTGTTCTCTGACCATTAAGAACTAAATCATAGAATGGTTTAGGTTGGAAGGGACCTTAGAGATCACCTAGTTCCAACCCCCCTGCCATAGGCAGGGACACCTCCCACTAGACCAGGTTGCTCAAAGCCCCATCCAGCCTGGCCTTGAACACTTCCAGGGATGGGGCATCTGCAACCTCTCTGAGCAACCTGTTCCAGTGCCTTACCACCCTCAGAGTGAAAAATTTCTTCCTGATATCTAATCTAAATCTACCCTATTCTAGTTTCAAGCCATTCCCCCTCATCCTATCACTACATGCCCTTGCAGAAAGCCTCTCTCCAGCTTTCTTGTAGGTGCCTTCAGATACTGGAAGGCTGCTATAAGGTCTCCCCGTAGCCTTCTCTTTTCCAGGCTGAACAATCCCAACTCTCTCAGCCTGTCCTTCTAGAAGAGGTGCTCCAACCCTCTGATCATCTTTGTGGCCCTCCTCTGGACCCACTCCAACAGGTCCATGTCCTTCTTGTGCTGAGGACTCCAAAGCTGGACACCGCACTGCAGATGGGGTCTCACGAGAGCAGAGTAGACGGACAGAACCACCTTCCTTGACCTGCTGGCCATGCTTCTTTTGATGCAGCCCGGGATGTGGTTGACTTCCTGGGCTGCAAGCGCACATTGTTGGCTCATGTCGAGCTTCTCATCCACCAACATCCCCAAGTCCCTCTTCTCAGGGCTGCTCTCAATCCATTCTCCACCCAGCCTGTATTTGTGCTTGAGATTCCCACAACCCAGGTGCAGGACCTTGCATTTGGTCTGGTTGAACCTCTTGAGGTTTGCACGAGCCCACCTCTCAAGCCTGTCCAGGTCCCTCTGGATGGCATCCCTTCCCTCCAGCATGTCAACCATGCCACACAGCTTGGTGTCATTGGCAAACTTGCTGAGGGTGCACTCAATCTCACTGTCCATGTCACCAACAAAGACGTTAAACAGCACCGGTCCTGGTACCAACACCTGAGGAACACCACTTATTGCTGGTTTCCCCTTAGACATCAAGCTGTTGACCAGAACTCTTTGAGTGCAGCCATCCAGCCAATTCCTTATCCACTTAGTGGTCCATCTATCAAATCCATGTCTCTCCAGGTTAGAGACAAGGATGTCATGTGGGACAGTGTCAAATGTCTTGCATGAGTCCAAGTAGATGTTGTCTGTTGCTCTAAATCTACTTGCTATTTTATTCCTGGTCACGTGGCATCATGGCAACAAGTACAGTATGAATACAGACAAGGTGTCCTGAGATCTCCATCATCTAGAATGGTTTTCATTACAAGAAAATGACAGTGCTCATCAGCACCTCCTTCCCACCTGCACCATCTCTCTCTGTCACCTAAAAGCTAGTAGAAATCTAATCCAAAGAAAAGACAAACAATCATCTAAAGATGTGGTCTGCACAGTGGCCTGGACAAAACAGCATGAGCCAAAGGGAGAAAGGAAACTATTAAATAGAGGAGAGGTGACACCTTCCCCCATGACACCAGTGGATAGTTTAAAAGTCAATACAGCCTTCTGTATCTAGACAAGCTGTGAAAGCAGAGGACTGGAATGACACAGCAAAAAGGGGCATGTTGAGATCTGCTGTCACTGTGGCAGCACAGGCACTGCAAGGTGTCACCAGAAACACCTTCGCAGCAAGCCTAGACCCTGAAACCAAAATAACATAGCTGGATATAAAGTAAATATTTTCAAAATTCAGACACTAGAGTCTTCTAAAAGTGCTGTTTTCCCAAGCCTTAGAAGAGAAATTAGCCCCATGTCACTCAAACCAGGACAGAGGGTCATGGAGACTCCCTGATACTCATCGGACACTGTGGCCACTGTCCCATTGAGGGGACCCCATGCCTGGGACGAGGAGGGGGCTGGTGCCCAGGTCACACCAGGGGAGATGGAGGGCAGTCCCGGTACTCAGGGATCAGCCTTTCTCTCTGGCAAGCAAAATGGCCGCTCGGAATGGGGCCTTCAGGGCCTCATGGGATACTGTCAGAGCCACAGCAGCTTCCGTTGGTGATGTCACCGGCCTTCCGTTACACAGGCAGGCACCGCTGTGGCTGGTCCACAGGTTGCTCAGCAGCCGGAGATTCTCACACCAAGCCTGCTTGGTAGAGACAGACCTGGCGAAGCAAGGTGAGGTCCCACATTGAATGGGACGAGCAAGAAGAGGTTCATTGGAACCACTGAGGATGTCTGCACATCCTAAACAAACAGAAGTGGGATGATAGAAGAAGCAGCACCAATGGCAGGTGAGTGAAGCCCATGGATGTTGACCCGCCACAGAATAGCGAGGAGCTAACGGAGGTGAATCCACCCACAGATCAGGAAGAACCGATGGAGGTGGATCCATCTCCTTCAGGGCTAATGGGGCACTATGCCACCATGGCCGGGGTGCCTCCAGCACCATGGTGCCCAAAGAGCTGCAGGACTGACAGGATCTCTCAGTGACCCTCCAAACAGCCAGTTCTCAACAAGCAGCACCACCCTTACAGCTGACACTAGCCATAAGTGGACCATCCACATCACCATCCGGCAGGCTCATCAGGAAGATCACCCATCTGTCAAGCCATGGATGAGCCCTGCTTTCCCACCCCCCACACCTGCCCCAAGCCCTGGGAAAGAGGCAAGGAGAAGAGCTGCCATCATCTAGTCAGCAGCCCCATAGCACCAGGAGGTGTCCTTTGGAGCCCACTGGAGACTGCTGTGGACCATCAGAGACTGCTGGAAACCATCAGAGACCACCAGACACTGCTGGAGACTGCTGGAGACCACAGGAGACCACCGGAGACCACTGGAGACCACTGCAGCCTGTTGGACTCCCCTGGAGTGCCACCCAGGTTATTTGGGCCTGGAGGTGGCATTTTTTCAGTCTGAGGATGAGAAAGCCATTGGGGGATGGCTGTCCTCAGCTAGCTCTCGCCTCAGCTACTGAATAGGCGGGTGAAGATGAAGCCAGACCTGTCATGGCAGTGCACAAAGGGTAGCAACAGATCATCAAAGAAGGTAGATGCCCCTCGTTGGAAACACTAGAGATGGAGAGACAGCTCTTTCTTTGGAGAAGCAGCAAGAAGAAGTTTTGGCATGATTAGCCAATAAACAATTTAAAAAAATAATAAAAAAACTATAAAACCCAATTAAAAAACCAAGAAAACCCAAGGAAAAAAAAAAACCAAGAAAAAACAATTTAAACAAAAACAAAATGCTCTCCTCTCTTATTCGGCACTTTTGACACTGCATGCAGACTCCTGCGACCCATTCTGGTCTCCCCGGGGCATGAAAGACACTGACACATGTGGTGCAGGCCCAGTCCAGTGCCTTCAAGATGGTGAGGTGCCAGGACACAGGGTACACAAGGGAAGGCTGTGGGAACTGTTGCTGCAGAGCTGGGAGAAGAGAAGGCTCAGGGCTTGGTCTGGCTGCTGATCTGCCAGAACACTGAAATTGTTTTCCTGACCCAATACCACATAGAAAATCATCCTGTTTAGCTCCCAGATGCACTGCGCTATTGCTAGCTATTGGTATTCAGAACAGCAAAGGAGAGCTTGATTTCCCCCAGCTTGCATCCCTACTCTCTTTGGTAGTATACAAGCCACGGGCTCATCTCTGCTACCTGCCTCCTGAGTCTTACTGATCAAAGAAGAAGTATGAGTGCATTCAAATGTGAGTGTTCTTTGCCAATGTGCAGGGAAGGGGCACCGCATCTCTAGTTCATGAGACATGTGAGGAAAAAGCTTCATTTTAATGGTAGGAATAAAACCTGGAGGTTGAGCTTTGCTGTGAAAAATGCTTCTGCAGAAAAAGAAAATACTTCTGTAAGCTCCTGAGCGCCTCTGGCTTTTAGGCCTTTAAGCCCACAGTCAGCAGGGAGCAGGCCATGGTGTCAACTACTTTTTTACGCCTTGGTTTCTAATCACAGAATCACAGAATGGTAATGGTTGGAAGGGACCTCTGGAGATCATCTAGTCCAACCCCCAACAGCACTATTTGGTTTGCTCCCACGTGGAGCCATGGAGCAGGCTGGCAGGTATCCAGCACAGGTTACTGGAGCCCAGGGCTTGCAGCAAACCAGGGAACACGCAAAACTCACAGTCTTGGTGCACCTCAGGGACTTCATATCAAGTTTGCTCAGGACATAAGTGAAAACATTGGGGCTTTTTGGTTTGGTTTATGGGGGGTTATTTGGTTCAATCAGAATCAGGCAGTCTGGATCAGGTCTTGAGATGGAGAGGGCCTGACTCCTTCTAAATATGTCTTTAGTAAACATTGCAATTCACGTGTGCAGTCCAACGCGGGAGAGTCGGGGCATGTTTACAGGAGACACTGGAGCATCTAACTCCTCAGGGAAGAACATCCAGGTCTGGCTTCAGAACTGAAAGCAACATTACTGTGGCAAATAAGGGACTGCAGAAAGGACGACTGCATGCACAAAATATTGTTCCCGAGCGTAAGCAGCTCTACAGTTGTTGAAACTGTCCTAGAGGACACAGCAGGAGCTGCGCTATGCCTTGTTGGCTTGCACCTCTCTGTCCCATGCTCCATCACATGCTAAACGCTGGCGGCAACATTTCTTTGGGTTTCTCACCGAGCTGCGCAGAAAAAGGCATCATCAAAATGCAGCAGGAGACACAACTGCTGCCACGAGCGATGCTGACTGCCAACTTTCACGGTGGTTTTCTAAGGTGGCCCATCTAAGGCACTCACGGCATGGGAAACAGCGTTGGAATTTGCTCGGGCCGAGTCGCATGCAACCGCGGGTTTCCCTCATCCTTCTCTGCAACAGTTCCCAGCGGTCAGGGCGGTCGGGGGGCGCTCAGGAAGGCAGGAGCTGGAGGCAGAGCCCCAGCCTCTGCTGACCTGGGTTCAGGCCCGCACCCGGCAGCGCTCGCCTGGGCCGCGGCTGCACGGCTCTTAGCGAAGGGACTCCTGCCGGTTTTGGCCGGGGCACGAGTTCATTTTCTTCACGGTACCTAGCCTGGGAGCTACGTGCTGGGTTTGTGCTGAAAACACAATCATTCAGGGGCGCTTTTCGCCGCTTTCCGCCCGCCCCGGCCCCGCTTTCCCCACCACCGACTCCCCCCGACGGCCGCGCACACCCCTCCCCGGGGCGGGACCGGACCGGCTTCCCCCGCCCCCGACCCGACCCTTCTCCCGATCCCTCCCTCGGTCCTTCCCCGGGTCCCGCCGCTCCCCTCTCCTCTCCCCGCGGCGGCGGCGACGTGGTGGCCGGCGGGCGGCCGAAGGCGCAGCCATGTGGCTGGCGCTGGCGGCGCTGCTGGCGGCGGCGGGGGCGCAGTACGAGCGGTACAGCTTCCGCAGCTTCCCGCGGGACGAGCTGATGCCGCTGGAGTCCGCTTACCGCTACGGCCTGGACCAGTACAGCACCGAGAACTGGCCCGAGAGCGTCAACTACCTGGAGGTCAGCATGCGGCTCTACCGCCTGCTGCGCGACAGCGAGGCCTTCTGCCACCGCAACTGCAGCGCCGCCGGGCAGACCCCGCTCGCCGCCGCCGCCGCCGCAGGGCAGCCCCCCGCCGCCGGGGACGCGCTGGCCGAGCTGCGCCTCTTGGCCGGGGTGCTGCGGCGGGCCCAGTGCCTGCGGCGCTGCAAGCAGGGGCTGCCCGCCTTCCGCCAGGCCCAGCCCGGCCGCGACCTGCTCGAGGACTTCCAGCGCCGAGAGCCCTACAAGTACCTGCAGTTCGCCTACTTCAAGGTGAGGCCCGGCCCTTCATCCTTCTCCCCTCCCGTCCCATCTCTCTGCGCTACACCCGCCGGGCCTCGGCTCCCCGAAGTCCGACCTGGTGCGGTGTCGCCCTCCAGCCAAGCCAAGGGTGCCTGTCGGTGTTGAGGTGGAGGAGGACAGCGTGGCGTGTCCCTGCACGGCCTCGATGGACACGGGTGCCTTGTGCGCCCAGGGCTGGAGAAGGCTGCTGACCTGCCCGCCTCTCGCCTGGCCCCGGAGCAGGTTACTCTGGCCCACAGCCTCATTCCCCATCGCCTCCTCCATGCCAGTTTGGCCGCCAGTTGTGGTCTGCCCCACCTCCATTTCTCCCCCTCCCTGGTCGGGCCCCCCAGCCCCTGCCCTCCCGGGCTGCCCACCCTGCACCTCATCATCTGCTCCCCGGGAAGTCCCTCAGCCCCTTCCTCCCACCCACCTCGTGTAACCCACAGTGGTTAGGCACACCCTGTGCCTGGTCTTTCCCCCTGCTTGCCCATGTCCTGCTGTCCAGCTCGCTCTTCACCAGTTTTTCCACAACTCATGCAGCACATCCCCTCGACTAGTCCCACCAGTTCTTTTGAGACCCCCAGCCACTGGACGCTGCCTCCTTGTCCTGTCGATGTGCTCTTCCTACCCCTGCCCCTCTCATCTTTCCATCCGCCTTAGTGTCTTCTACTCTGAAACCTTTTTCAGACCCTACATGTCACTGCTCCACTACTGCAAGTGCTCTTCGCTGCTTCCTCTCCCTCAGCATGTCCATCTTTCTCTCTTGTTCTGGTCCAGTTCTTTCAAGTGCAGCAGCCCCCAGCCTGTGACTCGCAGATAGCCTGATGCCTGCAAATTCCCAGTTTTTTTACAGCCTGCGGGAAGGAATAAAACGAAAATTGGCCATTGAAGCATGACTCTAATGCTGGCCCTGGAATGGTATTTACTCTGCTCTTGGATCAGCCAGAACTGGGGACACACACCTCTATTAACAGATTTCATCCTGGTTTTCTAGCTTCTTGTCATCCTTCTGTCCAGGATCTAATTGACAGTTTTCTCCCTCCTTCTCATCTTCTGTTCTCTAAATCAAGGTCCATCCCTCATGCCATCCCCTCAGATACTGCAATTACTTGCATTTCAAATAAATGGGACATCTGTGGGGGGAGAAAATAAGGTGAACTCTTTGGTTAGATTGTTTTCTCTTTTAGGGATTTACTCCCAACATATCCCAGTGTACATTATATAGGGTTGTATCCTTGGGTGTTGTTTTTGAGATTGCTGCTTGAAAACAGACATCTTCTTAACTGTTGCTGTGTCTTATTTGTAGGGGTGCTGTTTTGTCATGAAAATATTCAATGGTTTCCCCAAATTGCACAAGCAGAAGCAGGGAAATGTGTTCTCATTAAACAGGAACAGTATCCACATGCACAGGATCACAGCGGCATAATTCTGTGCATTTAAGGCCATCTCTAAGAGCATACAGAAGAACTTACCTTTATACATTAAAGCCTGTGCACACACAGAACAGAAGGTATCAAACAGGGGAGATTTCTTCTGAATAACAGAGTGGGCAGGCGCTCCTCTCATTCTCAAAGCCATATGCGGATACCAAAATGACATCACCACAAATATTTCCATTTCTTCTCTTACTTTTAACTATTCATTCCCCCCTTGTGGTACGTACAAAGTTTGCAATGTATGGATCACAGCAAAAACCATTCCTACTTACTGTTTCTGATACAGTTAGGTAACTGGCAGGCAGGAATGTGAGAGGGAAATTGGAGAAACCCCTCCCTCTCCCTTTAAACTGTTTTTCAGTCCCATTTGCAGTAGGTTTGAGCAGGGCAGTTTAGTGTTTTTGCCTTTAGTGTCAGTTGTTTATGTTGTCTTTCTTATTAGACTGTAGTCCAGCTCTGAGCTCTTAGCACTCACTGGGGGAGTTCTGAATGGGTCTTCTAGAGGTACAAACTGCTACATACAAAGGATTTTTTCCCGGCTGGTGGTTTTCTGAAGAAAGGAATGTTACTTCCCCACCCCCCACCGCACCAACAGCGTTTATAATGTAGGCAGAAGGCAGAGGGAAACTCTTTACGTCATTTTTTAGAGTTACCATGTGTTTATTCAGGTGGGTTCAACTGTGAAATTTTGCCACGTCTTAGATCCTGGGAGTAGATGTTTCTGTGCTGCTGCTTGCTCCTCTGGAGGGAGCTTTCTCATAGGCACCGAGTTCACTTAGGAATGTGTTTCTACAAAAACTTTTTTTTTAATTGATTAAAATTGAAACTAAGAGTGAATTATGGACTAAGTAAAAATGAGGGACCTGTCAGCCTACCAAAAAACAGAGTTAAAGCATAAAGCACAAAAGAAACCAGGCATTTGACGAAAGTGCAGCTGAGATTTCCCTTTGCGTTTAGCACCGCCTGGGCTGACTGGAAGCGCATAGTTTTGGGACAGCCAGGAAGGGCAGCTGGCAGAGTTCCAGTGCTGGGACACTTACAGCGGCGCAGCAGCCGGAGCTCGTGTTCGGGTTGAAGTCTTTTCTTTGGTGTAGTTGTCTCTCAAGTTTCTTTCTGCAATGAAAGGATACCTTTTATGGATGCAAACAGAAGGGTGCATGTGCATACGTGCTTGTGATTCTTGCTCATAGTTTTATATGTACACTTCCTTAAGCTATTTCAGATGTGAGGTGGAACTATATCGCCTACACATCAGTACACTGAATGGGTTGGTATGGGTCTTGGCTTACAAGGGAAAAGGTTTTAACATTTCAAAAATACTTAAGACTTTTACTTTCTCTCTCACTCTTCCTCAATGTGTATATATATACTATATAGTTTATAAAAATATGTATATATAAAAAATACATAAATGTGTGCACACAGAAGTATGTATGTAATGGGCACATGCAGTTGTAAATGAGGAATACATACTTCACAAAGCATCTCTAACAAGGTTTAAAGTTAGTTTAAAAATGGGTACAGAAAATCACGGAGTACATTAGGACACAATTACTGAGCAAGTCCCTGCTGTTTGCTGTAACTTCGTAACAGCATCGGGAAGATATATTATTGTAATATTGTCTTCTGTGCTGCTAGTGACATAAACCCCATGTAAACATGATAAGTGATGACTCCTGCCCAGTAGCCATAGATTAGCATCAGTAATTGCTGATTAATTCCACACAGGAGCAACAGTAGAATCTTGTGCCTTGTCAGCTTTATGAACAGGGGAAGGGAAAGGGAAAAAAGGTCTGCTTTTTGACTTACAATCATCATCTATGCTATCTGCCACAATAATAGACTTTTAAAATGAAAAAAAAAGAATGTTCCTAGTGATGAAGCTAGGAGTAAAACTGAGAAGAATTATATCAGTCTTATTGTACTGTTGTATCTGCTGGGGCTGTGGTTTCAGTAGAAGTAAGTTTGGGAATATAGAGTCTGCAGGAAAGTTCATTGACAAAAACTGGGAAACTTTAAACAGTTTTTTTCCAATTAACCTTTTTTCCCCCTCTTCCTCCTCTCCCCATCCCTGTTTAGGCTAATAATCTTCCAAAAGCTATTGCAGCAGCTCACACATTTCTTCTGAAGCATCCGGATGATGAAATGATGCAAAGAAATATGGCCTACTATAAGAGCATACCTGATGCTGAGGAGCATATTAAAGACTTGGAGACAAAGCCTTATGAGGTACGCTTTTTATTCGGAGTCTGGTCTTTTGGAACTGTTCTATTACTGCTCTTATTGTGCGAAATTCAAGGATCTCATTAGCTTACATGTTCTCAGTTCTTACTCTCCTTTCCCTCTTGCTGTCTTCCTCCATCATCCCTGTTCTGCCTTCTTGATGCGTTCAGTAATTCTCATCTCTCATGCTTTTCACTGTTCCATAAGTCACAGTAAATCACAGACAGTGGCATACCTGAAAGGTACTACATGCGGATCACTACTGGAGCTAAGCAGGCGCAGAGAGTTATTCAAATGCATGAGTGCTGTAGCGGCACAGCTTAAAATAACTGGGACATTTGGGTTTAAGATTCCATTGAAAATCTCTGTCAAAACCTGTGCTTTAGAATCACACTGTTCCCTCTGTCCAGCAGGCTTTTCTGTTGATCTGAAATGGAATTATGTACTCTGGTAAAATCCATTAGTCATCTATATCTGTTGTCCTCACATTAGTTGCATAACAGCTTATACAGTAATCCAGAAACACAGAGACATCATTAACTGAATTTGAATTTACACACAGCTTTCCACAGATCAGTTACTGCTGGTTTTCATTCCTGCCAATTTTTCAGAATCTCTTTGTGAGGGCTGTGAGAGCATACAACGGTGAGAACTGGAGAACGTCTATCTCGGACATGGAGCTGGCTCTTCCTGATTTCTTCAAAGCCTATGATGACTGTATAGCAGCCTGTGAAGGCTCCCGAGAGATCAAAGATTTTAAAGACTTCTATCTCTCCATTGCAGGTGGGTGGTTAGGAAATAGTAAGGAAAAATGTCCCAAAAGTGCATTTCAGTTTATCTGTAGGATTGGCTACCAAAGTCCTGTTCCTCAGTTTCCAGTGTGAAATGCACGTGATGCCCCCTGCTCAGTTCAGGCCAATATGAGTTTATTAGATTCACTGAAAACTGCTTGAATTCAGTTTTACTTTTTTTTTTCTTTTTTTATCCCCATAACATAAATGAGGGATGTCAGAAAATCAGAACAGAGAGTTCTTATGTTAACGTGGAAATTTAAGTGTGTGTCAGAATAAGACAGATATGTAAGTAATAACAACTACTGCATCCAGCTAGCAATGGTTATCTAGACAGGTCTCTTTACCATCCTTTCAATATCAGTTTGGCCACCTTTGAGGCTCAGTGGTTAGCCTGCCTTCAAAATCTGCTTTGTGGTTTGTATATGTCTGGTGATATGTATCTCCTTTCTCATAAATATGACAAGGTTCCGTTGCCTATTTTTCGTATTTTCTACAGATTTTTTCTAGCAGATAAGATTTCTTTGTCATAAGTATGTAGCTTAAAAAAAAAATCCATTGCTTTGCAAAGGAAAAGGGACACCACCTTTTTTGATTGTTGTCAAAATGGCGATACACGTTCCCTATGCTCTTTGGTAGCGAAAGAAACAAGTAACTTCTCTAGTACTCTGGGCTCAGTGTTGTTCATAATATTTATGTGGAGAATGCCTGCATGTTTTCTCAACAAACTTAAAACATGAAAAATGCAACAGAATTTCTAAGTTGCCAGAAGGAAAACCAGCCCAACTTTTTGTCCTAACATCATCAGATATGTTGGTGAGGGGAAACTTTTGTGAAATACGTTGATACATAAATGTAAAGTACGAGAGCAGCTCCACAGTTTCTCACCATGTGGAACTGGCATCCACCAGTACAGCTGACGTGGAATAGCTATGGCAGGCTATTCCGCACGCCACGCTTTACTCTTGGGCAAAGTAGGCAGGTGCCTAGGACAGCGGATAAGGAGTGAAGGTCAAATCACATGGGGTAAAGCTCTGACCCCAGTGGGTTAGAGCCCTGACATCAGGATAACCCCCAAGCCACTGTAAAGAGTACAGCATCCATGCTTAGCTGTGATTGGCACTTGCTGTCATCTTTCCTCTTCCTCCTTGGAAAGAAAGGACAATTCCCAGCAGTAGTGGTGAGAAGGAAAGGTAGGAGTTGCTGCATGATGTCATGACAGCCATGTGCATGCATTTCAAATATTTTGTTCTTGAGATAAGAAAATTCAAATTTACTTGCACTGCCTGGGCTGAACTGTGCTCTTCTTCCAGGGTGATATATTCTGCCTCTGAGGTTTTTGCTGCAGAAAGCAGATGTAGCAAAAAATGTTAATCAGAAGTATTTGGTGATCGCACCAGATGCGTATTTATCCCAGAGCAATGAGCCAGCTGTCCTCATTGCATGGGATCGCTTCACTGAGGGACTTGTGTCTCTGACTTTAAATGCTGGCTGGAATTAAACACTGCTGTGTCTGGAGGCTCCACTGCTCTCGTAAAAGATGGGTCTGGTAATTTCATTTGGCCAATCATTTGTGGTTAGCTTCAGCATCCTTCATGTGAGGAGTTGTCAGAGATAAAAATGGGAAGAGGCCTTTGCTGTTCTTTTACCTTGGTCAGAGACATGCTGCACAAGCTTAGTTAACCTGCCTTCACCTGCCAGATGTGGCTAACAGGGAAACTAAGGCTTGAACAGATTTCTGTTCAGTGTTGTTGTCTAATGTTATGTATCCTGAAAACACTCGTAATTCTTTGATGGAAGGTTTTCTCGGAATGTGTTTTCTTGAAGATAAGATCAATTCTAGTCCTATCCTATTGTAGCAAGCTTTTTTAAACCGGGTAAGCTTGTGAACATAAACATTTCTGGCTGAAAGTTATTCTGTAGTGAGCAGCATATTCATGTCTTCTCTTTAAGAACATCCACACTGCAGGCACAAAATGCAGCCTTCTCTAGAGGTTTATCTTGCAATCACCTGCTGTATTTCTCTGTGACACAGTTGTACTCAGCCGCATGTGGACCTTATTCATGGAATAATTTATTGATTTGGAAAGGCTCTTAAAACCTAAAAAAAAAACCAACGTAGCACTTTTAGGTTCACAGTTAGGAAATAACGCAATACTCCATTAATGCTCTATATAAAACCTACCACCACAGACTGCCTGTAGGTGTCAGTAAAACCTAACTGCTTAGTTTGCGGGAATTGCAGCTTTGATACATTTCAAGTCCAGACCGCACTGATTTTTACGGAAGGGCTGAGTATCAGTACTTGATATGTACTTCAGGTGGAGTTGTAGATGCTCAGTACTTCCATGCAGCAAGATCCAGACGCGCAGGACCCAGGAGAGCTTTATAAGGCCAGACTTTAATGGGTAGCTGATGGGAGGGGTTATAATAATTCACTGTGTGTTATCCATATCCTGTGTTATTGTTTTCTTCCGTCTAGATCATTATATTGAAGTCCTTGCATGCAAAGTGCAGTGTGAGAGTAACCTGACGCCCATTATAGGAGGCTTTGTTGTTGAGAAATTTGTGGCTACCATGTACCATTACTTGCAGTTTGCTTATTATAAATGTAAGTAGTGATTTAATGTGCTTAAATAACATTGGGGTGATGTGGGACAGTTTCCATTCATAATCTTTTCCCTCTAGTTATGTTGCTTTAAGATGTAAATAGTGGCCTCCAAAATCTGCATTTTAACCTGTTCTGGGTCAGAAAGTCTGAGCTGCTGGCATCTTTTTCTCCCTGTATGACTGTAGTTAACAGACATGGGAGATAAAATTGTCCATGACAAAATAAATTGCTGAACATAAGTCCCATAAGGGCTGGATTTTGCCCCTCTGTTTTAAGTTATGCATGGTTGTGATTGGTCTCCACTTGGGTGTTGGAAAAATGAAGCGGTTACAGAGTAAGTGTGATCTGATCCATCATTGCCCTTCATCCTTTATATGATATCTACCACCAGCAAAGTTGCTTACACTTTTCAGAGTTTCATATAAATGATAAATATTCATCGTATGTATTTCAGATGTTTAAATGATACACCAACTTGTCTGCCTTTTTGAAGTGACTCATAATATAACATGTTAGGGTAAACAGTGTCAGCCACTTCCTAGACATTGGAACATGTGCAATGACACAGACCCATTTTGTACACATGTGTACAAAAAACATGGGTTGTGCAAAAAACCCATGGTGGTCAAGCTGTCAGGCCCACATGGTTGTTAAGCAGCTGAATGTATAGCTCTAACAGAAGTTTTTTCTTAAACTTCTAACTCATTCAGTTAGATGGAAGAAAGATTGTAACTTCAAGGCAACACATTTAACATAATGTCACTTATTCTATGGAATAAACACTCAATTTTCAATTTAGTATTAAGAATTTCTTCCACAGACAAAACCTACAGAATATTTCATGCCATTTGCTTTTGTCTAGTGGATTCTTATAATCCTGTTAGAATGGTGCACATGGGACTAAATGGGTTTTGAAGAAAGAGGGGACCACTTAACAGAAATTGTATTGTTCTGATGTTCAGTGATTACACATTTGATTGATAGGTAAATCATTCAGTGGATTTTGTGGTTTCTTGAGGAACTGCTTTGGCTGTAAAGAACACGTGTAGCTGTTACAGCTACTCCTGCAGGCTCCAACGTCAAAGGGAAGACACATCCACCCATGTAGCAGCAAGCCATTAATGACTTTTGCTTATGTTGTTTGACTACACGTTTTACATATTGACTCTTCCCTCTTTGTCAATTCTAGTACAAAGAAGTGGGGTTTTTTTAATTTAGTTTTTTGTTTGGTTTTTAATAAATGCCCCAGTGGGGATCACCACGTTGTGGGCTGATACATCACTGATACTGGAATACCTGGGAGGGACATTTGGTTGGGATTTTCATAGAAAACCATCAGAGGTAAGTCCCCATTTTTGAGTCATGGCCTTAGCTGTTTCAGAGCACAAAAATAGCATATCCTTTCTGGGAAGCAATTTTTTTTTTCTGTGCAGCTGGTGGGGAGGTGGAAAATGGGTCCGGTTTCCATCTGAGTTTTTCAGAGCTTGGATAATGGTAGGAATTTGTTCATTTACCTTATCTAGATTTTTTTTGTGTGTGTTTATTAATTAGTGAATGACATGAAGAATGCAGCTTCTTGTGCTGCTAGTTACCTTCTGTTTGACCAGAAAGATGAGGTAATGAAACAGAACATGGTATATTATCAGTACCACAAAGACAAATGGGGACTTAAAGAAGAGGATTTTCAGCCCAGATCGGTAGGTGAATTACTTAAAATGCCTTCTAGGCACATTCACATATTTCCCTGAAACTCACTGGGCCAGAGGTTTTGAAAATGGAAGTTATTTCTTGGTTCTGGAGTTAAACACATACTGTTTTATTGAAACCGTATAGAAAGTTGTACACAGAGGCATACTGTGTAATGTAGATGGTGAGTGTCATTATAGTTCTTCTCTTTGTGTTGAAATATACTACAGTAGGATATAATATGATATGATATGATGACAAGTAAAGTCATGCTGGTACTTGTCTGCCAGGGATGTATATTTATATCTTTATCTACCTCAACAAATAAAGCAGCTGGCCCCTGAAATCTCCTGATGAAAGGATCACTCCAGTGACGTTCAGGCTTTTGTCAATCGCTTATTATTTGCCAACATGTAGTTGCTCACCTGCTTGTTCTTTCAGCTTCTGTGTGCATTGGAATGTGTTTGGATATGATAACCCCAGCTAAACTCACTTTCCACTTGCTCCATTTAGAACATAGTTGGGTGGATGAGGGTGGAAAAAGGTTCGTGACCGTACTGCACCTAATTATCTGAGTTAGACTCTTGCTGCAAGGAACCCACAGTAAACATCAGTCCATCCAGCAGTGATTGTGGTCTGGCTTTGAAAAATTACTCCGGTCCTGGTTTGACAATTCCAAAAATGAGTCTCTATGCTGTTCTTAAATTTCCACGTCCAGGGAAATTTTACATATAAAAGCATCTTTTCTGTGTTTCTGGAGTCCCGCAGCCTGGACTCTGACAATCAAGTTGGATTTTCTGTCATTTCTTGTTGCCAGGATTTATGTCATGCTACTGAATTAACTGCTTTGTGACACCTGAGTGACTCCTTAGGCATCAGTGATACGTGCTGTACAAGTATTTAGTCATTAGCAATGCATGTTCCACAAATTAAATGTAGCGCCTTCTCTTTCTCTTGCGGCATGACTTCCCTGTGGAAGAGTCATTTCAATTAACCTAGCCTAAGCAACAGTGGTGATGTTCCAGTTCCCTCTTCTATGTTGCTTCTTCAGACACCTCAGTCACCAAGACCTGTACTGGCCCAAAGGTATATCTCTTGATTCATAATGCTGCGTAAAGCTCAGTACGTATATGTAGTGCTTAGGTGACTGGCTTTATCTGTACCAACACTACAGAGCGGTT
Source organism: Pluvialis apricaria (assembly GCA_017639485.1). Lineage (NCBI taxonomy): Eukaryota > Metazoa > Chordata > Aves > Charadriiformes > Charadriidae > Pluvialis > Pluvialis apricaria. Next base: position 51,957,207 of record CM030008.1, read on the forward strand.
CCCGTATGCACCTTCCAGCTTGCAGTGATTTGATAATTACATCTTCCTTCCTCTCAGGCCAGCCAGCTCAAATCAAAAATACCAGTCCGTTTAAGTTAAGTGTTTTTTCATTGTGGACAGCAGTTGAGTTACGTGCAACGGGCCTTATCTCACACTGGCAACCCAGGCCTGCCCTGCAGGGCCAGCTGAGACAGAAGACATCGAAAATGCGTTTGGTTCTTTCAGGCAGCAGCAGTGAGTCTGAGCTCAGGGGGGAAAGGGACCACTCCTTTGTCACTGCTTTTGGGAACAGAACTGTGCTTTATAGCTGTATTGGAGACAATGTTTGATGGTGGTGGGAGTGAGGGTTAGTAACAGTGTAAAACTGCAAGCCACAGACAAATTTGGCAAACGTGCAGAGAGAGCAGAACAAGAGCCCTACACATTAACTCTGAATGTTTCATTGATAGCTTCTCAGGAGCTGGGGACTACAGATAGTTTAATTTTCAAATATAAAATATTACATGCACACAGCTGTATTTTCTTGTACTTTGATCCATGTAACTATGAACAGAAGTTGCTTGCTGTCCTAATCACTTGCCATGGAAACCATAATGCCTGTAGTTTATTTTCACAAAGTGTTAACGGGGTGACAGTAGCATCTGGCCCTGGTGCTAAGCTTTAGATGTTCTCGTGAAAGAACACCTTTTCGTCCCCAAAAAGAGTTAAACAGGATAATCAAAGTAGATTACTGTTGGTATTCACAAATACAAGAGTAGGTGACTGAGCTAAACTGTGCTGTCCGGCAAACAGCCGGGGGAGCGAGGAGGGACAGGTGGGTGAATGTGCAGAATTTCCCTAGCCCAGACTCAGGCTGGGGTGGTGAGTCATTATCATGCAAAATAGCTTAGTGTCTCTTTTTCCCAGAACTGCCTGCCGCCATACGCCAGCGCACTGGGAGACAGAGGCTTTCTCACGTCCAAAGCCCGCTGGAATGCAGGCACAGGCTGCTGCTCAGCTCTGGCAGTCTCATTCCTTATTCTCAGACTCGCCAATGCTTTGAAACATGAGAAAGAGGGGAGTGCTTTGTTCTTCTCACACCGATGGAGCCTGTGCTTAGAAAGATCCACAGAAGATATTGGATACACTACTTGTTGTTCTGCTGTTTCCTTTCTCAAACATTATAACCCCCCCTGGGACTTCTACTAAGTCTGGGTCTGACTTCACTGGAGTAGTTTCAGGTGACATGTGGTGACACTCCCCTGTCTTGCTACCCTAAAGTAACATAGAAATTTTGTTTTTTGATAGGAGGCAGTTCGATACCACAACATAACCACACTCCAGTTGGAAATGTATGAATTCGCAAAGGAGCATCTGATGGATGATGATGAGGTGAGTTTTCTAGAAAGGAAATCGTGGTCAGAGAACCAGCAATCACATTAAAGTGAAGATGATACGTGGATGGAATTCCAGGTTTTCGCTAATGTGGAAAAATCTTGTACCTTGACCAATTTATCACAAACTTTTCTTTTGTAAATGGAATATAGGAAACAAACCCGAAGAACATCACGTACCATTTAAAAAAAATATGGGCAGTATTAACACAAAGGTAAATATAATGCACTGAACCCACAAAAAAAGAAAATGCACTTTGCAAGCTGTGACACCAGGGGGCAGAAAAGTAGTAGAGATATTTAAACCCAACGTTTTTCTGGGGTTTGCTTTCTGAAATGTTGTTTAAATTAGATTTAAAGATCCTTATAATTTTGTGCAGAAGTAGCCACCTAAATTGTCATTTTTGTCAAACTGAAGTTTTGTTATCTGGGTTTTTTTTCTGCACAGTAACATTTTGGTCACCCAGTCTTGCTTCTTAAGTGGTTGGAATTCATGGCTGAATAACATATAATGACTACTATTACATTGGAAATATGTAAAGTGTATTTTTTGTGCAAGAAATGTAGTTAAATTGTTGAAAGAGCATTTCTTTGTCTCCCACAGCTGAAATTAAAGTATAAATCAAGGAGGCTTTGGATTGCCTTTTGTTTGGCTTTGTTTTTGGAACCTTTCATTTAAACGTTTAAAAAAATCTTCAAATGATGGAATAGTTCATTGCTGGCATTGGCAAAGAGCTGTGTTCAGTTATGGCATGGGGCAGGGTACTTGTAACGAGCACTGCTGACATCTTTTTTAGTTAGAAAAGAGAAAGATGGTTTATGCTAAAAAAAAAAAAAATCACCTTTGCATTTTTTATGTTATCCAGCACATAGGGAGAGGTAATATTTTATACTGGAGAAGTAATAACATGTCTGTGTTGCCTTCAGTATGCTAGTGACCTGAAAACAACTCTATACGTAAAATTCCATTGCAAGGTTACCAGACTTTAGGAAGACTTTCCATTGTGATAAAACTCTGCGAAAGACAGTTTAATAAGCTTGTTATAAGGTTAAGCTTAGATGAGGACTAGTCTGTTTGGATTTTCATCAGGGTGTGAAATACTTCAGCACTCTTTTTATACTGCCTTGTTGGTTGGTGCTTTGCCCATAATGTTTTCTTATGTTAGGCATAAACTTAATTTGTAATTTTCTCCTTTCACATCTGCTGATTCAATTCAATGAGTAATTAAGGAAGGGGAGAAGCAGTTCGTTGTGAGGGCTTTCCCCATATGTTGTTACAAGAATGGATTATAGAAACAATCTTCAGCTTCATGCACCGTGTGTAGAATAAACAAGCATTCGTTTGCTCACATTCATTCCAGTAGCCCATTTCACCAGTGCAATTATAAATGACCTTGCAATCTGCAGGAGGAAAGTACAGTGGAAACGTCAATTAAGCTTTTGGGAAAGTGTCAAGGAAGTCACATTACACTGGATTATAAGTTTGCGTTAAGCAACCGAATTACTGGGCTTGGTCATGCCACAGATATCCCTAACCCCACACTCTCATCGTGTTAGGAAAGTTATCCTTCTCTTCTGGGGAAAAGCTGGAGGGCTCCTGTGCCCTTCCTTACTTGGGCTGAAGAACCTGGGAGGGATGGAGGCTGTCCATGCTCTGGCTTGGCTCTGGCTTTTGGTAGTGAACTCATAAATCCCTGGCTACCAGAACTTGTCTTTGGCTGCAGGAGCCTTCCAGGGAGTCCAGACAGAGCAGGAATAGCACAAAGGTAAAATCGCTACCTTGCAGTTTCTGCTGTATGGGCAGGACCTGGTAGTGCAAGTGGAATTTTTTTTTTAATATTTCTCCTGGCACGGATAGAAAAGTTTATTCCATAGGAATGCTGAAAACTGATGAAAAACCCAGATAAGGTGTTACAGCAAAAGCTTTATTAAAAATTGTTAAGGATGGAGGCAACCTCTCTTTTTAGTGTACTCTGTTTATTTAAAACATGTGCTTCTTGGGCCATAGGCCATACCTTTTGTGAGTTCCTGTGGTCCATGTTTGCTGTCTGTGAAGTTGCTTGTGGGCCAACAAGCCCATAAAATAATCTGCAGAAAAAAATCATTCTGTTTCCTTGAGTGAAGCAAAAGGATTGATGTGGCAAAAGGATCTCTTCCTATGTGAATATGTCGTTATTCCCAAGTGGAGAATCTCACTTTATTCAGACTTCTCAGTACTCCCGTATCCCAGATCATCCATGTGTCTTTTTAAATCCCATTAGCAAAGCAAGTGAGAACATGTGGCTTCTTCCAATAATGCATTGCAGTAATTGTAGAGGCTGGAACATGCAGTAATGATTTTTGCATATGTCACTGCAAGAAATACTGTCCTGTTCGTGTTACTTTATTAATGTTTTTCCACAAGGAAATGAAAAACTAGTTCAAACATTTAACACAGTAGAGGTGACAGAGAATATTAGCGCCAACTAGCTACAAATTACTTTTAAGAAAAAGTAATTATTATTAAATATCCTTACAGTTTTCCACAGTGAAGTTAAAAGAACATTACACAGTGTTGTCATCTTAGTTTGCCATGTATGGTCTAGCTTTTTGATTTCTGTTCAGATGTGTAATGCATAAGGGCTATAATAGATACAACTCTGAATACTGCGCAGATTTAAATAGCAAACTGAACTGCTGTTAAGAGCCAGGTATTCAGCTAGTGTAGATATAACTTTGGCACTACGCTAATTGTATGAGACATGTTTCTGGCCAATAAAATCAGTGTTGAGGAATTTTTTTTCAGGGATAGCAACTTAGCTGTTCTACGTTACATAAGAACCACAAGTGTTTGGCCAGGATGATCCTGCAATGTGATTTTTCTTTTAGTACTTAATCAGTAGGTGAAAAACTGTTGGCAGCTTTGACCCACTTTTTTGGCATCTTGTTCTTTTTATTTGTCTATAATGTGTGTGTTCGTTTGTATAGTAGCTGAAATTCAAATGCTCCATTCCGAAGTGTGATGCAAAGGAGAATAAGTCGTGAACTAATGTGTGGAAAGAGAACATATGGAATAGCATCAAAGCACAAGGGCCCAGTGGACTACAGATAGCAAATAATAATCTGAATTAAGCCTATTTTTCTGTTCAGCAGTCGCTAACAACATATTTTCAGCTTTATTAAGTCACTTTTTGCATATGTTCAAATGATTTACACAAGTGTGCTCATAACGGCAAGTTGTAAATGCAGACCTATAAACCCTGCCCTGCCTGTGACCGCAAACCAGCACAGCTACAATAGCATCACTACACTGAGAAGAGCTGGTGGCAGCAGTTTCAGAGGGAGTTGGCAGCTAAATGACATTGTTATGGTTCCTGTTCAACGTACGCTTCTTTAAAGCAAAAAGACAGTATTTTTTCATCATCACTTCCCCGTGGAGATACTGCCTGTGTGCCTGGATCTCCAGAAGCTTCCTGCTCTCCCCTCTTGCTTCTTTACCACTGGATGTGTGTCTTGGTCAAAGGTGTTCCTCCTTCTATTCATATCACCTACCGTGGGAAGTTGCATGGATGATAGGGCTTAAACAGCAGGATGCCCCCGAGTTGCAGGTACTGACATTAGGAGGAATTTTTACCTCCCCAGATTTTCTTAAGCTTCTGCAGGCAGCATAAAGCAGGCAAGAGAGCATAAGTAGATCTCACTCAAAGGTCACTGGAAGGCTTCTGTTTTCAATGCAATGGGAGCAATGTTGAAGTTGCTCTAAAATTGGATTGACTCATGTTTTATAGGCATTATAAAAATGTTAAGAGGAAAGCACATTTATTGGATTACTGTAAAATGCTATTGTAATAACTGCAATGTACTGCAATCTCCCATAGTATATGCAAAGAGAACAGTTACATGTTCAGAATATATCATTAAAAAATGAAATGGAAAAATATTTGAGAAAGTAGTTAACATATATGTAAAGAACAACTAAGCTCTTTTAATATTGAAAAAAACCCACCCTAAAAGCATGTGACAGTGGGTCACACTGTGGACTAAGTATCTGGAAAATAAACAAGTTAAGGGCCAAATAATTTTTCTGCATGAAGAATTGAGGGATTTTTTTTTTTTCCCCTGCTAGAATGCAAGGAATGTCCAGCCTGGTCTGTACTGCTCGTGGAGGATCTAGGAGGGCTTTGAGGTGGTTACAGTGAACTCTCGTGTTTTAACTGAAGGTTAGATCAAGGAACTTTTTCTTGGTCGAAGGCTGAATAAACCTTTCAGGCTGAGCCACTCATTGACACATGCCTTACTGTTATCCTGAAATAATGTGTCTCCCCAAAAAATATCACTGGCCGGTGGGCTGTGTGGTGTGTGCTTGCAGGCTCTGTCAGGCACACAGAGCATGTATCCTCCACAGTCATCCATTTCAAACCTTTGCCTTCAATCTTGAAAGATGGTTATTTGTCCTTGAGCAAAATCCACTGTTTTTCATTACCTAACACTTTGTCACTACTCCCATTAGTTACTCAAATTCATTACCGCGGCAGTTACAGGACAATTATTCACTAGTTACAGAGCAGCCCTGACCTTTCTTCAAGAGGCCACCCCTGCAACCCTTCCTGCTACCACAACCTTGCCACCTACACCCAATACGTAAGGAAATCGAATCTGTTATTCTCAGTGCTGAACAGATTTCCAGTCATTAAGGTCTTTGAACTTTAGCAAAATCTGGATTTTTACTGTGAAGGACAGCCGGGGGACATTTTGTGGAATAAATATTTTCCTTCTAGGTCATAGATTATAAGGAAACAAAGATCCAGCCAATTCTTCTTGCTCTGTGTATTGTCTCTTAAGGCTCAGTTTGTTGAATGAGTTAGGATAAAGGCTGTTTCTTATGCATTCACTGATAATCACGCATGAAAGCATGTCCATAATATTTTTCTGTAGATCTTAATTCATGCTAGAACACTATTATTTTAATATTCTCTGTTACTTCCCTGAAGAACAGGCTATCCCACTGCAGTGCGTATGGAATCCCTATAGAAAAGGCCACCAGCAGATCTGCATGGAAAGTGTGGGTTATTGCAAGAAAGCTATTTTTTTTCCTAGAACTTTTCCAGTCCACACTGAGAAAGTACAGAACAGATTGTAGGTGGAGGCAAGGACCCATGAATAACTAATATTTGCTACCCAGAAGGCAATACTTAGTCTTAGCAACCCAAGGCGAAGTGTCTGGGTCTGTCAGTGAGCACTACAACTGCTACTCGTCGCGACTGTTTTTAAATGCTGCTGTCAAAAGAAAAGTTGGTGCTGGACGATCAGTCTCAAGTGCACCATAACTGAGCCACGTGTTGGTAGCTTTTCCTCTTTGCTGTTTGTTTTAATAGCTGGCTAGGAGCCTCCAAAGTACAGCTGTTTCTTCTAAGAGGTTGTATTTTGTGTGTGTGAATGCAGCATTTAATATTGCATAAGGAAGGGCCAGCAACAATCCCTGGCTCAATGTCTACCTTGGTCTTGGACACTCAACTTGCGGTAATAAGTGAGGAATTCTGCATTTTTCTCCTTTTTAGGACTTATTTTTTCAAATGCTCTAGCTTCACTTATAATAGTCCACCATTCTCACTAGCCTGGGTTAGCTTACTCAGAATTGATCAAGAACTCTGTTTTAAAATTATTTTTTTATTATAATCCACCTACTCACATACCCTTTGTAAAGCCTTCTTGAATTACTTACTGTGGTACAAAACTCGTTCTTTCTGTTTGTGCCTCTGTTCAGTTGTTAATCTAAGCCAAGGGCGCTCAGTTTGCATATCTGACAGATAATTAGAGGTTCCAGTTGATCAGATCAGCTTCTCTGGTTCTTCCTTCCGCTCACACCACTCTGGGAGCATTCCCTTGCTGCTGTTTGGCATCGCGGCTCCCCTATTTGAGGCTATACATGTCCCCATCTTTTCCTGTACATCCTTGCTTCCACTCCTACTTTCCACTGACTGTCCCTGGATTGGGAGAGGGACGAGTTTGGCAGCACAGGGAGGGAGGTCATGGGGTGCCGGCAGAGCTGTTGTACCTGCAGTGCGTACTTGGCCTCCAGCGCAAACCAGGAGGCAGTGACTGTGGACCGAGGGCCAGCCTGTTAGCGAGGACGTGCTTCATTGGAGTTGACCAAGCCGTCCAGATGTGCGTGCTTTCCAGTTGTTGGCTGCCTAACTATCAGGCATGCCCTGGTCTGGCGGCAAACCCTTCTCTTCCCTGAGCTTAGTGAGGCTTCACATACTGATTTACGAGCTACCAGCCAGACAGCTACATCACGCTTCGGGCCACATATTGCTCAACTCTGATTTACATCAGCACTGTGTCTGAGCAGCATATTTATGTAACCTGCATTAGAGCTGGGTGGCTGTTGTCCCCTCTAGTAGCTGGCAGCAGAAAGAATTATGGGTTTGCAGCTGACTTTGCATGTAAAATTTGCTGTCCTTCCTATTAAGGTAGGTAGGAGCCAAAGAGCATACCAGGTAACAGGAGGAACTCTGTCGCACTGAATACTTAAATAGTATCAGAGAATCATTTTCAGACTCCAGGGTCTGCAGGACAGCACAAAGTTATTAGGTATCAGTGAGCAGAAGGCTTTTTCCCTGGAATGAACACCTGTGAAATATTTGCTGCCTTCAGTCATGCAAAATGCCTGATGCGATGTCAAGTGGGTGCTAACAGGGCAAGGACAGTGAGCAACCTCGTCATAGCTGCTAGTGTGACAATGCGATCAGCTCTTCTAACGTAGCATTATCACCTTTTCATTAGGCTGCCAACCACAGAATGGACAACTTAAAAATGTTTTACATTCTGATCATGAAGGCACAGGCAAAAATATTTTAACTATGGGTTTTGTTTGTCTTTAACTGTGATCTGGAGTTTTTGCCTTTTCAAAAGTAACCAACATCCAGGCAGTCGTTCAGTTGCATTACAGCATATTTTCTGTATGTATATTGTTTCCGCAACTATTTTTATATTTTTGCCATAATTCAACCTCTCCTACTCCCCAGTACTTCTCATTAGAACGCAACAGCTTCTGTTGTACTTTACTTTAGAGATTAATTTCAGGCACTGGAGTTTTCAGATTTCAGTCAAAATTATTTTCAAATACTGTTGCTTTTAAATATCCTTTTCAGTTTAAAACTTGGGCTTCTTGTGTGTTTCTGGTTTTTAAGACATACCAGAAGAAAAAAAAAACTGAATTCTGTCCGGATCTTCTGTGTCTTGTGAAATATCCTACCTTACTGATGAGTGTGACAATAATATGAATGGAATTAAGTTCCCATATGGTTGAGTTACCAAAGGTACAATATTGAAATCCCCATGTCTTCCTTATACTTAATTCTGTGTCATCTCATCAGATCATAGAATAGATGCTTACGCCTTTCACCCTACCTCTCAGACTCTTACCGTTTGAGGGTCATCTTTGCAGGTAGACCAAGGAGATAAATCCTTTTTAATATCTGTTATTCTTTCATTAAACTATGATCCTGAGGTGTAAAAGAATCAGTCTGAATTAGATCTGGGACCCCTGTAGTAGCTGTACAGTGGGACAGTAGACCCCTGGATTCCCAGTCTCGTAACTCCGTTCAGAGTTAATGGGACCTGCCTGTCCATTGTGCGTGAAGAGGCACCCAAATTCTTGTGGCCATGGTTTTAGGAGCTGTGCTATAAAACTTGACCTGAAGTCCTCTGTGCCTCTGTCTCTGTAACTTTCAACTGCTTGCATAGTGACTGTTGGACCTAGTGGCTATTTTCTTCATGTGCATTTGTGAAGTGGTATTGAGTTCCTCCCACGATTGGGCTCCTTAGGCAATCAAAATACTTCTAACAAAGGAAAACGTGCAGAAATGTCGAATTCCTGTTTTCCAGTTGCCAGATTTCCTGCAACCAGGAAGACAAGTAGGGAATATGAAAGTGCTGGCATTTTTTCTTGTGTTTTTATTGAATTGGATACTTAGATGTTTTGAACAAATTCAAAGCAAAATATATTGCCGTCCTTCAGGACTTGCTAAAACCACTTCATAGTTGCAAAAACTCAGCAGTCTTTTAAGATGGAACTGTGAAGCAGGGAACGAGAGCAGCAGTTATTTCAGCCAGCTTTCTTTCTGCTTTGATTTTTCTTTGCTTGGTTCTCATTATTTCTCTCCTTGCTAATCACACTTCTGAAAAATGTGATGTTAATATTTTTAATCACCATATCCATAACACAATTGTTGTATTCAAAATAGACAAAAATTCTCTATTTTCTCTTATTATTTTCACTGACAGAGCTTTTAATCCCCTTTCCTCACGAGAATAGAAAACTGTACAATTTTGAGTCTCAAACTGCATCTCTCTGGAAGGTACTGTCTTCCTAAGGAATACCTTTCTAGACAAAACTGTGCTTAAAATTTAATTAGGATTGTAAAATACTGTTTGCAGTCTTCATCAAGCAGACTCAGAAGCCTAATACAGTACACAAAGACTTGGAATGGGGGGTGAAGGGAAGAGGGAGAATGAGCATCCAAGGAAGGATAACTTGCTTTCAACATAACTGTTATAAATTCTCATTATTTTAAATATGAAAGTGAGTAAGTGCTGATGAGATTTTCCCGCAGAATATTTTTCTATCAGAAAGTGACGATTTGCTTTGGGAAAAGCCTAAATGACATCTTAAGACCTTTTTAGAACATAGATTTATGTCAAGAAAGGAAGGACAGGAAACTTTTAAAAAACACAGTTAAATTAAAACAGTTTAGGAGAACATTGTAGTTCTTAGAACAAAAGCTTCGAAATGTAACGTTAAGCATCCCCATCTCTCTTACAGTTCAGTATTTGAGTTGTATCAAAAAGTGAATATATGTACAGGCATTCCCACGGGGTCTCCCATCTCAGGCAGTGTTGTTTCTGAACTGTGCAATGGAAGGCAAACTGGAAAATACTAGTAATTCCGCGGGTGCCAGCAGATGGGCTGCTACAGTCAGTTTTGAGTAGTCTGAGATGCTGCTGCATGTTTGCTGTTAGCTACTTGCTTTTCACTACTGAAGGTGTTACCTTGGGCTGAAAGGGATTACAACGGGTTTTAGCTCAGTTACTGTAGCTTGGTTGACATGGCAGTAAATTGCAGCTGGTGGGGCTGTATCATCCCAAAGTACTCAGGCTTGACTGCAGGAAGACATTTGACATATGTATATGACGCACAACCACATCAGGAGTAGTTTAAACAAAGAAAGTTGGATTGTTATCTTGTGTTGGTACCCTGCATTAGCAGAGCGGAGCTTGTAAATATAATATTTTCTGGTCTGAATCTAAACCCAACATATTTGTTTCCAGTATAGAAAACATTCTAGTGTCTCTATCTAGGTTCTTTACGTTTTTGCTGCATTGAAGCATGGCATGTGAAGATCTGTGGTTGAAAATGGAGACGGTGTGGGTGGAAGGGTATAATAGGGGATGTAAACAGTTAGAGCAGACAGATGCAAAGTCAAAGTTATGGTTCTACAAAACACTTTTGCTTTGAATTTTGAAGCTTTCTAAATTTTTTTTAATGTTTTATGGTATTTTAACAATTTCCTAATTTATCAGGTGCTTTAAACATTTATGCCTCTACTTTCCAAGTTTGAGGATTTCATTGTCTATTTAAATACCTGAAAAAGTACAAGAGGATTTACTGTGAAGTGTAACGTTTCCTTCTTTTAAGATGTGTATGTCACTGCAAGTACTTGTACTACCCCTGTATGGGCCATTTACTCGCATTTTATAGGCTTGTTGTGCTAGGTTCTATATGAAGGGTGTTAAAAAATATTTAGACACCTATTATTACAGCTTACGTTTTGATTAAAATGGTTAAAATTTTCCACGGATTTTGCAGTACAGGGTTAACTTGTTTCTGTTAAATTTAATCCTTTCTAGGGTGAAGTTGTGGAATTCCTTGATGAGCTGTTAGAAGTAGAGGAAAAGAAGGAATCCTGATGAGTGAAATCACCACGAAGTAATATACAAAAGTGAACACTCACCATTGGTCCTTGCTATTGTTTTTGGTCACCTGTAGTTCCAGTTAGATATACCTCAAAGCTGCTCCTTTAAGCTCCGCCTTATGTCACAAGATCCACTCCTGAAAGATCACTTCCATGCTGCACTGACTCCTCCGTGAGCATGGCTTTTCACTGTGCCTTTACAGAATTGGTGCATATGGGTTTTCCTCGTGAGATTTCTTTCCTTTACACAAACACAACAAAGCAGACTATTTGTATTTTCTGGGCTAACATTAAAGTTCCTTACTTCAGTGCTGTTCTACTAAAGTTAAAACAGTACAGCTAAATTCCAAAGAACTTTTTTCAGATTATGAACCATGGAAGACATAACAGTTCCTTTCTGAGTTATGCATTCTATTATTTATATATGTCTTTTTCTGTGATGATGAATAAAGTGATACTGAACCCCAGTGCACCTGAAAGATGTTAAGATACATTTAAATGGATGAAATAAGATGATTAACAAAGCACAACTAGCGATCTTGTAAAAATTGCTTGAAGAATTCTGTAAGCAGTGTTGATCTTTCTTAAAAAACAAGTGAATTTCCATGATGTGAAACTGAGGTCGCTTAGAACTGAATAATAAATAATTCCTTCTTCCTACCATTTCTTACTCTTTCTGTCGAAACAACTTGTGGCTCCTTTGTGAGGTGGGGCCAATCTTGTATAAAAAAATGATGGTCCATTTATTTAGTATTCTCTTCTGTAGAAAACAGTTTGCATGGGTTTTTTTCTGTTTTGTGGGACTATCTGCATAGTTTTCTTCCAAAAGTAAGTACAGGTGGAGACTGAGGCAGTTTTAAGTGGAATCATGAAAAATACTTGCACATGAATTCCTGACATTTTTATTAATATATGGCAGAGTCCTATACAGATGTACTTTGAAGGCCCAAAAAATACTGTGTTATAGATGAGTAGTGAATTAGTGCACAAGACTACTGAAGAGCAGAAATCCCATTGACCCTGGAGGAGGATCCAGGATTTCATCCTTTGATTTCCTCTTTCAATTTTAAGGACCAAGTCCTGCAAGTGGTTTCGTCCTGCCTACATCAAGGGGAGACTAGAGTGCTCAGTGCTTTTATGACCGAACGCTCATTCAACTGAGTGGAAGTGAATTGGAAAACCAAAATCTGCTTTAGGTTTTTAAAAAGGCAAAACATGATCTACACTACCATGCTGAGTTGTTGCTGCTATAGCTTATGTAGAGAATCTACACTATTGACTGTCTACAGAGAATGAGAAGGGGAATCCAAAGGGGAATCCACAGGATCGGGTTTAAGTGTCCTCCAGCCTGTGACAGCAATGAAACATTTTAAAACATTAAAGTTGCGTGTGAAAGATGTTTGGAAGATCGGATGGGGCTTTTTAGCTTCTTTAATATAAATCACAACTAATCTGCTGAAGTTGATGGGCAGACCATTGTATTCTCAAAATCTAGCAAGAGCCTCTTAACTTCAGGAGATTTACCCAGCTCCGCTTGTGGTAACAAGACCAGAATCTGGCCTTGAACATACAGAGGGTGTGTCAGATTTCCTTACACTTTTTGTTCCACACAATATTAGCACTCCATTTACTGTAATTTTATGTAAGAATTTAATTTTTACTTTAAAACTTAGAAGCAGTTGATTATAAACTGTCTCTTGCTTCCCCATGAAATACGTGTATTATAATGCCCAGCTGGGGCAGCTTCTCCAGTTTGTCCCTAGTTTTCTCTTGCTGGAGGTCTGTGCATGCTCAAGGGAGAGGTTACTGCTCTGGAGGCCTCTTTTGTCCTTCTGCTTTCCAGACTGCATAGGACAACTCCAGATTTGCTCCTCAGGATCTGCACCATTGATGTTAAGATCATGCCCAAGTAATGTCATCTTTGATACTCTAGCTTTCAAATCCAGAAATTCCACCATTAAAGGGCATGGAGTTGGTTAGGGGTGGGTGGATGTATCTACAATGCCTTTGTTTTACAACACTTTTAGTTTACTTTTCTCTTATCACCGTTTACCAAACGGAATTAGGAGCTCTGGCAAGCACCGCCTGGTGTTTGGCTGTTTGTTTCTGTGGTGCCCTGGCTCTCGTGTGCTGTCCTGTCGGTGCTGCAACGCAAAACCTTAAAGACTTCCAAGAGAGGTGCCTATAATTGAAGTTCCCGGGCCTGAAGTTTTCCATAACTGTGCATCTTGTGCGGGAATAACATGTGTGCATAAAGCTTCTGATCAGATTTTGCCTGTTGGTGAAGCAAGTAGCATACGCTACGATAGGTACTGGCCGACAGAAAATCACTTCCAGGATCTCTTTGGTTTGCCACCCAAAGTTATTTCTTTCCAGTTAAAGAACTCCCTTCCCCTCTCTGGCACTTGTTGTCGGAGATTGCTGTAATCTTTTTTCAAAGAAGAATGTGGTAAAATATTGTAATATTTTTATTGCACCAGTAAAACACCGAGCGCCGGAGTTAACCTGTTTTGTGATTCATTTAACTGCAATGGGTTACAGTGGGGATACGTTTAGTGCCTATGAACCCTAATTTTTCCTCTTCATCAAACAGTTATTTAACCATTGCAAGTCTCTTGGGTATTATTAATTTTCTGGTAAGCTTGTGAGTCTGTGTTTAAGGCTTCCTTAGCTGATCTCTTTTTCATGTTCAGTCATTTCCTCAGCTCTCGACCTTACAGCTAAAATCCCCTGCCATTGTGCCTTCTCAGGTGGGGATTTCGTGATTTACTATAATGCCCATTAGCCAACGGTTTGTTTTTCTTCAGCCTAGGTTAAGTAAGTCTGATGTCCTTTACCGTTCTGTTTAACTGGAGGAGGCAACTGATACTCTTGCGGCCTCCTGAAATGGCACTGTGATCCCTTTTTCATTTTGTTCAAGTGTCTGTGGATTTTTTCTGGCTTTCTTAATTTCCACTACATATGGTCCCAAGCCAGTTCAATCTTAATAAGTACAAGTAGTTCTCAAACCTTTGTTCTTTTCTAATGAGAAATAGCTCCTCTTCCATTTCTTCAGTATTTATTGTGGCTTTTTTCAGCATTCTCAGGTTCTTTTAACTGATTTTTCTTTTGCTGCTGCTATTGTTAAATGCCAACATTTACATGTGACTGCAATAAATTACTGTCTTTTCTTCCACTTCTCTGATCCTGCCAGCTCTTCTTGGGAGGCTGCGGGAATATGGTTCTTGCCTCCCTTCTGCCACCCCAAACTCTTGCAGTTGCAAGTTGTCTGCCTCAGATGTTAGCAGCTTCTGCCTAACCCAATGGGATATTTAGATTTTGCCTCCATTTCTTGTTTCAACAAGGCTTCCAGTGTGATGCTGATGCTCAGGAAAGTGGCAATTTCTTGAAGCCACCGTGTTCGTGTGACTGACTGGAACACAGCTGTCGGTACCATGTGTCTGCTGACACTGGGCTGACCCTGGCGATAAAATTCGTATGAACCTCGGTGGTAGCATTGCTTGTTGTTGAGCTGTACAATTATACTTTTTAACAATTGCCCACATTTCTAGTAACAGAGCTGGCTGTTTGGGTAGCTGCTGTTGGTCTCTGATCCTCCGTTGCTGCCCACAAGCAAGTCTGCAATAATTCTGTTGTTCAGTCGCCACTTACAGGTGAACGGTGGGTGAAGTCCACCTTCTGGCAGACGGCTAGCACAAGGGTCTGCATGCAGCGCGAGTCGTGTGCTTGATCTCTTGTTAGATGGGGTCCTGTGTGTGACGGGGAACTGCTTGAAAGCTGAAGATTAAACCGAGTCACAAACGCCGGCACACTGAAGTGGATATTTGGTTCTGTGAAAAACGAGACGGATGGCTGTTGGGACAGTCTTTCTTATGCAAAACCCAAAGCTTGGGCAAGGGAAGAGATTCTCAGGTTGGAAATCAGTGTATCTGACACACTGCTAAGTATGTAATCTTTTTCAAATTAATACCTGCTCTCACTAATTCATCCTCATAAATAGCAATATTCATTAAAAGAGGGATGTAAAGGGTGGCAGTGATTTTTCTGCTCAAAGTTTAATTCTGTTCCCGTAAAACAGCATCGCAGGCTCCACACTTCTGTGTCTCGGCAACTCCAATAGCCAATAAAGTCAGCTACAAAAAACAAATACTTTCAGAATGATCAGTTCTGGCAAATTCAACGGGAATTCAGATGTCCTGCTGGGCTCTTTCATTCACTGTAGCGATTCTGCAAGCAGACCTTCATTAGGTCTGTTGATAATGCATGAGCCCAAAGCAAATTCAAATTGCTCCATTTTCCAGAGCTTTACTGCTTTAGAATGCTAAAATATAAACCAAAAAAGTTCGTCGGATGCTGTTCCCAATTCACCTGGAAAGCCCTGCCAACCATTTTTTCGTACTTGCCAGAATAAGTTTGAGGTAGAATTAAAGGCAGGTCTCCTCAAGACAAGCTATTCCTCTGAAAGTCCTATAGTGTGTCCTGCTTTACAAAGCTTTTTCTCAGGACACTCTTGCAATTAATGTCCACCATGTGTCTCCACATCCTTTACAGTGAATTATTGGTCTATATTGATAATGACGGCAGGCTTAGAAAATCTTTCAATTTCTAGAGAGTCTTCATGAAAAATGGGTTAAATAGCATGCAAATTTTACAGCTCTGAAAACGGAGTTGTGATTAGACAAAGATTTGTTGGATTATAAAAGTACAAGTGTTTATTATGGCTGGTATTGAGAATAAACAGTTGCCTGCATATGCCAGCTACTATGGAAATATGTTTTTAAGTTCTAATGTGAGCTGTAAACCAAAGCTACTTCAGTTAAAAAAATTCAATACTTAAACTGTGGGGAGAAGCAGTCAGTGCCAGAGAAAACATTCCCATTTAATAATGTTTGAACATGGAGCTGTGATGCAGTTTGTAGCAAGGCAGTGAGAAAAACCCACAACTAATCCTTCATTGCAGCTGTCTGAACTTTTGGTTGTCTGCCATACTTTAAACAGCGACTTCTTTTTTTCGGTGACTCAAGACTTGAATGACCTAGTGTGGAGAGTTTAAGCTATATACAAAAAAGAAGTTAAGTAAGAAATAGCCAAAGTAAGTTGGGTTGCACGCCCCAGCAAATCAGGGGTTTGTATCTTAAGTCCTCTTCAGTGCCTAGGAAAAAATATTAAAATAAATAGATACCTTTTTATTTATTTATTTTTGGCAAGGAAAGATTCAGTGGTTTAGACACCCATCTCTCTTCCCTCCCCGCTTCTCTCTCCTTAGAGTACCAATGATATACGGAAACTGAATTCTGGAGAGAGTTCGGATTGTTTAAGTTTATAAATGCTAACCTTTTCTGTAGAAAAACTTTCTAAGTTTTCTTTGATTATTTTTAACTTTTTTCTTCCCTTTGATGTCCCTTTCAGGTAGGCCTTTTAAGTGGTATGAAGTAACAAATGTGCTTTTTTCCTGATTAGTTCTTTTGCAAAGTAATGGAACTTCCTTACTTTGAAATGGAAATATGGGGGTCAGGGAGGTAACTTTATGTGACTACTAACTTTAAAGAAAAAAATCGGGGCTTTCTGCCATTGCGCCATTCTCACTATCATTTATCTGAAAAGGGATTAAACATTTAAGTATTATCCTGAGCTGGTGGTAACCCTGTAGTTTGACAAGTCTTACAACTATCTTATCGTTTCTTGTTATAACTAATTTTTAAAATGGTCATTCATAGCTACATATTGGGATCTTTCACAGCTATGTATTATGTTGTATCTTTGCATTACAAATTATTGGATATGAAAAAACCCGTAAATTCTTTTCATTGAAGAAAAAAATGAATCTATGCAATCCCCAACATAATAGCTACAGTATGCAATAAGGTGGTACAGCACAATAAACCATATACTGGCATCTAGCTGGCAAATGGAAGGACAAGCACAGAAGCTGAGGGGATTTCAGCCTGAGAACTTACTGAATAGCTAAAATCCATTATCCCAGTGTTTCTGTACAAAAACATTTTGGTTGCAAGGGCTTGAACCCCCAAACACTGCCAGTAGCTTCGATGTTAACACCCCACAGTGTCACTCCTCAGCCTGCCTGACAGCAGATTTATACAGGGCTCTGCCCAGACACGGCAGCACTCGTTCTGTATGAAATGGGGTCCCAGTTAATAGATAGTTGTTAATAGAGGAAAGGAGGGGAAAGTGAGATCATATCTCAGTCTTAACACCAGTTAGCTGAATCTGGGCAGTCTGTTGTAATACGTGACTCCCATAGAAGAGCATTATACGTGACTTTTATCACAAAGCAACAGATCAATCTCTTAATGACTGGATGTCACCATCACAAAATCACTCCTGGTATTTCCCCCTTTTTTCTATCCTAATTTCAGCGCACAGCTGGCCCCTTCAGTTCTTAATTCCCATACTAACTCACTCCTCCCTGTAATTTGTCCGTATCATCTTCAGATTTTGTATTTACTGTACTATATTTATTGTTCGTCATCCCTTTAATTAGCCAAGTTTTGCACACAAAAGGAGGTCTAAGTCAAGTGTATCATTCATGGGCTGGTTATCTCCATCTTTTTATTAGTTTTCCCAAACTCCCTGAATCATTCTGATATAGTGAAAACCATGAGTACAAACAGATGCTGCTGCAAAAGGGGGTAGATGGTCTTCTGAGCAGAGTTGGGCCGGCAGCCTAAGCTGAATACTTTTCAGCTAATTTTTTTAATATCAAAGTGTCTTCTACAAGAATTATCCAAGCGACAGACCTATCTTTTCTCCATAAACATGGGGGGAAACTGGATGATTTGCACAAGAACACACACAGGCGCTTCCTTTCCCTTTTTTTTTGTAACTTGATTTTTATTTAAATACCTCCAAAGAATTATGTTAATCTACATTTTCTTCTGGTTCACGAATAACAAGTATTTCTAAGTCTCAAATAAGATCCCTGTACAGTTTGTGTTTGTAATTATATTTTGAGTCTCATTTTCACATGTTCAGTTCCTGAGCCAAATAGTATTGACTTTTCATTTTGAATGATGCTACACAGAACTGTAACACATACTTGTACCTTTCAGTTAAACAATGTTTTTAATGGATGTTCCTGTATTTATTTTTCAGCATATTTCCATGAGATTACAGACAGTATGTTTTAGTTGAGTTAACAGTCTCCATAAAGTTGCTTAGTGCGAAATCCATTGTGTTTTTTTTTAAAACGTTACTGAATAAAAAATAGTTTACAACAGAAATTCTAGGTTATTTCATAGTCTAGAATACATTAAAAGCATAAAGTCATGCATATGTCAGAGAACACAATATTTACAAATCTTTACAGTTTCTGTCCTTCTTTATTTACTGTGGCTTTTGCCACTGTTGACTCTTACCACTCTGAGATCAAATTCTCCAAGATACGTATAGCCGTTGGCTAAAAATGCTTTGTTTTCCTTAATCAGCACTGAGATCAATGGCTCTATGTATGATGGACCCAATTCTGCACTCCATTTCATAAAGTCTACCTTCCGTGGAGTTCGAGATGGTTACCACTCTGACTCAAGGCAGAACATGAAAACAGGGTGAACTCTACCCTGTCACCTTTTCTTACTCCAATATTTTGATGTGTTGAACTACCGGTGTATTTTGGCTAAGGCTGTACAATAGAGTGGCAGATGAATTTATTTCTGACCTGCAGATTATTCACAGTTGCCAGACTTTCTCCTCTTCATTCAGAACAGTAAGGAAGAGTATTTCATAACGCACCAGAACTATGTTAAGGGATCCTAGAAAACATTCTCCCCTCTCTCCCTGTTTATTTTCAAAACCGTTTGAAATGGAACATGCTGTTGGAAAAGCCTCTGTGTTTTTACACTAACATCCAGTTGAGAAGCCAAGTGCTTGCATTTTATCAACTGGACGCAATTTCTCTCTTTCCCGGGTTTGCTTTATCTTTAGAACCACAGTAAGCAGCATTCAAAATGGATCCCCATCTCCCATACCCAATGTCCACCCCAGACACTCTTCAGCTGATGAAAGAGCAGAATGGTGAAAATCGGTCCTTCTACAGAGTTCATATGGCAGAAGTATTACACATGGCTTCAGCTGCCAGAGGTACTACTGGCTGTGAATTAAAATTCAGTATCTTGGTCAGTCAGTATCGTGTTCAGAAAAGCAACCGACTTCAGATAGGGTTCCCCTGGAAAGTGCTTCATCACTGTCTGGCTCTGTAATAAGAGGCTATTCATCATAACACCTGGAATCAAAGGTGCTCTGACTCCTCTCCTGCTGATACTCAAGGAAGAATGGCACTTACAGTATTCTCTGAATTCCAGGGAGACGTCGTGCTTTCTATAAAAAGATTAGTATAAGAATGGCACTTCTTCACTAAGGCTAAAAGAACACCTTCCAGAAAAATACTGTAATGATCCAACATTTGTGGCTTGTTAAATTCACAATGTTGAAGAAAAGTACCTTAGTAATCATTGCAATACTATCCATTAAAGTATGGTAGCAAATAGTTTTTCTTTTTAAGACACATCAGGTAATAATTTGTTACGGTGGTTTATCCTGACCAGCTTGGGCAGGTTCTAAAAAAGGAACAAACACCAAATGTGTGGTTGCTCCAAAAACATCTTTCTCCCCTCCTTCCCTCCTTCTTTCCCTCCTCCACTGAGAATAGACCGAGAAGGCCTGACCAGCCCTGCCATTACACTATAACCAGGTAACACAGAAATTAATCAATTAATTTATTATTAATAGGAGCAAAATGTAAAAGCGGAACAAATTGTAGATGTACTACCAAGCACGCTGTGTCCTGCTGATGTCTCCGAAAGACCCTTGTGATAAAAACGTACAGATTCTTTAGCTCTGAAATGTTGAATATGCTAAACTGTGATTTCAAAAGGATGAAATCTTTTCTGTCTTCTATGTTCTTTTAGCATTCTTTTTTAATTCTGCTTTTTGCACTGCTGGATTTTAGCATCCATGAGTCATGTGATCCTTCTAGCATCAATATGTTCTTCTTCTGATTTCTAGCATCTCTGCCAAAAGACCCCTGGTTAGACTTTCTGCATTTCAATATGCTGGTGGTGGTAGTGGTGGTAGCAATGATGTCTGGGTTGACACCTTCCATTCAGTTTATAGACAGAATTTTTCTGCTGCCGTTTTTTGAAAAACCACACAGCCAGGACAGCTGCAACCAGTAACAAGCAGAGAAGAATGACAATTACTGCTATGATAGCACCTTTACTGGACTTGGGACAATCCTCTCCCTCACATGGCTCGGAAGTGGGGATGGGCTTTTCTCCAAGGCCCTGGGTGAGATTTTCTTGCTCAGCTACTTCCTGGGATGATGTGTCAGTAACGATACCTGGAGCTGGTGCAGTGGTTGCTACTTGTGCTGGGTAGGCAGTTGTTTCTTTTGGTTCTGCATACAGAGTGTGATCAGAGGGACTGACCATCACAGAAGTTTCAGACATGGATGTTTTTAAGCTGGTTATGTCAAACAGCATCGTTGTACCAGGTTCCTGAGTCACAGTTTCCAGAGATGTCGTTGGGTGGTCCCATGCGGTGTCATCATAGCCTCTGCTCACGCTCAAGTTCTCCAGAGCACTCACTGACGTAAGTGGTACTGGTGTCTCTTTGGCCCCTTCATCATCTATCCTTGTTGTTGCTGCCACAATCTGTGTTAAACCTTCCTCTGGGGCTGGGCTACCATTGCCCGATTTTCTTACTTCAATGTGATTCGGTTGTTCAGTTGTGAGAACAACATCATCTTCTGTTCCCATCGAACCATCAACTTTATCCCCCTCCTCTTCATCATCCTCTACCACTTCTTGTGTTACTGGGTAGCCATCTAACCACGACTCATCAGTAATGGCAACTGCATCTATCTCTGCCTTTGTATCATTAGTTGTGAGAACGGGTCCAATGGGGAAATCCTCACTGTCATAAAACATTTTGGCACCAGGTTCGTCATAGGCTGTCTTCACTCCAATGTGGTTATCACCTTCAGAAAACTGTGCTTTAGTGGAATCATCTGTCTCTTTCTCTGATTCAGGCTCACTGAAAGCCTCTGATGGAAACCAAAACAAGTTTTTTTGGCTTAGGAGCGACACAGGGGACTCAGTTGGTGCCCTGCTTCGTTTTTCAGAAGTGTCTGTGTCCTGAGTAACACCTTTGGTACTTCCAGTTCTTCCTTCTTCTGAACTTTTACTGAAGGAAAGCTGTTCTTGCTCCAGCTCGATTTCCTCTTTGCCATTGACGTGTTCATTTTCAACAATAGGTATCGATCTGTCATCAGGAAAGTTATCTTCATAGTCAATGTGTGTCTCAGTTTCATCTAGAAACATTTTTTTAAAAAAACACAAAAGCCAACATTTAATTTCTCCAGAAAAGTACTGGGCTCATTTGTTACAAGACACCAAGAAGAAAGGTGCAATGAGAAATGACTTTTAGACAGTATTTTTCATTCAATGTTATTGTTTATTTGAAAAGGGGATGGTCCACCATATGCTGATAGTCAATATCAAGTTTTAAAAAAAAGTCAGGATAGGTATCAATGCTAACCACTAATATCTTATCTTTCCAGATTTAAAAACCTATATAAATAACTTACTGTCTGTAGTTAGAGGACTTCCTTCAATTGCATATTGTTTTCTCAAACCTTCGCTCTCCCTAACATGACCCTTTTTGCAAGACTTGGGGAAAAATTTTCATCATATTCAAGCAAGAAATGGGTGTGGAGAGGAATCTATAGCAAAAAGTAATCAATTACTAATTGGACTTTAAAAAAAAAAAGAACAAATCTAGACGTTTTACAGCAACTTCGTCTCTTTTGAACCAGCTGATTTTAAAGGTACCTTACATTCAATTTTTTTTTTGTCATTATACTACTTTTCTTCAATGACCTTGGTATTGCAGCGATACAACACCTGGGGCCAGGTGAGCTGAGTGGTATTTCTCATTCCACGAAAGCTCTTCAGAGCTGCCTGAGGAAGATCCCCCACCAAAGCTGACACTGAGTTCTGCTCATCTTCATCTGAAGAAAGCAAGATGTACCCATGACTGCAAGGACAGAAAACTCCACCTCCAACACTTAAAGCCCAACACCTACGTATCAAGATAATATCATCTGTAATCAACTCTCAGACTTCCAATTTTGAGAAATAAAATATTACCAAAAAGAAAAGAGGAAAAAAACCCCAACAAAATCAAACCAGCAAAAAAATAACTGAGTGCAACAGAGGGGTGGATTCATCACAAAGTTTGAGTCTGATTTAGAAATACTCCCCATGCCTCGACAGACCTACCACTCATAGCAAAATAGACTTGACTCAAAGTTTGAAACAAAATGTTTGAATTTGAATGAAATAATCCACTGTAATTTATATTTCTTCTACTCTTCTAAAACCTCAGCTCAATGAAAAATTTTTCAAACTAGACAGAGTGGTTGATTTTCAGCTCACACAAGTTTTACTCCATAGAAAGTTGATGTAATTGCTGAGATTTATGCTGGCATTAAAAGGCCTAGAAAATAGCGCCTTGGGATATGGAAAATAAAACAAACTGAATCATGGTGCGAATTTCTCTTTTTAAGAGAGTGTTTAGTCTTTCATGAAGACAGTGAAGCAATAGACCTGGCATGACATGGGAAACAAGAAATTAATAGAAGATGTATTACAAATCAACGCATTCATAAAGCCTTATCTTTTTTTGCCTTTTTACACTCAACCAGCTTTGAATCACATTTTCATCTGGGGCCCACCTCAATTTCCGAATGAGTCACATTCTCCTTGGAGACTGCTTCCCAGACTTCTGGCAGAGCCATATTTGGTCTACTCTTAAGAAAGATTAGAAATATTGTCAAACGAGTCTGACCAAAAACACTTAGTGGTGATACAGCTCACACCAGCTTACTTTTTGCCAGAACAGCCTAAGCCAGGTGCCAGAAAAGAATGAGTATTAGCAAAAGGTATTTTTCTTGGAACAGCGTCCGGGTCTACCATAAACCAAAGCAGTTATGCTGAGGAAACCGAAATGTGCGACATAGCCTGCGGAGAGTTAATACCTCTGTGAAAGCTATCATGCTGGCAAACTCGATGTTCTCAGCAGGTCCTCTCATCCCACAGCAAGGGTGTAGGGTGAAACCTGTGCACGATACAACAGCGCCAACAACGGACCTCTCTCCCTCCTGGTCCCAGTGTCCTCATCTGCTTGTGTAATCCTCTAGATCCTCTCTGTCCTCTCCTAAGCAGGAAAAAACTTCCATCTGGTGCAAAGACAACTTAACAGACAGGGGAATCCAGCTCTCAGAGTGGAAAGCTTCCTGCTAGGACTCTCACTTTTCGAATTCATCCTAAAATCTTTTCCAACAGTATTTCAGACTTTCATTAATGACTGGAGGGTACCTCTGAATACCAAAGCATTTTAGCAACATATTTATGAAGCTCCGTGTGGCATTGGTCATCGTTATGTAGCACTTATAATAGCTACCAAATGCTAGTCTCACTTTGTCTGTTGTCTCGCTTTCACTTAAGAATTTTTCTACCTGGCACTCTATTTGCATGGCAATGGTGCCTCAAGCCATTTTGTCCTCTTACCATCCAGACTCCTGCTCAAAGCTGGTATCTGGCATGCCTGCTTCACTGAAGTCCAGTGTCTCTCATGACAGCCCGTAGGTATCTATTGGATATATGTGAATTGGAACATCATAATGTGAGAACTCACCATTTACCAGCTGTGATGGTCATTGTTTTCTTTTTTGAGATGAATCATCACCCCAATCTGTCTTCACCTGTATGTCTGCTGTACCTCTATTTTCGCCACTCATTTATTTTTCAGACTACAGTAATCTAGCTGAGGATGAAACACTGATTTTTACATTATGGTTTTCTAGTGCATGCACACACACCCGTGAACAAAAATTACAGTCATTTGCTTGTATTGTCTCCTCCAGACCTATTCTTTGGTTAGCAATATGAATGGGCAGCTAGTATTCAGCTTGTTGACCAATATGGATCATTGGTGAATGCTTAACAACTGTATCAATACGCTTTCTATAGAATTTGAAGTTCTTCCTCTTTAGTGGGTCTCCTGCTGTGTACTTTCAGCCCTTGAGAAGAAAGTCCTATGGAGGCACATCAGGAAAGAGCGTGTGCTCCTAGGAAAGTAAGAGTCCTCAGTCTGTCAGAACATATTAAGGGTTTATTGAACCATCAATCCAGCCTCCATCAAACCTGCTGTCTTTGGGCCTGATCCTGCATGTATAGAAATGAATTGGGGCTTTCTTAATGCTCAGCTGAGGAAAGAAAAAGCCCATTGTAGTCTAAAGAGAGCCTGAGATTGGAGCTCATTATGCGCTTGCTCGTCACTGCATAAGGGAGTCTTGTTCCTTCTGACAATCAGATTGTGGCCCAAGTTGTAAAGCTGTTATAATGTATTTTCATATGCAATCTCCTGTGTTTGTATAGTTTATGGCAAAGACTATCAACATAACTAATGTTAGCTTATGGGATGCCAGAATGAAAGCAGCTATTGAGTTCTCTAACCATCAAAGGAAATAAAGACCCCCTTACTCTGAAGCTTTGATTTATGTGATCCTGAATTGACTTACACAGTAATAATACTCTATTCTTTCTTCTGGGCCTCAGACCTTCAAATGGGGCTTGGAGTTGGTATTTAGTGACTTTGTGTTACCATGACAATTTTTTAAGTCAGCCATGAGCTTGATTTTCCAGGAACAGATTGCACAACTTTTGCACTTCTTTTTGCGCACCTCCTCAGCACTTTCTTGAGCTTTCCAGCTCCCTGAATTTTAGTCTCAGTACTGAAGAGCAACAATCAAAGTAGATTCAGCTCCACCTCTAATTCAAATAGTTGTAAGCTTTATTTGTACATATTTATAAAACAGCTAGCAACTGATTCAAAAGTGGGTGCATCTTTCTTCCTATCCAGGCAGGTCTGGTTTTAAGAAGAGCCAGCACTGAAATTAATTAGTCCAAGACCAAAAACTTTCTATATTTGGTCATTGTTACATCTTCCCCTACCCTGCTCTGGCAGACTGAAGGATCAGTGAGTTTTGATTCACTGTCTGAGGGATTACTGAGGCTGAAATGAACATTTTACAGCAACAGATGCTGAAATGGCATACTACCAAAGATGTGAAGCTCAATTAAAAGGTAAAATCCTTTTAATTTAGCCTTGTCCTTTCTGGGAAGCATCCAGTCCTAAACAGCTTTCATCCTCTTCAACTTTTGATCCTAATGTGAAAACAGTGACCAAACACAGAGACAGGCAAAAACAAAGAACCTGGTTTTCCACACTCTCGGATCAGTTTAATTTTTCTTCTAGATAGCATATTGGCATCCAAGCTCTATTTTGAGTGTTGCTATTTTGGACAACCATAAAGTGCACTGCATATTTTGTGGATGTATTTTTGGAGTACAGGAAATTGAAACTTGATTCTATGTAGACCATCACCATAAACATTTCTACTGCATAAAAACATCTTTATTCTAAGAAACTCAGAGTAGTTACAGCAAACATTAACAGGCCAGCATCTGCCTTTAAGGATGGGAAGGAAAAGAGCATGTAGAACAATTTGCCTAAGATCAGACAGATTTGTGAACTACAGCATCTCAAAGAATTATCCATTTGACCAGGATCAGGCACACAAACACACTTCTCTCAAATCATTCAGACCACACAAGACAGAATTTGTGTTTCCTTTTGTCTTTTCCAACAGCTACAAGAGGGAGGATGATTTTTATTCTAGCAGAAAGTCTGCTCATATAAATAAATAACCCATCATAATTTTTTAAACTAATTTGATTTGGCAGAATCAGTTCATGCCAGATCGATACTTTACATTAATCTAATACAAATGCTCAGTGACAGACCTGAAAAGAGAACCAAAGTTTGTCATAACAATTGTTTTGACAGGCCATGGATGTATTTTGTTGCTTATTTTATTTGTCTGTCACAACTCTCCCTGTGCACTGTTAAGAAAAAAAAAAAAAAAGGCATTCCTAAATAAGATCAAAAGTCATAAAAAAAAAAAAGAAAAATAATTAAATGATGCTGGTTAGTCATGCTTACAGGCCACATATATGTGAATCAATACTATTCCTGAAAACTCAAAAAACAATGTTTGAAGTAATGAGAATAGTTGAATCTGGCAAAAAGACTGTGAGTGGTAGGTGAAGCTTTTGGAGGTGGTCAAAGTCAGCTGAATCCTCTTTACACTGAAATCACAAGTATGGTTCTGACTGTGGAAGTTAGACCAGCTCTGAATGCACTACACAAATACCCAAGTGTTGACACTGGAGAGGTTTCTTAGATGTGCAGAAGATATGACCTCTCCTGCCACAAGCTTAGAGTTGAAAAAAAAAAACCAAAGCAGTCAAAGGAAGAGGATAAATACATGACATTCTTAGCCAGTTTTAGGGCAGAGATGTGACATGATTTCCCAGCCATCTATTCAGCCTTTTCTTTGAGGAAGCAAACTCTTAAGGACACGGTTTAATGCAATGCAGCCCTGACCCCGCCCCCCCCCCCCCCGAAATGTTAATATTAATGCTCCTGAAAATGGTTCATTTGGGGAAAAAACAAACGTCATTTAGCAATGGTTGCTTTAGTTGCTGTGCCTGCAGGACAGCCACAGCGTGGCATGTATACATCTGCTTTCAGACCTTACTACAAAGCCAATCTTCAGCATATATTTTGTGCACTGTGTTCTCTCTGCAGAAACAGAAAAAAAAACCAAATAAACTGCAAAAAACATGTATTTCCCTGTTCTCTGCTTAAGGTTGCTTTGTTGAGTTGAATATCCCTGTGTTTTCAGCTAGAACACAGCGTCTTTTCATGATGAGAAATTGCAGGAAACATTAACTATACAGAGCCACTTTTTTTCTTAAAAAGCATCTTGATTAAAAATTACAGTCCATTACCTGATGTGCGCAATGTACATTAAAGCCACTTGCAATGAGCTGTTTTCTTAATTTCCAACATACTTTACTGTATCCGGAATCCACTTATGATAACCCCGAAATGATTTTGTTCAGCTATGCCCATAGCCAAGTTTTGTCACATATTTTGGATTATATGTGTATCAATGCATAACATATCTTTGTCATTTAATTTGCGAATTTGCCAACTGTATGGTTGTACACTTATGTCCTGGGTGCCAGAATGGACCATGTCTCTTCTAACTGGATCAAAACAGAGAGGAAAGATGATCATAAAGCTACTTCAAAGAACATTTGAGTGCTATATTTAGACACAGCTACGGTGATAGTTCTTCAAATCCATATTTGCTCTGGGTGAGCAACTGGGAATGTAAAGCTGGGCATCACAATGTGGCAGTTACCACGTAGGACAGTAATACGCAGCTGTGGTACCCGCAGATCTCAGAAAGCTTTATGAAGCTGGATAAACGTGATCACTCCTTCACGGATGAGGTGGAGTAAGCAGCAGAGAGCAGTCTAGTGACTTGCTCCTGGTCTCAGAAACAGTACAAGATGGAGGAACGGGTCTTATATCTTTTAATCCTCTGACCGGAGTCTTGTCCCCGTGGTCCGGTTGTGTTGGTGTAAGAGCATTGGGGCCATTTCACGTTTCCAGTTGCTCAGCCAGCGCAGAGGCAGAACAAGGGAACTGTATCATCTTACCAGCCTCTAAACATAGCACTTAAATCTTCATTGAAGTGGCTTCACGTCCATCTTTCCTCTGACGTGAGCCACTTAGGACAGAAATGGCCCACTCTGCCAACAGGGATATAAATTCTACGTTAAGTCCTCTCATTAACCTTCATGATAGGGAAGTTACTCTCTTGCCTCAAAGAACTTAAAAAGCAGTGTGTGTGTTGGCTTCTGGACCATTTAATTAATAATTATTCTCCTCTCTCCTATGACCCCAAAATATCTGTCAACAATCTGTAAATCAGGTTTCTTTTAATCAAATTTTTTTTTGTTGTTATTTTTCACTGAATTCTTAGCTTTTGAAAAATAATGAACCCTAGCATCACACATTTCAGTCTTCCTGTAAAGCCTCCTTTCTTAAAGAATTGTCATCAGAAGGCTTGAATATATTATTATTAATTGAACATGTATTGTATTTTCTATCTGAGGTCCTTAAAGTGTTTGAAAAACATTAATCAAAGGAAGCCCCTCAGCATGAAGTCCACATTTAATTCATTTTAAAAATCATAATCCACAATATTACATCTGCTCCCAAGTTCCAGTGTTGATGTTTGTGATTTTACAGCCGCACTTTCCTATTTCTTTTAAAAATATTTTTCTCTCCCCTGCGGCTGTGTGAAAGGCTCAGGCAAAACAGGGGAAATAGACTATTTATTCAGGCAAAACAGAGAAACACACAACTTAAATGGCCTGATTCTTTCCCTTCCTTACTTTGGTGTAATACAGTTTTATTTCTGTGCGTGATAAAGCATTTTCACTAACTTCAGTGAAGGAAAAATAAATATCAATTTGGTGCAGATTATAGGAGATTCAGACCCACTGAGTTATCAGATATAGATACTCTTTTTTCCTTCTCTCCCTCCATGCTCCTCCTCCACTCCCTGCAGTATTTCACTTAATCATCTGAACTGCTGTTTGTAAGAACAGTTCTGGAAGCTGAAATAGTTCAGAAAGATGTTGGATTATTTTTTTTTTGTATGTCTGTACCATTTGGATGGTTTTGAATATCCGGTTCCCTGGTGCACAGATATGACCCGTTTCTACTAAGAACAAGTTTGACCTTTTCTCATGGTTATCCACTGCCTGGTGGTGTATATTCATGAATAAAAATAACTCCCTGCAAGCCCCTGGGCATTAAGGAACATACAGGTTCTGAAATGGATATGCTAACTCCATCACATACAGATAGCTCAGCTACCCAACAGCTGGCCATTCCTTTGCTTAAAATGCATCTGTTTTGCCAGAAATATCACCCTGAAGGTGTTATATCTCTCTGAAAAAAATAGTAAGATACTCTAATGACTGTTCTTAAATATTGGAAAAATTATGAGCTTTATGCATTGAGCAGGGTAACATGAGAAAGAGAACGAGAAAGCAGAATTCAGATTGCATCCACACCTGAACACGTGGTACTATTTAGCCTATGTTTAAACAAGGGAAAAGTTAAAAGTTTGTTGCAGAATTTAACTAACATATAAAGGTGTATTTTCTTGAAGGTTTAAATTAAGGAAATATCATTATTATAATTTCCCAGAGCTTTTACATTTTGGTTTTGTTTTGCTTTGTTTTGTTTTTTAATAAAAGCCTGATTCCTTGAGTCAAGTTATTTGGTAAGAAAATCCACTTTCATTCCTTCTAATGGAGTAAATATTTGAAATCCTGAAAGCACAGTAAAAGATAAAAATTGTATCCCTTTTTATTGGGGCAAATTAAAAAACAATACACTTTTTTTTTAACTTTTCTATCTCATTGCTTAGCTCCAATCCAAATTGTATTTCTGCCACAGATGACTTCTGTGGCATGGGCAGCTCTCTTAATTTACATAGGTCTTTTCCTAACCTACTAAAAGGAAGCGACATTTATGATATATGTAAGGCCAGTTCAAAAGTCCTAAAGCAATTAGTAGGAAAGGGCTAGTAAAAGGGCTCAGACCAGCCAAACTAGCTTCTTACAAGCCAGTAGACAAAGTCTGGGGCTTAAAAGACGGACAGCTATTGTATTATCCATTTTGTATCCCAAACAAAAATCCAAGGATTTCTAAAGGAGGGTCAGCTCAATTCAACCTAGAAAATATAAAGAAGCAGGGGGAGTTCCATATGGGTCTGCTGTGCCCTTGAGAGGTATTGACCACTGTCTCCACGGGGCACCACATACCACCACGGCATCTTGTCCTTTCTCTAAGGAGGATGCTATCTCAGGGGCCTCGGTGTATAGCACCACATGAAGATGTAAGGCTGGTGACGGGGTGATAAAGCCATGGACAGCCTCAGAATGTCTGTGGTAAGGAAAGATGTTATTTGTGTGCAGGCCATGCTTTGTGCATGCCTACAAAAAGACATCGTCTTTTCTCTGTACTTGCTCTAGGTTCCCAAAGGAGAGAACAAACACCAAGTTTTCATTTCAGTAGCCTGCCCTGCAGCAACTCTGTGGCTTCATGTGAAAATAAACGTAGCAGAAGACATACAAAAACTGCATTGTACACTCTATCTGGTAAACAATGTCTTTGGTTCATTAATGCTGCCTGGGCATGGCTTTTGAACTACTCTGAAAAAAATACCTCTGATATTTCTTGTAATGTCCATAGTAATCCCTTTCCTTGAGTAAACAATGTAAGTATGTTGAAAAGTTACAAACCTCATTCAGTAACAGAATGAGCACATACAAGATTATAAACAGGTGATTTCCAGAAAGGGACTGGTTTTGATATTAAATATGCAGGTGAAGGGTCTTCACAAAGGTTATTTCCCAGTAATTTAAAATTATGTTTAGTACTAAAGAAAAATGGTATTGTGGGAAAAAGAAGGAAGATGGTGGACCGGAAGGCAGAAGCTGAATGATAACCTTAGGATAAGACTCAGTGAATCCCTGAAATGGGGTTAGCAGATACGGAAAAAAATAAATATGGCATTAAAAATTCCAATTTTTTTTATTTTGAATGGCTCCTGCTACCCAGAAAGAAACTTTATGCTCATATAAGTATGAATAAATGATCCTCTCCTGTGGTTTACTGGAGATATCTATCAATGAGATAAAGGCCCTGTTGGGCCAACCAAGACATTGATGCTCTAGTCACCAAGACCTTCACTGGGACTGCACATGCCCAGAAGACACCCCTGTACGCATGAAGCCATCTCGGTTGCGCCGACGGGAGGCTGTGACCTCCCGGAGGGATGCTCTGTGTGCTGGGTGAGCTTACCTTTGACACAGGCCTGAACCTGCCCATACCACTCTCCGCAGCTGTCGCAGAGCAGCGTGAATGCCGTCTCCTTGTTGCCCATGACGTACCCCTGGGCGCAGACATACAGCAGCTCGTCCCCCATTTCAAAGCCAGTGTGGCCATGCAGGATGGTGTGGGGGAAGGACGGCGGGTCTCCGCAGGGCTTGTCTGAAAGACAAAAAGACATGAGATTGTAGAGACCTTGCAGAAGTCTTTAAATGCAGCGCTAACAGCGGTGCTGAGAGAGTTACCCCAAGGAAAAACTTATGTACGTCCACAGAACTCATACATCTCATCTGATTCACGCCCTTACCCTCCTTCATAAGGATTTTCAGCTTGTAATTGGAAACGTACATATTGGCCTATAACTGCGATATGATAACTGTGATGTTATTGATGTGTAACAGTGATGCATCCGGAGGGGCTTTGTTTCCAACAAGTCAGCCCAGGACATCAAGCTGCAGCTGTCATCTTTGCCTGCTTCTACAAAGGTTAGGGTAGGTTGGTAGGGACTGGAAAGCAAAAGCTTGGACAGAGTCATTTTTCTTAACTGCAGAAAAGCTTGTGAAATTGTTTAAGACTGGCACTTTAATATCTACTACACTGTAGCAAGCAGGTAAAGGCTGAGAAATGACCCAGTCCGCATTCACAGAAAGGAAAGGTCGAGGTGGCCACCAGTCATTTTTCAGACTCTCTCTAATCTTCTAGTCTTTCTCAAAATCAAAACTTTCTTCCCAGATACTCAAATTTCCCCTATTTTAGGTTAGAGACACCCTAAAATAAATGGTGACTTGTGCTCTTCAACTTAACAACACCCAGGGGTAACATAGCGCTGCTCCCTGTGAGAATCTGAAGAGCTAAATTTATCAGGACATAAAATCAAAGAAGATGTTTGACAATATTTCTGCTGACAGCACTAAAAGCCAGGAAGCAAAAATTACTATAAACAATAACAAAACAGATTTGAGTTTTTTGTTGCATGAAAGAAGCGCAGAGAGGAGGCAGACAGACAACCGCCAACACGGTTGTAAACTGAATTTTAATTCTTTTTCAGGTTTGAATAATCTTGGCTATTGTCAACAAGCTGGGTCAAGATCTTCTAGACAACTTCTAGGCATTGCGGTTTCTCATCTCTCAAAGGTCTTCCTCTCTCAGAAGTGCTCTTCAAGAGGAGGTTTGCCATGTCCCCTTTTCCTCCAGATTTTTTACAGTGCCTTTTGGAACAGACATCTCTTGGTTACAGAAAACCAAACCAAACAAACAAAAAACCTATAATGCAAGAACATGACTTTACCAAGAAACCCAATGGACAAAGTGTGCAGTGTTGGTACAAATAAACACTTCTATATTCTTTCTCAAATCTGGGATTTTTTCCAGTGGTTCTAGAGCCTCCATTGACTGTGGAAGAAAAAAACAACTGTTCCACTTGCCAAAGTAACTGAAGATTCAAAACCTGCTTTTGTCCTAATACAGAACAACCGAAAATGAAAAGGCTAATAGATAATAGCTCAGGAGTTCTGGTAATGATATGGCATAAGGGAAACTTGGAGCCAGGTTCGTGTTCTAGTATTGATCTCTCCTGTTGAAACAGTTTGCCTTTGTACAAGAACCTAATTACTTAGTTGGCTAAGCAAAGATTATGTTCCTTGGAAGCTGAAAAAGTGACCTCTTAGACTATGCTCCTAAACATGCAAAAGGAGAAACATCTTCAGAGAGCATCCCTGCTACTTTGCTAGAGTCTACTTTTAGGACAGCATCAGCATAAGATCTTACAAACAATATTTCCATTGACACCAATTCATATCCAGGGTTTTCAACGGGCAATAGTTTTGACAGAAAAGCTTTTTTCAATCTACTTTCTGCAAAAGCTCAGGCTTTCCTGCCTTTGCCCCAGGGACATTCTGCAAGATCCTTGTGAGTCCCGGCTGCAGCTTTTCCCATCATCTACCCACTTCTGACCCAGGCATAGGTAAATACATGTTTATTTAGAAATACGATTTATTTATGTTGCCAGTTGTTTACCTCATAGTGAAATGAACACCCTAAGATAAACATCCACACTCTGTGAAAGTCCTGTTGGATCAGGCTTTTAGAAATTGTCTGATAGACCTGGCTAACCACTTTCTCAGCCGGGTATGCTGAAAAACATCTGCCGCTAATTTAAGGGACACGCTACTGAAGTCAAAGCTTTGAAGTCTATTCTCCATACTGTACACATACATATATACTGTCTAACACCTTCAGAAGTTAGTGGGAGTTATGCACACACACACTGACAGAAAAAACAAGCTCTTGAGGCTACACAAAGCTCAGTTTATGTACAGTCTTATGGAGGCTTGGCATACGAGGAAGTGAGGAGCAGTTAGCAGCTAATGCCTTTCCTGTGAACTGGTCGGATGAATAGAGATTGATGTGGATGAAAGGAATAAAAAAAAATATTTTATTACCTCATAGGAAGGCTACAGACCCTTGCATTTCATGTACTTTATTTATGTAGCTACTTCCATCAGCACAAATGGGAGCTGTGTATCTGCTCTGAGGGCAGTATTGATCCCAAGGCTGTATGGGACAATTATATGTCAGAGGGTATTCTT
Organism: Pluvialis apricaria; assembly: GCA_017639485.1. Classification (NCBI taxonomy): domain Eukaryota; kingdom Metazoa; phylum Chordata; class Aves; order Charadriiformes; family Charadriidae; genus Pluvialis; species Pluvialis apricaria. Next base: position 51,991,032 of record CM030008.1, read on the forward strand.
ATCTACATAATCCTGTGGCCTGAGGAAGCAGAAAAGTAACACCTACATTAGTTAAATATGGCAAACACATTCAAAAAGCACATTGCAACCTTCCAGGAAAGAAGAAAGCTGAAGGGAGCCTTGCTGTAAAATTTGGCAACAGATGCGGTAACAGAGAATTATGAGATCCTGAAAGAGAGTTCTGGCTGACGGGTGAATAGAAAGAAAAGCAGAGATTTTAAAGATGTTCACGGATCAACATTGTATGGGAAACTTTTGACTCTCTCTCTCATATGAGACTTTGTAAGGTTATCTCTTTGCTCTAGAGCATATTGAGTGACAGCATGGACAAGCATAAGTGAAAGCTAATACTCTGCAAAGACATACTCAAGTTCCTACATCCATTTTGCTGCTGTCCTCTCCTGTGCAAGATGTACAGGAATTTTCCAGGTTGTAGCATCTTACGGTTCCTCGTCCTGCTGCAGCCTCAGTTGCTATGACAATTCCTGCTCAGCCTTTTGCCAAACCTGTTCGTTCTGGTACATGTACAGAAGAGACACTGGCACAGCAGCTCATCAAACTGAGCCACTTCTGGGGACAGGCTTCAGGTTTTTGTCTGCAGCCTTTGTACCAGGAGCTGGCAAAGCATGGGCTTGTTTGGAACAACAGCATGTGCTCAGTGCTGGCATTCAGGCCATTTTCTTGCTGGAAGAGAGGAGGCAGATCTGGGCCACGAAGCGTGACAGAGGGTATGTTGGCAGCAGCTTGTCATGTAGAGGAACAGTGATGCCCTTTGTTAAGGCAACCACAGGGGTTACCTGGAGTGGTGACACCGGTAGATGAGGACTGGGCTCCTCCAGTGCTCTGCATTTGGAGCACTGCTTTTCCCCTCCTCTGTCCTCCCATAAACCAGCATATTTTCTTAATGCTTGCTAAAATATGAGCCCAATACATGCTTCCCAGTAGAAGAGCCTGATGTGCTTAATACTTGCTTAATACTTAATACTTAATACCTTGTGCTTAATGCCCCAATCCAGCAGATCCCATGCTCTGCATGCTTGTGTGTGGGATCACATCTCAAACCTGGAAACCTGGGCTCTGGTTCTGGACATTGTGACCCTTCCTGAGTTTGTCACGTATTGACAGTGAGGTCAAACACTTAATAGGGCTCCATACATTGATAGCTGACCTCCAGTAAGCAAGGATGGACTGGGTTACACAGCAAGACAGCACAGCACAGATATAAGACGATGTTGAAGTACCCAGAAGAGCCTCATGTCAGCAGTAATTTGGTGCAGACTGTCTCCTGGAGTGAAAATCACCGCTGCAGTCAATAAAGAACTCAATATACATGGGTAGAAATCAGGATAGGGTCAACATCTGACAACTGAATGGGAATAAGTGGCACAGCAAAGATACGTGTTGAACATAGACATGTTAGGCCTAGTGACGACTGGTTACAGACCTCTTAGAGGCTCAGTAACTATTTTTTACAAGGGACTGAAGACACTTCTTGTTAATTGAGCTAGCACATTCAGTCGTGATTGGCTTTTAGGAATTATGGCCCCTCTGAAGAGTAACTTTAACTACAAACTATGTGTGGAAAGGAGTTTGTGACAGGTGATTTCGGACAAAGAGTTGATACAAGTCACTTTAAGAACACAGCACCCCTCCTCCCCAATCCGGATTCCTCCAGAAGCATCTTCTTGATTTAAACTACAAGCATACCATCAGTTTGTAAAGATTTTTTTGAGACGTCTTGATAAAATACTGTCTACAGAAAGGACAGCCTAAGATCAATGCAAAAAAACCATCAACACAAAAAAGATGCAGACTTCAGCTTCCACACCACCTGGCAGAACTGGGAATCTACTGAAATCTGATTATCTACAATTTCTACTTTAACTGAGTACCATGCCCTGAAAGCTGACATGGAACATCCTCTTTGACATAAAACATCCCCTGTTACAACCACCCAATTCAGCAGAGTTTTTCCAGAGAGACCACTGGAATTTATAGGATGTCATCTCATCATTAAGAAATTGGAAAATGCAACCCTGAACGCTCAGCCCCGTGAAAGATGAGTGTGGATGTTTGTTTTTCTTCTTGATTGCAGAGACACTAAAGTATATGGAATTTTTCTTTTTGGACAAAAATACTGAGTACAAACAGAGTACAAAGAACCAAAACTCAATCATAGCCCATATAAGTGCTGCTTGTAAGCTACTAATGTTAGGATGCCAATACTTCTTTCATAAGCAAGAAGAATTTATTGGTTTAAATGACATCACCAAGTAGCTGGAAATTCACTGTCAGCTATATGTAGAGCTCTGGAAAAGAAAGCTATAGCAATGAAAAAATGAAAAACTTCATGTCCACAGCAAAGCCTGACAAACACAAAGAAATGGTTCAAAAATTACATAAAGCAAATTGCAGTTTGATTGCTTTTGTAAAGTACATTTAATATATTTGCTGTAAAGGCCGCACTAATTTCTTTTTTTCTTACTGCTAAAAAAGGCAAACTGGAATATGTACGTAAGCCATCAAGCTTTGATAGGTATCTGGAGCCAGCAGTCATGTTTAACAAAGTTTGATTTGCATTTATGCTGTATGCTACTACAAGTTGCTGCCTGTTTAGTTTTTCTATGGTGGCAGCAAATCAAAGCCTTGTGGAATAGAGATCTTACTTGTTGCCTGTAAATATCAGTGGGTCACCGAAAGAAAGAACCAGTAAAACTTGGGAGCTATTAACAAAGAGATCTTTCCTTTGTTGCATTTTTAAAAAATACAAGAAAGAGAATCGAGAGGATTATATACATACAAAACTGAATTGTCTGCTCTCCTACAAAAAAAAAAAAAAAGACTGGTAGGAAAAATTCCAGCTTTCTGCTTTTCTTGCTTTATCTCTTTTATACTTTGAGGCATTTTGTTATGAGATTTGATAGAGAATAAATACACACTCTGTGGGCCAGATCTGACTTACATGTGGTACTCCATTTTCAGAATAGGCAGAATGTAATATATTTTTAGGTAATTTTTGGCACTCAGGGCTAAGAGAGAAATTTTCTGATCTCAGCAGATCCTTAGCTGGTACAGTTGTCTTCCTGACTCTAATGGCTACATAAAACATTTGTTTACAAAAAGCTGAGAAGACACATTTCTCTGTACTGTGAAAAATGCAGCTATACTCACAGCATTCATAAAATATTACAACTACATCTTTCCCTGTCAAACATAACTCTTAGCACCAATTCCCTGTAAAACATAACTCTTTAAAACATAACTCTTAGTACCAAGGATTGCTGTGATTCTTCTGTGTGCCCAGAACAAAATCCATTTCAGAAGAAGAACAACAACCAAAAAAAAAGGTATCTTTCTCTTCAGAATTTTTATTTGTAAAAGCCTGATCCAGCACACCCAGAGCTCTTGCTCGCATCTGACCACCATCCTGGCTGTTGAGGCATGCTGAGGTGTATGCTTAAGCAACTCAACTGAACTCATTTGCGTGCCAAACCTTAACTGAGTGAAGTTTAATTATAAATCAAGGCCTAAGAAGGGAATCTCGTGATGGTTTGTACTAGAAGTTCCATGGTGGTTTGAGATGCCCTTTGCATAACTCTAAGAACTGAAAATAGAGTTGTGAAGAGTTACTATCATCAGCTTAGTTTTGGAAGAAGGCTGATGTGACTTTTCCCTCTGTCCATCCTCAACCTTCCAGTCTGTCTGCACCTTTGGCTGATTTCAGCCAAGTCTGGCAAAGAGGGAAAGCTGCCGAGTGTCTGCTCATTTTGGTAAGATGAATTTAAAAGAGGAAAGAGCCAAAGCCAGGCGTCTTTTCCATTGGGATGGGCATAGGTAGGACTCTGCTCTTACCCGTTCCCACAGGTAGTGCTGGCCAGCTGATCGGCATTGCATATGAGTGGACAAACCAGCGTGTTCATACCTCTAAGAGAGCTGCAGCACGTGCGGCCCCCTGCCCAGCCAGCCATGCCTGGACCCAGCAAGGAGCTGAGAGTGCCCTGAAGGCGGGGAGATGACGGGTAGAGGGTGAGGTTAAGAAATACTGGAGAAAGAAGCAGATGAATTTCATATGGGACCACAGATTATCGGTTGGATGGATATGGCAGAAAGGAAAGCGCTTGCGGTTATTGTGTATGGGGACATCGGGCTCAGCGTAAGAAACCTGGGATTTATCACTTTCGACAGGGCAAAACAACTTGCTTTTTGTAATTGATTTCAACACACAGGTCTTAATACTATGTATTACTGTATCATAATTGAAATTGTATCAGTTAAAAACAATGTCCACTTTTCTAAAAGAAAAAAAAATACCCGGGAGGTTTCAAGTAAGAAACAATCCATTAATCACAACTTAGACGTGTAGTTATTAGCCACATGTACAAAACGGCAGAACAGATATGCTATGTCTGAGGCTGTGGTGCGGGGTTTGCTGTTGTTGCTTCTTACTGGATATTTACTTCCCCAAAATGCAAGTGGGATCCCTGGGGTGTAGGATGTTCTTTCATCAGTCAGCTGCTGTGTGCTGGCTTGTGTGTTACTGTGTGTTACACTTGCATGTTAAGGCTGTTTCCTTTCCAGACTTTGCTCTTTTCATACCAGCTACAGAGCAGTCTCTTTGCCACACAACTGCGCTCAAGCCTTTCTATTCAAGCATCGACTCTGCATGCAGAATTTTTTAGAAGAGGGGACCTCATTGTCATCCAGAAACGTTTCTGTGTGTAGGCACTATTTGGTGAGTGTATTGGCACAATTATCCCATTCTGTCATCAGGAAACTCCCTGCCTTGTACAAAATAAGTCGTTCATAAATTGCCTCTTCTTTGCAAATGATCCGAATTTTCCCACGTGTTTTAACTGTGCAGTTTCTGAGTCCTATGTAGTACTCCTTTCCAAAAAGAATTATCAGACTATGTTCACCTTCGCCTTTACTGCCCTTTTACCATGAGCAGTAACCAAATGCAAAAGGCAAACACAGTTCCCTCCCAGAGATCCAGCATCTACGTGTAAGCTCAGGCACAGCAGGTGGAGACAGACAGGGGAGCACAAGGGCACAATGGAACAATAGTGGCCAGAGCAATGATTTCAGCGCCCCACAGCTGTCCCACCCACCGCAAGGTTTTTCTCGAGGGGGGGATGATGACAAAAGAGAGATTTGAAGGAAGACAATGGGAGAGTTTTGCAGATGTTTACAGGGAGCTGCTCCTATATGTGAGGGGCAGCATGGAAGAAAGCACAAAGGTGCTTGTGTGACAACATTAGCTACTGGGTGACGGAGCTGGCATTGCTCATAGCAGCACGGAGCCTGGAGTTGATACCACGAGTGTTACTTGAGAGGATGGTCAGTCAAATGCTGTGATTTTTGAATGACTGGGTGCACAGCAAATATGCATCACCTCTGCCACGTTTCGCTTCAACTGTATTTTCATTCCCACTGCTGCCACTGACTGTCTATCAAAGTGCCCCCCTGTGTTGTGAATTTATTGTTTCTCAGCAAATGCCATCTGCTTGCCCCTGCTTTTCTTGGAAATGAGATGCAAAACTTTACTGCGGGCATCAACAATCTGTTTCAGGGGTTCCCAAACTTCTTTACACAATCCTGCCTATGAGTAACAATTTACTTTTTGCCTTCAGAATCCATCTTTGCTTGTGGGCTCTGACATTTGAATATCAAAAAGTTTGAGCATCAACTTAAATTGGAAATAATTTAGTTTTCAGAATCATCCATGATATATCAGAGTCCCTAGTAGGCTAATCTACACTTGTTAACAAAGAAACCCCCAACAATAAAACCCAAACAAACAAACAAAAAAACAAAACACCCAAAAATAAAGTGGGGACAATGAAGTTATTCGTATACAAATGTTGTATACTGATAGATATCTAACAGTGTGGTGTTTTGCAGTTGGAAGCCAGTGTTCTGAGCTACATTCACTTATGGTGCTATGTATGGGAGATGCTTCAGGCATCTCAGTTATATTGCTGCCAGATACATTCTTTTCCATAAAGTATATTCTGTGAACACCAAAATGGGTTCTTCCGGATCAGTAGCGCTGTTTGAACTTGCTAAACTGCAGCAAAGACAAAAGATAATGCAATTAATTTCCTGCAACCAATGTCTTTGCAGCAGTTGGCTCACTTAGCGGGCGATTACTATAAAGATTTATTCCTTAACATTCCCTCTTTGCCTCTCAGCAGTAGAAAAATTGAAGGCAAAACTATTAATGTTGCAAGACAGCGATGACTGTGCATTATTTCAATAGTATATCAGTGCTGACCTTCATCCTTTACACAAAAAGCATCATATTGGTCATTCACAAAGGGATCGGTTTCAATTTTAACATCAATGGGTTTCACGCTCTGCTGTTTGCTGCCCGTCTTTCTGCATATAATTGTCCTAAAATAAAGAAGAAGAAGAAAAAAATAATCAGAAATCTTCTGGAGTTGTACATGCAGGTGAAATTTGGAGATCTTTTATCACAGTAGTCAGGCTTCAGCCTCAGCTTAACTGTTTAAGAGTTGGCACACAAGGCATTAGTGTGGGAAGATCTATGAAAAAAGCCCAGGGGGAATTAGGCGTAATTAAAAAAATGTTTGCTGTTGATCAGTTCAAGGCATAGGAAGCAATAAATAATGTTTATGTTATTAAAGTCTGTAATACTTCTAAACATCAGACCAAGTCCCACTGTATTTAAGGCCACATTCTGCTCTCACATTCCACCAATACAGATTCCCACCAATGGCACCTGGATAGAAATGAATAGAACACTCAAGATTTGGTCTTAAAGATTACAAACGATTAGCATTTTACATTAAAAGATCACTAAGATTGCATATTTAACTGCTCAAAGTCTAACACAGGCAAGCTCAGAAAATTAATCTTGATTTCCTGGAAGAAGAACTGCTACCTTTTTTTTAACAGTAATTCCACACCTTTGTGTAAACTCCATTTCTTCTGGTTTGGTACTCAGCAGTACCTAATCCATCCTGTTACCTTTCATGGGCTTGAACAAAGGTAATAAATCTGTATTTGGTTTTACAACTCTGTCAATGCTGAACACGAAGGAAGAGATTACTAATTATCTCTTCTCTCAGCTGTACTGGCTGCTTAAAACTAACAAACAGGAGACAGCTTGTTGTAGAAAACACTGGTTTTACTGTTACACTGAAGGTTATAAAGGCTGGGAAAGCACATTTAGCCCAAACTTTTGCAGCTGGATATTAATGGTGTGGGTTTTATTTTTTTGTGGACAGCAGGTTTGTAGAAGTGTTGTATGGTCAGCTATTCTAGTGAACGCAAGACAAAAATGCTTTCCACAGAGGAATCCTTCCAGTGGAAGAAATTTATCATTTTGTATTGTGCAATGGTTGAACTCATTTTGCTGTCATTCCTGCACTCAATTTGGGGCATAAAATAAATGTTGACTAACTGCCCATTCACTGAACGTGGAAAAGATCCAGTGGAAACCCAGTATTTGATCATGCACTCAAGTAAGATATAACAATTGATTTACACAAGTGGGCCGAATTATGATTGTACAGACAATCTTCATTCTGGCATGTGTTAGCTTTTGAGCAGTTAAATATGCAACTTTAATGTTCTTTTAAGGTAAACAAACAAAAGCAACATGAAACAAGCCATATGGCGGTGATCACGCATACATACCAGAATGGCTCCTACCACACTTCTGCTCTGGAAAACGACATGATGTCATCCCCTACTGAAATCCCCTTTATGGTTTCAAATCAAACACATTTCTTTTGAAGGAAAACACCCCTTGATTTTTTTGGGGGGTCACCTGGAGGACAATATTGTCCACGCAAGTTTAAAATCAAGTTCTCTCAGAATTCAATGCATTTAAAGTCCGAGTCCTCTAAGCCAGTAATTGGGCACCTGGACAAAAGCGACTTGATCTGCCAAAGTGAGTGCAGATGACTGGGAAGATCAGGCAATCGATTAGAAAATTTTTGTATGTATTCACATATTGTTCCCCTAGGTCTTACAAGGCCTAAGTGAACGAAACAGTTATGCCTCCCTTCAAAAAGTGACTTACCAACCAACCTTTCCAATAATTACTCACACACTTATGTACCCAGATCACTTATGCCTGGCAACACTGAGTAGACAGATACAGACGTGTCTTAAAAAATACGTGCCTTTTGCCTGCAACTGTGTACTTAAGACTTAAGACTCTTAGAAAAACCCCAGTTTTGAAGATCGTTGCCGCCATAAAACTCTGGTCTCTGAAAATCAGGCCACATTCCTTTCCATGCTCAATCAAGGCAGAAAATTCCTGGTAGCTGGAAGCCGCTTTTGAAAACCTTATCTTGAATTTTCTGATTTCTAATTCCAATTTCTAGCCAACATATTTTGCTTCTGCCCAAAGCACTGTAATTTCTTTATCATTTCTTCAGGAGGCTAAAAAGTTATCTGTGGGTGACACATCCTTGGTATATTCACCTCATCTCCGAAAAAGGATACCTGGCTCACATATAAGATTGTGTACTTGAAGAGCAAGTTTTTTCTAACTTTTTTTCCCAGGTATTTTACAATCAATTATAAGTTTGTAGTTGATAGAATATCTTGACTGATTAATTAATTTTAAGAGCATTTCTTAGCTGCTATCCAATGAGTCCAAACTTACAAAGGTGTCTCTTGCATATAGTTTTAACATTATACATAAAGTAAGGCTTTAAATGACATTAAGATTATTTAAATTTATTTCTCACTAAACTTTTTTTCCTACTTGAAGTTTAAAAATTTCTCTTCCTGTCTATTTCCTTGTTTCCTACAACAGACCAGATCTGGGTTAATCTTTTACTTATGACTTTAATTTGGATTTTTGTTATATTAAAATTGATCTGATTAAAACTGCAAATGTTCTAATGTAATTTTTCTAATGTAATCCTTCTGAGATGAAAGAATTCATCTTGTAAGCATACAAAAAAATAGAAGAAAAAAAATAAGAAAAATCTACTTAATTTCTCCCATTCCTCCTCCTCTGTCAGTAGTTTTCTACCATGAGCTCAATCCTGCAAGCTTTAACTGCTTTCAGTAAGCTGTCATTACCGTTGCTGAAAGGAGCTTCAAGAGTGCTCAGTGTTTCTCAGCAGTGTGTTTAACGATCAGACCTGCAACAACTTTAGCATAGAAATAGCCTCTTTGCAGGACTCCAGGTATGACTAAAAATATGCAGTAATAGTCTCTGTTCTCCGAGTTCTTGAGGGTGGGTATATGTTTCCCTAAATCCTAAAATGCTAGGTTTTCATCTATAATTATAGATTAAGTACAGAGGTATGCTTTTGTCTCAGTTCTAAAAGGTAGGGTTTGATGCTTTTAACTTTGTTGCATTTTTCATTTGAGGACTGAAAAATGGCTATAAACTCAGAATTCAACATACTTTAAAATTTCTTCAGCAGCAGCATTGCCATGCTGAAATAAGAAACAAAAAATCGTGCACTTTTCCCACCCTTTCCAGCACCCTGCTGAGAGGTTGTGGAAACGTGACGCTTAGTTTGTTTCTTTACTATTTTGAATTGTTGCACTGGGGCATGCATCATGGTTGAAAGAATGCCACAAACTTTATACTTTTTTTAGGGATACAGCCACCTACTCGGCCATTTAAAATAATGTAGTCATGCAGGGAAGTTTAATTCTATTTATTGCTACTTTCATGTAATAATTGAACTTAAACTTAAATAGACTTGCTCATTACTCATCTCAGCATACATTGTAATCTGATGCTTAGAGCAATATAATGCATGATTCTGTACCTTGTATTTAAGAAATAGATGCAATTTTGTTTTTCCTTCTATGGACATCTCTTACGAAAGTAAGAGGCATGCTCAGAAGAAACGTACTGAGTTCGGATTGCAGATCATTCATAATAATCCTCTACATTTAATGCACATCTGCTTGAAACATCCATGCATCCCTGAGAATTACTCTTACACAGCCATGAACTCACAATCACAGCACAAAAATCAATCACACATGCTATCGCTATAGACCATATAAGTACCATATACTATCAGTAAGATAAAAACACTGTTGAGAAAGAAGGGATTTTAGTGGTGTTGACAACAGCCCCTACTGGGAGGGTGTCTGATGGCGTCTCCTTTGGTTCCTTGACAAGCCAAGCCAAAAACTACTGAGAATCTTCTCAGTCTACTGCTACCCATCCTAGGAGGACAACCTGCTTCATGATGCCTCGCCTCTTTTCAAGTGAAAAAAACAAGAGACCACAGAGACTCTGCGCTATGTTGAACCTCAGCGTAATTCCTGCCGTACAATGTGATTCATCCAACTAAGAACAATTAACAGTCCTTCCTCTGTACCTACACCGAAAGAAAGATCAGAGGTTGGCCAAGCTGATCACTGTTTTCCCGTGCCCTGACTCAGATACTGCATTTATCACATGCACACACAAGGAGAATATTTAATATATAGCACAATATGATATGAACCAGACTCCCTAGAAGCCTTCCACTTACTCTCGCGCTGGTTAAATTTTTTCTAATCTATTATGTAACCAATGAGTAATTGGTATATTTTGCACGTCTCCTAATTCCTCTGTTCAAAGAAGGAAATAGCAGAAAAGCTGGCACGAATAGTATTTATTTCAGAATATGCCATAGTATACCATTATGTAATATATATTATTGAATATATCATAATGATATACTCAATCCATAGTAATGATACCTAATTTTATATACTGTATATATGCATGCATAAGAGATAGAGGCTGAGAGAGTTGGGGCTGTTCAGCCTGGAGAAGAGAAGGCTCCGGGGAGATCTTATTGCGGCCTTCCAGTACCTACAGGGGGCCTACAGCAGAGCTGGGGAAGGACTTTTTACTAGGGTATGTAGTGATAGGACGAGGGGGAACGGCTTTAAGCTGGAAGAGGGCAGGTTTAGATTAAACATTAGGAAGAAGTTTTTCACTTTAAGGGTGGTGAGGCACTGGAACAGGTTGCCCAGAGAAGTTGTTGAAGCCCCGTCCCTGGAGGTGTTCAAGGCCAGGCTGGACGTGGCCTTGGGCAACCTGGTCTAGTGAGAGGTGTCCCTGCCTATGGTAGGGGGGTTGGAACTCGATGATCTTCAAGGTCCCTTCCAACCTAAACCATTCTACGATTCTATGATAAACACATAATATTTTTATATACGTTATAAATTTTGTTTATAGCAGTATCCACTGGATCCACTTCTACTTTCTAAGATAATTACATAGCAATTTTGTAATACTTGAAAAATCTTCAGCAAACCCAAGTTAAAACATATGGAGTTAACAGCTGAGTTTATATGACATAGCCTGATCCATCAGCACAGAAACCAGTAGGTGGGACTGGGACGTTTTGTAGTCACTACTTTATCTGCCAATTGATTGTAAGTTTTGTAGTCTTAGTCAGTAAATTCACTGAACTGCGTCAGAATGGTCTTATGACATTTATTCATAGTAGTATGAACTTGCATATGAATATATTCAACTCAGAACATCAACAATGTGTTAGCTGAGGCACTGTGAAAGTCTGCTTCATAACATAATATAACTCTAACAAACCTTCCCCTAATTAGAAAGTTAAAAACTTCATCACTTTTCTTAGTCAAGATAAATCTTCAACATCCTGTGCTAATTTTTTTCATGGGTCAGCTTTACCACTTGTGTTTCAGTAACTAGGTGAGAGAAAAAAAATCAGTAGTCTGGAAGCCAAACTAGAGGATTTTTATTCTTAGTCTTTCCCTTCTGTAGTCTGGGAAACTGCAAATTATAAAGCTGGCTCTGATGAGAAATAAAATATAAATGACATGTTCACGATTACCAAAGGGAAGAAAATTTCCCTGAAAAGTCATGAAGGGGAGCACAGGTGGGCTTTGGAAAGTCCATTGACTGGGAACTATAGAGGCTAATTTTGGCTGGATGTGACCCAAAGAAAGCAGCTGCTAAGTGTGACATGAAGACATTCCAACAGCAATACTGCCACTGGAAATGTCAAAAGGAGGTCTTACCAAGGCAGAACCAATATCCTTTAGATTCTTAAAAATATACACCAAAATGCAGCCTTTTGTGCTTAAAATTGTACATATGACTACTGAAATAGTAAGGCCTCTGTTCATTAAATAAATATGGCCCATTCATGCAGATTTTCATACTGTAGCCTAGTATGAAAGATTTTATATAGCCATTTTACTATAATATCGCTATGTACATATAATTTGAGCATTCTTAGTGCACGTAGAGGAGAACCGTGTTGCTTCCTGGCCTGGACCAGCTGGGTGCTCAAAGACAAGTCAAGTGTCACTAGAAAGTTGGTTTTACCCAATTTCATTTTACGGGCTCCAGTTTAATCCATGGCTTTCATAGCAGATGTTATTGAGTAGTTACCAAAGAGTTTAAAAAAATACAAAAATATTTGCCAAATGCTATTAATTTACAAAGAAGCTCCATTCTCAGACAAAAGGCTTTCAGATAGGACAAAACATTACAGAGGTTCTAAAAAAAAGGGCAAAATATGTGAGGCTCTTTTGAATATTAGAAAATCAACCTCATTAGTACTAACTGGCAGGTTAAAATCCTGGTATTAGTCACTCTTGTGCATTTGCTAAGAGTAAGCCTATCCCTTTTCTGTCTTCATTTTGCTAGGCTAAACAAACTGATCGCCTTTAATCACTTCTGATAAGAGAGGTGCTTTCTTAGACCGATCCTAGTCCGAGTTTATCCCTTCCGAGCCTGGACGCCAAGAATTGCATTGCACTGGTTTAGGTGGTGTCTCACCTCCTTCAAGCCCTTCAGTACCGCCCTCTCTCTCCTGGAAGAGCTGCTGGATGTCTTTTAGGAGGACGGCATTTCCTTTTTTCACAATTTTTATGTGACATTTTATTTTATGACAGGCTCACTGCCATCCTGCGTTCTGTGACTACACCCAGCTCTTTCTCCTGGTCTGCCTTCTCCAGCTGAACCGCTAGCTTAAGGCAGAAATTCCTATTAGTCTTCATGTAATACTGTTACGTTGCACCCCATTTCTGTTACTCCATCTCTGAAGCCAGGCTTACCTTCCTGTTCAATACTGTGATTCTCCTTGGTCTTAACAATGAGTCCTAACCTTCTGGCATTAACTAATTTCACCAGCATACCCCTACCTTTTGTGCCAAAGTTTGCGGAAGTTTTTGCTAAAGTTTTAAAGTTGTTAAAAAAGCCTCCCAGTAAAAATACAATTTAAAAGTGTGAGTCCCAGCTAAGGAAATGGCTACTCTGAGGGCTGTCATGCTACAGTTTAGTAGATGGTGGTTTGAGTGCTTCTCCTAGAAAATACATCAGAAATGTATTTTCTTTTGTATGATGCTTTTCCTGAAAAAGTACATTTTCTAAAAAATTCTTCAATTATTGGGCTGTCTGTTTTACCAGAACCGTGGCTGTCGTACTTAGCCCATGATGTCTTCCCAGGCTGTGCCAAGAAAAGATTCGCATCTCCTCCAAAGCTGATGCAAAGTGGCTCATGTCCTCCTTGCTCAGTGATACCATTCCTTGGAGCAAACTGGCTGTGTTCATACACAAAATTCGAGTCTCTTGACTGAGCTTCATGTAGAAATCCCTATTCCTGAAACACAATTACTTTGTTTCTTCTCTGTATGAGTTTTTCTGAGATGATTGACAAGAAACAATAAGAAGACAAAGTCGTCTTCTAGCAAAGCATGACACCAGCTGTGGGCTGTGGGACTAGAGTTTGTGACATGAAGGCATTTCAGAGTGCAAGACCTCCTCAGACAGTCTCATAAGTGATTTTAGCATTTTGAATTGGCCCGTGTCCTGTCAGCTATGTCTGGATTTTTCTCTTGAAGGGAACTAATTGACCTACCTCATACAAATGTCTGGGAGCAAACTCATATGCATTATCATCAGGCAGCAGAGCACAGCCTTGAAATAAAACAGGGAGCTTGCCAAACTGACATATCATTAGGACTGCTTCTCCGCAAATAAGCAAGTGGGCCTGTTATAGCATGTACATCTGGATAGATTTCGCGGGGCCCACAAGCCCAAGGGTTTACACACACAGATGAGAGGACTGGCAAGGGTTAGCGGCTGACCCTTATTTCATTCCTTGGATATTGCATTTTTCTTTCCCAAGAGGTGTGCTGTTATTACCCCACTGCCAGGTGCTGGGCAAGTCCCATGCAGTAGGCAGAAAAAGAAGTAGGTAGTCTTGTGAAATGTCATTTCTGAGTCCTATTATTACATTTCCCACTGGTGTCATCTGCAGTGAGGGCCCTGTTGTGTTTGAGACTGTAGAAGCATTCAATAGGAGTCAGTGCAAAACCCGAAGAGCTAACAAAAGGAAGGAAAAATAGAAATGAAGTAATTTTCCTAGCAGCAAACATCTGGTCTGTGGTCAGCCAAAAAAAAGAACCCCAGTCTTCCGACTCCCACAGCAAGGCTTATTCTAGCTGACTGTGCTTGCTCGCTCCAGAGTTATCTCCTCTGAGAGAAATCCTCCAGGGACTGGGTAGGAACCAGCCTGGGGCAATTTCATGCAAAGGAACAGGTTGACACCCTGCAGGACCTCTATCATAGAACAGAAAGTCTACGCAGAGCTTCAAAGCCCTTATAGAAGGGATATACGGCTTCATTCTTCTGGAGACAAATAAGGAATGGGACAGGGAATAGGACAGCTTCAGCTTTTCAGTCCTAGAAAAGTGATGGAAATGAGTAAATTTGCTATGAATATCTTAGTAAAAGCTGTAGAGGATGTTTATAATTTCTAAAACTGATAGCTGCTTTCTAATATTCTGGGCACAATTAGCATGGCTGATCCCAAGAAAATTGTGTCATGTTCATTTCCCAAATTTCAAAAAACCCAGAAATTAAAATAAGACCCTACAGAACACGCTGCCCAGCACTGGAGGACTTGACACAGAGTTATCCAGTATGACATTTGAATTCAAAAGCTAGCAGTGAGAGCCCTTCAAAGCACCCTGCCACCTTTTTTCATTTATATTCTGGCAGATCACTTGCTGGTTTTACTGACTCATTTGTCTGACATGCAAATAAGTCGTAAGAGTGTCATTTTAGTATAAATAGCTATTAGGGTTCATCTGACAAATGAGACCTGCCTAACAACATTTCATTTCCTGAAATGTAACAATGTGTAATGCTTTATAAGTTACACATTTCAGGACCGACTTACAAATGGTTTACTTCTGGGCTGCTGGAAGAAGTTACCCCTTATCCTCTTACCCCTATCTATTTGTCAGTGGCTCTTCTCTACAAGTTTTCAAGACCTCAGACCTGCCAGCGACAGCACTGACCTCTGAATTGGTTTGGTCAGAACAGCTGAAAGTGGAAGACAAAAAACATGTCTGTGAAGGAGGTTCTGTTTGAGGCTGCTCAAACTACAATACTACCAAGTTCATTGTCTCTTTGGCTTTGCTGACAGGGAACTATTTGCTTAAGCAATTTCCATTCTACATCAGTTGAAGTGAATCGTATTTGGCAAGACCTGCTGCTTGGGCTAGCCCAGTTTGCAGGGACTGCTGTGATTTAGAGAATGCAAAGTGAGCATCTCCACCAGCATCACCCTCTGCAGAACGATGGCTTTTAACACCCTAAGCGGTAGCTGGTTGCCCACTCTGTTCACTTCTGACTTAAAATAGACAAGAGATGAGCACCTCGACCAGCACAGGTGAGGAGGCAATAGTCACTGTGGTGGGTCAGTAAGAAGTAGGTTGGAGCGAGCTGGGCTAGACCGACCTGGTTGGACCCAACAGAGGATGTCTCGTTACAATCTCAAAATCTTTACATACTTACATATGGATCCGTGTTTACATATGGGTCATCAGAAATGTGACAACCACCCAAACTAGGTCAGTTCTTCAGACTGAATTCTCCTCTTTGCCCATATATAAGGTATAGCCCAGAGAGCAGGCAGTACAAACACGCTCATGCTGACTCAGTGATGTGTCTCAGTCATAACAGGAGAAACTCCCACAGGTTTCCAGGCCCTGATTTGGCTGTAAAAGTAATAATAAGGGCACAACAGCCAACAGTGATGGATATATTTACTAGGAGTGGGAGTGGGATTGTAATCATTCACTAAGACCATAAAATACCCATCAGAAGTGAACAAATAACTGACTTGTGCAAAACTTGGAAAATTGATCTAGAGGTGAAAATGTCCTTACATCTCTGCTAGAGCTCCTGTTCAGTTTTAAGTCCATGTGGTAGAAGAAGGACTGAAGCATGTCAGAAAATCTGCAATGCTATAATGACTTCACTCATATCGTTTGTTTGTGTTTACTTCTACTGCCAATGTCTAATCCATTTTTCCTCAGGGTAAAGATTGGGAAACTTTCCAGGCATCAAATAAATAAAACAAACTTTTTGGGAAACTTCCCAGGCATCAAATAAATAAAACAAACTGCATTCTTCCTGAAATTAGGAACTTCTTTTATCATGTTCCCTCCTATTCGTCTCCTTTCTGATGTACACGGTCCAAGAGGATATGGGAGAATATTAGACTAAAGCTCTGTGATCTGCACTGGACGCCAGTCAGCTGCTGGGAGGAATCCAGGGTTTTAGATCCAACCTATAAAGTCCTGAACAGTGTTGGATCTGGCAAACATGGGGACGGCACTTCTCTCCATGGACCTTGCCATCACATTCGAAGATGTGGAGGTTCATCAAGACGAATAACAGTGAAGAGTCATTTATCTTGGAAATAATTCTCCCTACTTCTGTAACCTTCTGGGCATGCTGTGAAGCCCACTTTCCCCTCTCTGTGTTAAATCAGCTGAGGAGAGTGTGGATTGAGGTTTTCCTATTTACCAGCTATCCTTTATCCTTGCTATCATGTTTCCATTTATCAAGTAAATGCCCAAAGTATTAAATAGATACCTGTAGATATATTTTTAAAATTAACTAAGTAATTTGGAAAAATATTTTAAGTCCTATCTCAATAGCTTTTCCATGCCTTTAATCATTCTTGAGTCCTTTTTTGAACCTGTTTTAGAACCCGTCTTAAGATGTGGTAACAGTAATATGTATAGCATTCCAAAGGAGGCCGTTACGCTGGCCTGTATGTGTGTGTACATATATGTATATATTTTTCATATTCTCCATCCCCTTCCATAAGCACTCCAGCAACTTCTTTGTTTGTTTGTTTGTTTTTTACTATAGCTGCAGTTTGACAGGCTTTCTTTGTGACATCCGTAGTGATGTCCTCATATCTTTCCTGGGCAGACAGAGGTAAATCAGAACCCTGTAAGGTATTTTCAAGCAGATTGCATATTCCTCCTGCATGTATTATCATTGAACTCCATTTGTCATCATTTTGCCTGTTCATCTAAATCTCTCTGAAAATCTTCATACTCCAATTTAGCTTGTCCAACTTGAATAACTTTGTCTCATTTGCATACTTCGCACTCGACTGTTTATTTCCTTCTCCAGAGCCACATTAACTAACAGCAAAATCAGCATAGCCTTTTTAGGCATTATGCTTTTCCTGGTTTTCCCCAGAGTCAGAAATATCCAGCTCAGCGAACCAAGTAACATACATTCTGGTGCTTGCCCAGCCATGGGTAAAATATTCCCAGAGAAGAAAGTATCGAATTCCAGCTCTGAAGAACTATTCTCTCTGGTGAAGCTCTCCAGTGAAGGTCAGATGTGGTGACTGCGCAGCACTGGCATGCTGATGTGCCCCCACAGTGTCCTTCCTGACTAACAGTTTAGAGACTTCCATATTAAGGACAGGTTTACTGGAGGAATGGAGTACGGAATGTTGGAAGGGATGAAAAACTTTCCTTTCCTTCCCATCGGTATTGATGATGTGTACATTCTCACATCATCATGTTGTGATGTGTACAATACTATCACTGTATCCAATTTCGATATTGGAGATATTCAGGGATAGGTCCACAACTGGTCTATTAACAGGTGTAGCTCCAGTGCCTGCAGTAATTAACTGGGGATCTCTTGGGACTAACTGGTGGTACTGCTTAGATTAAAAAAAGGGACAGTTCCTTCTCCTACCCATCAGCACTCCTTACTTTCATAACACTGAGTCTGTATAAAAGAACTTGCACAACAACTTTGCCATGCACTTCTTAGAGAGGGATACAGTTTTCCTGGCTGTTTGGCCTGGGTGACATCTCAGCAACTGGCTTAGGAAAAAATTGTTTAGGGTTTAGATCACTGTCTTATATACTGAGAGATTTCTGGATAATTATTTAATGGCTAAAAGTGCATACAAATAAATTTTCAAACAATTTTTTCACCTGGGAAAAAAAAAAAAAGATGACTGGAACTAGTTGCATTTGTTTGAAGTTGTTTAAATATCACCTTTCATTAATAGTTGCAATCTTCTGTCCTTTGGAAACTGTATTTTATCATTAAAACCCCCCAATGCTTGCTTAAATAACTCATAACTGTCACACAATCCAATAATACACTAAAGATTAGGAACCTGGAGACAGTATCTTGATAAAACAAAACTTTATCACCATTGAGCATTGACAGTAGATTAGATATTACCTTCTAATGCACAAGAACTTTGTAAAGCACCTCAAGGGAATGAAAGTACATATTGCGCTAAGGCTGTGGCTGGTAAGCCTGATGAAGGAAAGACTCGGGAAAGAAGGGACTTCAGATCTACTCATGCTCCTTCTAGACAATTCCTGTATGGTGTCAGCTTCAGTGACATGAGACCCTTATGTCAACCCTCAGCTGCTTCATTTTGGTTTTTTTTTTAATTGAATTTTCTATGATTTGGTCTCTTTCTCAAATATGAAACCTGTCTACCTGTACCTGAGGCACGCTGTGAAGACTTTCATATTGGAGAGGACTGGGCAGTTGGGATGTAGGTGCTTGGCCCAGGGCACTGCCACATAGCTAAACCTGTGTGAGACCAGAATGAGCCTGAGTTAGCTGGAGTTTGGGAAGCCCTCATCAGCCACAGCAGAGCAGCATGGTGACAGGGCTCTGCTACTTCTGGCACACAGCTAGCACCTATGTGGTCGTAAGTCCTCAAAATCTTAAAATTTCGCTGACAGGCATTGGGACTTCTGGACTATTCACGAAGGCTGACTTTAGCCTTCTGGAACTATGATCAACAGAGGGAAGCAGTTTCCACCACAGGGCACTTCTACATTCCTGCTTTGAACTGGCCCCTATGGGGGCAATGATGCACCCTGGAGAGGCTGTGGCAGGCCACTGCATCTTGCAACGCTATCTGTAATGTGAGGCAAAGCTCAGCCTAGTGCCATGTCGAGCCACCTGAGCTACCTCAAATAATACAATTCAGCACATCGAGTGACAGTATCAGCTCCCTGGTGAGCTTTCTCAGCAAACTCTCCACCGCTTTTGCATTACCGTATCTAAGTACATCTAAGGTCATACCTATTCAAACATGCCTATTGTCAATTTAGATGTGTGTAAATGCCTGAGACAGATACACGGTTTCCATGAGAAGCTCAACGGCATAATTCAGAAGGAAAGAAGAAGAGGAAATTACTTCAGATCCGTGAAATGTGCGATCGGAGACTGATAAATATTCGTGTCCCTGCAATATGAGCTGTACAAAATTCTGTCTGTGGAGGGAGTGGTATATTTAGCTGTATGTCACGGTGCTTGAATTCTGGCCCGTGTTTTCCAGTTAACAGTCCTAGTCAAGGAGGAAAACTCTCATGATAGCTGTCATTCATACTTCTCAAGAAGGGTTATGCTGTTGTCCTTACCCAGTGGAGCCACCAGCAAGCCATCCCATGGTGCAGCCAGCGAAAGAACAGTCCAGAACAGCCCTTTTCAGTTCTTCTGCAGTTGCTAAGCGAGCACTCAGGTCAACACAAGCTTTCTCAGCTTCAGCTAAATCCAGACCCTGAGAGTTGTTCTTGGACTCAAGTGCAAACACTTTCCCTGCAGCACCAAGAAAGGACATGTCACTCGTTATGGTATTGTACTCAATACATATTCAACAAAACTATTGCAAATTATCACCAAAGAAATTCTCCTTGCTTTTACTAAGTTCATTTTAATGAGAAACCTGCTTTTTGGAATGAGTAATTTCATCATGGCTGCAAATACCTTCATCTTAGCTTTTCTTTTCATTTTGTTCGTCAATAGAAAAGCAAGTATGGCTAAGCCCCTATTCATTCCCAGCCCTTATGAGAAGCTTGTCTTGCCTCGATCAGTCTGGGCTTAAAATCTGGAGAGAGGAAGCACAACACTCTCTCATATGCTCATATGTAGTCAGAGTCAGAACATCTCCTGTAGGCTATAATGTTGGAATTCATTACTAAGCATATTACAGTTACATTTATAAGAACTACATCTAACAAGTAAGCACAAATCTAAACGCCGGTATTGCAACTCACTCTTCCACATCAGAAATTGATTTATACTTATTGTGTAAAATCAAAATAATGTAATTCTATGGCAACTTGAGCTAAACGCTGATGCAAAGCCACTTTGTCTTCATGTCTTTCTCAAAAGACAGAAGGAATTTTTTTCTTAATGGGAGGCTTTTTTGAATGAGCATGAGAACATACTTAGCATAACAATTTATTGTGTTATTTTTATTCTCAGTTTAGTTTATTTTACTTTAATTTATCTAACACTGTGAAAGCTGTAAGGGTGGAAGTTAAAGGTTTTGGCAACTGGGAACAGGGCATTTGGGGTTTTGGCAATAAAGCTTGAGAAGTTACTGGGTTATGGAATAAACACATTAGCTGCATGTCTCCAGTAAAAGAAATAAACAATGAGACAGTTTACAGTGCTGACATGTAAACTGCCATCTTTCTGAAGATAACATCCCTCAGAATACCTTCTAAATTCCAAAGGTACAGATTTAGGTTGCTTGCAGGTGCGGGAAGACAGCTTTCAAGTACTGTTCATTCACTAAATGCCTGGAAACACGTATTATGTGTTATTTCAAAAAAAGATTAGTGGTAATGGTTATATCAGTGCATAGCTTCCAGCACACACCAAGTGTTCACTATGTAGGAACTTCACACTTATAGGATATATTGACCAATGTCAGGATTCCTTCAGACTGATTCAGACTAATTCTCTACCAAGTGCCACCCCCACCACATATTATTTCAACACGTTGATAGATCTGAATCTAATCCTAAATATAGGGAACTGATACAGGGTAGGTCTGTCCCTGATAGCTTTCTCTTCTTATCTGTGCACAGTTTAAACCCACTGCAAGAATCACAGTCCTTACAGCAAAAAATTGCAAAGTTTTTTTTCAAGAAAAGATGTCATTTGTCTTTACATTAGTTAACAAGCACAGATGGGTCCTGACGAAGATTCCTACTTTGGTGGGAATTCTCCATGCTCACAGTAAGAAGTCTTCCTGACTGG
Organism: Pluvialis apricaria; assembly: GCA_017639485.1. Classification (NCBI taxonomy): domain Eukaryota; kingdom Metazoa; phylum Chordata; class Aves; order Charadriiformes; family Charadriidae; genus Pluvialis; species Pluvialis apricaria. The sequence goes on from CM030008.1 coordinate 52,012,384, forward strand.
GGCAGATATCAAATTAAATAAGCGGGGCAAGCAGTGATGAGAAGGAACAAGAATTCAGAGTACCCAGAGAGATTTTCTCATGCAGTTAACAGTAGTTGATCAAGGAATGCAACCAAGAAGTACAAATCAGTGTCCTAACCACTACACTACATTGTCTTTTGCTTCTCAACTATAATCAATACCATGAATTGTAATTAGAGCAGTGAAAAAAGCAAGCCTCTACAGTCCTGAGTACCAAAACCTCAGGATTCTTTGCAAAATGTCCCAAATAATGCATGACTCTAACATAGGCCGTTGTTTCCAAAGCCATGAATCGATAAAGCAAAGGATGCATGGGGTAGGGAGAGAGATGATAAAAGCAGAAGGATGATGGTTTTAAACAATGATTCCTAAGTTGCAGAACAACTTTAATTAGTTAAGGTAAGCAGGGATTAAACATAATGCTTTGCTGAGGCTTTGTCCCAACTTAAAACTTGTCCATGTTCTACATTTCACAATTTGGCTGTCAGGATTGAGGTGCATCATCAAAGACTTATAGGGCAAGTTTGTGTAGCATCTGACTTAAATCATAAATGTTAGCTTGACATGGCAGTAAGCCCTATTTTCCAGTCATTTGTATTTTAGTTAGAAGACTTAAAGGAAGGAAAACCATTAAGGATTGAGTTCCATCTACTTATAATTAGAAGAAATTAAGTTCATCATTTAGGCTTTTTACCAGTAATTGGCAATTACATTTTTAGAGGAGTTTAGCTAGCCAAGACTGAGGCTGAGACAGCTTTCCTTAACTACTGTTACATGTCTGCTAGTATTTAAGATAAATTAACTTTTTACTAGAAACTACAAAGATGCCAGTTGAAAACAGAGTCTTGTCCTTCGAAAAAGCATCTGGGATGTCCAAATTGTATAGACAAATAGGTTTTAGGGTAAGCCAGGAAGGACATACTGGTTGAGAAAATTACAGTGAACTGCTTTATAGGAAATTTTGGTTAGCCAGAAGTGGATAAAGGCTGACCCGCTTACCTGACCAACCTGGGAATCTTCCCCAAAGCTTTAGAAGCTCTGTGGCTATCTGCCCAGTTTTTAAGATGTGCCTTCTGTTTTGCTTAATTTCTTACTTAGAAAATATAATAGCAAGTAAGGTTCATTTATCTGACACTTGACCAACGGAACAAGCAGATCCCCAGTACCCTGAGCTGTGTCACATTACTGAGGGGCATTTACAGGAAAAAAATACAGGAGACATGCTAGCATGATAATAGGAAAAATATAAAAGCACATCAAAACAGGAAATCCTCTTATAATAAATAAGATTACAACACCAAAATTGAATTCTGCACCTTATGGTGTATGGCTAACATATTCAATTATTGAATTTTTCTCACTTTTAATCACAAAAGTCATATAATTTTCAAGCTTGGGGTCAAAGGGTCCTGGTTAAGTATTTGTAAATATTTTATTACTGCTAGTTGTAATATAAAGTTTAAAAAGAAAATGGTTTGTCTCACATACTGGGTGATATCACAGTCAATTTTGGTACTGGGATTATGAAAAATTCAAATGGTATCCCCTCTCTTTAGCACATAATGACAGTGTGGAGTAGTTGAAATCCATTTTCTCTCCAAGATAGTATCAAGACATGTATTGTCATTCTGTTTTAAATGTGCAGTTTTATATATGAGACTGTGCTCTGTTTCCATAGAGCACAGGACGGAAGGATCATGTCTTTGTGTTTAGTTGTGTGAAGAACGTAGTATGCCTTTGGCTGTGGTACCTTTGAACAGCCACCATGTTTGAGCTCCTTCTCAACTCTTTCCCTTCATTTCTGCCCTGTAACATTTGCTTCCCATAATGCTATGATGACACAGGTGGCGTGGAAATTTGTTCCCAAAACTCTACATACTTTTCTGAAGCCTTTTCAAACAAAGCCAGTCCCTTTGGTTTCAAGATCAAGCTGCAAATCCATGCAAAGTAGCCTTTGTTAGGAGGTGTAATGCACACCTTGAATTTATTGGGTTTGTAATGAAAATGTCTTTGTCACAGTAAGTTTCTTCAGGTTCTCCTTTGAAACCAGGAAGAGGTTTTAATGTCATTGGTAAGACGTAAATGATAAGACATAACTCTTGCTAGTGTTAATTAACAGCTCGACTCATACCTCTCAAGAAAAATTTGCACCTGAAACCAGAGAGTCTTTCTTCAATAACTAGCCTATATTATATCAGTAGCCTCTACCACCATCTGATCACTGTTATTACAGAATGTTGATTATATTTTGATATATTGATAAAAGAATAGTTTTTATTGGCACTAAAACTCTGTCAACAAGCAATAGCTGAATACAGTTGTCACTTAAGAGTTTCCCAATACAGCCTGATTGAAAACATACTCATAGAAGCATAGATCTCAAAGCTTCTAGGATTCATTTTTATCACCTTATTTAATTCCTGCATAACTAGACTGTAGATTTCCCCCAGTAATTCCACCATCGAGTCCAAAAATTCATGGTTGAACTAGAGCATGTCTTTTCAAAAGGCATCCAGTCATGATTCAATGACTCCAAGTAATGGAGAATTTAAAGCACACTTTATAGTAAACTGTTCCAATGGTTCATTACTCTCACTCCACCTTATTTCCACTTTCACATTTTGCTAAACTCAGCTTCTAACAACTGCACCTTATTATGCTTTAATGACTGAACAGACATCTATGATCAGATATATGGAAGCACAAAAAAGGGACTCTTCAAAAATAAAACCAGTCCAAAACCTGTTTCTTTGTACTTTTAGGAATCTCACTGGAATTAGCAGAATTTTCTTGGTTACCAAGAAGACAGAGTTTGGCTAATTTATTCTAATACAGTCACAGATACAACACGAAGTTCTTTGGTTCAAAGCCTATTGAAATGAGTGTGAAGTTCTCCATGTCTTCAGCAGGTTTTGCATCATGCTTGAAGAAGAAACATTAAACTGCATAGCCACAGATACTTTGAAATAAAAATATCTCTCACAAATAATGTAAACTGAAATAACTTTAAAATGCATGCCCAGTGTGCTATCTCATGACATGATACTTACTAGTTCAAAGGATAAAACCAATTAGTTCCAACAACATAAAAGTGCTGAAAAATGTACAAATTTGGAGCCTGATTTATTTTTACTTAAATGTTAAAAACTTCAAATTGAGGTAAAAAAGAGCGGGGGAAGGGAAGGTCAATTCTGTACTTCAAGAGCAATTTAATTTCCATTTCCATGGCTGTGTGTAACAATGGCCGTGATTGTAATAGTAAGGGTGGAGGATTTAGTAAAACTGTACAATTACAGACAGAGATTTGGGTAATTACCAGTTCTGCTTAGTGTTCATGAATGTAGAGTTTATTTCTGTGAGAAACTAAAGTGAATGATGTCTTATTTAATTCAAATTGCTTAAAATATTACATCATCAGAAAAATAGCAAAAATGGAAGGTCACCTTTGAGTTCCTCCTCAGCTAAATTCAGTTTGAGCTTAAATTTTAATTTTACTACAGGCTTTAGGATCAAATAGTTGGAATTGTTTATGTATTTATTTCTGCAACATACAAACATATGTGCTTTTTTGCAAGTGGGAGCCTGAAATGCTTAGACATCTGCTACTCAAATGCAAGTGTCTAGAAAAAGCAGAAAAGAAAAAGCATATTTTTTTCCTTTTCTTTACAAAAAGGGTGCAAAGCAAGCCAAAGGAAAGCGTATTGTAGGTTTTATTCCTACCTTCGACATCAGACATATCTGGTTCTAGGTCAGAAGTATGTAGTTCAAATCCTGCAGGAAAAACATGGACCTGTTGGAGCAGGTCCAGAGGAGGGCCACGAAGATGATCAGAGGGCTGGAGCACCTCTTCTATGAGGACAGGCTGAGAGGGTTGGGGTTGTTCAGCCTGGAGAAGAGAAGGCTCCGGAGAGACCTTGTTGCGGCCTTCCAGTACCTAAAGGGAGCCTACAGCAGAGCTGGGGAAGGACTTTTTACTAGGGCATGTAGGGATAGGACGAGGGGGAATGGCTTCAGACTGGAAGAGGATAGATTTAGATTAAACATTAGGAAGAAGTTTTTCACTTTAAGGGTGGTAAGGCACTGGAACAGGTTGCCCAGAGAAGTTGTGGATGCCCCATCCCTGGAGGTGTTCAAGGCCAGGCTGGATGGGGCTTTGAGCAACCTGGTCTAGTGGGAGGTGTCCCTGCCCATGGCAGGGGGGTTGGAACTTGATGATCTTCAAGGTCCCTTCCAACCTAAACCATTCTATGATTCTGTGATTCTATGATCCTCACCTACTTGTGCCTAGCTTTCTGGATTCAGGATCCTTCCATTTGGAACCTCTGCAGCCACTACGGATGGTCACTACCATACGACTGGCTTGACCAATGGGTTTTCCACGTAACCCAAATTTAGTCAACAGACCAACTTTACGCTGGAACAATTAGTAAAGTTTTGCAATTAGCACTTTTTTCCCCACTCAGGAGTGTCTTTGTAAGGTAGACTGATTGCCATCCTTGTCTGCTGAGATGCTCTGTCTCAGAGCAAGGACTCTGCAGAAAACTATGCTTCATACACATGGATATTTTATCTGCCGTGAAAAGGCAAAAGAGGGAGTCAAAAAAAAGAAGCAGGGGGGACTCCTGTGCAGCACGCACAAAGCCGCATTCTTGTTCTCCTACTCCAGCATGCATGCAAAGAAATTCCCCAAAACCTGCATTTGCAATGGTGCAACTGAGACCCGTCATGATAACCTATAGTATTCTCCAGGAACCGCATTAACAGCAGCGGCATGCCATGGTAAGTCAGAGCAGGACTAAAGTCCTTGAGGAGCCTTCTGTCTGTCCGACCATGACCTCGACAGCTATGAGCCAGCACATTTCACTCATAAAAAAAAAAAAAAACAAACCTGCAAAGCAAAACAAAGCTATCTTTTATTTCAGTGTTTAGCTTGGTCTTTCTGGAGTCTATCTGCACTACAGCAATATGTGCTACTGTAAATACTAGTCAAAAGAGATCAATTAAGCTTCGAGGCTTTACACCTTCACCAGACCTCGACGCTCTCCGGTTTTATTGCCTGCTCTCTGTCGTTATTTGTGTGCTAGATAATAAAGCAAAAGTCTTCCTTAGGGAAATATATTGTAACCAGTTTCGGAGGTTTGCCTGTAACAGGGGCCAGTCTGAATTTCACAGGGTTTTTACAAGGTGAGTTCAAAATCCCTTCAGTGGTTTGCAAAACAGTCAGTTACTTTTAGTTAAAAATAACAAATACACACATACATACGTGTGACCCAGAATGGTCCTTTGGCACTTAAGTGACATTTGCATGTATTAGAGAGTAGCACAGTTGTATTTTTACCTACAACTTACACAAATGAGGAGGGGGTTTCCTGACTGGATCAGGCCAGAATCTGTTATAAAAGAAAGTATTAATCCTGTTCCGTACTCTCAGATCTTCTTAAATACGTGAGCCTACATGTAGTGGTAAATTTAAAAGTTCGCATAAAGCGTTTTCTTCTGTATCGATGTATAATAAGCCAGATGGTTTATAGGACAGAGTCACAGTTGTTTGTTTGAATATTAGTATTAGGAGAACACACTGAAGAGCATGGTAATAGAGGACTTCCACATTTTCCACGATGATACGTAGAAGTTAAATAAAAATGGAAACTACAGTATTATAATAATGCTCTACAACTGTAGTGTAATCCAGACATTCTACCCTTTAATTCTTATAATTGCTTTGCCATGTGTGAAGTAAATTTGACTAACTGTTGAATGACAATTAAAATCTGTCACAAACTCTGCCTTAAAATTACCTCCAACATTTTTTTCCCTTTCTCTTTTAGAGGACATCTGTTTAGGAACAAAGAAGATCCCATTAATTCCATAGAAATAATACAAATTGGGAGGTGATCTTGAAAAGATAAGGGAATTCTTCAGATGAAGCATTCTTAGCAAGGGAAATTAATTATTCCTGTCCTGTCCCCTTTTCTTAAGTTCTGTGGAGAATGCTTTTTCATGGGATTGCATTTTTTTTCTTTCCTCATTTCAGAGGCGTTTTGCTAGGGAAGGAGTATTTCCTAAAATCAGAATCACAGTTTTGCCTACTGCAACAAAGTGCAGTTGCCTGACACATTTATTTTCCTTTATTCTTAATGAAAAGTAATTTTCTTCAAATTTATGAGACAGGGTTCTGTTGTATAAATGGTATTTTACACAAAGTGGTAGAAACATACAGGCAAGATTAATTTTCCCTCTTTCCTTTGCCATACTTTGTCATCAGCTGAAATAAATTTAGGTTAAAGAGGGAAAATACTCTGAGAACAAAAAGAAGAGGTTTTTATTGCCCTATAATGTTTAAGACCTGTTCTCTGGAATAATGCAGCAAACATCAATGGTAAAGGATTAGTATACCCCCCAAAAAATAATCCTGCGATTAGGCATAAATCTATCGCAGCTGTGAAAGTGAAAATTGTGGCTATTCAGCATTGCTCTCCCAGGAAAAGACACAGTTGTTTCAAAAATAAATCATGTTTTTTGCTAAGGCAAGTTGGTCATCATTAACACAGGCTTAATCATTAAAAGGGCAAAAGGCTACCGGCAGCTTTTAAGGGATGCAGCTATTCAGGTTTATCATCAGCGAGTAAAAAGTCCCATTTCAGAGTAACTGGTGGCTTCAGCCAAACTCGTGTCCTGATCACATCCCTTGGCAGTGAAGTGCAGATGAAACTCACGTGCAGAAAGGTGAGCGGTCATCTCCAGCACGTGTGGTACTGAACAGAAAAGGTTATAAAAGCCTTTGACTTCCCCTCCTCAAGTACCCACCCGTATACATATATATTGACATTGGGGGGCATCTGAAGTGGGCAGATGGGGAAGTTCTTTGGAGAAAAGATACTTTTAATTATAAGGAGAGCCCTCCTAAAATATAGCTGAGTCTTCTTATTCGTGTTCTGTCTTTGTTTTATTATTCTTATTTCCTCTGGAAAAGTTCACTATCCTGTCGTTTTGTTGTAATAAAATAATCTTAGCCTTCTGGGATCTTATTTCCTTTCTCTGCTTAACCCCAGGATATTTGTAGAGTCTCAAAAACCTCTGAATCAGACGTTTCCTAACCCAAACTGGGGCGTGTATTTAAGTTTCTTATTAAAAAAAAAAAAAAAAAGTTTTGGGTTTTTTTTTTTCAGTAACACATTTCAACATACAGTTCTCATTCCAGCCATAGTAACCCAGCCCAAACTGAATGGGGGACTCACCATCAGCCTGAACAGAGATGATCTGCAGGATGAAGAAGACAGATCCCACGCCCTGGAGAAAGGTGAGAGAGAACCTCTGAGAGCCTGAAGCCATTGCCCTGCTCGCAAAGCCCTCAGCCGGCAGGAGGTTGGCTGCCGAGGCTTTTTCTCTCTCCTCCTCTGCACTTTCGCAGCGGGGTCTGCGGTGATGATTTCAAGGAGCACTTTCCCTCGGCGGGATCCTGCGTCTTGGGTTTGCACTGAAGGCGGGAGGGGTGGAAAAAGAAAGAGGGAGGGAGAGAGGAATCCTTGGCTTGGCTAGTGTGAAGGGGAGGGGAAGGTGGGGGGGAGATGTCCAGCCAGCTGGGGTTGGGGAGAGGCTTTATCCAGCCCAGTCTGCAGGGCAGTGCACGCAGAGAGCCGGTGTGAAAAGTCACATTACCCTGTCGGTAAATACCTAATGGATCACGGTGGAAGAAATGTAAAAGGCAGGAGAGAGAGGAAAGGGTGAGGGGGGCGAGGGGAGGGGGGGTTGTGGGGGGAAGGACAAGTGACGAGCAGAAGAAATCCCTGGCTGAGAGGAGAAGGGCAGCTAGATAGGTGGTGCTGGTACGCGGTGAGTTTGTGGGCTTAGCTGTGCATCTCCGGAGGGATGGGTTCAGATGTGGGGAGTGTTTTCTCTCTGCAACATGAAATCAGCCAGCGGTACACTGCCGAGGGTCGCAGGCCAGGGGCTGCTGCAGCAAGAGTGACGGTCTTCAGGTAAGGGCTGAGGAAAGGTGACAAGCAGCATGGGACCCTGGTGGCCGAGCCTCCCCAAACATTGGGATGGGTTAATCCTGCTATTTTGGATCCTGGGTTCGGGATGGGCATGAGGAACTGAAGGTCCAAAGAGGAGTCCGTCAGCTGGTCTCCGTCAGCGCTCCTGGTCCAGATGAATGGTGCTGGTCAGGTTTGAATGCTCTGAAAGCAGCTGATGAAGGGAGTTTCCATCTCCCACTAGCACTTACAGCACTGACATCTGTCCTTTATTCTCATTTGTCCTATATTTGTCCCAACACAACTCAAAAGAATCCCCCACAATAAGAGGAAACATACTGGTGGGGATGCCAGGATTTGTTTCACTAAATATATCAACGGAATAGTTTTGTGTTGCTGTTGGAACTGAGCAGGGCTCAGAAATGTTGTTTTCATATTCCCATCCTATTTTGCTTTTATTTCAGCTTCTTAAAATTTTTTCCCTTAGAAATTTGAAGCTGGGCAAAAAACACTCACTCTACTAGGAACTCTGAGCCACCAGGAACAGAAGAAAGGACCTGACCCTCCTCACTGCCAGAGGCCCCCGTGTCCTACATGGCAAGGTGCTGGCAGGCGTTTGCAGGTATCTTCTGATAATGATGAACCTGCCCAACATCGGTTTTGGTCTGACTGAAACGACTCAAGCTCAGGAACTTCTAGATATGATATCCAAGGGAGCAAGTAACATCATAATACTGGAAGCCTTAAAAATACCTATGCTTGATGAATTCAGGCAGCTAATGCTCTGTTCCTGTTGACTTTTAAAGAATCATAGCCTTCTTCCCCTTCTTTATACCCATGCATGGCATGTCAACATACACGCTGAAAGCTTCCAGTCAGGTAGCTTTGAATTTTCTGTTTATCCAGAGAATAGGGATGGTTGCAGGCTTCTTCACATTGCCTCGCCAGCCTAACTTGTAAGGAACACCTCCAGAAATGGAAGGATGGGCAGTTTCTTGCTCACTCCATCCTTAACGTGGGATGCTTGGTGTAATGTAACTACATAACTGCATTTCATTTCAACGGAAACTGTGTGCTCTGTACGACAGAAATTAACACACAATATGACAGAAAAGGAAATAGAAAATTGTAGCATTCTTTGAATTTGTGTTTCTTTTACTAGAGGCGTAATTAATGGCATAAAATGCAATTTTAACCCTCCGATACACCAATAGTTCTACCCCTTATTTTAAAAATCAGTGGACACAAAAAAATAAGAGAAGATGTTGAGTCTACACATGTTCAGTGAGACAGCAAAGAGATTCCATGAAATTGAATAAGTAATTACAGCAAGAAACAGACATTAACAGAGACTTGACATGACCACAGCAATAGCTCCAGGTTTCCTTGACACTTGTCACAGGTCTGACGACTTTGTCGGCGCTTTGCTGTCCTCATGAGTTTGGCCAAAGCACTTGGAAGAAAGGACAGTATCTTCCGGATTTACATCTAAAATTCCAAAGGTCTTTTGGATGAGTTTTGCTATAATTGGATCATTTCCTTGTGTTGATATATGTAGAGGCATGTTGCCACTCTGGCTCCTGTCTTGGAAAATCTCAGCTTGTATTCTCGAGTAGAACATCGTACTGATTTTAAAGAATGACAACAAATCACAGGATCTGTTCCTTCTTGAAGGCATGAACAGTTCGTGGAATGACTTGGCTTTTCTTGTCATCCCATCTCAACTTTAAAGTAAGTCTGTAAATGTGGAAAGGCAAGGACACTTACCAGTTATTAACTCCTGGAAGGTAAGTACCTCTCTGCCAAACAGTTTTCCTTCCAATCTAATATTTTTATCGGCAAAAACCCCTGCTCCTCCTGTATTTTGGAATATTTACATCAAGCTGAGCAGATTAGGTTTCGTACAGAAATGATGCACACACTGGTTTGCATTGAAATCAACATTAATCAGGCAAAAATCTTGCCTTTAGGTTTTGGGCTTCTTGGAACCAAAAACTCAAAATGAGATCTGGAAGTTAAGATGGTTGGAAACAGATATAACCTTTCTCTCGGAACCTCTGGCACTCGTAGCACTACAGTAACACATTGGTCAAACTATTCAGTGTATGATGTACAATGTATTATGACACATTACAAAAGATTAATTGTACGTGCAGCTTTACACAACTCATAGATCGTGCCTTCCTTGGGAGCAGTGAATGTGCCAACAGTGATATTTTAGAAAACAGTGCTTCACTATATGCAAACTTTTACATAGGGAGTAAGACATGTGAAGGCACTGAGCCATAAAGTGCGAACATACACATATGAATGTGCACACACGAAACACTCATGCGCTGTGAAGCACACAATAATGGTTTGGGCATCTAGTACCTGAAGAGTATCTATATACATTTACATCTGGAATATGTCATTTAAGTTAGACTGGATTTTAAATACCAAATAAAACACCTAAAAGAAATATAAGTGAACAAAGACACATTTGAAAACAGGAACGTGTGTATTTACAATAGAGATTATTGTATTTGGTCTCTTCATATCTACTACTAGGAATATTTACTTTCTGCCACTAAAAATTTATATACTATAAACATTATAGATGTAAAGGCTCCAATTCTGCAAATTCTAACACATAACCTTAAGCCTTTGCAAGATAAGGACCTAGGATCCTAAGGCCTTGAGCAAATAGACACTCTCAGAAACATTTGCTATCTCAAGCCAAGCTGGGCAGATGTTAGCAGATTTGTTAAAGTGCTGCAGCTGGCAAAGAATCTGGTCTTTGAAGAGTGCTGGAAAGTCATAGGAAAGGTCACTTTTCATATCAGAATAAAGCACAACAGAAATAAAGTTTCTGTTCGGAAAAAGATACCTCTCTTCTCTGTCACTAAAGCATGAGATTCTGTTTAACTTGTTTCTCTGCATAATGCAATAGCTTCAGATGTTGACAGTCTGTGTAATGAAGCTTGAAGAATTGAATTTAAATGGAATACAGGCTTTAGGTTTACGTATCATCCAAAACTTTAAATTTTTTTTTTAAAGAAAGATCTGCATTAATATGTGAGCAAGGTGGTGACTAAATTGCTCTAAACAGCACGATTATAAGAATTTATCATACAGTCTGGAACTTCTGAAGCACTGTCTCCAGATGAACTCGAAAGGCATTAAATACAGAAATAAGTGAGGCATACAGCTTCCTATGTGCACTGCACTCAGGTGCAGAGGATGCATAAGATGACGGCACTACTGGAGAATTCCATAACCAGTTGTGGTGATCCATGCCCAGTATGAGTTACCATATCCAAACTTTCAGATATCAGTTGATATACGTAAACCTCATGAAAGAGTTGATTTCCTACAGACCAGACATGTTGGGGATGGCTCTCCCTAGACACAGTGGTGAGAACTGTGGAAACCAAGAGGATTTGGGTTCTGCAGGTTACTAACACATAAACTTGTAAGTCTACACAACCTTTTCAGACTCTCTCTCTTCACGTATAAATGGAGATAACCAACTTTACACACCATTCTGATATGCTCTTAGTAAATCAACAGAAGTTTCTTCATAGATACCTTTGTAGTATCATATAATTATTATGGGGGATGTCTGCTTTCCTGAAGTCTATGACTTGAGCTGCTGCTAGAAACAGGACATAAAGAATTACGGCTCGGCTTGCCAAGCACCATGTAAAGGGATCTGAAATACCTAATAGATGATATAGCATTTACATACAAGCCCAGCAATGACTGACATCTCCTAAAGGATATGGAGTCTGTGCGACTGAAAGGCAGGCAGGAAACCTTGGTAGTACTGTACACCTATTGTATTCATGGATAGTGCACCTACTGTATATTGGGATCCAAACTTATTCTGCAGCTGTATCCAAGCTTCTAACCCCCAAAAGCCAACTGGAAAATGGAAAGAAAAAAGAGGGAGAGAAAGATTTCTTTGTTTATAAAACATGAATTATTAAGCAACAGCAACAGAGACAAACATTTTTCAGTGTCTGGAAGTCTGCAACAACCTACTAGCTGCAGGGAACTTTATTTTATTTATACAGAGTGTTTGCACCTAATTAAATGAAAAGTAGAAACGTGCAGAACTACCTGAAAGTAATTCAGGGAGCTGACAAAAAAAAAAAAAAAAAGGAAAAGTCATATGCCCCCACTTTGTGGGTGGTGTGTCGAACACAGGGACTTGTGTCATGGTGCTGCTGACCCTGAGAAAGACTGTGATTCTTACACTTACATCATGTTATGCAGGGTCAGGTGTTGTCATGTGACAGGCCACGACCCTCATATAAATCATTGCCATGTAAACTGTAAAAATCACACTTCATTTCTTGAAGACTGAACAGTCTCAAGAAAGAATGAAGATATCTGGCCATAAAACAGCAGCCGCAATATTAGTGATATACAAAATTAACTCATTTTTTTTTCCTGATGAACAGAGGTAAACCAAACATCTGGCTGGTTTTGGTGGGTGTTATTTGGCCGGCTTGCAGTGGTTTAATGGGTGAAAATTATGTAGCAATGTAAAAAAGCACTCAAGTTTAGCCAAATGGTTTTTCTTTGGTCTCTGTGGGTATCTGTAAAAGCCTAGGTAGAGATAGAATCTAATACCTTGCCTGGATTTCCCTCTTCAGCCTGCAGACAAGTTTTCACATTTCACAGTTTTACTCTCCTTTTCTCACATCCTCAAACCTTCACCAGCCATGGTCTTCAGTTAGATGAGAGAGAGCAATTAAATCAAATTCAAGGCTACCTACATCTACCTAGACAATAGCTGCTAACTGCCTCACACTGGGGATGTGCAGCATGAACAAGCACGGGATGTGACTTATCTTCTCATGGTCCCTGGGCAACAACCACAGAAAAGACAGTACCTTTACAGGGGTCTCACCGATGCTGGGGGTCTCCTCTGAAGCAGCATGCCCACACCAGCACACATACCTACATCAGCAGAGTGCCACACTGCAGGCATTGCTCTGAGATATACTCCACCTGGACGCACAAGGTCAACATGGACCAACAAGCAACAGCTGAACTTCAGTATTTATCACAGATCCCCACACCTTCTCTATCCTCTCCCACCTTGAGTCCTGTCAACCATCTGCAAGCCCCATTGCATAGAGACCCAGGAATACTGCAGGGCCGGAGTGCCTGTGGCAGGAGTTTGGCCCCAGCAAATTTACAAGGTGCTACCTCTGTGGCACTTGGCACAGAGTTGTTCTCCTGCAGCAGAATTGTGCTCCAGCATCTCAGCTTTGGTTTTCAAAGGGACATGTCTAGTCCTTCTGTTTGCAAACAGACCCTTGCAAATACGGGAGAAGGAGGCGTGCAGAAAGCTGGAAACAGCGTCTCTCAGCACTGTGAGCACTCCCCAACCAGGGCTGTGAAGAATACGCAAGGCCATGGTTGTAGTGCTTGTCATGCTTCCAGCAGAGCAATTAATTTGCCATTTATTTTACCAGTCACCTAATATTTTGGCTTTTGTGTCTCAGTCTCCTTCTCCAGTTATTTCCTAAAAGTTTGTTTAACTGCATTATAACGTATGTTCCCTGGACCTTAAGGCACCCTTAATTTCTCGTTAGCTGTTAGCTCTGCCCTCTAGTGCTGCATGCGACACAGGAACTGGATGTTGTGTTATAGACCCGTGGCTTTGCCATAAAGCCCAGCTGCTGTTTAAAAGCTGACTGGTCAAATGCTAAATGGTCAAAAATCTACACATTAACTACACTGACTTTACATTTTTTTTTGTGCCTCCTGGGAGTGGGTTACCAGTCCATTTGTAGTCATTTAAACAACAGACCTCTGAAATACAGCCCACTTAAACCCCAGCATTTTACAGTACCAACCTGTTCAACTGAAATTCATAGAATAGTTTAGGTTGGAAGCGACCTTGACGATCATTGAGTTCCAACACCCCTGCCATGGGCAGGGACACCTCCCACTAGACCAGGTTGCTCAAAGCCCCATCCAGCCTGGCTTTAAACACCTCCAGGGACGGAGCTTCCACAACTTCTCTGGGCAACCTGTTCCAGTGCCTCACCACCCTCAAAGTAAAAAATTTCTTCCTAATTTCTAATCTAAATCTACCTTCTTCCAGTTTGAAGCCATTCCCCCTTGTCCTATCCCTACATGCCCTTGTAAAAAGTCCTTCGCCAGCTCTGCTGTAGGCCCCCTTTAGGTACTGGAAGGCCACAATAAGGTCTCCCCGGAGCCTCCTCTTCTCCAGACTGAATTCAAATTCATTTATTGCACGCTTATGTGGCTCAACCTGTGGCTCTGACCCACCCTACAGGCTTCTAGCTGCTGGGGATGTGACCAAGTGCTGCTTTGAGCAAAACTCAACTGAGAAAGTTCTTCACCTCGGTGCCTGGAGTTTGAGGTCAAGGTGGAACGAACAGCTGGGACAAAGAGAGCACGTGGCTCTGCTGAAGCAAAAGGTTTTTATGGCAGGCTGTCACAGTAACCAGACATGGTACAGCCATGAAATGCAAGTGAGTTTCGTCCTGGACACTTCACAAAGCATATGCAAGAACTTCTGATAGTGCTTTGCACTTAAACAGTAGTATTTTTAAGTAGAGCTTCATGCAAACTCTAAAGTGCTGTGTTTTCCTAATTCGACTTGGGGAAAATGGCATTGCTCAAACACACTGAAGCAGTTAGGATAATGTTGTCATATTTCCTAACTCAGCAGAACCGAGTACAGGGAGATGAAGGCATGGCTGTTGATATCAATCTTTGAAATGTCTTCCCTCCTTGCACAAGCCAAGCATGCCATTACTAAGGTCACTATAACTTTTTGGTAAGACAACAGAGAATATGAAAAAGGCAAACGCTGAAGAAGCTTTGAGTCTTTCTTGTCATAGATGCTCATTTGTACTTGGGAAGGAAACACCCTTCCACACTCCCCATCTTCCCTTCCTCCAGTTAGCACACTTAGCTTTCACAGCCCGACCTCTTTCCCACCTATCTGTGATCTCTCCAAGATATGCAGGGACTTGAGGAGAGTGGAACTGAGCATCTGGGAGTGTAAAGCTGCTGCATGATATGTGTAGGGTTTTATTCAAAGATGGTTGAAGGAATTAACATGACAGAGAGTAGATCGGAAAATCTAATGCAGATGGTACCAAGCTACTGTGGGAGTCTGGGGCACTGATGCAGGGAGAGACGAGGATAGAAAGAAAAAGATCAAGCTCTCTAGCTCTTAGGCTGGGGAAGTCTAACTTCTGTTTTCTTGATCCCCCACCTACATCCCTGCCCACAGTGTGGCTTTCCATCTTTTCAGAAAATATGTTTATCGGGTTTCTCTCAATCTCTTCTCCTGCATCTTTTCCGCATCTTTCCTCCAACGGTTTCTGAGCCTCGTGGTGACACTCAGCTCTTCCTGGAAGATTGGGGGGAAGGTTGAAGAAGCAGAGTCAGATTGGCTGGAAAGGCACAGGGCCAAGAAAAGTGCAGTTGATTCAAAGCCAGTGTCAGGGGCTTGTGCAAGGTGGCAGTTACCAGAGGTTCAGAGGTATGAGCAGGGGGCAGTTGGGTTGGGCTGTATGATGATACTGAGAATGTTGTTTCCAAGAAGATCAAATACCTAAGCAACTTACAACAGCAGACCTACCTACCTGCCATCAGTTTTACAATGGCTTTGGGAACACCATCTTGCATCTTCTCCCTTTCAATGCAACACTTCAGTTGGTGTCAGGCAAAGTGGACACACACAATATTCAAACCACGTTCACACTACCTGCCAAATACCACCCACAACATCTGAAGTTCACTACACTTCCATCCTTGCAGTATGTCCCGTCACCAGGAGTCGACTAACACTTGAACAGCTGTTAAAGTGCCCCCTACAAGCCATAATGACAACTGGGGTTGCATAACAACACAATTTGTGTACCAAAATCAGTAAGTGGTCTTAACAGTCTATGAGTTAATGTCAGCCCCTTGTACTGGTCAGCCCTTGCAAAGGGGTTTGAGTTGAATAATGTGAGAAATTGTAATTGATGTATCCACAAATGCAAGGCTACGAACATTGCAATCATCAATTTTTATTACCCACTACAAAAATAGTAGTGGATTATTATTAGCTAAAAAAATACTGAATATATATATAGATCTTGTTACCTTAAATTTAAACTGACATCAAAACATGCACTCTTAGCAGTGGAAGTAACCAGGATATTTTTGATATTAAAATATTTATTTTAAAAAGAAGAGAAGTATTCTTCGTCATCTGGCAAAAGAAAAATCAACACTGTGTGTCCTCAAAGAATGGATCATTTTAGCTCTATAAGTAGAAGGGAATTTGTAATAACGCCAGATGACTAATTTTTTTTTAACATATAAATCATATATTTTCATTTGCAAATGAAATTGAACCCTGCCCTGAAGTTTGGAACATCTGCAGTTTGTAATTGTACAAAGAAGCTGGGAGAACTGAATCAAAACAGAAGCTTTTTGTGTGTACGTGCATGCGTGCATGGACACGCACATGTGTGGGTGGGTGTGCTCGTGCGGGTGTACGAGAAAGAGGGAGGGAGAGAAAAAAGAGGAAAAATTTTCCTTGCTTCTTTATTTTTGCAACTCAGGACATGGCAATAGGTGATTTCCAGACATGGATCTAATGTTGCAGACCTCATCATATGCCGATACCTCCAAAATTAGATTTGTGGCTAAGGCTTCCCACTTGGTGAACTTTTGATATTTTTTCTGTGCACCTTATGAACATGTGATACGTTTCAGTAAACGTATGAAAAAGACGCTGTAAAGCATGAAATGAAGCTAGATTTAAAGCTCAATATTTGCAAAAAAAAAAAAAGTTATGGAATAAGAAGATTAATTAGTAAGGTATCTGTTAAAATATTTGAATAAACAAACCAGTATTTAATTACACAGTAAATATTACCTAATTTCAGTAGCTGAGGCATTGCTGACCAAGTTACTTCACTAAAAGCCAGTTTTAAATCAGCAATTAATTATTGACCAATAGATACTGCCTAAAATAAGACCTGCTTATTCTGGCTTGGTCTATGGTCATAGCATATTTATCAATCCATCTTTTCTCTTAACCCGAGTGATCTTTTTTGGTCTCTTTCAGTCTGTTTGTTGCCCTTGTGGAGCACAACCAATACTTAGTAGTAAGACAAGCAGTGTTGGGGGAAGAGAGATGATTGCACAAGATCTTTGCACATGAATGCAAGTGCAAATATTCTGTGCCTCTGAACAAAATAGAGAGGAGTTTATTTTTTCAGTGTTTCAGCCTTCTTTACCAGTCAGAGTTGTACCACAAGAGCAATCCTAGCTTCCCATCCAAGTCACAGTATCAGTGCTTCTATGGTTATCCTTAGACTTCTCTGATTTTGTACTCAGCCCTTGGTGAAAACGCTTCCATCCAGGTTGATGGTGCAAGGAACCATCTTTTAATTTGGACTTTGCATTTGAAATCTGGGGGAAAAAAGTTGCTGACATTTACCCTAGATTAAATATGGCTCACCAACTACAACAGAGGTAAATCCAGCCTCCTGAACTACATAACTTATTAATTGCTCTTTGTTCCATAGGGACACAGGATACATGGAGCAGCTAAACAGGGACTAAACATCAGACATCTATTTCACAAGCTGTAAGAAAGAGTAGACGGATACAAAGAGAGCATGTTATAACCAGAAATCTTGCAAATTCAATGACAGATTTAAAAGGAGACGGGAGGCAGTTTGATGTACATTAAGTATGACGTCTCAGATTTTTGGGGCAGAGGGAGAAACATTAAAAAGTCTAATAAAAGGGAGAGCAATGAAAAGACAATTCTACATCAAATGAAAGGGATAGAAATGCTATAGAAGACACATGAGCAAAAAATACACAGAGGGGTAAAAGGGGAAGAAATTCTAAAAACAAGAACAACCTTCTGCTTTGAAGAAACAGCCAGACTTCAGTGTGTTTTGCTGAATTATTCCTTCAAGCCTTCTGAATGTCAGGCATCACAAATACTCAGGCTATGGAAAAGCAGACTGTGACAGCCCTGAGCAGAGTTACATACCTGCTAAAGAAAACAAATTTTGCAGACTTAATTTCAGACCTAAGAATTTTAATAGTGTCCCTCCAGCCCAGCCCTCTTAAAGATCTCTGAATTGCTCTCTGGAAGACACGTATATGCAGAACAACATGCGAGCACAGCATTTAAAAACTTGAAAATACCTGGTCTCCAAAGGTCCTCATGCTGCTGCCCATTTGCTTTGGCAGGGCTAATCCTTGGTTAAATATTGGCACAGCTTCAAATCATTAATTACAGATACATAGCTATTTATAGCCCTGATAGCTTCCAGAGCCCCAAAGCAGCTGCCACACTGAAAGGATAGGTGTATGCAGAATGATATTTCCTGTTTGTTTGCTTTGCTTTCTCCTCCTAAATCTTCCCCATTGTGAATATTGCTATCCTCCTGCTTCATCTCTGTTTGCACCCTTGCTTTCCTTTCTCTGTTTTTTATTTCGTCTACTAAGTTGCTGCTCCTCCTTCCCTAACTCTCCGGTCTCCTGTTTTTATTCAAATTAACTCATCCACTTTCTTCTTTCTCTGTCATCCTACGCTGGACTGCAGCAAACAAAACAAAACATGAGGGGAACAAGACGAAGGACTGCAACTCTAGTAAGCTTCTTGCATATCTCATGCTATTTGGTACACGAAGCCTTAGCATAGGGCTGAGAAATGGTAATTTCTATTTGGAAAAGAGAAAGCAGCTTTCTAGCACACGTGGTTTCTGAGAAAACATTATCTGAGCGTACCCTGAAGGCTAAGAAACCAAAGGCAAATAAAAGGAACCTCAAATTGATTATTTTTAAGCCAGAAGGCAAATAAAAAGGAACTCCAAATTGATTATTTTTAAGCCACCCTCATCACGTATGATTTTGGAACACTTAGCGCTGGCAACACTGCAAGACAGATCAAGTGCAGGACTTGCCAAAAATCAGCCTGAGCTTCCTCCATACATTTGCTTCCTCTTCTACTCTTACCTACTAGTGGCAGGACTTTTAAAGACTGACTGTTAAAATCAATCACCTGCAAACCAGGAAAACAGCAGTGTGCACCCTGAAAACTGGTGAAAAGAAGAACCAGCAAGCGAAACAGAGAATAGAGGGATTTCATGACTGCTGCGCTCCCTCCTTTCTCAATTCCCAAATGAGGACGGGCTCTGAGTCTGGCTCTGAAACCATCACACTCTTCTGCCTCCTTTCTAGGGCTGGTCCACCAGGCCACGTCTCCTCTTGTGACCACAGACAGCAAATAATGACAAAAGTGAGCAGTAGTGTGGCAACGCAGCCAAGTGGTGAGCATTATTTGTTCTCAGGTTCCCAGGGGTGAGAAGGGAATATGCTAAGACACGGCATCATCTTCCTCTTGGGTCTGGGTGGGTATTTGTTTTCCTCCAGTTTGCTTTGCTTTGCTTTTAATAGCCTTAACGACGTCTCACTAAGGGCTCAGCTTAAATAAGAAACTTCTCCAAACTTGACCAGACCTTTGCAATGGATGAAAAAGTGTTTCACTCCCACTGGCTTTGCATTTTCTATTTTGCTTTGTTAGGAGAGGGAGCAGCAGCATCAAAAGATTGCAGAAGTGAGACAGTGTTCCCTGTTCTCGGTTGTTGCCTTCTGTGTGTGTAGCTAAGGTGTCTGGCACCCTGGTAGGCATCACGGTATTTCTGGTTTGATTAACACAAGTCGTACTGGAAACACCATGTGACATGCTCCTCTCTGTGCAGTGACTACCTTATTTTTCAATCACTTTCAGGCACGAATCCATCTACTCCGCTCTAAGCTGATCTAAAGCTCGGAAATCAGAAACTGTGGAATCCATAAAGGAAATAGCACACAAAGAAGAAAAACAGCTATTTACAATTATAGAGACTAGGGTTTTTCCAGGAAATTCTGATTTTGTGTATTCTTCTGCCCACGATGTTTCAGTTTCTGCGGCGGATAGTTTGATGGATCTGAATTGGAATGACGTTCAACACAGAAGAGGCAGAAACAAGTGCAGAAACCTTGGCAGCGCTGCTGCTGCTGCTGGCTGTTTGCTGGTGGCGAGGATACGGAGACTAATCGACAGTGGACTTCAGGACACGGTGAGTTAGGGCTTAATTGCTGAGGGCGAGCCATGGAAGGGATTCAGTAATTCCTGGCCAAGCTGAACCTAACGCAAGAGTTTTATGGGTGTATTGCAGAGATGCGCACCCGCTATGAATACACACATTATGTCGTGATGAAGCCGAATGTTTCTAAAGTCTCAGCAATTCTGGGGGAACGCAGATTTAGGTCCACCTTTCCAGAAGGACATCATCCTCTTCCTGCATGTTATCGTCACCCTGTTCCTCACTTACGTGCAGGCACACCTGTCTCTTTCCTGAACCTCCTTGCCATTGTGCTACTCGGTAAATGGGGATAAAACAGACTCTAAACTTATTCTGGCTCTTTCGTGAACTGTACAGGAAGACAAGGTGCTTAAAATGAGCAGTAACATCCGAGGCTGACTGGTGCATTTAGGAGCTGGCAGAAACTGCCTTTTGAAGCAGCATCTTTTTGAAAGTCAAAGGGTCTCCGAGATACAGCCAAACTGTTAGAAAAATTCCTGACTGTAATGCTCATTTGTCCAGTTCATAAATCTGCCTCTCTATTCTTCAAAGTGCCAAAAGCTATCTAGCCAGACATCCAGCTTTTATAAGACAGTCTAACAAGCTGTCTGGCTCAATTAGTTGAACTCTGATGGTGCTCCAGATTTTCAGTCGGCAGACCACTTTGTAAGGAAAATATCTACTCGCAGACCCCGTTCCCTTCCGGTACCGGTAGCTTAATCTACCATGTTATAGTTCTAAAATGTTTTTTTCAATGAACCACAAGAAAGAGCTCTGCAGTCCATCCACACACCACAGTTTCAGATCCTCGATTCCTCAGCCTTTTTTTCTTGGCCTTCTTCGCCGTAAATGGTGGAAGCGATACTTTCTATGGTCTGGTTACGCGTAACATGATGTGAAAAAAAGAGCTGCATTCTCGGTTATGACTGAGAAATTCAGAGTACAAAAGTACTTTTTTGGGATTTCTTCAGCCTGAGCTCACTCTGTTCTTGGATAATCCCATAACAGGCTGTTCTATATGATCACAGATGTAAATGGCCCCACAGAAGCCGGACTCTATTACCAAGTTAGACTGTATATGGTTATACCTAATTGCTGTTTCCATTATAACTTCGAGTAAAAAGCTGGTGTGGCTCAGTTAAACAGAAGCAGTCCTTATAAAAGCATGGTTAGGGCTTTTAATCAATAAAGAGTAAAATAACCACTAGACTGACAGATTTGTCGTGATGCCTCTTCCTAAAAAATGACAATGCCTAAGAAAGTAACCTTTTTTTTTTTTTCCTAGCTGCCCAACTAACCTAATTTTTCAAGCTTTACCCTTGGCAGTCAGCATACCTACAGAGAGTTTCTCTTCCTCTCCTGGCAGACAAGGGGCAGAGACGTTTTCACCTTCCCGCGTTTCTACTGTTTGCCACTAATGGCTTCAGCAACATTCCCACCAGAGCTCCTGAGAACCCAGCTGCTTTGGTGATCCCTCACCAGTGATGTAGGCATCAGTAACACAGCCACACAGACAAGGCTTTAAGGAAGAATATCCAACCAGACACCTGAAAAACTGGAGACTCAAAATGAATCGTTCCCCATCATTTCATGCACAGGGTTTTTTGGGCTGGGTTTTTTTTCCATATTGGCCATGCAAAACTTATTCAAATATGTTCTATTCTCTGACTGAAAATTGACAGCGATAAAATTCTCAGTCATGCAAAACACAAAGAAAAAAGGTAAATACACAATGGGAATGCAATGTTATTAGAGCTCCTATATTTTCAAGATTTACTACATTTCAGCAAATTCAGCAAACCCATACAGATTCATTTTTGTCTGTGTTTAGTTTTTGGATTTTGACAAACCTCCAGCAATACAACATGAATCCAAATAAGATGCTACTTCTGTATATTGCATGGCTAACAATTCTGTACAAAATTTCAGCTAAGTGCTTAAAGCATAACACAACAGCTCATCCTATATGAAGCAAATATCAGAGGAGAAAAGCTATTTTTAAAATAGTTGCACTGACTTCAACACATTTTAGAACACGCCTTATTTTCATAAACTTCACAAGTTAATATGCTATTTTTATGAGAGATAATCATCAGGATTATGTGGAAAGATGTTGGCAAAGTAACACATATAGTAAAAGAATTCTCAAAACACTAGTCATTATTCCCAATTATGTTTTCTATTTGATTGTTAAAAGCCAATCTTGTTGACCCAGCAATATACACTTGGCTTTGCAGCCACTGTTGCTGCTTAGTAATGTCTTGGGAAATCCTATGCCTTTGAAACTCTATGCAAATCATCTAAAACGAGCCAACGTTAACACTCAAGCTGAATTAGAAAATAGGAAAATACACGAAGTAAGTAGCTTAAGGACAAAGTTGTCTCTAGCTAAAATTAAGCACTGATTCACAGTGACATTATAAAAACACTAAACTGTACGTTAAAATTCCTAAACATCGCAGCTATTCACAACAGGCCAACGCAAACACTCGTTACTTCTGTGTCTGAGAGTGAATTTGTAAGTTAGGAAAATGATGTCAGTATAAAAGAATTCAAAACTAATTTTATCTGATTGGCGAGTGAGTTTAAGTACTGAGATACTAAATAAATATTTGACAGCACCATTCCATAGTATAATTTATTTCACATATGCACTAAATTAAAAGGAAAGCTTTCCTAAACTGCAAGCAATTTCCAGGCAAACCACTAAGCAGGATGATGGTGATGGCTGCCATTGTGTCATGGTAGAGCACCTTCTCACCCTTGCAAAGGTCACCAGAGTTTTGAGCAAATAATCAAAACCACAAGGCAGAGAACGGTACAGTAGGTCCACTTTTGTCACACTAGTGACAGGGAATCTAAATTTATATTGCTGAGTGCTTCTGCTCATGCGGGAGGAGGGAAAAATGCTGAATGCCTGACCTTGTATTTGTGTCAGGAGGGCTACCAGTATGGATAAGGAGTTCAGAGTTTTGCCTAGCAATGGGAATTGCTAGGAAAATTCATGTCAGCATGATAGGGCCGTTGTTAAGATCCTATTTAAATCTATGATTAATCTATGATAAATCAATGAGCGTGTGGAAATGCGTTATTCAAGCAATGACCAAAACTCACGGGCACATGATGGCACAGGGAGAGACACAAGAGGTTTCCAAGAACTATTAGACATGATGCACAAACAGACCCAGACATCAGAAATCCTTTCAAAGAGGAAGCTGACATACAGTGTGCACCATTTTTGTTTCTGTTGTAAGCTGAAAGGGAAGTTGCAAAGGTGCTATACTTTCAGGTCCCCACAGTTTTGGAAAAGGTAGGTCTCCTCAGTGGTTTCTTACCAAAGCAAAGTTCTGTTATTTAAGATTCAAGCAAAGAAGGAAGAGTTTCACATCATTACAAGGATATAGAGCTGCATTTTTAATACTGTAATTATGGAGACAGATAATCAACCTGGTTTAGACCTTGCTGAAATGCTAGGGTCAAAGTTAGAACTGAAATTCACTCAAATCGAACAACTATTATGCAGAATTTTTATTTAAAGCCCCGTAGAGACAATAAATAGCTGCAAAGTTCAGCTGGTTTATATCCCAGAGGACTTATGAAGGGCAAGACTCACAACTAATTGTGAGAAAATATAGGTAACACTTACCTCAAATGCAAGCCTTACCTATATGTAATACCATATGCTTTTAAAATACTACAATGTATATGCTACTACAATGTTTTGGATGTTACATGCAAAACAAAAAGTATTCAATAATAGTTGCACTTACAAAAAAATCATCAAAAAAATCTGTGCTTTTTTCCCCCACTACAGAAAAAGGAAGACAGTTGTAGACATCTATTTACTAAAAAATGAAAGAAGCAAAATGGAAATGAAAACTTAATTTATGTGCTGAGATTAAATTCAGAGTTACATTTTTCAGTTTGTTATAGTACATTTTTTTCCCGCTTCATTCTCTTCCATAACTTAGAGAAGCCTGGAACATCTACTGATCATCCTACAAATCATGAAACCTTAACTAGTATGCCATTAAAATACTTGAACTATTAAAAGGAAAATGAATACAGACAGTACTGGAGGTTCTACATTAATCTTCACTCTTGATCTAACAATTTATATCATATGTGAATATATGTGCTCTCGTCATCTTGATGTACTTTCTGTCATGTACACAGGGTCCTTTTCTTTCTAGAGCGCTCATACAGAAAAATGCATTTGTTGTGAAGCTTCACTAACACAATGCAGAGTCTGTATGGCACTTTGGCATTGTTCTGGATGAAAAAGATTACATGCACGTAAGCTGTGTCATTAAAAAAACAATTTGGGAGATTAGGAAGAGCAAAAGAGAGAAAGAAAATAGTGGTTCTGAGAGAAAATAATGGTGCTGGAAAGTCAACATTTTATCTTCCTAGGCTTACAGTGCCCCATAATTATCCATGTGAAGTAGCTGTTCACTTTATTTATCACTGCAAAATAAACTCTCTTTGTGTGCATGGATGTTCTGTTGCATTTTGGAATTAACTACAATTCACGGCTGTTGAAACACCAGCAATAAACCCTTTTCTAACAACATGCAGGAGGAGTCAGAAGGTTGACTCACGACTGAGTACTTATTCAGTTACCTACTAACCTTGTTTCCAAAGTTCACAGGTCTCACTATCTTCTGTTGAAATTTCTCCCGTTTCAAAACTTTTGACATAAATGTCCATGCACAGATGCTACACATACAATCTTATTGGCAAGTACACGTGTCCCCAAATTAAGCACAGATTGGAAACAACTATTGGATTTGTGGATGTTTGAAAAGGTATTTGAATGACAGGTTGGGGTATTTTTATGCATAATTTGTAGCAGAAGTTTGGACTGTCTATATTATTTCAAGCTACAGGGAAATTAACAACTGTTAAATTTAACAGTATCTCTGAGAATATGAATGCGTGGTATAAAGCTGTGGCATAATGAACGACTACAGAATTTTTTAATAACACTGCAATTAAACAGCTACTGTGATGCCAATGTACTATTCCAAATTATGTCAGCCTAAACTGGTGAAATTCAATTAAAGATATTACAGCTACACCTGATTCTGACCACACTTGGTTTGAGCTGAAGTGTGACACATCCTGACATCAGACTAGTTTATGTGCCCCTCCAGAGCTGACTTATTCTTTGCTTACTATAAAATTGCCAGAAAACACCTTATTTTTTTCAGGAAATGTGTCACCACAACAACTTACTGTTTTCGATGTGGTATTACTCTGAAAAATGTATTTTTTGTAGGTGAAAAATTTTAACATGGGATCTAAAGGCAATTGCACTGCTCTTATTTCTCTGCTCTTTAATTATATTGACTTTCTTCCAGCTTTTCTTCCCTCGTCACCTCCCGCCATGACCCTAGCGCAGTGCTGTGCTGTCCGTCGAGCTGTAATAGTTTCTCCTCTGGCCTTTTTCTGAGTGTAGGCTTCAATTTCCTGCTGATCTACACAGTGCCTGGAGAATTGGTTTGTTTTGAAATGAGGTTGGTTTACCACCCTGTGTTGTAAATGCCACTCTAAACAGTGCAAACACATATGTCGGTTTGGCTTATCCGTGTCTTTCAAATCCCCAATGTTATGCTCCAGTAAATTTTACCACAGAACCTTTGCAACAGGCACATTCCGCCCACCCGAAGCCTAATCCTGTACAAATATGCTCACACAAACGTCTTGCTTCTCAGTATCATTTTCTAGTTCATTTCTGTAGCATGGAGCGGCCATTATGGCTGTCAAGTACCATTTTCATCTGGAAAGGGCAAAAAGACAAGCAATGAAAAACAAATAATTCTACCAAAATAAGAATGGATAAAGCAACTGGAAATGATAAAGTTCATTCATCAGTGATGTCAGAGTCCACGATGTGCAATGAGAGTGTGAAAACAAAAGAAAAAAAAAGATTCTCAGGTTTTTCCTCAGCTGAGGAAGAGCAAATGATGGGAGCAAAGTGATTGCTGAGGGAAATTCTGAGGGTGGTCACTGCCTCACACCTGCCTCACTGAAAAAGGAGCCTGCCTCTCTTCATTCACCATGAGGGAAACACAGACACCTTGTTTACAGACCTAGCACATACCACACACGTAATTCTGCTGAATCCATTACACAAAGGCTGCAGCTCACCTTGCGAGATCTGCAGCCCTAGACTATCTCACCCTTTTTGAGAAGAAACCCGCTTTGTTCCATCCACCTGCAGGACAGCTGGAACCTTCAGACTCCGGGACCATGTCAACAGAAGAGGTAACAGTGAGCGGAAGAGGTAAAGATGGAACAAAGTTGCATCCCCTTGGCTGGGGCACAGCTCTGTGGAAAAGACTCTGCTGGTCCTGGGGGTCAGCAAGATAAGCATCAGCCAGCAGCAAAGAAGGCCAACTG
Source organism: Pluvialis apricaria (assembly GCA_017639485.1). NCBI lineage: Eukaryota > Metazoa > Chordata > Aves > Charadriiformes > Charadriidae > Pluvialis > Pluvialis apricaria. Next base: position 52,038,914 of record CM030008.1, read on the forward strand.
CATCCTGAGCTGTACTGACAGGGACACAGCCAGTAGATCCAGAGTAGTTACTACCTCCCTCTACTCAGTGCTCATTAGACCACATCTGGAGTACTACGTATGGTTTTGGATCCCCAGTACTAGATAAACTGGAGTGAGCTCAGTGAAGGGCCACCAAGATGATTAGGGAGGGCTGGAGTGCTTGTCCTGTGGGGAGAGGCTGAGGGACCACAGTTTGCTCAGCCTGCAGAAGGGAAGACTTTGTGTGGACCTCATAGAAGCCTGCCAGTGCCTGTTGGCAGGCTGTTGAGAAGACGAAGCCAGGCTCTTCGTGCAGGGGTGCATGATGGGAGGACAAGAGACAGCAGACGTGAGATGAAAGAAGACATGTTTTAACTGGATATTAGGAAAACCTTGTTCTCTATTAGGATAATCAGCCAGTGGAACAGGTTGTCCAGACAGACTGTGCCATCTCCATCCTTGGAAGTTTTCAAGATCAAACTGGCTGAAGCCCTGAGCCACCTGCTCTAATCTCAGAGCCAATACTACTCTGAGCAGCGAGTCAGACAGGACGACCGCCTGAGATCCCCTCCAAGCTGAATTATTCTGTGATTCTGTAATTGTAAATCATTAAGTCTGCTGTTCAGAAAAACAGCTGCTAGAAAAGGCAATTCTTACGTGTTGGTTTTACCCTGTTTGACATTCTGCACTCAAATGAACACTGTGTTGTAGTCTGCAAGATTTTAAGGCTAGTCTAAAATCATGGCTATCTTCCCAACTGATAAACTCTACGTGGCTGACTCTTGAGAAATGTAGAGATTTCTGGCGTTTCCATTTGAGTTTTTTCATTGGGCATCCTATCTCCTAAATCCACACCTCAGCCCCTCAGTCGTGAGTTAATGCCAGGAACACAGCAGGAGGATGACCACGGATAACTCCAGCACAACCATGTAAAGTCACAGAGAAAGCATCAGGAAGAGATAACGCTGCAGAATGTTATAAAAGGAGTATTTCCGCGCAAAGTAATTTAATTGGTACGTAAAAATCTTTCCCTACCTTCCTCAATTAGCTTCCTAAGATTAGATTGTTTGCCATCACTTCAGGATTGATACTTTTCTCAGAACAAAATAAAACGTATACTACATAAAGTCACGGTATATACATTATCGGTAGTAATAGCTTAGCACCAATCTCACACTTGAAACGAAGCTCACTCTTTCTGCTTGAAACTTGCTATTGCTTCACCCAGCTGTCAGCATTCCTCTGCATAACATTTGTTTTTCATCCACCCTCACTCTCCGCCAAATTCTGACTTTTCTCCCCACACTTCCAGAGATCCTAAGCCTGCTCATTTTCTGACTGGTTTCTGCATTCAGACCATGATTGATAGGAAGACCTATAAACCTGTAAGGCCAGACACCCTGCTGCAGAAAACATACACAATGGATGCAAAAATACACAGGCTTGGTAATATTCCTATAGATCAACAACAATAGGAGGTAAGTGACCTTAAATAATACATTAACCGATGTAAGAAAGGACACATTGCACTTGAATTCTGACCAAATTGAAGATGTTTGTGAGACCTGGCACCTATCATCCATGTTGTCCACGGATGCCGCTCATAAACACGTTGCCCCTAGTGGCAGGTGATGTTCAGGCTCTTCGAGGAACAACCTGGAAGACCTGTTTGCCTTCACCCAGTCATGGGACACCACTTCAATGGCAGATGGGACGGACAGCAGCTATTCAAGAGATCGGGGTCTCTCCGTGCAGTAGGTACATGCTTTTATACCGCGTCAGCACTGAGTGCAACATGTTTATGGACCTCCGAGGAAATCTGAAACCACACCAAATCCACTGATGTCAGCGTCATCTTTCCAATGGACTTAACGAAATCGGGATCTTGCCCCTAGAGTAATTAAAGCACTTGTCTCTTTCTGTATCTTTGAAAGATTTGAACTATTTGGGGTATGTTGTATTGTGTATTTGTTGTAATGCTGGAAAATCTTTATTCCTGCAAAGAGCCTGTTCTCCAGAAAATAAGAAAAGCATCATAATACCTGTACCAAAGAAGTATGTATCGCAATGGATAACCTCTATGAAAGCAGAGGGCATTTCACCAATAATTTCTAAAAATCCCTTGGATTGCTTGGCTGTTTCCATTTTCCGTATAAAGTATAATTAAAAGAAAAAAAATTATAAGTGAAATTCACAGTATGAATTCTTGAACTAATTTCACTGATGTCAGTAGAATTACAGCGGAGATTAATTTAGTTCTGTGACTGTCAAGGAAAGAAGCTGTTAAAGCAAAGTTATGGATTTTTTTTGGGTGCCTTTATTTTTCTGTTTATGAAAGGACACAAAAATATATTCTGTATGGATCCATATGCCGTCTTAATAACATATCCAATCTGAAATTAATATGATTCACTCTTCATAATTTATTATGCCCTTCATGAATGTGCTTATTACAACAGATAGTTGAAGGGTTGCCATTAGGATTTTGTCACTATTTGATGTAAACCAAACTGGAAGTTATTTTTAGATCTCATGTATTCAATATTTCAAATATATTTCCTATATTAAAATGCAGAGATTATGGAAATTCTTTAGAAATATAGTCGTGGCCTTGTTTTTGCATGTTTTTCTATGTTATTGCACACTTTTTTGGATATGTTACAGTATTTCCAATCAGCCGTTAGTAATAGGTTTAGCAGTTGTTTCAACCTCTCTCAAAATTCTTCTTCCCATTTTTATTCCATAGAAGGCAATTTAGGGATCCATCTGCAAACACTTGCTGTTCAAAGCAGTACTTCCTACCATTAATAGTCCTTGTGAAATCAAAGTCGCAAGTACTCTACCTAGTAATGGGAGTCTGGAGGACTGGAGCTTAGGTTGCAAATGTTCACTTAATTTGGGGAGGACATTCAAACAACCCATGTTTTGCACTACAAGTGTACACCATGTTTTGTAACTCCTGCTTTCTGTCTTTAACGCTGCTTCTGACCAAGTGTATCTACTTGAACGTGGGCCATACAGTCTCCAGGCTTCAGTTTACCTGGTTTTAGAATAGAAACAAAAACTGTCCTACGGCATTTGGGATCACAATGCTTCCTTAGGTCATTTGAGAACTAACGGTGGCAGTTATAGAAGTACACCGAGGTCTTCAGTGAAAATACACCCACGTGAAGAGTCCATGAAATGTAAAATTTTCAAAAATGTCAAAAATCTTTCAAAAAGATCTTACCCTACTCTATTATTAACTCTCACTTACTGTTTCTGTAGAGGCAGTATCTAGTGGTCCCACTAAGGGGCCCGTTACACTAAACACTAAAGAAGAACATCCTGATAATATTAATATTTATGCCTCATTTTGTCCACATCACCATGTTTACATCTTGAGGCATCTAATTTCAGGTTCCCTATGCAGCCAATAGGGAGCAGGTAGTTTCTTAACTTCTCACAGATCATTATAAAGGGAATCTGTTCTTCTAATGTAAGCAGCTAATTTAGATGCCTAAAACTTGACCACATCCAAAACTGTGTATTGAAGCAACTAAATACAAACAAAACAAAACAAAAGCCTCGGGTGTCCAGTTCAAAGTGGTAATTTGGGAAGGAATCATCACTGAAAGAAGCAATGACTCTAAACCAACCAGAAGACTGTATAAAATAGGTATCTATGCTACCTCTTCATCTCAGTTCCCTGCTGTGCTCCAACCTTTTGTTGGTGAGCCAGATGAGAAGGACCTCTCTGCATTTAAGCCTAATCCAAAGTCCAGTGTTTCACAATGTTTTCTTTTTCAAAGAATCGAGCACATTTTTTACATTTAAGAAATCACAAATAAGAAATACATGATAATGGAAATGGCAGAGGCATGAAATATCTGTTCTGTTAAAGCAACAGCATGTATTCCAAGTTTAGAGAAAGCAGACATGCTGCCAAGGCATTTGACCACAATAATTTTCATTCTCCATTTAAAATTATAGTATTTATCTCCTCTTTTGCCTTTAACCACCAAAACTCCATTCAGGTTTCTACCTGATAAGGCAAGACAGATGCAATGATTTTTAGTTTACCTAACCAACAACTAACTACATTCAAAGGTCTTTATTTCACGGTTGCAACTAACATTATTAGAAAATACCAAGATAACATGCACAATGTAGAATGGGTTTATCAAATATAATTTTCAAACTGCAGAATTGTCGGATGCTACCACACATTTAATCTAAACTCAAACTAGGTCTACTAAACCTCACTAATAATTTGAGTGCAACAATAAAAAAATTTTTGTCAGGTACTTTTATGCAAATAATATACACACATTCCCCCAAAACACAAAGCTCAAGCGAAAATCTTTGTAAAATATTTTTAAGAGTTCACATTTGTATCTGTTAGTGAGTGGCTTACAAATGTCTGTAAATTAAAAAGAAAACAGCAAAAAGCACAGCAGCACAGTGTATAAGCAAAGGATTTTATCACACTTTGCAAAGGGCATCCTATGCCATCACTGCTTCTGTCATCCTAATATGTTTCACATGAATGCAACAAATGGGAACTAATTCAAAGAAGTATTAAACAGTAAATTTTATTGACATTTATTTTGACACAGGCAGAAGATTAGGAGATGCAATAAAATACCACTCTGCTTGTGAACCTAAGTTTTAGTTTTATTTGCAACCACACAAATCTTACTACACTGACTTTTCATTCCTCTAATTTTGTCTTCAGTTCTTTGAACATAGCTCTAAGCCAAATATACTAGGCTACTGGGGAAGCCATACGTGGTCAAACTGCTACCGCAAGTCTGTACCGCATGGAAAGTTAGTCTATATCTGTGTACTGTTGATAGATATATGCAACAGCAGTTAAACATACGTACTATGTCCTTGTCAGGAACATAAGTCACCTTTATAAACTTTTATCAAATTAGTTTTCCCAAACAAATATCTTCTAAGGGCAAATGTGAAAGAAATTTCAACACTTCTTACTTAAACTAGAAATTAAATTAAAACCACCTGAGTAGAGACCCTTCTTCGTGCCAAATGAAAAGTGTGCTCTGAAATGCACTTTAAACGTACCATGTTAGAAGAAGTACATACACAGAAAATTCTGGAGCTGAATAAAGAGGAATTCCTATAGCAGCTCTCTGGTTTCGTGCTTATGGAACCGCTTTGGTAGGCGAGGATAACCAACCACGTACGCACGTGTAGGACTGGTGCCATGGCTTATCAGACTCTCACTTCCAGATAATGATTGTTAAACATTGCCAACTCATTACTATTTGAGTCACTGTGATAAAGTTCAAAGACTTTTATCTGGTTGAATCTTTGTTCTTTGTTTGTATAAAGTAATTCACTGCTGCAAAGATTCACTAGTACAGAATTGAGTTTAAACGCACCTCTTCGAATTTTTCTGAAATAATGGAACATAAAGAAAGGACCAACCTCTCAAAACTAGGAAAAACGGGTGTTATGGGAATGTCTTAAACACAAAGCTGCCACACATCATCTTTCTCTGATTGAAAATACTGTCTGGTTGACATTCAAAGGACTTCCTTATTTGTCTGGGATATCCTGATGTATGGCAGCATGATCAGAGTCACTGTACAGGGACTACAACTAGGCTGTCATGTGTTAAGATGACCTGGGACATACCCACAAACCTGCATACGCAGAGAAGTTGGTGACTTTTAAGAAACATTGGACTGACTGCACAGACATGACAGTCCATGTACACCCAACTGCTCGGGCATCTCCAGACTTGCATGTATTCCCTGCTTTCTGAACTTGAAGGAGGCCGACTCTTCTCCTGCCCTTCCTGTGGCTTCATTTGAAATTCCCCATGTATATATTTTGCCAAGCAATGTTACACCTGAGAACTGATAGAATAATAAAAGTTGGAAGTGACTTCTAAAAGTGACCTGGACCAACTTTCTTTTCAAAGCAGAGCTAACTTCAAGTTAGAGCAGGTTGCTCATGGCCTTGTCCAGCCACGTTTTGAAAATCTCCAACAGCGGAGACTCCACTGTCTCTTTGGGTGCTGTTCTAGTGCTCAGCCACTCGCATTGCCAGGAATCTTCTCCCTATATCCAATCTGAACTTCCCTTGCTGCAACTTGTAACCGGTGCCTCTAAGTCTTTCACAAGACAGCTTCAAGAAGAGTCTGGCTTTGTCTTCTCTACAACCTCCCTTTTTAAGTAGTAGAAAACTGCAGTTAGATCCCACCTGGTCTTCTCCTTCTCTGAACTAAACAAACACGCAGTCTCACCTTGCTTGGCATACGCTGCAGCCCCTAAACACTATAGTGCTCCTCCACTAGACTCTCTATTTTGTCATCTCTCTGACGATCAGGACCCAGAACTGCTCATGGTACTTCAGACACAGTCTCACAGGTGTTGAATAAAGGGGTATAATCACTTCCCTCAACCTCCAAACTCCTATCCTGCTCCTTTTTGTTGCTGCCAGGGCACACTCCCGACTCATGTCCAGCTCATTGTCCACCAGGACCTCCAGGTCCTTTTCTAGCCAGCCAGTCCCAAGCCTGTGCTGTTGCAGAAGGGGTTACTGAATCCCAGATGCAGGACTTTGCGTCTGCCTTAGCTAAGTGCTCTGAGATTCCCATCAACCCATTTCTGCAGTTTGCCAAGGTCCCTCTGAATGGCCGCCCTGCCTGCCAGCAAGCTACATGCTTCTGACGATCCAGAAATAAGGTGGCTGAGGATGCACTGTGTCATTTGGTCAGGTTGCTGGTTTGGACCCCCGCAAATTATCCGGGTAGGGCAGGATATTCCCAACCTATGGTACGTGCACTGCTAGCGGTATAAGAGCAACTTTTGACAAGGCAGCAGCAGCACCACAGAAGTATAAACCCTCGCACAAAGCTAGCATGTGCTGGTGCCATGCTTGGGGAAGAAAAAGAGTTTGGGAAGTCTTGATCTATCAGTTCTTACAGGGCAGTACATGAAAAGCCATGTCAGACATTAAAACATCACCTATTTATGCTCTAATGTGAACATGTAGAGCATACCAAAAAAGCATCCTAGAAACAAGATATACTTCCTTGACCGTATTTCACTCATAATGGCAATTAACAGATGTGGACCTTCTTGTCACAATCAGTTAACTTAAGGTAAGATGAGCTCCTTCAGATCCAGTGCAGTAGTTTAAAAAGTTAACCACCTGCAATCATTTTCCTACGCACTTGTAGTCAAAGTTCTTCACAGTTGAGTTGTGTTAACATGATCCAAAGTAAGCTCTTCATCAGTCTCAGTGCAAGTTAGCTTGAAGCACCACCAAGTAAGCTTCACGAGCCTCTGCTATGCTGTGGAAGCAAGAACTGTAATAAACAGCTGCGAACTGTAGCATCCCAAATTTATTGTGCTTGTTCTCTGGAACATACTTTCATTTGACTGACATAAAGGGAGATGGGGAAAAGTAAAGGAAAGGTCTAACAATTAGCTTGTTTCAAACCAAATTCGTTCAGCCAGCGAGGCAAATTCCTGTAAATTTACATGCAGACCTATAAGCACATGCCCACTGCTAAGAATACTGATCCACTTCTAGACTCAAGGAAGTCCAACAATCAAAAGACCACTGTAGAGGGAGCTACTGCATGGCAAGTGTCCTCCTGCGCTGAAAAGGTTCAGTTACTGCAGCCTGGCATTGATTGGTAAAAACACGCATGCGGAAATCTTCACTGGTTATGAAGTGAAGTCAGGTAAAACATGAATGGGTGGAATCCAGAAACAAAACTCCTTTTGCAAGACTGGGCTACTCAGTCTCTGCAATGACTTTCTGGAATGCAAGTGTCTCTTGTGGGCTGTGGGACTGAACAGCCCAAAGGCCCTGAGGCTGCTGCTTAGCAAGAGCAAAGACCTCCAGAACCATACTGCTAACCCATCCTCTCGGGTGGCACTTGTTCATTTTCTCTGACAAGTATTTAAACTATTTTTCATTTCTTTTAAGTTTAGTAAAAAGGTGAGAAGGGAATTGGGTCAGCATTCAATGAGAGCCTAGAACAATTAGCAGGCACTTCAGACAGTCAACTTGAAACATCAAGCTGTTGAACATAACTCTGCAGCTTACAAAATATACGAAGACATCAGTAATAACTTACTTGATCAGTCATTCTAAAATGACAAGTGCAAAGGCATTATCTAAATACCTAATCATTTTATAAGAACGCTAAAATTAGAGCTAGCCGGGAATTTTTGAATGCAAAATTGTTCATCGCTCAATACTGCTGTGGATTGGTTGCAAACAGGACACTAAACATGGATATATTCTTTTAACACTTCAGATGTATATACTGAGACATTCCACAGACAAGAAACGCGGAAGACAGATGAGGACGTATACACTTCTGTGCACATATTTCTAAAGTCGCATTTCCGCAACTAATTGCTTATTTGACAAAGACTCAAGCCAGTCTAGAGGGTTTTTTTGAGTGAGGTTTTCTTGAATTTTCAAGTGATACCGCAACACAGACAAAAAGGAGACCAGAAAGTCAGCAGTGCGGCACTGTAACATCATTAGCTCATCTAGATCCACGGATATGCATTTCAGACTCTCACCTCCTAAACAAATACACAGGTGGCAAATACGTGGCTGTCTTCTCTCTCTGGGGGGATGAAACAAGGCGCTTTCTTTCCTACAGTCTTTTAATACATAAAATACTGATTCAAATCTAGTCTGTAATGTTCCACTCCTTCCCACAGTTTTCAATCAAATGAAAGCTGATGTTAGGCCATGGAGAGTCTACTTGCACATTTGCCTCCTGTCTTGCCTCCCTTGCACAAACAGATCCTAATTGGGCTAATTATCCTGAATTCCTCTTCATTGAACAGGGTTACTATTTTGCAATGTCCCTTCTTTTTGCAAAATCAGATAATTTTTAATTTTTTTTCAGGTTGCTATAACTCAAACTGATTATAGCTCCCTAAATTTCTCTTTTTACTGTAGTGATCATAAAATCTATCACTATCCTTATAATAGAGTCCAGAGATTTGCAATGAACTAGAAAAAATATTTCATGTGATAATATTCTTTCTTTTTAATGTGAACCAATAGAATTTAGAAACTGCTAGTCTGGGCCTTCTGCAATTCAGCTGAACACATCTAAATTGTTTATACATATTTCACATTTCTGAGGCTTTCTTCCCTACTATACAAAACAGATCAACTGTATGAACCGGGTCATTGTCCAAAATCTGGAGAGTATAAGACAGTAGCTTCACAAATGTGCCAACAAATGGTATGTGCATGTACCAACTATTTCCGTGCGGGTTCTGAGAAAGGACACTTTCGTAAGAAACTATTTTTTACCGTTAATCAAACCAGAATGTTTCATTCCTTAAAGGAATGAACGCAGCCTGTTCCAAATAGCAAACTCCTGTTATTCCACAATGGCCATTTATGTTTCCTAGAAGTCTGAAGGACTGAATCAACAGAAAACAATACCTGCTGGGATAATTTCTTCTCCCCAGCTTTTCCCATCTTCTCGGTTTTGCCTGTGGTATTGTGACAGCTGAACCAGATGTAACCTGTAAGCATGCTATTAACAATATTGTATTTGGCTTTGACAGCGCTCTTACGCAGAGCGTTCGCAGGAGCGAGGCGTGCTGTCGGCGGGAGCAGGGCTCGCTTTAAAGCGCCTGGCTCCCTGACAAGACGAGCTCTTTGTGGCTTTTCCTGCAGCAACTTCAGGTGCCAGCACCCCCAGTCACCCACCCGCACGGCTGCGGCCCGAGCCGTCGCAGGCTCACGCCGCAGCCCCGCCGGTTGACACAGCAGCATCTCGGCCTCAACATGTCGCCACCGCGGTCACTTCACCCCGCTACCCCAGGCTCGCAAACCGGAGGAGCCGGCGGCCGCTCCACCTGCGCCGGCGAAACCCCGCAGACTTTTAGGAGAGCAAGCAGCGGGGACCGGGGCTGCCTGGCGGCAGCACCGACCCTTCCTCGCCTACAACCGCACAGGCCGCTGTGAATCCCATGGGCCGAACCGGTGAGGGCTGCCGGTCCCTTCCCACCGGGAGGGAAGGCGGCTGCATGAGAGCCGCGGGAGGGGCCGGGACAGGGCGAGAGCTCCTCCCTCACCGTGCTGACAGCCTCGGAACCCGCCAAGCCGCCCTGCCCGAGGCCGGTTCCCCCTCCCGCCGCTGGCAGCTCCCCGGAGAGCAACGAAGGCCCCCTTTCCCCCGGGCCGCCATGCCGCCGCCCCCCCCTCCCCTCACGGCGCCACCTGAGGCGGGAGGGCGGGGCCGGCAGCCGAGGGGGCGGGGCGGGGCGGCCCCCACCGCGCAGGGGCGGTGCCGGTCACGTGAGCCGCCGGCGGCCCCGCCCCGCCCCAGCTCCGGCGGTAGCGGCGGCGGCGGCGGCGGCGGCGGCGCGCGCGCAGGCGTTGCACCTGGCGCCCTCCTCGGGGCTCCTCGTCGCCAGGACAACCGGCCTCGCCGCCGCGCCTCTGCCATGGTGAGCCTGCGGCCCGGCCCGGCCCGGCCCTCCCCGCCGCCCCCCCGCCGGGCGTTAGGGGGTTGGCCCGGCCGCTCGGGGCCCAGGGCGGGGAGCGGCGGCGAGGCGGGGCGGGCAGGTGGCGGGGCGGGCGGCGCCGCCGCCGTCGCCGCCGTCGCGGGGAGGGAGCGCTGGCCGGGCCCTGTGGAGCGGCCGCGGGGCCGGGCGGGCCCCTCACCCCGAGGGGGGGAGGGTGGCGGCCGGGGCGGGCGTAAGGTCTGGGCTTGGCCGGCGGGGGTATGGCAGGGTACGGGCGTGCGCCCGTCCGCCCACCCACCCACCCACCGTGGCGGTGCGGCTGTGGTGCTGAGCGTGCGGCCCTGCGTGGCGTGGGGAGCGGGGATGGGGCTGCGGGGGGCTGCGGCGGCCCCCGCTGTAATGGTGGGGAAGAGAGAGTCTGTCTGTCTGTCCAGAACAGGTGGGGCTGTGTTGACCCTCGCTGTAGCACAGGCGGGGAAGGGCTGTCCCCGCGTGTCTGTGGGTGAGGGGTGTCTCGCCTCCCTGTGTAACGGCCGGAGCAGCCATGGTGGGGAGTGCGTAGGGCAGTTCAGGTGTGGCAGGGTTGTGTTGTGGGAGAGGATGTGTGCATATGGGTGGCCTAAAGCGGCTGGGGCGTGATGGAGGTGTGTCGGCCCCCCCGTTATAAAGTAGGGGTGAAGGCAGCATGTGTGTCGGTGCGCAGAGCAGGCGTGGGGTGTGATGGTGTGGGTGCACGGGGTGCTGAGGTGGGGTGCTGTGCTATAACGCTTGTGCATGTGCCATAAGCCAGGGTGTGGCCTGGCGTGTGTGCGTATAGCAGATGTACAGTAGGACAGGAGCATGATATTATGCCTCTGTCAGTGTGCATCTGCTATGGTTTGGGCTTCGGGTATGTGTGTATTTGTGTTGTGGCGGAGATGTGACGCTGTGTGCAGGGACGTGACATGGCATCATATGTATGTAGTTGTGTCTGTATACTGCTGTCTGGTATGGGTTTGTATCTTTGTGTGTGTGTATATATAGTGAACATTGGGTGTGGTGTAATATGTGGATATTTTTATAGGCATGTATGCTATGGGTGTGGCAAGGATTATCTGTACTTTTATATGTATGTAGCAGATACACACAGAATACCATAAGCTGTGTAGAGTGGCAGTTGCTTATATGTGTAAGTATGCATAGCTGTGATGGTTTATGTATATGCACAGATGCATTTATAAATATAATAGATTTGTGGTGTGTATGTGGTGGGCACGAGGTTTGCTGCGTCTGTATGTAGAGATGGTGTGTCATGGAGCGTATGTGTGTGGAGGGTGCGGCAAAGTAGGAAGAGTGGTTGAGGTTTGCTCTGTGGGGAGGGTATGTGGGGATGTGATAACAGTATGTGTACGCAGCGAGTGGCAGGGGAGAGGTGCATCATGATGTTTGTGAAAGGAAGATGACAAGGCGTGTAAGGGGGAGTGAGTAAGGACAGGCATGTTTGGAAAGGATACTGGTATGGTGCCTGTTTTCAATTACCACTTAAGTGTCTGATGCATTATTGCTTTGCAGTGATAGTTTTATACGGAAAGAAGGCACGGTTGCTAGCCTTTCACACGTGGGGAAATGCACGGTGTTTTAAGGCAGAAAATCACTTTATGTGTATATTTATGTGTGCGTAATGATAGTAGGTTTCCTGTAGCAAGTTCTGTGGAGGGGGAGGGAGTGCTCAGCCTTACAAAAGGAAGGCGCGTGTCCCTGTGGCATTCTAACTTTTCTTTTCTTCCTTTCTGTGAAGGCTTGTTCATGCTCCTTCTCTCTCTTCTCCTGCCCTTTGCCTTCTGTTCCTTCCCAATTCTAGCCTACATGTTTTGAACCTAAGCAAAACAACCTTGAAAACTAAATTGTGAGATGGAATAAAAATATGGATAGACTGTGTGAGGCTGCAGTATGCTTCTATGTAGAATCATGTTGGATTTGGTTTGAAAAGCTTTTAGGATGTATCTGTTGCTACAAGGAGGAGTAAACATCAGTGAATGAGGCTGCGGATGGTGTAATATTGGTGAAGTGATTATGATGCGTCTTATTGACATGTCGTACTTCACGTTAGTATTCCATCACACATCTTACTCCGTGTCAGAGAAGATACAGTATCTTAAAAGTCAGTTGAATAAAATGGATTTATCTCATGTTCTAAACTTAGGGAAAATTACAGAATGAAAAACAATGCACAAAATATTTATAAACTGTTTCACAATATAAGTAAATATTTTCCATTTGCCAAACTCCAGGTAAGGAGTTTGTCTAAAACTCAGTCTAAACTCAGCAAATGTAGAATCTGCAGAGAAGCACTGAATTGTTGCTGTAACTGCACAGGTGAAATCTCAGAAATTATACTGGATCAGCCTTAACTGCTGTGCAGATTCTTACATTGGGCAGCTTCTTAGTTGCACTTGACAGCTGATAAGAAATGGATGAAAGTGAGGGGTTTTTAATTTTTTTCATATTTTTCAGATATTTTATTCCATGAATGCTTATACTTGAATTGTTCTCTGTTATAGGGTTAGTCCTGTTCAGTTTGTTCTTTCCCTTTTAATTCTTCATAGCTGCATAGTTTAAAGTTCAAGAAAGATGAGGAAATAATTAATTTTGACCAATTAACACCACACCTTTTAGTATAGGGAATATCAGTGTTCCTACAAATCAGAAAGACCATTAGGTTATTGCTTGCTTATTTTGACAATATACTGGAATATTTACTCATCTTGGTTAAAATTAAGGATAACATGGGGCTAGCAGATGCGGAAAGTTTAAAATAAAAGTCCGATTTTCATCGAAGCATGGCAACTATTTTTAGGTTAGTGTAGAAAAGTAGTACTAATCTTGGCACTGTGACAATATCAATCTGAATGCCAGCAGAAGGCTACACATTAACAGTACTTCAGCTGTTTTGTCAATTAGAAATCAGAATAACTGCACTAATTTCATATAAATTGTTATCAACTTGTGCAGTAGTTCTGGTAGTGTTTCTACTGAATCAGAAATATACATCAACGGGATATGCTAAGTAGGACAAAACCAGATGATATTGTGAAACCAAAGAGTTCTCCCTCACAGTTCAGACAGTAGCCTGGAGCTAGTTTAGACAATAGCCAAAACATTCACTTGCATTCTTTCTAATAACCTTTTTAGGAAGGTGATCCATATACTCCATAGACGATGACTTTTTTTTTCTCTTTATGTTTTAGCACAGTGCAAAAACTGTTAAAATACATAGCTCAAGTATGATCAGAAATTCTGTGTGACTTGATTTGAATGTGATAGGGTTGGACTCCAGCTGTCTGAGCTTTTGTAAAAGAGCTTTCCCACTTGAACTTTTAACACAAGGTGGGATATTCTAATTGTTTGTGAAACTTCTGAGAAGGAAGATTGTAAACACAGAGTAACTTCTAAATGGTGAAAGTCGGATTTGCATTCTTGAAAATGAAGGAAGTCTTTATCCATTGTTACAACAGAAAAAGGTACACATAAGGCATAAAGGGAGGATAATGGTGGACTTAAAATTCACAACATACTGGTATCTCCTCTTGTCAACTCCATGTTTATTTTTCAGGATCAAGATATTACTTATATGTCTCTATCAAAGTTTAAACTAGTTGTTCTTGAGCTTGAAGATTATTGTTTTTTACTAGTAGTTTGTGAAGATCAAACTTTTCTCTCAGACTAATTTTTCAAAAAATGTACTGTGCTATGACTGCTTGAAAATTTGTGTATATAATGTGATTATACAGGACTGCGTGAAGCCAAATGGATTATTTTTGTGATGAGATTAGTTTTAATTTGGTACAGTCCCTGTGAGTAGCATTGTGGTGGAAGCTGTCTTGGATTCTATTTCAGTATATCTGTGCAGTGTCAGTTACTCGAATGGTCAAAGAAAAGTACCTTTCTCAAATGTGTTGAACTTAGGCTTTTGCAAATGGCATTTGAGTGTCTGATGCCTAAGAAGGGATTTGTTGTTTACCTGGTAAAGAAAGCACAGGATTTGTAAGATGCATAATTTTTGCTGACTCTGACTTCCCTCCTATCCCCACCCGGTCCATTCATCCTCTCACCCCTGAAAAAAAACCCTAGCAAAACTGCAGTATGAATTTAAGCCTTTAAATGGGCTAAAATAATTTCTGTTGGGTACGGCGAGGTAATGGAAATGCAAGAATAGTGGCATTGTTTAAAATGCAAGGGCACCTCAGCTAATATAATCAACTACAGCTAATGTCTTGAATGATTCCCTCTGGGTTACATTTGGCTTGGAGGAACCACTGTGCTCATGCTAGAGGAGGACTGGAACTGGAAGTGTGCCCTTTTCTGGGCTTGTGCATTTATGACTACTTGGAACCACAAGCTTCTGCTGTGTAGCCCACAAGAAAGTACTTAAAATTTGGTATCAAGCTGCTACCCTTAAAATATTGGCCATACTTTATGGTATACTCTCTTTTTCTATCCCAGTGTTTTCCTGCATTCTCCGTCAGGCAGAAGGAAATAATAAACTGTATTTTCATTGGATTTGATTGCTGTTGAACTGGTTAACCAGTATGTTCTGTAAATTTAAATCAAGAAGGAGACAAGACATCATCAAATCTGCATAAATGTGAAACTCTACCAGTATGTCAAGTTTGTCTGTCTTCAGAGGTTGAAATTGAGGTCAGAGCTTCACAGAGCAAAGTCATTTCCATATCATGACTTGGTGTAATGTAGTAGTTATCTGAATGTTAAGGGACAAAATGTCTGAGTGTGCTTGCAATTCTGAAAATGGTCTGTAATCTACTTAGGCAAAAGTATCAAGGTTATTTTATTTCTGCAGAGTTTCAAGAACCATAAACGTTGGCAAATACTAACAATTAAGTGAGTTTCCAGTTTCTCCTCTAAATCTCAACCTCTTAGCTTTCTTGAAACACTTTGAAAACGATGTTTTGGAAATGCTACTATGATGCTGTTTCCTTTGAAGTCAGTTATAATTGCTGCTTGTAATCATGAAGAGGTACCTAGTTTTGTCTCTTATAACTGAAAGCTTTTATTAATTATACACTACATATATGGTGTGTGCAGCCGCAACACAGATTTTGTCATCTTTTTTTTCCTGGTTCATACTCTAGGGAGATTGCCTTGCGGAGAAGGCTTGCACTTCGTAATAAAAATTTCACACTCTCAGTACTAGGAAAAACATCAGTTCTGACATAGTGTTTATGATGCAGATCAAGCATTGCTTTGAAATGGCTTTGTAGAAGCTATGGAGTAATTTCTGTAATGAACTATATCCCTTTTAAGTCTCAAATATATTTTTGAAGAGCGGTTATGTTGGGGGGGGAATACTAGTACTTAAAATTTTTGTTTCACAGGTGCTTGGAAGAAGGGATTCTGCTTCAACCATACAGTAAGGACTTAAGTTGTAATTTCATTTACAGTTTGAGCTAAGTACAGTGAGAAAAAGAATTGCCTTTCTGGATGTGGGATTGCGTGACTGGAGGGAGGACTGTGTCAGTCCAAATTAGAATGGTGCAAACTCCTGGGGAAATGGACCTGCAGCAGAATCTCTGTGAGCACGCTCTGGGGGGATTTCAGGTTTCCATTGTCACGCCATCAGTGTGTTAGTTTGTATGGTAGTATTGGAGACTGCGAATAAAACTTAGCCGTATGTATGGCAGTAAAAACAACTATATGCAGAAGTGATGATTCAGAGGAGGAGTTTTGAAAGGTGTACTCCTAAGGGCTCTGATGAATCTGTGATGTGGATTAAATTTGGATGGCTGAGACTGAATGTCTATCCCTAACCAAATACTGCTGCATTAAAACAAACGGACACCAGCTTTTCTCTCAGCTTCGTTTTTCAGATATGTATCATGCTCTGAATGTCTGAGAATGTGTATTATGTGGCATGAATCTACAAAACTGCATGAAACCAAATGGATTATTTCTGTGATGAAACAAATCATAATTTGAGCACACAGTCACTGTGAATGTTGTGGTGGAAGCTGCCTTAGAATGTATTCCAGTATTTCTGCTCAGAGTTTCAAAGTTACTTGAGTGGTCAAAGGAAAGTACCTTTCTCAGGTGTTTTGAACTTAGGCTTTTGCAAATGGCATTTGAGTCTCAGCTTGATGCTGAAGGAGGGATTTGTTATTTAGCTGCTCAAGAAAAAGAAAGCACAGGATCTGTACGATGCATAATCTACCCTTGTGATGGGCTGCAGTCAACAACTGCTTCATCCATCTGATTTTAATTTTCTGCCATAGGTCTGTTGATCTCCAAACCCCTAAAGTGGATGATACAGGTTTCCCCATGTTCCACTTTAAAGTGATTTGTAAATTTGACTGCTGTATTTTGGTTTTTTAGGAATAGTGTCTAAATGCTTCATCATAGAATCATAGAATTGTCTAGGTTGGAAGGGACCTTTAAGATCATCGAGTCCAACCATCAACCTAATGCAGGGGGGTTGGAACTCGATGATCTTCAAGGTCCCTTCCAACCTAAACCATTCTATGATTCTATGAAAACCACCACTAAACCATGTCCCTAAGCACCATGTCTACCCATCTTTTAAATACCTCCTGGGATGGCGATTCCACCACTTCCCTGGGCAGCCTGTTTTGGTGTTTGATAACCCTTTCTGTGAAAAATTTTTTCCTAACATCCAATCTAAACCTCCCCTGGCATAACTTGAGGTCATTTCATCTTGTCCTGTCGCGTGTTACTTGGGAGAAGAGGCTGACAGCCACCTCACAACAACCTCCTTTCAGGTAGTTGTAGAGCGATAAGGTCTCCCCTGAGCCTCCTTTTCTCCAGACTAAACAACCCCAGTTCCCTCAGCAGCTCCTCATAAGACTTGTTCTGTTTTTATTTGGAAGTGCATAATATTAAAAGAGGAATAATGGATATCTGAAGAAGGAAATACTCAGTCATTACATTTTTTTTTCTAAAAGAAAGAAAATGAAGAAAAGATTTGTCAATCAGTATATGACTAACATGATGAGGATAGAATTTTGTCAAATGTATTTTTTCAGCTGTCTCTTTATGTATCTTTACAGAATATACAGGGATACAATCAACAGGTTTTTTCACATTTCTTAGTGTTTAAACAGTAGTTGTTGGGTTTTTTTCTTTTTCCTGAGCTGACCCAGTCTCTAGTCATGAAAGGTTAGGTAAGGTGTAGCTTATTTTTTCCATGTGGTTCAGCGTTTTTTTTCCCCATCTCTGGTAGTGGTTAGAACAAGATGCTTTAAAAGACAAAGTGTGAACTAGGTGGATCATGCCTGAATGGAGGGTTAGTCTTCCATGTGGTTCCTATCTCAGAGTAACATGGAGGAAGCAGAACTTGCAAACCTTTTTTGCAAATAAAAGTGTAATGTCCATTTCTTTTGGTTAGGTATTGGATTGAACCTATTGTTTTCTGTCATGCAGGCTACCAAACATCAGTTACATGATAGCACGTATTGATAAAACGCTATCTTTCAACTGAATTTTAGGCCTGCAAGCAATTACGTCAGTCACTAATTCTGCAAAACATTGGATTTCCCCTTCATAATTTTTTAACAGGTTAAGGTAGGAACTATCACACTGAAGTCAGTCTGAAATGGTGATGTGGTACAGAAAAATTTATTGAACTTTCAACTTCTTCTGTGCCTCTTCGGTTTGTATCAGAATTTACAATGAATTTAATGTTTAAATAAATCTGTGTCGCAGCACCTTAAATAACAGTGCTGGTAAGACAGCAGTATGTGAATGTGTGCTTAGTATGGGGCTAGTTTAGAGGATTGTGCAGCTACGGGCGTCAGCTCTGAAGTTCACAAATGACCTTGATCTGTCACCCAGTGAGAACAGGGCCTTGCAGAGCCAGACTGATACCCTCCAGTAAAATGTGAATGATGTGGTATGAATACCAGTGCTGGCAAAACAAGAATGATGGCTCTTCTGGAAGAAGACCAAGCAGCAAAGTGGGCAGTGTGGCCAGCTGCTTCTGCCTGGCAGGTTTTATTATATTGGACAGCACTTAACTCTGGGGGAAAATTTAAAAGCGATAAGATAGGCAGTCCTAGGTCAGTGGAAGGTATTACGGAAAGACAGAGGGATGTTCCCAGGTGTATTTGATCCTGTTCTCTGAAGGTGAGCCTTAACCTAAGAGCTGACTTCCCTAGTGACAATTGATAGGATGAGAGGAAACGGGTTCAAGTTATGCCAGGTGAGGTTTAGATTGGCTATTAGGAAAAATTTTTTCACTGAAAGGGCTATCAAATATTGGAATAGGCTGCCCAGGGAGGTGGTGGATTCGCCATCCCTGGAGGTGTTTGAAAAAAGGGTAGACGTGGTACTCGGGGACATGGTTTAGTGGTGGTTTTGTCAGGTTAGGTTAATGGTTGGACTTGGTGATCTTAAAGGTCCCTTCCAGCCTTAACAATTCTATGATTCTAACTGTTGGATATGACCAACACAGTAAGAACAAAAGGGTTTCATATGAGGTGTTAGTTGCTTTTGGTCAGTCAGTTTGTCACATTGCTGGAAGAGAAAAGATCCTGAGGAAAGACCAGCGCAAAAGATCCAGTGGGTATCTGGCAGAGAGGAGGAGGCTACAAGCCTACTGAAGACAGTGCCCTGGGCTCTGGTGGAGGGTGTCCAAGGAAAAAAGAGGTTAGCGACCACGACAGAACAGGATGGGTGGGATTTTACAGTGCACAGAGTCAAAGCCTGAGACGGAGCATGGCGAGCAGCTGGAGCATAGGAGAGCCTGGAGGGCGGATAGTGGCCGTGTGTTGAAATAAAAGACAGTGCCAGTCTGTCTGCGCTGTAGACGGCCTTGGTTCGAGACGGCATCGCCTTTTGAGGTTCACTTTGGTGTGTCGTAATTTTATCGATTATACAGAAAGGTTTACCCTGGGTTCTAATTTAACACCAGCCCTGTGCCATCAGCTGATGTGTCTTTGATATCACCTATTTCAGTTCTGTTGGCAATGCACATCCATTTGCCTAGCACTCCTGTTGTTGCCTGGATACGGTTACATTTTGCTACTTGCATGGTGTTAAATGATTCTGCCAGTCTGCCTAAGTCTAATGTGTTAATTGTACATTTCTGGAGGAAGCGCCATCTAGCAGCAATTCTCTGACCATTAGAGAGCACTCTGGAGTGTCACATGTGAGAGAATCTCAAATGTATAGTAAAGGAAGATTGTTTTCCCTTTTCTTCTTCCTCCTCCGTTATTCTGCTCTATTTAAATAGAGGGCTTTTTAGGATGCCATTCATTATGTTAGTATGCTTGTGAACTGCTCTGGGTAGCAAAGCTGATCTGCTGGCTTTGCTGCCACCATAGCAAGAGGCAATTTCAGTAGCACGGTGAAGGGGAAATTGCACAGGCAACAACTAGGTGCCTCCACTGAGGAAGAGAAATGTGCAGCAAGCTGGTGGGGTTTTTGTGTGGTAAAAAAAAAATCTGCACATCAGGGGAACGGAATAAAACTTTAATTTTATTTTCTTGGGATTTTCCTTCAAAACATCTTGTTCCTACGATGCCTATTACTGCATAAATAATACTAAATAAATGCTGTTCTTGCCAGTGAAAACCTGAAAGACATGATGCTTTTTAAAAATGGCAATATTTACAGTTTAACTAGGACGTTTGCTCTGTCAACCGTAGGAGAAGGGAAATGTATAGATTTAATTCTAAACTGTTGTCTCCTTTGCTGACAATGAGCCAATGACAATGGGGTTTATTCCTGACTCGATTAAATAATTCAGCCTTGTTTTCAGTATATATGTCTTCTCTTTTTGCTAATGTTCTTTGGGGTCTCTCAGATTTCATCTTTCCTCTTTCCTGAATCTACATTTGTCCATCATTACTTACTTTAGCACACTACTAAGCAAGGCTATTTTTAAGAGTCTGGTTTTTAATAACTTTTGATTTGAAAAGTTGACAGGTTGAAAGTCCTTATCTACTGATCTCAGTGGAAATTAGATACATAAACATCTCTGTGGAACTGAGCCATCATGGCTGAGCCGCTAACAAAACTGTTTCATCTGTAAGGAAAATAGTCCTCTTCAATAAAAGACTGAATGACGACAGAAATTGCATCATTAAACAAACCTAAGGACTATCAACAAAATTAGTAGTATAACCTTGTTTTGATCTCGAAATACTAGTTGAGGGGAATTTCTAAGTGTTTTAGATAAGCATGATAAACCAGGATGAATATTCCTTTGTTTCTTTGTAGAGAAAAATTAACTTTTTTGAGCATATTACAGTTCTTTGCCAGACTGGGTACAAAACACAAATGTGTGACTCCATCAGAAAAGATTTCTTAACTCAGTAATGCTGGTGAAAACAGGAGGGCTTTATCACTAACTGTTAGAGCAGAAGAGAATAATATTATAATTGGAAGTGTTCAAGGCCAGGTTGGATGGGACTTTGAGCAACCTGGTCTAGTGGAAGGTGTACCTGGTCATGGCAGGGGGTTTGGAACTAGATGATCTTTAAGGTCCCTTCCAACCTAAACCATTCTCTGAATATTCTTTTAATGGTGGCACAACACTAACTGTGTTGTACCAAGAAGTTATATTCTAGGTTTAGTGGCAATTAGTATGTTTAATTATATGGAAGGGGAGATTATTCTTTTTTGATTTGGCAGGTTTACACAATGGATACTTTATTTATACAATGAAGAGTTAAAAGAAAAATTAAGTGGTAGTTGCTGAAGAAATTTAGTGTGAGCAAGTATCAGGTCATGTTTTAAGGAAATACTCCCTTTTTGGCTCATTATAACCAGTCTTTCAAAAGTACAGTGAAGATAACACCAAGAGAGGTCAGTTAAGGAATGTAAAAAATGGCTCAAGATTCAAGTAATAAACAATTAGTTTTCTCTCATGGGTTTTGTTTTGTTTGTTCTCACAATTCCTTTAAGAATGTAGAGATTTTCTGTATTTCTTATATTTACAGGAAATTTAGAGCTGGCTTTAGAGTAACGTTTGTTACATACATTCAATCTCACCTATTTTTCCTTGTGCACACATTTGTCTGTTGTATTTCAGGTTTTTTTACTGTTAAAACCACAATTTTCTAGAGTTTAAGATACCTTAGCATTAACACAGTCAAACTCACTACCAAATGCAAAAGCAAAGAAAGAAGAAATATTCTTCTGTTATTGTATACAGGTATTTTGAGGGCATGTCATTGTCAGCACTGTCTGTAACTGAAGAAAAAGAAATCACATGACACGATTATTAGAATATTTTTTACAGCAATTGAACACTTCTTGACTGATTGCTGTTGGGGTGTGGGTTTTTTTTATAAATAGACACAGAAAAATAGAAGTTATGTGATAAAAATCAAGTAAAAAATAAAAGGGTTGGTTGTGTTTACTTCAGAGAGGTGATACATAAATGTACTCAGGGTATTTATTTCATTTATGGATGTTTTAGATTATCAGGAAATGTTCAAAGAATAAATGCATTATCCTGTTTGCACCTTCTCTCTTTTCTCTCCGCTTGCACACGTTCAAAATCACGTTACAGATGTTCATCTAGAAGATGACTACCCCAGTTACCCCATACCTGTTCTTCATTTGGGGGGAAAACTAATGTTGAAGAGCCTTTAAAGATGTTCCTGTCTTCTGAAATTTAAATGCAGTATGACTCTAGAGACGAACATACTTTTTTCAGAGTAAAAGGGTACTTTAAAGAGAAGCTTTCACTTTTCTAAATATTCTTATTCCATAAGAACAATACTTTATGGTATGATAACTATAGCTAATGCATACAAGAACACATAAAACATAGTGGCTTCAAATCTGGTTTTGGCCTCGTCTGTGACTTGTGTAGCGGGCATGGTCTTTTGTGTGGCTGGGCACGTTGCGTGCTTCTCATTCAGTAGTAAAAGCTGCATTGACTTTGATTTTAACTGGGATTCCTAAATGCAGCCATATTGGTTGTATCTGCTGTCATGTATTCAAAATAGTTTGTCCGTCCAACTTTAACATAAAAGTCTAAAGATAGCTTACATAAACATATAGAGACTATAAGCTCTTTTCCCATAAGAGTTGCCAGTTTGGTTGTAGGTTTAGATTTTTAGCTTGGCCTCAGTAGTAAAATACTGTTCCCAAAAGTCTGTGCTATGATTTGTAGTGATTTGGCTTTTTAATGGAGGAGTTGATGAGTAGCTGGAAATACTCAGAAATCTTGAGCACACATTGTAGCTGTCTGTATTAAATAGTAACTTGCTCATACGTTACTAACTTAAATGCTGTGTCACCTTCACACAGTGAACATATCCATGTTACTGTATATTTGGAAATCTGTAGTCTAAAGAAAAAGCAGATAACAGCTTTCGAACTGGCAGAGCTATAGCACACATGTAAACTAGTAGCGGTCTGCAAAGTAGCTTTATATAAAAATATATACTTATGCATATAAGTGGGAAGTGTGTGCTAGATGATGTAACTTTTGAGGAATTATCTGCAACTATAGAATAATTAAGTTGAAAGAAGATTTTTAGTGGTCTGTGATACTGAATGTTGAGATTCTAGATGAAAATTAATGAGATCTAAGTTCACTTGTCTGTTTTACCACAGACCTTGTGTGCTGTCATGGAGGTAACTTTTTTGCAACTTAATTTTTTTAACCTGTAATGCAGAAGAATATTTCCCCACTTCACTCTTCGGTGATCCTAAGTTCTATGAGGATGGGATATGTGTCTCCTTTTTCTGAATGAGTGCTGCAATAAGCACAATTAGGCCTGTGTTTCAGCTGTTCTTCTAAAAAATTATCCCAGTATATACTATTGTTTTCAGGTTATAAGCTGCGAACCATGAGTGGCATATAATATTAAGATGGCATACATGCAGATAATTCATAAATCTATAAATTGTCAAGCTCAGAAGCAGTCAACCAGTTTTAAAACCAGTGTTGATGTACATAGTGTATTTCGGCATAAAGGCTGAAAATAGTGACAGCAACGGGTATCTGATATAAAGCAGAACCAGAGCAAACCTGAACCTGTGGTCAGCCATGTGGAACTGCTTAAAGCCAAGAATTCTCTCCAAGAAGGAAGTAGAATTGTCTTATTGAAATGTATGTATGCATAGGTGTTTTACACTTTGAATGTCTACGGTCAGTAGTCTGTGAATAATTGTGCTGCTCCAGTTGCAGGAAAAGGAAACTTGATTAAACTTGTTGGTCCTTTTTGAAAATTGACATTTTTATTTTTCTTAGATGTGTGGATAACTGTGCACAGAGTTGGTGGGTGAAGAAAGTGGCTTTTGCTGTTGTGTTAAAATTGAGAAACAGTAGTATGCAGTTAGACCTGAGATCAACGTAAGATTTACTGGAAGAGAAAAAGGGTTCTTGACACCAGCCAGAAGGAAATCCAAGTTTTCTAAACTTACAGTATTTTTTTTATGGAGATATTTTCAGAATTCTCAGATGTGTAGTTTCTGCTCTCTCCCTTTTTTTTATGAAGACAGAGCCAAGTTTATATTCAGCTTTTTTTCATTCTTTACTGGATGTACCTTTTTTAAGAACCACCTCTTGTTGAGCTTCCTTTTTTGTCAACCGAGAAGCAAACCAAAGAGTTATCAAGTATGTCATATGTGTTGATGGTAGGACAAACGAGGGGTAATACCCTGATGCTTGAGTCAGGAACAGCGTATTTTTAGTTAAGGACAGGGGAAAGATTTCTTCCAGTTGTGTTTCATGTTTCTATTTTGTGTGGTTTTCAAATGTACTTTTCAGCATTCAGAAAACTCTCAGCTATTCTGTATTCCTCTTTCTAGCTTTTGTTTCTGGTAATGCAGGCAGCAAATGGAGTCCATTAAGGTCTTCTCTTTACAGGGGAAGTGGTTGCTTGTGACTTTTGGTCTGTGCCATGCTTCCTTAAAATCTGAATCACCTTCTGTTTTGTTTATTGCTGCATTCCTCTGGCAAAATTTCTCAAACTTAAATATTTACAATAAGTTGTAAGTCTGGTCAATATCTCTTTTGTTTAGTATTTCTATTTAACTGTTGACTGATCCTTTTCTCCTCTTATGGAAACTTTTTCTTATATAATCTTAGTATTGCCTGCTTTTTTGCTTGGGCATTTTCTTTCAGCCTCTCCGCTTTCTTTTTCTTAGGACATAAGTTAGTAATATGAAGTTCTGGGTGAGAGGCGTTTTCTGGTTTTTCTTGTAGCATTTCTGGAGGTGCTTCTCTTGCTTGTATAGCAGTTGCTGTCGTACCACTGTCATATCTGTGGCGGTTAATTCTTTAAATCTTTAGATTATTATAGTTTATCCGTCTTCACATACCATGGCCAAAGAATTTACGCTGTGGACAGTGAAGGAAGGGACCTGAATAACTGGAAAGTGTCCAGTTTCTGTTTTCTGTAATAGGACAGTTTTAGGATCCTGCAACTATTGCATGTTTGTATGTGTCTTGCTATTGCTAGAAGTTTTACTTCTGCCTAAAATACTTCTTTATTAGGTGTAAGTGTGGCTTCCAATTGCTGGTTTAATGATTATTAATTTTTGTGCAGTTAAATCTTAGCACTAGGGAAGAGCAGGTGTAGGCGTGGGTGTGGTCCTGTTGTGTATATTGAAATAATTTTATAGTATTACCAATGAACATGTTGAAAACTTGACATTAACAGTAATTTAAAAGAATTAAGCACCTAAGTAGAAGGTGAAAAAGCTCTCTAAAAGCTGTTTTTCGTGTTGGTCTTTTTAAGTGATGTTTTTTCTTTCTGTTTCCAGGTTTTCTCAAATAATGATGAAGCCCTTATTAACAAAAAACTACCCAAAGAACTTCTGTTAAGGTAATTCTATGTAACGTGTTAAGCAGTAAAAGCCTGAGGATCGTATATTGCTTACGTGGCTTACAGGCTATCAAGTGCTATTCATTCTTTCTTAAATCTGTCATGAAATAAATAGCAATGCATCTGATTTAATTCTTGGAATTCTTGAACTTGTCTTTTGGTTCATCTTAATTTGTTTTAATGTGTTCAAATTATACTATACTATGGACGATGTCATTTGATAGTGATCTTTTCCTTACATATCAGAAAAAGAAGTGAAATAAAATCTCCAAAAATCTTTGGTGTACAGAGTAGCCAACTCTTCCACACTGCACAATGTTTTATCTGTCTGAAGAGCCTATAAACCTTTCTCTAATGTAGTTCACACTCTGTGTCATGAACTTTGTTATAACAAAACAAAATAAAAATTCAACTTCAAAGCTTTCAAAGTCACTGCAGTGAAAGGCGCTGCCCTTTACCATTACTGCCAGTCTGTGTTATATAAGGTAGAACCAACAGGAGGGTTTTTCTTACCGTTGTTATTCGGCTAGTCATAAATTTCATCAGCTTGCTGATGTGCGGCTAAATCATCTTTGCAGGAGTTAGCTACAACACCAAAATCAGTAAGTTCAGCCTGTGGTTGAGACACTGATGGATATCTTCATGCTCTCATGTTGTTAAAGTTGATTTCAAGCAAAGTGTAAACTGCCAAATGTGGAGATACTGCTCGACTGGATGTGACCACTTCAGAGCTGGAATTGAACCAGCTCAGTAACATTCTCTGTGCCTGCATATAGGTGTTGTTACAGCCCACTCTTTGAGGGGAGAGAAAGAAAACGAGGATAAAAAAAAAAAGGTGTTCGCTTATAATGGTGCCATTACAGGCTTTAGTGATGGTGTTACTAAAATTGAGCTGATTTAATAGACTAAAGAGATTGTTTAGGTTAGCTTGTATGTATGTCATTGCTTCCTGTTTGATTTGAAGTGGAGAATGTCTCAAGTAATGGTATTTTGCATCTTGTGTCTGAAGAAAGTGCTCTTAAAACATTATGACTTCTTTTAGTGTCTGCACTATCACAATGCTCTCTTGGTGGTATTACAGAAGCAGTCTGTTGTTAAAAGAATTGAATTTTGAAAGGGTTTTCATTTTTGTTGAGAAATACTCATTCCATATGGTGACAGTGTTGTAAATTAGACTTGTAGAACTGTTTAGAAAATATGATTGAAAGAGAAGTGTCACTGAATGATGCCCTGAACAGAAATTCTAATAACTTCGCTTTGTTGCACTCAATGCCACATGTGAACCACAGGATAAAAGTCAATTTAATATGCTACCTCCTTAGCAAAGTATCATAATCTGCAAGTGCTTCTTTTCTAGCAGTAGAACTCTCCAAACATCTGTGGAAATTACTTTCCTGTTCACTGTTAATGGGTTCTAAGTATCCCATTTAAGTAATTCAACAGAATGTGTTGATGTGGTTTAGATAGTGAAAAGTATCACGCACTGAGATAGTAAAGACATCTTTTGAAAGAACTGACTGATTATGTATGTAGTATACCTCAGTTTTCATTGTAGGATAAAATGAAAATACCTGTGAAGCTATATAGATATTAAATTTCTAAATTATTGTGTCTATGCTAATTACATGAGTAGCTTCTATAAAATTAATCAGTTGAGGTTTACTGTGAGGATTCCTGCATCTAACTTCTAGGTGTCAGTTTCTTGAATTGTGTATTCCAACACCAAATTTGGTAAGTTCTTTAAAATGCTATATAGGGAGCAGCTTGCTTGTTTTTGTTGGGCAGTATGTTTATTCCAACATATATCTTGCTATACAGGACATTGTAAAGAACTTGGCAGGAAAAAACCTATGTGCAAGTAATTGGATAGTACCAGTGGCTTATCTGTTAGCTCTTGTATTCAAGATAACTTCCTACAGAGCAATTTGGAGGATATATAGGCTCACCTTGGATTCCACCAACTGAGGAGGTGGTACAGCTAGGCACTGCCACTGCACTATTGTAGCAGTGTCTAAAGAAGCCTTTTGCGTGGTTGAAGGGCTTCCTGGGGCTGGCATGACAAAATAAAATAGCCCAGGCCAAGCATACACAGAACTGATTCAGCCAGCCATCTAGTTCTTGTGGCGCACGTACGTCCTCTTTGCAATTGCACAGTGATCTACCAAAGTAGCATTGCAGCTGTAACCAGATGATCTGAGAAACTGAACTGGAACAGTCAGCTTTCTCTCTAAAGGTCATGATGGTCTCATGCTGAATGCTGGGGCTCAGGTGGTGGTCTGCCCCTAGCCAGAGAGAAATAGAGTCCACATTTCATAACACCCACAAGACTGTGCTGACCATCAGGACTTTGGAATGGAGGGGAAGGGGATGGGTGGGAGAGATGCACTGTAAACCTCCTGTTGAAATTGTGCTGCTGCAGAGACAGACTCACAAGGCCAAAGGCAGAGCATGTTAGAGAGAGTGTTAGAATGGGATGAGGGTCTGAGTTCTCGTGCAGAGTGTAGATACCTAGGGAAATTTAGGGGTGTAAACCTGGCTGTTTAAAGGAATATCAGTGGGGAATTTGTTTTATGTTCCTGCACATAAATGCTTTGGTAAGACTGAGCCTGAATGTCTTTCATCTCCTAAAACAGTTTACGCTCATGCTACAACATGTTTTAAAATTGTCTTGCCATATGGTTATGACAGGAGAGATTAAATATTGCCACACTGAGTGTAATTAATATTCTAATTATTTTTACTATATTAATGTGCCTAAACCATGATGTCTACCTTTTAATTTAAAGGACAGCAAACCGGTTGCAGTGGAAACATTTTACTCACAGTGTCAGAACTGAATAGTAAATACTGTTGAAAGCATCATCAAATGCACTTCGTTTTCTTGCTTGCTTATGTGTATGAAAGCTGTTGGAAAGCACTACAGCTCTTTTTAAAACTAATACAAAATTTGACACATGGAAAAAGAGTCATTAATATCTTACTACAAATATCTGGAAAGGAAATGTAAATTTTATTGTAAGAATTGGTCTTGTTCTCATTTGCATCGAGTGTTTAAACTTCTGTAATCTGACTCTAACAAGCAATTAATTTTTTTTGCTAAACTTGAAAACACTTTTTCTGATGGTAGACTTAGGAAATACTACCACTCTAAAATTTATTAATTTGTTGCTATAGTTGCATACTCTAAAGTTGAACAAAGTAAGCCCTTGGTGTTATACTGCAGTTCTTATTCTTTCTCATTATTATTAGTTGTTGTTATTATTATTGTTGTTAATCTTAACAACCAGAATTAGGTTGGAAGGTTTCCAGGGCAGTGTCATGTCTCTTGCACATTTTTGACAGAATATCTACTACGCTTGTAAGTAAATGACTGAAACCCTCAGCTTCTCAGGCAAGAAGTTCATTTGAAAGTATACAAAACCATAGATTATTTGTTCCTTCTCGAGTAGTCCCAGATAACTGGGCAGAGGAGGAAGAGGCTATCTGACTAATATGGACGGTGGTGGTTTTGAAGACAACCCTGGTTTGGAGGAACCAGTTATACTTTGAGGTAGGTAGAGTAGCTTGAGTGGAGAGAGGGAGGTGTTTCATTTGTAACTTCATCTGGTTTGTGGGCATTTATTTTTATTTGTAGTATTGGAGTAATTCTTTTTCCTGTGGAAGAAATAGGCTGCTTCTGAAAACTTTGATTTGTAGTACTGTTCAAACTAAAAGAAAAATGATCACCCCCGTTAGCTGTTTCAGTGCTATTAGTTTGCCAGTTGGCAGGGAACACTCCCCTCTGCTCTTATATATTACAAGAAGTGAAAAGTTGAATAAATGCTCAATTGTATAATGTTTGAGTAAGAATCCTGCGGAGGTATTATAAATCATGTAATTTAAACAATGTTTTCAAACAATTGTAGCTTTTTTTTTTCCTTAGCTTGTGTGTTTATGGAAAAGCATCATTTGATTATACAGTACATTAGTTGTGGATTTGCACTGGTGTCTAAAGTTAGTAAACCCTTATCTATCATCAGAAGAATCAGAAATCAAGTCAGAGAGAGACTATTGTAATTCTAATGCTAATAACTTTTCCAGTAAGACGTCACAGCCTTGATGATGCTAATCTTTTTCTTTTTTTCCTTGTAAATTGCTGGAAAAAACAAATGGATTTTTAAAGCTACAGTATGAGTTTGAAAAACATTGGAAACAAAAAAACTTAAGTGAATGTAATTAATATTAGAATGTTCTGACTTTCCAACAGCTTCCACAAATACTATTTTTGTTTTGTGCTTGATAAAAAGTAATAATAGATGTTTGAAAATGGAGGTGTAGCCAGTACTTTTGGCATGTAGAAGAACAGATAACATTTGCTTGTTTGTATTTTAACTGCTAACATTCTGCGCTACAAGATTTTGCACAAAAATGGCAAGCTTCAGAAACAGAGATGCTTATTCCTTTCAGCCACTCGAACCATTTTCAGTTCCTGTCTGCCTACAAAGTACCAACTTCATAAATTGTACCACAAATGTAGAAGCTAGTGTGAGTTCTGCTATAAACCATACTTATGATGTGCATGTACTTGAATAATAGATCTTAGTCATCAGACTCAAAATTTGAATGCTCAATCAGATTTAAAAGAGGATAAACAAAGTTTTGGGACTCAAATTAGGAGAGGAACCAAGGACTTGTGTTCTAGCGGCAGCTTTTCCTATACACAAGAATATAGAATCATAATGGTTTAGGTTGGAAGGGACCTTGAAGATCATAGAGTTCCAACCCCCCTGCCATGGGCAGGGACACCTTCCACTAGACCAGGTTGCCCAAGGCCACGTCCAGCCTGGCCTTGAACACCTCCAGGGACAGGGCTTCAACAACCTCTCTGGGCAACCTGTTCCAGTGCCTTACCACCCTCAAAGTGAAACACTTCTTCCTATATACAGCTTGTGAGTTGGCTAATGAATTATTGTCTATGTTTTTATGTTTCTATTCTTTGTTTTTATTACTGCACACTGCTTTTTGCTCAGCTTTTGGTGTGTTCGTTATTATAGAGAAGAAAAATTACTAGAAGCTTAAAATTAGTGAAGTCAAACACAGTATTTGGTATATTTGAAGCAATGCTTTACCATCTGTGTGCTTAGCTGTGGGGGAAATAGAAAAGAAATATAGTAGAGGTCACAACAAGAAATTGTCATAATGCCATTGGTATTTCTTAGCTAGGTACTATAGGTACTTAAATAGCCCACAATCACTGTAAAATTTGGCTGCTGTACCATAGCGTACAAAATACCAACTGGTGAGTGAAAGAACTGAAAAATATAAACTTGTATCTGGAACTGTTCTTAGTTGGTAAGAATTTTGTAAGCAGACAAACAATGCATGTATTTTGAAGGGGGGGGAATCTGTCGTCTCAAACATGATTTATTTTCCCCACTTCAAGGATTTGTATAATTAAATAGGGCAATATTTCACCCTGAGTAGCAAAGACTGCTGTTCAGTGTTTGACAATCTCAGGAAAACATTCCAGTTTTATAATGCACATACAGTCTTTTATTTTTATTTTAGGCCATGGTTTGTGTCATGGTTTGTGTTTGAAAGTCCTCTGTAGTAGTCTGCCAAGCAATTACAATAGAACTGTTTAGAATCAGAAACAACCAAATTGATAGAAGTACATGAACTACATTCATACAGATTATGAATCAAATTGATTGTACAGGAATCGCGTATGAAAGTAAAACTTACTTCCTTTCTGTATATGTACACAAATTTATGGTTTCTGTAACAGGAGGTCTAATAGTGCCTTGTACAAGTAACTTTCATTAAGTAAAGTAAGTCCTTTGATTTAGCATGCCTGAAATACATCTGTCCAAGGAATTAGTGCAGAGCAGCAACAACACTCCAATCTCACGCTAACTGCTCAATATAGAATACTCCTTTACATAAGGATAAGGAACAGGAAGCAAGCAAGAACAATGGGACTGATAACAGCATAATATCAAAACCAGACTCACTCCTGTGGAGTCATATACTCATTTCCAGTGGTACTTACCTCCAAAAAAGGGATCAGAAAACCAGCTGAGCAAGGGATCAGAATGAAACACAGGCACAGGTCACAGACAAGATAAAGCCTCTGGAAAGTGATAAAGTATTTTGATCTTTAGCCGGGGTAACAACAGAATTGTAATTCTGTAGAACTATTTAAGACTTACTGGGTGTTTTCAGAATTCTTACATGCTTTAGCAGCAATTGATAAGGACCAATGCTATTTTTATTTGTTTAACATGATTTACCCAATGTTAAAACAGATAGTTGTTTAGTTTCTCTGTACCTTCAGCCTTCAAGGCAGTGTATCTAACCTCAAATATACACTGAGAATACAAGTTGCAATTTTCTGATTAATCAGCTTTTTTTAGAAAATTTTCCAATTATTCTGGAGCTGGAATGGGTTTTAAAACTTTCCAGTCATTTACCTCAAATTCTGGACAGAACTTGTGCTCTGAGGAAGCTGAAGACTCAATCAATAGCTTGGTGGTCAGCATACCCCCTTCAGAATATGGAAAAGGTCTCATGTTGACCTTTTTTTATACTGCTACATGTATTGTTTGTCTGCTTATGAAATTGTTACCAAGATCAGTTGCAGATGCAAGTTTATATTTTTCAGTTCTTTGCCTCACCAGTCAGTACTTCGTACACATTTTATGGCTTTGTGTGAGATGCTTAACAACATCTGCAAATGACTATATGATCAATTAAGTTTGGCCTTTTGAAATCGGAGTAGATAGCTGCCATCTTCTATTTAATATGTTTAAATGATTTGGTTTTTTTTACAAACAAATACAAGAATAAGCTTAAAACTGAATGTTTTGGGCAGAGATGTTTCAGATGGAATTCCTTTAAAAATGTGAGTGAGAGGCTCTAAGAATGCAAGCAGAAAACTGCATGCTAGTGCTCTTGTGTACTGTGTTAATGAAGAGGAGATTTGGGAATGGAACAGATTTTATTTTATTTTTGGCAAGGTGCTGACTAAGATTTGTGAATTTTGGAAAGGAAATACTTTCCTTAATGTTTCTGCTCGAACAATTGGGACTTCCTTATAAGCAGAGTGCTTCAGTGTTACCTGGTTCAAGTGCAGATCTCTCTCAATAAGAACATGCTTGTGACAAAGGATTAGTCATACTGTAACAAACCTAAGTAAATAACAAGCATTTGAAGCAGAAGTAACAGCTAAGGGGCATATAGCAATGACTTACACACCTCTTGGAATCATACATTACCATTTATTTGGTTTCATTTTGTTTTTATTTTATTTGCTATTAAGCTTCTCTTTAGAAACTGTTCTTTAACTAATCAAGACTTAATTCCGTTTAGAGCTCTATTTACCTTGAAACTGGAGTTTTATTTAAAGTCAGTCTCTTGATTAACAAATTATCAAAGCCAAATGTTCAGAAGTATCAGTGATACAAAGAAGTTATGCTTTTTATATGGAGCTTTGGGAGGCATAGGGGGAGATGTTGTTCTTCCTCATTTCCATGCAAAAAGTGCCATCAAAACATAAAGGCAATTCAAAAGATACTTTAAGTCCCTACAAAAACCATACTTTTTCATTTTGTTAAATATTGATGATAGACAGTTTAAATAACAATACCAAATACTTTTTACACTTCTTTTTGTCTGTAACTCTTGAAGTATTTACAGAAGAGGTGAGCTTCTGTGTCTTCCTGATGCAGACACAGGCATCAGGAAGAGAAGCCTTTTGTTCAAGGTCATCCTTCAGGCCAGTAGCAGAGCTACAGTTGGATCTAGTCTACCAAATCCTAGTCCAGCAACTAACCAAAGTTTCCATAACCTTTATGGCTGTAGCAAGCATGGTTTATGGAGCAACCCTAGGCTGCATACCACCGCTGCATCAAGTTATTTTTCCACGTCTATACCTAGCCACTAGTGTGCAGAGTGGGTATAGTTGGATTTTGACTGTTTGGTGCCCAAACTGTATAATCCCTTCACTGATGGGAAAAAGTAGACCATAGGGTAGTTGGAATGGACAGCAGGTTGGATTGGGACCGTAGGCTGCAAGTTAAACCAGTCTGAGCTAATCATTAGGCTAACTGCTTTTCTTTAACATATGTTACAGTTGCCAAATTTGTACTTCATAAAATCACTCCATAAAAATAAAATTTATATTAAAAAAATTATAAAATATCTGAGGTTGGAAGTGATCTCTGGAGATCATCTAGTCCAACTCCCCTGCTTTCAGCAGGGTCAGCTGGAGCAGGGTTGTTTATGGCGTTGTCCTGTTGAGTTTTGAATATCTCAAAGCACAGAGACTTGATAAACTGTCTAGTCAACCTGGTCTGGTGTTTGACAACACTCTCAGGGAAAAAAAAAAAATCTTTTGTTTAAGTGGAATTGCTTGTATTTCTGTTTGTGTCCATTGCTTCTTTTTCTGTCCCTGGGCACTACTGAGAAGAATCAGTCATCTTTACTGCCTCCTGTCAGATATTTATACGCACTGATAAGATCCCCTCCAAACCTTCTCTTTTGAGGTATGTTCAACATGGTGCTCACCAGAACCCCAAAGTCCTTTTCTGCAAAGCTGCTTTTGGCTCAGGCAGCGCTCAGCCTGTATGGGTGCATGAGGTATCCTTCCCAGGCTGTCTCTCCTTTCATGGATTCCTGTCTGCCCATAAGTAGTAGTTCGTGTCTCATTTATCAGATGCTTTTCTGTAAATTAGAAATCTTCAGCTGAGCCCCATTTTTCTTTACAGAATTCTGTCTGTTGCTTGATGCCCCCCCAAAGGGAAAAAAAAAAAAGCCTGTGCTCTAGATAAGAGTATCTATAGCTAAAACTTTGATAAGAATCTTTCTAATGAAGCTAGGGAGTCATATGAGCTGCAACATGCTGGCTTCTAGAAATGACAGAACATTGTAGCTCATGCAGCACTTAAAAGAACTGATTAAGCTGGTCAATCCATGGGACTTTCAAAGTTAGAAATCTGGCTCATGCACCTCTACAAGTATTCCAATTTGAGGAAGGCATGAAGGATGTTGTGGAGATGTTGATGTTCATGAAGGATGGGTGTGGGGTTGTTGGGAGTCCCCTTAGCTTGTTAGCACTTCATTTCTAGGTAAACCACATGACTTGCTTCATCCTTCTGTTTGAAAGATAGTATATGTATAGTATATATATCAGGACAACCAATGCAACAAGGCGATTGCTCGCAATCATTAGGTCACCAGCTGTGTTAAGTGAAACAGAGCTAAGCAAGGATGCTGAAACTGATTCTAGTGTATATCTGACCTTTTGTGAAACATTAGATAAAATCTGTTTCATGGGGTGAACTTTTCTTGGACACTTACTTTATGTAAAGTTTTATGTTCAAGTCTTTACCTTGATTTCTAAAAGGTTACAAATATGTGACCTTTTAAGTTGCATTGCACATCCATAATATCTGAGTAAATATAAATCAAAGATGCAACAGGTCTATATTCATGTGCTATCCTCTGGATTTCATTTTCAGACTAAAGTTACTCTATGATTTGCATAATGTATTTCTATCTATTAGCTGCATAATTGACCCTGCAAAAGAAATTACAGTGTAATATAGTTGCTATATTCTGTATGTTTTACAGTAAATCAAACAGAACTGGCCCTTCTTGAATTTATCATTGGGCATTTTGTTTCAGATACTAAGAGAATTAGGGGCTGAAAATGTTAGTGTTGTGTTACATATGGTCATGCTTTACAAATGAGTAAAATTTTTATTTTTTTTTTAAGGAGCGAGTAACATGATCCACTTGTCTTGCAAGTAATGTATAAGCCATAAAAAGTTAGATGCTATCTTGTAACTATAAAATGAATCCAGCAGATCTGATTATTTGTTGAAAAAGCTGACTTCTGTTTCAACTGAAAATAGATGTTAGGCATTCTGTAGACAGCCTGTTCTTTTGCAATTGCTGGTGCTTATGTAAGGATTGTGTAGCAATAAGCATCTTGACAAAAGAAAAGGAGGTTTGGCTTGTACAGAAGTTTTCTTGGTGCCATGTTTGTTATTGAAAGACTTGCTATGTAGATCTGCTGAGAAAGGCATCTTAGCCTGAGTAGTTTACAACTGGATATTGCAGGGGTAAAATTTACTGGAAAGTTTTAGAGTGTCTCACACAGTTTCTAGTTTAAGTGCTTTGCTTCACAACGCAGCATATCCCTAGTAAAAAGGGATTTGTTTTAATACTTGACTTGAAAGGTCAAGCATTCGATGACTCAGTGGATGTGTGTGCTTCATGTAGAAATTGATGTTTGTCAGCCTTCTGCGACAAGCTACTGAAAATGAGCCTGACAGAAATGAGTTAAATAATACTTCTTTTTTTTTAAATAGAAAATAGGCAGACTCCTTAAGCTTTTAATATGCCTCACCATTTGCATTTTCAAGACTAGTAGTATGTGGTTTTATTGAATTAGGTATTACTGGAGTTCACCAATGGAGCAGGTTCCTACCTGCAAAGTTGGTGACGTTTGGAAGTACTCCAACACTATCATTGTTAATTTAATCATATAGATATAAATTTATGCATGCAAAATTCTACTTTTATGGATTATGGCTATGAATTATTTGGTTACCTGTGTATTTTCAAGCCTGCAAATTTTTATTGTAGTGTTTGTACGTACTGCTGGACTAGGGTTATTGGTGAGATGCCTCATACCTCAGCAGGGCATTTAGTAAAATGGGGGATGAAGGGAGAAGAGAAACCTTCCAAATATCAAGAATTGTAATAATGTTTTGTATTTACTGAATGTCATGTTTTAGGAGAAATACAAGACAGCTTCTATGGTGGTGGTGAGACTTTGCGGCTGTGTGTGTTCAACCATGATTAGTAGTCAGCTGAGAGTGGCTGACACTCTTTTCCCTTGTCGTTTGTTAGCAGGGTATGCTTGGGCATTCTTCCAGAAAATTCTGAGAAAAACCTGCTAAAAGAGGAAAATCAAGTCTGTGAAAGCCGTACTTTGTCTCTCTGTGATACTTTTCCATGTGTAGCATGTAAAGGACTTTCATGAGAGCAGGTTTGCTATGCAAGGAATTGTAGAAATCAATAATGAAGTCACTTCCTTAAGAAGTTCGTAGTCTGAAATGGGGGAGACATGACAAATTGGTTGTGTGCTTGTTTTGTAACAACTGGATGGTGTGGTAAAGTTGAAAGGATCTTCTGAGCAGATTATCTAGGTGATGTGCTGTCTTCAATCAGTCATTTCTCGTCCTTATTTTGGTTTTTATTTTGATACAGTTTGTCACCATTCTTTGTGTGCAAAACTACTATAAATTTAAAAGACAGGAAAAATAGAAGTTCTGTAATAGAATTCCATTCACAAGTCAGTTACTAAAAAACCCCTAACTTACATTATTGCTGAAGCTTTTTAGAAATTATCAGGCATTTCTGTAGTACCAAATTTTGGGGTTTGGGCCAAAAATTCCAGGATGTGTGTGGTATTTACTGTATGTGTTTTGTCATCCACTTTTTATCAATTCATATAGTATTGTATCAAAATACTTAAATGAGTAATTGCCAGTCCATTACTGTGCAAGCTTATTCCTTATGTGATCAAATTTGGAAAGGCCTCATGAAGGTAAGAGAGAAGCAGTTTGACTCTTGCACAGTTTGATTTCTCACTCTGTAGGTGGTACACTGTGCAGTGTTGGGGTTTTGAGAAATAGCTGTTTCTTTCTGTGGCTCCATGGGGAGGGAAACAAAATATTAGGAGTCAGCTATCTCTGTGTTTGGAAGGACACAGGACAGTCTGTTTATAGCGCATGGCAATAATGAAGCATGTGTGGAACTACATGGGAACATGATAGAGACTGTAGATCATCACTTCTTGTAGTTGGCAGGACCATATAAATTGCAGTGAAAACGTCTTAAAAAGGTTACTTAGGAGGTCTGTGGCCCTCTTATGCTGAGTTATGGTGAGTCTTGGATATCAAGAAAATTCCAGAAGACTAGAAGAATATGAATCCTGACTGCAACGTTTTTATCTTGGCAAGGGAGAGATGACGAGAAATCTCAGCCTTATATTCAGTATGCAGTAGAAAAAAACTCACCATAAACGTGTTTGATAGAAAATTGAGAGAGAGGAATATAACTGACAATTCTTGTGGTTTTGTGCAAAGTAAGCGATTGGACAATATAGTTCTTGGAGATTAAACAATTCTTTGCTTTACCAACCAAAACTACCTGTATCTACTCAGGCATTTGACTTTAACATTTTACCTTTTAATTTAAAAAACAGCACTGTGCAAATGTATCAATGCATGTTAAAGGGATTCAGGATTGGTTAACAGTGTTGCAGCAATCAACAAGTAGACCCAATTTTTTTTAATTTCTTCTAATTCAATGTTTTGGAAATCACTGCTTCTGAAGAGAAAAGTTACAGATGACACAAAAAGAACTGTAATGGTAAACTACTGTGAAGACAAGGCATTCTCCTTGGAAGGCCAAATAACATGTTAAATTGGGGTGTGTTCAAATGAGATACAGATTAATTTTACGTGGATAGATATACAGGACTAAGAAATGTTACAGAAAGGCAATGCCTGGAGTGTGTACTCCCAGAGGAGGATGTGAGGGTGAAACGGATAAGATGCTGTAAGTTTCTTTTCTGATGCAGAGTCAAAAAGGCTGTGGCCTGAAATGGCTCTGAAAATGGGAGTAGTGAAATCATACTTTCTGTCTGCGTATGGCTTTGTTGATACTAAAAGTTTTTAATGCTGCACATGCTTCTGATATCTACATTTGGAGAAACGTTGGGAAAATGAAGAATGTGCAGAGAAGATGAGATTTAAAGAACTAAATAAAAAGATTGTTAAAAAGAAGAATTAAACATGACATGATAAGTGGCTTTAAAACTCAATGAGGAGAAAGTACTAACTGCTAAAGCACTCTTTAATTTGGTGAAGAAAAGTAGAAAAAAGCATAAAGCTGAGAGTCAGACATTCACCTTGGAAAGAAAGCAAACATTTTAACAGAGTGATTAACCAGTGGAACAAGCTACCAGAGAAGGTGGTGATTTTCCATCTCTTGAAGGCTTTCAAATCAAGAATAGATCCTTTTCTGGAAGTTAGGCTTTAGCCAAATACAAATTTACCATAAAGGAGATGAGGAACTATGAGCTTGTACATCCCTTTGTGCCTTTGGCATGAAGCTCATGCATGCTGCAGGTACTGTTAACATTGAAAGATCTCCAAGGCCAAACTCATGAGGCGTGTGTCCAGAGTGGTATGTGCCTAGGGATGAGAAGTCTTGAAGACCTCCAATTATTGGTAAGCAGATTCTCCTTCTTGAGCTCGATACAGGATAACTATGGAAAATTTAATAGCCTGGGATACAGGAAATCAAAATAGATGATCCTAAACTTTACTGTGGATCTATTAATTTCCAGTTTCCCTGTACTAATCCATGCCAGAGACTTAAGTGGAAATTAATCCTGCTGCTGGCTGCATTAGCTTCCATCTACGTAGCTGGTCATAGAGGACAGAAGTGCTATACAACCATCAGCTGCCCTACATGGTAGTTTTTTCCACTTTTTAAAATTAAAAATGCCTGCTGACATAGTCCTTCACCCTGAGTGCCAGACAGTGTCAGTGTCTGACACTGACAGATGACTGACAATGTCAGTGTTGCCATCTGCATCTCAGTTTGGTTGCATTTAAAGTCTCTTAAAGGCTTTAAAGACTTGAAATGACTAAGGTTTAAAGTCTTGTGTCTTGTTGGCTGGTTTCCCTGACTAGTAAGTATTTGCTAGTAGTTCTGTGGGACTGCAAGTAGCAAAACAAATGTGTGTTAGTGGTTTGCATGTAAAATTGTACTATAGATGGTAAATAAATATATAAGTGTGGAAAAAATATTTCCAAGTAAGTTGGCAAAATGACTTGTAGGAAGTGTAGAAGAACTTACTGGTGTCTCTTGCCTATCCTAGTATTTAATTGAATAATAATCATTCTGATTTTGCTGGCGTATTATGCATCCTAATGTTATCTGTTTTGATGGGAACAGTTTGGGCCGCCTTGCAGGAAAGTTTCTTCTTTAGAACAAAAATAAAAAACTAAACACATCATGAATGTTTACACTTACTAAAATATTTCTCCGTTTAGCATAGAGTGACCACTTTTTTTGACTTTTTCAAAAGTCACTTCATACAGAATGGAGCAAAAATAAATACATCTGTTCTGCATTTGGTTTTAATTTACTTTTTTAGCAGAAATCACGCATCAACATTAATCTCTTAACAGCAATAAACAATCAAACATGAAGACAGACTGCCAGACAACTTGGAGGAGCGGGGGTGTATAAAATACCCTTTCTTCAACATTTTACAGTTCCTTCTGTTGTTTCGGTAGAACTCGATACATCACTTCTAAAGCATGTCACATTCTTCATTTAGGCAAGAGTATTGTGTCATGAAATGGTTTGTCACAACCCTTCCCTTTCTTAGTTACAAATAACTAGAAATCTGTCTTTTGTGCTTCAGCTTCTGTAAATCTAAGATAACCCTCTGATTCCACTCAGTGATTCACACAGTACTACTATGAGGAAGCTTCTACAAGCCAAGAAGCTTTTGCAGCTCTCCAGCATAGTCTCTGCACTCTCATCTTCTGTCGTTTGCCTCATGGCAGGGAGAAAGGTGACTTCAGGAGAGGGTTTGTGGTGGTTCATTGGTATAAATGCTGCTCTTGAGAGAGAGAAGTCTCTCAGTGCTCATCTGAACAGTCCGCCAATCTTGCCGAGTACATTAAGTGTGTGCTTCTGCATGAAACGCTGATAAGTTTCTTAAAGTAGGTAGACCTCAGAATGGATGTTCAAAAGACAAAATAGATGGTATCATAATAAACGTTATTTTATAAATTGTTTCACAGGTTCTGAGAATGTTTTTTTGCTTCTGTTTGCATGGCTAATAGTTTTTTGAGAAAATATATTACTGTATAGTGAAAAAGAGAAAGTGTTTTCATGTGTTAATGAAAGACTGGAAAACTAATATCTGAAGTGATCATAATAAACGTCCAGAAAGCTGTTATGTTTAAGAAGTACTTCCATTAACTTCCATTACATTTTTTGACTCTTACCTCAGCTAAAAATCACAGCCCTTAAGATGTAGGCATCCATTTTGAGCTCTAGCATCAGGTTTCCACTTGGAAAATAGTGATCAGAATATTACATGGTTAAATTCAGGCTCTCCTACCAGTTGTGTTTTCTTCTCAGTGTTAACATCTCAGTATAAGATAAAATTGTTATTATTACTCTTCATTGTTTTGATGACTGGAAAAGTTCATTGGTGAGCAGATAACAGTTTATAAGTGAATTACAGTAACATCTTTCGTATATTTCATATCTTTAATTCTCTAGAACAGAAAATTATTTTGGAATAGGATCTATATTTTATGCTTAAGCTAATGATTTTATTTTCACTGACAACAGCCTTTGAACCAGTTTCATTGTTGTTGGGAAATGGTATTTAGCAAAATTCATTTTGACAGTGAAAAATTTATTTCAGAAAACTATTAAAAGTTGGCAGCCTTGAGGAATTGGTTCCATGATCAGAATAGCAACACTGAATTTTGGACTGTAGTTGTTCCTTGTAGCGTAAATTAAAAAAAGATACTGACTCTGTTAGACTTGGTAGTCACTGTGAAACCCCTTTAGAAATTTGGGTCTTTGTTCTTTGTGTTAGTACTTAGATTCTTGAACTTGGATTTATCTGTGTGTTGTTTTCCATCTGTTACTCTTCACCAGCCTCTAAAATCTCCACCTGTATTTGTGTAAGTTATTTCTTTAATTGTAGCACAATTAAAGGTATATAAGCTAGTTTCTCTGAATTAAAAAAAAAGAAAAAAAGAATTTGTTATCGTTCATACATGTTTGGGTACTAAGGAGGGAAAAACAGAAAAGAGATTTTTCAGAAGAAGCACCTGCTGGTTCTACTGTGTTGGTGTTGACTGTCTTTAGATGATAGCTATGATATTATTTCTTAAAAACCACAAGAAACAAGTTAAATACAATTATGAATGTAACTGGTGTCTTTCTATAGAACTACAGAACTGTGAATCCATGTATTAGTCTGAATTTATAACAAAACATTTTAATTGTTATTCTTTCTTCCTAGAATATTTTCTTTCTTGGACATAGTTACTTTGTGTCGATGTGCACAAGTTTCCAAGGTATGTATTTCTGTTGGGGTTTTTTTGTTGTTCTTTGGGAAGCTATTTTCTTAATTACTTGCAAATCATGGGCTTTAGGGCAATCTGCTTCCTGTCAAAAAAAAAAATCAAATAGTTCTGTCAGCCTCTTTGTTTATTAAAACAAATGAACAGTTAGTCCAGTTTTGCATTCAGATGTGGAATTAGTTGCTATGTACCGGACTTCTGTTTAAAGGCTATGGAAAAGATATCCAGTAGTGTATGCTCTATATCTGGAGAAAGGATTAAGCCCAGTTTGGCATAACGGCATTTGCTTTTTATAAAACATGTGGCTGTATAACACTATTTTTCAGACGCATTTTCTGCTTAAAATTCCATGTAGTTCGGTTAATGTGCACCATGTGTCTAAGAAGTATATCCATCGTTTGCTTGCCAAGTAGAAAAGGTGTTAAGTAGATGAACTACTAGTAGGGGAAAAAGGCACACCGAAGAACAGGGAAAGCATGCTAAGTAAGCTTTTATGTTAAGCTTGTCTTGACTTTTTTTTCTTGAATTAAAATGGAAATATTCTGTTCCTACATCAAGTGTGTACAATGAAGTGTATTATTATACAACATGGATGAATTTTTTTATTTTATGCTTTTCTTCCTTCTTTTAATGAGGATTGAGTTTTGTTTGTTGGGGTGTGGGGGTTTTTTATGTTGGATTTTTTTGTTTGTTTGATTGATTTAATGTATAATTAAGTGTTTAGCAATTTCATTCCTACACCCTTATCACCCTGGCCTGCAACTTCAGTAAGTTTTGGAGCCAATATCAGGTTTTCTTCGAACCTTCACCTAAAGCCTAGAGTACAGTGGAAGAAAACTAAGGTGATGGAATAAGTTGTGTTTTTCTCTCAGAACTACCTGTCAGTTGGCTGCAGCGTTTTTTTTTTTCTGTTTTTATGAGTGTACTTGTGTTTCTCTGGCTTCTTGATTTTGTTTTACTTTGAACAACTGTTGCTTCGACAGTGAAGGACAAATTCTCGAGCATGTACGTGTAACTTATCACGTGTAAAGGAAAGGCCTGATCCTAACAGTGGAAAGTCAGCAGTTTTTTGAAAGGTTTCTGTTCCTCTCAGAATAGTAACTAGTGAGGTTGA
Organism: Pluvialis apricaria; assembly: GCA_017639485.1. Taxonomy (NCBI): domain Eukaryota; kingdom Metazoa; phylum Chordata; class Aves; order Charadriiformes; family Charadriidae; genus Pluvialis; species Pluvialis apricaria. The sequence continues at coordinate 52,081,494 of CM030008.1, forward strand.
GGAACTGTGGTTTTATTGGAAGGAATCTCATCTGCAGTTACTTTTCTCTATGTAGATCTAGCAAAAGGAACTTAGTCGACAAATTTATTTTTTAACTTTTTAGAAAATGGAGGGATAAATCTTGCTGTGTCCATGTACGTACTTTACATTTAATTTCTTCCTTTGCTGCATGTTTTATGGGCATAAATTGCCTTTGAAGTGTAATCCATTTAGGAGATTTGAGATTCATTTCCACAAATTCTGTGTTTTTAACTAGTTGATATTGTATGAGTACTAATATCTACAATTAAATTTGTTTTTGAAGAATGCTACCTGAAATGCTATATTTTTTGTATTTGAGTTTGTTATGTTTGAATTGCTGAGAGGCAAATAAAGGGAGCAGGCAGCGGAGGTAATAAATGGTATTTGTTTTCTGTAGGCATGGAATGTTTTAGCTCTGGATGGAAGCAATTGGCAAAGAATAGACCTCTTCAACTTTCAAACGGATATAGAGGTTGGTATCTTTCGAGGTTTTTTTTATTCCTATTGTGATGTTTAACAGCATAGCCATTTTGAGTATCCCATAGGCTGTGCTTGCATTCACACATTTTAAAGGTTAAAGCTCAAGATGATAATACTGTGAAGGAGCAAATAGAAAAAGAACTCTGTATTTGACTTTTTTTACATTGGATGAGTATTTCAATTTTGGTTGCCAGCTATTTATCAGATAATTTGCATATATCATATACATGCAGGGCTTTAGAAATTCAAAGCTGCTCATTTCCAGAAAGTAAAGGTATAAATGGTGCTTCTGGATGGAGTGAGATGCCCAGAATCGCTTTCACGATCTAGGGGATAACTTTGTTGCTGGTCCCTAGCCTCTTCGTGAGGGTGCCATCTAGCGCTGAAAGCTCTCTGGACTTGGCGATGGAAACAATATAAATGCTGAACAACTTTTCTTACCGCTGACTTGCCTAGATTTGATTTGGTGTGTATTTGATTACCGTATTCTGAACATTCGTTTTATAAGGTTTGAACCTTGCCTGAAATGCAGGTACATGTGGATTAAAGTCCTTTTCAGCATATAATGAAAGGATTAGGGCAATCTTGTCTTCTGTAAGACAAACATGGCTGCAATAATGCTATCATAGATGTTCATAACAAAATAAAATATGACGTCTGAAAATGAAAACAAAATCCATGGGGAAGTACAATACCTTAATTGAATCTGAACTAGTTTATTATTTGTTGTTTGATGATACAAATTAAATTTAGAATACAATAATGAATTTGCTTCTGGATTTTATGTTTTAGCTTCTTAGTTGCATTAATAAAATCCAGATGGGTTTCATTTGGTGTGTTTTGCTAGCCATGGTTCAAACTGTTCCTAAAGCTTTACAGTAATATACAGGGTAAATTTTTTTCACTGCTCTTTTAAAATTTTATTGCCAACTCCTCTGCTATACTGATGTTAAACACGAGGATCTTTCAGAGGTAGGAGAAAGATTTTAGGCATCTGCCTCTATCTAAATGTGTCTAAGACGACTCAGAGCTTTAATGTCATCTTTTCAATTGCCTTTAAAAAAGCTTGTGTTTCTCATTTGCTAAGAAATAATAAAGAAAACCCCACAGGTCTGTGGTCCTTTTGTCGCTTAGTCTTTTCTGTGTCTGAAACCTTACTGCTCTTTAGAAACACAGTATTGGATTCTTACGTTTTTCAATAAGTTTGTCTTGTTGTACCTAGCAGTGTTGCCCTTTGAGATGCTATGTTTGTAGCCTGGCATTCAGGGGAAGGAATGAAATTAAGTTATGATCCTCTTTTGCTATAAGAAGCTATTGTGGTTTAGAGAAATTCAGTTACTTCAGTATATTATGTTTAAGTACGTTTGTAATATAAACCCCTTAAATTTATTCATAAGAGTATGTTAAACCAACAGTTATTACATAAAGTAGTTTTGAACGAGATACACTTTTACATTCAGTGTTTAAGAACTCTGGTTTTGCTTCAGTGGTTTTAATAATATATTTTTTTGCCTATACATTTAGGACAGGTAAAAGCTGCTAATTGTATTTTGCAACTTTTTGCTCAGTTGGACGTTGTACTGTTTGGTGTGTTTCACAGAGCATCAAGCAGTACTTGATCTGAGACTACCAAATAATGAAAAGTTAAGTTTTGTTTTGAAATTGTCCATATTTATGACCCCATGTAATACAGAATAAAGTGAGGGGAAAAAAAAAAAAACTATAAGGGAAAAATGTTTCTTTTCTGTCACAAAGATGTGTGAAGATCTTGAAGTTAGATATGCCTTATGATTTCTTGGTATGTGGAAACCAATGTAAGCTGGAGTAATTAGAAGAACTAATTTTTTGAGTGACATTGAATTATTCACACAGCTAAACGCATTTGAATGCACTTAAGTTGTCTTTTTGAATATGCTGTTTATTGGGGGTTTTACACGCTTAAAGAAATAAATGGGTTTGGGAAAAGTTATTATTTGTTTCTGTTTTCTTTGAATAATGCGTTAGGGTTTGGATTTTTTTTGCAATGTAAATTGAACTCGCATTATATGTTATTCACTGAAGACTTTATCCTTACAATAAAGGTATTTGGCCTCTACTGAGAAATAATTCTGACTAATCAGAATGCTTTAAAAAATACATCATTTTGTTTGTATAATGATTTTCAATTTGTTTGTTTTGGTGTAAATTCTTCTCAGAGATAAGATAAACAACGTTACTTACAGACTAAGAAACAAGCTCTGATAAGAAAATATTTTCACATAGTGCTAGCCAGGACTTTGGTAGTAGAGGTGAACAACAAAATGTAAGAAGCGTTTCACTGTTTCAGTAAAATTGTTAGCATCTCATCTAGAGAGGAAAACAAACAAAAAAAATCCTCTGACCTGTAATTTTATAAGTATTTCTTCTTTAAAAAAGGGAGAGAGGGAAGAAAATAAAAGGTGCTGTGAGGTATTAGTCTTGTTTGTGAAATGATCAGTGTTGAATTCTTTTACCTTAACTCCCTAAAATTAGACACAATGTGATGTCTAGTCAGTTTTTGCAATGGCCACCTGCTTTTTGCTATCTTACCTTCTTCCCCCCCCAAAAAAAAAGTTATTTAAACAACATTTTCCCATAATGCTACTTTCAGATTGAATATTAGAAATACTGTGCCATTGCCATTCTGCTTACTCCTAATGTACAGCAAAATGCACTTTCAGGATGTAAATAAAAAGCATTTTGTAGCAAATTTGGGGTTAAGTAGGAAGTTCTGTTTGTAAATTTTGCTTCAGCTTTTGACAAATGACAAGACATAAAGTCTGTAAGCTCCACAGTGTGAGAAGTCCTTTGGCATTCCCAAGTGTTAGGAGTGGATGCCCAAATATATATGACGTTGAAAACTAGCAAGTGAGCTCTGGCAAAGCTTCTGGAGGTAAATGAAGTGGCTGCTCCCACCAACGTGTTCAGCCCCTTTCAGTTGTGGAGGTAACCATCCCTGTAGTAGGGACTGTAAAACAGGACTTACCAGATGCTGTAGTTCAGAGGGATGTACTAGCTGAAGCACATCTTCATGGATGATTTAAACTTACATGCTGTAGTGGTAACTGTCATCCTTGAGGAACGGGCATGCTTCCCATTCCACCTTTGGGGCAGTTCTTCAGGTTCCCTACACAGCTGACAGAACTTGAAGGTCATTTTAGCAGTCATAATGGGTAGGTTTTGCTGAGACAAAAAACAAAATGAGTCGTGTAATAGACTAAAAAAAGGAAGGGAGAACTAAAGATTGAGTTGATTAGTGCTTCAATCTGAATGGAGATTTTCAACAGGTAACTTTTTTCTTAAAGTGGCAAAAGAAATTCAAATAGGTGTAGCTGGGGCTGGTCTTCACTCCCAGCATTTTTAATTTGGTTAGAATGTTACGTCAGAATAAAACTCAACAAAATCTTCCTTTTATCTGGTTTAAGGGTCGTGTTGTGGAAAATATATCGAAAAGGTGTGGTGGGTTCCTGAGACAACTTAGTCTGAGAGGATGTCTTGGTGTTGGAGACTCCTCTTTAAAGTAAGTAAAGTCCTAGATTGAGACATCACTTATTTCCTAATGTCTGGACCAAAAGCAATTATTGTTACATTTGTTTGGATATCTAAGTACTGTCTAATGACCAAAATGGGATACTTAAGGGCTAAATACCTTAATAGTGACTAAATGAGACATCAATTTGAGATCGACGTATAGCTATTGTTATCTTCTGGAAATGAACTAAGAAATGAGAACTGTGGTTTTCAGAAATGTGTCTTTTTCTTTCATTAGTATTATCTTGCTAGCTCTCCATTTTCAAGCATTTCAAGCATGTTTTCAGACTTTTATTTTACTCTGGTGTCCTACAATTATAACTTCATCAAGATTAGTAGTCAGTCAGTTCATAGTCTATCTTCTAGTTTGGACAAGAGGTAGCCCCTAGCAATGGGAGTGAGAGTGAAGGCTAATGTGGTTGAGTGCCTACAAAACTGGGAAAGGCCTGAGATGTTCTTCTTACTCTAATATGAGAACAAACAGGCAACAGGAACATCTCGGGAGTCTCTGAACAGAGGTGGCCCTTTTTTGTGCAATATATAAATTGAACTGTGCAATTTGTTCCCAAAAGATAGTTTGAATCCATTTAAGCTTTTTCTGGATGCACACTGTTTAGCCAGATTCCTCTGTGGATATTTCACTGAGTGTTTAAGCCCAAATATTGTACCTCCAGCTGAAGGGTCCCTCAGCCACAAGTACTTAAGGGCTCAAAGAGTATTTGCAGGAGGCCTTGGGGTGTGGCTTTTTGTGGTTGTTATGCTTTCCTTTGCTATCACAGGAGACTGGGCTGGGTGGCATTCAGTCTGACGTAGTGTGGCCATTCTTTGGTGGAAAACAGAAGCACAAGGATTTTTCTTAAGCAGTGGGCATTAAGTTAGTGCCTTGTGACCTTTACCTCTTTCTAAAAATTATAAGTCTAATTCACTGATTTTTTGTCTCTAGAGTAAATTCATCCAGCAACTAGTTAAACAATAGATTGCTTTAGTAACCCTAATGGGCATCCTAGCTTCAGACCCGAAGATTTCCCCAGAGCTTTCCTTGCCTCTAGGACATCTCCCTAACTGGTCCCTGGTGTGTCGCCACCTTCAGGCACTCTTGCTTCTTCAGGAGAAAGTGCGTATTATTACCATCTCCCTGGTTACTGGCAACTGCTGTCAAAAAAGAGGTAGCCCCAACCAGAATTAACTTTCTGCGGTGCTCCTCCAAGTCCCCAGAGCATTCACGCAGACGGTCCCTGTGTCCTCAGTAGGGAAGGTAATAGCAGAAATGGAGGGGAGGGGGAAGGCAGGCTCCAAGAGAGGTAGCAGCTACCATGGGGAGGAGGTAGTGGGGAAGGCTATGAGAAGAGTGTAGGAAGAAAGAGCCAGAACGGTAGGTAACAGTTCCCCCCTGAGTAACTTCATTTTCGTATTTGGTTTAGGGTCCCAGCTGTGCTTTTTCAGGACACTGAGGCTCTGGGGCTGCAGTGAGGGTTGTTAATAGGACCAAGAATCTTAAGTGGGTTCAGGTATTAGTGGCATGCGAGAAGAGGGGAAGGGCTGGAGATGGGATATTTTTAAATAATGAGATATTAAGTAAACAGATACTTAGAATGAGTATACAGCAGTTCAGTGCGTAGCATGCGTATGTTGTAGGGATGATAACAGCCAGTCACGCTGGCAGGTAGTAGGACAGGCTTAGCTGAGACCGGCTACCAGCATGTTACTGGTATTCACACATGCACCCCTAACAACTAACTGGTGCAGATGGTGGTGTGTAAGACACTTTAGGAAAGAAGATGATTCACCTCTGAAATACAAGCAAGTTATATTGAAATTACCGAATGAATGATAAATGCATGAGCTTTAAGACTTTCAAAACACTAGCATGAGAAAGGTGGCGTTAATTTTCAGATACTTGTTCTGAAAGTGACTTCCTATCAGGCTTTTTGTGTTGAGTTGTTTCCAGATCCATTAGTTTTGTGGGTGGTATTAATTTCTCTATTTATCCTTCTTCTACATCAACTTTTGTTTAAAAATAGCCAATGATCGAAGTAGATATTGGCTATGTAAGTACTAAATGTTTGTGGCAGCTCTGTCAGGACATGCCCCACGCTTGAATCTCAGAGGCAAAGTTTGCTGTTCCTGCAAGTTATTCCAGGGTGTAGCGTCTTTCCAAGTGATTTGAAGAGTGTCTCGATTGTAAGTCTCCCTCCAGTACATGAATTTTGGAATAGCTGTTTTGAGAATTCAAGTGGAAACTCTCACCAGTATAACTGCTTGCTGGGTTTTTTCCATTGTTTTCAACCCACACTGGAGAGCCAGGAAGTTGTTACCAGCTGAGTGTGTAGTCGGATACGTTAACCACGGCAAACCTCCAGACAAAACTGTTTTTGTGTGTTTCCTCCACCCCTGCCAATAAAATCCATGCAGTTGGAGGAAACATGGGCATAAAAACAGTGTTCTGAAATGCAATGCAGCTGTAAATATTACTCTGCAGAGATGAAAAGAAAGTTTATGTATTTCTTCTGGGTAATTAGTGTAATGATACATACAGGCTTTTAGCAGTATAATCGTTCCAATTATCCTTAGAGTTCATACCCAGTAGTGCACACAGATGCATTTTAATTTTTAAAATCATAAATAACTAATTTGCAACCCAAGGGGCTTTCCCCTTGTGGTCCAATAGGCTTAGGTCCCGCTTCTGTAATGTGCAGGGTCCATTCCTTTTCATTTGATGTGGGAGTGAGCTCTAACTTAGTAAGACCTACAAAGGCTTCAGTAATGAGATGTGCGAAAAATCTCCCCAGCAGCTTAATATTTAACTGATGTGATATTTAAACCTTTCTGTTTATGCCCCTAATGTTTTTTAGTGAAGGCATTTGAAGCAAGTCAGGTCTGGCTTATGTATGACAGAAATAAACACCTTGCTCTAGTGGTATTTAAAAGAGGAACAACACTTGGTTTCAGGAGTTACCTAAGACAGAAACTTGCAATAGCAAAAGGAAAAAGCAACCACTGAGACAGAAGTATTTGAGATGTACTTTGTAATTACCCTGTGGCTTGAAGATTAAGCTTTTTGACTGAGGTGGAAGGAGGTAGGGAACAGAGCGCACTCTAGTGACTGTATTACAACTTGTGACATTATATTAATTCTGCAGCTTTTTGTTGCTGTTTTAGGACCTTTGCACAGAACTGTAGAAACATCGAACACTTAAATCTAAATGGGTGCACAAAAATCACTGACAGGTAAGTCAAAGGGTTTTTTTGTTTGATGGAGAAATTTGGAAAAAGAAGTAGCTGAAGGTATTTTTAGTGTGTCTGCTGTTTTGCAGCACGTGTTACAGTCTTAGCAGATTCTGTTCCAAGCTGAAACATCTGGATCTGACATCTTGCGTAGCCATCACAAACAGCTCTTTGAAAGGCTTAAGGTAAGAAGATTCAGTGTTTTGTGTTAAAGAAAAGCGTTTAAAGAGCTGTTCGACATTTAATAAGGTTTAAAGAAATCAGTACTGCACCGTAATACTGTGTATCAGCACTGACTATATTCAATATCTAACACTTCTTGGGTGTAGACTATGCTGTTTGTGTGTGGTCTTTTCTCATGACTTTTCTGTGGAGGCCTGGCACAGTCCACTGGCTATCGTTAATTTCTAACAGTGTGTTTAATTTGGGTTTCCCACTGTTATGACTATTTGAAGGCTGGATTTAACTTTATGTATTTTTTTAATTCTCCCAGTGAGGGTTGCAGAAATCTGGAACATTTGAATCTTTCCTGGTGTGATCAGATTACGAAGGATGGTATTGAAGCACTGGTGAAAGGGTGTAGTGGACTAAAAGCTCTATTTCTTAGAGGTTGCACACAGGTACATAACTGCTTGGGTGATCCTTTAGGAATAAAATTTTATTTTGGGTTTTTGAAATCTCCATGAATTAAAAAATACTGCTTTTGTTATAGTCTTTTGTTCAATATTACAAGATATGTACATTCTTTGGGCTGCTTTGCCGTGCTTTTAATTTCTTGTTTCTTTTCCTATGTCCGATTTAATTGCTAAATACAGTTAGAAGATGAAGCATTGAAACACATTCAAAATCACTGTCATGAACTTGTAATCCTGAATTTGCAATCCTGTACAGTAAGTATTTGAAGCTTCAAAAGATATTCTCTAAGAATCATAAACCATTTTTGAATGCTAATGAATTGATCTGCTACACAGTTAAATAATTCAAATAGTACATCTCTGCAGTTTACAGAATTTTGTGTGGAATAGAGGTCTTAAATGAGCTGGCTGTTTCCACAGCTGAGTGTGGATTTGGAGTGTTGGGTTATTTTTAACTGTAGCAAGCTCTGGAGTAAGAACTAACTGCATTCATTCAAATCTCGTGAACTGTGTATGTGCTAAACCACGCAGTTTTACAGATGTAGTTCTTGTTCTCCCATCCGTTAAGGTCAAATGTTTTTGGTATATTCATAATTTTAAGGTTTCTAATTGAGCAGAAGCCATATTCTGGGCTACATAATTGAGATTAAAATGTAATGGCATCATAACTGATGATGATTCAGAACCATCTAGGTAGCAGGAGAAGGGCGTGCTTCTTCCATAGTAATGGAAGAACACATTAATTTGTAATCAAATGACTGGGAGTCATTCGTGTACTTTTAATTCTGCTTAGCAAGCACACAAAAATTAGATTTGCTGTATTTTATATTTGCTTTTTTGTTGTTTCTGATGATTCTAGGAATGGGAGAGATCTTTTAGATTTTAAATGTATTTAAGTCACTCTTTGTAAATGAACCTTAGAAAATACAGATACAAATTCGAATTTCAGTGTTTCTGTCATGCGAATTTGAATAATTAAGTTGTTAGAATTTTTTTTTTCATTTGGAAGGTTTTCTACAGTTTTATTGCTAGAAGGTATCATAAAATCTGCTTGGGCTAAAACTTTCAGATCTGTTTTACACATTTGTCCTGAATGAATGTGGCATTGGACTATTTTTTATTAAGATTGGATGAAAATTTTTGAACGTAATAGATTTCTTTAAAGTGTTGAAAATTTTGGAGTGTTAGGGATTATTAAAAGTTACATTAAAAATTGCAGAAATTAAGAACAATGTGAATACAAAGCTTGAAATTCCATGAGCCAAATGTTTAGTGAAAGAGAGAGGATTTTCAGATTTTTCTATCTGAATTTAGGTGCCCACTGAAGTTGGACACCTAAAGATAATGGGAATGAAAGGAAGTTCCTTCTTTTGGTCAAAACCACACTTAAATAAATAGTCAGTATGTAATTTTCTCCCCTTTCACTCTTCTTTTTGCTGTCCTCCTCATCCAAAGTTCTTTTTCTGTTGTGTTTTACCTGAGACTAATGAGATATATCAAGGCCAGCCTTTTCTGATTATTTTTGTGGAAGGATCTCGAGGTCTGATGATAACCAGTTATGATCTCTCCTGCTTAAAAGGGGCCTTGTCATAGAAGTGTACCAGTTTTCCCTTGAGCAGTGTGTTTGTTGTCACATAGGTATCAAGTACAAACAAAAAAACCCTCATGAGTGAAAGTATTTTTCCCATTGAATTTTTTGAGTTGGTAGTCTGTGCGTCCTACCTAGTTATGTGTGCTTTAAAGCTTTATTTCACTGGAGATGTGTCCTGTGTGCTGTTGTTCAGAAGCATTGCTTCCAGAAGCAGCCAGGCTCTTTACGATCAAAGGGCTAGCACTGATTTTTACACGGCAGGTCTCCTTGTGCTTTATATGATCTACACTTTAATTCTAGTGGCTCTGTTTTATGGACCTTGTAAAATGCCAGGCCAGCTCAGGCAGCTATGAAATGTACTGATATTAACTCTGGAAACTGCACATCTGAAAGGTACCATCTTTAGAGTGTAGAAACTGGGGACTTGCAGGCATTTTTTGAGTGCTTTTCTTTCCTGAGAGGGATGTAGGCATTGAAATCACAAGCAATTTCAGAACAGAAAATTTTCATCTATAACTTGAGGGTTTTGTCCATCTCCAGCAGCAGCATAAAATATACATAGTCCTTACCTCCAAAATACTTCATTTTCCCAGTAACAGTGGCACAGGTATCTCTCAAAGGGAACAAAACCATTCCAAAAAATAGCTTCTGACCTGTAGATGATGCAAATCCTTCTGGATCCACAAAAAGAAGACAAGACTTCTAGCTTTCTGGCTGGAATAATTCTTATTCGACAGAACGATTTGCAAATTTAAACTACTGATATTAAAAAGTGCTGGGTTGGGGGAGGGGGCATAAGGTGATCTCCCTTTGTGCTGAGCTACTGCTATTTTGCATCCTGTTTTCATCTACGAAAGGTAATGTTTGTGGCAATAGCCTCAAAAATATGCTGTAGTAGTAGTAGTGTACCTAGATGAGTGGCTTATAAAAGGAATATGTATTTTCAATTCAAAATACAGTAGAGGCCTTTGTTACCATTGGAAGAGTTATGTTAGGCCAGGAAATAAAATAGCCTGTTTCATTATGAATGATTAGTCATTCAGCAGAAAAATTAAATTCTTGGAGTTAGGAGTGGGAGGAGGAGAGAATACTTTTTCCAGAATAGAAGACCTGTAAACAAAATAATATTTGCACACACACACCCAATAACCTAGTTCCTGTGGCTATTTTGTGTGCAGCTGCACTGGGGCTATTTCTTATAGTTCCTGTTTCAGAGAGAAAATGCTTTTCTTCATATTCCAAATTTAGAGTTACTTTTTTCAGAATATCTAGTACAGAACAATTTTGAGAAATGAAAAACCTCTTTTGAGGTACATATTTCAGCTAAAGACAACTGTATAACCTGGCTTTTACATTTATCTTCTATAAAGAACAGATTATCTATAATTGTTTACCCGTAACTCTTGCTTTGAAAATTATCCAGAGGTGAAGGATTTTTACCCTTGAGTTCCACTGCTCGAGTGAAAATAGGTAGTTAGCTCTCCTGCTCTTGAGCTTTAAGCTCTCTTTTGCACTGTTCCTGAACTTATGCAGTCACTGGGACGAAAAACCTGAGCTCTGCAAACATATAAGCAGCGAGCTATTTCACACAGTGACAACTACAATTAAAAAAAAAATAATAATGTGAAAATTATAAAGAAAAAGCAAAGTGAAAGAGGAAGACAAAACCAAACAACTCTGTGCTCCAGACGGCCTTTGAGCAGTACTCAAGATCTGTGGAAAAATACATAGATAAGTAGGAATTGTGTGTGTTGACATCAGTGAACACGATTTCACGATGGTATTTTTTGGTTGAAAATCCACGGGTTGCTATGTTTATATACAATGTGACACTAACAGTTCAGTAATATGACTTGATTTATATTCTTAGCTGATGACTTGATAATGAAGTAACTTCAACCTTCTTCTGTGTTGCAGCAAATTTCAGATGAAGGCATTGTAAAAATCTGTAGAGGATGTCATAGGCTTCAGTCGCTCTGTGTTTCGGGCTGTAGCAACCTTACAGATGCTTCTCTCACAGCACTTGGTCTAAACTGTCCAAGGCTGAAGTGAGTATGCCGTGAGTGTGGCGTGAGTATGTCGTGTTGTTACTGGCCCGATCTAAGAAATTCACTTCTGAAGATAATCAGCTGTAGCCACAGGTTTGATTTAGCTTTGTGTTGTTTGTATTACCTTTGCAATCAAAACATTAAATTAGAAGTACCAGCTGAACATAAACTTGAGGGCTGGTCCTCTGTAGCTAGCGTATGAATGTAGTCCGCTGTATATTGGAAAAAGAAGAAATAATGTATGACAAATAAAACATGTTGAACCTAGCAGTTCAATTCTGTGCTTCTAGCTAAATATTTTAGGTACTAATTACAAGCCAGAAGAAAAGAAGATATAAAGCCCATTATTTTTTTAAAAGGTAAAAATATCTGTGGTTGTGTTGTGTCTTGTGATGTTTGTACTCTGATGTGGTTTTATGCAGTGGTTTGTCTTGTAAAAAAGAAAAATAGCTAAATCATACCTGAGTATTATATTTACAAATTTTATTGTAAATGTGTTTTTAATGTGCTCTGCAGTACATCCTGACATTCTTAAATTCTAATACGGAGCGTGTTAATGTCTCTGCAAACACTGAGGACTGATATTTATGGGATATGTTTTGAGTAATAGGGGCTCGTCAGTTATAAATAATATAAACTTTTACATTTATGTAATTTGTGCTAATATATATGTTTTGGTGGTGTTCTCAGAAGTGGGGACAGCTTCAGCTTTAATAATGAAGATCAGTCATACAGCAGCTTTCTGGTTGTAGAGACATCTAATACTTCTTGTAAGGTCTAATTTTAATGTAATTTAAATCAAAACAAAAGATTTTTGGATGACACTACATTGCCATTTATGACAGGAGTGTGCAGGAGTTGCAACTTGTTATACTTCAATCACAGACAAATGGAGGAAAGTAGATTGTAAAAATTAGGGGAAGCTACATTCAAATGCCAGCGTGCAATATGCTGTCACACAATGTTCCTTTAGCTGATTGAGTGAAAAAGAGCTTTTGTTACTATAGGTAACCTGTCCTTAAGACAATTCCAGAGTTACAGTTTCCTTCATGTAACAGTTCATACTTACCATACTTAAAAGAGCTTACGTGTGCCTGTATTTGGGGCTTAGGAGTCTTCTGACACACTTAACTGTGTTCCTTAGAAAGCTGTGCTTTTATTACTGGTCTTTTTCCATTATTTCTTTCATTCTGTCAATTCGCAGCTCAGATTGGAAATAAAAGGAGGTCTAAAGTGCCATTAGTTGTGCAGTTCTTTCCAAGGGCAGTACCACTGTAGCAGGAGTTGGTTTGACTTTGGTAGGTAAACTGTTAGCCCCTGTCTGTGCCACGAGGGGGAAGGCGTCTGCCATTCTTCTCCTTTAATGAGAAACAGTATAAGGAAAAAAATGACCCTCTGCAGTGATTACTGCAGAGGAGTGTGTGGTGGGAGAACAGATGATACAGCTGGTTACATCTAGACTTTTGGGGTCGTATGTGGAAAGTAGTTGATAAAAGTTTTGTTGGACATCAAAGGGAAATGTGATTCCACGCTTTTTCGTACCTTCTGAGTATTTTGGTGTTAGGTATGAAAGAAAACTCTCCTGCCTGTGTTGCATGTGCTGGCCCTGTTAGGAAGCTTTTGAGTATTTTCTGTGCTGTGCTACTCTCACTTCAGGGTCTTGGATGTCCTACTATGCTGCTTTCCATGGTAGTGCTGTGCTCTGCAGCTGTTACCGCTCACAAGTGCCACCTCCTTGAAAAAAACAATCCTAAGCTTGACCAGCTCTCTTCAGCTGTTTTTTTTCTTTTTCCCCCTACATCAAGATGTAGCTGTCTCCTCACCCTTTTCTGGGGTCATTTTTTGATCATTTAAGTGCTTGATACCTTCTCTGTTTTTTCTTTTCTAGTGCTTTTTAGTGTTCAAATACTGGTAGATGTTTTGGTGAGGCTTATTGAGAAAAGCACCCATGAACCATTAACGTCTTTTTCTAGGTGGGGCTGGGAAAATTGTAGGATCATACTGCCTTTAACCCCAGTAATGTTCTCTCCTACCTGCTGCTAATTCAATAGGAGTAGGGAGGTGCTATGTGCAGAGACACTCCAGGTGTGCCCAAAAGACATCTGTAGACAATGACTGCAACTGTGAGGTCTGTCTTGGGGAACATTGCTTTATAAGAGTGGGGAATCTGCTCTCAGATATCATTTTGCCTCATTAGCTCCTGTGCTAGGCACTTTGTCACAAATCACTGAATGGGAAATAAATATCAGCTGTACCTGAAAAAAAAAGAGCCCTCTGTAATTAAGCACAATCACTAAAACAAAGCAAAAATTAGAACTTTGCTCATTCCCATGCTGAAGAGTCAGTGTCTTCCCACCTGTGTTTCATACTGGGGCCTGATTGATGCAGCATGTGCTTATAAAGGTCGCTTTCCCCAGTCTGCTCTTGTGACTGACTGCACACCCAATTTCAGGAAAGCTAGAGCTGCTAGTCATGGTTTCTTACCCCTCTGTGTCCATACTCTTCTTTTTAACCAGAAGTGCAGTAAGTAACATTCTCACTATTTTGCACACCACAGATGTCATTCCCACCCACCCCACCCCCTTTAAAGGCGGAAATGTAATGGGGTTGGGGATCCAATGGTTGAAAGCGAGTAATTGATGAAAGCAGTAAGAAGGGTAACAAATGTGACCTGAATCGTGTTGGGGTTTTTTTTGTGGTGGTGGTGGGGTTTATCCCTTCCTATTTGGTATCCTAGGTAATTTTTAGAGTAGCCAAGAGTATTTTATGATAGGTTGCTAACTGCCCTTGATGGAAGGGCACAAAGTTCCCAAATGTGAGTCTGGAAAGAAAATCCAGAGGCGTTACAACCATCCGTTTGGGAAGCAGTACCTGTCTTGTACCTCTCTGTTGGCTGTTCTTGAGTTTCCACCGTCTGTCTGACCCTTGTTGAAGACTGGCACTCTGGAAGTGGTTTTCAAGGGTGTATCCCATGGGGCTGATTACCTCTAGACTCAGCTGCGCTCTTGCTTTTGGCTTGGAAGAGGCTAATCCTGCAAAATCATGGTCAGAGCCCCACATCCTGTTCTCTGGTGGGGTTGTATTTTTCTGATGCACGCAACATGGCTTTTCCCTTTGCACTTCCTCTATAGAGAGAGCGCTTTCTAATGACCTCCAAAATCAGTGGAAGGATCTAGAGGCCTCAAAGTGTTACCACAGCAAGAGGTTCTTTTGTCTGTCTTTCCCTGCCTCCTCCTCACCAACCCCAGTATAGAAGTAGTGTTTGCTGTGGTGAGAGTTGTACTTAGTTTGTGCTGCAGGACATCATTACGCAGTGCTGTGGTTTCCCCTTATTCATCTTGATACTTACTCCACCTGCAAAGTAAAAAGTGTTCATTGGGGGGGAAAAAAAAAAAAGAAAAAATTATGACCAAAAAAAAACCCAGTTACAGGATGGAGGCCTGTTCTATGTACTTAGTGGTGCTGTTTGGGACAGTTGACCTTTTTTGGTCAGTACTGCTTCTCCGTACCCCTCAAAAGAGTGTGAGATTTATCTTTCCAAAACACTGTTATTTTCTTTAAGGTTATGTTGGTGTAGTTTCTTGTTTTTACTGCGGTCTTGGAGAATTTAAGCTCCTTGCTTTCTGGTAACTTGCTTCACTGTACTCCATGCAGAGGCTCTGAGTGAATTTCTAGTAAGCAGTTTCTCAGTTTTGTGGCTTCTCAACATCCTGTGTTTAGATAACAGGTTTTAGATGCAGGCTTCATCTGCATTTTCCTTAACTCAGGGTTTATTCTCTTATATCTTTCCTCAGATAACATTTGGGAAAACTTGAGCATTATGCTGTCTTACTGAAACGAGAGATCAGTCTGCCTATAATTATGTATAATTTTTTTGCCACTAGATGTTGAGCAGATTTGAGGATTGAACTTAATCAGTTCTGTGACTATTAGAATCTTCTGATAAGCTGGATCAGTGGTTTTCAACTGCAAATTACTGTGAAAAATAGGCATATATATACGTTTGCTATTGGGAGCTTTAAGTTGCAGAAGACAGATTTGTATCTCAAATGCATTTGCTTTTCTCTCTGTTAATGTTTTCTTTAACATTTAACACTTTTTTCCAGGATTTTGGAAGCTGCAAGATGTTCACATCTTACAGATGCTGGTTTTACCCTTTTAGCACGGGTAAGGGTCATTTCAGAAGGTTAGAGCTCACCTTGTTTTCATTGCTGCTGAGCAGCTGTGAATTGATGTAGCCCTGCTGGGAAGGAATATGAGAAGAAGAAAAATAAAGTAGGAAGAACCCAGTGGAGGAGGGAACTAAAATGTGATTTTATTTCTAGATTATACTTAGAGCTGCAACTTGATCTATTGTGCCATCTGTCATTGCCTTTTTCACTTCTTTCCCCTCTTTTTTTCAGTATGCTTCCATTGAATTTATTATGCTTAACATAATTCTAAACTTGTGTTATGTATGCTAGCCAAATTTCCCCTATAAAGATCACACGTACCCTTGTGATATTTACACCCCAAAAAAATCACCATATAATGGATTTATCTGAGCATACCTTTAAGTTACAAAAATGCTTCCGTTATACATTATAAACTGTAAGCACTTGTGCCCAAATTCGTGCTGTAAATATGTGAAGTAAGCATATTGATGGTATCAAATGCTTCAAGTTAGACTTGTGTGCTTGCTGGTTTAGGAAATCTGAACACAAAAATAATGCTCTGTGAACAGGATTCATTTATGCTGCTGATACTTAGTGTGAACGATAGGGGGTTTTTCTTTGTAGCCACAGTGGTTAAACAGAGTGGTTTTCTAATCATTCAGCCTTGGGCTTTTGGTGGTCACCTCAAGCCTGCTTTTGGGAGCTGCGAGTTAAATTGCTTCTTCCTACGCTTGTAAGAAACGGGTTGGGGTTTGGGCTGAGCCATGGCACCATGTGGTCTGCTGCGAGGTCACGAGGTTACATCACTTTCTTGAAATTAGTCATGATCAGATATTGAAAGCACTTCTAAAAGCTTGCTAGGGATCTCAGAATATTGGGAAAATTGCTTGTATAAATGTGAAGTGCAGCTTTCTCCCCAGCCTTCAAGTGGACCCTATTTTAATATTTTCAACATTTGTTAGCAAAGCCAATTGTTTTTAAGGCTTCTTTCTAAGGTGTGATGGTGAAGAGAGGTGTTCTGTGGGCTTAAGTGTGTTTCAGACTAGTTTGGTGCGGGTTGATGTACGCAGAAGTTGGATTCATCTGTATGCAGATTAGTTAGCTTTAGTGCGGGGGCTATAAATACCGTAGGTTGGAATGGAAGTTGACCCCAAAAGGGAGAAGGGAAGCAGGGGTGGGCGAGTACTGTTACATACTGTTCAAACCTTACAGGGCAAGAAGATGTTTCACTTAGTAAGGGAAAAGCTGAAATGTAGTGGTTTGAGAAGGCGGGAGGGGTATTGCTTGTGAATCTTTGGTTGGGTTTTTTTTTAACCATTTTTTGTCCTTTGGTGATCAAATACTTGAAGGGATTTAGCTCACAATTTCCTCTTGGAAGCTGTGCTATCCCATATCACTAGCCTTGTGCATGATTTTATGTCTATATGTTGTTTTGTTTCATCTTTTGTTTATCTGCTTGTTTTGTTTTAGAATTGCCATGAGCTGGAGAAGATGGATTTGGAAGAGTGTGTTTTGGTGAGATTTAGTATGAAAAGGAATATTGAACGTCCCGTATAAGAATACAGTGCGCTAGCACTTTCAGTTAGATGTACTTTGGTTTTTACTAATAGTGCTGTGTTTATGATAGTAAATAAAAATTACTATTGGGAAGTTCTATACAGGGAAATACTTGAAGAGTAACAAGTGATTGGGGGTTTTTCAGAAATAGCAGAACCTTCATCTGGTAGAGAAAGAGAGATCTTACTTGAGGGTTGACTCTCCTGCTGTCTGTTGCTTATTGTTGTTCGGTTTCTTTTATTTCTAGATAACTGACAGCACATTGATACAACTTTCTATACACTGTCCTAAGCTACAAGCATTGGTAAGTTTAACTCTTTGTGAGCTGTAATACATCCCCCCCCAAACCACAGGCATGCACAACTCCTGCAATAAAAAACCAGGCTGTTCACTCTGTATCTGGAAAAAGTTCCTGGTGTAGTATGATATGGTGCAGAATATATGCAAGTTTCATAAGTATTCTAAAAGAAGCAGATTACTCCTAAAATATTTACATGCATTATGTGATTAAAAAAACATTACCAGAAAGCTTGTATTTTATGGTTAACGTCCTTCATATTTGAGTACTTAATTCAACTTACAGTACTCAGTTCCTTTATAGATATTCTTAAGTGTTCACTAATGGTTTTCTTAGGGAGTGTGACACTTTACATCAAATATTGAATAAACAAAACCACCCAGTGAAGATAATACAGTATTGAGTGATAACATTTGAGTTTTGCATGCAAGCAGTTTTTCCCAAGGACTACATTTACATAGTAAATTATGGAAGGTGTTTTTGACCTAGACTTTTGAACATGATTGGAGAGGATTGAGATGCCTTCAGTGGGGTGCCCTGCTTACTGTGTTTCAAAGAACTGTTTTCTAGGGAGTGGTTGCTTAGATCTTTCAGAACATCAGAACCAATTTCAGGTGACATAAATTTGGCTGTTCTTCAGTCAGGGTACTCCAAAATTAGTAGACTGTCCTTACAATAGGAGTTCCTGTATTTAGGGCCAGTTGTCCTATAAGTGTAGATTTGTTACATATTACTTCAGATCTACGTGAGAGAACAAGTATGTTTATAATCTGCTCTTAGATGGGATTAAAGGAAGGTTTTCTGCTTCATTAATTAAATTGTGTTATGATTAGTTAGTGTTACTCAGTGTTACTAAGGTAGCAACATGAGGAGCGATGGCTTTTTAAAGGGAGCTTTTCTATATTTTTTTATTGTTGTTTTTTATTTTTGCTTATTAATTGTCCAACATCGTTTCTGTACCATAATTCTTAACGTTAAGCCAAACAAGAGTTGTCAGGAGATGTGGAACCATTTATATGGGACACTTTCTGTTCTTCTGCAACAGATACGTTTTTCTATTGTAATCTCATTTGTAACCAGTACTTGCAAGAGATCTTTTGTACCAGTTCTGCCAGTGCTTCACCAGAGATATCATAAAACCTCATGATTTCAAAGTATTTTTGTGAACCTGCTCCTGTTTGTTGGCCTTTGTGTGTTAGCCCACGGGCACAGAAGTGTGGCATTGGTAAAATAACATACCTTTTCCAAGGGAGCCAGAAAAACTGATAATTTTTTTTTTTGTTGATATGTATATCCTGTGTGTAGGAAGGATACATATTCAAAGATTGTGAGTGAAGAGTGATGTCGGAAAATTACAGGGAAAGAAAAAAAACAAACTAGCAGGTGCCAAATACCCTGTGTGAACTAATCTTGATACTTCAAATGTGAAATCATGTACTGTTGATGGTTCTGTAAACTCTTGTGTGGCTGTGCTTTAGCATATGTTTAGGTATACTTGCAGTTTAAACAAATACTTTGAAGTTGCAAAAATCAACTTTGAATTTGTTTCTTGGTGTTTGGAGACTCAGTAGACAGTCGAAATAAGCAAAAGCACTGTTAGACCAACTATAATCAACTGTTACATCTTCATCAGTATCAGAGTACTCAAATGCCTTATTACTTACTGGACTTAAGAAGTAATTTCTGGTGAAAGTGTTTAACATTTGTACATTCAGATTATTAGAGAAACTGTGAAATACTTACAATATTTCTGGAGATGAGAAGACAGTCACCGTATATCATGCCGCATGTGATTTATACACAGCATTTAGTATGTACTAACAAAAAAAGAATTTTACCATATCTCTTTGCTCTAAAAATTTCAAGTAATTATCTTCATCAGTTCCATCTTATTACACTTTCTAACAGGCTTACGAAGTCAGAAAAATCATTTAATACAAAGTGTGTCTCATTTGGCATATTTGTTTTATGAAGTTCTGCGAACTCAGCTGTACATCCTGTATTGTCCTTTCAGTCCCAAATACAGTGTCTCAGGAAAGCTGATTTTATAAGCTGCTTACTTCCTGGGATGGAAAACTCTTAATTAGCCAGCAGACTGCTGCTGTAGCCAACAGCTTCGCATAACCTCCTGTCCTTCCTTGAAACAGCAGGTCTATTATAAATGTTCTTTAACCCTGCAACTGCTGATTGTTTCCAGGCTGCGAGCCAAATGGGATGCTCACAACATGTACATAAAGAAAGTAGGTATAGGAGAGAACGTAAGTATTCGAAGAGTTGATAGACTTGCAGAATGTAAGCATGTCATAAGATAAAACACTGTCGATAGCAGCAAGCGCTTCATTTCTGTTGTCTTTTGGGGACAGTATGTGCTAGTTGCTTGGAGGCACTGCCAGCTGCTCACACTTGGTGAGGGAGTAAAATTGGACCAGCTGGAGCTGAAGGGAAGGTGCCGGGGTGGCTCCCCATCAGACTCGAGGGGAGTTGCAGACCTGTCTTCCAGCCTCTTCTCTGGTTAATTGTTCATCCTGATGAGCAAAGGAGAAAAAAGGTTGAGGGGAAAGTTGTTCTAAAAGGCAGGATAAGACCCCGTGTGTCTGATAGCAGGCAAGAAATGCTTGTGACTCTAGCTGAGGTAAAAATAAGGGGAAGGTTGGTAGTCCTCGGGCTTCCTTGTCAGGCTGAAGTAAAAGAAGGTAGATGTGATGTACCGAGAGAAGGGAAGGGTTACAGGTTTGATTCAGATGATTGGCAGGAGGTACTTCTGAGCACTGGTTAGCTTGCGCCAAGTTAAAAAGCCTTTTTGGATTGCTGCAAGTGTTTCTTCATCAGTTGCTGTCTGAAAAAAACTTGGGGCAAGGAAAAGTTTCAAACCCAGTCACCATTAGACTTAGATACGAGCACAGGCAAGACACAGGGCTGAGCATAAAGCAAGGAACTAGCTCAGAGCGAGAGTGCATAGATCCTGCACATTTCTAGGACAGAAGACTCGAAAGCATTCATTTCACTGGTGACAAAGAGTGTTTTTTAAGCCTCCTCTGAGGAAAGTCTGTTTCCTGTTGTTGTCATCATCGCTTCTCCAAAAGTCATGAATTCCCTCAAGGAACCAGGAAACTGCTTTATGTGGTGCTACTGCCTGAGATGCTGTAGCTTTTTCCATGCTCTTGAAATTCAAGGGAGTAAAAAAATATGTTGAATAGGAGCGGAATTTTTTAGTTTATTTTGCTGACTGTTGCAGAAAAAACCTGCTCCCGCAGCTGTACAAGATGTTTATTACTCCTGGTGTGCACAGCCTGAGGTGCTAAGCACTTGTGGTTGTTTGAAATCATTATTTGACAAATCAGTCCAGTCTGATTGTTCCTTATCCATGTGGACTTGGACACACTTGGTCCCGGCGGTATGTATGAAAACACGGTAGCTGTGAAACAGTAACCTCCTGTCTGTAGGTCCTCAGCTATTCCTTTATGTTCTTGATCATCCTTTAAAATTGTCTCCTGTTTCTGGCATGGCACACGTGCTGTTTGCACCCGTTGGTAACAGAGGTGCATGACAATTGGAGCAGAATTCATGGAGGGCAAAAAGGCCTGGGGAGTTTTGCCAGTGACGCGTGTTTTGGGACTCTACTCGTTTTGAAGCGAAGTTAAAAATAAAGTACAGCTCTTCTTTTGTTAAGTAGAGCTGTGTCTTGGTACTCTTCTGGATTTCAGCTGTATACTCTTTGTTACTCTTTAACCCCTCGAATGAAGGAAGTTGAAGGGGACTTCTGCTGTTTAAAGGATGGAGTATCTTAGGACTGAGTGATGTCATTAACTGCTTCCCTCTCTGTTTTAGAGCTTATCTCACTGTGAATTGATCACTGATGATGGGATTCTTCATCTGAGCAACAGTACGTGTGGTCATGAGAGGCTGCAGGTACTGGAGCTTGATAACTGTCTTCTCATCACTGACGTGACTCTGGAACACCTGGAGAACTGCCACAACTTGGAGAGAATTGAGCTGTATGACTGTCAGCAAGTCACGCGAGCTGGAATCAAACGAATCAGAGTACGTGTTCGCTGACTTCTTCCGGTGGGGATGCCCGAGCCGTTGATAACTGCTTGAGATGATTGTATGAATGCTGCACATGTCCCGGGCGCCTAAGGGAGGATGGAAAGTCTGAATATCATTCTGTTAGGGCCCCGTCTCTAGGGATTAAATGTAGCTTTTCCATATGAGCAGTAATAATTGTCTAATTCTGTTTATAACTTGTGATGAGTTTTTACCTTCTGCTTTCTGTATTTTTTCAAAAACAGGCTTCTGTGTTTTTAGGATTGTGTATAGTGCCATTCTTTAACTCTCCTAAAATATACATTAGTATACAGAGCCAATAGCAAAACATCTGCACAGGGATTTCAGTTAATAGGTTGTAGGGCCTAACGGCTCTACAACCCAGCCACAAACTCATTTCCTCCGTGTATCTCCCCCGGTAGGTCAGGGACCGCCTACCTTGGGGGGCAGCGTTTTAGCCTTAAACTTGTCTGGAGCTTCGTGTCCCAGATTCGCGTCCAAACACTTCTGCAATTGGAGAGCTCATCCCTGGCAGTGACTACTGAGGGCGGATGCCCTGTTCTATTCCGTGCTGCTTTCTAGGATGTGAAAAGCCGGGAATGTGGCATACGAGATACAGACAAGTCTGTCTTCAGTAGCTGGGGTGCATCTCTCCCCTGCAGCAGAACCTGTGCCTCTCTTGACAGGGAGCTCTCTGGGCCGATCAGTGCTTTACTGGGAAGTAAGTGGGAACCCCGAGCAGGTGAGTGCCCAGACATTAGCGTGCCTTAGCCGATGGGACAAGAGAATTACACGTCAGGAGAAGACAGCTTGGATGGTATCAAGCTTATAGATGCATTCTTTTTAGCTAACCAGCCTTAACGAGAGTGGACTCGTTGGCAGTAAGTGAGGCGTAGTGCTTCTTTTTTACTAGTTACGTTTATTTCTCTCCCATTATAACCCAGACTTTTCATCCACAGGCTCATCTACCTCACGTGAAAGTTCATGCTTACTTTGCCCCAGTAACTCCCCCGCCCTCGGTGGGAGGGAGCGGACAGCGCCTCTGCAGATGCTGTATTATTCTTTGACAGTGAGTGCAACCACACGGAAAATTTTGTCGTCATTGAAGAAAAGAATGGGACTGCAAGGCAGTGGAAGGAGTCGGTTTCCTGACAGTCCTAATGGTGGTGTTTTGGTCATCCAGTTTTGTGACAAGAAAAGCATTATTCTTTTTTTTTTTCCAGGTAAAAATCTTAACGTAACGTGCAGCTGTGGATTAAGTTGGTGATGCTTCGGTTTGTATTAGTAACTCCTTCCTTGTTGGCATGAGAGGTACCGTGTAAAATGTGGGGGCATTTCAGCATAGCAGCTACTTGGTGAAAGTTCACTAAACTTGAAAGTTAATTTGCATTTGTAAGCACTATTCAGTGTGAAGTTCTACCCTAACGTGGGGCTCAAGTCCGTCACACCAAGGAACTGATCCTGCTGTGCTGTAATATACACGACAGATTAAGTATCAGGTTTAAGGACAAATCAGCTTTAGCAGATGTTGACCCAAAAAAAAAAAAAAAGGCAAGGTAATCATGAGCTCTTACAGCAAAACAGCTTATACTTTTTCATGATTCAGCTTTGTATTTAATTACATAACAGGACATAATAGGTAATGTCAAAAGGTAAGATAGAACCTCCAGATAACTATGTACTTTCCAAGCTTTTGAACTTGGTTCCGTTGAACTATGTGTTAGTATGAAGCTTGCCCGTCACTGAAGCACGTTTTATGCCCAATGCCATCGGCCTTTAAAAGGGGTAAGAAACCCGCTGTGGTAGAGCTTGTGCACTCCACTCTTAATTGGCTGCCACACTCATACATGGTGCTCACTGTAAGGCCAGGCCTGCGTGTCCTCAGTCTGTAAGGGAAGGGTGCAGCGGCTCTGGGAAGAGCGCTGTGTTGTGTTACGCTGTGCTCCCGCCGAAGCACGGAAACCAGGTTCGGTCACAGGAACTGTGATGGCGCGAGGAATTTGGTTGAAGCTGTTTGGCCCTGCCAGTTTCGGCACAGAGCAAGCAGCTGGGCAAACACAGCTGGGGGCAGGAGTTGAACCAAACCAAACCTGTGGTTTTCAAATGTAGAAAGCCAAACTCTTCACATTTGGGTTATTTAAGAAGCTGTCAACTTCTGAATGATGATAATAATAAACTCTATGTATTAACTCTTAAGGCCATGCTTTCATCCTTAGTATTTTCAGTGCTAGAGGGTTAGATAAACTTTTTTATATTAAGCAACTTAATAATTATCTGAGATAAACTGCTCAACAATTCAGAAAGCCTTTTTTTGTGTAAGATTGTGTGTGTGTGTGCGTGTGTATGTTTTAAGAGTTCAGGGCCTGTGTGTTTAATGAAAATTAATAGACATACTGGCTTAAAAAGCAGCTGGAGAAGCTACTACTGGATTGTACTGCAATTCCCCCCCCCAAATTTTAAGCTACTTTTAAAAAGTGTGAACATTAAGAGACTTTTATGGAAAAGAGCGGCTGTGTTGTGTTTGTGCTTCACACATACACAGACAATGGGGACAGTAAATTAAGATCTCAACTTGGAAGATAAATTACAGCTTAGAGGGCAGTACATGGGTTTCTTTACTACTACAAAATAAGCCAATCACTGGGCTCGTTTTGCGCAGTAGCAGAGGAGTGCTGTTACAATCACACTTAAGACTTCCATTAAGATACTGCTGCAACAGAGAGTTTTAAGCAGATTTTGTTCTCAACTGTACCAGGAAGGTCACTGGTACCCGGATGTCAAGATGTGTTGCCGTTTGTTGGGCTCATTTTTTTCTAAGAACATAATGAACCTTGTAAGTCTATTGCATTAAAGATGTATAAAAACAAATGGAACCTACTCTGATATAGGACACTTAAATAAACAATCAGCTGATGTCAAATTTGAATTTGTTTCAATTATTGCAAATTTAACTCAGTTTTCCATTAGAAGCAGAAGATCTCTGTGTGTGTGTGTTGGGTGCAGGATAAACCACAGAGCTGGTTTCCTCCCACTATTTACCTTTACCTACCAGTATTGCAGTTAGATACTTCTGTTGTTAAGAGTATATTATCTCTGATGCATGGGGGGAAAAAAGAAGGAAGTAAACCAAAAGAAAAGCACATTTACAAAATTATTGAAAAACATTTATTATACTTAAATTGAAATGTGTACATCTTATTAAAAAACAAAAGCAATTTGCTGGTGCCATAATTTAATTCCAATTTCAAGTGAGCTGGACAAACTACTGTACAACTTTCAATATTCTTTAAAATTAGATATTTGGATACTTTCCAATCAAGGATTTTTCCACTTTTATAAAACATTTGGATTTGAATATGGTGTGAGCTGAAAAGACACAAGTGTGTCAGTTCAAGAAAATACTAGGACCAAACAATACCCAAAGATGAGCAACTTATAGGCAGAAATGTTTAAGTAAGTACATAAAATTTTACTTTCAGTGCAGAAAAAATAAAAAAAAGGAAAGAAACTCTAGCTTTGATGAATTTAAATTTTCAAAATGCTACAGCTTTAAGAAGCTTTTCTGCTAAGCACTTGAGACAGTTATGAAAAGAGGGAATGAAAAAAAAATCAAAGTTGCTTTGTTACATGCTGTAGTAGTTGTTTACATTGAACGCTGCAGCATAAAAAGCAAACAGTTCCCAAGCTTTTGAGCCAGAGATTAAGGTGGAACTTGTCAAAGGCAAAAAAGTGACAGCTGTGAAACTGTCGCTTAATACCCTTTGGAATATTCCCCTCTAAGTACCTAATCAGTTGACACGTAACATAGGAAATGCTGTGCACCATGTCTTTACAAGAAATATCCAAAATATTGAAAAAGCACATTGCCTGTTTCAAAGAAAAGTATTTGGTCGTATGGAAGAGGCACTGTAACAGTAGTACAGCATGGATCGGGGGTGAAGAAAGGTCAACAGAAAAGGGGTGATACTTGTCCATAATAGCAACTACAGCAAGGCATTCACCTGCTGGGAAGGAGACGTAAATGGTGTATATTTAGTGTTTCTTAAGCAATTCATTTGATGTTGCTGAAAGCTATGACAGCCCTGTGGTGCCGGTGGGTCATCGTCCCTCATCAGCATGAGTCCACTAAGTCATAAAAATCCACCTCTCACCGCTAGTATTTTTAAACCCACAATTTTACAAGCAAAGAGTTAAACTGCAGCAGTGCTCCGCAGAGAACCTAGGAAACTAAACATAAAGGATGCATAGGCAATTATTTTCCATTAAATTTGTTAAAGCAAAACACAATTACTTGGTACCCCACAGGATTTATATTAATCCTTCCAATAAGGTACTATTGATAATGCAGTTTGCTGCATGCATATATTGCATCTGTCTAGGGCTTCTTAAAAGCCCCGTTCTGGCATTTACACTTCTTTTACATACACTCTTATACACAATTTACACGGGAAGCTGTTTTGACAGCTTTACTCTCAAAGACCCGACGACCTGATCACTATCAGCTTAACTACTCATCTCCACACAGATTAATATGTGCTCTGCTAACATCAAAAAAATAAAACCAGCATAAGGTACAAGCAAGTAATAGACAAACTGGCACAGAAAGGTAAATGCCCCCAAATAAGTTTACATTCATCTCCAACTGGATACAGGTAAGAGAAAAGCAACAGTGCGTCGCTTCTAGAAACTGTATCTACTGGCCATAATTTGCCTTATTTCAGGAAAGGGCAAGCACCTTTGCTTACATTGTCTTCCATGCCTGTACGTAAGCTGTCATGGCATTATACCTCTCATGAGGACACTTAGCTATGGCAGTGATAAGAAAGTTCACCTATCAAACAGCTCATTAGAAAGGTCATTTTGTGTTTTCAATATGAAACATCTTATACGGTGAAGTTAGATCCTAAGGTTGTGGATGATCTTCATAATCTTTAGGCAGGACTGCAGTCTGCGTTGGGAGTATCAGTCTAGCAATCGTGTGACATCACTTCAAAATTATATGAAAACCTTCACCATTCTCAGCTGAAAAAGAAAAAGCATCAAGTATTTCATAAATAGAACCACAAATATACTACCCAACGCACCAAAACAAAGTATGGACTGTGGAGAAGTGGTTCATTACTACTACAAAATATTGAACTTGAAACGTGAAATATCAGTAACGTGCTACTCAGCCTAAATGCCTGAAGAATAACTACCTTTTGAAAATCTCTTTGGTTTGCAGTTATTTCTGAGCTCTTCCTAGGATGCATTAAAACCACCTCCTTTGACAGTGACAGTTAATATCACAGAAAGTAACTAACTGCTGCAAGACCAGTATAAATCCTTAGTGTTATGTTTTTAATCATCTATTTTGTGATGCTCAGCCTTAAACTAGAAAGCCAAAGGAAATAATAGTTAAAAAAAACAACCCCAAAACCTGTGGCTGTTACGCTTAGAAGCTAGCAGTACCACCGAAAGGCTTAACAACCGAGACAAACGGGTCTCTAACAATCACTAACCACGTGAATAGATTTTATGCTACACAGAACAGTTAGTTTCAAGTTAGGATGCTGGTGAAGTGAAGCAGACTTTAAAAATACAGCTCATCTACAGCAAAACTGTCGCTTTTAAAAATGTCCTCCTTGGGCTGAATCAAAAATGTTGTGATTGAAGATCCAATGAGAAATTGTTTAAAGTTTTGACAGTTTCTGTAAATACAATTTGCACCAGTGCTATGTTGGTTTTGAACTGGAAGCCTGGAAAAAAGACTGAGGTGCTACGCAGAGCCTGAAAAGTCTGGCTGAGAGAGGAGGAACTCATGGACGCTTTCGGCCACTCCACTGTGCAGATACTGTTTTTTTGCCTGCCAGCCTCCGCTGGACCTGCCGTTACTCTTTACTTAGGGAAAGTTTAACTGGAAGGGTGTTCTGCTTTAAGGAAGGCTCCTTGGTGGAATAAACAATTATGTTTTTAGCTGTCAGAAAGGACACTGTACCTTTTATCGTGGTGAATAAGAAACAACTCTCATCTTGAAAGTTTTGAACCATCTACAAAAAAGAAAAATGTTTTGAAACCCTCCTGAGTACGACTGATGCCAGAAAGAAACACATCAGATATTAAACAGTCTTTCATAGGAAACTGCATATTTTGATTTTCTTCAGCAAGTGTTCAAAGGTGACAAGCATATACCAAATTAAATTAGAATACGTTACTGTCAAAATACAACTCGTTAATCACATGACAACCAGTTGGGAGCCTATTACTGTAGTTTTGGAACGCTAAACATGTGTAGCAGATGCCTGAGTAAGCCGAGTTCAACAGTATTTAAATGCTCCCTGCCTTTGGGCATGTTCAAAATAAATACATACTAAGTAGTTACTGCAGCATCTCAGAACTATATAGACCAGTTGTTTTACTCTTCTCATAATTTGAATTTGTTCAGGTGGAGGAAGAGCGACATTTAAAGATCATTCTGCTTATTTTAATGTAATGGAAAAAAATACTCCAAACATCAGGTTCCATTATCAAACACAGAAAAAGTAATGAAGCAAGGATGAGAAAATCATCCACTCTATTTAATTCATAAATATAACTTGTCAAGAAAATAAGATTTCCATTACCTGATCACTAACAAGAATGTGGATACCTGTGGGACCCTGTCTGTAAACCTGGTTGATCTGATGCAAAGGAATATTAAATGCCAAAGCAAGCTTGCGTGTGACTTCTGAGGCTGCCATTTCTTCTAAGTAGATTGCGTGATAAACTAGAAGAAAAAAAATTGTTTAAATAAGCACGGTACTAATTGATAGCAAGTAAGTATGTGAAAAAAATATTAATTTGTTTATACCCTGGCTTTAAAAAATTTTAAAAGCTAAAAGCCTTTACTCTCCCCCTGTTCTCACGGAGAAGCATGAACTGCCGTGACTTTTCTTTCAAGGTAAAGTCATAAGCACACCGCTCTGACGAGGGGAGGCTTCTCTTTGCTCTGATACTGAAGGCAACTTCCACATTTTTCCTGGATCCTGCACAAAAAGGCGCAGTCACGCCAACCAGACTGAAATGGATCTTTAGAGAGTCACCTAAAGATGACTTTAGAAGCAGTTTTGGATGGTCCCAAAAGAAGCAGGTAACGCGTCTGACTTACGCTACTACACTGTCGCTTTAATAGGGATGTAGATTTATTTAATTATTTATTTTCAGTAAAGAAAGCCTTTTTCAAACTTCTGAATAAATTTCCTACAGATCATCTCAGAGCTGAAGGGTGGCAGGGGCAGGGGGAAATACAACACCACAAACAAACAGAACAGTAAGACAAAGCAGCTGTTCAGTTTGATGCTGAATTTACAGTTCTACAGCTTTATGCAATAGTGCTAAAAGCCCTTGGCAGCTCCATGTTTGCAGGCTTTTCTGTCCCAAACCAAAGACTGCCGATATCCAGAGAAAAAACTTGTTTGACAGAGACAGTATCTTTTTTTACAGATCCTCCTCCACCTCAATTCTTGCATGGAAAACGTGTAACTTTACGCGTTACAGCAGGCAGCCTATACAGATTTTGGCTGGCTGGGGAGGGAGGTCTCTTTCCTCAAAGTCAAGAGCAAGAAAAGAATAATTCCAAATAGCTCCATTCTCTTAATTGTAAGATTGACACAAATTTACAATTAAGTTCCCATCTGTGTTGAAGCAAATCTCTCAGGAAAATGCTACTAAAATCACGAGCCCATACACTGCTTGGGTATTTTTCTGTTTAAACTCTACCAGTTTTAGGTTCAGTTGCACAGAAAATGACAGCAAACCCTAACTGAAAACGGGAGAGAATCTAAGTGTTTGATTTGCACATAGCTTGTACACGTTCCCACATTTATCTGGTTAATACCTTGGCCGTAACAACGGAGCACAGCTAATTTGAAAGCTCCTTAATTAATTACCCTGTAACTACAGTTACTTTTATCAATGGACTGAAAAAAAATCAATGATTTAACCTTGAGAGGTTTTAAGGTTCTGTTCATCCCCTGCAGTGTTAAAACAGCAATGCCGTTCTGAATACAACTTCTTATGGTATCTCTGTACACCAGAAACAGAAATTCCGCCTCTTCGCTATTCTTTTTTCCTTCCCATCTACCTTGTTTTAGTCTCTAAGACACAGAAATGGTATGCTGAGACACCCCTATGCACCATACCGTATATTGCACCATTGCTGCCATCACCATTGCCTGCATCTTGTCTTTCCAGTTGTATGCTCCTTAATGGCTCCTGACAGACATAGATCGTTAAACGGGGCCTAACAGACCTGCAATTCAAACAAACCACGCGTCAGAGAGAAGGTTACTTGCCCTGGAAATACGCAAACTCATATGCCGCAAACATAGATTTGTTGTGCCTAACAGTACACTTGAAATATTTTCTTTCACTGATCAAAAAAATAGTATAATGGTAAGTGGTCTCTCACATGCTACCACATTTTCACAAAATTTCAATCAATTCCGAGTTCATCAAGACACTGCTTGTTGGAATCCTGGAACAAAACTACTGAGTAACAACAATTCTTGTAAAGGTCAATGGTAACAAACACCCATTTCAGTCAGAATCAGCTGTATCAGCTGGGCTGCTGCCGGTGTTGGCACCCACCACCTGGAACCTCTACGGGCCTCAGGTTGTTCTTAGCTCCCCTAAATGAGAAGTTTTGTGTCTTGGCAACAAATCCATCTGTTTTCAAGAAACTGGCTGTGCCCAACTGCATTGGTACCGGTCTTACAGCCTCCCTTTGACCTCCCCAGTGCCTGCATCTCATCTGGGGTCAGCCCTGAAGGCGTTCACAGGAGCCTCTTTTTTTAAACGTACTGCTGCCAGTTCCTGCGAGAGCTCTCATAAGCATCGAGGCCTATCCTGACACTGACTTCCCAGATCCCCCAATTCTAACGACAAAAGATTCTAGTAAATGACAGAAAAGAACCCACTCGACCTCACATTCGATGCATTACCTGGATTTCAGTGCATTATATAGCCGAATTCCATCGGCTGGACCACAGATTTGTACCAGATCTTCTCTCGTCAGCTTTAATAAATCAGCACCTGGAGAAACACACAAGGATTTTACCAAGATTATTTCAGAACACCTATACTTTTTAAAATAAATTGTAGGTTCCTTTAAGCTAAGAATAACAAACTCTACCATTATAAAAATGGAATCCTGCAAACACAAACAAGAAGTAAAATTTAGTATATGCACAAGCTACCACTAAGAAAAAATGACCTATTTTCCAAAGGCGGTTAGTTTCACTTGATGGCCTTCACATCTTCGAAAAAGTACAAAGTCTGCAAGGCACACAATTTCTGTAGAGACAGATGACTTCTATATCCAGACAATGGCTTAAATGACTCCAAGTGCCATGTGGTTCTTACACATTATATATGTTAATTTGTGTTTTTTTCCTCAAAGAAATCATGTTCTCATGTGCCAATAAGCTGCAGTTTTTCCAGAGGCCTCACCACCATCTCAAGGTCTGGTCAGTTTTAATTTGGAGATGTCATACTGCCTGTGTATAGGAAAACATTGTGGACCCCTGGGGTCGCAACATTTTAGTTATTTTTATTCTATTGCTGTATTATTATTAGCAGTAGCTTACAAAATTTTAGTTATTGCTGCCCATATTAATGTCGCCAGAACTATACATAAATAATTTTTATCAACACCATGTTGCCATAGGGTTTGCTGAGGAAGGTACTGCAGAACACTGGCTCATATACATTAGTGAGATTGCAGAACTTCGTCTCTCAGGGTTGGATGACACCTTCACAGCTTGTTCAGAAAGGCTAAACGTGAACTTATTTCTCAAAACCTGTAAGTCCTAGCAGAAAACAGTACGAATTTTAGGCAGAAAACATTAGGCAGCAGCAAACAGGATTAATTAGCTACAGAACAGACAAAACTTAGAGTCTTACAGATTTCAAGAATGCCACATTACAGAATCTGTACTTTCAGTCTTGACCGAACGCGGTCTTGACCAGGGAAGATGCCTGGTACAAAGGGAAATCTGGTAGAAGCATGAGCTAAGCTCAGAGGCAGAGAGCAGGAGTTATTCATCAGATTCTCCTCATCGTGTGTCACCAAAGAAAACTGAGAAGGAATTTTACTCATGGTGCGTACTGTGTCATCCCACTCTTTGCACAATTACATGGAAGACTGAGAAAGCAAACGGCAAAACACAGCCCCAGACAGTGCATCTATTGCCATTTATTCCTTCCGTACATATAGTGGAAATTACACTGACACACATTTAAGGAAGAGCAACTGGATATTCTGCTGAAATGAAAGAAAAAATAGACAAATACATCTAGGTAAAGGTATTCTCCTGTTGCACGGCAATGAAGCAGAGTTCAATACAAAAAATAATTTGCCATTTTTTTGAATAAGACAACTGCTAACAGCTTCACAGTTTGGAAGGATGAAAGCTTCATACACTACAATTAAATCGAAGTCTTAAGAAAGATGTAACATGCATCAGACATTAACAATTTCTTGCACTTTGAGATATTCCATACCAGCTGCCGTTAGGAAACAGCATAGCAAAACAGCCTGCGGCCTGACTCACCACATTCATTCATTTTTCCTCAAAGGACTCATCAAGGTTAGAATGATTTTGTGAACTATCATCAGGAAAAAAGAACCTAGCTTCTCTTTTGGGTTTTAGGGTGAGTTTGTGCAAAATGCAACTAGAAAAAAAAGCCTTCCAATGCAAACTGAACATTTAATAAGCAAATTAGTAAATCACAATAAATATTGATGCCATATTGTTTTTAGAGAATTATTTTCCCACAGAGAACTTGCTCACTAACACAAAGAAAGACTTCAAATAAAGAAGTAAACTATAGGTACCTGAGAAATTTGAAAAAAGCCTTGTATAGGTAGAGAACCTATGCTTGAGCAACCATTGCTGAGTTTCCTGGATTGTGGCTGAAGGATGAAGCTGCTGTAAGAAACAAGATTGGATGTGATCACTTGGATATTAAAAAAAATCCAAAAGCATTAAAAAACCTCCCTCAGTTAAACACTTCCTCAGTACCTATTAACATCAAGGTATGTATAAATCGAATGTTCTGACACAAATATAGCCACGCTCAATAACAGAAAGCAAACACTCACATCTCCAGACCCTTGAGAGGTTCCATCTCCTTGATGATTTGGGGAAGAAGAATTGCTATAGATTTAAAAAAAAAAAAAAAAAAGGTAGTATTACTAGAATTTTATTAAGCAAAATATTCAAGCATTGCTGAAAAATAACTTGCAATTCCTACACCAATAAAAATCACTGTTGAAAGACAAATTAAATGCTGCATGGAGTGAAACTTCAGTTAAACTCAAGAAAAAGATCATCATGCTTCTATATGCAAGTCATCTGGTTCCTGTGTATTCTTATCAATTGAGGAAGCAGCGTTACCAACACTCACGGGAGGTTATACGGCCGCTTTCCTGTCCTAAAGAGCGCCTGAGGAAGAGGTAGTAAAATACAAGGCAGACAAAACACAAGTATATGTACACCAGACAATACCACTGTAGATCACTCTTTGGTCACCCAAAGATTAATTACAGTAGTTTAATTAATGCCTCAATACAAAATGTTTTTACCAATACAATTTCTGTTGAAAAGCTTGTAAAGATTATCGCTGGGGTTTTTTTCTTGCAAATTATATAAACTGTGTATGTGGGGGACAAAGACTGTCTTACTGAAAAAAGCTAAACAGTTTCCATAGACAAAGACTAAATTAGAATAGTTAAAAGGTAAAGTATTCGCTACATGGCAAAGGACGAGAAGAAAAGTTTCCAACAATGTATAGTGAGAAAGAAAAATAGTGAAGCAAAAGTAATGATGTTATAATTGAACCACATGATGCAAGTGTCAAACTCCAAAATAAATACATAGATCAAATCTCATTCCCCAGTGGAACCATAAAACAGTTGCAAGCTCCTAAATTTACTCAAAAAACACTTTTGAATAAGCCTGATTTTAAAATGTTATCTTTAATTAGGATACAGAAAAGAAACCTACCTGTCTGGGACACTGTAGGTATTATGTTGAGCAGAGGTAAAAGTTGGAGCAGGAGTAGGACTGTTGTTTACAAATGTTGTAGGAGTATCAGGCCACGGTGAGCACTGAAGATAAAGAATTAAAACTTAAGTTTCTTTTGACAATACCTTTTTTACTTTGATGCACAGTTCTTTCATTTGAAGCCAGGTTTTTTTTCCACAGAGAATTCTGATTTGTAATTCCAAATCCCCTCCATCCCACACATTACATGCAGGTAAAAATCAGTTTTCTTGTTCTTTCAAGAAGACTCCTATTTATACTGTCTTCTGTTAACAAAGTGAAGGCATTAGTGGTGGAAATGACGGAAGACCTGTACAGATTACTAAGTTTAAAACCAACCAACCAACCCCTAGCCATCTGCTGAAGAAACTTCTTTCATCCTAAAAGGGACGAAGGGGCTGTTTAAATTGCGTGTATGATGACTTGACAATAGGTGTTCAGCAATAGTAAGGAAAACTATGAAACTAGATTTCACCTTGTGGATAAATTTAATGTATCTGCCCTGAAAGCAATTAGATACAAATTGAATTTTCAGTAGAAATTTTGTTAATTGAAAATTTTTATTTATTTACTGCAGGATTAAAATGTTTACATGTACTGCTTTCTCAACTGCTGGGTAAACTGGAATTTTTATACACAAATAGAAGTCATCACAAGAATATTACAAGCCAGCTGTCCAATTTAGTCAGTCTTTTTTTGGATATTTTTTTAAACCACCATGATAAAATCCCTTCAAAATGAGACTAGCTTTTAGTGTTTCAAATACCATTGCAAATTCAGTATTTTAAAGAAAAATTAAAAAACAAACAGATTTTGGTACGTTCAAAGACAAACAGACAGGATTTAAACAAGCAAGTTGCCCAAGATAAAGTAAGCTAAGACCATGCCTGTTAAAACAACAAATATTTCTGATATGCTTATCATGCACCAGCTAAATACCCTGTAAGGAAATTTCCAGAGCTATATCATAGCCTTGCTGAGAGAAGAGGAGGGAGGGGAACAAGTATGACCTAATATTAATGGAAACTTGTTTCAACAATTTTGTGTTGAAAGACGCTTTCACTATCTGGGGGAAACAGTAAATGAGCACAATACCAGCTGCAATATTCTGTAAGAGTTAACAACATGTCTCTGCTGGACTCCAGTCTTCACTCGTCAGAGTAAGATTGCAAGTTTCCCAGCATGGCACATACGATTTGAAAAAAAAAAAAAAAAAAAAAAAATCTTGCATGCCAATAGCTTAAAAATTAGGAAATTCTTCATCTGTCTGAGATTTGATTCACATCAGTATTTTCGCTAGCCACTGTGTACACAGTGCCTTTGATTACATGGTCAACGCCACCCTTTAGACTACAGAGAATGCCATCCACAAAAAGCACGCTCTTCTATGACCTCCTAAGTGTTACTCATTATTCCTCCTATTCTGTATATTCCCATTTGTTGCTTCTCTTCTCAAGCTCATTTTAACATTAATCTCAAAGATGTTACATTACAACAGGTAGTTAAAATAGGCCTTCATTCCCTAATTGTATCATCCAAAGTCACAATTTTAAAATAAAAGCTCAACATGATAATGTTAGCTTTGTTCTTCTGAAAAATTTTGAAAGTGTAATTAGTTTTCTTTAATTTTCCGACATTCTCTCCCTAAATTTTAATGCAAGGTATTGGACACACAGATGCAAGCTATACATCCTTAGCCACTATTCCATTACAAGATTCTGTTCAACATATATTTAAATTTGGGGGCAGGGAAGAATGCACTGGTGTCAGAGAACAGCTTTTGCACCATTGCCAAGGCAGGTACTGCAGTCAATGTTTCTGTCCTTCAAACCCAGCTCAAGTTGTTCACAACAAAACTCTTGAGTTTCAATGCAGGAAAACGCACATTCGAAATATTTTGAAAAAGAAAATCCCAACCCAAAGCAAGTAGCCTTTCTTCTCCTATAAACACACTTTCCTACCTTGTCTCCTCTTCCGCAAAAATGTTATTAACTATCCACTGAGACTGAATCAGTTGGTAAAAAAAAAATAAAATACTACTAGTAGTAATTATAATACTATAACATGCCCATTGGCTCAGTCCTCTTTTATTTGTCTTATAGAAGGGAAAAATGAATATCTGAGCACTGAGACACAATTCTGAAAGGCTCAAGGAATAAATAAGCCAAGCATACAAAAAAAAAAAAAGGGGGGGCTACAGTATATATTCTTCAAGTGTCTTCTGGCAATTAAGCCGATCTGCTTATGCTTTCGGCATCACTCACATGCACAACTGTCCCACACTTCACAAACCCATCATGTTCAGAAACAGATTAGACAAATTCCCTGGCATCAAATCCATTAACACTAAAAAGACTAAGCAGGGATGTGCTTTCCACCATTCTGCACACCCATTCTGGCCACTGCGGGGTTCGGAGGGCAACAGATCACAGAAAGTGGCAAGGCTTCCCTGCTGCAGCCTTTCTTGAAACAGCATCTGCTATTGCCGCTGCCAGGGACAGAGCACTGGACTCTACAGACTTGTGGTCTGATCGATCAGGATATTTCTTATATTCTTAAGCCCAAAACTGAGTTAACCAAAGGACATTCAGCAAGCTAATGATATTAATACAGAAGTCCCTGGCCACTGGACTTAGAAAGAAATATGTCACTCGGTCACAAGGAAGTGTCCAACTTTGTAAAAAGCCATCACTGAACAGAAAAAAGATTGGTATTATAATTTTACCCGTAATGAACAGTTAATATATAGTGGCAAATTTTCAAAGTTGTTTTCGAGGTCTCAAGACTAACTGCCCTCCACACTGATACAATACTACTGATGCAATGGTACTCTGGAAATTGCGCCTTTATTTCCAAACACTGATTAATTCTTGAAAAAGGAGGAAATTATTTTGGTTTCAGATCTTCAACGTTCTTCTGTATAAGACATGAATGAAGTTATGAAGTGTTCCTAATGTCTGAAGAATTGCAAAAACTTAAGTTATTCTAAGCCACTGTTTAATGTCATTTCCCTTCCTACTTCAAATCTACTTTAATCTGCCCAAATTCATGCTTTACAAAAGTACAGCTAAACTTTGGCAAAGAACTCCATACTATATTCAAATACCAAATCAACATGAAAACAAAGTGTTTGTTCTCCAAATTAGGCTTATTATACTCGGGCACACAGCACCATCTTTAGAGAACAGGGCAGCAATTTTATTACACGAGACAGCTTTTTCAAGAACCTGTAAAATACGGTGTTCTTGCCCCAAACAACTGCAATTTTTGTTGGCAAAAGCAAAAAACGTTTGCTCATATAGGCTTAATTATTCTGAATGCAGAAGTTATTCCCAAAATGTGAAGTCACTCACATTACATAACCTGTATACTACGGATACCGCTATACGAAGTATAGATGTACAGAGAAACAAACTGAAGCAATACTATATGCTTATGTTACTAAATTAGTTTTGCTCCAGCTCCACTTTCGGGCTCTCATAGCCTCTAGGAGGTTTTCTATGCTAAATTTAAGTCACTTGCAGAGAATATTTAACTTCTGCACCAATCTTTCACATCCCAAACTTAATGTTCCAATTTATTTCAAGGTCTATACCTAGAAGTTTTCTAACTTCCATACGCCCTATAATCAGCTCTATCTGCAAAAAAAGACCATTTGACCAAGTTTAATCAAATTGTAGCTTTATATATTCTAGCTTGTGACATATAATATAATATATACTAATGCAAAACTAAACCAAGATACTGCACACAGAAAAAAGTGCAAAGGCCTAACTACCACAATACAAATTTGCCTGCTTTTTCAAACTCAAAGCAGGGGAAAGATTCTGGTGGGGTTTTTTCTCTTCTTCCTTAGATAAGCTCTAGCTTCTCTATATTTGGAAGAAAGGAAAAAATAAAGTGCCTCCTTCATAAAATGGCCATGGATAAAGGTCACCCATATGTAAACAACCACTCTGAGGTCCAGAAGGCAGTGTGAAGTTTGTAACCTTTTATCTCTACAGAAAAAAAGAAAAAAAAAAAGAAAAAAAAAAGAAAAAAAAAATCAATGCTCCATAGCATGAGAGAGAGTCTTAACAAGTAGTTAACTATGCATCTGTCTGTTTGGAAAACAGAGATAAATACTGCAGAAATTGCAGTGAATACACTGAATTTTCAAATGTCAGATGAATAAAAAGGAGTAAAGGAAAAGCATATCTAGATGGCATTCTTATGAAAATGAATGAGAAGGAAAAGATGGGTGATGGTAATTAGAAAAAAAATATCTCGTTCTTAGGAAAGGACAGGAGAAGAGCAAAAAAAGAATGAAAATTCAGAAAGGAAGCTTCACCAAACTCTTTGTATTGTGTCAGAATCCCATACAAATTAAATTGAAAAGAAAATGTATTAGATTCAATGCCTTCCAAAGGAAGCACAGTAAGAAACCAATCTGTCCAAATCAGATTGTGGCTAGGCTGCAAGAAATCATACAGGGGGGAAAAAAAATCCCAAAATTAGAAATATCCAGCAAATAGAAAACCAGAATCTTAAAGGGGCAAAATAAAAAAACGCAACATACAAAATGAGATGCAAAAAGCAAGGAACAGGTTAGGTGTAGGAGGAAGATAATAATACCCAGCTTTTAAAAAGGAAGAGAACTACAGATTGGATCAACCTAAATTTCTGAAATTCAATAAAGGATAATAAAAAGCTATTTCTGGTTATCTAGGAAGCAGCACTAGCTAACAAACAGCCAACACAACTTCAAGAAAAACACACTCCAAACAACCCTGTTTTCCTTCTGTAATGGATCCACAGTTCCTAGGACATGTGAAGTACAAGATCCATCATATATGAAGACATAATATGTAAACTAGTGTCAATTCTCATACTCAAAAGTCATTTTTAGTTTTTGTGTCTAAGCCCCTCTGCAATGACTGTACTGCACCTATGGTACATTGGATCTGCACATATGAGGTAAGTCTGATAATGGCCAAACCTTCCGATGGCTACATTTGGGAAGGCACATTTGCAAGGACAGAACTGCTCTAAGTGGAAACATGCACCATCCCCTGTCCATAATTACAAGGCCCACAAGAAGAAGCCTGTCTGGTGCAAAGAGAAAAAGGCTGACAAGTTGACCTTCAAGCTGTAGATCAGACATTCCTTTCCTAGATCAAGCAAACAAGTTGTACACTCAACTTACATAGTTA
The DNA here is from genome assembly GCA_017639485.1 of Pluvialis apricaria. Classification (NCBI taxonomy): domain Eukaryota; kingdom Metazoa; phylum Chordata; class Aves; order Charadriiformes; family Charadriidae; genus Pluvialis; species Pluvialis apricaria. The sequence continues at coordinate 52,120,353 of CM030008.1, forward strand.
GAAATAGTACTTAATGAGTGTATAGCGATTATGAAGGCTTCACTATGAATACAGCAAAAATAGTGTTCCATGGCATTTTTTTATGGGCTTGATGATTTCTAATCATTTTGCTAATTATAAAAATCATTGTCGTGATGGAACAGATTATGTGTTAAATCTACTAATGATACCAACTTAGCAAGGCTGAAAGCATTTCATCCTACAGGAATAAAATTGAAAATGGTCTCAACAAACTGACCAAATGATCTCAAGATAGAATTGTATTAAGGGCAAATGCAAAACAGAAATAGTCAGCTGCATATTTAAGAGAACTGGAAAGCTGTACATAGCTGTTACTCCAAAATAGTCTGGGGATCATCCTTCATCCCAAGCAAGAAGTGAAGAAATAAACGCACACATACACTTTCCTGTGTGTCCCTTGGGAAAGGCATTAGAAGTCCAGTACTACCTGTCCTACCTCAATTTTTCTTCACTACAATTAAGTTAATGCTCCTATCCATAGAACCCTAGTTTTCCAAGAAATTGTTAGTAACAGTTTAGACAACTTTCAGGTATCATTTGGCTACAGTTAATACAGTCTATTCTGGACAAGGGATTTGTCATATATTTTAAAAACACCTTTTTCTATTATTCTTCCTACAAGCAATAATCATTCAATGAAGTGCTTATAACAATGGAAAGAGAAGAGAGCATGGGGAAAAAAAGAAGTAGAAATCCCTCCAAGGACCAGCTTCAAAAGATGCTTCAGACATGGTTTATAAGTGAAAGTGAAAATCCTGTTTTCTCCTGTCTATACTTCCCCTCCCAGGGCCATTTGGAACAAATAAAAGAATGTCTGCATTGCCAAAGAATGCTAAAGGTGCATCTTAAAGGAAAGAAAGAAAAAAAAAACAACCACCAAGAAAAGCAGAAGACAGCTCAGTGCTTACAATAGTTTCAGGGTGCAAAAAAATCCTCCGAAGAACCCATCTTGATATCGCTTGTTCCCTCCCACCCAGTTACACGGTTTATAAACAACAAGAGGCATACACTGAAGTATGTTATAACCTAAACCTTACACATCACTTTCACAGATCATAAATACAAACTAAATCATGTCTGAGGGACAAGAGTCAGACAGTTATTGCCTAAGTGCTGCTGGGAAAGAGCTGTCAGCACAATACGCCTGTTCAAAGAACAGTCAAATAATTGTCTTCCACAGTCACATTATTAATCGACATTTAAACTTGCCAAATGGAAGATGCAGGATTGTTTCTCATCTGAAAAATGTAAGGCCTCAACGATATTCACCTTAAGAAACAGCATTTAAGAGATCTAAAATGCTAACCGTTAACAGGAAAAGTGCACAGGATATACGTTAGATGCATTTTGGGGGCTCTACAGGGTTAGCGTACACGTGTCATGAAGACGTGCTGACTCTTCTGAACTGCATTAAACCTGCTTGGAGCACAATATGTAGATGGCTAAAGGAAAAATCAGTAACTAACGATCAACTTCTGCAACACTACATGGCGTTTTAAAAATGCTGATGTACATGGAAACTTATATTGAATGTAAGTACAAATACGGAACAAAACACTAAATTTCACTGTTCTTACTTCCACTAATTACACACATACAGGAAAGCAAAAAGCTATTTCATTTAAAGTCACATAAATGGAAAGCTCTTGACTTTTAAAAGTTACACAGTCCCTCTGCAACAGTTTTAAGTGTTAGATTTAGGAAGGATTCCTTTGCTGAAAACAAACGTGGAGTAATTGGTATACATAAAAGTGAATAAAATTAAGACACAGCAATCAAAATATTTTTACTTTATATAATGGAAGTTTCTCCTATATCTAACACTGTACAAGGTATCTTGCACAATGAAAAGGTAAGCAGAAGTCCCTTACACTGCCTCGCTTTGCCAGAGAATCACCGTAGTCTGCTGGCAAAGTCCGCTTGCTGGACTTTTTCTGCTCATGTTCAACTGCATCTTCAATTATAGGCTCAAGCCTCATCTGGACAAACACCAAAGATTTGGATCAATTTCTTTTCATTATACAGTGAGGAAAGATCTAAAAGCCTTTTAAAAAATTCTGAAATCTTTAGAAAACTGCACAGAACTCACTGATGTTTAAATAAAAAGAAAATGCAAAAACCTACCGAGGCTCTGGCCTTACGTTCAGTAATCTCCAAAAAACACACTTAGAAGCTCAAATTTGGCAGATAATTAAATTCTAGACACCCCCCCCCCCCCTTTTATTTTTTTTTGCTTTTCAGCTGCAAGGTTTTTAGATCTGTACCAAAAGACTTGCTCTAGGGTTCTGTATAGTCAAAGTGTTCAATCTTAGTCTGTTTTAATACAAGCATCTACCAAGCATCTAAATGAAAGCTTGTGGAATAAAACCCTAAAATTTAACATTGCTGTTCACTGGACAAGTTTGTCAAATAAAAAGCTTATCTTTGTGTAGAATTAATTCTTCCCCAACCCTTCCAAGGCTGCAGCTAAGTTACATACTGTATCTATGTATTTCCTCGTCAGTAAACAGATGCAATTCTATTTTCTTACCTCTGTAAGAACTGTGGTGTCATATGAAGGCTGATACTTTTCTTTTTCATGTGCAGTTCGCTTTTCCATCTTTTCTCTGTCTGTTTTCTGTTTCCTGTCTGCTCCTTTTGGCTAAAAATGAACAGTTACATGAACAAGAAAGTGGGGGGAAAATGGCTTTATAATTGAAATCTGATCTCAGAAGTCAAGCAGTAATATAAAGATGTCCCCCATCTTTATGAGAGCTTCTGAGACTTATCAAGGATCTGTTTTCTACTGTTACCTTAAAAACTTTGATTTGACAACTGGCTGAATGCAGATGATCTGTATATTCTCCATTTTCAGTCTGTTTAAAAGTGTCAACCTGAATCCTAAAAGGAACTCCTTTCTCTCCTCCATGTTTACGAGGGGTAAATTCAGTGCTGATACAATGTACCTGAAAAAAAACAGCCACCAAACAAGAAGGACCCTCAGAAGTATTCTAGACATGAATTTTATTATGTGTTACCAACAACATATACGTTTTCTAAAGACAAGTAACAAATGACCCAGCCTATCTGAGGACCAAGCTGCATAACTAACATTTCATTCCTTTTCAGGCCCATGTGCAAATGAAGCCAAAAACATTTTATTTGAGTGGATAGGGAAGAGTGGAAACAAGCAAGTGTGTTGCCAAAATCTCTCCAAAAAGCAGAAGTCATTATAGCTACTTGTTAGATGAGAACTTGCTGGATCTTAAGAAAAATGTATGTGGATGACAACCATATCTATCATGAATATAGCAAGAACTTTTTCAAGATACTGTTGTCCAATGCATTATAGCTAGAATAAACTTTGGAGTTGCTTGTAATAAATATTACCAAAGCTATAGAAAGTCACTGACTGGAAGAGTTTTTTAAACTCATGTGAAATCAGCATATTTTTAAATATGCCCAACTTCCTGTAAAAGTCAACAGACTTTTTAATCAGTATGTAATTGCCTCAAGTGCTACATCAGCTGAAGACTGGATTTTTAAGCTAGAAACACCCCTAAAAAGGTATCTCGGAAGAAAATCAGTGTAACAGAAAGGGTTATGATGAATCTTACTGGACAGTGCTCCCTTACAGAATTTTAAGCGAGCTGGACACCATAGACAATAGCATAACTTGCACTCTCAATGACTACGATACTATCTTTTTATTTCCTACGGCCATCAATAACAGAGAATCATAGACTGGAAACTGAAGCCTTAAGTGTAATCAGTGCTGCTATGCTGTGTACTCTAGACTTTAGAATAAGCGAACTATACTTGCATAATAATAATCAGTTCCATTTTCCCTCAGTCTGTTATCACTTCTTCTAAGGAAGTGCGTATTATATTCAAGTGCAAAAATATTCAATAGTTTCTCGCACACTTTTTCAAGGAGACTACATTTTAGTACTGATGTAATTCTTATTAGAAAAAATGTCTTTGATTGCACCAGATCAAAGTTAATTTACTGGCATGGAATTTAACCTATTTTGGCAGCCTCAGTAAGCCTACCTCAAACTTTATACCTTTTCTTCATAATAAAAAAAAGACCTGAGACAAAAGTAAGCTAAAAAGTCCAATGCAAAACTAAATATTCTATCTAAATAATTTCCAGAGAAAGCATGTTCAGTTGCCCTGAATATCAAATGCATAAATAATAAAACCTTGCTACAAGGAAGTCTACTGACATAGTAAGAAAAACATCTTTGAATGTCTGATTTAAAACTCTTTTTGTAGCACATAAAATTTCATTTTGTATCCTCAAGCCAAGCCTCTGCTGAAGCTCATCTACTAGACAGTGGGCCTCTCAAAAAAAAAAAAAAAAGTAGTGACAGTTATTTAGAGGGAAATAAATTAATTCTAATACTCTGTATAACGAAATATTTTAACCATGGCAGCTTTCTGCTTTTGAAAGACTTTTATTTAAATTGTTTTTAAAAGAGGTTTCTATAAACTCACATCAAGTTGAAAAACCTAACTAGGAAGCCTTACAGAACTAACAGTTGCTCTGAACCTGTGGTTTGGGGTTGTTTGTTTGTTTTTTTTTTTTTTTTTTTACAAAGCTGTTATTTAATGTCTATCCCACAAACAAGAAATCAAGAAGCTTCATAGTGCAAATATATAACTGTTTGTGACCTGAAAGGCACCAAACACAAACATCCAGTCAAGTAAAGTTTCAAACCTGAATAAAAGCAGATGTACATTTTGTTGGATCCCACAAAAATTCAACTGCATTGAGCTGGCTTGGATTTGTCTTGATATCAATGACTCCAACAGACATTGGAATATCTATATTAAAGTAAGTAGTATATATTTTAAAATAATCATATTCCAAGAAAACACTAGAAATAAATTTTATTATAAGGTTACCATCAACAAACACAGGGTGAAAAAAGGTGGGCTTTGGTGGCTCAACCATAAGCCCATAAACAGTTTCTCAGGACTAATCTGAAGAAACTTAATACTCAACATACAAAGTGCATAGGGTTTCGGGGTGGTTTTTGATTCCCCTCCCCCCCCCCCCCCCCCCCCCCGCCCCCAGCTTATGCAACAAAAAATATTAAGTTACGTAAAATGAAGAAACCACATTGTTGTCATTTCCATAATCTACTAGAGAAAGTTACTATTGTCTGTGTTTTCCTAATTACTATAAAACTTAGTAATCAGAATTAGAACAATTACTACATGTATAAGGTTGCAGAGTTGCCATCTTACTTCTGTAGCACTCAAAGCTTTTGAAGAAATGTGAAAGTGTTAAGAACATTTATATTCAAAATACACACTACGACAAAGCAGAACACAGACAACTGGTCTGTGTTTTTTCACCAGCCCTAGCATAAATGTGACCATGATCAATTTAAATTTGGAAATTGAATTTCATACAGTGGCAACAGATAGAAACAATTATACCTAAGTCGAGAAGTCTGTCCCCAGGGCGGTTCCACTTCCAACCTTCTAGCTGCTGGTGCTCTGTATATTGCAACCTTCTATCATGGAACACAACTCTTATAATACTCTAACAAAGAAGAAAACAAGCATCTCATGAGCCACAATGTGTTTATGTTTAGAAACAGCCTGAAGATAAAGCATTAAAACATTCCAAAATAGACACAGTGCTGATAAATACATACTTAGAGCAAAAAATCTGGCAACCATCAGTATCCCAAAATATTCCAGAACACAGAAATAAAACTGAGCAGTGGGAGATAGTTGAAAATGTGGTAGAAATGCAAAAGAGAATTACATCTGATTGCATATTCCAAAGGTCACTATGAATTACATGAAGTGAACTGAGCAACACTGACAGCACAGTATCAACACTGTGTAGGCAACACCAACTTATTTTAGAAAACAAACACAAAAGAATTAATTTATTCTGAAAAGTGGTGAATATAGTTTGACCATTTTTTTCACTGGGAATTCTGTGAATTTTTGTAGAAAGTTTTAAGAAATAAAATTAACAGAAAATTCCCTTTGTAGTATTTATAAGCACATTTACAGCATGTCTGTTATTTTAATTAATAGTAATAATAAAAAACTTCCAAAGTATTCCAACTATTCTAGCTGAGATATTACTCTAAAAATACTATGATACCATTAACTCTATTCAGCTAGAAGCAATTATCCAACAATACCTATTTTTGCAACCACTTCTGCTACAACTATGCACTTAGTTGTATTAAATAAATGTTTCTATTCTACTGCATGAATGCACATACAAAGCAATTTGTTACACAGAGGGGGGAATAATACTGTACACATGAATTGCTACCGAACAAACAAAATGCAGACAACTTTGCCCCATTTTTTTTCAGTAATCTACAATGTTACTTGTATTAACAGTGGATAAAAGTGTCCAAAATCCCGAGAACTTTTAAATGAAGTGCCTCTTCAAGATACACTGCATTTCCTTGGTTTTATTTCAAAGATAACAGAAAGCACATGTGAGCGTATGCATACATGCACACACATACCACTCCTTTTTCACTGCAAACTGGCAAGTTTGGAACTTGGAAATATCTGCAGCCACCTTCACCAACATTAAATGCTTTCTTTGTTAAAGTGCTGAGATTCCAGTATTTAAGCATTCAAAATGGAAAGTTTGTTGATGTGGCATTACAATGTCTTGCTATGGTAACATTTACTTTTTTAAACTTTTACTCTGCTTTGTCCTATTCTACCTACCAAATGGCTCATCATCAACAGACAAACCTATAAAATTACAGCAGAGAGATACCCCACAGCTACAAGGAAATAGCACCTAAGGGGGCAAAATAGTCAACATGCTTATCACAGCAAGACAACATGCCAGGTTGTAAAAAGTTTGATTACAGAACTCACAAATCCCAGTTTTATGCTTGTGCTTAACACTTCCTGAAATTATCTCTAAACAAGCATCCCACAGACAAATAAAACCAAGGCACAGGATTACACAATCCAGCCAAAGTTCAAAAAATTATATAGCCCAAAGTTCACTGGTAAAGACTCAGCCTCCCACAGGCATACTGTTCTGGGGTACTTATCACTACCACTGCCAAAATGACTTTAAAGTTTTTCCCTTCTTTCCCAATACCTAAATAAGATTTTTCAGGGAATTTGGTAACACTGTTAGACGCTTACAAGAAAAATTCAAACCCCTCCCCTTCACCAGTTCTTTTAATAATTTGTAAATGAGTTGGATGTTTTTCAGTCTGCCTCATTCCTATACTTCATGCCACACCTCAGATCCACAGTCCCTTCCACTAACACTAAAGCTCAAGGAGACCTATCCGGCATTAGGAACAGGAGCTCAGATACAGAACAAACTGCTCAATGAGCAGCAAAATTAGACAGATCTGTTTTCCTATGGATATCTCCAATATCCCACTGTTGCAAAAACCACAGGTTGGCTCCATGTGCCTTCCATAACACCTATTAAGAAACACGCTCCTAATACTTCCCCCTTCTTTCTAAATGATCCTCTAGCTGCCTTCCACATCTCCCAATCACTTGAAATGGACAGTGAAATAGCTCAGAAGACGTTGGATACAAACCTGTAGACAACTAGGTATCTTAAGCTTTGCATAAAATAATTTGGTCTTCAGCACACACAAGAACTCTATGCACTGGGCATGCATATTCAAACTTTTTTTTTAAAAAAAAAAAAATATCACTGGTCCACACTCATTCTGAAAGAGTATTTAGTGACAGCAGAAAAAAAAAATAATCCATAAAATGTAGTCTCTAAATTGGATTCTCTCACCTGACTTTAGACATCTAAATTTGAGATCACTGTTACCGCAGCTTCCTTTTACTCAGCAGAAAGACAAAGGCAGAGTTAGTGGAAATTCATCTCACCTTAAAACAGATCAGACTGCAAACCTCATAAAGAGTACATGAAGTGATTAGCTCACCCCTAGCTATCTAAAAGTTACATGAAATGAACCCATTTCGTAGATGGGGAAATGCATACACGTATATTCTTTCAATTTGTAGTAAACCTGAAACAACAGAACTAGGCATCAGGTTCCACTGTGGCTATTTTCTTTATTGGTCAGATCAGCCAGTCCACCTCCCTCCGTGAATCAGAGTACAATACAGGGTTAAGAACCACCCTTTTCATACGCAACCAGCAGAGGTGCGTTAGTAATACTATCTAGAGAACTTCAATTCACCTTCACCAGTTTTCCATTGATCTCTGGTATGTCTCCAGCTTTCCGATTATCTAGCATCCGTATCTCATAGGACTGACCTTGAAAGAGAAAAAAAAAAATTATCAGTAGAAGAGTCAGAGCACAAAGCTATTTTGCGTTTAACGCACCTGAATTAGCTTTTGGTTCATAGTACACAAGAAAACCAGTAGCTGAAGCTTCTGTTCAAGAGATTTTTATAACAAGGTTCACTTTACAGCACAGGAATTACTGGAACAAAATGAAACTTTTTGGTCCCTTTAAAACTACAGATACTTTCAAAGTTTAAGTATTCCAGTTTACATGAAGTGTAAGTACCTGTTTCTCTGTTGGTTTTTTGTTTTGATGTTTTTTTTTTTTCTGAAGAAAAACATTTCAAAGCTGAATTCCTTTATTTTGGAAACTGATGAAAGGCAACATACCAAGAACCACAGATTGGTCTTCCAAAACAAACTCTTGCAGAGCTTTTATACTTTTCACACAACATACATACTGCTCTCCCATGTTTAATTTTGTCTGTGTACCTGTTGCCTTTGTATGATTTTTAGGCTTTGTATGATTTTATAAACAAGCTTTTAAAAGAGCCAGTTACTGGTAATTTCAAACAGGTATGAGTGAACCTGGCTTTCCAGTGAATCTGACGAACTGTTGTACTGCAAAAGAGACAAAGCTTGAACTAATTTATTTCAACGACAGGGATTTTTTTCTTCCAAGGTGAGCAGCACATATTTATTTGCAAAATTGCCCTTCCCTAATTAAAATATAGGAAAAATAGATTTCAAGAGGTTCACTAAGATCAAGTGCAGTAAATTCACTACCTTCTACATTACTCTCCAAACTACCTTTACACTCTAGTGTATACTACATTTAAAAGACATTTATTGACATGTCCTACAAGTTAAAAGTTCAGCTGCCATACCCCTGTGAATGAGCAAATTATTTCTTTAACTCCTTTCACTCCTTCACAGCTCCATGTCACCTCCAACTATATGTTTGGGTTGGTTTTTGCTGTAACACAATTAGCACATTTACGTGTATACTCTACACATGTACAGGCTTTCTTTACCCCAGCACCATTTGATATGATCACCGATGACATAAATCCATATAAAAATTAAATTAACTTAGTGCTGATGAGTAAAGCAGTAGATCATTTCTCCTCCGATATTTAACAGGAGGGAACTTTTTTCCTGCTACTGAGATTTGTTTGATTACCAGTGCTATTTTACTCACACAGATATAACATATGTAAGTCCACCCGCATTTATAGACTGCATTTTTTTTAAACTAGCACTATTAATAAAACTTTTGCAAGTATTTTCTGTTCTCTTTCATCATGGGGGGGGGGGGAGGCGCAGAATTCTGATTGCTTGCTCAACAAGTGTTGCTAACCTTTTATAGGTGCACAATAATATTAAGACCAAAGATTTGATGAAGGTAAAAATCAAGGAATACCTCACTCAAGAATGCAAAAACAGCATGGGAAGTTTTCAACACAAAGGGACAGACACGTTCCATTCTAGAGTTTTGGACATGTAGCTGCTCTGAAAGCGTGAGAGTTGGGCAGAGAAAAACCTGATGAAATTCAACAAGGGCAAGTGTAGGGTACTCCATCTGGGGAGGAATAACCCCATGCATCAGTACAGGTTGGGGGCTGACCTCCTGGAGAGCAGCTCTGTGAAAAGGGACCTGGAAGTCCTGGTGGACAACAGGATGCCCATGAGCCAGCAATGTGCCCTGGTGGCCAAGAAGGCCAATGGCATCCTGGGGTGCATCAAGAAGAGTGTGGCCAGCAGGTTGAGGGAGGTCATCCTCCCCCTCTACTCTGCCCTGGTGAGGCCGCATCTGGAGTACTGTGTCCAGTTCTGGGCTCCGCGGTTCAAGAAGGACAGGGAACTGCTGGAGAGAGTCCAGCAAAGAAAGGGCTACCAAGATGATTAGGGGATCGGAACATCTTATGAGGAAAGGCTCAGGGAGTTGGGTCTTTTTAGTCTAGAGAAAAGAAGGCTGAGGGGGGATCTTATCAATACTTATAAGTACTTAAGGGGAGAGTGCCAGGTAGATAGGAACAGTCTTTTTTCAGTGGTGCCCAGTGACAGGACAAGAGGTAACGGGCACAAACTTGAGCATAGGAAGTTCCATCTTAACATGAGGAGGAACTTCTTTCCTTTGAGGGTGGCAGAGCACTGGCACAGGCTGCCCAGAGAGGTTGTGGAGTCTCCCACACTGGAGACATTCAAAACCCGCCTGGACGCTGTCCTGTGCAACTGCTGTAGGTGTCCCTGCTGTGGCAGGGGGGTTGGACTAGATGATCTCCAGAGGTTGCTTCCAACCCTGATCATTCTGTGAAATGCCCCACAGCACTGATTTTAGTCATCTCTATATGAGAGCTTTCTCCGCTCTTTCCTCAAGAGCAGGCACAGGAGCCAGGCAACATAAGGTGCTAGGAATTTTAACTGCCCACTGCTTAACACTGAATCTGCAGTACCCTCTTTCACAAAAATCACAAAATGGTCAAGTTTGGAAGGGACTCCTGGAGGTGATCTTGCTCAACGCCCCTGCTCAAGCAGAGCAACCCAAAGCCAGTTGCCCAGGACCAAGCCTGGCTGCTTCTCAGTATCTCCAAGGATGAAGATACTTTAATCCTTACCCATAAACTCTCAGTTTGCTCATCACCCATCCCTAGGTAAAGCTCCAGGCATTCCAGCTCTTCTCCCACATGAAGTGCAACTCCCCCTTCTTTACCTTCTTGCCTTGCCTTTCCTAAGAGCCAGTATCCCTCCATTGCAACACTCCACTTATGCAAGCCATCCCATCACGCCTCCAGGATCCCAACAAGATCATAGCCCTAGAACTGCACACAGATGTCTTAATTCCTTGTGTTTACTTCCCATGCTGCTTGCATTAATGTACACGCACTTCAGAGAGGCACCCCATCATTCTGATTTCCCAGAAAGGGTTTTGGGGTTTCCTCATAATGGTGCTTTATAGGCACTTACTTGGTTTCACCCAAATGCTGGAGGTGATCCTGTTCAAGCATCCTTTTTTTGATTTTGTGTTCCCTTTCAGGCATATCGCTCCAGGCCCTTTGCTCATCAACCATGTCCATCACTCCCTCACAGTGCTATTGGTTACTCTCTCCCTCCGTCGTTCCTACTTCAAAGCCCTCCTTACCAGGCCAGCCATCCTGCTGGCAAAGGTATTTTTGCCCCCTTTACTAAGGTGGATCCCATCTCCCCCAAGCAGTTCTTTGCACTGACAGAACTACAAGCCCAGCTGCACTATTTAAACCAACCTTAAGAATGCTTCCCCTTTAAAAGCACTTCTCTTCCATACCATTTCTACTATTCGATATACATCCAGCTGAACAGCAGCCAACTCAAAATGTTGTCCTACAACTGATAAGCATTCTCAATGGACCCATTTAACAGATTTTACAGCTAATAAGAACCCTGCAAACCACTGAACAATCAATCATCACCACCCCAAGATTCAAACTTCTAGAATCAGCTTCAGCTGAAAACCTCATCACTTTAAATATTCCATTAGCTCATAGAACATCTCAAGTTGGAAGGTACCCAAAAGGATCAAGTGCAACTCCCTGCTCCTCACAGAACTACCTGTAACTAAATCATATGACTAAGAGCATCATCCAGATACTCCTTGAACTCTGAATGACGCTCTTGGCTATTCCTATTACAACACTTACTGACAGGGGGTAAAGTCAGGGCTTGCTTAAGTATTGCCATCATATCTTAACAGACAGGGCAAATGTCCCCGTTGCTTCTGGTATTCCCAATCCACTAAACTAGGATAACTGTTGATGAAATTAAAGAGTGTATTTGCCCTCTATGGTACTCCCTATTCACAATCCTCTTGAACATGATTTAAGGCAAGACACTGCCTGATAACACAGCCAAACTAGAAACCAGATACCTGAAGTGACCAGGATTAAAATTACTTTTTCCAGAGGACTTAATCCAACTCATTACACAAACATATGTATCAGTAAAACTCACTGTGGCAAACTGATCCTTATTTTAAACTGGCTTCAGTATGAAAGACGTCTTTTTTTTTTTTTACCTATACGCATATATATAAACACGCACACACACTCTAACAGCTAATAGAGAATTTTTTTCCGAAAAAGTCTTAACCTAGGCATCAAATGTATTGTCTTTCTGTCTGAAGTATTGGCACAGAAGGGAAGTTGGCCAGCTGGGTTTTTTTTCCCATATTTATTTAGAAAAAGGGTATACCAATGCCTTCATTTCTCAAAATCAGGAAAAGTCACCTACAACACTGATAAACAGCAAACCTTCTTTGCAAAAGAAATCTTTATATTAAAAGAGATTTTCAAGGGCAGATGAAACATTTACAGTCATTTCAAATAGTGCCACTTAAATGGCAAGCTCTTCTCAGAGGCAAGACAGCAAGCAGTTTCTTCCTTCAGCTTGCTGCCTTGTGCTGGGTCCCCAGCACTCTGAGCTGACCTTCAAACTTCGTGTTTGGTCAGGGGGGCTGGATCCTGGCACTGAAGAAAACAAAGTATATTTCTACAAATTTTTAAGTTTATAAAACTCAGAAGTGTTTTAAACAGTGCAAAGCATCTTGCTGGTCAAGCATACTGCTGCAATTGTACTCTTTTCTCCTGCAGAGAGCACTCAGGGTACAAAAAGTGGTAAAAAATAAAGTAAAACCTGACCACGCAAATGGCTGAACTACGCAATCACATTTGAAAGACACCAGAAATCACCTAAGGAACTTCCACTATTCTTTTTAGTAGAAGAGTCAAGTAATGTTTAAAGCATATTTAGACAGACTGGACACTGCAAGATGAAGCACTTAGCAACTTTATTCACATAGAAAGCTGAGAATGATGCTTTGCCATCATGTCAGTATCACAGAATCAGAGAATGGTCAGGGTTGGAAGGGGGACCTCTGGAGATCATCTAGTCCAACACCCCTGCTAGATCAGGGTCACCTACAGCAGGTTGCACAGGACAGTGTCCAGGCGAGTTTTGAATGTCTCCAGAGCAGGAGACTCCACAGCCTCTCTGGGCAGCCTGTGCCAGTGCTCTGCCACCCTCAAAGGAAAGAAGTTCCTCCTCATGTTAAGATGGAACTTCCTATGTTCCAGTTTGTGCCCATTACCACTTGTCCTACCACTGGGCACAACTGACAAAAGACTTCTCATCCACCTGGCACCCTCCCCTTAAGTATTTGTAAGTATTGATAAGATCCCCCCTCAGCCTTCTTTTCTCTAGACTAAAAAGACCCAACTCCCTGAGCCTTTCCTCATAAGAAAAGATGTTCCCATCCCCTAATCATCTTGGTAGCCCTTTCTTTGCTGGACTCTCTCCAGCAGTTCCCTGTCCTTCTTGAACCGGGAAGCCCAGAACCGGACACAATACTCCAGATGCGGCTTCACCAGGGCAGAGTAGAGGGGGAGGATGACCTCCCTCGACCTGCTGGCCACACTCTTCTTGATACACCCCAGGATGCCATTGGCCTTCTTGGCCACCAGGGCACATTGCTGGCTCATGGGCATCCTGTTGTCCACCAGGACTCCCAGGTCCCTTTCCACAGAGCTGCTCTCCAGGAGGTCAGCCCCCAACCTGTACTGATGCATGGGGTTCTTCCTTCCCAGATGGAGTACCCTACACTTGTCCTTGTTGAATTTCATCAGGTTTTTCTCTGCCCAACTCTCCAGCCTGTCCAGGTCACGCTGTATGGCAGCACAGCCTTCTGGCGTGTCAGCCATCCCTCCCAGTTTTGTGTCATCAGCAAACTTGCTGATGGTACGCTCTATCCCTTCATCCAGGTCATTGATGAATATATTGAACAGGACTGGATCCAGTACTGACCGCTGAGGGACACCACTTGTTACTGGCCTCCAACTGGACTCCACACCACTAACCACAACCCTCTGAGCTCTATCTGTCAACCACTGTATCAAATTAGATACACTGTGCTCTCACAGATTTTAGAGCCCCAGTACACAATTAAACACTTCTGGGTATGAAATGCATCACCAGAAGTTCACACTACTAGAAACCTTTCAACTTGAGCAAAAAGGATAGCCTACCAGGAAAACACACATGTAAAATACACAAATTCTATAACCCATTAAAGCAATTAGTAAGTTAAATATCTCACAAAGACCAAGGAAAATTCACCAATACATATTTTAACCTGCGTCCTCTTAGCTGCACACTAAAGGAGTACAGTGCTCACAGAAGCACACAAGCCAAGAATATTAATTGTACAAAAACGTGGTAGGGGATGGAAAAGAAATGGTTAAAGTGATTTTTTAAAATTGTTTTTATTTTTCATACAAGCTGTGCTGCAGGAGCGTGTCTTCTAATTACAGTGCTATCTACTGAGACATTTTGGGTCGAAATCCACAGAGAAAAGAAAAAGCAAAACTAAGTCTAGGAACGGTGATCCTAGAGCATTACAGCCAAGGGGGAAGGTGGGGTGGCAGTGTACAAAACTATTGATATGGTCCAAAACAAATCATAAATACTTTTATTTTAGTTCAGAATACTAGCTGACTAAACTCAGGACACCAATGTCACTTCCAGAGGTGAGAGAGGTTTTATCACATGGCAATGACTACATTCAGACAGTGCCCTCTGTAGAAGGAAAACCGAGTTTTCATGCAAATCAACTGCATGGTATGAGGAAAAAACAGCAAGACTCGCGTGAAGTATTTATCTAGTGAATTGCTGATAAATGTAGACAGACAATGGTGAAATACACACAAACTCCAAAGGTAACTACAGAGGTAGCTGCACTTGTGTTTATGTTTCAAACATAATACTGTTCCAGGTAGACATGTATAGCTAATTTGAGAGCTATTACAGCGTCCTCTGTTGTGCAACAGTTTTTGTTTAGAGATTGACATTTTAACATTTATTATGACGTTTTGGGGGTGTTTGTGTGTACCTTATGCAAATATTATCCAACCAACTTGCTACTGTCAAGAGAAGAATGCAAAATTAGTCTTGTATTTCAAGCTACTACTACCTGAAGTTTGTCTCATCAAAGCTCTGTTGGCTTGATTTTACTGGGGGAGGTGGAGGATGGAGAGGGGTAACACACAGAGCAGAAAAAAAAAAAAAACCAAAACAACCCAGACTCTAAAGGGGAAGCATTGACTGATTATAGCTATGAGTCTGCGAGTTGGACAGAACAGGACTACTAGTAAGGCACCCAACATCATTTTTGACATAAATTTATTTTGGATGTACCCACATGTATCAAAACATGAAACAGAATTCCAGGTTTAGACTTGTACCACAAGATGCATTCACTATAGTTATGCTTGCAACATTTGTATACCAACCTTGATTCAAGTATGTAAGAGTTTCATCATATAATTTTACTGCTGGAGATGTTGCAGCACACATAACATACTGGAAGGGTGGATGTTTGGTCTCATTTTCTTGTGGAAGGCTGGAATCTTCCTGTTTGAAAATAGGCAGTGCCAAAACATCACTGAAAAGAACAAACAAATAACTTTGTGAGACTGTTAGCCCTGTTTTGCCTGAAGTTAAAGAAAAAAAGTTATTTGTAACTTAAAAACACACAGTGGAATACGTACAGAATTGCATCACTTTGAATTTATTAGTAAAACCAATGTGAGCAGTATCCAAAACATTTTCTACCAAAATTTTAGGCTAAGATATGTAAACAATGCTCTGGGACCTAAGCAGACAATAAATAAAGTTGTGCTGATCCGCTGAAAATTTAATCTTCAGTTCTTGTCTCCACTGAAAATATTCAGTTTACTTTTAACTATTCACCTGTCAACATAGGCAAGGTCGCCTAATACACATGCAGCTGAGAGCAACGCATTTACTTTCTTCTTCAAAACAATATATTCACCAAAGTAAGTTACTTACACTGTGAAAATCTTTCTCCCCATTTAGTATAATCTAACCTGATAACTCTGTTGACATTGCAGATTTTTCAATCTTAACTTTGTTTAGGCTTTAGCACACTGAATAGCACAAAAATGATTAAGCAGCAGATTCAAAAAACACAAGTTAAAGAAAGTGTATGCCAACGTTCACTTCACTTATAGATGTAAGACCTCCAGAAAAACTTCAGAACTGCAAAATTTCTGAAGAGTCAAGAGCAATCCATGCTGTCCGCAGGTAGCGGTAAGAGAGAGAGCTTCACCACAACCAGCAAACACATCATCTGCTTTCTACAGAATTAAGTATCCTCTATTAGCAAGACTAATTGTCCTTGTACACAGTAATCTTTCATAAATAAAACTTTAGAGAGACTACTGAGGTCTATTCAAAGATACCATTTTTCTAGCACTAAGTTTTTGTTCATGATGAAATTCTTATCTGCAGATCCATGACTTTCTTTGAAAGTTTCTAAACGGAAGATTTCTCACACCACCTCAGCTGTTGATTCAGTTTTTAATCTACCTGTATCTTTTGTTATTTCCCTTGCATTGATCACAACCATAGAGTCAATGTATTTTGTAAAAGAATTATAAATGTCTTATCTGTATTGCACTATTATTTACACTTTGTACCCTAAAATTTTTGCAGTAAAATTATTTTTTGCCGTTACTCGTTTCTGAGAGCACCTGCTTTATTTAAAGAGAGCTCCGTAATTCCTCTTGAATTCCAGCTACGTATCTGGGGAATCAAAAAGTATCGGTATCATAATGAATCTAAAAAGTCATTACCACCAATATTTTTGTGTCATAGAAGGTTATAGTATAGACTTGGTCTACGTAAGTATTAGGTATGAGGAGTGTAGCTGAGACACCCCAACTTTTCTTTCAGAGCATGTGCCACATACAGCAAGATAAAGGCCAGCCACATCGTATTCCACTGCCCTGGCTACTTGGAAGAAGCTACACTGACCTGAAAGAGGAAACACTTATAAACAGTGAAAAAGTTTAAGTATTTTGTCTATACCTGGTAGAGACTGTACAGTCTCTCCCCAAAATAACAACTAGAATTCAAAAAAAGACCAGAAAGATACATGCATTCCACTAGGAAGAAACCACAAGAGACGCTACAAACCAGTATGAAAGCAGGACAAGGCACGATACTGTCCAAAAAAGCAATACAAGCCCGCTGAACCATACCTTAGCTACTTCTGATCCCAGCTCCCCAAACTGAAGCCCAGAGGAGGCTGTACTCAACTAGTTACAAAGGAAGATAATGCGAAATGCCCACTTAAGAGACGCGCACACTCTTGAAACAGTTTATATAGACAGAAGGGGCATCATATGCAGAGGTAGGGCAGAAAATTTCCTAGATTGGTGGACTGCTACTTGAGGATGACTCGGAAGAAACCAGATGCTTCATGCCTTCATGTCAGTCAAAAGGGCAGCATGAGCAGAGGGCAGCCCAACACAAGAGGGAGCACTGCGACAAGCAGAGAGAAGCATCATCCCAAGACGGGACTTCGACACCAGGAACCCATGCTCGTCACACACTTTGGCACATAAAAGCTAGTGTTTTTAGGAAGAGGAACTTTAAAACGGAAAGAACACGGAAACAATAACAATGTTTAAAATACACACATAAGAGTTGAAATGGAACAAAGAAGGCACGCAAAGTACCTCACCGAATAAATAACCTGTAATTCTCAACTAAGTTCTGCAGTACTTGCTTCCACGTAACATGCAAGATTAAAAAGAGTAGTCTTTTGTGTATTTATGAGAAATATCTTTCAAGCCTTCATTTTCCACCCACAATTTAAAGATAAAAATGCATCTTGTCTGGCTTAAGAATGTGTGTCGTGGTTAATGAACTAGTTAAATTAACAGACAAGGCACTGGAAGCCAACAAATACAAATGGAAGACAAATTTAACCCGCTTTAAACCTGCTTTTGCTAATACTTACAAGGCGGTAATGACTAACAGCCACTGCAGAAGAAAAAAAAAAAAAGACATCCAACTCCTCAACCCTGCAATTTAGTTGTAAAGAGAGCATAATGCACATTCTTAAATGCCACCATTCCAAAAAAACACTCCAGCAAACGGCACGAGGCAAATGTAAGAATCTTCATTTATTTTCCCCGATAAAAACATACATTTTTCTTATAAAATACACTCTTCTGGGTACCAGCACATTCCAAAGGAAAAGAGAAGCCAATGCAATTTAAAACTCCTTCCTAGACCATCTTGAAGTAAATACTGTTTAAGTAACATTTTGATTTGTTCACTCATAAAGAATGAAATATCTGTGTTTTCACATTTAAATATACACTTGTTCCCATCCAAAACCAGATAAAAGCTGCAGACAATTAAAAAGAGTCAAAGTATGAATATAGTATTTCAAATTAAAATTTTAAAGTGCCAGTGATAAAGAAATGTTTACTGATTTAGAACCAACTATTAATTCCTCTTAAAAAAAGTGATGTATTTTTTCTGGCTTTCAACAAGGAAGCTGCTATGAAGTGACTGGTCTTTCCTTCCGTCACCGTTGCACAGCAAGAGGATGACCAGTTTTATTTGATACCCGTGAGCCTACAGTTCAGCAATGCAAAACGTCTTCTGGGCAGTACTGGCAGAAAGAATTTCTGGCCCGTGAGCTGCTCCTTCCCTACTCTTCCGCTCTACAAAATATTTTTCTGAGCTATGTTGGGATCTCTGTCAGTTCATAGCACAGCCCAACACATAGCTACACAACTGGGGGTGGTAAAAGCAGGTGATAAGTCTTACTGACGAGAAACCCCCGTCCTACCAAACATAACTTGAGGCCAGGCATAATGAGTTAAGGCCATTTCCCCTCCTCATGACTGGCAGTAACAGGGATAATAGGAATCAGGGAAGAAACCGTTGATGTCTATGTTTACCTAGGAAATCATTAGAAACGTGCAGCTTTGAGAAACACAAGAATGCAAAGAGCATTCCTCCCAGTTCTTTGAGGCCAAAATCCCCTGTTGTTTATCCTTACACTAGTACAAATTGGGACCATCTAAATTTCACAGTGACAACCATTTTCTAGAAATAAAATTCACTGCTCACACAGCACAGTTGAAGGAAAGATGCCAGGTGTAGTCACAATTCAGAGTAGGAAACCAATAGGAAACAGAAATTTAGTCTTTTAATAGTCCTCTTTACTTAAAGTATCTTGTAAGCGATAAACTGTATTTAATACATGCTATTATGTAGATCATGTTGCTAAAAACTACAGAGATCCTAAATGACAGTCTTTTTACCACCTCTCATTTTTCACTGATTCTATTATAAGACCCAACTAAAAAAAACAGGGGAGCAGGTCAGCCTTCTCAGTTCTCACTTTTCTTCCTCAGATCCCAGACACAATTTCTGCATTTATAATGAGCCAATGGCCTGGCAGTGCAAATCATCTGCCTCCCAGTAAATCACTGGCAGCCTCCATGTTTATGTATACTTCAGCGTCCTTTAGCCATTTTCCTGCTCACCTGGTGAAATTTGATTTGTGCTGGCCCAATGCAGATTTAGTGACAGGCACTTTTACTGCCAGCTCTGCTCAGGTTATTTAACATGGCAAAGTCCCTCTTACCTAAACTGAAGGACCCGCTTGCAGAGTTGCCCAGATGGAGCAAAAGTAAGTTTTCCAAAATAGCTACTGTTGAAATTATTTCAGGCTACAGGAGAAAAGAGCTTTAAGAGACTGATTCTGTTCTTTTTCTGCCACTGATAACTTTGGATCTTGTGAAGTAAAAGACTTCACTTGTCTCATCTAAGTGAACTTTGGACTATTACAAACAAGCTGAAGTATAAACAAATAGCAATGTTTTTTTGAAGCAGCAGCATCTTTTGTTAGACTTGTTGATATCATTTGAAAAAGCAGATCTATCAAGGTTTACCCTCCTGATGGAAGGAACTCTGAGACCAAATTTTTGAAACTATTAGCTCCAGTAAAAAAAGTCTTATCTCCGTCCCTCACAATTTGTTATCTAAAGCCTTCAACTGAAAGCATTCTTTCTTCCTAGAGGGAGGAGAAAATTTTCACAGAAAACCAAACAGAAACAGTCTTCATTACACACCAAAAGCAGGCAGTAAACACATCTCTAACACCCAATCTTAGCTAGCTGTGCTACAGAAGTGCATAAGTGAACCTTCACCATACAAAAGCAGGAAGGCTTGGAAGAGGAAGCAATGGGCATGCTAACACTTGAACCAAAGCATCCAGTGGGATGGACCACGTGTGATACGCTATCCTACGGTACGTAGCCTACACAAGCGTAGTACAAAAAGACCAAGAAAAATTTCAGTTATCCTTCTCCCATGCTTGCGAAATGTCTGTCAGCCACAAAAATCACCTTCCTTCCAAATTTAAAACCTTCTTTTCGACTCTTTCTGAAGCATTTTAAAAGCAAACTAAAACCTACCTAATAATAATAGGGTCACAAAATAAATGAAGACCCTCCTGTCCTTACAAGAACAGGAACTAGTATGTCATCAAAATTTGAAGTGACATTGCACCAATCATCTGCCTTATCTGTCTTCTGGATTGTATACTTTTGGGTGTGAGTAATAAGGTATCCAAGAACATGCAGGTCTTTTGAACCTTTAAAGCATGGTTTATGAGGACAAATACCTTGAGAAAAATGTTTCCGAAGCGGTATTTGAGTTAGTTATGATCTCAAAGCCAAGCTCTGCACTGTTAAGAGGTCTGAACAAGCCATAGGAAAATGTAAGGGAATGGGAAAGCTGATACTTCCTAACACTTCCCCTGCATCCACAAAAGCAAGTCTGATGCAAGACGAGACCCCTGGAAGTAGTTGCTGGGAAACAACTTTCTCAGAAGCAGTTGTCAAGAAATGCAACCTGAATGAGAAAACAGGTGCAAATGTAATGCTGTTCCTGGGAATCCTACTAACCCATCATATGGAAACTCAGCTGGTTAAAGGCCTCCACTTAACTCTGACAGAGTCTGACAGACTCAAGTCTGGCCCAAAATGCAAGAAAAAAAGCAATCAAAGAAAGAACAAAAATCCCACCACCAAAACCTGTGTCTTCTTAAGCTCTTGAAGTTACCAAGGAAAAGCTGTAAGAATAGTATTTTTTCACAATTACAAATCCCCGGTTCTCCATCCACTCCTCCAACACAGGGAGCTCAGGCAGCTGTTCTAATTTGCAGCAGCTATAGTACAGACTGCTCCTAAGTGGGAGTAACACATGAAGCGTAAATGAGGGTAAACTTGCTGCTCTGTTCTCAATCCCCCATGTCCATCCACCATGAGGTGACAGGGAAACATAGAGTACATAGTTATGCAACCTGATGAGTCTTTTCCTTAAGAATTAAACTGGTCTCCTTGACCTTTTGAAACGTATTCACACATTAAACTGGGAACAAGAGGAAAAAAAAACAGAACCAATGTCAGTGATCTAGAACAACAGGTTTATCTTTCAACATGTTTTTATCTGTGGTAACAAAGCAAGAAGGTTAAGGTTTGTGGATTTTCTTTTTCCTCAAATGCCTATTTTCTGACAGGTATTTATATATTTGCATGCCTGCATAAAGAATCAAGCTCCAATTCTAATCACTACATAAAATTTTATTTTACAGAGTCTAGATGTCAGTGAAAATTATTTTTTCTACAGTGCAATACCTAAAAATAGAACAGACCACTGCAACGGAAGCTTTTTTAAAATATTCTGCAGAAAATACTGTGTACATCTTAATTAAAAAAAAAAAAAAAAAGGGAAAGGAAAAAATTTCAGGGTACCTTAAATAAGCACTCCTTTTAAAAAAATCTCAACATAACCAGTAGCAGAGTCTCAAAAGAGTGGGAGGTGTTAGGGGAAGCATAAACAGTCATTTTGTCTGTCAGAAAGTAACAGCAGCCACAAGCAAAACAGAGCCTGCATGAGATAACTCCATTTTTTTATTTTTGCGCAGCACCTACAAAGTTAACACAGTAACTGTCATGATCCAATCATGTTCATAAGAAACCAAAAAAAAAAAAAAAAGGATGTCAGGGTCTCCAATGCTGAAAACAAAGCTATGAGTTGTAAGACAATGGTCCCCCAAATCCTAACAGACCACCTTAATGATTACTTTAGCCTAAACTTTGGAGGAGAGTTGATACACAAAGTTCCCTCACCATCCAAGGCTTTCCACAGGATAGTAAGGAAACAAGACTGACTGCAGTAGGTTTCTGTTCTTTTCAACCAAGGCAGTAGCCAGCTCCATTCTCCAAAGACGCTCCCAAGTGTTTGGGAGATGCAGCAGTCAAACAGACTTGATTTTCCAAAAAATAGAGGATTGTCTGGATGTATTTTCATACAGTCTTTTGTATAGACTTTCCTGTTTCAGAACCAAGAGTCATCTTTTACAATTTAGTTTAATAAACTTCAGGTTTTAACCTAGAAATATATGCCAAAATAGCTACTCCTGAAGCAATCAAGTACCTCAATGACAGGCTTCAATTTTAGCACTACAAATACCATTGGAATTGCAGGTATTTAAATAAACCCATACACTAAGCTTCCAAATTACACATAAAAAAATCAGTCATTAAGGTACTTGTCCTTATATTAATACTCATTTAACTTAAATTAATTCATTAATCAAATACTTTGTTACACGAGAAATGGAATTCTGCTAGAGAAGTGGCAGGCAGTTCCTGAAACTTATCTTTTCAATGACATAGCCTCCATTTTTTAACAGTTCATAGCAACGATCAGTGGTCCCAAAAATTACACAATTCTTGCTGTGTTACAATGAATACTTTGACAGATTCATATGAAATCACCGAGTCTTAAATCTACACAATGGTGTCATTACCAATTGAAGTTAACAACAATATTCAAAACTCACTATCACTAAAGGTACTTGCTTTTACATAGGTTTCTGAGGGGGGGATTATTTTACACATCTGACAATAATTATCAACTGAATTGAATTTTGTGTTTATAGGCAGTTTCTTATTCCACGAGAAGATGCTACAACTGCAATCAGAAAAAAATTCAAGATTTTAAGGAAATTTTGAGAACTATTTAAAACCATGTGAATCTGCTGAGAAATTTTGTCCAGTTAGCTTCCTTTTAAAAAAACTACAGTTACTGGTCAATGGACATGAGCAGTTTTCTTAAAAATAAACACAGGAGTAATGCCACATATTCTACTTCAGGGCATTGACTGATCATCAACTCAAGGAAGCATCAACCATAAAACCCTACAGGGGGAATAAAATAGAAGCACCAATATACAACCCTAACAGGTAAAAAGGTTATGTGCAGGTCTTCCTTAAAAAAATGCAAGGGCACATAGCTTGGGGAGCTCTGCCTGCATTCTCCTCTAGACAATATTTCTTTTTATTCTACCGTATCTTTTTGTAAGGAAGTGACAAGTAACTAGCTCCTAGTGGCTTGCAAAACAGTGACAGAATAGTATCTTCACGCTACACCACTTCTTAGTTTTTCCCCTCGTATCACTTAACAGGCCATGATTTTCCTAAAGTAGAAACCTAAGCAATACATAAAAAACACTAATATACTTGCTGACATCACTCTGAATCAAGCCAACGCTAACTGCAATTAGGTGATCCCTTTAACTACGTGTTCAGAGACTAAAGTTACAAATAATATTAGTGTGTTCCAAAAATACTTGCATCTCATCACAAACATAGAGCATACAACAAAATTTAAGACTAATGTCTTTGCTTTGCAATACTACTTTTTAAGAGCTGTTTTTAACTGCTACAACTCTTTTTGTGGTAAGTCAAAATATCCTAATAGACAGGTAAACGTAAATAAAAAAACGCTTAGGATTGCTGCCTGGGATAATTGGATGATATGAGCAGAAGCAGCAATCTACGCAACAACAATTATTAAAGTTTCAAGAAACTAAACAGTGTGCGTTACTGGAGGAGACATCACGTTCACAAAAAGAAATAGAAAACTTTAAAAAGCCATCTCGGTGGAAACTTCTAATCCTAGAAAGAACTGGATCATCATAGAGGAGGAAGAACCGTTCTTGAACAGGTGCGCATGCCTTATCCGTTGGTGTTTGCATGAGGAAAAGATAACCAGAAACTGAATGCTGAGAAGCCACCCAGACAACTGACATAGAGTTGCCCACAAAAACTGGCACATCACTTTGTGGGATGAACTTTTGCTTGACCAAGACAGATATGGGATAGAAGTGGAATAAAATCCAGATGAGATGAATATAAAGTCCGGAGTATTCTCAGAAAGAGAGGTGAATCACCTTGTTCTCTGAACTGGCAAGTTCTCAAAATTATTTTTAATCAAAAAAAAAAATTATCAACCCCCTCACAAAAAAAAAGCTCATCAAATACATATCCCACCATAAACCTGCTGAGCTCACAATCCAAAATACTAGCAAAATGGTCCTTGTTTCTATTCAGCTGAAACCCTTATTTATAACTTCAAACAAAAACACTACAGTTCCAACACTTCACCTGGGAAGTACTACTTTAAAATACATGTAATAGCTGAAACTTGTGGTGGCCTCCAAGCTTCAGGAAACTCTGAGAGAATGCATCTTCCACACAGGCTAGGCCATCAAAACCATCAAATACCAGTGTTTTACCTCTCCAGACTCTCAAAATACTGACTAATCCTGTCGAAAACCTTAGAGTAAAATGTCTCCCAGTGTCTCCAAAGCAGTTTTCCTTTTTCACAGTAATAAGTCACTCGGGAATCTGCACGTTCTGCCCATAACTGAGATATAATGTACTTATTTCAAACAAGTACAGTTTTATCTTAACTCTGAAAAAGCACACCCAAAAGCTATTTAAACACTTTTACTATAAAACCTAGAAAACAATCAAAAGGTAAAGAAACTGCTAAGTAGACTAAGAACAGAAAGAGCTATATGGCAGGAAAAGGAAAAAAAAAAAAAGAAAACGTCAGTAAAGACATATACTACACAAAAGTAAGAAACAAACTGATTAAAGCACAACCATAATACTACCCTATTAACTGCCACAACGTCTACTGGCTCGAGAAGGACCCATTTTTTAAGCGTTAGAGAATTATGAACCAGAGTTGTATTGGTCGAGTAGGTGGCGACCATCTTCTGAAACACGGGGGTCCAGTCCCGTAGCCGTGGGAGGGGCAGAGAAATGCCATTTTCAGGGCAGAGATGATGCACGTAGGGCAAAAGCACGCCAGCCGCAGCAGCCCGCCCTTCCAGCGGGCCATGGGCCGGGGGCAGCCCCTTCGCGCCGTGCCGAGCACACGGCAGCCGGTACCGGGGAAGAGGAGGCGGCGGCGGCACCCGGGCCAGCCTCCGCCACATCCCGCTCCTCGGGAGGAGCCTCCGGGAGCCGGAGGGAAAGAAAAAAAAAAAAAAAAAACCAAAACAGAGGGAAGAAGGGAAGGGGGGTGGGGAGGCAGCGCCTTCCCGCGCTCCCTGCCCAGCGGCCCGGCGCGGCCGGTCGGGACGCGGAACCCATTGCTTCCCCACACCCCCCCCCCCTTCCCCGCCCCGAGGGGGTGTGAGGAGTTACCTCATGCTGTAGGCACCGGCTCCCAGCTCCTGCCCGATGCCGGAGAGGCTGGCGTCGAAGTCGTGCACCAGCCCAGACTCGATCACTTCATCCATCTTCAGCACCCACGCCATCTTCCACCGCCCCCCGCGCTCCCGCGCCGCCGCGGGAGGAGCCGGACGGGGAGGAGCTGCTCAGCCCCGGAGCCGCCGCTGCTCCGCCGGGAGGCGGCGCCGGGAGAGAATGGGGGGCTGAAGGAGGCGGGAAGGGGGAAAGGGGGGGGGGGGAAGCGTGCAGGGGTGCGGGGGAGTCCGCGTTCAGCCCCGGGGGGGCCCTTTCCCCGCGGCGCGACGAGGGCGCGGGGTGGCTCTCAGCATCCTGCGCTCGCCCGGCCGCCGCGGGGGGCTGAGGACCGGGCGGCCGCCACCTCCTCCTCCTCCTCCTCCGCCGCTGCGCCCTTCCCCGCCGCCTCCGACCGGGCGCTGCCCGGGGCCGCCGCTGCTTCTGCCTCCCAGCCCAGCGGCGCCTCCCGCCGCATCATTCAGAGGGGGGGAAGCGGCTGCGGCGGCGGCGGCAGCAGCAGCGCGGGCACCCGCCGCCACTACAGCCCCGCCGGGGAACCGCCGCCGCCGCCCGCCTCGCGCGGCTGTAACGGCCGCCCCTGAGGAGGGGGGATGGGGGGCTCCCCGCCCCCCCGCTGCCGCCGCGGGAGCCGCGCGCCGCTCCGGCGTGCCCCCCGACTCACGCGCCGCGCCGCCGCTCACGCCAACATGGCGGCTACTGCCACCCCCGAGCGGCTGCCCCGGGGCAGGGCCTTCCCGCCTTTGGGGCCGCCGATTGGTTGGCCTCCGCCGAAGGGCCCAATGGGAGGAGGGCGGGCAAGGGGGTGAGGAGGGGGGAAGTGCAGCCAATGAGCGGGCACTTCCTCACGCCAGGCGACGTCACCGGGTGCGCTCCTCCTCCTACCGCCTCCGCGGCATCGCCCGGAAACGGAAACGGATGGGCGGGGTGGCGGGCAGGAAGTGGCGTCAGGGCCCCCCAGGGCCACGTGAGGCCATGGCCGCCGGCCGTCACCCCGCCGAGCGGCGGCCCCTCGGCCGCGAAGCGGGGTGCCCGAGGGGGCTGCGCTGGGACTCGTTAGAATCCGGTTCTTCCCCCCCTCCTGCGGGGCTGTCACTGCTGGTCCGGCGGCGGTTGCCGGTCGGAGCTTGTATAACGGGCCGCGCGCTCCGTCACAGCCTCCCGGGCAGAGGCCCGCGGTCGGGACGCGGGTGCCCGTGCCCGTCCCCCGCCCTGCCCTCAGCCGGGCAGAAGGCGCCGCCCGGCAGCTCTTCAGCCCCCAGGGAGGCCGAGGTAATAAACAATGGCTCCGCCTTGGCCTCTCTCAGCCCTGCGCGCCCTTCAGCCTTGTCAAGCTCATAAGGCAAATTTTCTTACATCCTAGGATGGCAGCTTCTTAGTCTGGGAAGAGGGAAGAAAAGGTAATAGAAAGGAAAGCGGTTCACTTTGCCTTGCTTTTGACCTACAACATTATCCAAAGAACGCTGAGGAGGCTGCCCAAAAGAACCCAAACCCGTCGCAGTCTGAAAGAGCTATTAGAAGTCTTCAGTGCAATGGGAAGACTGATAAAAAGACCAGCAAGCACCCAAGGCAGAAAAGTACTTACACTTTATGTCTAGTGTACTACCCAACATACACTATAAATACTCTACTTAATGTGAGGAACAAAATCTCAGCACCTCCGCATCCCGGATTTGAGGTCTTCAGCTTGCTCAAACAAAAGCGTTCACAAATGCAAAGGCTCACATGGCACCTGCTGGCAGGGCTGACTCACAAATGGCTGGAGCTCAGAGGAGCATAATCTCAGGTCAGAGCCCTTCTATCACCTAATTGCTAGAAGGAGGCTGCTCTAAATGGCCATACAGCAAGCAGATATTGTGAATGTTACCTTCAGGTTAAACTGCACCCACCTGTGATAAGGTGAAAAGTGCACTACCTATTGCTTAGTATTTGTTTCCTCTGTCTAGCTTGTGACTCGTTTCTTGGCCCATTTTATAGCACCTTAAAACCATTTTATACTGATTTTCAGATGCATTGAGACTGCTTTTCTCTCCTTTAAAGGACCAAGCCAAGTTAAATCCAGGTATTTTCACACCTGTAGCATCAAATTTGTCTTTCTGGGATATGAATTTCTATTTTGTAAAAATTACTAAAGTATCTTGATTTTATACTGTTATTCAAATCAATTATTTTATATTCTCCAAGGAAAGGATCCAAGAGGCAGCTAAGCTTTTAATAAATCATTCTTACTGGTTATAATGGCCTGACAGTTGGAGAAGCCATGGGGGGGATGCAAGGAAGAACTGGAAGTGCCAGAGGTTCACATTTTAATCCGCTGGTCCCCTCTGGTCATAAAATAATTAGTCTATTGAGGGAGTGCTCATAGGGTAAGTAACCCATGACTTCATGTAAAGAAGGGTTCTCAAAAAAACTCAAGTGTTAATCATTCAGAACATTGTTAAATAGTTTTGAGAAGTTTCATTAAAATGATACACCCAGTGAGGAAATTACAGAAATGTATTGCGAGTGTAGAATGTATTTTGATCATATAGTTACATGCTTTAAGTACAAGTGCGCAAGTTTTTCAAAAGATACAAGTCAGGAAGGCCCTACCTTCATTAATGATTAACAAAATACTAGCTGTTGTTCAAAACGTACATACGGCATCCTCAAAGATAAAGAGAAGCACGCAGACCATGATTTATGATTTTTAAAGGCAATTTGTAAGTTAAGAGTCAACCAACAGCTTCTCCAGAACATGATACTGGTATTTTTGCTGCTGTAATTGACATAAGTGTTCTCAGCCTGTCTGTGGACAAATGAACAATTCATCTGCATATAACAGGAAGCTTAAAAAAGGGAAATCTATGAAGAGGGCGTGGACTTATGGACAAGTCACTAGCATAGGCACTGGCTACCAAGTTACAGCTTTTAGTGAGAAGAACTGAAATTGCCACAGTTAAAATACCTCTTTTAAGCCTGACAACAATACCCAAATGATGGCATTAATTAATTTCAGTGATTGTTATGGGATGTTTGTCATCCAGTTAATAAGTTAGCAGGCATTATTCAGTTTACAACAATCGTGGCGACAAAGTTAGCTTAGACTCCTATCATTGCAGAATTTACAGAGTTTTAGTTGAGAACTCAAACCTTACCCTAAGTGGACATTTGTAGACCTAAAGTGGACTTTGTACAAATAAGGTAGCATAAATAACACTAAAAACCACTTTTTGTAAGCGTTATAAAAGAAAGTGATGGTTTGTGGAAAACTAAAAGTAGTGCACTTTCTACTTCTAACAGTCAGAGAGGTAAGATGGGATCCAAGACCAGAGAAGCCAGATGCGGTTTGATTTATGCATAGCAAAACTGGTTTATCTGCTTACTGTGCTTACATTAACATAGCTACATAGCAGTTACAAGATCATAAATTGATGATTTTTATACTGGGAATTGTTTTCTTCTGACATAAATTGCAACCTCTGCTGAGGGTATCTTGAGTGGATACAGTAAGACACATCTTCTTGCAGTTCAGTCTTTAACAGTTGGGTAAAGCTTGTCCGTGACAAGCAAACTGACTGTTAGCATTTCTGAAGATGTTATCTTTAGCTATTTTAGGACACAAAGTGTCCTTTTACTGTTAAAATGCAAGTATTACACAGCATATCTTTTTCTTTAGCATTATTTGTATCCCTGGCTAATTTACAAGTTTTCTGTAGAGGTTTGTGGTGGTTTTTTTCTATTTTGTTGGTTTTATAAAGTAACAGGCCTGTGATGCGTTTGCTTTCTTTGGGGCACGTTCCTTGATCAGTTTTGTTCTTGGATCATCCGTTGAGGATCAGCAGTGTACACAAGCACTGCTTCCCAGCCAGATGGAGCCAACTCCAATGTACGGAGTTGTAGCTTCAGTGCAAATCAGCTCAAGTACTCAACTTGTCTGTATTTTGGTGCTCTCTCTTCTACAGAAAACTAGAATGGGTTTAATGAAATAGGAACGATTGAAAATCCACATACTATGCACACATGGTACATTTTTATGCTCTTTTCCTAATAACATTCCTATTCTGCAACTCAGACAATATAAGCCCCGTGCAGAGTCCCACAGGCTAGGCACATGAGCCAGTGTAGAGTCCCACAAGCTAGGCACATGAGCCAGTTTTGAGGATGAGATTGCAGAATTTGTGCCTAAATTGTAAATACTTGCTTATCAGTAAGACTGAAAGCAGAGGCTACAGGACAGAGAAGACTCCATATGCTTTATAGAATGATACTACTTTCCTCCTGGCTCTCTCCCAAGCTTTGCCTACATGAAAAGCATTCAAAACTTTCTGCTTGCCTGGTGGAATTGTCTAAAACAGGAGTTAAGCATTTTGAGATCTCAGATTGCTTCTATAACCCTCTGAGCAGGTCAAATCCACAAGCCTAACTTGTCAGAGATGACATTCCCTGTGACCCTGCCATTCCATTTCTGCATACCCCTGTCACCAGGCCCACCAATTGGAATTGGAGCCTTGATACAACAGAGAGGCAAGCGCATGCAGCCAGAGCCTGATTTTGCAAATATATCTGCATAAATGTGTTCTAAGTACAGTTTTACTGGGGTGGGGAAGAAGAAATCCTGGGACGCTCCTTTCTCCATCTGCTCTTCACTACCACTGGCTGGCATCCTCCCCTGAAGTCCATTGCTCCTTCTATACAAGCCTTACTGATGTCCAGATGCGGGACCAAAGTGTGGTGCTTCATTAAGGGTGAAGCGCTGAGGACAGAGCCAAGCAACTTGATGATCATGACCAGACTGAAGCCTGGTGCCTGAACTGGTTAGTATCCTTTCAGCTTATGGTAATCATCAGGGGCCAATCTTGTTAGCTCCTGTACACAACCCTTAATTTATGGAAGTGTTCCCCCCTACGTTATATTTCGATACCAAAACACAAAGATGCATGCTGCCATCCAAACCTAAAGGCAAGTGCTCAAAAGTGTGTGGGAAGAGTAACTTCAGAGGGACGCGAATGGCAGATTTTTAGATAAGGGTGGGTAAACAGAAGCAATGAAGAAGGACAAGGACACGGTGAAAACGGGCCATGAGAGAGCACGGTCCTGAGAAAAGCTAGGAGGGGATACACCTCCTCTAGGCTGAACGGAGGCTGAAGAAGGGGGGACTGGGGTTGCGAGTGGACATCCTCACTTTCCCTGGCTGTTTGGTTCCTTTCGCACTGGGAACTGTGCACATTGCTTATAAACAGGATTGCATCAGGGAACTCCAGCACCCATTCTTCATTTCTGTTTGACTGCTTGAGTCAATAGCAACTGCGCTGTGTTTGCTACATACTTGTGTTAGCCAATCTAAATTTCAAGTCACCCTGACCTTTGTATTGAAATGGATTAATTTTATAAAACTCCACTGCGGTTTCATTATTTTCACACTTTGGAACCCAAATATAGCCTCAATTCCTTTGCTTTTTTTTTAAAACCTAAAACTCAACACATTTCTAATAAAAACATGCTGCTCGACAATTCTACAAGAGCAGAAGTAATGTTGTGATACAGCAATAGGTGTGAGACTACCAACATACAAAAAGCCATATCAAAGTAGATGATTAAACACTATCATGTTTACATACATTGTATTTAGCCAAAAAGTAATAAGCTAAAGTTTAATACAGAGAGTGAACCACATTATAAATTGAAACTCAATTAACATCAAGATTATCTGGATAGCTCTTGTCAAAGCATAACCAGTTTTAATTATAAGAAAAATTTGAATACTGTACACAAATAATATTTTAGTCATGAAGAGGTAAAGTAAGTTCGTAGCTCACAGGAATGTGCTGATGCAATAAGCTATATATTGCATCAGAATTTCAATGCAAAGTGTTTTTAGCCAGTGAGCCTGGACTGATACGACAAGCAGCCCATGGTCCTGATCCTGCAGGTCAGCTGAGCTTGAACAGGTAATCAAAGCAGACATAAAACATCAAGTTAGTTATAAGTCTGTGTTACTTCATGTAAACAGTTTTATCTACAGACTGCGAATCTAATTTGAAAAAGAAAAAATTAACACATCTGTGGATATCACATTAAACAGCAAAACATTCCTATCAGTGTTACTGGCACATGCGTACGGTGGCAGTTTGTGAAAATTGTGGAGCTACAGGAACGTGAATCTCCACTGTGTTGACTGTACTGCTCAAGCTATTCTCAAAGGGTCTACGATCACCATCTGTATTTGAAAGCTTGAACTTGTGAATTAGCAAGGGCTGTGCAGTCTGCATTCTCGTGTCTTACAGCATTATAATTGTTGTTATTATTTAAATCACCCCCATTCTTTTCTTACCGCAGGTAGCTGCTGTTG
The DNA here is from genome assembly GCA_017639485.1 of Pluvialis apricaria. Taxonomy (NCBI): domain Eukaryota; kingdom Metazoa; phylum Chordata; class Aves; order Charadriiformes; family Charadriidae; genus Pluvialis; species Pluvialis apricaria. Next base: position 52,152,415 of record CM030008.1, read on the forward strand.
CTGGTGGGATACTGGTGATGGTGATAATGTTCAGGCTGGCTGTGCCAGAAAAGCATTTTGGGATGAGACGAAGCGTTGTGCTCAGCTAAGAGATGGTCACTGCAGTGATGGGAGAGAGGAAAGAGAAAACAAATACACGCATTCAGATTAAAGTTGCAGTTGCGTTCCTCTCACACCTTTATATTTAGCTGCTGCCAGCAGGTTTGCCGGTGTCACTCTCTCCAGAAGAGGCAGGGAGCTAAAATCTTGGCTGGTCCCCACCTGCTCTTCTGCTCTCCATCCTTGCTGCACTGTTAGCTGCTGCCCAGCTGCAAGGCTTTATTACTAGCTGATCTGACATCAGGTGCAGCTCAGACCCCACCAGCATCCCCCTTGATCTCCTCCCCTCCCTCCACACTGTCAGAGCATCACTGAGCAGAGCTGTGTATTACAGAGTCAGGAGAAAAAGCAATTTCTTAGCACTTCTGTCTCAGAGAGGCATACAGCTCCCTCTTTACACAGTCCACTTGGAGTATTTGAACACTATAACCTGCTTAGGCACGACTAACTGAAGACAAAAAGAAAAAAGGTGGAACATGCAAAGATCTCTTTAAGGCAAGCAAGATGCCTTCTCAGTAGTGTTTAGACCGTATTCCTTTTGCCTGTTCATTCTGTGCAAGTTCAAGCAGCAAGCTACTACAGAGTACAGCTTTATAGTTACCTTCTTGCCATTAAAAAAAGATTTAAAAAAAACCCCAGCAAAAACATTGTTAAACAGCAGGGAAAATATTTACTCCAACACCCACCCATCCCTCACACACACACACTTTAGTGAAAAATCATATATGGATGCAACCCAGCTGCTTGGTGCACTCATGTCTCAGCGCCATTTGCTTGCCTGGTTTGCAGCCAGGATTGCAATATCCTTTAAAACACACAAAATAGCACTGGTCGATCCTGCTAAGACCTTGACACTCAGAAATAAAAAGGGCACACATCCAAAAACCTCATCTGAAAATAGTTACCTGCAGAGGGCACCCATTCTGCTTGAAATAGGAAGGACTACTGGCAAATAGTAGTAGTTTGCTGGGTTTTGTGTTGTTTTGGGGTTTTTTGTTTTTGTTTTTTTAAACACCACCTGCACACAAGCACACATTGCTTGTTCCTTGCAGTTCATTTCTATTAAAAGATACTTTTAAAAGGTATTGCAATATTGTGACAACACTCAGGCTACAAAAATCAGAATATCAAAGAGCAAGGTTCTGGAAAACAAAAATTAATTATTAGAGTGATAGTAATATCCAGCAGTCAAAAGAACTTTAAATAAACAACATTGTTGGTTGGGTTTTTTCATAGCATGAGGCAGTTCTCCTTTAACTTGCCTTTCTTACTCAACATCAAACAACCCAAACAAAAAGCAAAGGCAGGAATAATAATAGAAGAGGAACTGTAAATATGGGAAAAGAAAGAAACACCCACATGTGACGCCATCCAGAAAAGCAGACAAGAATTGGGACTGCTGAATTAGTGATTCTAAGAGATTATTCTCTTCCAGGAGGCACCTAGGTACCTCAAAGAGGGCTGTCACGACACAGACCTGCTTGTGTACACGAATTGATCTTCACTGCAGCAAGGATGAGAGCTGGAGGAGTCTATTCAAGGTTAGTTTTTCCACTGACATATCTGTATGTAACTACATACTCTCAATAAGCACCCTCCTAGCAGATGTAACGGGCTGCATGAGTCCCAGTGATCACTGCTGCATTTTTTTTAATAATTAATTTGATTTCAGTGACTGTAGAAAAGGAGTATGTATCCTGCTATCCAGTTTGCTCCATCTACTGGCAAGTTGTAAAATAAAATCGCTATGTCTCCAGCCCTGGATTTAGGCAAAGGTGTTGTTACAAGCGTACAGTGTGTTGTATTTGGAAGCCCCATTTCCCTTTGCACTTGAGATTATTCTCAAGAAAAGGACTACGTGTGCCTCAATCCACTTTCACAATTTTCCCTTGGGGCTGACATGAGCTTCCCACATAGAAGTCACAAAACAAACCAAATGCCTACTCTCTATTTCTGTTCAACAGCAAGGCTAAACCCACAGATTCCCCGTAACTTGAAGGGCTTTCAGTCCCTAGCACAGAATGGCTCCCACCTCTATGCACATCCTATAGACCTCAACCTGGCTTTAAATTATCAGGCACTTTTTTTCCTCCCAAAGTGGCCTGTTGCTTTTGACAGATGCTGGTTTGTCAAAATGCATGCGGGAATGCTGCAGTTTTGATCAGTCTGTTTGTGAAGGCCAGGAGAGAACTTGTGAGCAAAAGCCATTGAGATTCCCAGACTAATCAGTAGCCTATTTTTTTATATATATATATATACACACACACATATGTACATCTACACATGTATACTAAAAACCTGCACTCCTATTTTTCATCTTTAGCACAGTAGACTTCCATCTACTGTAGAGTTAATTTTGGTAATTTTTGGATATTTTAAAATAAACACAGCATATTAGGATTTGTTCTTATGTCATAGAATGGTTTAGGTTGGAAGGGACCTTGAAGATGATCAAGTTCCAACCCCCCTGCCACAGGCAGGGACACCTCCCACCAGACCAGGTTGCTCAAGACACACAACTTGCTGTCATTGCAAATAGCCACCCCAGGGGAGCCCGGGCAAGCAGCTGCAGATTAGGCTACTGGCCTGGCCTTACCCCGTGTATTTTGAGTGTGGATATCGAATGAGAGCTGTTAGACCTAGTTACTTCAGTTCTCTGATGTCAGACCTCTCTGTCACTAGCTTGCCCAGCTACTAACAAAGGTTTGGCTCTACTGACCACGCGAGTAGGTCATAAAACACAGCAGCATCACAGCAAATGTGCCCATTCAGTCTCTTACCTTCATTTGATTATGCTTATGCAGACTAAAAATAAGCGAGTCATTGGTTATATCCAAAAAGTTACTGCCTCGAGGAGATGGGGTGTGTATTAGAGGAAGGTGAAATGATGAAGGCTATTCTGAGCTCAGTTTCTAAGTACCTGCTTCTTATAAAAGGCAGAAGTTCCAGAGCTGTGTTACAGCTACCCCTCATGATACAGCAAACTATTTCAAACTTGAGAGTGGGGCCACAAAGGCTGCCACTACAAACCATCATATCCCACTGTGACCACTGTTCCTGGCACCGTAGAGAAGCAAAGCAGAACCAAATCTTGTGGACTTCCATGCAAAAGTACTGTGCAAGAGGAAAATTTGCCCCCTTTTTTCCCCCCTCCAAGGGTTGACAGAACACCTGACACATCATTCATTGAAGCTTTGAGTTCCTTGTATGGAAAGAACTAGACAGAACATGTAGGAGAGATGTTATTATTCAAACTGAAATCAAACACTACTAAAAAAAAAAAAAATCATACTTTTCTTTCTTCTCTTTACAGTCCTGTGTTTTGACTGATCTTTGTTGCAAACAGTATATGGGTAAAACTTCAAAGTACAGTAAAGCTTAGTTTTTTCAATCAGGATAAACTTCCCAGGTTATATTTAATTCTGGTGTTTTGCCTCGTGAAGCACTGTATATTCCCCACACCCACACCTGCTGCCCTTGACTAACCTCTAGACATAAAGGTATGTGGTTACACGGTCTTGCAAGTTTGGGGACAAATAAGGTGAGTTTTTTTACCTTGTCCTGTTTATTGTTAAGGGGCTATTTTTGTTTCTTGCTTTATAATCTGCCCAGTAAGTACTAAAACAGATCTCAGCAAAGGAGCATTGTATACACAAACAACAAGACATTATTTATTTAAAACATCTCGTGCTTTAAGGCTTGTGTATGGCATGCAAAGTCCAACCTGAAATTTAAGGTGGGGAGGCTAATGTTTTGCTAACCAGTGGATCTGCACTGAAGTTAAGTACTTTAGCATATGGTGTCTGAAAACTTTAACTGTTGGATTTTTCCATGAGCAGCATTCAAAACGATGAGATCTCCTAAGGCATCACTCAATTTGCTAATCTTTTCAATAGCGATCAGATGCCTCACTTCATTTTCTGATTGCCCTTCTGAGAACTACAGCAAATGACATCGAATACTGGTATTATAACTGGTTATATACACAGACCGTCATCTTTGCTCTTTGTTTTGAGCAAGTAAAAATTATTCTACAGAAAACAACACATGAAAAACTCAAATCAGGTACCACATAAGACATGGTAAATTCAGTACATATTCTGCAAAATCTATTTCAAGGGAGTTTTTGCTGTCCAGTGATGATTTTTTGTTGTGCTTAAAATGCTAGGTCAGTTTAAAATCAGAAGACAGACTTATGTATGCAGCAGCAATCCTTACATACTTCAGCTCCAAACAGAGTATAGAGGGGAAAGTAGTGCTATTTTGATGCACCCTGTTTGGTCTTTGGACTCTTTTTGGTTGATTAAGAGTTGCTGCCAAATGCAGGGTAACTTTGAAATGAAAACACCTGTCAAACCAGACATTGGTGACTCCATTCACCTAAATCACTATGTAACAGTGAGTATGTCTAGATGATACTCCCTGCTTGGACGGGCTGGGAATTTGTCATACATGCGCACGAAAGGGGCTGAAACATATCTGTAGCCCTTCCCTGTATGAACTTTTGAATACGCAACCTCTCTGTCTCCGATACACGTTGGTAGCCAGACTGTATTCATTGCCACTACTATAATGAACTTAAAACACACTGACAGGTAACAATCAGAAGCAAGAAAAACTTCTGCATGTGACCCGTCGCTGCACCGACTCGCAGTTCTCACCACACATCTCCCAACACATTGAGCGTTGACCCAGCCCAGTCCTATTCCTGTCTGGTCATCTGAAGGTGGCAATCACTGCTAACAGACAGTCTGCAAACAGCAATGCACTCTCTTTAGCGGAGTAAAGGATAAAGCAGGAACGCCTGCACATTCTCCATGTCCACCTGCCACCTTTATTCCAGATCGCTGGATGGTTTTAGACATCCTAATCTAGGCCCGCTTAACACTGAAGCGCTGTAAGGACTGCTGCATTTACCAGTCCTTCCTCTGTGATAGGATGTGTTCTTCTCAAGTACTCTTGAGAAGCAGGGCTGCCAACAAAAAAAAAAAGGGGGGGGGGGGAAGGAGAAATTGGAAAAAAACATAAAGAACATTTTTGGTAGGCCTCCTAATTCCACTAGAAATTTTAGGAAACTACAAGCACAGAGACAAGGCAACACATCATGGGGCATCTGACCAGAATGGCATACTGACAGCACTGAGCACAGCACTGACCACACTAAATACTTCCAACAGCTCCTTGTGATCACTTTGATGAGATACACTAGATGTGCAGGAGACCCTGTGCTTGGACTTGCTTCAGTGCCTCCTTGATAGGAGCCCCTCGGAGAACTAACTTCATATGTAAAAGAAAAATATGGGCTTCTTCCTATGCCTTGAGTGTCAGTTTACAAAAAAAGATAGGTTTAGCTTTTTCTGAAGAATGCAGGGTATGCTCCTTTCTCCATGGGATCTATCCCCTTTACAAAAAAAGTCTGAAAGTCTCCATTACAAGGCGTTACTGCTCTGCAATTTATTCCTCCGTAGTCATATTCCCCACGTAACCTACTTCTGAATCTACAAGGATGCGACTGAGGTGCTGAGGTATGCACTGAGGAATAAATGTCCTACTGACTTCAGACCTTATGAGATGGAGGCATGGTAGGTATTACCTTTGCTTTCTTCTGCTGCCTCTTAGGAGGACTTAATGGCTTGCAAAGGAACCTATCATATGGAGATCATTTATAGGCATGAAGAGATTTAGACAGCAACACTGCCCAGAGAAAATTTGGATTTAACCCATCACATCATACCTGAATCAAAACTTAAGTTAGCAGGTTTTTATGGCTGTGGCAAAGGATGGAGTCAGGTTTTTTTGGCAGAAGATTCAGAAGTCTGTAAAGGTGGACAAGTTCAAGTGTTTGTTATTCTGCTATTCTATGCTTGCTGTGCACCTGCTTCGTAGCCTAAACAAATCAGTATTTGGTCTCACAAACTGCTGTGGCAATGTAGGCTTCCTGCGTGTTCTGACACAGAAAAGCCAGCTCAGTTCCTTCTCATTCCTAATGGACAAAATCCCTTTTACCTGAGGCTCTGAGGCAGCTTTGGTACTCTGCCAGGTCTAACAATCTTCTAGTATCGTGCTGTCTTGGCTTTGTGGAAAAAATCCTCCAGTATCAGTGTTTTTCTCTTAATTCCCAATGCAGAAAGCAAAACATTCTGTATTCCAAGAAAATCCCCTTCCTAAAAACATTACAAACCACATGGGATTTTTAGAGGTTTTTAAGAACAAGAGCTACAACTTACAGGGGGTTAAATTAAATATACGCACCCTGTCTCTCTCCTCATATTCTGTAACGACACTGCTGTCTTCCACTTCCTCACAGGGCAAAAAAATCTCCTTTCTTACATGGTTCAAGAAGCAATGGCTCATTAACAGACTTCCGAGAAACAGCAGCCTCTGATGATATCAGCAGTTACTTCTGAGTAAAGTTTTAAAGTTTCGCCTGACAATTTCTGAACAATCAGGTAACATCCAATTAAGATGTCTCTTCTTAAGCAAATACAGGCTATATAAATAGTGACGCATGAAAACTCCTTAGGGAAAACAGGTAATTTCATCTGGGTAAAATAGTTCAATTGATTTAGTTGGCCAACAAGGCCCCAGGTGTTAACTGAAGGATCAAAAACCGTATCAAACACCTCAGAATTTCTCTACTTAAAATATAACCATCTATAACGACATTTAGCATGGTGTAAAAATGCTTTATCCACATCAGTTTAAGTAGCACTGAAAGGACAAAAAATAACAGGCCAGAAATTACTATTTTACCAGATCAGAGGGTTTTTTGCACTTGTATACCATTACAGTTATGTTTCAAGTGTATTACTTCAGATTAGCAGATAGATTAAGCATTTTAAAACATGCTAATCTGCAATTCTAATTGAAACAGACACATCCCGTTCCCCCCACAGGCTTGCACTTCAGCTGTTTAAACCACGTTGAAGTCACAGTTTCCTTGTCTTCCGTGGTTATTTTTAACAGGAACTACGTACGCTCAGGCTAAACAAACTATGCTAAGAATGGGGTGTTTTTATTCCTCCCCGCCCCCATACCGGCAGACCCTCAAAGCCCAGGACAGATGTTCACTTTTGCCAGCATCTCAGGCAGAAGTTTCTGATCCCAGGGTGCTGCTGGAGGACCAGGCTGAGGTTGTTCCCCAGTGTGATTTGCCTGCAATAGATTAAGGGAGCTCCCACAAGGTACTCTGTTGGCTCTGCCATGGGCAGAGATGAATAGATGGTGAAGGAATAACTAACCAGTCCAGCGGATTTTTGACAACGTCTGTCTACTGCCTACCTTACATCTGTATGTTTTTACTGGTATACATCTTCCTTCCACACGCAGGCACTACCTTTGAATGTAGCCTGACACAGAGTTAACAGAACTGACTCCAGTACTGATTTCAGTATGAGTTTATAGAGGTCCAAAGATCTGCATTGGTGGACAACAGCACCATCTAGGACAGGAAGCACAATAAAAATAGAAGACTTGTAAAACTTTGGTGCCCAAGATAAAGTTTAGTTACCTTTCTACCTCCTGCCAATGGGAACAAGTCTGGATATCAAACAGTTATATGCAGGTACGTTATTTTTTCCACCAAAGATATTTTCCATGTGTCGCTATCCAGCATTATTTCCAATCTTACTCCCTCAAAATATGCTTCTTTAGAATCACTTCTATCTACCTAGAATACATCAAGAGTTACAGAATATTTAGATTTGATAGAAATCCTACAACATTCAAAACTGCTTGCTAAATACCATTTAAAAGTTTCCAAGAGTTACTGTTTAACGGCAATTTACAAACATGTCTGAGCAGAAATTGCCTATTAGCAAACTTTCCTCAGCAGGGAACTTCTTGGTAAATGTGCTCATGATCCTAAAATTCTATCAGCAAATGAAGAAACTTCTTTAACTGGGACAATCAAAGCTGCACAGCTTGGGAACCCTGGGGTCTTCAAATGTACTTAAGTATACAAGCATATACACAATACAGAAAAAAAAAAGTAGTTTGATTATTTTTTTTTTGCCAGACTAGCATAATTAGTTTCTCAAACTTCTCACATTACTGAAAAAATCTTCTGTGTTTTTACAAGAAAGAAAGAAAAAATTTAATCTGTTTAAGAGAACATTTATAATATACGAAGCAAATCTTTAAAATGTATGCTTCTAAAGAGCTGGAAGACTTAATTACAAAACATAGCAGGGAAAATGTAAGTTTTCTTTAGAGAATGTAATATGAATATTGACTTTCATTTTACCTGGAAGTGGACTGCAACTGCAAAACTGACCATTTTACTGGGGAGAACACAGTTTTCTTTCTGTAGATAATCCTCCAGTTCCCAAACTGCCCATTCTCACTACCCTATCACAGGGAATAACTGTATCATAACTCAACAAATTTATTCATGAAGATTATTTTCTTTTTTATGATTGTTTTCAAAGGGACAATGTCCTATTCAGAATTTGAATTCTTTTGTTGAAAATTAAACTGTGAGCAGTTCAGGCCTGCATTCTCAATAGGCTTTTTACATTAGTATGTTTGTGAATTTACTCAAACGTTTAAACACTCAAACCACTAAGAATATGTAAGTGTTTAAGGATACAAATGTTTGTGCTTTTTACTCTGGGACTCAGACCACAAATAATAAACACAACTCAATCTGTTCCAACCTTTATCTTCAAAAACAAGCAAGCAACCAAACTCAGGAACATTTACATTATCAGCTCTCCTTTCAATTTACATTTACTATCCCAACTTCCTTGCCAAGACTTCAGCTGAACATAATGTGTTACTCAAAACTCTTTAAAGCAAATGACATCCAAATCAGAGACATCCAAGTCATGCACTTCCTATCCTGACCATGCATGTGGCTTTCTTTCCTTCTTCCTCTTTTTTTAAGCCCAAACCAAACCTTTAAGAATTACATTTTACTATTCAAACGATTGCAATGACCCATCTTCACAGAATATTAGAAAGAACATAAAGAAACCCTTTTTGAAAGAACAGCAACTTATAATTGTCCTAATTTTTCCCAGATCTTTATGCTAATCCATTAGAGAAACCACCTCCAGCAGGAACATAAGGCATGACTAATCACAGCTCAAATTTCACTGAGCTAATGTATATTTATAATATAGGAAATGAAGGCAAGAAGCAATGCAGTGAATCTGATAACTGGCTGCAGTGGAAATAATTTTGTTGCAAATTCTTACATTCTGATGGCTCCATGTAATATAAACAGATTCTGTCCACTATAGCAGCCCCATCTTTGTTGGAAACAGAACTAATCATAAGTAAAATATTCATTTAAATATATTGCATTTAGATTTTTTAATACATGGGATATCCACACTTAGAACATTTAAAGATGGCTTAGAAGCAAAACTGAGGGACAAACTTTGTCTAAGTATCTTCCTCCCTCCCTGGAGCAAAAATTTTCAGTCATATAGGGGATAAAAACATTTCTTTCTTACCAACTTTTGTTTACACATAAAAAAAATAGGTTAATCCAGAATATATATTGTATGTTTCAATAACTTATTTTTTCAGCATGAAATATAATCTTCAAAAAGATGACAAACAGCAGTCAGCTTGAAATGATACTCTGAAAATAAATGTCACCTGTAAAAAAGCAGGAATACCATATGGGACTATTAAGCTTAGAATTTGTGCATTTTTTTTTAAGTGACCTTTTGTGTAATCAAAATGTAAACTACAAGATTGCAGACTGAAAAATATTTTTGAAATATTAAAAAAATAAAATGCAAACAATGTATATTGTACAAATAAATGAAACAGTAAACAAGAAACTTGTCTAGATGAAAGAAATTGCTTGTTCTTAAAGATTCTATTCAATTTCTAAAACACATTTTTGTTCTAGCAGACCTATATTCACAGCATGTTCTCAAATGCCAAGTCAGATTCAGCAACAAGAATATATAAAGAAACATCATTTGGACACACAAAAGATGAAGATTAAGATAATTTTTTTTAAACCAATGTTGTATCAATTGCATTTATAATTCTTCTTATAGCATGTGATCAAATAAAACAGAAAAACAGAATGTATACATTGCTAATTTTTTAAGTAATGTTATGTACATTTTATTGCCAGTATATGCACAATGGTAAGCATAGAACTATAAATACACAATGTAATTAAACAGTAGAAAACAACAAGGATGTTACACGTAACAAAGGAACGAAAGAGAAGATACTATTTTCTTGATGTAGCTGCTAAAAAGGGCTAGCGATGAGTTATGACTCTTGGTTTTAAGTCTTTACATATATTTCTACAACTTTTCCTCCAAATAAATCTCTGCAATGGCATAGCTTCTTTATCAACCACATTTTAGCTCTATTGCATTCACTTCAAAGTAAAGTGAAAACAGCCTTTCATGTAACTGCAAGCATTTCACTTATTTTTCATTCAGTTTTGCTTTTCAGGGTTCCAAGCAAGTAAAGCGTATAAGTAGTTTCTCATGGTATTTGGCTGCAATGTTGAAGAATAGAGTTTTGAACACACATTAAGTGAAAATTTGGAAAAAAAAAAAAAATAAAGAAGATTTTCTGTAGCTAGTTCTTCCACTGGGTGCTATATGCAGCAGCTCAGTCAAAAATTAGTCACCCTGAAGAGGTAGAGAGAATTTTAGCCTAGCATAGATCATCATCCTTGGCATCGCTATTTTCTCTCTTATCAGGATACACTTCCTACAACTAGACAACATCACAGTCAAAGGGAAAAAAACTCAGGAAAAAAAAAGTTCCACCATTCCTGGGAAGGGCACCGTTTCATCCCAGTTCTGTTAATTAGCTTGCTGCTTATATCCAAGACCAAAAAAAAAGGAAAAAAGAAAAAAAGAAAAAAGAAAAAGGACAACATTTAGGGACACATTTACTTGATCTTTGTTCTCTTTCCATTATCAAGTTCATAAATACAAAGAACCATTATTCACAATAAACTAACTCTTTTTTCAAAAATGGAAAAACAAACCCTGGAAACATTTCCACACCTTAATCCAGATGGGTCTTGAGGATGCTATTCAAGAAAACCATGCAAATAATTTGGTGCAGCTTTCCCAACTCCAAAATATATAATTTTTATTTTTTTTTTTAAATTAAAAGGTGGCAAGATCCATAGCCTTTGTGACTATTCCCCCTCCCCCCCATTTAAATTCAATGCAGAAAATCTTGGTGCTTTTAGGAAGGTAACAAATAAATAGTTTTCTGCACTGTTGTCATAAAATCCCATGTGAGTTACAATACAAGACTACTTGTTCCAGCAATTAGGTTGAGAGGAAACATTCTAGTGATAAAGATAAATACATACTGAGCATGCTTGGGCAGAGCACTCCATTCTGAAGCATCCTGCTTGAAGAACGAAAGGTGACAGGGATGGTTCACGTCCATCAAGTGACCATTAACTCTGCTGCTCAAAAGCAGACTGCCACACGATCACCAGGTCAGCAATGCTACCCTGAAAGGGCTGTCTTCCACATTAAGAGGTACTGGTTGTACCAGTCCTCTACTGCGCACACCATATTCTTATTTATGCAACAAACATACAACCAATGAACAATATCACTTTTACAGAACTGGATCAATCCAGCTTTTTTTTTATAGGCATATTTCTCAATCTCCAGAATATCCCAAACAAGATGTAAATAAGATGATGAACCACCAACACAGTGAACGAGTCTCACTTGCAGTTCAGACTAGTTCAGCCTTGTTTCACATCACTTCTTGTTTCTAGTGAAGGACATGATACTCAAACAAAATAGCAATAAAAAAAGTAATGTTATCTGCAGCTGAATAAAAGCAACAGAACTTATATTTTAACTTCTGAAGCTTAAAGCATACCTTTTTAATTAGCATTAAAAAAATCTTTTTTTTAATACAATAACACTGGCAGAAGTTAATGGGAAGACACAGAGGATTGCAAACAGGATAACTGATGGATTAGATTATTTTAAAATTTTATTCTGCTTTGATCAACTGATGTTAATACTGTTTTTCCTTGGATTTGGAATAATTCTATTGCAACAGTCACATGCAGGCTGAGGACAGCCGTTGGTTAAAGGAAAAAAAAAAAAAACCAACAAAAAAAAAAGGAAAGGGAAAAAAACAAGAAAAAAATTCCAAAAGTTGTATGTAAGAATTTTCCTTTCACTGAAGAGGGCCTTCCCCTTGCTTTAGGAGACTTGGTTGACTCTTGTCAGCTTCATTAGCTTTGTCCAGACATATCTGCTGTTGTATCCCCTGGTCCAGAGCCTGTTTGTGCACGTTTGATGTAAAGGTTCAATAATTTCATCTGCAAATTTAAGCCAGAAATTCACTTTGTTTAGTATTTGCAAACTGTACAGACTATAGGAATGGTACAACAAAGGAGACATTAAATCATTTTCTTTTTCCCAAAAGCAAAATTATATTTTACACAGTTGATTCATAGGTAACATACCTGTCAATGACAACATCAAACATAGTAAAACTTGTCACAAAAAAACTACTCAAGCTTTTTTAAGGATGTAAAGAAGAGAATGACCTAAGGTAGCTAGATTAAGATAGATGGAATATTTTCCTCAAATTACAATGCTGTTCTAAATAAGGTAGGTATTGGTTGTTTTTTTTCTTTTAAGTTAATGTTGAGGTTTCAAACCTCTAGTTATGAGTTGTTGATGCTGGTACTTACTAAAGCTTCTAATACTGTCTAGAATCATATTCAACACAATCACTGCAAGAGAGTATTTTTAAAATATAACTATCTTATTCAAAGATACACAAAATTAATTGTCCTGTTTTATTCCCAAGGACAGAGATTCACAATTAACATACAGCTGTTTGCATGCAAAAAACTGTATGTAAGAGATGTCAATAAAATTACAAATATCCTGAAGCCAAAAGGACCACAGACTGATTACTATTATTATTTTTTCAAATCAGAGGTACTGAAAGGACTGATGAAAGTAAAATAGCAAGGAGGGAGAATAAATAAAACTGCTGTAACATCTACATATTACATTTACTACTTTCCAATCAGAAGTTGCATGAAAAACAAGACAAGAAACACTGATAGGAAAAGCCATGCCAAGTATATATATCACTACTACCAGAGATATAACCAGTAACTAAATCCATTAAACAGCAGTAAGAAACATAATTTAGTACTTATCTTAATGCTAAAATTCATAAAGAATATGAATGCATAAATGCATAAAGCATAAATGCATAAAGCATAAAGAATGAACTATGGATTTTCAGTTTTGAACATTTTATGACGAATCCTCAGAGGGTTTCACTAGCCCCGATATTCTCATTCAAGTATATACCTTTATGAAACTTTCTAGCAACTGCAACCAAAATTCAAATGCATACATGCAATTATGAACCAAGATTTCTTTAAATGGTATCTTTTACTTACTTTACTGCCAGTGAGTTGACTGAGATGTGGTTTTAGTTCATCACCAATTACTGCATGAATGGCTACAAGGCAGAAAACACATGCCTTACGAACACTGCTCTCTGAATTATCATAACCCTAGAAAGCAATAAAATTAACATTAATACCTTATCAGTTAATGATTAAAAGCCTCAGAAAGCTATTTACTTATTCACTATAATAAATACATTGAAGTCTACAGTAAATGAATGCTAGTGTAGCCCAATGAAGCATTCCAACAAAAACACCCCACGCAAATACAGAGCATGAACTTAAAAAGCACGCTGCTTATTTATCACCATTGATAATCATTTTCCAGACTGAAATTAAAACCCACACAATCCTGTTCATAAGTTACGCTGAAAACAGAGCTGCTGTCATGCAACAGGAGAACACGTAAGAGAAATTGTTCTAAATCATACAGATATTTACCTGAAGCAGAAGACCACTCAATTTAGAGCTTCCTAACTGCGAAAGAAGTATTCTCTTAACAGCTACAGATCCTTTTGTTAACTTCCATCTCGTTCCTTAATGATTTTTGTTTCATTTGCCACTTTGCTGGTACCCCATGCCCGGCTGTCTCACTCACACCCCTTCGCAGAGGGCCCCTTCTCTGCCTCTACCTTCCTGCAGATGTATGATTGGATCACACCCATTAAAGACAGAAATCTGCAGAACGCAGCTGTCAAACTCTGAAAAGTCTTTATCCAGCATGTGCAAATTAATGTATCTTGGCTCTTGTTAAGGTGGGACAGTATTTCTTTTTAAAGACAAAGGAAGAGAAACCTCTGATATCCTTCTCATTTTATTAAACTTTCCCCAATCAACTGCTTCTTTCTTCTTGCCTCCCATAAACCCCAAGTGATAAAACCCTACAATTATACACAAATACAACATGGACAATTTCAGACCAAATGATTACAACTTGGAAAAAGATACAAACAACAACAAAAAAACCCCTATCTTACAAGTAAAAGTATCTACAAAGCTTAACTACAACCAGTACTTTATATCCTACCAAGATTTCCTTTGAGTCCTAACCACAGTTATAATTTAGCTACCTGCCAATCAAACAGTTTGTTCACACTTCGTTATTTTGGGTCAAAGCAGCCATCAGCTATCAGACAAATAAAATCCTTCATGACAGCCAAGTGATATTACTTTTGAAAGTTTTTGCAATTCTTATATATACAGTTTATTTTGTTTGTGGGGTTTTTTGAGGTTGGTTTTTTTTTTCCCCCCTCTCTTTCTTCTTTCCTTACCTGTATTAGACCTGGCACAATCTCTGGTAAAAGCTGAGTAAGAGTTTCTTTAGATACTCTTTCTATGACTTTCGTCTGCATTTTGATTGCAGCCAGATTAATGGGGTAATCTGCAGTTTGGATAATTGGACAAAGAACTTTGATGCACTGATCTGGGCTAATGGAAGTGGCCAGCATGGAAGCAGCTTCTTCCGCAGATCTCACCACCTATTGAAAGAATAAGTAAAAGACATGGAAAAATGATTTAGAAGAGAGTGTTACCATGGTCTGTTATTTGGCAGTAATGGTCTTCAGCATAAAAACTTCCTACCGAGAGCTCTACAATATTGTAGAAAAATGTGAATGAAGAGCCCTTTGAAAATCTGTTTACAAGATTCCAACTGTTAGACATACTTTCCTAAAAAAAGACTCTTCCCAATATTGTGTGGCTAATTTATGTCCTCGGCAATATATGTACCAGTTTTTCAACCCTGCTTGTTGAATTGGATCTGAAATGTCTCTATTCTGCAATACCCTCCAACTACATATTGAAAAATCCCCACCTTTGTAAATCTGTAATTTCTTGTGTTGTCATTTGTTATTGCTTGTTAGGTCCGTGACTACTGACAAGACATGTTTTCACACTCATCTCAAACATGTTTACTGACATGCCTAGATTTCTACTTCTAGAAGCCCATCTAGCTGTTTTACCTCCCCTCTAAGTTTGAAAGAAATTATGACAAGAGAGTACTTTAAGCCTGAAGAATACGCAGAACAAGAGTGATTAGGTAGGAATTCAACAGGTACAGAAGCGCAGGATACAACACGGGCACAACAGAGAAAATTCACATTTGATCTTCATATTAGTGCAGCTGTGGCATCTGCCCATGTAGCAAGACAAACCACTCTACAAAATCAGTGGTTTGTACATTGATAATGTACAAAAACCTCCATAACTGTTTCTCTCCATCCTTGTCCCCTTTACACTTTCACTCATGTACACGAAACCAAAAGAGAGAAAAAGCACAGTAACAAGAGAAGGAAAGAGGGGGACGAGACACTGTAATAAATACAGTATATGAAACAACTCTAGAGGGTGTAGGGAAAAGAGAAATGAGTATCAGATGAGTGACAAAAGTCATTGGCATGGGAGGAACTGCAGTCGAACTTCAAAACCTGGAACTCCACAGTAAGTTCCATATAGAGTAAGCACCCTTGCATGGGGAGGGCAGGGAGAAGATGTAGTCATTTAATAATAAACCTGGATTCTTTCCATAGCACCAGTGATACTGATGTGAACTGTATAATATTCAGGTGGTTACTGCACTTGTGTTTCTTATACCTACATGCACTATCCTTTATTGTGTATGTGTGCATCACAAATACTTCTGAGCAAGATTACACTCATCCTACTTCTGATTCCCCTCGCTATTCTCAGCCACAACCAACTCCTCCCTTTGATACGTTCCTCTGTGTTCTCCCCTAACGAGATTCGAAGCCATGCTCTCGAATGCTGCACAGCTGGCTAAAAATGGAAAGGGTTGACGATTCTTTGCCGTGTTCAGTCCCATCTCAACCATGAACCTTAATGAAACCCAAAAGCTTGTTGTAGAGTTCCAGTACATCTCACTTAAGATGTCATACAAGGAAAAAACTCCCTTCAGTTACCCCTTGAAGAGCTATAATGACGCTATGTCCTCTTGGACAGCACCCAAGGCAATTGTTACTAGGGCTGATATTAAGCATTTGAGAGCTTGTAAAACTGTAGTTCTTTTTTTTTCTTGCATACCCCCCTGTCAACTAATAACAGCTGAATGCTTGACTACTAAACAAATTACTTCCTCAGTAAGATCTGACTAATTTCTCAAACATTTTTTGTACGGCTGTTTCATTTTGTAATAATTTATCAAAACCTCAAACAAACAGCATAACTGATTACTAACCTCCTTATGAGGATCCTTATGTGCTTCTAATGTCTTCATGATTGTGAGCTCTGCGTAATTCTTAAATCTTGCTGGCTGGTTTCTTAGAATTTCTCTTAAAACTTTCAATGCCAAAGCTCTAATTGCATGCTAAGGATTTAATATTAAAATAAATTTGTTACGAATCTTTAAACAAACATTTGTTCAGCAGCTGGAAGAGTCTTTGATAAAGGAAAAATATCAGATTATGCTCTACACATATATACAGTATGAACCTAGTATTAACAAATAAAGCTAGAAAAAAATTTCTTCAGTTTATCACTCTTCTTGATCTCTCTTTTTGCAGGTAATTCAGGTGGCATATCATAAACATGTTGCTAGCCTGAGTTATCTATGCTATCCAGAAGTTAAATTGCATGCAATTTTACTCTTCACAAGTGCTGATAAAACCTTTAGCATCAGATCATGCAAATATATTTTTTTAAATCTTTTTACTTTTTTTTTTTTTAAATCAAAAGCAAGTATTACTGTCTTTTTGATCCTCAGTAATTTCAAAAAGGTGGCCTTTGTAGAGAACAATTACACAGAACTCAGTCTCTTCACAATGAGCGTTACAGTATCTTAGAAATAGATTTTTAAATGCTTTGCCACACATGACGTTTTGATACTCTAGATTCCACCAGGGGCTATTAACAGATAAGCTTTGAATCCCAGTGAAAAATGTTTCATTTAATCTGTCACGTGAGAATCAACAAATAAGAATATTTGACAAGGTAAGTATTACTGATGCCCTGTCCACCATCAGGGCATTCAGGCTTCATGACATTTTTGTATTTCCATGGTTTTTTGTTTTTCAAGACTAACTAGAATTTGTGCCCTTCCTACAACCCACACAAATTTCAGAGATACTGAAAGTAAACCACATGCTTTGTTAACATTCTTAACTGGATTAATCTGAATTTACCTCTTTATCTCCAAGTGTTTCAAGCAACAAAAGTAGTATTGTTTTGAAGTGCTCATCCCAAACACCGAAAGACTCTTCTTGAGTCAACTTCATGAGCTCATACAGGGCAGCTTTCCTTTCCTCAACCCTCTCGTTGTGGTTTGATAACTCTTTCAGTAACTCCGCAACCAGATCAGAATGGTCCATAGGAGGCTCTGTCAAAAAGGAATACACAAACACAGTTCTTAGATCACTGCAAATAAATATCAGTGCTTGCTGTACAACTGAAGGATATTGTCGAGGATGGCTAGCTGGCTTTCTAACATGCTTTTATTTTTTCCCCAAAACTGTCTGCAAAAATTATAATTTGGCTACTACATTTTCAGTGCAGCCAACATTGCTGAACAAGCTTACAATCACCAAAAAACCCCCTACAACAATACTGCAAAAAACCCGCCTGTAAGCTAGTTTACTGCAAGAGTTTTTATGCTTGCAATACCCAAAGTGATAAGTACTTTGCATCCTTTTAAATCTGATCTATACACAAAGTGCTGTCTTTTCCATATGACCCTTCCATCCAACATGATAAATCTGTCTTTTCTCCATTACTATTACAGAATTGCTTAGACTTTTGTGAGCCAAGATTCCACAGCAATGGCTAGGCTGTTAGCACAAACGGGGAAAAAAAAAATGCACAAGAATGGTGCTTGGTACAAAAGAGCTGAAATACAAGCAAACCAAGGCCGTCAGTCCCACAGAGATTCCCGATGGCAGCCATTACAAGATGGCTCTGGATTTTAGTTTTGATTAGAGAGGTTTCCATGATGGAAAAACGCATTAGTAACGTGACCCATATTTGTGAATACTGGACTGCAGTCAAGAAACTTAAAAATGGTCTTAATGAAAATTAAATATCAAGTTGCTGCCTTTATTCCGTTGTCAAGACCCACTTAGCCTTTAAGAAAGAAAAGCATATAGCTTCCACCTTTGCACTGAGACCTTTGGATAAATTAACAGAAACGTATTTTTTTTTCTGGAAAAAAGTTTAAAGTATTGTCATAAAATGCAAATGTTCCTGCATTGCATCCTTCCTAAAATTATTCCATTTATTAACACATAAAATACATTCTCCATAACAAATTTATTAGGTCACATACTGAGAAACCACAGCCCTTGAACATCTTATATTACTGTATTAAATATCGTAACTCACAAATGTTGTACAGAGCACCTGTACAAAGAAACAAGTAAAATCTGAATATCACCTATCAATTATCTTAAAAATCACACATCAGTTACCTTAAAAAAAAATAAAATAAAACCACACTGGTTTTGTACCCAACGTTCCTATTTGCATTCTGTTTTGCATGAATAAGCAGGAGCACAAGCACTTGAAAACAGAAACTTTTTCCTGCAAGCAGTTCTACTGCCTCTATTATATTAATGCACGCTTTGCAGACTCTCTAAATGGATCACGAATGTTTGCCTAAAGGACAGACTGAAATTGCATTAGGCGAATTATTAATTATTACAGATGAGCAGAATGGACAATCATGTTTACAGAGGCAAGATTATTACTTTTATTACCAGAACTATTACACTCGTTCTACCAAACTGTAAGGATTACAGCAATAGCAAATCCTATTTTGGGGAATGCATACTGACACATAATTAGCAGAATTACCCATATCTGCTTGAATAAAGTTATTTTCACTGTGGAAGTACCAGAATGAAAGAAGTGGCAACTTGAACATATGGATGGAAGGGGTAAAGAGAGGAGAAGGTAGCAGTCGTGTCCACGCAGGAATAAGGGGAGGAAAGAAGCTCCATTAGTGGAGGAAATAGATGGAATTCCTGAAAAACATGGAGACAACCAAGAGGGATGTGCCCTCACAGCCTGTATTTTCCATTCCTCTGTATGACTTAGCACCTAGTGTTTCATTTCCGAACATTCTCCAGACAAGAATGGAGAAGTGTAAAAGAAGTCATTCAAACTCTACTCTCAAAATTTCTTTTTCAGAAAGAAAACAAAACACAAATGGGAGGAGCAGATGCAACTCCTTCATTTGAATGAATTAAAATACACATTAGAGATATCAGTATTTGATGAAGAACAGCTCTTCTCAAACAAATAAAATAATATCCTCTTGACAGGATAAACAGTGTAGGGGGTTAAAAAGGAAAATGTAAGTATATCCTGAATTGAGTCCTACTGTCACCACACAATCTTAATACAGAAGCTACGCAAACATGGTTGCCAAAAAAGCCAACAAAGTGGGTGCAAAACGTGATGAATCACTTGCAGGGTGACTGGACTATAAATGGCTTTCTATTAATCTAGGAGGATACGAGTGACATCCCTCCTCAGGTCTGTGCAGAGCCTGGTTGTTTGATGCTTTTGTTAATGCTATTGAAGGAACATGAAGACCACTTATAAAATCTGCAGATGACCTCAATTTAAGAGAAGCTGCAAACACTCTGGAGAACAAGATAAAGACTGAAAATTATCATGATAAATCAGAGGAATGGTCTGAAAGAAAAAAGACAGTAAATGTAAGGCAAGACACAGAAGCAGAAATCGTAAGCCCATATGCAAAGTGCCAGGTAAAAAGGAAGGTCCATGGAAGAAAGATGAAATAAATAAGCTCGTTTGAAGAGGAACACTGATTTTCAGCCAGAGACTGTGGACTTTTAAGGAGTCTGGAAGTGACTTAGAAAGCCAGGTTTCCCTATGCTTTGGATAAAGAGCATCTCCCTTGGGAAAAAAAAAAAGTGCCAGTGGTTGGAAGACTTAGGCTGTTACTCTGAAAACCCTTTTAAATGTAAGAGAGGCAAAACACTCAAATGGCCATGTGAGGTACGCTGTGGCACCTCTTCCACTGGAAATTTTCAACTGTTAGACAAACAGTCTGCAGAATACATGTTCATGCCTCAGTGCTGTTGATGGGACTATGAGTAGCGAAGGTTTTCCCACCTAGCCCTGTATTTCTCCATCCTTCTCCCAGTAACGCATGAGAGGATAGCTGGGAGTCCAGTAAAAACAGGACTTTGTGTCATTAACAGACAAAAATTCTGTGGAGTTCCTGAAAATTAAAATCTAATGTTCAACGAGTGCTTCAGGTTTATGGGAAAAGCATGCAACTCCTAATTGAGGAATTGTAGGCACAAAGTAATTTGCCGAGTGTATCTTTTTTCCTGTAAACTTTTTCAAAGTTATCTTAGATGAAATTCTAAAAGTAACAGACAAATGACAGTGCACATGGTGTAAGTAAAAACTAAGGGTGGACACAGGAATGAATGCAAGTATTTTGTTAAGATCCATTAAAGAGTGGACCCAAATAATATATTGCAACACTCCTCCAGCCAGGACAAACTAATACTGGATGGGGACGCTTCACTCCAGCCAGTCATGAATTTTTACAAAACCAGAACATGCTGGCACAGCACAGACTGCATTTGGTTTAATGCAATATCCAGAGATATGTTGTCAGAAGGTATAAAGAGGCTTAACCCACGTAACAACAGGATCCCTGTAATATAGAATCTCAATCATAAACTGGCTTTGTGAGCAACAAAGGTATTTAGTTACTGATATTTACACGACACGATTTGTAAAAGTTTCTTTTCCCATCAATCTTTTTCAGAAGGTAACTGGACAGATGCCACTGAACAGAAGAGTAAACAAAGAGAAATGAACCCTACTTGGATTTGGTTTTAGTTTTATGTAAACTTAAAGCCAATTTATAGAATAGCTTAATAAAATACCATGTCAGAAAATAGCTTTTTTCCCAACAGTTTCTATAACACATTTTTGCTGGGTGACAGAAACAAAACAGTAAGAAGAGGGAAAACTCATTTGTCCCTCATTACTAAGAATTTTGTTTACTTAAAACCTGGTGTTAATCTACAACTGAATATGAAATATCAACAACAATGAATACCAGATAATGAAAACCACCTACTCCTATTTAAAATAATGATAGTAGTAATATTTGGAAATTACCCAAAGATATACTGAGAAAAATTAAAAAGAGGCTCTAGAAGCCTACAAAACAACAGCCCAAGTTCCTATATTTTCATGGGCTAAATGAACCACCTTCCTGGTAAAAAGCTGCTTTTGTTTGGTTTTCTTTTTTTTTTTTTAAAGAATGTTTAGTCAATAGAAAACACCAATGTCATGTTTCAAATACAAATATATTACTAACGAAATACTTAATCTTTCACCTAATTCCCAAACGGGTTTGATCCAGTTTTACTTCCTTGCTTTAAGTGCCCCCCCCCCCCCCCCCCCCCCCCCCCCCCCCCCCCCCCCCCCCCCCCCCCCCCCCCTTAAATTTCAAATCATAAAGCAATCTGATAAGTAAACTTGTATTGATAATACTGCTACAGGATGTGCTACCAGAAGTATACAATATAGTTCAGCATTTATCTCATTTTTACCCTTAATTTCTACAAATACCAAGTAATCCAACAATGTCACTCAAAAGGATTACTAACAAATAAACTAATTCGAAATACAGTACTTGTAGAAACCTCTCAAAGAAACGGCACTGGCGATACATACATTGCTAATAATAAATTCAGAAACAGAATTAAAAGATGGAAAAATCTCACCATTTTTCTTCTAGCACAGAATGCAATCTGAAGCTTACCATCAGGAAATTGTTCTGCATCATCATCAAACATGGCTTCTTTCAAAGCAGATTTATTAAATGAACTGATACCATCAGAATAATTGTATGGGTTATAATCTCGTGAACGTGGCGAAGAGTGGGGAGGCATTGTGTTGAGTAATGATGTTTTGTTATCAAGAGCTGTTCGGCCTGTATCGCTCACACCGCTCCCTGCACGTAGGTCTACTATTCCAGAGGCACTGCAAATCTGCAGGAAAAGCAATATCATACAAGCATATGAAATACACTTACATTTTTCAATTAACTACATTACTAATTCATCTATGTAGCAAAAACTTACAAATTTCAGAAAGTTTGCAAATTTCAAAAATCCCAAACTAGGCTTCAAATAAGAAGTCTTACAAACAGTTCCATAAACTTTGCTTTCCTATTAAAAAAAGGTGTACATAGTCCAAAAAACTTCATTAACTAGAAACAGCTGTCACTATTTTACGTCAAACTTTGATGCTAAGTAATTAAAAACATGTTTAAGCATATACATATTTGGCAAGCTCAACAAATCTGAAAGCCAAAGTTCCATAGAAACAGAAGCTTAAAATACAGCATGTAGCATGAAAATTTCAGAAGTCATAACATATAAACCTACTGAAAAAGATGCTTTATCATCTGTAATAAATCAGTCATTGGCTTGGTTTGCTGATACCAAGACGCACTGAATTTAAATACTCACCGAATCGCCATCATCTTTTTTGGAATCTCGTTTTACAGGCTCATTCATATCTTCCTGACTACGAAAACTGAAATTCTGAATGGCTTCAGTGACTCCACGAAGAGAGCTGTAAATATCTTCAGAATTCATATTTTCAGTGTCATAGTCAAATGCACTGTGGGCCACAGAAAAAGGCACCGGAATTAAGATGGATTTACTTTGTGACCCCTTATTTTTAAATAATATTAGCATGAAACTACAGAGACTCAAAAAATACTAATAAAATTATTAGTTTTCTTGAAACACACTAAGGAAGAAAGCTGGTTCTCCACATAACAAAATTGTACTATGGTACACCTTAGTAAGTGTACTGCCACTCACAGAGAAAGCACTGGGAGTAGCCAGCTAAGGGAAGGGCTACATTATGTAGCAGCATCTGCCTGAAGAAACAAACTTCTTTTGCTCTGTTTTATGAGTATGAAACAACTGGGGTTTTTTTACACTCCCTCTGAAAAAAGTTCCAAACTAAGAAGGACTGATAAAACTCAAAAGTTTTCACATAACTGATTCCTAAAAGCAGAATTACAAAATCCACTTTGCTGGCAACACTGGTAATGCAAAATTAAAGAATATTTATGAACTACAACTTTATTAGTCTCCCAAACATTAAGTCTGATTTGACAACCTAGCTAACATTTGCTAGAGATGAACACTTCCCTTCCTCCTCTTGCTAATCAATTTGCACTCCAAGGTGGACAGCCCTTTCCCACCTCAGGCCAGCCCTGGCACTTGTCAGACTCTCCAAGGAGGTTAAGCAGTTCACTCTACTGTCATTCTGCAGAGGGAAGGGGATTATTTTCCAGCATCTGTCACTTTGTGCAAAACTCGCTTTGTGATTTCACTGTTGGGGTTACGATTTCGGATAACGTCTAATGAAGCCTTAGATGCAGAACTGCAGCAACAGCAGCCAACGTTACCTTGGTGACAAAGTATTCTGTGATGTATTTGTTGGGGAAGTGAGAGGACTTGACCAACTTGCTGGGGAACGTGGAGTAGGTCTTGTTAAAGGACTTCCCATTGATCCCTGGAGGAGAGGTGAGATGAGATACTCCAGTAGGACTTCAGCTGCTCTTTTAACTTATTACTGAATTTATTTTCTAGTGCCCAGAAACATTTAAAGAGCTTCTATTTGTTTTTTTTGGATTGGCTAACCAATTACTCATAACTTCAATCAGGTATAACTTTAAGATTAGTAAAGTAAAAGGTGAACTACTCTTAAAAAGCACAAACTTATTAAGTCATGGAAACAACAGAGACTTAGAAAGTATCATTCTTCAGAGGAAAAAGAAAAGCCTTTCCATCAAGAGTGATACCTGGTACCAAGACAAATTTATACATAGGATTTGGGTTGCCTCCCCTCCTCTACCAACCTTCTTGCTCTCACAAGTAACTCTACTGAAATAGACTTGTGTTCAAAACACCAGTAACTTCAGAAAGAATAATGAGAGGTGTAGATACCTGACCACTGTTGCCTGTATTCCGGAGATGATTATGGAGAAGCTTTGTGGCTCCATCCTGAAATGTTTTTGGTAAAGCACCCAATAGCATTGTAAACTCTGGAGTGTTGAGTTCAAAAAGGGAAATCAGCACTGACTGTGCAGCCTAGAAGAAGAAAATACATATTGAAGATATTAATTTGAGTTTTTAAAGTAATTTTATCAGCGAGAGATGCTATAATGAGCAGTAATCACAAAACATGACTTAATATCTTTATTCAAGCCTGATCAAGACTCAACAGATGTGAACAAAAGCAATTCATATTTTATGGTGAACTGTAAGTTTAGATATTGATAAATCCAAGCACACAACAAGCTTACACTTTGCACAATCATTCTAATGAGCAGTATGCTTCTCACTCGCCAACCCCAGATCCCTACTTACTAAGAAAAGTACTAAAACAATTTGCAAAATGGCTTTTAAAGGGTTTAGCAAGTTGAACAAATATAAAGAGAGGTATGGAACACACCAGGCAGGAGCAAGCCTCCAATTCCTTCTCCTGAGCTCTGCAAGTGTTAATTGCAGATGATGGATAATCAACACACTAGCTTGGAAAAGGAACAGTTACCACTTTAGAAATTAAAAAAAAATCCCCAACAACCAAACACCTCCCCTCCCCCCCAAAAAACCCAGATAGCCTACTAATGTGGAATAAGGAAGTTTTGATTTTGAGTTGTGGTCACAGCACTTAATATTCTTTATAACTTATCCTACAGCCAAACTAGTTAGTTAACCTTCCCCCTCCTGCCCCGGTTCCTTCATCTTTTTAAAAGATAGGCAAGCGGAATAAGGCACAAGGAATAATTTAGCTGACTACATATTCTAAATTTTCTACAATTTTCATCTTTAGAATACGTAGTCAGCTGAATTACTGGAGTTTGTGGTCTACTGGATGTCACCTCCCACACCCTCATTCATCTTTAATGTCATCTTACAGCATGTTTTACTACACATATTTATTGGAAATAAAAATCAGAGCTCTTTACTGACAAAGCAGCACAGCAAGTTACACAATGGTTGAGTTCCCTCTAGTAAAGGAATGCCAACTGCATGACTTAGCAATGCTTGTACAGTTTGATGAATATTCACTGGATAGTCTAACAAACCTGTCAACATCGAAACTAAACTAACACACACAGTGAAGGGCTAGAGATTATGTTCTCCAGAATCGTTTAATAGTTTCTTCATAGTACGAAACTCCAATTTTAAGATTAACCAACTATGTCTAGTTTATACAGCTCACCATCAAGGTCTGCCACGCACTGGAGAGAACCAGTGCCTCACGCTAGACAGAATGATAGGCAGCTTGCTTAAGCAGCAATATACTTCAAGCAAGTAGTTTAGAAAATTCTTTTAGACATTTATTTCCCTCCTTTCGCTTCCAGAGCAATGAACTGTAGCATTTTTTAATTAAAAGTGGAAAGCCAAGGTATGAGCACACATACCAGCACACATCTTGGTATCAAGTTTAATGACAAAAATACTAACATGTTAGATTGCCACAAATTATCTTTGCGCACTCGTGACTGGCTGTTTCCTTTAACTTTTATTCCCTTTGCTAGCCTTCCCTTCAACTGAACACCCTGAATGCCCTCTACGATCTGTCTTTAATGTTTCTCTTTTCCTTGTTATTTCTTATGGTCAGTCTTTTAACAGAAATTGACACAAAGCAAACCCAAAACAAATCCCGCAACTAATTCCCTGCTTGGGAATTACCAATTTCCTTTTCCTCTCCTGTTACCCAAGTCTCCACTCCGTAACACTATGTCTATTTAAGCTGCCAATAAAGTAACACAAGAGACAGTCCAGGGTCCTATCAGGAAAGAAACAGATACCATCAAGTCTGCCCAGAATGAAGCTCAACCTAAAATATCAGAATTGATACTGACAGACTGTTTTCAACTATGCAATTATCTATTCTCTCTCTCTCTCTCTTCTCTGACAAAAAAAAAAAAAAAAAAGGCATTTTAGAGTACTTGGAGGTTGTTCTTTTCCTCAGCATAAGCTCTCTCTCTTGAGATTTAAGTCCAGCCATACAGATAACATCTTCAAAAGTCTGCAATAAGGATTAGAAATATTTTGGTTTATTCTTAGAAAAACTCTAAGAAGAATCTAATTCTTTTCAGGAGAATTCTAATCTTAGAAGAAATCTAAGTTCTGAAACATAGAAATTTACCTTCCAGAAAAAAGTCCCACATCACTAACTGCACTAAAAGTGCCCAACTTAAGACTAATAAAAGAAAAAAAGGATTTTTCACCATACTTAGTACTGGAAATATTTTTACTAAAAAAACAACAAAACACCCCCAACCGAACCCATCGATTGCACAGAAATACACTTGGCAAAAACTTTTAATTTAAAGAAGTCATACCACATGCTATAAGCTTATTAAAATAAATAAAATTAAAAAGTCTGTGCGATAGCATGCTGTGAAGCCTGTTAAGAGAACAAAACCTTTTATACCATCAGAATACCTTTTTGACTACTTATTGGTGAAATTTATTTTCAAGAGTTATCAAAGGCTTTTGGCAGTTAGCTGCCTCTAACAACTGTGTTATGGAAAGAAAAAATAAAATGAGAAAAGTTCATATAATTAAGGTGTTCCAGATGATAAAACTCACTGGCAATTCTTTCCATGGTTCAGTTACTTATTGACATAAAATGCTTATTAGAGATATGAACCATCAGATAGGACAGCTTGCCACGTGTCTTAGTACTAAAACTTTACTGATTTGTAAGATAGTGCTGCTTCAATTCCCCTCCTGTTTTATGGTCTTACATATGTCACTAGAACATGGTACTAGGCAAGAAAAGTTCATAGGATATAATCTATTACTGCTTTCTCATACTCAGTTACGTAAGTGAAAGACAGAAACATTACCTCCATTACAAACTCTTTTTTTTTAATTACGTATTAGAATCAAAATCATTTAGGTTGGAAGGAACCTTTAAGATCATTGAGTCCAACTATCAACCTAATACTGCCAAAACTACCACTAAACCATGTCCCTAAACACCATGTCTACCTGTCTTTTAAATCCCTCCAGGGATGGCAGTTCTACCACCTCCCTGGGCAGCCTGTTCCAATGTTCGATAACCCTTTCAGTGAAGAGATTTTTCCTAATATCCAACCTAAACCTCCCCTGGCGCAACTTGAGGCCATTTCCTCTTACAAACATTCCAGATATCAAGACACTGTGGAAGTTGTTATTTTTGTTCTCTTCACATTACACACTTTGTGAGACTGCCCCCACTATTTTCTCTCCATTGTCTTCCACAAAGCATCCCTCCTAAAGAAAGGAAGTTTTGGTACTGTTTCCAGAAATGATGAAGTTGCCAAAACTCAAACTTAAGTGAAAACAGCAAAGGAAATGTAAACAAATAAATTGTTCCAACTCTTCAAACTGCAGAAATAAACAGAGAAAAAGGAACAGAAGAGTTAGTTCTGTGTGTCAAAGACACTTATGAGTCATCAAGTAAATGTTTATTTAGCATTGAAAAAGTATCACCATGCTGATACTGGCAGCTGAGACAAAATGGCTGGTGGCAATCAGAACAACAACAAAACTCTACTCCATCACACTGCAAGCAAAATTAAAAGATTTTTGCTTTCTATAATTGGAAGAACTAGGAACCCTTTCCAAAGGCTTCATTAGTACATTTCTTACAGTTAATCTGTATCCCTGATATATCCGCGTAGCTCACAAATACTAATTTTCACTTCACTATAGTTATGTGGAAAAGGGAGTTTTGCACTGGAACTGCAACATTACAAGAACAAACATCTGATACTATCTTACTAAAGCACAAACTTTCTTTTGTCCAAGGGTCAACAGTTACTTACCCGTCTTTTGTTAAACAAAGGACTTGAGAAAATCCAACAGAAATTGAACCGAGTTTGCTACCAAACTTACGACTCCTGTTACGAGTGTGCTATTAGTATCACAGAGGGTGGTCTCTGAAGTAATATTAAAACTGTATAGACAATGCCCACTGAGGAGATTTTAATACCATATAGTGCTTGAAACAAAGCTATTCCTTGTATTATGAAAGATAATCTCAACACATTAACATACGTAAAAATACAATCCTAGTAGAGAATTTCAAGATGTGTTATTTTTAAATTTTTATTTAAATATTCTTAAACATGCTATTTTTGGAGAATTTTGATACGTTAAACAGAAAAATTGGGTGTCTTTGCTGAGGAGGACAAGAAAGTATCCTTTCCCAATGAAAGAATAAGTTTGCTTTTAAAGAAAAATAGTATTTTTTGTTTGGGCAAGAAATACTAGCATCTCTAATTTGCGAAGATACTTGGAATGTAGTGCAATTCTAAGCACACATTAACAAACATACCTTCCTAACATCTGAGCTTTTAGGTTCTGTGGTCCAGGTGATGATTCGAGACACTGCTAACCTAGTTTCACTTGAATTTACAAAATCTCCTGGATCCATCTGTTGCGCAAGAGTCTCTATGTATTTAAGGATTGCAACTTTGACCTGCAAAGAGAAATAAGAGTCAAGTGGACAATAAAAGTAGTGTGCTGCAAGAACAACTGTGCTCACAGAGTAGTGTTCATTCCCTAAAACAAAGATGATGTTTTTCCCAATTAAACTAAACATCTTTTCAGCACTGATATAAAACTCCATACAATAAATCAATTTTCAAATGGATATAACACTTCAAGAAGGCAATTATTCCACATAAATTCAAATATTAACAGAAATCTTAGATTTCACTGGTAGCAACTAATACACAAATCCTTGCATATGCAGATGCTTATATTTAACAAAAAGAAAACCAAAGTACTCAGAATTTTTAAGAATATTCAGGATTTTAAAGAATTATTCAGAACTTATTTAAAGAATTATTAAGAACTTTTTCCTAGTACCAAAACAAAAAATGAACATCATCTGACGTCTGACGAACCAATAATCAGTTCGTATTAGTTCCCACCATTTAGTTAACACTTGGCATTCTTTTCTAAAACACCAGAGTTCAAGAGTCACTATCTTTGGGGTTAAGCCACATGAATCTTCTCATTAAATACTAAAAGGTATGGAATAGAATTTCTACAAGAGACTTAGAAGGGGTCACATGTACACTTTGCCTTTGAAGATACTTAGAACATAGAGACATGGATTTACCAGGAGGATAGAAAAGCTGCTTTACTCCCTCATTTATCTGAGCATCGTTCTGCTACTCCACTAACTCCCCTCTACTCCTGACGCAGAATCTGTTTTATACATCTTAGGCTGCAGCCTCTCTCTATTTTTGCCAAAATTGCACCACTGCACAGCTTTGGGCAAAGGCCTATTACACCTGTATCTATCTCCCTTAAACATTTATCACCTCAACTCCTGCTGCTCCAGAGATCTGTCACGCAACTCATAGTGGTGAACATTTATTTAGGCCACCTATTTGACTTAGCTGCTTTTATTTCCATTAATAATTACAGTGAACCAGAAATACCTACCAGGAGGGAGACACCTACGTCCGTCATAACCAGAGAGTAAAAAGTTCTGGATGTATTTTTAATTGTTCATGGCTTGTAGCACAACTGTTCCGAGCAAAGCTATTTAGGTATTTCCCTTGGTCATCAAAAATTGCAAGCTATTAAAAACTCAAGATACACTAAGTGACACAGACATTAGTGATAGCTGATACATGTAGATTAATAATGAGCACTTCGTTTTCACAGCAGCTGTTAAAGCTCAACTTCCCCAAAGTTATACAACAAGCAACAGCTGAAGGCTTTCATATCATTAGATCAATATCAACAACTGCACTAAAAACCACACTATTTGCTAGATTCTTTTCCAAGGAAAAAAAAACAAACCACAAACCTCTCCACAGCAAAAAGTCTTAGGCTACATGGTTTTCCAAACAGAAAGTAATGAAGTTAAAATTTCTAGATTACCAAGTGAAACCATTACAACAGCACTATGTTTCACTGTTTATGATTTAAATATATATAACACCTTAAAAAAAAAAAAAGTTACTGTTAAGAACTGTAACACTTAGAACATCCAGAGGCATTTCTCTCAGTGCAAACATTCTGGAGTACTGTATCTGAGAGAGCAGTATTATTTAGTGTTTAAACTACTCCCACAGAGTAAATTGCACAGAGTTCTGAAAAGATGGAGGCTCTCAGAAGACAGAAGAGAGCTGAACAGAAGATGAATTGGAAAGAGTTTGCACTAATAAGTCTTTTCACAATGCCACAGATACCCAAAGCTAAGTTTGACACCTATTTTGAAAGAGTGTTTTTCGCTAATTACTTTTGAGAGAAGAAAGTCTGGAAGAGGTACCTTTCCATGACCAAATATAATGAGACAGTATTATTACGGATAAAAACCCCACCCTGAAGTAAACTCTGTAATAGCAGCAAATCTACTTACGATGTATTTTTACCACTATTTCCAGTAAGTATGTACAGAGTTGAGATTTAGAAACTGGAGGTCTAACATAGTTCTTTTCAACAACCCATTTAATCTCTCCAAGAGGAGATAAACAATTTTTGACTGAAATGAAAGCAGCTCCAGGAATTCTTACAATGAATATTTGCTGTTAATCTGAAACCACTGTCTGAGAAGTTGTTTAATACTTTCTTGACCTTCTTTGTACTCCTCTAGGTAGAATTTATTGTACTTTTGCTGGACTATAAACACCAAGACATTTTTTCCTGTAGAGCATATTAACACAGATGTTTTGTTTAAGAATAGCACTGTTGTACTAAGTGAACTGAAATATAGATCAAGCAACAATTAGCACTATTACTCACAAAAAATAAGATTAGACATAAATGGAACTCAAGTGTTTCATAAACATATTTCACAGATAATGAAATTACAAATTCCAGCACAATAATATGTGCAACTACCTCCAGAGATTCAGGAAATACTGCTGCACAGTCAGTGCCAGAAGGCAAATCATTTTCCTATCCTGCAAAAAATTTGAGATTTACAGAGTTTCATTTGCTGCATCAGGGTAAGACAAAAGAAACATTTCATGTAACAGGAAAAAAAGAAAAAAAGGAAAGAGGAATGTAGAGAAGCTGCTTTACTTAAACCACAAAAAACTCCACCTCTTACAGTGTTTTCCTGGGATGTGAGAGACCCTACTCTGCCTTACTCAGACTGAATACAAGCAATCGCGGCAAGTGACTTTCAGATTGCCACATCGCAGGTGTCTGTCCCTAAGTTACCGGATACTTAGGAGCAACTGCCTCTGCCATCACTTAACCAAATGACTACAATATACACTAAAGATGAATTTTGAAGGGCTCTCTCATTTCTGTGAATCTGTGTCATTGGTTGGTTGGATTTTTTTTAATCCAGAAATTTTAATATGACTTAGGAAAAAAAATAATCTTCTGATCAACTGCAACAAAACCCTCTGCCAACAAATCAGTATTTTCAAAGGAAAGAAGGGTTCAGAAACTTGCAATGAACTTTGGTCACAATGCTTAAATCAGTTCCTCACTGAGTGCGAGCCATTTGACATTCAACCTGAGAAAAATGAAAGTGACGATTTGAAGCGTATTTCAGGACAATACCCATCCTTTAGGAAAGCATATGTTCTGCACCTGCGAAAATAAGCTTAACAGATTATATCCCTAGAAAATTTGACTCCTATGCCCATCCATACATTTGACCAAAATAGATACATGCAGCTAGCACCTCTGAACTGCGTTTCAGCAGTCCACCACACCTACATATAAAATTATAGCAACAGAAAGCAAGATAGATACAGCAAAATATACTGTGCTGCATCCTCCATGGATTAGGTCAGTATAATTGTATCTTCTCTATGTTTGGTCCTCTTACCGCCTAGCTATCCAAACTCACCTCTGTGGCCACCTAAAACCTTGACTTTTATTGTCCAAGACAGCCATGTTCATAAGTGTAAGAATGACAATAACAATTTATTCTAAAGGATCATGATTATTTACTACTACCACATGAAAACCAGAGGGAAAAGTCATTTGTAGAGGGAATCCTGCCACAGAGCAAATTTCTGATTTATCATCCCTTCTTACATCTGACCATCTTTAAGGATGCTGAAAATCCTTGCTGTCATTTTTCCTGTCACAGTGAATGCTGTTTCTCAGTATATCTGGCCCAAAGGCACACTCTGTAACAAAATCATCATTTATCAGAGTAAGAGCAAAAGCTGAAGACTTCAAGAAATGGAATAGTGCCCTAGGATTATCAATTAATCTGTTAGACATCTGGGTGCACTGAGGATGGGATTCAGCCAAAATATTACAGAACATGGATATTAAATAGATACTTCTGCAATTTATGTTCAAACACTTTACTGTCTGGGTCCTGAAGTTGTAGTTACCTCATAAAGATGGAAGTAGGGGTTAGATACCACTTCCTTCTGAAAAAAAGCTTACCTTCTCTTAAACAGTCACATATTTTACTGTCCCAAAAATTCATTTTAAATACTCCTGATCTTATTTCAAACTAACGGGTATGCTTCTATGGAGGTAGTTTTTACCGAAATCTTGATTTCAGAAGTCTCTCTCAAATATTGAAAATTATTTTCAGAATGTTTTCCCATTAAGTGTTTTGGATTTCTTAATTCCTTCTAGGTCACGTAGTTAATATTCTTGAACTTAGCCCCAACTCAGCCTAGTAGGAGTCCATGTCTCATTCCAAATCTACACTCTGAACTTTGAAACATGATCCATACGCATTTACCAGCTATACTACCGTATGGAAAAAAAGAACATCTCAACCATCAAATTCACCTTCCTGGGGAGGAAAACCAAGTAAAACAAAACCAAGCCCAAATTGTTCCAAGGATTTATTTAAACAACAAACTGATTTTTACTACCTCATTTGCTGTCTTCAATAAATGACAGCAGTCCCTTTTAAACACAGCTCTACGAAGCAACAGTGGTCAACGTATCAACTGTCCTCAAAAGCTTAAAAATGTAAGTTTTACTGTATTGTAGACAAAAAAGGCATATTCATGTGACTTTAGGTTCAACATAACTTGGGAAAAGTCATTCTTGTGCAGTATCAAACTATGTGAATGTATTTCGTGCAGGATAGAGCAGAAAATGCCGGTTATCATATGCTTGTTATTTCCCCATTTACATCACTTGTAAATCTTCTTAGGATTTGACGCATTTATCCTAAATCAACTCTCTTTGGAACTGTAAACGTACTACAGAATAGATTTTTACTTTTCAGTTATACTGGCGGGTCTATGGACTACAGATTCTTATGTAAAAATGTGTGTAATTATAAAGCTACACACTACTTTTAGAAAAGTGTACCACAAAGGAAGTTGATTTTTAGTATAGTAACTCAAGTTCATATTCACATTAGAATAATTTAAATTAATTCAAGACCTATCAGGCTGAACCCATAAAAAAAAATATACGAACTAGGAAAACACGACTGGGAAATCACAAACATAAAATTAGAAAAGACTTTGATAGAGTGAGTTTGCATAACCAGCTTGATGTTAGGCGGCCACATTTTTGTTGCTCATTTTTACTGTACTGTGGTTTTATTAGATCTCTCTTGCAGCAAACACTTTCATACTAGTGTAATGTTTAAAATTGCACATCTGCATGCTTAATGTTTCTCGCAAAGGTTAGTAGCAGCATACAAATGCATTCAAATAAAAATTATTGGAAACACTGTAAGAGTTTGACATAGGGTTAAGAATAAAGACAATAATTCAGACAAAAACCTTTGAGCTCCAAAAAGAGCGAAGCTGGTCCTGTAGTGCTGGCTTGACTGTCTGAAAGTTTACAAAAACAAAATCCACTAATTGAAAACTTTTTTTTTTAAACCAAAACAAAACAAAAACAACAATCCAAATTCAAATATTAAGACAAGCAAATGTCTATCAAGGAAGATTGTTTGCAATGCAAGCTTGAAAATTCTTACCTTCAGGCTAGGTGTTTGGGTCTGGTCAACAGTAAATCTCATTAAAATACTGAACTGGAGGTCATTTGGAAAAGACTCCCTGTAAAACAAACAAATAAAATCATGTTAAGCTATGTGAAACTTTATTTTAACACCCGTTGAGAGGCACTAAATAAGCCCTCACTCTTTTCAGTAAAGAAAAGCTCTAGTACTCCTAAAAGAAAAAAATTTTTTACCGGTTTTGTTGATTTTGTATATGACTTCATTCACCTAGATGTGAAGGACCAAATTTAAGACATTCATACTTTGAAGCAATTATAGCTAAAATCTATAATTCAAGTAATAAGGAATGATATAAAAATGATATGGTAGTATTCGGATTTTTAAATCTACGTAATCCTCAAATTAATACGCAGTAGTACTGCTAAAGGTATATACCACAGCCCTC
Source organism: Pluvialis apricaria (assembly GCA_017639485.1). Lineage (NCBI taxonomy): Eukaryota > Metazoa > Chordata > Aves > Charadriiformes > Charadriidae > Pluvialis > Pluvialis apricaria. Next base: position 52,187,289 of record CM030008.1, read on the forward strand.
CTGCACACTTCTCTGAACCATCCTGTTCCACTCTGGGCTGCCTCTGCTCTCCCACATTGCACATTTTGGGTATGACCCTCAAGGGCTCTGCTACAGCAACAACAACAAAAAAGGTATAGCAGATGATATTCCCTCTCTCCCAGCAACATACACCATACCCTTCCCCAGATTTCACAGCACATCTGCCACATGATCAGGTTCAGCAGAGGCCTAGATATCTTAAACCGTCCTGTACTTCAGAGAATGGAGGATGAGAAGCAGGTCCCAGAGCCCCTTCAACTCCACTTAAAAAAATCTATCTTTTATTTGGAAATAAAACTAGCCAGGGATAAGCAGCCCTGATGGCCCCCAAAATCACCTACGATGATTGTGGAATCAGGTTATTAGTGAAGTTTGGGGAGAGTGGAAGGAAGAGAGGAAGCAAATCTTTTATTGCCGTAACTCCTTCAAAGCCTGCTGATACTGACAGATGAATATTGCAACAATATTTTTATATCAAAATAAAGAAGTTCAAACCCAAGCACTGCATGACTGAACACAAGGCAAGACAACAAACATAGATGGCTCAGATGCCCATTTTGCAATCAGATACGTAGTATCATATTAATTGTTCAGCAATAAGGACTGAATTAAACCCTTTCAACTAAGAATCACTGAGGAAACCAAAATGCCTAAGCAGTGAGGTTTACTGAAGTTTCACTATCTGTTATTAGCTCTGCATTTTTCCAAGAATCTGATAGCATACTCAAAGAAACCCCAAAACCTGAAAGTAGCATGAGGGTTTGGATTTTTTTTTTCTTTTAATTATTAAGTTTTTAAGAACTCGTTACCTTGTGACATCAAGTGCCTTCTGAACTTTTGCTTGTACAGACCCAAGCAAATCAGCACCCATCTTTTTCAACAGCTGTGTCAGTAGTACAAACAGCCAGTCCTGAAGATCTTCTTTATGGACCTGGATGAAGTCCACCAGTGTCTCCAAAAACATACTGAACACCTAAAAAGCAGAAGAAGATGGAAAGAGGGTAGGATGGGGCAAAAGAGGAAATGACACTGACGTATGCTGAACTTACAAACAAAGAAGAAAGCAGTAAGGGAATCAGAGGCAGAGAAAGGCAGTGTTTTGCAGCCAAGCAGGAAAAAAAAAAAAAAAAAAAAGAAAAAAAGAAATCTCTCTTGCTTTTTCATTGGGTTTTGATACAAGAGTACATTGGAAATGTTAGCCGACTTCTGTAGAAGTTTGACAATTAGGTATTCCATGCAGTTTCATCAAGAAAAGAAATGCTTACTGTGATGGCTGGCGCAACCTCAATTTTTTTTTTTTTAAGTAAAATTTATTTTTTTACCCTTTCAAGCTTTATCATTAAGTTGATTTGACATATTCCTTGAAGACTACAAAACCACTTTCTCTCTAAAACCAAAACAGCTGCGACAATCCTTTAGCAAAATATTCACTGTAAATATCTGCATTACTAAATACTGCAAAATCATGAAAGCTGGCCAATTCCTTTGCATAAAATATTTGTAGAACAGAACAAGATTCTCCTGCTATTGCAGGTATCCAAACACAAAATTATTCACCAGAGTAGGGAAAAAAGCCACAACAAGTGTCAGATTGGCAGGTGTTTAAAACAGAAGTACTTTTTTCAAAAACATGTTGTCCATTGTGTTCTTTTCAACACATAATGTGGAATACAATAGATACAAATAACGTTGAAAAGACTGCATTCATTAAAAAAACCCATTTATTATTATATTTATAGTAACCTCAGCACTCAGACCAGGAAGAAGGCCTTTTTGGAGGGAAGGGAGAAAGCAGGGCATGACAAATAGGTAACTGTTTAAACAGCCTTTTTCGTATCTCACTAATTTTATGTTTTTCAAGACTTACAGCGAAATCAGGATGTATGTGCTCTATACCAGCGTGTATATGGGTTTCCCATTTCTCTGACAAGAAAAACGCGTGTTTGGGCTGAAAATGCTACCTTCACAACTGATACGCGCTCCAGCTCCAGCACATAGCTGCGCAGAGAAGTAGAAGTACTACTACGATGCAAGGAGGGTTAGAGAGGTATTGCCTCCTGAATATTTACGACATGGGTACAAGGCTGGAAATAGCCACTGCAGAGCAAGGGCTGGAACCCTACATCCTCCTGTGGCTGACCTGCCTCGTTATAAGGCCAAATTCTGCTGCCGTCTGTGAGAGCGGATGATCCCAAACTGTGATCATACCTCACACGGTGGCAAAAACCAGCCCGCAGAAGCAGGCTTTCTTCCACAGCACTGATCGAGTATGGAGGAGTTGGAATATGTTGCTGCACGCCTTCCTCACTGAGGAAACTGGATCTCTTTTTCGTGTTGACAATCAAGCCAGGTTAAGCAAATTCACATCATGAAGTGAAAAAAAAATCCATACAGATTTCTTTAAAAGGAGTGCCTCAAAATTTACATTAGAAAAAAAAAAATAAATCCAGATTGTTTCAGGATCTCATAAAGACCAGGGAGAATCTGTTAATCGAAGTACATCGAAGTTAATCTGTACATCGAAGTACTGAAAAGCTGTGTTAGAAACAGAACAATACAAATCCTACTCAATATAAAGCTCATAAGGATGAGCTATTTAATTAACTCATCTTTTGGGGCAAACTACATTGAAAATTGCAAACAAAAAAATAAAAAAAAAATTTGCTAACTTCTCTGCTACCTGTCTAGATTTGTATTAAAGTCTGAAGTTTAAAAGTTACCCTCCCAGTAGCAGGAAGAAATTTTTATGCTCGGCATTGGAAATGTCTTCTGTATTCGGCTGAACTGAAACAATATACCACTTTGTGGGTGCACTACTAGTGAGCACAATTATAAGACCTAGGCAAAACCAAACCAGAAAGTACTTTCTGTATTATAATATGTCAGTCTTTGGATTTCACAGCCCTAGAATACAGGGAAAATATACTGGATTTAGGCAAATAACAAAAAAATTTCTAGTGTTACAGAGATTACACTAGGGGTCTTACAACTGTATTTAAACCCGTTCAAATTAAACTATACAGCTCAGCAGAATTTAAAAATCTGTACCTGTTACTTCAAGTTTGCAGACACTGACACACACATCTTTTATTAAAATGTGCAAGCTGAACAAACTGGTTACAACCTCTTATTTGATGGAGTAATGTGGACTTCTTATGACACTTTAAAAAAGTAAAGTGGTTTAAATTGAAATCATTATGAAGTGAATTATGAATCACTATGGCAAAAGTACTCTAAAGATCCTTTGCCAATGTTTTAGCTGTTAAAAATACACATAACTGAGGACTCAATTTTGTTTTCAAGCTTTGTTTGATTTTAGGTTTACCACAGTGAATGTCTGGAGAAAACTCAAAGAAGTTGAGTCATTTTGTTGTATTTTAAAAAAATGAATCATACCATTTTGTCTTAGGCCAAAGCACGAACAATTTAAGAAGGCTGTAAGAGCATTTCAGGTAAAGGATGAATTTGGAATGGAAAATGGAACTCAACCACTTATATGTTGAACAATGTATGTGGGTACTGCGATTTTTGCAGTTTCCATTTTTATGATGTAAATTAAAATTCTGTAGTCAAGCATCTAAAGCTGAAGTTTTTAATAATTTGATAGTGGAAAAAATAAACGGATATGAAAATAATTATAAGTGATCCACCTTTAAAGTGAACATTTCAGATGTGCCAACCACCACAATATAAAGCAGGAATGCATAACCAAACAATGTCAGTTAATTAGTAGATAAAGCACATCTCAAAACTTTACCACACAGTTTACATAATTGTATATAGCATTTTATGATTGCAAAAGGCTTGACACTGCATGAACTCTTTGGGGAAGAAAAACAGAGAAAAGGGTTAATTGCACATTCATGCAAGTAAGGTTAGGCTTCCAACAAATATTGAACCAACTTACTCTCTAAAGAGAGTTCCAACACAGGGGACAGCATGCAAAACGAAACAAAACCAAACCAAAACAAAATAAAACAAAACAAACAAAACAAACAACAAAAAAGGGAAAAAGATAAAAACACACAAATTAGTGGCCATCAATACAAAGTTCCTGTATGGAATATAAAACAAAATAAAACAAAAAAGGTATTTCAAACTTTTATGATAAATTTAGTAATTTTATTGGGATACCCAACGTGTTTTAAAAGTAAGCACTTGGCATGTCCTTCAAATCATTCTCCCCTTTTCTCCTCCAAATGATATCACTCTCTTTTTCTAAGCAATTCCCTACATCCAGTTATCATGTTAAAGTAAACCTTAAAAAAAAAAAAAAATGATGACAGAATTACAGACACTTGAAAAGAGTCAAAGATGAGATCTGTGTAGCCGTGTGTGAGATACAAAATTCACAGCTCATGAACTCTTAACACTTAAAGGATTCTCATGATAATATATTGATAAATATTAACAGTTTTGCAACTGTTGCAACCAAAAAGCAGGCAAGGTTTCAGTGACTGGAACACGTGTACCACATGTGCTATAACACAGGCCAATTTTTCAAAATCAAAGCAACATTATTTTATGTCAGAATGCCCAGTAAACAAAACAATCAACTAGAATAATTCAATGTAACATTCCTAAAGGCTTAGTGAAAAGATAAAATGCTCTTCTGACACATACAACTAATTTTTGGAACACTTTAATTATCCTTCCCTGAATCCCCCACTACAAAAAACTCTTCAGAGTAGTTCTGACATATATATGTATACCTGCAATATTAATTAACACAAGAACAAACAAAATTAAACCAGGCTACTATTCACAATTTTGTCATTATTTCATTTAAAATCCAGTAATATTTCAACATTGATTTTCTTTCCTCTCCTCTGACTTAACTGTTCTTTTTATGGAACGTTTTCTTCAGTTTCTCTATAACTGCTTGACTTTAGTGTGCAGTACACGAACAACTTTAATATCATGTTGCTGTGTGCAACGCAAGTTTCTTCCAAAATACACGGTGTCACAGATAGCAGCTAATTCACTTCTTCCAGCAGGAAAAACGAGGAGGACGGATGAACACTAAGTTAACCTGTCCAGACTTCTCAACACTCTGAATTTAATTTGCCATTGTAACAATAAGGAAGACTTAAAAATATGTAAAATGTATTGCATAATCAAAGTAGTTTTTCAGAATTCTGCTGGGAAAAGCCAATACTTCTGACATCACTACTTTGGTCTGAATTTTTCTAGGTTATCATTTTATCAATTCTGAAATATGGATACAAAGTGGGACATGTTATACTCAATACAAAAGATAAGGTTTCTTCCAAACAAGCCTAGAATTCTCATGAAATATGAAATTACATGTTTTTTTACATGATACTATCATAACCTTATTCAGCTCCTTCCTCACCTGCAGTCCTCTTGCTATGGAAATTACTGCATGTATGAAGCTGTACTAGTAACCCACCTCCCACAAAAACTGTAAAAATACTATCAAGTGAAGTAACTCAGCTAAAAAAATTTTAGTGAGAACAGAAGGATTATTCTCCTTGTTCTACCATCCATACTGGGTCTTTACCTAGGTAAAAGTGAATAAAACATCTCATTTTCTTTTATACCGAAGCATAGTTTCCACCTTACTTACTGAATACTACCAATAAAACTACTCAACAGTCTCAACTGCCAGCCCTATTTATTGATGAAATTTGAGGAAGACATCATAAGCTATGATAATACAAAATACCCTGGAAGATAGACTCATCATGTATGATTTAGTCCACTTTCTTTAGGATTTAAACTACTGCACCAGAGTCTTGTCTTTTCTACTTGAGAGAAAACAGTTACTCATGTTGAAGTGGCCTCTGCAGACAACGTGACTTCTTAAAACTACTTATAAATTTTGAACACAAACTGTTGGACTATTTCAATGCATTTTAAATGAAACCAACCCTTATTTCAATTATCCTACGAAAAAGGTGGAAAATTATCTTGTTCAAAATTGCAAATTAAATGTATTGAAATTGGATATCGTTAACTGCTTGTAGAATAGTTTGTGAAATTTTTACATGTGCAAATAGCGCTGACACATTTTACTGCAATGGGCTTTCTATTAATATGTTTTCAAATGTGTACTGAAAGTAAGAGAAACCTAAACATACCTTACTGTGAGGATCAGCAAACATTCTTGTGAAGATTTCACACAACCTTTTCAACTCAACACGACTGTCAAAGCGACAACAATACATTAGTCAACTCCCCTGCTAGTACTACCAGAACACTAATGCATAGCAATCAGTGAAATTAACTGTCATTATTGAATCAAATAATCTAGTAAACAAAGTAGAGCAAAGCATTTTGTTTAGGATGTAGATAAAAAATGTAATATGATTTATCTAAAGTGAGACTTTCAACCTAGAAATATTTAAACTAAATTCATGTATTATACCATTCCGGACTAGTTTAAAAGAACAGATACTGAAAAAGGTATTCTTGGTAGCTAGCCATAAACAGTTTCTTCTTAATAAATACCCAATAAAAAATAATAAAAAGTAACTTATAACTAAAAATAAAGGCTTTCCATCAATACTAGAAGCAAGCACTTCAGGAAGCTTTTGTGTTGCAAGAATTCTCTTGATTTTAAATTCCATTTCTTAAACTGAGCTCACTCCTTCCCCCATCTTTCTCTCACAGGCACACACCACGTTTTCCCTCTCCCCAACTTTCTGTACTCTTTAGAACGTCAGCCTCCTTTTCTACTTCCCTTGCCTCCCTTCAACTCTGAAAGAAAATGTTTTCCCTATTAACATGTCCTCTTACCTTAAAGTTCTCTGGTTCTTTAATAAGTTTTGCAGGCCTAGAAGGCCTTCTTTTCTCTCTGACCAGTTGGAGCTGGCACAGCGATTTAGGACTTCAGCCACATCTTCTGTCTGTCTCATATACGTTGGTATACTTCCATTCCGAGAGCTATAGGACCTTTCTGAACAGGCACTTGATGCATCACTGTTGGCATCGTCATCTGAGTACATCCCATAGGACTCATATCTTCTTCGCACAGGCTTCTTCTGTTGTACAGAAACACCCCACATTAGTACTGATTTTCAAAGAGATAGTACACATACCCATAATCAGTAGAAAGACCAACAGTTCAAATAATCAGTGTGACCCCTACTCCCTGCAGTGACGAATGGCTCCAACTGTTCAGCAGGTCAAACCAAGTTAATAAAAAGACTTTAAATTATGGCTTGCATAGTATTCCAAATATAAAACCAAAGCAAACACAGAGAAGATACATGTTTAATGGAACATTCAACTTAAGGTTTACTTGTAAAAATACGTAATATTGCGTGATAGGGTAACATAAAGACTATATTTAAAGTTAGTTATTTCACTTAATAGCTTTATATATGTTACAGAATATAAGAAACAGGTCTACACCCACATATTCTGTCATTTTAACTTACTTTGTATCAAGCACGTTAATAACAAAATATTAAACTACTGAAGAAGGAAAATAGTTTCTATACCTTAGTCCGTATGTCTCCTAAGAGCTGTTAGCAGTAAATTATTGAAAAGAAACAGAAATTGAGAACAGGAAGGTAAAGCATAGCAGCATTGTGACTATTAAAACTATATGCCACTGGAAAACTACATAGTCTTATTGTAAATTTTGTTCTTAGCTCTCTGTATCTGATTAGCATACCGTGGATTGCCAAGTAGTTTGCTAAGCTTCCATTTCCAGGGAAATATTAGATATCACCTGCTGGTTGGTCACAAAGACATCTCTGTCAAAATCTTTGTGTCTTATGCAGTAATGTTTGAGCATGAAGACTTAACATATGCAGTCAATTGCTATTTAACTAGGAAACCTTCATTTAAACTTTATTTTCCCAACTTCCCATCCCTTTGTTTAACTTCATTTCAATATCTAAATTTTGTCATTGCAACAATTACTACAGTAGTCAATGTCCTAGAAAAAATTAGCTACATAATGCAAAATCCCCAATCCCCTAAAAACAAAAGCAAGCCAAACAACATAAAACACAACATGCCAAAGGCCAGAGGATAAAAAACCCCGCGGTTTATCCTAAAAGGAAAAGCACACGCCTCTGCAAAATAACTTTGCCATTCAAATCTTGGAGTTGAAGCTAGTAGTTAAAAATTCTGTTTCACGACATACTAAAAGAAGCAGCAGTGTAAGTGATTGTTTTCCCCTTAATTATCATTGCCATTTGCACAGGGTTCTCATTTTTAACTGCAGAATAACTTTAAGGATATCACAATACAAACTAGTCAATACATCATGTAACAAGCAAGCTTACTGTCAACAGAAAAGGAATAGATACATTTCTAACAGAATAAAGGAAGGGAAAAATCAGACATGAGCATTTTTGAAAAGGGCACCATAAGTTAATAAAAAAAAAAAGTAATAAATTCTGAAATGCCAAGGACTGTGTTAAAGGTATAAAAATATGTAAAAATCACCGTATCACTGGATTTCATGTATCTTCTATTCAAACCAGATCTTAGCCAGAAGACTGATACCCCTTTGGCTGGAGCAGTATTATAACTGGCTGAGTATTTTTCATACCATAAAAATAGTAATATAATCCAGAATATTTTTGATTTTTAAATTACATCTCTCAGGACTTCACAATCTATCTTTTAAAAACACTGTTCTGAGGGAGGAATTTAGTTTATGATAAAACAATAGCAAGATTTCCATCTAAATGGAGCCATCTGCAGAGGACAACCTGTACATTTAGAGCATGGCAGGCAACCAGGTATGCAAATACTAAAATAATAACACGTTGCTGTTCTTTGTAATGACAGATTCTAGCTAAAATATACAAACTAATTTTCCTCTAATGTTTCGAGAAGCATCATGCTATTTTGGATCAAGATAATACAAACCAGTTTCTATGAACAAATATTTTGCTTCAACAAAGTGGGACACGTTCAAGCCTCAAGAGCAGTCACTGGAAGCATGAGTTTCTCCTCAATTTATATTCTTACTGCACACTTTGCCCAGCTAAATTTGAGTAAGGTATAAAGCTGCTAAAAGTAGCAAAGATAATCTTCATGTAGCACCACTGTGGATAAATCTATACACAGGCTTTCAAATCATAGCCAGAAACTTTTCATGTTCCATGGACTGTTTTTCTGTTGTTCCCTATTCCAAAATCCACAGTGACCTACAGTTTACTAACTAGCATTCCCCATCAATGCCAGAAACGTTTTGCAAGTTTACAACATCAGAAAGGGAAAAAACCACTCAGCCTCACCATGACATCTTAGGTAAGATTTCACAGATATCCTTAGCTCTGTGAAATTTTGTGTGAAATTTTAAACCACTGTGTCAAGAAGACAGTATTAACCAATAAATTGTCAGACTAAGATGACGACAGAGTTCTTCAGATTTTTTCCTTTGAAATTTTCTCTTTATCCAGTCATATCTAGCTATAATTAAGTTTTTTAGACTCAAATTTGTAGGGTTTTTTTAATCTTTTTGTTAAACCAGTGTAATAACAAATTCCTTAAAGCATTCTGATAACTAGATAACAGGTACTTACAAATATTTAATGATATTCAAATAGTATACAATACCTGATAAAAATGTATTTGATTCATAGTGTCAGTATTTTAAATTAATGGAAAATTTTAGCTTGCTGATAGTAAACGTCAGAAAAGGAAAATACATGATGCGTTCAGTTTGGCTAACTGAGACAGGGAGGTAGAGGAGCCAAACCCACCGTTTTAAAGAACATTAAAGATTAAGAGAATGGCACAACCAGTTTTAAATTCAGTGTAACATTTTGAAAACAAAACAAAAAAACCCCTAAATTTATGAAATGCCACCTACCAAGCCATCAGTTTCTCTCTTCAGCATCAATCTCACATGTTGTCAGACAGAACAACTTTAAATGGAACCCAGTCTTATGATAAGCAGAGTGCTTTAGCTGTCATCATGCCCCACTCTGACAAGCCTTCAACCTATCCAGAAGTTTGTCTGGCTGTTGTGGGAAACTGCTGGTTAGTGTTACCTGCTCGAGTGGCTCCTTGTGCCACTCCAACAGAACAGTCCAAGACTATTTCCTGTCTGCCATGGAAAAATGCACATTTCTCAAAAGTTAAGCCTTCTGTAGGGAACAAAAATTCCAATACTTTGCAGCTCTAGCAATTCAGCTTCTTTATTTTTCCTCACCAAGAAGCCAAAAAAAAAAAAAGAATGACAAGTTCTTTTGCATACTTTAATGCATAGGTACCAAACATTTTACAAGTCTATATTCTAAATAAGATTAAGCACAAGATTCTTACCAAAGCATCTGCTACTGCCTCTTCCACATCAGAACCTGTGTTCAGAACTCGCATAGCACTAACTGATGATGACAATCTGCTCGACTGACTAATTCCAAAGCCGGTACCTGTTGTAACAACAACAAAAATGAATATAAAGAATTCAGTCAGAATAGCAACGTGGGACAGTAATACCACACTCACTTAAAAAAACCCAAGCAGAAGAAAAGCATTTGCTTAACATTTCTAATAATTGTGTAGTGGCTAAAATGCTGATTAATTTCATTCTGAAGTCTTTAGCGGTGCAGCAAAAAGTAAGAAGTGAAATAAAAAAGAGTCATAAACAAACATTCTATTCCAATATCACAGGGAAAAAAAGCCCAACAAAACAATGTTTTTAACTGAAAGAACCTTTCCTTTTTTTTTTTTTTTAAACTCAATGTCTTCTTCATTTTGGGTTTTTGTTTTCATTTAAAAAGAAAGCAAATACAATAGGAAGGCTATTGAGAGTGCTGATTAGAAAACTACATGCGTAAAGAATGCTCTACAAATACTGAATAATGGAAAACTAAAAATGTTCTTCTGCAAGTAAAAATAAAATGATTGTTGTTAAGGAAGAAAAGAATTAACATTGGAGGGTGGGGGTGGAGACAAAATCTAGCAACATAAACACATCTATCTGGATTATTAAAACCACAAAACTCAAATTAATATAAATAATGCTTTTTAAAACTGAACTATGAGAATAACCAAGTGGGTGGGGAAAAAAAAAATCCAGGATGACTGCACAGATGACAGCAAAGTGTACTCATCCTTCACCTGTAGCCCCATAAACATCAGGAGTGTAGAGGGCACCGGTGGATCTGGAGTGATGTCTGGAAGCTGCAATAACAGGATCATATAAACCCTATCTATTACCATGGAATCAAAGTGCTGCAATAGTTGCTTAGATGAACGAGAGAATATTTATCAGTAAGATTCAGCTTTAGCACAAGAAACTGAGTATTACACAGAAGCAAAATGCTTCAGAGAAGTTTTTTGATTATATAGAATATGATTATATAGAATTACTAGGTTTATGTACACTGGACATTTCATGCGTAATTTTTTTTTAATTTAAAAGATTAAGAGCAGATTAAAAGCAAGTATGTTTAAGTTTAAAGAAGAAAAAATGCATAGACACACATGCGCGCACACATACACACAGACAACAGAAGCCTTAGAAATACCTAATAAGTTCCACACATACTGGTTTCCCCTTGTAGAGTTAACTCAATTCTATGTGCTCACGTCAGAGCCAGAGTTCACGTACCAAATGTTAACTGCAAAAAGTGACTCCAGCACAAACTTACTGTGTTAGTTAGCAGCTGACAATTTTTATAAACTTGAGTTCTTGTCTATATGCAGGTAAGTCAGCCTCAGTTAAAACTCACCACTATGTAGATGAAAGTTAAAATTCTTCATTTTTAATAAAAAATTTAAAATAATTTAATGCCTTTATTACTTAATTTTTGTATTGTTTTCTTTATATAAATAAAATGTGAAATTGAAACATTAATGTAAGTTACTAGAGCTCATTAAGATTCTTTAAAGTTATAGGAAGTGGGAACCAAAGATCCTTAAGGACTTTTGAATAAAATTGAGCAACCTCCTCCTCCTGGCACTTGTATAAAACTGATCTTTTAGAGATTCTAAAGAACCTAAATCACCATTGCTAAGATTGTCTTTCTTAATTCAAGTAATTTTAAATTCAAAGTGCTTTTAAACAATTCATCTTTTTTCTTTGGTTCACTTAAGTTAGATTTTTACAGCCACGTAAATGAAACTGCTTTTGACAATTTTAATTCAAATGTCCACCCACAGTAACATAAGCCCCAGGTATAATCTTACAATTTAATAAATAACTGTAAGTGCAAATATTTTACACCTTTTGGACACATAAATAGAAACCACGAATCAAATGATTCATCTTTTACTCTGATTAACACAGACAACTTAAGAGTCTGATTTGAATCAAATAATCCTGACACAGACCAAACCACATTTGGGGACGCAAGCGTTGTAACCTGAGTGAACTCCAAAATGATGCCAAGTCCTGTAAAGGTCCCGGAAACAACATTGTGTTTTTTCCATGTAAAGTTCTCTACTCCCTACATCAGGCACAGCAATGTATCTCATTTCAAACTAAACCTGCATGAAGCTGTTTAGCTAGGGCATTTTTATTTGCAAATAACGCTTTGTGGAATACTTAGTTCTTTAGAAAGTATGTCTCAGCATGGAAAAGGAGACAGGACAGAGGCATCGAGGCTGATAGAGCTTTAAATACAAGCAATAACGGGATAAACCTTTCTATTGCTTTCCATCAACAAACTCTGAAAACTAAAGGGACAATTAAAAATTCAAACCTTAGTCATACAATTCAAAATGATCCTGTCCCCATATACGTTTGAAATATGCTGGACAAATTTTTAAGACAGTGAAAGAAAGCACTATATTGGATCAAACATACCTCATTACACAGCATATTTTCAAGAACATTCTTTGTACCCTTTCAAATTGCAGAAATTGTGCAAGTATTTACTTTTGTTCTTTCATTTTTTGAAAAGATGAATCAAAATGAGTTCTTTAATGGACTCAAAATAACATAGTTTCTTAGCTAAATTATACTAGTCTGATATTTAATATTAACTATATGTAACAGAAAAATAGGCAATTCCATATAAATTACAAATCACTTGCTTCTCAGAGTGGCTGTAATCTCCCCATTTAGAATCTTACACTGAGACGTGAGATTACATAAACACTTCATACGAATGTACACAGAGAAGCAATTATGGAACATTTGGGTCATTTTATGCCCCAAAGGGCTTAGCATTTGTAAGCAAAAATTTCTGCACTGAGAATCAGATGCAATACAAATTACAGTCCCCCTCCAACTCCATGTAAAACCATCTCTAGCTACAAACAGAGCTGAATTTGCCTTATTTCATCTTCCACTTATACTCTTGAAAAACATTAAATTTAATATTTTTGATAGACATTAATAGCATCCCATAAGACAAAACTGCTCCAACACAACACTAAGTGACATTCAAAATAATTCAAATAAGAAGTCACTCTAGAAAGAATCCTAGGAATCCTCATTTATTCCAGGTATAGGTGCCTTTTAAAGAAAAAAGAAAAAAAAAAGCCACTAGATATATATATACACACACATGCTACTTTACATTCTCTGTGCTATCAGACAATTCAACCTATTGTATTTGTATTGGTACTTGCTTTGATATCTGAATACAAAAATTAAACTCCATCAATGAAAATAAAACCTCAAGTAGCATCCGTCCCAATGACTCATCTTATGGTATTAGCTTAATATAGATTTCTTACGATAACAAGCATTTGACCAAATACAAAATGTAAATCAGATCTCGCATGCATGTAATTGAAGTCAAGTTGTAAGGTAGCAAAAGAAGCACAAAAAGATCTGGAAAATACCCTCATTTTTAAAAGAAAAGAAGATATGTGTGTACTACAACACAGTCTGTCAGCTGTGTTTTAGGAGAAGATACAAGTTTAGTAATGGATCCTGCATAATATCTACTTTTAATTTAATTTACCAATTAAATAGCATCTGGGCAAATTAGCATTAGTTATTGAAACAGCTTTCATTCAATTAATCTATACTTTCCCAATAAAACCATGGCTGGAAGGAAGCATACTGCCTTAACAGACTGCAATAGACCTCCAATGCTAATTAAGAGCACAGTCGGGTGCCTCAATTTGAGACAGAAACCAGATATTTACTATTTTCAGACTATGTTTAACAGCTAGTATTACAAAGTCCTTCACTGTAAGCTACACTTGATCAAAAGAAGAGGGACACATACTGAAGACTCAGACAAAGATAATGCCCAAAAAGATCAGTCTCAGATACAATCTTACACAGACAGTATTGCATTACCAAACAATAAAATAAATTAAAAAAACAAACAACCCCAACATGTAAAAAGACTTTTATCAAATTTTACTACCAACTTCTCAGTAACCTTGACAAGGATACACAGAGATGAGAAGCTTCCCTGATCCTTAACCAACAACACGTTAAAACAATTATAAGCTCAAGTTCCTACGCCTTACTGACTTTTCAGAAAGAGACAACAGCTTGACAATCTTGAAAAACCTTTTAAGTGTCAGACCAATAAGCTGAAACGCTAAGTGAAAACAAAACTTTTGCTTATAGCAGCTCTTGGAACAAGGACTGAATGTGGCTATGGGTGTGTGAATGTTAGAGTTTTCAATGCCTCTCATCTTCCCTACGTAACAACAGCTGCTACTTCAAGTACTTATCACTTCTACACAGGTTACAAGCAAACTTCAGAACTGTACTTTGGTTCATCTGCTTGCATAAGGACTTCACTACTTGCCCTGTTCATTTTTAGAAAACGGAAAGCAGCCTCAGAGTACAGTTCTGCTTCAGGACATTGGTTCCTTACCTGCACCATCATATTTACTTCCCTCAGTAGCAAAAAGTTAAAATTTTTATTGTTCTTTCACATCATACAGCTATGTCAGTATAACTAAGGAGACATAAAATGAAGCATATTTTCTTCTCGCGCACTAAAATGATTCATTGACTAGAGAGCAATTTTGAATACTAGCAGACACTAGCTGTGGATTCAGGGAAAGGCAGGGGGCGACAGCCACACTGTATTATTTGCTCTAGCTGCTCAGTGAGAAACGCATTATCTAATTGCACCTATGCAATGACTGCTGTAATAAAATGAGAAACACGTAACTTCGAAAAACTTTCCAAAAGTAGAATTGCCCTTTCAAAACAAGTATCTAGGCACTGCGTATCACACGCCCCTCCAGACTTGGCATTTAAGATAAGACTAACACTAGCAAAGTCTTTATTTTTCAAGTGTGCAACCCATTCACACATTGGTCAGTTCTCCACGGAGGTAAGTGGTGAGCGAGCCAAAGGAAGGGAAAACAATGGTGGCCAGCTACAAGCTAAATGAAGGAGGCACGGATTCGTTAGGTGCACATAACGAAGGGCAAAGACAGCCATGCACAACACGGGGCTCTGAGTACTTACCAAGGGGTGGAAAAGAGCGGACAGGGCTCGTGTCCCTGCTACTTTCACGGCTGGCCTCCCGACTGCACCCCTGACTCACACTAGGCCGAGGAATGCGGCTGCCTCGTGCTAGTATGATTCAGGGTACAGACAAACAGCAGCACAGAAGGGAGAAGACATAAGAAAAGTTGCAGTTTTAATGCAATTCTGTTTTGCAGTAAGATCAAAGACGTACTTCTAAAGAAAAGACACTGACGATTATGTCATATTGTAAGTCATAACTGTTTCCACACACTTTCTTGATTGTGCTGGATGAGACTAACTGTAGCCAGTTCAATGAAATTATTTCCTCACACAGATAAAAATGGGGATTTATCATCTCTTTACAGAATGGTTGAAAAATCTCTTGAAAAGGATGGAGGGAAAACAAGCAACAAAAAAATATGAACAGAGTATTGATTCAGAGTTTGTGCTCAAGATCAAGTTAATCAACAGTAACGCAAATAAAAAACCCACAGCTTTCTAGAGGAGGAAAATATAAAGTTAATGCAGCTAAGGTAAAATCAAAATACAGAAAAAACCCCAGCAGCAATTCCATTAAAATCAACTGATACTTTTCAATCATACTGTTCGTAATAAAGTGCCATCAGGTTATACCATGAGATTTAAGACATATGACATTCATTTTTGTATCACAGAAGTATACACATGCATGCACACATATGCAGAAGACACACAAAAGTAATGAAGAAAATAAATCTTTTCAAAATGGTATCACACTTTCATTCAATGGAAGGAGGTATTTTGGGTGTGGGGATAAGAAGTGAAGAAAAGTTAAAGAGAGAAGGAAGAAAGGGGGAGGTGAGGAAAAGAACAACTACCGCATTCTAACTGAAAAAGTTTCAGCTTAGATTTAAAACTGTCCTGTATATCAAAGACTAGCCTCAGAAAACAGGCACGTTTTAGATTTTTATCGATATGTATGCTAATTTTGTCATCCAACAATAACTAAACGCAGGCTGTAGATATCCAGCACTTAAAGTATGAAGGGCTATAAAGAAACCAGGAGTTATTCAGTGATTCTTACCTACTGACAATCTAGAAGGACTAGCTTCTCTACTGCATCCCTGGCTTCGTGGGATTTTGCTTCGTTTTTGTGCAGTTGCAGGATTCACTAACACTCTTTGAACTCCTGTGTTCATAGTGGAAAGTGTGGTTGTTGTCAAAACTCTTCCAGGAGACCCAGATCTACTGCCAGCTGAAGGCAAAATAAATAAGTATAAGTAACAGCATAGAAGATAAACAACCATGGTTAACAAGAAAAAAAAAGTGCTTAAAGTTAGTAGGAAAATGGTGGTAGATTGAAATGGTCTGGAAAAACTTACAAGGTAAAAATGTGAAATAGAAAACCTTGGTCCAAGTTCTTATAGCACTACACACAAGGTAAATAAAATTGTCAATGCAAGGAAGCACCTGGCATGGTATTTAGCACTAGATATGCTCAAGAAATCACAAATAGTATTTCTAGTCTTCATCAATACTTTCACTGTCCTTAACATGAACATTCGTGTGCTTAATTTTTAAGCTATATAGTCTCACTAATCACATTTTCTATTAAAAAAGAAAAAAAAAGAAAAAAGGCAAGAAGCGCTAGAAAGCTAAAGGGAGGAACTTTAAACTAGTGATTTCATAATTATCCCAGCTCTTCCAATGATACCAATGTTATAATAAAATAAGTCAATTTTCCTAATTATTTAAGCCCTTCTCCCTTGCTTTTAAAAGCATGGGGTCTTCAAGCACTATTCTCTGAGAAGTTAAATAAAATATCACTGAAGACAATTAAAATACTCCTGTTCATTTTTGTGAAGGTTACCCCACAAACTTGAAGAAAATCTTTGATTAATTTTAAACAAGCTAAAAAAACTGATCAAGACATATTTAAGCGTTTTATATTTTTATTAATCAAAACTGTATATTATGAAGTGCTATTAATGTTCAACACACTGTACTCTCTACCAGAAACTGGTCACTGATCCCTAATTTTGAAATTTCAGTTACAGAAAATTTAAGTTCTATGCGCTAACAAAGAATCCATTCTTCTCTAGTTATAATCAATTTATACCACCAGTTGATATATATTGTTTCCAGCTGCAGAATTCAAGAAGTTTGACAAAATAAACAGCAAAACAATTTTAACCAAAGGTTAATCACATACAGAAACGAACCTTTCATTAATCTTTTAAAAATAATCAGTTAACTGTATGACCACAGCTATGCTATCAGATCTATAGACTTAACATGCAACATCTCAAGTGAGTTTCATGGGTTACTTCTTATGAGGCACATTTAAAAGAGATACAATTTGATCAAAGCTTGACTACATGGAAAAAGAAACAAAATCCCAAACAAAATAAAACATATGCTGTGTGGGAGGGAGAAAACTAAAACAATGTACCATGCATATACTTTCAGATTCATTGTTTGAATTCAAACTTGAAATGATTATTTAGCAAAATCCCTTTTCCAACTATGGACCTATTCAGCAGAAATGATAAATAAAATATTACATAGCCTGGAAAAAACAAGCAAAACTTCTATAGCAAAACAAAGAACAGGCAAATCTATAAAACTGCTATGGTCTGCAAAAATTAAGGGTTTGACATAGCAGGGCATTTCAACTTAGACCTGATGTTACTATGTCTTCTTCTTAGCCTCCACTATTTTGCATCTCTTTAAGACGATGAAAACATTGTAAAAGTTTTCACTGTGCTGGAGACTTCCAGATTATTTTGTTGAATAGGTCAGAAACCTGAAAAACTTACTCTTCTCAGAATATACAGAAGAAATGCAACCTCTCATTCTAATACTTTATTTATCTTTCATTGTCTGACCTGCAAAGCATACCACTATAGCATAAATAAACCAAGTGAAGCTTAATATCCTGAAAATATTATGCTTCCAACAGCATTGGTATACCGTTGTGAGCGCTACCATCAGTAGCAGATCTAAGTGAACTGAATGATAAAAAACAAAATGACAAAAATCTCCCATCTCTACTGCCTTCTAAATAAGGATTGCATCCAATTAGGCAAGTGCAGCGTATGAAAAAAAAGTGAGCCAGAATTTCTGCTGAATAGGGTCCTTAAATGATATGTCAAACAGGTGATCAAACAATGACGTATACACAAATTCTGTAGACTCTTACCACCAATGGGGTTAGCGGACTGTGATCCTGAACAAGTGTAAAGGCAGGATTAGGGTAGGGGTTTATAATCCATGAAGAGGGAGGGAGCAGAGCAGATTAAAAAATGGATGGCAAATGGAAATAAGAAAGCTTTAGTCATTTCACACAGGAAAAAAAGCCACATGGGGGTTATGCTAAAGCAGTGCTTTTAAGTAGCTTCCACAGTTGAAGAATTAAACTCAGATGCTATGTACAAAGCAGATGAAGCAAAGCTGCACAAGCAAATTACAATTCTTCAGCTTTCTAATCAACAACTGGATAATACTGAAGAATTAAATTTCAATTAAACATGAAACTGTAGCCTTCATATTACTTTAAAAGAATATTACATTGCAAAAAAGTTCAAGGAGTTCAACGGCTGAACAAAAATTACACACAAGGCCAAAACAATCTTTTTTTTGAGACAGACAGTAAAGGAACTGAGCTGCAGGTGCGGTGGATGACAAAAAAAAAAACCTCACAATGGCACAACTGAAAAGACTTGCATAGAATTTCGGGTCTTCCTCTTTAAAATTAATCTGATTTATAAAAGTCAGAATTTGTTTCCATCCAGAAATTTAATTATTTTTCTCTGAATGAAGATTGTAATGTAATTTTAGCACACCTTGCTGAATTACCTGACAACCAAACAGGAAGAAAGAGGAAAAAAATGGAACAATTTTTTTCCATCGATAAGAATAAAACAATGAACTATAGATTTTTATATGCATTTATTTTATGTTACAATTTAAAAATAGAAGAGGAAGAGTAAAGGGCTTCTAAAGCCCCCAAAAAGTTTCTTTTGTAAAAGCATTCAAACCTGCAAGTCTTTCATAAAATGATCTTTGAACAAAAGTGCTGAATAGTTGTAACCCTAAATGTACAAAAGCATCTGTGTTAGTGATTTTTAAAAAATAAAAGCTTAAATCTAATATGAAGCTGTTCTCCCACTATACGCTGGGGAACTAAAACAATCCCCTATATGGAAACATTAAGCATCTCACTCTCCACAATGCTGTGAAAATTTTCAGTCTCATAAAGAAGCGCCACCCAAATAGCTGGCATACAGTGCCTGACAATTCTCCTTCGCCTGTCCATTTGGATTTGCCCTGTTTATCTTCCTTAAAACATCTCAGAATTCTTGTTCTCCCCCACTGACAGGTTATAATGAGCTATCTGAAGCCATCAGTTCTGAACAGAAGTAGCAATAAAAGGCTGTAAAGATGCATTCATGCATGTAATTTCCACACATCATCACATGTAGACAAATCTAGTTATTTCAATATCAATTCAACTTATCTCTTTAGACATTAATACTGTGCAAAAATGAATTCTCTTGGGTAAAAACTGTCATTATTAGTAAAAAGAAACTGAAAAAGCTTCAGTTTGTTTCCCTGAATATACAATTTGATTAATATTATATGATGAAGATCATCACAAAAGTCTTATATTGCTACCTAAATTTAACACCTCCTCCAAACAGTTCCTCAAACACCTTCACATTTTAAGAATTTAACAAATCTATTCAAAGTATGAAGGTATTTTCTAAAAGCTTATTTCAGAACATTCCTAATACTAACAAATAGTGTTACAGATACTGCTTACAGCTTTTCACAAAGGGAAAAAGTGATGACGGGACTGTTACCTCCCTTCCTCCTTAAATTATTAATCCAAATATTCTTTGCTTATGTTATAGCATAGTCATCTTAACACTGAAAATGTAAAACAAGTTTTGCACAGCCTTGTCACAGCCAATAACTGGAGTTGATTTTCAAGCTCCTGTCCCACACACTCTTGTGCGATTAGAGCACTGTCAAAACAAAAAATTACTTAAGAGAACTTCTGTTATCCGATTTCATTATTTTATATTGATCTGTTCAGATTTTTTGAAAATTTTATTTCACAAAACCTGCAAGCATTGGATCAGGTTTGATCCAACTATATTTGTTGGAAAATGGAGTAATGCAAAACTGAATAGGAAATACTCTAACAGGAAAAAAAAGCCCCCAAACTCTTCTGCCTGCTTTTTTAACCTCTAAAGTCATTCTATTTATGATAAATGCAGTCATTGCTATGAAGTTAAATGTTTCTGCCATTAAACGCAGAATTAAGGGTTTTTTATTAAAAGTGGATATGGTTACTGATAGCAAAATAATTGTACTGGAAAATTTAAAACCCGTATAATTTACTGGGTTTATAACATTAGACCTGACAAACTATAGGACTGGTTATTTTATTTTATTTTAGTTTTATTGTTAATGTGTCTTCCTTTCATTAATTTTGTTGCATTTCACTTAGACAAAGATTAGAATCTGAAAACACTACAGAGCTTAGACAGAAGATGTCTGTTGGAGACATCAAGTGTGTAAACAAATTGCTATAGGTCAGCCAGTGCCAAAGAATGTGAGGTGATCAGGTCTTTTTAATTAACGACAGACTGCCCAGCTAGATCGGAAATTTTGCATTTTCTGGACACACAGAGAAAATTACTGTGGATTAGCTGGTTATTTTAACCTTTTGATTCAATATAAGCTAAGTAACCGATTATAAAGTTAGGCTTTAGTATTTTTACTCTGAAGAAGAGTTAAGTAAAGGTAACAGCTGTAATAAAAAAAAAAAAGGAATATCTATACAAGAGTTAGAGTAGTGCCTGGCTTAAAATAAAAATAGGTATTTCTGGCTGAAAAATAAGGCTTTTCAAAAAATGAAAAATTAGGTTTTGCAGGTAACACTGAGGACACCATTCAGCCTGCCCGTTCTTCTGTATTACTCATCCATGTGTCGTTTGTAACTGACACAGAAGTTTACACATCTTTCGTGTTGGGGAGGTCAGAAAGGGGGGGAAAAGAATGTTGAGAAGTTGTAACTGAAGACAGAATTTAAGGGTAGATTTAATTTCCTGTTACATTATCTAATTTAATTGGCAAACTAAGACCTAACCTAGTATTTTGTCCAGAGAAAAACAACATGAATCAGAAAAGCATGCAAATACCACTGATCCAAAACACTGAAAAAAATACCTTCATTTTTGTCTGGCGATGATGAACCTAAGGCACAGAACAACAACTCAGTATGTAGCTTTTTTTAAAAAATTAACTTTGACTGTAGCCATTGGTCAATGAATATTTGCTTAAGGATTTGGCCTCTTTATTGGGTATAACTGACAAACAAAAAATACATACGCTGAGACTGTGACACCACTTTGGTTCTACTCCGTCCTCTGGAATCTGTTTTAGAATTTCCAATACCAACAGAAGGCGTTGAAAGCTTTGTTCGTACACGACCTGTAAAAGAAAAAAGGCATTAAATCAGTTTTTCACAGTAATGCAGAAAGCAAAGCATCAGCATTTACTAATATTTTCTTATGTTTCTGTAGATAAGAAAGAAGCATAACGTAACTCAATTGGTGAAAATTTGCTTGGGATAATTAGTAGAAATTTGAACACCTTGAAGGACTTAATAGTTGAGGAATCAAAATACTTCTCCTCTGATGCTACATGTTTCGGTAAACAATTTACACTTTACCACTTGAACACTAGCTAGCTAGTTCTTGCTTCCTACATAAACTGGTTGATTACATTAGAATGGTGAGACACTGGAACAGGTTGCCCAGAGAAGTTGTGGATGCCCCATCCCTGAAAGCGTTCAACGCCAGGCTGGATGCGGCTTTGAGCAACCTGGTCTAGTGGGAGGTGTCCCTGCACACGCCAGGAGGGTTGGAATTAGAACATCTTTTTTGGTCCCTTCCAACCCAAACCATTCTATGATCCTCTGATATTTAAAAAAGGTAAGTTTATTAAATATAATAGGCAATGCATATGCTAACGTTGCTGTATCAGGTACATTCTTTTCATGATTACTTGTGGCTGTAATTCTAATTCTGCTGTCATAAAACTACAAAAATTACGTTGACTATTTTTTGAATAGGGTTTTAAGGTTTCTTCCTGACTTCCTCTTTTTAGAAACCTAATTAGCTTTCCTAATACTGAAGATTCCATTTTCCTGGCCACAGTCATGCAGACTTCTACAGCATTTCCCAAGCCTTTTACAGCATTTTGCAAATACTAAGTACATTTAAGTATTTCTCAGTGACAACATGATATAAGGAAATACCACTCTCCTCAACGGACAGAAGAACTGAGGAAGAGACAGAGTAAACTGAGTATCTACAACTAAAACAACAGATTCACTTCTCTCTAGAATGCCAAACCATCTTGGTTTTGGGTTAAATCTTTCTGCATTATTAGCTATATTCTTCATAACATTCAGAGTATACAATGAAATTACAAGAGAAAGGAAGACCCCAGTTGGATGAATTACAGATAACTGAAAGATTATTCATAAAAGAAAATAGTAGAGTCGTGTACTAAGTTTCCTAAGCCAACCTCTCAAACAACACAAAAATGAAACAAAACCCAAAACCATGCTAACCATAATTCTTGTAAGGTGCAATAACAGAACTCAAAAAGCTTGTAGAGGGTGGATCTAGCTCAACAAGTAATCCACTTTTAAAAACAGCATAATTAAATTCTAGACATGTAGAGTCAATATTTGACCCAGAAGAATTAGGTACACAGACTGCTATTTAGTTCTAGCCTCTTTAGGCTTTCCACAGCAGAATTTGGAGACCAACCAAGTTAATATTATTCATCCAAGTAGAGGGAATAGCCATAGGTGAGAGTCTATAAGAAGAGAATCAGGATAAAGGAGGTTATTCACTAAACTATTAGAAAACAATATGCTAGCAAGAACGGTTAGATTAACTAGTCCAAACTCTACTAGTTATCCCCGTGCAATGGCAATGTTTTCCCGCTGAGTGCTGTGAGACTGCAAGGCATGTAACTGCATTCAGAATTTGGCCCAAAAACGTAGGAATACAGAGTGCCACTATTTTGAACTACGTTAAATTATCACTTGGAACCTGGTTCAATTTCAAAGTAAAAGAACAGTTAGTATTTGTGAGGCAAATGAACTGTTAACTCACTTGGAGTCTCTACATCCATTCACTAATGACAGGTTTAAATGTTAATAGCATGTTGAAAATTAATTCCCAAGTCTCAAAGAGATGAGTAATAGTAGCACCTGCTTCCCAGAGCGTGAACACATTTGATGAAATATTCTGTGACAAGATTTGTTTTAAAAAACAAATGCAAAATTATAAAGCTCCTATATTTTCACACTAAAAATGTTAAGCAATGACACTTCTACTGCAGATGAGTACTTGAGAATTAAAATAAAAGCAAAAAAAATTTAAAAATACTACATGACAACCAAGTATTAGATGCATAAGCTGTCTGGAGTTATGAACCTCCACAAAGCCCCAGAAAGACTGTATTCTACTTTTAGAGCTTGATTTGTATCAATGAAAATATGAAGCTGAAAATATTAGCTAGTCTAACAAAATATTTTCTTACCATCTTCAGAAGCTGTTCCTAAACAGAAAAAATAATAAAATACATGATATTCCAAACAATACTGTGTCTCTCCAATTCCTTTTTGAGATTAATCTTATGAACCTTGACAAATTTTACTAAGTCAAGAGGGCTAAAGCTTTTGTGTTGCAAATCCATTATTGGAACCGAAGCAAAATTATCAAGAAACATCCATACTACACTGTTAGTGATTTACAAGAACACAATATATAGATAGCACTGCCTTCCAAACTTGTTACAAAACCACAAAAAAAAAAAATCAATAGGAAAAAAATTGAATTTATGGGATAAGTCAACAAAATGACATATACAGATCAAAACAGACAGTAAAAATATTTTAGTGCAAGCTCTTCTGAAAATATAAAACATACTATTACAAATTACCTCACAGAAAAACACAGGGACAGTGTTTCCCGCACTGGACAGTGATAATTCGATAGGAACTGCCAGCAAGGAGGATTTCTCTTAATTAAGTCCACAATTACTCTTAAGATCTACATGCACAAGATCAAGTTATGCTTAGAGAACCAGAAGTAATAAGAGCTTGCTGAAACCAGATAACACCGGAACAAGTATGCCAAGCTTAACAAAGCTTGATTATGACAAAATGAGAGTTGGACAAATCATTTTACTGACATCAGTACCTAGGAATTGACAGGAAGCTATCTAAAGACCAGTCCATTAAAATGTTGAATGCCTCAAAAAAAAAAAAATAAAAAAAAAATCAAAGGGTATTTCCATTTTTGTTTTCACTCTCTGCCGTTTCTACCTTGTAAGAGAACTACAATGCTTAAATATCTGTTATTGTCTTTGGCTAGCTTGAACGTAACTTTCTCAGCAAATCTGGCTAGAGCTTTCTCATACTATATACTATCTGCCAAGGCACTGTTTTTAAAAACTCCCTTTAAAAAAGTTAATTCACTGTAAATTTCAATGCTTCTTCACAAAACTCAGTTACAGTAATACGTATGCAGGAGACCCTCAAAGTCTTCCAGATCAAATTTGCCAGTCTGTATAAAAAAAATCCCAAACCCTAAACTACCGCCCCCCCCCCCCCCAATCCAACATTCTTCCAGAGCTGGGTTGGGTCTCGGAAGGCAGGTTCTGTGCAACACCAGAGCCAGACTAACAACTATGCTCCTAAAAGGGGTGGTTCTGCTTCTCCTTCCTCTCCACCCTTGTGCTACCACCCAGTCTGGATGGCTGAAGGCCCACTGTCAGCTCCAAAAGCTAAATAGCAGAGTACTATTCACTTTTGTTTCTGCAATCAGTTTTCTGGAGTCTGTTCAACTACAGTGATTGATAACGGAGTATTACGAGGCACTAGCAAAAGAAGTGGTAAAAACATGTGGCCAAGATTAGTGGGAAAAGGAAAAAAAATATTAGTTTCTCTTGGTGGCGTTTACATCAGAGCAGCTGTATCGAACAACTACAGCTGGAGAGCTAAGCTGTGTTCACTGTCTCACACATCATCCCTACAGATATCCTCTAGAAAAAAACCCTGTTACTCTGATCAATTGTGTAGTACTTCCCTTAGTATTTTTAAACAGATGTGTGGGACACCATTAGTTGTGACTACTAGTCTGAACAAAAGAAAAAACCTGTATACATGGCCCTAAAAACCTTTATTGCTGGTGACGATGTGCAAAAGCTCAAGACTAAGTGTTTCTTACAGATAGTTATAAATAAATCCTATTATATGCAGTATAAAGAAACCTGATATGAAAATAAGCAAGACAGAAACTACTAGCCTGTACAACCCCCCCCTTATTTTATTAAATTAGGCTTGCCATTCTGCAATACTCAAAAATGGCTCAAATTCTTCCAGAAAGTATTTCTCATAAAACTGATTATCTGTGCTTTAAAATGATTCAAGATTCTGGGTTATAAAGATTTACCTTCTTACTGTTTTCCTTTCTATAAAAAATATCCCCTGCCTTCCTTCCAGTAAACTACTAATTCGTCAAAACATGTACTGTTAATACATGACAAGACTTATTAAGTAAAAAGCAAATATAACTGATTTGCTAAGAGTTCCCCAGCAAGAAATTAGAACCAGAATTATCAGGCATCAAGCTGGGACTCTGTCACTTTATTATACAGGAAACATTACTTACACACACCTGAAACAGACAACTGCTACAACAAGCCTGGGTCTCAACCGCTTTGCAGTTAGGATAAAAATATATGACAACTCCCTCCATGTGTTTAATACAGTGAATTAAGAAAAAGTAAGGGCTAAAACTTAGCTGGAATACTTGGTAAGTTATTTTAGCAGGTAGGTCTTCTTAACAAACTATTATTTAATAAAATTACATTGTATTACAGGATTTACAGGCACTTAAAATTATGTAATTAGACTAGATTTTGATGGACTAGTTTTGAAAAAGAAGATTTTAGTTGTATTTTTTAAAAACATCCTTAATTATGTGGTCAAGCATCTTCTATTCTCTCATTGCTATTCTGCCAAGAAGCCAAAAAATTTGACTCTACGGGTAAAACTATGAAACACAATGGAACTAGAGCTAGCTAAAAGAGCATGTATTGATCACAGAATTGCTCTGTAATTGATAAACCTTTTTGAAAAAAATAGGAGTGATTTCCAATTTCCGATAAAGTTCCTGTTGCTGATACAGACCAATCATCAAAAACACTGACAAATACAGCAATAAAACAACACATACATTAAGACAGCAAGATTACATAGGGGTTAATGAAAACAGCATAGTATTTTGTTAATTAACAAATATATTAAACATCAATAATTTTACATAAAAGGCACTTTATTAAATATTTAATAGAATTAGAGGACAGACTAAACAATTTCTTACCATCCATCTTGTCAGAAGTATCCTCTTTGTTGAAAAAGCAGGCAAAGAAACATGGAAAACTTAGTGTGTTAGAATAAAGGTGTTCACAGCAGAGTCATAAAACATTAATTAAGGAAAACACATTAATATTAAATACAGCAGACATGTTTATCTAATTCATGCATGGACAAGATACCTTAAGTAAAGTTGGTTTCTCTCAGTTCAAGATACAAAATTACAGAATGGGGTACAAGTACCCCGCACTGGAATGTTTAATCTCTATGTATTACCCAGATTTGAGCAAAACCTTACAGTAAAATATTTATAAACTGTTTCATGCTTGCTGTCAACAGTTACTGAAGCATCAGTACCTATCATTACTGAACCACAATACTTCTATTTCATACGTAATCTGCTACTGAGCATGAAGCCCCACCTGATGTAAAGGACAGGAGGGAAAAAGACATCACGATAAAGACAAAGGACAAATGGGAGAAAGTTCGACTCTGGTTTAAAAGCATTAAAGTAGGTAATGGAAGGTAGTGCATACATATTCTCACAGTAACAATCAAAATTAAAATATTTAGCATGGGACATATATAATTACAGCTCAAGTCTCCTCAAAAAGGACATTAATACTTAAGAATGTCAACGTTTAGAATAACTAAAATAGAGACTGTCCTCCTGCTTCTAGAACAGTCTTAAAAAAATCATAAATAAGCAAGAGTTCTATTAATAATAAAAAAGGAAGAGATGGGGGGAGACAATTATAGATTACTACGGTCATGAACCTGTGGTCCTGCGAGGCTCTAAATTTCGCAGCTGTCTATGCAAAAAGTGGATGTTTCTCTATAAGTAAGGGTGAAAATAAATTCAAGTTCCAGGAGACAATGTTAGTTATTTTGGTACTGACTGCAACACCTGAGAAGATGTGGAAAGCATTATGGAACTGCAGTTAACATTTTCTAGGCATTTTAGCAGCATGGTCTGCATGATCTTAATCTGTCATTAAGTTACCATATTTGGATTTAGTATAAACAACTCCTTTTCTGAAAGATAGCACTTGCTTAGATTCACACTCCATTCATTTTAAGGTTGCCTTTTGAAAACTAAGAGCAAACGACATTTTGAGGCGGATTCCATGGTTAATCCACAGCCAAATACACAACTGTCACACCCTCTACACAGGGGGAACAGGTATGCGTAATTTAAATTACCTTACCAGTATTAAAAAACTGCTAGGAGAATAAGCCAAGACTAATCAAGCAGTACCGCTTTTGTGTGATAGTAAACAAGCCTTGGTCTCCTTGACTATCACTGCCCTTATACCATCTGTAATAGGATTTCACTTTACTCTATGCTGCTAGTATCACATTGTTTTGCCATTTCAAACCACCATTGTATTCTTCTCTACTAGTGATTGCATCTGCTAGCAAGGCAGGGCTTTCCAGCTACTCAAATTCTTCAAAATAATATAACCTGGACTTACTGCCTGTTTATTCCTCTCCCCCCCTGCAACTCACCAAATCTATAAACTATAAAGAGAATAAGCTATTTCTATATTTCTGTTATTTTCCTGCAGAAAACCACCACTATTTACTGCCCTGAAAACCTCTGTGCCCTTCTCAACCCTTGCTTACAAAATTATGGGCATGAATAACATATTGCTTAAAACGTTCTGAAAGCAAATCAGTACTCCAATCAAGAGCTGATTTTTTGTGAAACTTAAGACCAAAGTAGTCTCTTCATTTCACCAGCATGAAGACGACAGATTAACAGAGAGATATTTCTCTTTCTTTTCTGTTGGACCTTTTTTTTCTTTCTTCCACCATGCTCTGTGTCACTTTTACTTCTCACAATAGCTGACCTCCAACTTTGTCTGAGATTCAGAATACGTCTTGTTGCACACTGAAATAGACCGGGCAATATTCTGGTCTTGGAGAATAATCATCCCACCTCTTTCAGGCTTTTAGGCATTAAGTTAGGAGGAACTGAGAATTCCTCAAGCAATAACCACAAGCGTATCTCCACCAAGCAAGCTGAGCAGCCTAACTCTGGTGTCCACTTGCTACCCAGCAGGTTCTCTGATTCCCCCCCTGTGGGCGCTAGAGGGAGCCAATACCCCAAATTACTACTCCAAGTAGCAAGTATTCCCTTTTAGTCAGCATCGCTCACAGTCAAACTTTATCCTAAAATCAGTCGTGCTCAAACCACTTCAAGTAGGCACAGATAAAAAAAAGAATCATTTAAAATAGTTTTTAACTTAAATTTCAAAAAAACACAACCAAAAACTTTGAAAACCATAGCCTAAATGTATCCTAACGTCTCCCCAAACCCAAGGTAAATCAGAAGAACTATACAGTTTCTCTGCCTCTCTTGTGACCATCTTCAGCAATACTGACTTTAGGACGTGCCTCCTTGGTGATCTAGCTGGCACGTAAGCTGAGAAGAAAACACTAACGGTTTTGTGAACACTGAACCTCACTTCCCCCATTGCTCCCCCTGCAGTATGGAGCACTTAAAAAGAACACAAATATGCCCATATTACTCTACCCTTCCCACTTAGTGGAGGTTCTAGCATTTACCACCACCACCACACTTTTCTGCACTTTTATGATTTGTAGCACTTTATGCCTAACAGCAAGTATTCCTATCAATGAAGACTGTCACCTAGATAAAAACACACATAGTCCCATCAACATGCTCTGGAAGAAATCTACGCAATGTTGTATACTGTTGTGTAAAACACCTCTATATCACGTGAAGAAGCCACCACTTACTGCCAGGATGTCTCTTTAGCACTGTTGTAAAGTAGTCAGCTAAAGAGCTGAGAAAAATGGAAAATCAGAAGTCCTAACGCTTATTTCCCTGTTACTTCTAGAAACAAAAAAGCAATTATCACCATCTGCTGTAAAGTGAAGGTACCGCTCCTTCCAATACTTAATATTAATTCCAGATTAACACATTTAAAGAGCATGGTATATAGATACATTCTTTGCATCAGCATTCTTCCAGCACAAGAAAAATAAAACTTCTAGCAAAGCTGGTAACTTACTTCAGAACACCTGCTCTCTCGCAATACTCCAACACTACTAAAAACGACAACAATTTTTCAAATGTGGAAGTATTTTCCCGTAACTTTTTGATCAAAAAACCTCAAAAAATATTTCACAATATTGTAAAGATGTTTCCCTTACCTAGCGAAGCGTAAGATCCCGGAGGTAGACCAGCTGCTGACAAGCGCCCAGCTCCAGCTGTCTGTCCAGCAGCATGGCGGGCCTTTGCACCTGCGGCAGCATTAACATCAATGTCGCTGCGAGACCTTTGCAGAGTTCCTGGGCTTGGAACACTCTTGCTGCTGCCTGAAACTAGAAAAAAAAAAAAATTTAGGAAGTTAGTTGGTAATGAAAAAAATTAATTATATTTAAAAGTTCAACACTTTCTACTACTGCAGCATACCTGCAAAAAGTACAGAAAACGACGTAAAATAGTGTAAGTCAAGTTAATATTAAACAAAGTATTATTGAGGTTAAGAAGCAAACTAGACCTGGTGTTGCCATGAAATTCATAGAATACTTTGGGTTGGAAGGGACCTTTAAAGGTCACCTAGTCCAACCCCTCCACAAAGAGCAGCGACTCCTTCAACTAGACAAAACCCAGTTTATTTTACATCTTCATTCAGCATGAAATTTTACCATTATTTAATACAAACTACGTGCTCCCACCCTAGTACAAATTACATAATTTTGAACATTGATGTGATGTACTGAATGCTTCACAACTGTAAGGAAATTCACAGCATCCTTCGTGATGCTGAGGGAAGATAATATTCCCACACACTTCAGCTAGGGTAAAGCCACAGGCAAGCTGAATGCATACCCTGAATTGCTTTAGGGTCTACTGTCCTTTAAAGTATTTTTACATTCACCTCCTGTTATTTACTGAATATTAACTATTCACTTCAGTTAATTTTAACAATTGGTTTATGTCTTCAAAAGTTGACTCCCCTTAACAGTTTCAGTATCCAGAAAACAAGCACTGTCCATTACTGGCCATTTGTAAAAAGGAATTCAATGATTTACTCCACAAGAGTTACAAACATAGTATGTGAAAAGAGAACAAAGATATTAAATTCCGAATACTCAAGACAAAATTAAACTCTTTGAATTACAAATCTGTGGGTTTGGTTTTTGGTTGTTTTTTTTTTTTTTCCTCGAAAGAGCAGCAGCTACATGGGAATAGAAGAAAGGTATGAGTCCCTCATTTCCAATTGCCATAAGCTCAATAATTACGAGTAGACCAAAGAATAATGTTGTGCTTCTTTGAGTGACTGTTCCATCACAAAACTCCATGACAGATGATCAATTAATAGCACCAATACATAGCAAATTATGTGTTACTTGCAACAATCTTAGCTCCAGGTGCAGTTTGTAGTGACACATACCATTATTCAACTTGGAAACAGGGTAAATGCTTAATACAGTAAGATTTTAAGCTGCATTTAAAACTTTTAATTTGAAGAATCTAAAGAACAACTACTGTGCACTGCACTATGTAACAACCACCTTACCTCTGCCTGCAAGGCTTGCTGGACTGGCTGCAGACCATTTAGAAGATAGAGGCCGACTGGAGAAAAAAAAAAAAGGTAGTCAATAAACCCAGTAAGTCTCATGCATCAGATCCAAAAGGCAACAGAGAGGGGGGAAAAAAACCCCAATCTTCTGTTCTCTACTCCCCTTCAACTTTCTCAGCGTATTTTAGATAAACACATTAAATACAGAATAATAAGGAAAACACGATCATCTTATCTTTCGTATTTTATAAAATTACATCTTCATCACAAAGCATTAATCCTTTGGTTACCAATAGGCACATTTTGCTAACAAAGTTCAGATATTCCAGACTTGGTCACAGAAACATTTAAGGTTGTCAGTACAAGGTTTTAATCACAGGGCTGATCTTCTAAATCAGCCGTCAAACAAAAACAGCAGGAGTTACACAAAAAACTTGACTTACTAAAGAAATTATGTGGTGTCTGCAGTAACAAGGAAAACGGGTGTACAATTCAAAAGCCTCTTTCAGTCCTCTATCTCCCAAGAATTGAGTTATGAATTAAAAAGGAAAAAGCTGGAACTTCCAAGCAGCTAGACTGAATTTCTCTTGTTTCAATGTTAGAGGCTCCCACAATTCATAAAAGGAAAAAAATCCCATGTCTTTTCCTCTATGTTTTCTCTCCATTTCCCTGTACTCTTACTGCAAATGGGAGTAGTTGCTGAAGCACAATCTTTCCGTCTACTTAAGTTTAACTGTGAGCCCTTCCTTCTGACTGGTTCAGAAGGGTAAAATCCAGTCAGAGGGACGAGGGGAAAAAAAAAAAGACTAGTAGAAGAAAGCATGATACTTCATTCATTGATTCATAACTATCCATCTACATATTTATCTGACTGGGAAGGTTTGTATTGCTGAAATAGCTGACTATTTTTACCAATAGTCAAATTACAGCCCGAGTCTACAGTCTCAGCTTTAGTAAAAATAATTCCACTCCAATTTTAAACCAGAAAACAGGGAGAAAAGAGATGTACAACATTGTGCATTTATCTGAGTTACTAGCTCAGATGCTCAATGTCAATATAGAGGTCAGCACTGTTACCTAACTCTTCATGGAAGACTATACATTTGCAGCTTAATATAAAGAATACCTGCTTTTCCAACATTACTAACTAGTGTTTGGAGGCATTTTGCTGCAAGTCAGTCAAGGAGGCCCAGGCAGAGCTCCTGGGTGCATCCTGAGCTTACAAGTTGCTCCAAAGATAAGGCCCAGACAACTGTTACAATTTCAGCACCTGCACAATCTATTGTGATTGGCATTTCATTTAAACAGTTTCGTATCGGTAGGCACAACTCTCCACATTTCTCTCATTTCACCATCCTCTTTAAAACCCTTTTTCATCAATGATCTGTAAGAGCTGTAAGTTCAGAGGGTCAAAAAGGATGGAAGGTCAGACTTTTAGAAAAACCACACCTATATTTACTAAGTTAGTGTATACAGGGAGAACTCAGCATCTGTATTAGAAGACAGAAGTATAATTTTGGGTAACACAGGGAAAGCAACATGTATCTAAATGCAAAATTAGTGAAAAATCAATTAAAAATTAATTTCCAATATCACTATCTCTTCTGTTCATCTCTTATTTTATTCCTCTCTTTCTGTACTGTAGTACTTACAATATGTTGCAATACAGGGAGTAAAACTTACTGAGGATTCAAGAGTATTTTAAGATCCTAATTTCTCTGTAATTTAGTATTTAACATTTTATTACCAGAAATTCATTAACAGCACTTTGATTTTCAGACAGGCAATATACATTAATTTAAACAAGAGTAATATTTGAATAAACATTTGTGTGTGGAAAATGAAGTGTTAGCAATAGCCTACATTACAGACAATTATTTTAAAAATGTTTTTTATAATTACAAGTATCATAGGAAAAATAAGATTTGCCATAGAAGAGGGAAAGCCTCTGGTATTTAAGGCAGCAGTCAAAAAGAGGAAAAAAAATAACGTCCAATATGCTGGAAGCAGCCTTTGCTTTCGAGTCCGAGGTGAGCAGACAAGTTCTCTGGCTTTGGAAATGAAGCATCTGAATTGAAATCTTAACAGTTTAAATACTTTGAGGAAGCTTTCCAGAATGTAAAGGAAAAAAATCACCACATACTACTGCTACTATTTTACATTTCTACTAAAAACCCAATAGATTTCTTTTGCTATTGGTCTCTTTCATCTATTCAGCTCAAGATTCTCTAACATTTTAATACACCACTGACTGCAGCACAGAGCCACCCTCTAGTAATTAGCATAGCTGCAAAATACTGCTAATACGTATTCAATACTGTGAAGACCAGGAAAAAAACCCAATCTCTGATCTGAATGAATCTCAGTGTCAATGTCTTTCTCATACTTCCCAGTGAAAAGGGATAAAAAAGGAGTAACACCATTATTTCTTTCCTACACTTATTCATTGCACCCGAATGCTGGACATCAAGATGTGAACCTTGAAGATATTTTGGTGTAACAGAGGTTGCCTAAGGAACAAAATTATTAATAAGAACAGCCTGCTATAAAATCTAGTTAATGACTGCCCTTGTTTTTCACCTTGCTCAGGTAATAATGTCATATAGCAAAACACAATGAGAGACTTTTTATTAAGAAAACTAAAAGTGACAAAATGCAATTGCAGCTTTTTTTGTACACCACAGAAATCTGGCTCATTCGCTTTTGAGAAAAGGTTTTTCTTTGTTTATAAGCTTAGAAACAGTTAAGTGACCCTTACTTGAGGCTTTCCTGTGAGCTGGAGGATGACCTGTCTGACTGAGGGAGAGATGCTATACTGCCAGAATTCTTCAAGTAGGTCTGGAGGCTTCTTTGATAGGGCGGCTCAAGAGAATTGTACAGAGTCTCAGCTTCACTAGGAAAGTGATTTCTAAGACCCAGATAAGCCCTGCAAAATAAGAGAATAACCACATGTAATTGCTCTGTATTTTCTTCAAATTGTGGAGTCAGGAAGTAAAGATTACAGAACGAACCAGGGATGGGAGAGAAAGGAACTCAGACTGAAAATATGTAATGCATACAATACTGCTCATCAAATCATAAAAGAAATCAGCTACATTGACTTAAATAGCCTTTTCAAAATAACTTAGTCTATCCTCTGAAATTCTCACATTCACTTACCGATTCTGTGGGGAATTCTTTTCTGAACTACTCACTAGTCAAAGTGCTGGGGGAAAAAGAGAATTATGCAGCAACATCAACCTTTATGACTCCCGTTCCAGTAGAATCTTCAAATACTGCACAACAGTATTAATTGCCTCAACTTTCAGAATGTCTTTTGCAAAAGAAACTAGATTCATTCAGGATTTTGAGAACAGAAATACCAATTCCCAACCTAATTTGTGTCTGCTCTTCTTCAGCCATAGTTAGCCACTGACCACTGATTAGAGCCTCCTATTGCTCACGTAAAACATACAATTTTTCAGAGCAAAATGTAGTCAAAACTCACTTTCTTGCCTCCACTCTTGCTTCTGCATCAGCATCATGAACGCCCTTCTTGATTGTTTCAACCAGGACAGCTGCATGCCTAGAAGAGAGGAATTTTGCTACTCCAAATTCTATTTTAAGCAGTAAAGTTTTACACTTCAATTAACATTTCTCTAAGTAAAAAAACCGCTGTATCTTAGAAAGATACAAAGTAAACAAACACTTAGCACACTGATGACATAATTGCACCTTCTGTAAAGGTAAGCTTCCTCCTTCAATCTACAAGAGTTTTCAGACACACATCCACCTATCACACTTAAAAAGTTATTTTAAAATACCTTTTTTAAGACACCCACTTCCCTGAAATGGAATAACTATTTCCCCTACTATATTAATAGTAAGAAAAATGAAAGAGTTAAGATTAGTATGTTTGCTTTCCTGGAAATTCACCCCTGAAAGCTTTTGGTGTATGAGTTCTAAACCTCAACTCATGCTCAAAGAACAGCAAAACACCCATCAAAACAACCAAAAATTGAGATGATTTAAATTCAAGACATGTTTGGGGTTTTGGTTTTTTTGTGTGTGTAGGGGGGACTGTTTTATTTGTGGCTTTTTTTTTTTTTTAAATACACACATACACGCTCTGATATAAATCAAGTGATCTCCCCATTGCTCCCTTTCTCAGGAGCACCTTGAGGGGCTGAAAGGTGACTACAGAGCTGGATGAGCTCTTCGGAGCCTTCTCTGCAGGCCCTGTAGTCCCTTTGTTCTTACTCCATGCTTGCAGTATACGTTCTGAAGAGCTGATGTATGTACTATTTTCCAGTCTACCCGGAGAAACTACAGTGTGCTCTTAAACATTACCAGAAGAAGTCCTCCAGCCTAATCCCACTTTTGCTCTTCTATGGTGAGCACACAAATTGCCTCCTTTCAGGAGAAGAGACAGATGCTTACCTGTGCATCTTTGCTGCACAAGATGCATGACGTTAAGTGAAACCCTAAGAAAGCATGGTACGTATTGCCCACATGCGGTATAGGAGAAGAGGCAGAGGGTAAGGAGAGGAGGCAATACGAAGTCAAGGTTGGAACATGCCGCTCTCTTTCTCCCTGGCATTTGAATGAGCCGCATGACCTGCTGTGCTAGAATGGTTGTGCATGCTAGAAAGGCTGGCCAACACTCAATAATAATATAATTAAAGGATTCAATGAAAAGATTTCTGTCTTAAAATTCATCAGCAGTTTATTCTTGGGAAAAAAGTATCCTGGCCCATACCTTTCCAACGAATGTGTTTGCCACTCTTGTAACAACAGGTCTAAAAATTCAAAGGAGCGCCTAAAAAGACAGAACAAAAAGTAATAATTAATAGTAATTTCTCTAATGTGCTTGTGGAATAAATAGTAACTTTATTCTTTCCCCCTGAGGGAAATACATACATAAAATGAAAGTACATTTATCTGTCAAATAAGAACATCGGTTGGCTTACTGCAGAGTTAAAATATTCTGTATAGAAAGCAAACACACAGGCTAACTAATCTTAAACTTCAAAAAAACAGATGTGGTTCAACTGACCGTCTGTCATGTTAGTACACATATGCTATGTTAGTTTTATTAGCCCCAAAATAATAGACAAAACAAAAAATCAAAGTTTAAAAGTTGTACAAACTATAAAATCTTAGTATTAAAAAAAATAAACACTTTAAAAATTCAGCTATGAAGTCACAACATAATGTTTCTATGTCAGTGTACTTCTGACCCAAATACTATTCCCATCCTTTCACCTGTCATTACTAAGTATATAGCATAAAGGAAAACGTGGGACCATTATTACAGGGTTCTGCATGTAGAAAGCACTCCTGAAGATTTGCTGGCACTGTACAAACTAAGTTATGTAACCTTATTCATTATTAATTCAGAATTCTTGACAATTTACCAGACAGCCATTAGCTAAAGGCATACTTTAAAATACGTCTGAAGCTAGATCCTGGTAAACAAATCAAAGCAATATGGATTAGGAAGGTGTAGATAATAAGTCTTCAAAAAGGCAGTGGACTCCACTGTTTGAACTTTTACTTTTTCTGGTTATATTGCATCTTTGACCTGTTCTGGAAGGGTAGATTTCATTTTTATTGTGCCCAAATCCTTTGGACACCTACAAGACATGACAAGAAACCCTGAAAGGCTTTTCACTATTATAACTGATCTAGTTTTTCTTTGTCTTTCCAAAGGAATGAAGTCAGTATGAAAACAATACAATTTTGTCCACCTTCATTTATGCTCACTGGACTGTGAACTGCCATACCAAAGCCACCTACAGTCTAATGTTCCTCAGCAAAGCTGAGGCACTGAAGCCCTGGGAATTGTTTTGCAGTCTAACCGGAAGTTATGACAGGTCAGTATAATCTGGGTTGAGAAAATACTTGCTTTGGATGCAAAGGCGGCTTAGATTCAGAGCAAATAGTTTAGATGCTCAAGCTACTGCTTGCATACACATAGCTATATCCCTTTCAGGGCTAGCGTGGGTCCAGAAACAGCGTGAACTGCTTTCGTAAGACTCTGTGCAGAAAGTGACACTCTGTCAGAAACCAATTAATTTTGTCAAGAGCCAATCCAAGTGTTCAAGTATCATGTGCTTGGAAAATGCAACGTGCTGAAGACGCACCTCAATTATTAAACATGACAACACATTGATCCACCACGTCCAATCTAAGGTAGCATCCGCTGTTTTGATCCCAGAGTCCCCAGTGTGGTCAGTTTATTATCTTGGGATAGTATCAGACAGCATAGCTCCACGCATTCAAACAGCGTTGCTCAAAAGTTACAAAGGTCTCCTGGCATTGGGAGAGCGAGGTGCAGGCACACACCGCACGCTGTAGTGCTTCAGTAAGAGCTCACCTCCTTAGGCCTGTCAAGTCTGGCGTAACAGTAACTAGTAGGCTCCGGCTGGTTCTTCACAAAGACATGCCTATCGGTTTCATGCTCTCCAAATGCCTCTCAATACCTGTGCTCTTTATTCTCATTAGACTGAGCAACACAGATGCAACAACAGCTTGCCTTTTTTTTTTTCCTTCTGGTTTTAAATCAGAAGGTACTTTTTCCAACAAGTGTTAAGACCATTTTAAATTAGAATAAATTCTACAGAAGGATACAATGTATGTCCCCCAATACAGCAGAAAGTACCATTCCTTAACGTCATCCAATGTAACTTCGCTGAAATTCATTTTTGTAGTTTACTGGATAATGCAGTTTTGTGTATTCAGAGTTAACGGCCATAAATCTTCAATTCCATTTATTTTCAACACACAATGATCATATTTTTAAAAGCAACAGCTTTAATAATTTGGTATTTATAAGTACCCACCTTCTAACTGCAACTGATTTTGAGGTACAGTTGCTTGTTATTAAAGGTATGAGTCGTGGCACATGGGTGTGCTGAAGAGAAAAAAAAGACAAAGCAGTTAATGACAAAAGCATTCCTGAATTTGTACTGTACTAATTAAGTCAAACAGAATTAGCAACATAATAAAAATTGCAATCATTTGAAATGCCTACTGAAACTAAATGTAGAATACTATTAAATAAGAGACTGCTGCTAGCAAGCCAACTGATTAAATCTATTCCCCCCCCCCCCCCCAAAAAGGTCAAGCAAAAAGCACTTCCAGTGCCATCAACAATCACATCATGATATGATATATTTAGCTCTCAGAAGTCATACACAAAGGCTCCAATGTAAGCATCTCCTCAAAGGAGTTGTAAGTTGATGTTATTTTAGTTTTGCCACAGAAAAAAAAGCAATAGACATAGCAGTCTTAAAAATCAGAGTTATGGAGCAAAAAGCACATTAATCAATCTGAAACTATGGGCATTCTTTATGGATCAGTCAATATGATTAGTGCTACAAAGACCAAATTTCTTTCAATGCAAAATATGTCAATAAAATAATAAAAGCATGACATGTAATATAAGCAAGCTTATGTGTATAATCTATATGGAAACCCCTCACACTTTCATGGGAAAAGAAAACCCTTGAACTACCATTTAAAGTGAATAAGATAAACTACGTTAAATCCAAATGCAATACTTTAATTCAGAAATAAAGCAGCCTTACTTCAGCTTATCTTAACTAATTGTAGACACAAAGTATTAACATTTTAATTCCAAGTAGGAGTAACATGGTTCAACAAATCCATTTTCAGTTCATTTCTTTATTCCTTTCTTGATTAAACACATATCTTCTGAAACAGTCCCCAGTACAGTACCAAAATGTAGCCTATAAAAAACTGCTTGAAAAGTACAACACTGAACAATTCTTAGTATCTCATGTATCATACTTTCTCCTTAGATTATTGATGTAGGATATAAACACAAATCACCATAAAAGCAGAGATAATTATCAACTCTAAGAGCACTGCCAACTTCAGAATTAGGAGGAAATTAATCAAAAAATCTGGAAGAACATAACAGTTGCATTTCTTGGTACTGATATACTTTTAAACAGGGTTTTAGGGGTTGGTTTGTGTTTTGCATAGTTTTCAAATTGAGAAGTGGCACATGACTGTCAGAAAACGAACGATAAGCAGTATCAGGGAAAGAATAAAACATTTTTACAGATGGAGAAATGTGTATGTTCCAAGTCTTTGGAGCTATTGACGTTGTAATTTCTAGAAAGTGTTTTGCAAAGGAATCAAAGCCTCAGGCTTGCTTTCCTTCAGCTTTAAGACTGCACATTTAATCTGTTACCCCTTCGAACCTGTAATGATACGTGCTTCTTCCCAACCCAACTTGCAGCTCAATTGCCCAACCTGAATCTTACCTCCCTCTGCTTTGAAAAGAGTTTCTGCCACCATGCTATCTCATCATGACTGCTGCCCACCCCACCCCCCCCCCGTTGATTTTTTTAAAAATTGGTTTCATGATTTACTAAGATTCAAGAAAGAGAAGTCAGACTACAGTGTAAGAACTATCTGGAGAAGAAATATGAAATCCAATAAAGGCACAAAGATGAGATAGAGCTCTTCAAAATTACTGGTATAACACAATCTCCCTCTCTTTACGTAGACTCAGTCTCACAGCAATCAGATACTAAAGGACCAGGATCTGACCCGCCTGTCAGTGGATTCTGGTAGGAGTTTTTGAGCAAAACTCTGATTCCAAAAGCTGTAATAGGCTTGGGCTCTAAATACTCAACTGATCACACACTCCCTGACCAACTCTCATTTAGTCCAAAGGATAGAAGCCCAATGCACTTTGTTTGATATTTCTTTCTTTCTTTCTCCACTGAAACCTGAATTTTCTGTCAGAACACCATGCATACACCATTTATTGGTAGAGTATTTCAACACTATAGATAGGATTTTCTCGCTTCTACGTCTCCAATCTAGTATGTTAAATTACAGCTAAGAATGACAGAAGTTTAAACAAAATCAGGGCAGCTATAGGCGATTTGTAGGCTTGTCTCCAACTGAACCGAACCAATAAAGCCAATTTAGTATTACTGATGAAATTTCATGCTGCTTTTCTGGTGTTTGATTTGGCTCCTGTAAACAGGAAGACAGGGTTAGTTTCTTACGTGCCTGAGCTCATCTAATACTACTGCAAATGGTATTCTTCTCTCACAACTTTAATCATCCTGTGTAAGGTGTATTCCTTCCTCCACTCTCAACTCTGTGCCATTAGCCATCTCAGAGTACATTGTTAAGAGTCTGGGGAAAAAAAGCCAGTGGATCTTAGCCCAAGTGCTGATGCAAAAGTAATGCAGAAGCCTCAGAGCACATTCTCAGAGGCCTGGGTAGACAGAACAAGTACAGATTCAAAAACCTACTGAGGATGGCAAT
This sequence comes from Pluvialis apricaria, assembly GCA_017639485.1. Classification (NCBI taxonomy): domain Eukaryota; kingdom Metazoa; phylum Chordata; class Aves; order Charadriiformes; family Charadriidae; genus Pluvialis; species Pluvialis apricaria. Next base: position 52,227,961 of record CM030008.1, read on the forward strand.
AAAAGGTGTGATTAAACCACTTAGGTTTCCAACAACTTACAAAATTAAAACCATGGATGAGATCATAGTGAACAGCAGTAAGAACATTGCAGCTTTTAATGTAGAAACTACAGGCAATCTCCCACTTTTATTTGAATCACAAAAATATCAGTGTAAGTCCCAAAAATCTAGCTAAGTATTTTGCCTCAGACACCAGTCAGTAGCAGATGCTTAAGGAACAGACTACAAAAAACAGCTCATATACAGTATTCCCCTCTTCTATATGCTATAGTTTTAAGGACTCAGCTTAGAAAGTTCTTAAGCCTGAGAATTAAAATCTCTGTTGGGCTTTTCTTCCAATAACTTATGCTTTCTGAACTGATCCACATATGTCCAGCCATTTCAACATTTTATCATTAACTCTGTGGTTCCAACTTTTTTTTTAATATATTCTTTCTGTAAAAAGAAAGTTTTGCTTTTTAAAAAGAAATAAAATAATTCTTACTAGCTTCTTAACTACTAGCTTGATTTTGTCTTTTCAAAAAAGGCAGTTAAAAGCAGCTACCCTTTGGAATACACGTGCCTATTTACAATTAAGACATTACCAAAAAAATTATGAAAACAGACTTGCTTTTCATACCTATTCCTCCATCTTCACTATGTTAATGCTGACAATTGGTTTCAATGATAAATAATATTTGTCCACCTGTGAGAAAAATTACTTCTCCATTATAGAATGATTTATAATCCTGTATTTCAGAATTGTTATTATCTCTGCTAAAAGCCACTACCTGAATATTCCTAGCAAGCAAAGCGAAAGAGGAACACCTACCCGAATAATGAATCTAATGGCTGCACACCCAGAAGTTGCCATCACTTTGGCGCTGTTGGGAACCAGATTAAAAAGAGTAGGCACAATAGCTTCAGCGCCATGATCAAACTTGTTTCCCAGAACAGTTGAAAGATGGCTATTTAGGAAGAAGAAATAAAACTTGTTAACAAACATTAATTTCTTAGTCTTAAAATAACAAAGTTCACTGTGCTTTTTAAAGATTTATCTTTCCAAACAACAGAATTTCTTAATTTCATTATTTCCTTTGCTCACTAGAAATGCAGGATTTGTTGAACATTTTTGTTACTTAGCAGACACATTAAGAGGCTGAACACTTAATAACTTTATTTCACAATGAAAAACAAATACCACAATTTGAAAGGCAAAAATTATCATGCCCACATAAAATATCATGGTATTCCTGCTTTTTAACACACTTTGAGAGCATATAAATCTAAAATCTTACGGAAATTATTGCTTAATTTTTTTTTCCTTTTGAATACAGGCAAAACTACTGAATTTATCATAATTAGCCAACCATAAAATTTGACTCCCTTGTTTATTCAAAGTTATGGTTTCAATTTTAACAAATACATGAGCACATAAAACACACACAATAATTTAACTGCTCAGTAGTGACAACAAACGCTTCTTCCGTGCAGAGGGATTATATAAAAAGAATTTGCTGTCAGCAGCAAATGACATTAAATATATTTAAGTTTCCGGGATCAAGAAAAATTCCAGGCTTTTAGGCTGGGATGAAGACATTTACACAGTACTTTTTCCTAACATGAAGTCAGAAGTAGTGCAAGATTAGCATTTTCTGAAAGCCTCAACTTCCCTAGCAAGGACAGTTGCGTGCTTCAACAGGTCCCCATGGTCTGTTCAATCAGAAGACCAGAATAGCAAGGGTGAACTCCGGGGCGTATCTGTTCCAGATGGCCACTGAAAATCAGTGGTTACATTAATGCCTTTCCAGAGGAAAAAAATCCATGGAAAACACAGAAATGGGAAAGACTGCTCTGGTGTAAAAATAAGGCTTTTCGTCTCTGCCCCTGAGTTTAACGAGGGTCCCCAAGATGATAAGGGTAAAGATCTTATTTCTGTTTAGCCACGGCTTGTAAAACTATCATGGACACGAAAGGTATTACTCACCAAAACGTACAATGTTCCAACCACTATAGGGCAACTCACTTTGTTATTACAAATAGTCACAGTAAAGTCCTGTTCCGATCACCCAAGCATAAGTGCTCTTAAGACTAGTCCCCAACATTACAGTAGTACTTACAACAGTTTGTATTAACTTGCACTAAGCACTCAGTGCAATGATGGTAACTTGTTCTTCACATACAATCTGTTACAGGATTATCAACTATGTGTATCGCCTGAAAGAACAGATTCCTTTAACTTTTTCTTTTTCTCTACGGCTTCAGATGCTGACTTAACTCTTTATCAGTCATAGTGTACAGCAGTCCAACAAGATAATCTTTCCTGCAACACTGATAAAGCATCTTTAAGACAAACTCATACTAAGATCTAGCAATGTACACAAATGCACTTAAACTATACTTACGCTACAGTAATGCATGCTTCTCTAACCACCTGGGATCTGAGATCCTTGGCCGACAGCTTGAAAGCACCATCCAACAACCGTAAATGCTGGAAAAATCCATCATACTGTGCAGCTCCAGCAACAAGCAATGATCGAACTTTCTTCAGCTAAAAAATTTAAGACATTTAGTTTAAGACACCAGCAATATTCATTTCAAAATATAAAAGTAACATTTTTATTGCAAAAACGTACATAGGTATGTCTTTAAAACAAAGAACAATTTTGAAATATATGGCAGTAATTTAAAAAACTGTAAAAATAAAAAATCTATTACTTGAATTCTGAAGCTAAAATGTCTCAGATCCCAGTCTACAAAGAAACAAATACAGAATTCTGTTCACGTATCTGTTTCCGAACACTAAGATTCCACAAACTTGATAAAAAATAAAAATGCTACACACACACATAAGCATTTTAATCTCCGCGTGAAACTTATCATAGCCACACATAAGAGTACTAATGCTAGCAGTTTACCTGCAGAATATGAAATTTGGTGTAAATGCCAACTGAAACATACACTATGGCTTTTAGAAAAGCTTCCACTTAAGTGTCAGCAAAAACATATTTTGGCCCTTTTAAAATACTTGCTCAAACTTCTTCGGTGTACAGAAATTCAAGGTTTAAAAATTAAAATGAAAATTCCTTCAATTATCTGGAATGTAATTACTTTAAGAAAACGCATATTAAGATATGTCTGCCTCTGCTTTATGAAATACACCCACCCAAACTTTAAACCAGATAAAAAGTTTACCGCATTAGTTCGTTGATCCCAATCATGTTTGTCATCTGAGAGAATTTCCCTGATTTTGTTCAACGTTTCTTCAAGTTCTCGACTAGAATAGATCTGAAATATTAAAAAAAACCCAGAAAACGTATATTGTTAATATCCCAGGTAACCTGATGAAGGAAAACAGCTTGAGAAGACTGAAAATACATTTATAATTCTGAAAATCTTGCCCCAAAAGGTCCAGACAACTGCGTAAGTGGTAAAAATGGGCATTTTAAGGCAAATCTTTGAGGATATCACTGAGTAGCAAGTATTTGCTAAAAGAGAAGCTGAAGAATCAACATTTTCCTCAAAATTTCACCTTTGTGATGAGCTAATCATATCCAAAATGTCGTTAACCCCATTTAAAAAAATAATAATTCAAAACAAGCAGAGGTTTTAGATAATCTGCGGCAATATGACACTGTAATATTGACACTGTCCCACACGATATCCTGGTCTCTAAATTGGAGAGGCATGGATTCAACAGACGGACCACTTGGTGGATAAAGAACTGGCTGGACGGTCACATGCCAAGAGTTACGGTCAACAGCTTGATGTCCAAGTAGAGTCCAGTGACAAGTGGCGCTCCTCAGGGGTCGGTACTGGGACCCGTGCTGTTCATCATCTTTGTGGAAGACATGGACAGTGGGATCGAGTGCACCCTCAGCAAGTTTGCTGATGATACCAAGCTGTTTGGCGAGGCAGACACGCTGGAGAGGAGGGATGCCATCCAGAGAGACCTGGACAGGCTGGAGAGGTGGGCCCATGCCAACCTCATGAAGTTCAAGAAAGCCAAGTGCAAGGTCCTACATCTGGGTTGGGGCAATCCCAAGCACAAATACAGGATGGGTGGAGAATGGATCGAGAGCAGCCCTGAGGAGAAGGACCTGGGGGTGCTGATTGATGAGAAGATCAACATGAGCTGGCAACGTGCAATCACACCCCAGAAAGCCGACCGTTTCCTGGGCTGCATCAGAAGAAGTGTGGCCAGCAGGTCAAGGAAGCTGATTCTGCCCCTCTGCTCCACTCACAAATGAGACCCCACCTGCAGTGCTGCGTCCAGCTCTGGAGCCCTCAACATGAGAAGGACATGGACCTGTTGGAGCAGGTCCAGAGGAGGGCCACAAAGATAATCAGAGGGCTGGAGCACCTCTGCTATGAGGACAGGCTGAGAGAGCTGGAGTTGTTCAGCCTGGGGAAGAGAAGGCTCCAGGGAGACCTTATTGCAGCCTTCCAGTACCTAAAGGGGGCCTTACAGGAGAGCCGGGGAAGGACTTTTTACAAGGGCACGTAGTAATAGGATGAGGGGGAATGGCTTTAAACTCAAAGAGGGTAGGTTTAGATTAAACATTAGGAAGAAGTTTTTCACTTTGAGGGTGCTAAGGCACTGGAACAGGTTGCCCAGAGAAGTTGAGGCCCCATCCCTGCAGGTGTTTAAGGCCAGGCTGGATGGGGCCTTTGGCAACGTGGTCTAGTGGGAGGTGTCCCTGCCCATGGCAGGGGGGTTGGAACTTGATGATCTTCAAGGTCCCTTCCAACCTAAACCATTCTATGATTCTACAATATTACTGCATTTCAATTTCACTGTCATACTATTGTAACGAAACTCAACCAACAAATTTTAACCCGATGCAACTCTTTTGGGGCAGGGACTCTCTTCGACATTACAAGAGTGCATGGCTCTGTGAGGACCAAACTGGGCTGCTAGTTAACACTAAAATAAAAGTTTGTCTGAAAAAAAAAATATCAAAAACTTCAATAGGTTCTATATGTAGTATTACTCCAAGCCTATCATTTATTAACTTATGCAGTGAGTGAATAAATGTAAGGACCAGCCTCCAGTCGGAGTTTTCTCGCTACACAGTAGCTCCTGCAAAATGAGGCCTGACCAATCTAATCATGCATCAGTCACTATTTGGTAATACATGAATTAATGCATTTATTGATAACTGAACATGTACAACAGTGGATTTCTAAAGAAGAAAATAAAAAAAAGGTCATGAAGATATATTATTAACGTCAGAAATAAACTGACTTCCCTTGTAATCTCCTGGCCATAAGCAACGGGATGCTCTTTTCTACTTCTACTGCATATGCAAAATTTAAGGTTTTTTCTCCCCTCAGATTGAGAACAAGTTGAAGAGGATATGAAGCAAATTACTAACCAGAAAATTATCTGGCCACAGTTTTCTCAAAAACATATTTTGAGCTAAAGATTTTCAATTTTCTGATTCAAAAGTTGTTTATGTAAACACATCAGGCAAAATGCAATTGCCCATACACAAGCATCTGGTGCCATCCAAGACACCCACATGGGGCTGGCAGATATAATTCAGGGCTTCAAGGAAACTCACACCCTTCTAGAGTGAAAGGTAGAGGCCAGCATGATAACTCATGTAGCACCTAAACAGTAGTGCCTCATGCTCCATCATTATTTATTTAAGTCCAAGACATAATTTTTTTATATGTGCAAGAGCACACAGCATGTAAAGGAAACAGTGACCAGTGGTTAGGACACCTTGCTTTGCATGGATTGCTGAAGAGCTGACACTGGTCTCTTGAACACATTGTTCTGCATGTATATATGCATCTTTTATTTTATTGTAAAAAGATTTAGGAACATCTTTCTTCTGTGCTACAGTTAACCTGAATGCATATTTTCTACGAAATATCTTATTTTCCTGGGCAACTAGAAATTACTAGAAGAGTTATTCCAAATTCAGTCTGGTTTTCCAACTTCCTGAGCATATCAAGTGAATTTAACTTAGAGTAGATATGGGACCTTGACTCTATTGACATCTACTTTAGTTCCAATGCTTTAACAGAACATGGTTATGGAGGCATCTATATTTCATGCTGGAATACTGAGGAGGTGGAAGACATCCATGTTCTAAAACACTTGCATATCTGGTTTGTAGGATAAACAGGGTAGGAATCACTTCAGAAACAGATGAATTAGTACATCCAGGCCAGCTTCACTATCATGCGGAAAGCAATTTCTGAATATGCCTTACCAACAAAATTGAAGTTTTTATTACCACACAGCTGTGTAAGCTTTTCCAGGGTGCGCTATGCCATCACAATTTGTGACACAATTCAACCTCCCCAGGCTCCCCCTTTACCATCACCCATCTCTGCCCAGTCTCCTTCCCAATTCAGAGCGTTAACATACAAAAAGCTAATGCTAGAAAAGGAAAGGCAAAAATTTCTCTGCCAACTCAGCAGCCTACGCCAACTTATGACAAAGAAGTGAAAAGTGCAACAGTAAGGGAAGCAGGATCATGTCTTTTGGTGGCAGCTAACTGAGATCTGTTCAGTGCACGCTGAAAACTTAGGCTGAGGGTCTGGTCAAGGTACAAATACCTTTTCCTAAACTGACTCACTGATTAGATCCTGAAAAATAGGACATTTTTTGCTGTCAGCCTATGTGTTACCAGAGACCATCTGCCGTAGTTACTGCCACAGGATTAAAACATGCCAGGCAATTGACAAACATAGAAGCAACAGGTACAATGGGTTTATGTCTGCCCTACTTGCATGTCTAGGCAAAGAATTTAATTTTTTCTTTCATTACCTGGCACAAACAGAATTCGCTCTGTGCAGTTTCTGCTATTCAAATTGGCATTGTAATGAGGAATTTAATAAGTGGCATAACTTTATCTTGTCATGAAATTAAAACTGTAATTCCACTGAAAAATCCCAAATTGTCAAGATTGTTCATACCTACAGTATTTTCAGAGGAATAAAAGGTAATAGTTTAATAATTTATTTTCTACCTGCCCTTGATTAATTATGCTTTTAGAAGACCAAGATAAAATTGTGTTCAGTCAATGACATAATACATTTTTTTGTTCAGAAGTTCCCACATCAGACTTTTACAAAAGCAACTAAATTTGTTTTGAAACAAATTTTAGCTATTAAATGGGAGTTACCCCTAATAACCTGAACACAGAATTTCCTTCAATTTAAGCAAAGGCAAATAAACAGAGTTTTAAAAACATTATGGTTGTAATCTTAAATACGAAGGCACAATCCTCTCACCACAGTACTTCTCTTTTTGGCACACAGATCCAGACTACATCTCAAAATCACCCATCTTCTTCATAAACTGCTGTTATCCATTAGAGGGCAACACACACGTGCATCATTCAAGGTAAGTGCATCAAAGACAGAAAAATTTAAAAAGTTTTAAAAAAAACCTACAAACAAGAGTAGTAACTATACAGATAGAAAGTATTTCCAATATGGGGACTACAAACTAGATATGAGTAAGCCATATGATATTCCTTAAAAATTAACGATGAGCAGTCATTGGAACAGGTTATGGAAAGGCAGATCTACCATTGGAGGCTTTTAAGAATGAGTTAAACATACACACACTGTAAGGAACCTCTATTTACTTGATTAATCCAGATGCACTTAATCTCGATCCAAAATTGGATCCATTCTTCCATAATATAGTTCCCTTCCTTACTTTCAATGAAGCTGCTACTGAAACCCACAAATACATTTACAAATACATGAAAACAGACACAGGAATGGGCCCAGTAATGCACAAACACCTCCCTCTCCCCATTCTCTCCAACAAGTTTCTTTTGCTTTTAGAATTACTTGTCAAATTACAGGTCATAAACATTCGTTCTTCACAGGGTCTAGTACAGAAACTTCTCTCTTCCTTAGTAATCAACATGGTCTCTGAACGTGGGATCTGCCTTTTTATGGAAAGATCAGAGATTGTCCACAACCAGAAGCATGAATTTGGACAGCAGGAAGTCATTATCCCTAAGGATGCAAAAACCCCCACCCATCCAACAAAAAGCAACAAACTTTTGTTTTGGGGGGGGTGGGGGGTGGGGCTCATCAGAAGGTCTTTCTTACATTCTTATCCATGCAACAAATAGCTTATTTGGGGGTCACCTACACATTTCTCCCCTGGCTCCTCAACTCAGGTGAGATTAGTCAAGACAACTGTGTTTTTCTCCTCCACCTCTTGCAGTTTAGAAATGACCCACATTCCCAGATCATCCAGCAGTAAGACAGAAACTCACATGTGCTTGCCAATGACAAACATTTACCCCACTTTTTTTTCTTACAATGTTATAAACCAACTTGGGTGATTACAGAACTCTGCTTGGGACTGCAATTACTAAGGCACTGAATTACAAACAGCACATTTTCTGTGCTGTGGAATATGGCTCTGTTCAACATAACTGGGATAAATAATATTAAGAGCTCCATGTTTTTGCCCTCCAAAGAATTCTTAACACAGTTTGAAGAGGCAAAGAAACATAAAGCTCTTAAAGTGTGAGACAAAGATTTCCTTGATGTGACAGGGATTGTGGAGATGGAGTGCTCCTTCATAAAAGCAGACGGTATTTCTGCCTACAGAAGGAGATCTAACAAATAGCTAGGCTATCATCTTGGGAAATAAAAATAGAACAAAAGTATGTATCAAGAAAAGGGATTCGTACAAAATCCTTCAGGTGTTTGGGAACTATGGCTTTCTGAATTTTTGGTTGCCTTCCACACCTCAGCTGCTCAAGGAAAAAACATTTAAAATATGTCTAGGAAGATACAAACATGTTAAATGACTCAAATGTGTGAAGGTACCAAATATGTGCAATTCCCACATTTAAAGAATAGAAATTAAAATCTGATCTTTCAACTAAGAACTCAGAATCCAACAGGTTCATTAGCATTCAAATAAGGCACTGTATTTCTTATTTTGAAGTATTGCTAGAGATGAGGACATGAATGCCAGACATGCACCATTACAATTCAGACATATTTGAAAATACAATTCTTGCTTTTTAAATTATTTGCCTTTATTATTATTATTTGATTATCCCTTGAAATTGCACTCCTGAATTTTTCCAAACGTTATAGAAATCTTTTTCTTATTAAAATTAAAAAATACAATTATTTTCAGTAGCTGCCTGGATAAGATTAAGAAAAGCAATAATGGATTTTAGCTGAAACACAATGTGATAATAATTAGTAGGACAGTAAAGAACAGGTGGGTTTTGGTAACTAACTGGAAAAAGTAAAAAGCTTTCCATCGAGACTGTAAATTCAGAAAGAAGAAAAAAGTAGCACTGTAAAATCACAGAAGTTTTAAAAGTAGGCTAACACATTGTATTGCAAATAGCATATTTCTGAAAATGTAAGTATACAAACATGAGTATACACAGCATCTTACCTGTACAGTAGGAACATCTGTAAATGCCTTAATAAAATCATCCTCATCCACAGCTCCAGCTCCTCCTTCTTTAGAGGAACCTAAATAAACACAAAATACTGTTAAACAGTATGTAATGTATGTCAAGGTTTTCAAACTGACATAAGCATCTTTCAAAATACTTATTTTCAAACATTTAATATGACTTCTAAAAATCCCGAACATTTGTCATGTGAAAAAACCTGCAAGACTTCGAACTCCAATTTCACCATGAATACAAAAAAGTCAAACTTTTTTCAAAAATGAACAATTATGAGCAGTTTCCAATTTGACAGAGTTAATGGTTACATTTATTTTGTTTTAATTAAAAACACGTTTAATATAACAATCCTCTAGTAGCTGTTTGCATAGAATTCTGACACCTGCATCCTGATAATACAAATATTCCCAAATAAAACATAGAATTTCAAATTATGTACACTAAAGACACAGTTATTTGTCATTACATGGAATTCCTCAGGATTAATTTTCACCTTAACACACGCACTACAAGCAGTCAGCCCTGGAAGTTTGGGGCTGGTTTTTTTGGGTGGGGTTTTTTGATTTGTTTTGATTTTTTGTTGTTGTTTTTTAAATCTTGCTTAGCAGCCTTATGTGATTAATCTACCTTGTGCTTCCCAGTAGTCTCATGATGAGCTAAGAAGCGTGAGGTGCATTTCTCAGTCTCAAAGCTCTTTCAACAAAGAACGCAAGGACACAGTGAAGGGAATTTGTGTGGGAGCAAAATCTGAACTCCATTGATCGGCAGCCTCCTTCTTGGAATGCTCATCCCCATGGGTGTTCCATAGTGGGGCTCCAGGATTGTATCACCTGGAGGAAGGTCCCAAGAACCTTCAAGATACATTACTACAAAACTGTCATATCAAAAATATTTTCTCTCCAAAAGCTTTCATAACAGCCATGCAAGTAGTAGGGCAGTTACTTCTGTGCGAGGTAAATGATGGGACTATTCTCACATAACAGGGAAACATGCCCCAAATCCTAAGTAAAAGAATCAGGGAAGAATACTAAAGGTAACCCGTTCATTTCACACTAGCAAATTTCATTGAAATCTTGTGTAGAAACTAAGGCAATGCTAAAAAAGAAAATAATTTGAAAAAAGAGTCTGGATTTCACTTCCTTGCAAATACTAGGGTTACCAAAAAAGATTTATTTTTTTTATTAAAAGAATGAACTCAAGTTTGCTATCAAATCAAAGAACAAGGTCATCAGATCCAGACTGCGCTACAAGCCTAAAACTCCAACTATAAGGTGAAGCTTGGCAGAATCCTTCAGTATCTTCAATAATCAAATCAGGCAGATGATGTGACAAGACAGGTTAACTGCATGGAGATAGTCAGTCCAGTAGAACATTTCCTTCTTGACAGGGAAAAAAGAATAATCTCTTACAGCAAATGCGCACTCAGGAGCAAGGGTCTTGCCTCAACTCTTTCAGAGTGAGGTCAACAGGACAAATGGCAGAATGTCCTCCCTAACTTGCAGAGCACAGCTGAAATGGAGGCATCAGGCAGAGGAGACGTATTTTACTAACTACAGGACAATAAAAACCATAAGGAAAAAGCAGCTAAGGCTGAGCGGTCAACCAAAACAAAAAGCTAGAACTTCCTGACAAATCAAACTCTTGGTGGCTGCACTTCTAAAAAACATTTCATGGTTTACAGTCCCCGATCTCCTATTTATAGTGCAGGGAATTATGTCTGCTGTGTTTGAGTACTTGTGCAGTTTGGAAACAGGGGGGTCCACTACTATCACAAATTTGATGATAAACTTATTAGATCTCAACAGCTCTATGCAGAACAAGATCTCTTGCATGCCTTTGTGGCTGTTTAGTGTAAAAACACTGAAGCGGTATCTAGAAAATTTGGACATGGTGCCTGCAGTATGATATAGGAACATCTAACAGATTTTGACAGCCTTAGCTCAAGGATGTTGTAAAGAGATGCTGTACAGAACACACTTCTACATGTGTATCTCCAACACCATCTGTTGTAATTGCCAATGGCAGCCAGAAGGAGAAGAAATTATAACTGCCTGTTTCTTCTCCCTCCAGACAGTAGAGGGAACAAGTCCTTCCACAAAGTGAACGAGTACCTGACCAGTTAAAAGAAGAAAGATGGAAAAACCTCATTTACACCCAGAACACACCCTTCTGCCACACAAACCTGTACAGCTCCTAAACAGAGGATGCCCTAGTCAGAGCAGAATTTTGTGGATTGAAACCTTGAAAAGAAATAATTTGGCGCAGGGGTATCATGCTAAACTAGGAGGTATAAACAGCTGCCTGGATGCTCAATTCATAACCTCATTTGTCCCTCCCAATAGACTCTGACGTTTAAGTCTCATAGTACCAAAATAATCAGTCAATATGCAGTACATACTCAGGAAAAGTGAATTAAAAAGAAAGCTTAAGTAGCCAAAAGGTTACCAGAAAACCTAATTTTTAAAGATTAAAACATAGTTTTCATATGGTCAAAGAACTTATTTTTTTAATGTTTAAAATTATACGAACATCAGTTCATAAAAGGTTTCTGTTCTTATGAAAATTTTTTAGTAAAACCTAACCAATTGTGTTTGTCACAACACAGTAAACGTCTACGAAGCTCATATGACATGTTTCTTTGCAACCGGATAAATTATTAAGACTACAGTGATCCTGTGACACCAGAGACAAATTAACAGTGTATACAAGTCCTGCATTATTATTTAGTTACATAAATACCCAAGCACCACTGTTAAAGCAGGAGAAAAAGTAGTCTGCATTCCCACCCATTACTTACCAATTTTCTGCCAAGGGTATAAAAAATGAAATATTAAAAATTGACACATAGAGGCCATGAACATAAAACCACAGAAAATGTTTGGATTTCAAGTATTCTGAGTGCACTCGTGTACACTATAAAGTACAGATTAGAAGGGGATGTAGTTGTCTTTGCCAAATAAGTAGATGTTGTTGTCTTTAGTCTGCCTTAAAATATCACACTTAAAAATCAGACAATTGCATGACTACATAACAAATTTTCTATCACCTTAATATCATTCAATAAGAGAACAGCCTTTACCTAAGCAATAACAATTTCTGACTTTAAAGGAAGAAAGAGGAAGGACTGACTGCTATTTAAAAGCCATTTGACACAGCCCAGGCACTCGGCATTTCCCACCTTCCCTAGTCTCAACAACTAGTTTACTTCTACAGACACTTTCCTTTAAAATTAATATTCCCAGAAAATTGTTTGATTGCCTCTTTGCCTGGTAATAGAAAAGGTTATCTGTTTTTTGGCAGGTGACACTTCAAAAAAGTTATCTCTAAAAGCACATTCACTAATACTTCACTAATCTTTCTTCTCCTCTACTGCATGATCACATATGCATACCAAAATAAAGTATGAAGTAACTGTCTTCTCTCTATATTGTATAGAAGTCAGTCTGTATTGCAAGAGGAGGAAAAATACTGTTCAACCTTTCCGTTTTCCTGATCTTTTGGTAGGTATGTTTATTGAGTCACTCACAGTCGCTGTTTCTGTAGAGACTACGCAAAAACTAAGAGAACTCAACCCACTGTTTCCCAATTCAGGAGAAAGTCTTTCACTATGCTAACAAGATACATAAGTCACAGACATGTAGATGCCTTCAAAGAATTTTTCATGCTTTTGTAAGGCTTGACTCTCCTCCACAAAAGCAAGAGCAGAGCCTTACAAGATTCTCATTTCAGACAGTACTGCCTTCAGACTCAAAATTGACATATCTGACAGAGCATGCATATTTTGATAAGCTGTTTTGTTGTTGCTGCTGCTTACCTTCTCAGACCAAAATGTGATTATAAATTTCTTAGAAGTATCTCTCTCATGTGTTAATGCTTTCCACTGAATAATGCATGTTCCTAACTTTACCCACAGAACACATGATCCTTCAAGTGCCCAGCAGATAACTAAAATCCAGAGCCCCATCGACTGGCTTTTTCTTAAATGAGTGCTATTTCCATTACCCTACCTTTGGACTCAGCTCACTGAATCCAACTGGGCCTCCCTCAGCTGAGGCCCAGAAGACAAATGCACACCTGAAGAAGAGGGAGAAATGCCTTGTGTGGATTGTTATCTACATTATTTGTTAGTTTTCGTTTATAACCTTTACTTATCTTATCCTTCAAGCACCCTGGTTAGGCAGACTCAGAGAGACCTGGAAGCCTAAGGAAGGCTTCAGGAAGCTGGTAAGAATCTCCTGAACACAACAAATAAAGTTGTTATTGAAATAAATTACAGCGGCTTAAGCATCTCTAAGTTTTACAGGGTGTTTTGTGTTTTTTGATTTTTTTTTTAACTTAAGTTCAATGCGTCTGGGGATGGAGACAAAAGAAACAAACCCCTTACTTCCTGCAGACTGCCAAGAGAGATGACATCTTTGCAAGTTAAGCTTAAGGATTTAAAACATTTTGTGAGGCCCTAGGAGTCTTTTTTTTTTTTTTTTTGAAGGAGGTTTTTTTCCTTTGAGTTCAGCATTGTGTGTTGTGAATAGCTCAATGCCAGAAAGGGTACTAGATGCAAGCAAAGAAATAACCCAGTCTTTTGCAGAATCAGCTTTCTCACCCAGGAATTAATTCCTGTGTTTGAGTTCTTTCCCTCTTCCAACTGAAACATTTGAAACCTTTCCATCATATCACGACAACTTCAGACTGCTCACTTGTTCTACCACCTTGATGCTCTCCCCACTAGTATCTACAAAGCAGTATACTTCATGGGATGACAAAACAATGGGACAACACTATATGGGAGAAGGATGTTGTGAGAGTGATACTGGACTGGTATTTTTGTTTTGAAACAAAGAACTATCTAATCAAAGCATACAAGCACTGGTCTAAAAATACAAAAAACTGCTCAATTTGTATTGGGTAGTATGTCTTTACTAGTCTGATTCAGGGTTTTTTTGTTGTTGTTTTTGTTTTGTTTTTTTACTTCTGTAGGCCTTTTGACAAAAATTTCAGAACAAAAATTTCCCTGCAAAAAAAGGAAATTTCAAAACCAGTACAGAAACTTAGGAGTAACACGAATTCTAAAACTTTGTTTCACTTTTTGTTCTTAAATGCTTTTCTCAAAACATTTCCCGGAAAAATTCGTAACTATTTTCTGATACAACATGCATCACGAACTAAACGTTAGTAAACTTTGAAAAGGGTACTGTTATACAACTTTTTTGCATCCCTCAGAAATCTCTAATTCCATGCAGTAACAGTATCTTACTGAGCAACACAACTAGAGTAAGATGATGCGGATTACATTTTTTTTCCTGAAAGAAACAAACAAAAAAGCCCCAAAAGCTAAAGCTACACCTACACCTCAACTAATTCAAAAGCTTCACTTCTTATATATCAGAAACTGAAGCAGAAGATGCAGATCATTCTGGATTAAAAAAAAAAAAAAAGTAGTTACCCTTTTGGTTTTGCAGTATAATAAATAATCAGCTGTAAATTAGGAACTGACAGCAGCTTCAGCTCAGCATAGGATAAGTGTACAGGATAAGCTCAAGTACTTACTCAGCTTTTCATATAATAGGTTAACTGGCAACTCCCACTCACTCCTAGTGACCTCCCTCATTCTAGCACTAGCACAGCTGAATAGTAAATCACAACGGGGAGCGGCTAAACTGAGAATAAAATGAACTGGCCAAGAAGAACAGTTTCAACAAGCAAATTCCCTGGTCTGCTTCACTGCAGGGCCATATAAATACCATGCTAGCACAACCCAATGGGTGACTCGGGATACAAGTGAGTTAGCGGAGACAGGGAAGGAAATGACTGCAGGCAGCTTAAACAGCACAGCTGCTGTAAGTCTACGCATAGGCTGAAGGGAGCAGAGCAATACTCAAACAAAATGAACTCAAGCAAGGGCAAGCGCAAAGGCAACCTAGTGGAATGGACAGCCTACCTCACTAAATGCTGGGGGTGGGGAATCTAAAGATAGTGCTGATACAAAAAGAGAAAAAAGAAAATGCATCCACACAAGCTACAAATAAACTAACAGATTACAGCAACCAATTTTTGGAATTCCTTTCAACAACAAAGATACAGATACAAAACCTAATTGTTTGTGAACACTTCTTTAGCATGGTACTACTTGCAATGGACAGAGACAATGCTCAGTAACCAAATTCTGTTCCCAGTCCTAGTGGACCGATGTCGCAGAAGTCATAGTTAATTCTTTCTTTGCACGTATGTTCTGCTGTTTGTTAGTCTCCAAAACTGGGATTTTTTCCTGAATCTTCTATAGCTCTCAAACAGTCTTTGCAAAATCTACTTATTTTATCCTTGGGTCTGCCCTTATTACTGTTTGATAAAACTGACAGCTTGCTTTTAGTATGGTATCTGTTGGGGGGTGGAGGGGGAAGTTACTAGCGCTTCATCATCTGAATTACCACCTCTGAGATGGCAGGGGTGAGTTTTAAGATGATGATTCTGATAAAGCCCTCTGTATAGACTGAATCTCAGGAGCTCAGTAAGGAATATTGTTATCTTATCATAAGATACCTACAGTTAATAATACAGTTAACCTACAGTTAATAAACAGTCCAGAATAACATCTTTTCGTATGCACTTTTCACAATTCTGCTTCTGTAAAACATGAAAAAAATGTTTGAGAAAGTAGCTGAAGACTGAGAATCTCTGAAAATTCCCTTCATGTTTTCAATTACTGGGTCATCTAAAGCAATCTGATATACTGTATACACACACCTTGACATATTAATGGAACACAAGAAACATTAGTGGTCTCACCTTAATTCTATCAATGTTCTAAATGTTCTTATTTCCATGTTTGAAAGACTGATCTTTGGATTTTAATAAAAAAAGTTGAATAAAAACCTCCCAAAAGACAAGCAAAGAACTATTCTTGAGTCTCAAATATCTGGATAAAGCACAAAAGTGTTCTTTCATCAGGTGACTAAGAGTCACTTAGCAAAGATGCCTTCAGGTTGCCTGCTTAAGTTAGGAAAACATTTCATGGAATTTTCAGAGTTGGAAGGGACCTCTAGAAATCATGTAGTCCAACTCCCCTGCCAAAGCAGGATTGCCCAGAGCACATTACTCAGGACTGCATCCAGGCGGGTCTTGAAAATCTCCAGAGAAGGGGACTCCACAGCCTCCCTGGGCAGCCTGTGCCAGTGCTCTGCCACCCGAACCGTAAAGAAGTATTTCCATGTATTTGAATGGAACTTCCTATGTTCCAGCTTGTGTCCATTGCCCCTTGTCATGTCACTGGGAACCACTGAAAAGAGTCTGGCTCCATCCTCCTTCAACTCACCCTTTAGATACTTGTATGGCAAAATAAGGTCTCCCCTCAGCCTTCTCTTCTCCAGGCCAAAGAGTCCCAGCTCCCTCAGCCTTTCCTCATAAGGCAGATGCTCCAATCCCTCAATCATCTTAGCTGCCCTACACTGGACTCTCTCCAGTAGTTCCCTGTCTCTCTTGAACCGGGGAGCCCAGAACTGGACACACTATTCCAGTTGTGGTCTCACCAGTGCAGAGTAGAGGGGGAGAATGACCTCCCTTGACCTACTGGCCACACTCTTCCCTATGTAGCCCAGGATTCCACTGGCCTTCCTGGCAACAAGGGCACATTGCTGGGTCATGGATAATTTACTATCTACCAGGACCCCCAGATCCTTCTCCTCAGAACTAGTTCCCAGCAGGTCCACCCCTAACCTATACTGATGCATAGCATTCTTCCTCCCCAGGTGCAGGACCTTGCACTTGCTCTTGTTGAACCTCATTAGGTTCTTCTCTGCCCAGCTCTCCAGGTCACGCTGGATGGCAGCGCAGCCCTCTGGAGTGTCAGCCACCCCTCCCAATTTGGCATCATCAGCGAACTTGCTGACGATACACTCTGTCCCCTCATCCAGGTCATTGATGAATGTATTGAACAAGATTGGGAGCAACAAGATTTGAGAGCAACAAAGAAGTAGCACTTGCTCCAGTAAAAAACACTTTGATCAACATTAGATGAGGTGGTTTTTGTAAACAAGGCAGATTTACTTTTAGATAGTTACACTGGTAAATCCTCTAGGATGGCTATAATTAGACTAATTTAAATAAAATTATGTCAGTGTAGTAAGTTGTACCAAGTTCTACTCACAGCATAAATTGTACCAGCCAATGCATTACTGTTGTGGTGTAACTCTTAGTGTTACTTACTGGCTTTGCTATACAAGTTAAGAAACAGATCACCCGGCTAATTGCCACAGCTCTGCCAATAAAACTTAGGGGAATATGAAACCAAGGAGAGCTCTAGTGATCTTAGTTAGACAAAAGTTTTCATTAACAGAATTCCAGCTGCCTTGTGTCCATTTTCTGAGAAGAAAACCAATTGCATCTGGAAACAAATAATCCCCTATCCTCAAAAACATATAAACAAATAAAAATAACAAATACAAAAACAAAAACAAATAACCTCTCTGTTATTATAAACTTGACTATATTCCTAGTGCTTTTGCAAGCACATGCCTTGCCTACCAGAGAAACCTCACAAATAAAACTTAAGAAACCACTGGGAGATTACCTTATTGGGTTGCTCAACACATACGTCTGATGGTAGTTATTACCCGCAAATAGTGGGAGAGAGGAGATGGGAGAGGAACAGCAGAAGGAACACGTACCAGCCTCATAAGCTACTACAGTTCACGATTGATTAACTTAAGCTAAAATGCCTTTGACTTAAGCTGAACTGCCTTTGACAAAGACACTGGGCAGACAATTATGATCAGTAAACCTATCAGTTGTTCCAACACAAGTCACCAGGGTTTTTTGAAATAAGTTTCAGAAATAAAAAATATTTTTAAATCACCAGATACAACACTAAACCCAAATAAGTAGCTTTTTTTTTTTGCAGACCCTTAACTGATAAAGCATTCATGTTGGTTTAAACCAGCTTAGAAGACAATTCAAGTTATAACCAAGTGACTTAGCAGACTAGAAAAGCCTTTGCTAGAAAGCCCACTTTAAGGAAACTGACAGATTAATTCTGTCATGTTCAGCCCCAGTGACTGACATTCCTTCTGAACTGACTTGTCCACCTCAGCTCCTCCAATGACAGAAGTCATTGTCCTTGAGGCACCCAGAAAGTCATTCAAGCTGAAACAGCTGCACACACTGAACAAAATAGCAAAATACCGTCAAATACCTTCTATCCCTTACTTTATCAGCCTACATTAGAAACTTGGCAGACATGGTTAGAGAACTTCCCCAGAGCTCCCACCTGTATCACGCCTGCTTCATTAAAACATTCCTCCTACATGCCAGAGACATTGCACATGAACAGAAGATTCCACCCAGCAAATGAGTGTGCTGTCTCTGAGGACTGAGATGCTGAGCTGATCTCTCCATACAGTTACTCACCCCAGGAAAGAACAGGAGCAGGAGGGACAGGAAGAAATTAGGAGCGAGCTATGTTTACAAGGAAGAAGGTGGTGCAAGGTGTCCAACTATTAGGATAGCACATCTCAATCCTTGAGGTGTGCCACATGAGTCAGAAGCAAATACAGGACTCGTGTCCCAGGAGGAAGCACAAAATAATTCTTACGTGGATTGAAGAGACTGAAGATCACTGCACCAGCATGCATACCTTAAAATCTGGAGATGTGCTTGAGCATGAAAATTCCTTCGGAGTTGTGTATTGAACATTACATTCTTTGAGAAATTTAGTCAGTAGTATTTGAAGCCAATTCCTAATACTGAATGCACAGGTTCAGCAACTTTCTCCTCAACTCCTGTGTGGCACAGTTTCACTGGTATAAAACATTAATAATACTACCTCTTATTTTCCCAGGCATGCTATGGAGATAATCCCATTCACAAGCATTTGTGAAGCACACAGAAAATATGACAACTGTACAAAGTTATTAATAGTGGTTTACTTAGTACAAGGTTTGGACAGTATACATAACATAAGACCAAACCCTGGGTGTGGAGAAAAAACAAGCAGTTCCATAAGCAGCAAGAATACAGATACCTGATTTCTTTCAGGCTTATCTCACCATTGATTAATGTCTGTTTCCACTCAACTGGAAGCTCCTACAGTCATCTTTCAACTCATGCACAATGTTCATGCTCACACAGTAATCTTTCAAAGCACTCATGCATTTCTTTTCTCTATTGGCACTCATTTTTAACAAATACTTAAAAGAATATACATTTGAGACCCTGCCTCATTCATTCAGCTTCAACAGGTGAGTTTTAAAGTTATGCTAATTTTATGAGCATGACAGCATTAGTCTTATTTTCAGTTCTTAATATAGCTTTCTAATAACCTAATATTTACATTTTACTTTAATTTGTTCCTAGTTTTACACCACAACAGGGAAAATTGCACTAATTATTTTATATTGTAGAAATTACTGAAAACAACCAGGAACACAAACAGTTCATTTGTATCACCTATAATTTGTGTTGCAAAACAGATTAGGATACTGTGATTTTTTTTGGAGTTGTGTGGTATAATGGTTTCAGAAAAATAGTATTTTCATTACTGTTGTCACTTCTCTTCAACTGTGCGCTCTTTTCTGAAACAGTTTAAACAGATACTGTATTAAGAACAATTAGAACTAACTTTGCCTGTCATCACAAACTACACAATTAGTTTTAAATGTTTTAGACAACACATTTCTATCTTTTACTTCTAAAAGTTCACTAGGGCAAGACAGAAGATCAAAGTGATTTGATTTTAATGTATTATTTTTCTCATATTTTTAAGGACATTTAATTTATTTGTTGAAAGTAGTATTTGCACCCTTGGTGAAAATTCTCTGCTCATATCATAAAAATAATTCTTATCCCATGCTTCCACATTCCCCTCTTCTCTATTTAAGAGCATATATAATTGTCCAAAGAAATGAAAGAGTTTTTTTTAAGACACTTCCTTCCCTCCCTGCCCTACAAAGAACAATCACACCTACTACTTTGCAGAGCAGCAATGTTTTCGAATGGTTGCCTTTACTTACTCTGTAACACAGCCAGAGTCCCTAAGGACTCAAAGTGGCAGAGTCAGCTGATTTCAGCCCAGCCTCCTCCCCCCTCCTTTCCCTTCTGGATTCATCCCTATGAAAATACAAACAAATTGCTTCCCCTTCTTACTGCTTGAAAAAAAAAATCAGTAGTCAATGTTAGCAGACTAAACAAGGGGTGGGTTGTCTTCCTCATTCTCATCACTGCTTGGTACTACCATGATGACTAGTAGGATGTTTGGGACTAGAACATGGGGTAGCAATGTCAAAAGAAGGTTATCCCAGTGTAGTGAGCTCTTACCTCCAGACTAATGTTACTCTTTTCCTATTTTATCCATTTGTAAGCTGACTTCTAGGCTATCAGCCTTTTGACAGAAGGCTACCAGATGCAGTATTGTGCTTACACCAACACAACAAATCCTACAATCTAACTGAAGCTTCTAGAAATTAGTGCAAAATAAACTAAAGTAGTATGAACTATCTGACAGCTGTCCTTGGGTGACACACAGAAAACACAGAGACTAACAAACAGTAATTATGAATACATACATATATATGCTCTGAAGGAATATGTATACATACATATATATATTTATAATTTATCATGTTTGTTTATTTTAGTTCAGATTCCTCATTAAGGCTGATTTTCCAATCCACCTGCTGAGGCTAGCTGCAAAGGAAAGCATCCATTAGAGGAATGGAAACCCCAGTGACTGGACAAGCATTTGTAAGAGCCAAGGAGAACAGACCACTGGTCACATGCAAGGAAACCCTCTCCTGAAGTGCCATTCAGGGGAGTAAACAACAACAACAAAATCCAACAACTCTCAGAGAACCTGGAAAGCTCTAAGTCCTCCTACTTCCCTGAACTCTGGGTTAGGTTAAAACAGCAGCAGTTCACAACTGCAGGATTGCAACCCAGCAATTCCACGGGCAAGGATCTCTCAGGAACAAAGTTAATTGACATTCACTGTGGGGACAAGGAAGCAAACAGGTATTCTGTAAAAAATCCTCTGATTCAGACTCTGATACCCAAGGCTGATCCCAAAGGCTGCTCAGAAAGATAAAGAGGCTGATTTCATCTGAGATCTTGCAGAAAAATCCTTGAATTTCACAACAACCTGGAAACCAAAACGGGAAGCAAGTGCCACAGAATGTCTGGGATGCTTTGCTGACCAAGATTATCTCAGAGCAGTTTTATGTCATACGAAGGGCCAATACAGAATAATGGGGGGAAAAAAATCCTAGTTTATTTTACATGACAAATACAGCACTTCAGAAATCACTTAATGAGGGCTAAACAAATAATACAGGAAAGACTCCTGAATTTATTTTCTGCAAAACTCGAAAGTGAAAAAAACCCCCAACAGTTGGGCATTAATTACTGTGAAGCTTTTTTGTGCAACTAAACACAGAACCATCTTCATGAGTCTGAAGACAATCAATACAGCAAGCATGCGTTTACCTTGTTTCAAGTCCATACACTAACAATTTGTATTTACAGTTCCACAATTATTGAACCTCTTTTAACAAAAATGTTTCTTAACCACAGTACGTAGTTTTAATGAGGTTAACTTCACCTGGCTCAGATTTCAGAAGGCAAGTCCATTTTTCAGTACCATATTTGTTTCATGCCGAGCCTTTCTGATGGCCACAAAAATGATCAGAGGGCCGGAGCACCTCTCCTGTGAGGAGAGGCTGAGAGAGTTGGGGCTGTTCAGCCTGGAGAAGAGAAGGCTCCAGGGAGACCTTATAGCGGCCTTCCAGTACCTGAAGGGGGCCTCATAGGAGAGAGGGGGACAAACTTTTTAACAGGGCCTGCTGCAATAGGACAAGGGGTAATGGTTTTAAACTGGAAGAAGGTAGACTGGATATAAGGAAGAAGTTTTTTACAATGAGGGCGGTGAAACACTGGCACAGGTTGCCCAGAGAGGTGGCAGATGTCCCATCCCTGGGAACATTCAAGGTCAGGTTGGATGGAGCTCTGAGCAACCTGATCTAGTTGAAGATGTCCCTGCTCATTGCAGGGGGGTTTGACTAGATAACCTTTACAGGTTCCTTCCAACTCAAACTATTCTAGGATTCTTTCCATTTAAACTGTTTCCTACTAAAGTCTCTAAACACTTTGAAATGTCTTCTGCTAGGAAATAAGAGCCAAAAGAAGCAAATCAGTACCATTTTAATACTTCTCAGCACAGAGCTGTATTGCTATTATTGAGAAAAAAAAAAAGCATTATGATGCTGATAGAACACACTATAGACAGATACACAAACTAAACTTAGATTTCCTAAAGTTGGGAATAGCTTCCTACAGTTAAGAACGTGTTCCTGTAGTTAAGAAAAACATGTATGGTGTTATTATAGTTCTCACAGCCTTCTTTTGCCAAACCTGTTCCCTTGGTTCACCCACGTTTTCCAGTTACTTGATTTCTACTTAAAAGGAGATATTTTAAATGTTTTTTGAGTAATCATCAAATTTTAGGAGGCCTTTTTAACTTCAACACTTAAGACCATCCTAAAACTTGAGGGTTATTTAATTATTTTTTTTTAACAGAAAAAATTAAAAGGCTATCTCCTTGGGGTTTCACTTCATATCCTTCATGCTTGGTATCGACAACATTCTTACTCCAAAATATCTTTTTAAGCAGGAGTTACAATAATTCTGACATTTGAATTAATAACATCCCCTTTGCTGTTTTGTCACTGGATGATTCATCCTAAAGCAACGTAGGTCGTTTCAAAAAGTGTAACATCCTTATTAGTGTTAAATAGTAAGCAATGTGTAATAACACTAGTAGGCCAATAAACTACAGATTAAAAAAAACCAACGAACCACAGGTAAAAATACATGATGCAGTATCTTCCCACTGAAGATAACTGCAAGAAGTAGAAAGTCCAGCTTGTTTCAAATCACAACATTAAAAATGATGTTCCAGCCCTACGGAGCTTCTCATGAAATGTACAACAGGAAGTAAATACCAACTTTTGTCATGATTGGGTTTCATCAGCAAGCTTTTCTTCCAAATGCCACATGGCTCTATTGAAGTATCACTATTCCGACACTTAATCCATTTTAAAGACTACTGACTTAAATTGACATTTTGGGAAAAGAAAGGAGGCCAGGCTTCTTGTTGAGGTACAGACTGAGGTTTCCTACTAACATCTACACTACATAAAGCTTCTGAATAGTATACAAGCGAACAATTCCCAAGAAGACTTGGAACAGGGAGCTCACATTTGCAAGAGAACCTGCCAAAGTCCTATTAGACATCTTGAACTGGACAGGGACAAGAATATAGCTTATTTGGCTGACATACTCAACTTATGTCTTTTTCTACTGCAAATTATGGTCCCCCTTACAATCAAAAAGCTGTTTGTTGTACTGCCAAGAAAGAGCCCATCAGTATCCATTTCTGGAAGGGCAGAACACACACGGTGCACATTCCAAGACGATCTTAGAGCAAAGGGGCCTCCTTTTTTTTCCAGAGGCTCTGCCCATTGAGTGAAGAGCTGAATACAAGTGTGTCAGAAATAAGTGGATCAGCTGTGCATTTCCTGGCAAAGGGCTAACTTGGGAAAGCGTATTGACCATGCAATAAGAAATATGCCAAATAAAGCACTGCCCCATTAAGTTGAAGACCCATCACTTCTCATTCATCACAAGCAAGAAGGTCAGTGTTCGAACACCTCCCAGCAGTGAAGTCACATGAGAAACAGACTGTTGGATTTCTTATTCTCAGCAGTACCCCACTGAGGCTGACTGCTCTGATACTTTTCTGGCAAGCTGTCTTCTACAGACTTAATCACACCTGTCAGCAAATGCACAAGTTCTACAAGCTCTCCCATCCCTACGGCCAGCAGGAAAAGATCTCGCACAGTCGTTCCCAGCACAAGAAGAGAGAATTCCAGCCTGAGGAGGACACTGCTATTGCTAATGTACATAGCTGTTTCACCTGCCCTCCTGGACAATGATTTCACATTTCCAGTGCCACCAAAATGCACTTCCTACATTAAATGGAAAGTGTCCACCAGAGTGAAAAAATAAAAAAATAAAATGTGTATATATATATATTTTTGCATGTTGGGTGGGTCCTTTCACTTGAACGCAGTACTGCTTAGTGGTGGAATCATCCATTTCTTCAATAAGAAACATCTCCATGGAGTATATAATGAAAAGCCAAGCACACGTGCATCTGTGGTATAATTCAGCAGATAGCAGCAGAAGAGAAAGCAAGCAGCATGGCTAAGAGGTTTAATTTTCTTAACCTCAAGACAGGATAGCCTCCACTCCCTTTTGGAACCAGGAAAAAGCTGTACTTCCTTTGTCATCTACAGCTGATAGGAAAACACATCTTTCTAAAGCAATATCCTAGGAAAAGGATCTGTGGAACACAAAAGGCAGCGTAAATGAATGGAACTTGGACTAATCTCAGTCTACACTCAATGCAGTTTCTACCTGCACTAGCAGTTCTGCCTGCTCACAGAAGCCTGAAGAGAAGAAATTGCAGGGAAGGACCGCTTCAGCTAGGGGCGGTGTCACTGACACAACTTTGGAGATTTTTGTGAAAAGAAAAGCAACACAGTGAAGATGCTACTACTTCTTTGTCCAAGGCCGAACTGCAACTTCTTCGTATGTATACATGTATATATGAGAGTCAGAGAAACTTAGGCAAGCAAGACCAACAGGTGGCAGAACTGCGAGGCAAGCAGTTATGAGCCTCAAATACCTGTAGCCGCTGCTTATGAGGGAAAGGTGAGAAGTGACATTCCCACTGATTGGGCTTGAAATGCAGTGGTGAACAGAAGGATTTGGGACTGCAGGATGTGACAGAGCCTTAACAAACAAGCAAGAGCAGACAACTTCCAGAACCATAGATTAGCTCCATCAAGATGGCAATTTTGAGGCTGGAGAAAAATCTCAGGGGTCTTTTAGGCACCTGCAAAGCAGACACTAGAGAAAGTGGATGTGAAACAGCATCAAGGCTTGTTTGTAGCCATAAAGATCCATGAAGTCTCAAGATAAGCACAATACGATGCTCTAACTGGATGCTTCAAAGACCATGGTTCTCCGTGGAATAAAGCTCTCTAAACCCAGCATTTTGTCCTGTAATGTCCGTGCGCTTCTAGACACTTCACATACATTTCTCTAGCAGCAATTTCTGACTACTGTGAGATAAGACAGTGGACTACACAGACCTCTTGTCTGACCTAGTATCATTGTTCATCTGAATAATGTTGTGGAAAACTCCTCACTTCTGGAAGAGTCTATGACTTGATCGACTTGTTTAAGAAATACATTTGGCATCTACACTAAGGTTCTTTATTAGGCTAGGAGATGCAGGATTTGTAAATACTATGCAGAGGGGTAAGGCTGCCTTAGCGCAGACATTTAAGATTTCCATCTGCTGGCAAGCCTGTTACTAGATAGAACCAGTTTAAACACTGGTAACCTCAAAGTATGGAGACGGGGAAAAACATTGAAAGATACAAACAACAAGCAGCAGGAAGAAAATGAAGACAAATACCAGCTGCTAAAAATGAAGTCAGCAACAGTAGCTTTGCTGATCCATGGTGACATACGGAAAATGCTAAAAAGAAAAGATTGAGGGTCAACTCCAGGAAAACCTGAAGGGAAAAAAAACACCAAAGAAAAATTAAACTAGGAAGCATATAGTTATATGCAATGAAAGAAATCTACGCGCAAGCAGATTAATAGAGCTGTAAAAGTTTCTCTCTGGTAGACAGCAAGAGAAAAAAGTAGAGGTAGTCAAGAACACCTGAAGACTGGAAGACAAATTTCCACCTTCTAGCCATGTGGTGAAGAATACAAGGCGTAACATCTTTCCTACAACATATTAAGGCAAAAATTCTCCATGGTCGAGCACCTGAGCAGTCTGCACAACCACACCATAGATGCACATACAGACAAGCATTCAAAGAATAATTTAATCAACACTATAAAGGCCAGCCAAACATTTAATCCTAAATTTTCAAAATTCTGACTACAGACATACTGACAGAATAAAAAAGGAGGGGAAACAGATGCATATGTGAACACTCAGTATTTTCCAGAAATGAAAGGAGATGGAATGAAGCAAGGAATAGCCAAAGTTCTCTGGTTTTGGCATGTTTGACTTTTGTACTTATTCCCTGTATTTTTTCATTATAATTTTTTTAAGTTTGGCAATATAGGAAAAGGAGGAAAAACAATGTCATAATTTTTGGGCTTTTTTTTTTTTTTATCTCCTTTACTCCTGAATTTTTAGATACACTAAAATCAGTCTAGTGGTTATTCTGTTCTTATTTCTCTTCCCCTGCTCTCCTACCTCCATGTTCTTACTGCAGAGTATATAAAGTGAAAGTCTACGTGTAAAACGAATTTTACATTAAAAACGTCCATATTTAATAAAATATTATTAAAAGAAGCACATATTGAAAGAAACGGGAATCCTGAGCATTCAGTTCTGGTACTATGTATGCTAGTCTTGCATGCAAAACCCACCATGCTTCAGGTTAAAGAAGATGATAGTATTATTACTTATTTGTGTAATAATAAGAGTCAATTTCAAGAGACAGCTTCTTTTAGGAAGCCTTTTGGGTGTTACTTTCTGACTCATACTGCTATCAATTTTGACTTATGCTATGGCAGTGTTGATCCGTGCCCTGTGGGAATCTTTTCAATGTACTAGGAATTCTGAAGATCACATTAGAAAAACAATAAATTGTCAAAACACTAGCTATATCTTATTAATATGAAAATACTTAAGGCAGCTTGTTTGACATGTGTATCTTCTTTCAAATTTTATCTTTGCAGTTCATGTATGGAAATGCTACATGAATAGGAACATGAAAAAATTACTCACTCTTACAAAAATCCCTTACTGAAAGAATCAATTATTCATTAAAAAGCCATAGCTGAAGCATGGTATATTTCCACTTGATATATTTTTCTGAATATGTACATGAACCATCAAAAAAGCTATCACTTCTCTAGCAGTTTACTTGCTTTTGTTAGATTACCCCCGCCCTAAAAAAATGCGGATTTCCATGTTCAAAGACTATAATTAGTAAGCATCATCATTACAATGCTTTGAAGTCTACCATGCAAAAAAAAATCCTGGCAAGGGTTTTGGCCCTCATTTTTTATCTTTTACAATCAATTTCACACTACTCTGACAGTTTAAGTAATAATAGTTAAAGTCATTCAGGTGTAATATACACCTCTGTGGCAAGTCCTTTCTGACCATGTGAAACACGATGCAAACCTACAGTAAAAAATTCATCTACACAGACCTACTAGAGAATTTCACAGTATATTTATATATACAGTAAGTGATGTGAGGATTCCGTCAGAGGGACACATATATTTATTTTACCAACACAACTGCTATCTCCAGATGTTAATTTTATTTATGAGAGGCCTTTATAAGCTAAGTGTACATTCACAGAAACAGACAGACATGCACACACCTTTACATATGAATAATTACGTAAAACAGGGTCCCTCACTGTTTTCAGCTCTGCAAAAAATACTGCAGTCATGAATTAAACATCACCTTCCAAAGTTCTGTTTTGTGCCTGCTCTGGCAAGGTTTCTGGGAACACCGATTAGAATGTGAATAGCTTTACATTACCTCCAACCTTAGGCCCACCAGCTGATCCTGGCTTTCTTGCACTGTTTGAAGGATTTCCTGGCTTTTTAGGTGCCGGAACCTTGAAGGCTGAAGCAGCTGATGATGGCCTATTTCCATCCACTGACTCTTCATCATCAAAGCTTTTGTCTAGAAAAGGATATGTTAAATAAAAATACAGCTATTAGAATGAATGTTTATTTATTTCCTAATCAACTATTCTGCTTCACATTTCACAGAAATTCACAAAATGTATAAATAAAAACAAATATTTATCACTTTGTCCTCTGTCTCTGACCTAGGAATAAAATGACAATGAGAAATAAACAGCATTTTCTACACGTTAAATTCTTACAAAAATACTATTTTGCCTTCATAATTAACCACAGTGAAACTGAACATAAAAACGAATCCTACACATTCATTCCCACAAAGGGAAAATATCTTTGCAGAGATTGAATATTTTTGCCCGTTTCTGAATATTTTCCCCCAAGGAAAGCCCTTAATATGATTTTTATCATTCCAGTCTACCAAAGACAAACGCTTCTCCCTTTTCCTCTTTTACTCATGCATGCATTTTCTGCTACACATCCTCCCACAATGTGTCTAACCAGCACTCCCTGTCTCTTTCCTTCCACCCAGATTTTTCAACTTACAATCACAGATCCTCTTGCAGATCAGCCGCCTCATTCCTCTGATAGCGCTTCAATCCCCTCACCCTAGCACAGACCCAGCACCTCACATGGCCACACGCAGTAAATTCTCAATACTAATCAAAGATTCTACCAAAAACTGCTCGCAAACACCCTAGATCCACCACTGAGATTTGTGCCGGCATCTTTCTCTCCCTTCCCCGCACTAGGTGCCGCACAACCAATGAGCTGCAAGGTGACATCATCTTCTGGGAGCCACCGCCAGAGGAAAAGGTGAAAATTCTCCATGCAAATAAATTCATTCCCACACACAGTATTTGCCACTATTCCAATCCTTCATTAAAAAAAATTAGGCAGGCAGACAATGCTCCGGGGCTTGCACTGCTCTTTCCTATAATTTCAGGTTTGTGTATTTTTAATCAAGAAAGAAATTCATCTCTAGTGACTGAATAAAATAGTCTTGATACAAAATATTCTGCCTTCTAAAAAAACCCAAGCATATTCCAACAGTAGAATGTAACGGTTTCTCAATCCACTCAGGGAAGAAGGATTTATTTATAAGCTTGAGGACAGAAGACACATCAGCCTATGGTTCCTATAATAAATAAAATGGGCGAGGCTGAGACACAGCTGCACTACAGTAATGGAAGACCAATTCAGCATATTACCTGCTCTAAACCCTGTCATTTCTAAAAAAAAAAAAAAAAATTAAAAAAAAATAATTGCAAAGCTTTGTTATCTCTGGAACGGTGACTATTTACCCTTTGCTTATTCAGAACTTGCTCCCAGTGAAATGTCAACTATATTTAATAATATAGCCTCCCAAAGGAAGGCAGCTTTCATTAAAAGGGCAAAGCAAGGTTTTGTCCAACAGCATTTGCAGCACCAAACATTAGAACACCCCACATTTAACATGCCCGAGATCACTGCTGCTATAGTTAGTATGTTTTTCTAGCATTAGTGAAAAGCTGTGTGTTGCACTAACAAATATTCACCATTAAAGAAGAAACAAGATGTACATTGACAATTTTCACTAATGTTATTTCCTCCTCTCCTACAAACACTGATTTTTTAAGAGAATCTTGCTAAGAATAATCGTGTTTGGATATGAAAACTCTCAGAATCGGGGAAAAGGCATCAGCATCCCCCCTCCCACTAGCCTGTGTGTTGCCATGGAAACAGTACTCCCTCTCCGCACCCAGGCGGAGGCAGAATACATTTTGATTCCTGCTGTTTTTACTCTTAGTCTCTTAAATAGAACCAGGCATCAAGCTTTTTGACCAGGGAAAAAAACACACTAATCCAAACACCAGGTTAAGCGCAATGAACTAAACAGTATAATAGAAGGGTAAATAGTAATGGTTAATATCCAGGATGCCTGCGACATTACAGGTAATTTTAAAAATAGCAGTAAGAAATACCTTGTAGATTTTTTTTAAGCAGCATGAAGAGATCAACACTGACACATGAATACGCCATTATAAAAACTGATTAAAAGTGAAAACATGCTTTTCAAATAAAAATGGTTTTGTTGTTGCGTTTATTTTTTTTAGGCTTGATAATGAAACAGGCGAGGCTGTCAAGTTACTATCCAACAGCACTACAACGCAGCATTGATATGCAAATACTGCACAAGAAGCCTTTGAAAAAATAAAGTTATTTGCAGAACAATTTTAAAAATAGTAACTGAGCATTTTGCTCAGTTACGCAAGAACCCCCTAATCAAGAAAAACCTAGACAACACCAAACAACAGTGTACGTCAGGACCCAATGGCTCAGATAAATTAATTTTATTCATACCAAGCAATTCATTATGGAGTATTGAAAATGGAGAATTATAGAAGTTACTGCTCAACCCCAAAATGCAGAAATAGAATGGCAGCAAAATGCAAAACTGAACATTCCCAGCTACTGACATGTTGTGTAAATTACAGGACAATATATTAAGCAATGATCTGGATAATAGCGTGAAATTACTTTGCTTAAAATTTTTTTCATACATTTGAAACACTGTTAACATTGGATTAAAAACCTACACTATGATAAAGTTTTATAATTTCTTAGTCCACATAAAACACATCTTTTAAAATAATTTCTTTTAAATGCTTAAGTATTTTTGAGAAACATAGAGCTGATCTTAACCACTGATACCTGGGCGTTCTTAACTAGACTCTTCACGATTTATGTTAAAATAAGTTAAAAACTAAAGTACAGTCACTAGAAGTGTTCCAAAATTATAGCATAGCACCATAAATGTATAAAATTAACAGGTGAAAAGGATATTTTTTAATTCTTTTAAGGCTAAAGTGATAACACACCTGACTGTTGTGGGTTTTTTTGTTTGTTTGTTCTTTAATAAACACAAGCAGGAAAATTTCGTACCGTCTTTTACAGAAACTGGAGGTTTTCTCCACCCTTCTGGGCCTTTACACTTTCATTTCCCTAGGCTCTATTAACAACAAAACTCCAATTGATCTTTAGGGACATTCCATTTTCAGAAAGATGCTTAACAGTGCTTGTGAAGATCTGAAACCTGAAGTCTGTATTTATAGCAGTTAATGAAACGAAAGCATTATATCAGCTTCCAGTATCATCTGCTTTCCATGTCCTGTCACTCATGTGCAACAATACACTTGTTTATAGCTCTTATAAAAGCATTTCCATATATTTCAGCGTACCGAACCCCAGCTTGAGGTGTAACTGTCACTCCGTGGGGTATAATCAAGGTGCAGCTCTGCTCAGTCCAGCTGAGCCAAACTTGTTTACTACGTGCCTTCGTTTAGCCAATGGACCAGGGCTGGAGCTCCTGACTGCCAACATGCACAGCGTGATGACGGTTGTACTGTCAGTATCAAACTGCCACTGTTAATGTTAGTTTCATGCAGTCTGCAAATAAAATTAATTTCTACAACAGAAGTCATAAAAGCCTAAATATAATTGATATTTCAAAACAAATCACCTGAAGGATGCAAACACTTTTTCATTCTAGAATGGCTAGCTAATTCTCATTCTAGCTAATTTTAAACGCCAAACACTTTCAGCATATCTAATTTTACGTATTCAAATACACCTGACAGCTGAGAAAGCACTATCCAAACAGCATTTTACAAAAAAGTTCTAAGCTACTAAAAGCAGGACTAAAAAGAGGTACGAATTGCTAGCAATGTACAGAACATCTTAAATTAAAAACACAATTAATGAAAGACACTGAACTTCAGTTAAATCTCACAAGATTGTTCTTGTACTCAGGATCTTAATTTTAAATCACAATAGGTAAGAAGAGTTTTGGAGGTAAGCACACCCCACAGAGAAGAACTTGGAATCTAGTACTGCCAACAGCTCCTGAAGAAACCTGATGAGCAGCAAATGTTCTCACTCTGGAACAAGTTCTCTTCCAGAAGAACAAATTTAAAGCAGAAAAAAAAAAAAAAAAAAAAAAAAAGAACAGTCAAGGAAAGGTCCTTCTTAGATTCAGAAAGCTAGAAACGCAAGATTCAACTTCCAAGCATTAGAAGTTTTCTATTCTAATAGAGGAAAGAGATCTGTACTGCAGAGGAGCATTCTGCAGGTACTATGCAGCAAGTGAATTGGTATCAATGAAACCCTGTGCATCTCTATAAAGCATTTCAGAGGAGTCAGAGGAATGTTTCTAGTAAAAAACTCACCACAAACCAACCTGCATGACATATCAGACCCTAGAATTTACCACACTTTCAAAACTTGGGGTTTACCAAAGTTATTCTAAGATTAAATCCAGACATAGCTGTTCAACTAGAAATACAAACCAAAACTCTGACCCATCGCAAAGGTTAAAAATACTAAAATTCTTAAGAAACAAACCATGCAATTTGTACTAAAAATAACCAAAAGACATGTGGTACCTTTGTTTCTTGTAGCATTGTTCTTGGGGGCCAGATTACAAATCTGTAGTATCTGTTTTTTAGAGTATTCAGAGATATCAAACTTGATACTCAAAGAACATTCTAGCACTCCCAATGCTAAAAAACTTCTAAACAACCTATTTACTGTGATTTGGCTATAGAGCAACAAGGATAATTACAGATGTATCCAGGGACAAAGGAGACTCTAAAACTTTTCATATCTAGAGAGAAAAATATTTTACTTTTTAAAGAAAGTGAAATTAAAATATATTCATTCTTACTGCAACTCAAGCCTTTACCTTAGCTTATCTTAAGATTCATAAAATTAATGTGACATTTAATATCTAACATTCTCTAAGTCACAGTCAATAACAGAAGAAAGAAATATGGTACCATCTACATGGATGTAGAAATAGAAGGTCTGTATTCTACTTATGCTACTGAGAAGCAGCGACTCAGAAGTTAACTGACCTAAAAGCAGATCCCCAAGTAACACCACGGGGGTGTGTGGGGTGTGTGGAACCTGGATGCCCTACAGCAACAGGAACGAAAGCCGGCCATAAAGGCAAATCTCAATACCCTATCAGATCGAGATCCTGCATATCTAACACTACTAGGGTTTTAAATACCAACTTGCAGTATTTTACAGTAGATTGACAATAGTCAAACCAAAGAACATAGTATATTTAATAATACTGCTTTTAAACTTTTACTTCAGTTAAAAAGGTGCCCTTGCTATATCCATCTTCCTTTTAAGTATCGCAAACAGACACCAAATGTTTTTTAACTACTGCTAACAGTTCCACTTGCACACCACAAACTGTTTATAACCACACCATTGCAAAACGGTGCCCAAGCTAAACAATGACAAGCAGATGAACTCCTTACACTTCCCAAGTGACTCCCACACCCTGCGCCTACCACGACACCGACTGCCAGTCTCCCTTCAGTGATTTACAAACATCGACTGCATCAATTACTTGGAACATCTGGGACTGGATCGTTAGCTCAATTCCAGATGAACTGGTGCAGCCTACAACAGTTTCTGCCAAGCATGAAAATGAAGCCGCAAGCACTACAGATGCATCAGGTTAGTTGATCCTTCTAATCCATACTTCAAGCCAATGCCCCACATCATTTAGTGAGCACTTTATCCCTTACACATCAGGCATTCCATACAGCCCGAATCTGTTTGTCCTGACACAAAGGACAGGATTCATTTGCCTAAGCACAGTCATCTAAAACTAGTTTAGACAGTCCTGGGTATCCTGTCTGGTTGCCAGCTGACATTCCAGAAGGGCACAGATCTCTTGTGGGTCTCGTGTCAGGCTTGTTTGCTCCCTGTGGCCTGTGTGGATACTGCAAGGCACCTCAAGTGGCACTAGATGCCTGTGTCTGGGCAGCTGAATGGCACCTAAGATGCTTTAGATGTACCATAAAGGCATAATTCCTGGGCATCCTCCCTGCGCCACAGCAGGTAGAGGGATCTTGAACCATTAGGATACAAATTCTCATTCGAAACCAAAAATCTGCTTCTCACAACGCTGAAGCATGGTTCTTCATAACACAACAGAGCGTAGGGACAGAAATAACGGAACGTCATTGACTGATGGATTTAACTTTACTTCGTGGTACCTCCTCTGTTTCTCTTTGTGTTCGTGAAGGAATCTATGATTCAGTGCTGGCAAACAGTTCTCGTGTTCTGCACATCATACTCTGATGCCCATCAGCAAAAATCTCAAACTCTTACCAAAGTCTTACTTTTCCACTGTAATCTCACTGGGGAAGGGCAGGGAGCAGATAAAAATGACAAAAATAGCTACATGATACAACCTGGTTAAAACAAACAAACAATGTACTAAAGCCAAGTGTGAAGCCAAACATATTCCTTCACGTGCCAGTTTTTCAGGCAGTTCCAGTGGACTAGAGTGCCTTTAAAAAATATAAAAAAAGGCAGCAAGCACAGGGAGCACCAGTCAGTAAGTAACAGGAATAAGGCAAATATTTATCAGTTAAATTTGTACTGTTGCTCCAATCTCAAATTCTGATAACACTCCCCTAACTTTTCAACAGGAGCGGAGTACAGCTCTCCTACATCCACCGATCAGCTACAGCACGCTGAGAGGCTCACACCAAATGTGCTTTTTTTTTGTGTTGGTTTTTTTTTTTCTTAACAGGAATCTAAATGAACGGGGTAAAAGAGAAGAAGGGAAAACTGGAAAAAGTAGACTAGACCCAATAGAGACATTTAGAAAAGAAATATTTAGGAGTGGCAATGGCACTTGCCACAATAACTACCCGTATTTTCTTGCAGGCCTATTCTAATGACACTAACAATTTATCCATTTCCCTCAATAGTTTCATGAAATAATATGTTCAGAAAAGATTTAATTCAGAAAAAAATTAACATATTCCAGTAGTATTTTCCTGACCCTAAAGAAAAGCTCATCTTCTAGTTCATCTTACTATTGTCTGGCTAAAAGACATGACTTAAATATAGGTTTCAAACAAAGCTGCTACAAGCCAGAACAAGTAACTGAGCTAATCTCCCTCCCAAGCAAAACTTCATCTCAATTCTAGTTCTGGAATATCTCCTTTAAACCAAAGTAAAAGTTATTTTCTCATTTCTTCCTATTACCGTTGAAAACAGTTTCTGCAAATCTTGCCATATTTTTAACCTTTGTAGCATCTGTAAAAGCACAGTCCAATTAAATTTGTTTTAAAAACAAAAGTAAAAAAACCTCTTCAGTCAGTTTTAAATTCTTGCAATTGGGCTCTCCTGTTATACATTTCCCAAATGCTACTCAGAGCAACCTACCGAAAACTGAGAGATGCAGTCAATATTACTGTACTTTAGAAACCATCAATTTAACTTTACTTACAATTTTCCTCAGGCACGTTCAATAGCCTCCTGAATCAACACCTAATACTCTATAACCTATTAGTAACCAAAGCACAATGTTATCAGTAAAGGGGAACAGAAAGATAGCCAGGGTCTCTAGGATTCATGACAATGCAACATCTAAAATAGGATTTGTGATCTAAGTCAATCAAATAATTGATGTCCATTGAGGAAGAAACAATTGGTGGCATTTCCAGGACTTAATTCATTCACACAGGAACACTTGAAGAGTTTAACAATTTGATTTGTCGAACTATCAATTACATTACAGCAAAGGTAAGAGAGGCAGCCTTAAGGACCATGTTCATACACCTCTAGCATATATCACTTGTATATGTGACAGCAAAGGGCATGGGATATATATCATATAATATCAATACAAAGGTTTACAAACACTGAGCTTAAATTGTGATTTACTATTAGCGGCTGAGAGTAATAGATGTACTTCTACCATCAGAGAAATTATTTTAGTATTAAACGCTCATGTTACTTTTTAGTGTGGCAAATTTCTCTGTGTTAAACTCAGTTTGTATGCTGAATATGTAAACCAGCAAGGCAGATTCACAAATAAAACGCAAGTCCTAGAAGCAGAAAGTGTAACTAATATGAATACACAGTAGATAAATTTATAAAAAAAAAAAATCTCTACATGTTATTTTAAATCCCTATAGTTCAGGAATTAGAAAATAATATTCATCTCTGAACACAAAAACATGCACACCACAGCACAGAAGGGGCTGTTAATGGTCTTTGAGCTCACTGGCCAACCTGTTCCCTGACTCACATATCCAGAAGCGGAAATTAAGGAATTATGGCAAATATGTCTGATATCTAGCTAGGAGTTTTAGTAGCTGCCATTTCTCCTTCTCTTTTGTAACAGCATCATCCCATCCCAAAATAATACATACTGCCTGCTTCCCTCAGTGTTTCTGAACAGTTTGCGAAAATCAACTCAACACTGCAAAGACATTTTAGACAAGAACTATCCACACAGAAATGCTCTTGACCTTTTAGTTCAACAGTAAACCTCGTATTGCATAAGTTGATTGACCAAAGGACTTTTATCAGGTCAACACACAAAACAATCCATTACAATAACAGGATATTTTGTCAAATATAAATCTACCTATGGTAATTGTTTAGGCGACTAAGGAACATGATGGCACTCCTGACATTTGATGAAAGGAAAAATATCTAATTTGAAGAAAGTAAGGTTCTTCTGCAGGCTCTTCAGAGGTTTTATCTAAGTCTTCATCCCTTCTCCTCACCTTTCCTCAGGCTCCAACCATCCATAATTTTGAAGGCTTTTAAGTGTTTCTCAGCTGAAGAGAAGAATTTTCACATCAATTAAATGCATGTGAAGCTATACCAGAGAAATTTTAAACCAGCAACCATGAAAATTTTGTCATCTATACTACATATAGCTGTGCAACTCCTTTGAGTTATAAATTGTGGTTACTTCTTGTAAGAATCTACAGGCATAGCTGGTTTTCAAAAGGCTCTTTCAAGTTAAGCACTGCTCTTTCCTGCTGTTGCTACAAAAGCGTATTTTGATGAAGGAGCTGGGAAACGAAAGAATGCACAAAACCCAAAACACAATTCCTTAAAACTAAGGCATTTCTATAAATACAGAGTGTAATTTCTGGTTTGGGTGACTACTACAGCAGTACTTTCACTTCTGAAGGTATTTCAGACACTTGAAATGATCCAATTATAGCTTACTTTCTCAACAGTATTTACTACAGTAAGACTTTATTAAAAATAACATACGGAAAAACTCCTCATATTTAATAGATAACAAAGATGAAAATTAACCCTGCAAGGCAAATATCCAATTAGTCATGTGAAAGTCTTGCATCACCTGTCAAAGAAAATACTTGCTAGACTTAAAACATCTCCTTGGGCGGTTGGCAATTCTAATGCTTATTTCAAAACACCCCTTTTTTTAAAAAAAGAAAAAAAAAACCCATAGTATTAGCAATAGTCTGGAATAATCAAAGATGTATCAAACAAATAAGGTTATCAACTAGAACACCAAAGGATTTTTTTTATGTAACTTGTTCTTAAAAACAAATGGAAACAGACTCCAAAAGCAACCAGCACTTCTGAATGCCAGATATTTGGAAACCTTTTCAGGGGACTGCTGTTTCACGTTTAATGAAAACAACAACAACCACCCACAAGTTCCCCAGAATCGAACACCAGAAATTCCTTGACACTTTAAAAATGTCATTTAGAAACAGGAAGATAGAACTTATTTGTAACTATTATTCTAGAATATTAAAAAATCGAGTGGGATTATCACTCTAGAATACATGCTGATTTTGAGAAAATAACTGTGCATTTACCATATGTTTGCAGCTTTGTTTTTTAAGTAAGAAATGCTCCAACTTGCATACTTCTTCCTTGAATTTTTTTTATTCACATTGGTGTTGAACCATGCCGTATTCATCCATTCTCTGAGCAGAAACTGTGTCTTTTCATATACCCCTTGGCTTGTTTACACATTCTCTCCCTTCTCCCTCTCAGTTGTTTCACTGTCCCACTGTTCTTTTACTGCTATTAGCAACGGTACGTGCACTTTATAGACAAAACACTACTCAGAATCTATGTTAATCACTGGGAGTAGCATATGACCTTACTCTGAAAAGAAGCTTTGCACTGGTTTGGTTCAGAAGAGCAATCGAGTTCCAGCTCACGGTATCTGTCCTTCCTCTCTCAAGCACAGTGAGTAAAGCCATTTCCCAAACCAATGCGCACACCAACTGCTAATAACCGAAGAGGAGGGGTGCAGAGCAATTACAGGAAAGGAGCCAGTGCAGGCACAGTCAGCATGTTAAAAAACAAAACAAAACAAAACAAAACAAAACAGGCCCAAAGAAGAACAGAAAAGGGAACAAGTCATGCATTTCTATTTCCCAGAAAAAAACTTCTGCCACTATCTGCAATTTTTTTTTTCCCCCGGGAGACAGCTCTGAATGGTACAAAGCACCACAGTTTCATCCTGCTCAATTTCTAGGCCAGTGTTGTAATTGCTTTATTACCATCATTCACAGGACTGTTGGTTTAAAAAGCCTCCTGCCTCCTAGCAGAGGAAAGGAAAATCAAGATACGCATCAGAAATGCATACACACTACAATTACACATATATTTTTAAAGTCCAGCTAATGTCTCAAACATCATGATTGCCTCTGTACCTTTCATATGTCCAATCTTTTTTTCAGTCCAAAGTAAAACATTAAAGCTGTACAGCACCCACATTTTACAGAAACTACTAATGAGATTAAAGACTTAGGAAGACAGCCTTCCCTCAGAAGAACATCAGGGAATGGAAGATAACTGTTCTTGTGCTCTAGGACCACGCATACATTAATGAAGTATTTTGAAAGAACACAAAATCCGTAACTTGATATGCACATTAGTAAGATATAAGGATAATTCCTATTCATGAACCAGTCACATATGCTTTATCATCTGAAATCTGACAGGTGTTTAAAGTCATGAAACATCATTACATTGTATGCCACTGAAATAAAAAGCCACTAATAAATAAAGTAGATTTATCTCATTCTTTATATGATTCAAAATAGCATACTTAGTATATACTGGTGCAACAAATGTGTGCACCAAATATGTCCTCTTACAAAGCTGATTATATGCTTTTAGATAGCCCTCAAATACCTTATGTCTGGCACTGCAATATGTTTAGCACATCTTAAGAAAACCTATGTCTAATCTTCCCTTCATGGCCCCTCATAGTTTTAGGCACATAATTTTGCCCTTATTCTACCTACCTGGTTCAACCAGGAGCAAGACATTCCCTTACCTATGAAATAACAAAGTAGCACAGCACAGACTGACAACAGGGTGAGAAAGCATTGATGGAAGCCGCTGTATTACAAACCCCAAAGAGAAAGCACAACACGATGTGCCGCGCTGCGATTCTGTTAGCGACCTCCTAAACACCCTAATCTGGTTATCATCGGATAAGGGCAGAAATGCATTATCCTCTCCAAGCAACAAGAAACCCAGAGCGAGGAACGGTTGGTTCCTGACTGGTTTTTCTCAGCAGCCTCAGATGACAACTTGCAGGTCGCACGCAGACCGATGTTCATTCATTCATGCAAGTATGTGAAATGCCTTTAAGACCGAGACA
The DNA here is from genome assembly GCA_017639485.1 of Pluvialis apricaria. Classification (NCBI taxonomy): domain Eukaryota; kingdom Metazoa; phylum Chordata; class Aves; order Charadriiformes; family Charadriidae; genus Pluvialis; species Pluvialis apricaria. Next base: position 52,267,594 of record CM030008.1, read on the forward strand.
GTGCATTGCTTTCCCACTGGCACACATTCAGTACAGTAGAAGTAACAGTCCAATTGTCTGCTGGGCCACAAACACAGGACTAATTTTTTTTTCCCTCTACATGTTTCCAACAAAAGATTGGAGAGCTTGAGACAGTTAACATGGGGGCAAACAGAAAATCTGGCTCTTCCCTTTAATCTTCACTTGAGAAATCAGATTAAGACTCAACAGTTAAGCACCACATTTTATTTACATTTCTGCTTGCAGTCAAGAAAACTGAGAAAATTCCAAAAGGTTACAATAAGCCAGTTGCCTCACAGTCAAGACGGAATGTTGAAATTACCACCTCTATATAGCATTTCCAAACATACTCTGTGCAATCTTGTAACATATCTAGACTGATTAAGTGAGCAAACCAAATAAAATAAAGAAAAAATTCTGTTCTCTGAAGTATCTGCACAACACCGTCCAAAAAATGAGCAGTGTCTCACAAATAATAAGTTAAACATACATACTGGCCACAACAAAGTGACATTTCATCAAGAAAAGACATTTCTCAAAGGCTACAGAATCACTAACCTTAAAAAGAGACTGTTTCTTCTATGTTGCATATATTAGGAGGATGTACAAGACATTTGCAAAACAAAAGACCATGGCAAAACCTACATTTAAACTCAGGAAAAAAGATCAAAGAGTTTTCTTAATAGTAACTAAGGTTTTGTTTTCCCTAGCAGTTTCATAACACAACGTCAGAAGACTGAATTCCTTGTAAATGTGGTAAGCAGTAGTTTTAAGAGACCAACAGCTACATAATCATCCTACACACTGTTAATTGTATCTGGCATTACTGCTCAAAGCTCCTACACAGAATGTCAGCTGACTGCCTGAACAGTACTTTGTTCTTAGTGCCTTTGTTAATGACGAATTAAATTATACAGAAGAGAGCTCCACAACCACCCTCACTTTATAAACCTCGACCATTACAGAACCACAAAAATCCTATGGCTCTGCTGAGGGAATACAGTTATTTCTTAACATGCTACAACTTGCATCCTTAATCTGCAAGTTACCACAATCCATATTTACACCACGGAGAACTGTGTTGCTTCACAGGAAGGAAACAAAGACGAAGAAAAACATTCCTGGAAAAAAAAAAAAGACATCTCAACAAGAAAGGGTTTACTCCATGTTCAGTTCTAAAAGGACCATGACTTCCCTTGCATCTTGCAGATGACGAACAAAAATACAAACATCAGAGAACTGACTGATTTTTTTTTTTTTTTTGGAAGTATTAAGTCCAGTCTTAGTTCCACTGCTCTGGTCACACTGATTATCTCTTTCAGCCTTTAACACATCAAAGTAGTAAGTGAAAAACATACATTTCAGGGCACCTTAAGACAAGGTCTTTCTCAGGACTCTTACTACTGATGTTATAATAAATTGACACAGAAAATTCACCTTAATCTAAGTATGTGATCTTTATAAGACCATCTTCCTTAACGTTACTGAAAACGACATATATATATATATACGATTACCTGTAAAAGCACAGCCTCCTACTACATTTCTGAACTTGCTGCAAGTCAAACGAACGCTCCTCAAGTTTCTCCGAAAATAATAACGTGTGTAGAGAAAGTCATCAAGTTATTAAGCTCAAAGAACCTGGCGGTCACACCAGGCGGCAAAGATAAAATGTATGCCCCGTTTTTAATCAAAACACAGCCCGTATAGCTTTACTGACCTACTTTCCCTCGGTTTGTGTAACAAATACGCTGTGCAGCCAAGGAAACGTAGTAACACCCCATCTCTTTATTAAATATCTATTCCCCTCCCTCGGAGCACGGCGCTGCTTTTATGGCTACGCTGAATTACAGTGAATTTCTTCACAAAGCAGCGCAGATCGGCACAGGCTTGTTTACAGAGCGGTGGAGTCAGCTCAGTCCCGAGCTGGCGAAGGCCACTAACGGGGGAGACGGGGGGTGGTGGGGGTAAACAAGAACGCCAACATAAAAACGCGGAGTGGAAACTGCCCGCGCTGTAAATAATTAAGACCAATTAAATCCAGGCGGGGTTAAAATTTAAAAGGCGGCCGGGAGCTGCCGCGCTGGGCGCCCACGGGAAGGTACGTACCCTCCAGCCGCTCCCCCTACCACGGCCTCCGGCCCAAGCCGCCTCCACGGGGAGCAGACCCCAACCGGCCGCACTTGGCACGCTCCGTACGGCCGAACCGCGCTCTGGCAGGGGCGGAGGAAGCGGAGCGGAGCCCGCCCGCCTTTCCCCCCTCACCGGAGGGCATCGCCGGGCCCCTCCGGCCACCGAGCGCCCTGACCCACCTGCGCGCCCCGCGCCTCCACGGGGCTGCAAACACCCCCCGGCCCCTCACACACCCCCACCCCTCAGGGCCGTGTGTTCCCCCCCCCCCGGTGCCCGGGGCCGCGCACTCACCGTCCCCCACAGCCATCATGCCGCGGGCCGTGCCGCCGCGGGAGGGCAGGCGCGGCGGCCGCCGGCTCCCTGCCTGCAACAGCCGCCGCCCCGCTTCAAAATAGCAGTCCCGCCTCGCGCGGGAACACGCACGCACACACCCCCCCCCCCCCCCCCCCCCCCCGCCTCTTCTCCTTCTTCTTCTTCTTCCCCCTCCGCGCCCGGCCCGGCCCCGTCCCACCGGGGACTTTTACTGCGCTCCGCCCCCTGCGCCGCGGCGGTCACGTGCCCCGCGGGGCCCGTCGCTTCCCACCCCCTCCCCTTCCGCGGGCCCGGCCCCGCCGCCCCGGGGAGGCGCAGGCCCAGCCGGGACGCCCGTCGGTCCGTCCGTCCACCCCCCGGCGGAAAAGGATGCGAGAGCCGTAAGTGGTTGGTGCGCAGCTGCCTTCAGCAGGGCAGCCTGTCCGCCAGAAGAAATCAACCAAAAATTTAAAAAATATTTTAAAAAAATGAAATAAAATAAAATAATGACATAAAATAATGAAATAATAAAAGAATAAAAGAAAATACAAACAAAATGAAATAAAATATAAACCACAAAGTATCAAATAAAATAATAAAATAAAGTAAAAAATAAAGTAAAAAAAATAAAGTGAAAAATAAAGTAAAAAAAAATATAAAATGAAACAAAATAAAATCAAAGCAGAAGCTGGGTCATTGAAGAAAGGTGCTCTTTGACGCGACTTTTTGGAAATCCCCCCCAGAACTTGAAGAGAAACAGGTTGGTTGATGCTGGAGAGCATTTTGCAGTGGTATGGAAATCGTAACGAAAACCTACCCCAAACCTGAACTTCTGCCTGCGGTTTATTCCCAGACCGATGTTTTAAGTGACACACTGAAGGTAGAAAGAAAGAGTGCAAGCCGATAAAGTGATTTTAAGAAAAAATAAAAATCTTCCCTAAGGAAAAGTCTAAATGCAGAGGGGACGCAGAACCCTAACGCGCACTGGGCTGCGCAGCGCGTGTAAGCCACGCTTTCGCAGGAGCCGGGGCGCAGTTCCCCAAAGAAGTAATTCAAAAACTCATGCAAAGTTCCTTAAAAAACCCATGGAAGCATCAGCCTGAGGAGGCAGTTTACTTCCAAACGGGCTTAAACTGACCCTTACGCTTCACGGGCCAGTACACTTTCCTATTTAAAATTACAAACCAGCAAGAATAACAGCCGAGATTTAAAATAACGTGGCTACATTCTGGCCATTTGCAATAAGCATGCAAAGGAAATACACGTAGCTCAAAACCCCTATAAAAGACTCGTGGCAGCTCTCACCAGTTTCCGTATTTCCCAAACTACATGCATTCATAGTGTGCCACACTTGGTGAGCTCTGTCATACAGTGTGTCGTCATTGTCTCCATAGTAACTATATTTCCAAAAAGAAAACGGCGAAGGGAAATAAAAAACAAGAGCGTAATGTGGAAAAACAGATACACGCTTGTGCTATGGATTTTTGCCTTTTTTTTTTTGGTTTGGAAAACATATACCTCAATGCTATCTTTATCATCCACAACACAGCTCCCCCACACCGGTGACACTATCATCACTGCATCCCGCCTGTCACATTTAATGTTTGTAAAGCCAACACCATGAGGCACACCCCTGAAATGGGAAAAATTGCACAGGTTGGAGACAGATGTACAATTTATATTCAGCTCAAATCACTCTGCTGAACGAGGCGACATGGAGAGCTCCGTATTATTAATTTCCCCGCTCTTCTTTTAATTCCCTGTCTCAAAATTTTACACCGCTACCCCATATAGGAGTCTGTTTAAATTCTCTGAGAGAAAACAGTATTTACAAATCTCGGGCAGCAGAAACAAGTGCTTTTGCCGTGTTGAGATTGGCTGCCAGTTCTGTTTCCATAGAAATGAACATTCATTTGCTGAAAAACGGGGAGGTGCTTTAACGAACCTTCTCCAGTTCACAGGGATCCATATACTGCTGGTGGAGCGAAAGGGCAAAAAATAGCAGCGCGTGTAAGATTTTTGCTTAACAGGCAAACGGCCTGACATGATTCTCTTTAATATGCAACATCGTTATGAATGTAAACAAACCCCAAGGTTTTCGTGGCAGCTAATTCATTCACGTAATTCGCATTAAAGAAATGATGGCTGTTTTTACTATCCACGACTGAGGGCAAGGGAAGATGGGAGAAGCGGGGAAAAATAATTTAAAAAAATAATAATAACCATCAACGGTCAGTTGGAGAGGCAAGTTAGTAGCGTGATATTATTTAAGCCTGTAAGTCGCCCTCATCAAGCAAAAGCACTACGACTTTCGCCCAGTCCCCTTGTTAAGACACAGTGCCTTCTCATCTTTTGGCTTTTGAAACTCCTTGCTACATCCTGCCCCGATTATTTCATCCGCACTCGGTTTCAACATGCTCTTTGCCTTGTCTGCCCTCCAAGAGGATCTGTCAGCCTAGCGGTAACTCGTTGCCGCCCTCTTCCTCTTCACAGTTTCATCAGGGATCAGATTCAATGAAGGAAGATGTTCCCGCTAGATACACTCTAACACAGTCACCGGGATAACAAGATATTAAATCTACCACTGTGCATAAGACTGCAGGTACGATATCTCCCCCCCCCCCCCCCCGTCTTTCTCCCACTTACCTAAGCATACCAATAAAATGTTTTTAAAATCTGCCATGTGTGTAATCGTGTTGGTACAAACATATTTTTTTCTAAATATGTATTTTTTTGAATTATTAAAATACTACGGAAAACATTCTTGTATTCAGATTGTTTAAAGCTGCGAGCTTTGAGGTTTGGTGGGGTCTTTTGGGTTTTGTTGTTTTGGGGTTGTTTTTTTTTTTTCCCCCCTCTTAAGTACACGCTGAATAAATAGACTGAAGAACTGACATTAGTATTATTTGATAAAAGAATCCTAAGTCACATCTCTGGATTCTCAGAAACTAGGTCAGCACAACAAAGATTTGCTACCACAGCAGCGTCACTCAGGACTGGGAAGAAGCTGACATCTTCCACAGCTGTATTAGCGAGCCCTTCCCTATCCGTCGCACGCTGAACAGAACCCTCATCAGTACAGTTAACCTATTTGGGAAAGTAACTCAATCTGGCAAAAAGCTTTTTCCTTTGCTGGTAAAAAGGTCCGCTGCGGAGCTGCGCCAGTCTAATTACATTAAAGCCCATTGAACAGCTTTTGGCACACATTCCCCACCCCCACCCCCCCCTTGGAAACATAACCCTATTTCCCCCCTAACTTCCCAAACCCTACTCCGAAATATCCAAAGCACTAAAAAAATCCTCACCACTGTAACAGCTGTATTTAGACATTGAAATTTGGTCTTTATCCAGAGATGTCTGATAAAGCCCCTGAAAGAAAAGTTGGTAACAAGGCTACAGGAATTCAACAGTAACTTTCAATCTCCGTGTGCAAGCAGTAAACACAAATTGTCCTTCAGAGAATAATGAAGGACAAAGCCAAGATAAAGCACTAACAATGGAAGAGCACCTGTTCAATAACATTAAAAAATTGCCAAGATGGACGCAACAGATAAACTAGGTTCAAGCAAAAATACTGAAATCAATGTATTAGAGGGGTTCTGTCTCCATCGTACCAAAACAGAATCATAGTAACTTTTGCTTAGAAATTGCCACCTACAAGACAAAATAAAGGGTTTACACTGCTGTAGATCAGCATCAATATCTGCATTTTACAGATGAAATAAAAACAGCTCAAAGAAAAATAAACTTAATCAACTCTCTTAAAATAGAGACAAAAATCTCAGTTCTATGTAAACTAGTCCAGCAATGTTATATTTACATTTTCATATATATTTAAATTATTTCAATGCATTTATATTCCCTCATGTAACTTTCTCCATTCTCCTGAGAACTACCAACAGAAGAAAATACATGCAAAATGCATCTTTGAACCTCTCAAACTTATGCAGCAGTGTTAACTTTAAATGCAAAAGGTAATGGTTTACCCTTCCACAGTGAGTAAATTTACAATCTAACATAACAGTTATGAAAAATATTTTCAAAAAAAATTAGTCTGCTTTCTTTTTTTATATTAATCCTTACACATCTATTTTTGTATTTTTTAAATGTTCAAGAATAGCGATGTTTTATTTCAAAGCAGAATGCAGCATAGAAACTCTTACTACCTCAGAGAAAACGTTGTAAAAGCACATTGCTTTGAACCTAACAGTCTTTTCTGTTTTCACACTAACAAGAAAATGGTGAGAATACTTAAAATGAAAACGTATATTTGAATACATTAACAAATCATATGCATTCCTCAAAAATATTTCTACTCTTGCAGAGTTACACTTTTCAGATCTAGCAGAGCCTCCTTTTCAGACCGCATAGTTACTCTGAAAGGAAAATGAACAGCAGAGAACCCTCCCCTGGAAAACAAGACCTACTGACTCCTTGCAGAAGACAAGACAATGAAGCTTTCAAAACCAACCATACTGAAGCCACTGCCACAACACCTCCCTTGTTGTGCTGTTATGTAACAGTCTTTTTCCCTAAATTACAGTTTTAAGTAAGAATGAATCATGGTTTTACTCTTTTATACTATAAAACACTGTATCAAGAATGCAGTAGGAAGCAACTAGGATTCTCTGCACAACAGGTATGAAATATACCAAAAATAAAGAGCTCAAACTCAGTAAAGTCTTAATTTCAACGCTTAAGCGTCTTTGAATGCTGCGATCACCTATTTCTCTAATTTAAAACTCCAAGTATTATAATCATTATTCATCATTTTAACTGAGAAGAAATTAGTCATCACTAAATTAACACTTTCTTTTAGAAACATACTGTAAGATAGGATGAAGGGTCATTTGAATTTTTTCCCCCATGCATAAGCACTTTGCAGGATTCTTGTATCCTCTACTGAGCACACATGTAACTTGTTAAAGATTCACTGCTTCTTTCCGTGCAGTTTCAACACTATTTCCAATTGTATTCTGAAAATAACTTTCAGTAACACAGTGTAGGTTTGTTTCAGCAAGTGTCTCGCTTTCTTAGTACTTGCACATGTTTGTAGTCATCCACCTCACATTGATAATGCTAGCATTTAAATATTTATCTTGTATTAATGTAAAGCTGATTGTAAATACATCTTTCATACTCACCACTGACGCTACTTAAAATCATATTTCCAGAGTTTTTCACTTCATCAAATTTAGCAAAGATTGTTTGCAACCTGTAAAGAAAAACAACAAAAATATCTTTAGATCGCTGAAATCCCCCAGGTTACTGCTGAAAACATACATCAGTTTATTATCACATATAAAGCAGTAATACAGAATATACAAAGGATTAAGAATATCTAGAAACAATTCCCAAAGGACTCCTCTATAGCTGAGCATCTTCACGCAAATGCACAGAAAACAAAGTCAATTTAGCAAAGAACAAAACCAAGCATTGTTATTAGCATGATTAAAAATAACTAAAATTCTAAAGTTCAGGTTCAGAAATAGTATATACTGGGTTCAGATGACTGTGATATTACCCTATGTATACACCACACTAAAAGGCAAAATTTGAACCATGGAATGTTCAATATGGGAAAAAATAGAGATTGCTATTTAACTTGTTCTGAGACAATTACTAATTTCCCTCAAAATTTTTGTTCCTCAACGTTTCTTCAGTTTTGTTATGAAAATACTTTTTTAGTAGTTAGCACTTCCACAGGCGGGGGGGGGGGGGGGGGGGGGGGGAAGAGGAGGAAATACTTTTTTCTAAACTTAAGGTACACCAAAAACTTTAGTTATGTTCAATACACACGCTGCTAATTTAAACCCTCACAATAAAAAACACACTGCAAGTGCCCAAAAAATACTCTAGATTTGCAATCTAGTCCCACAAGGGAGAAAATGCTATTCAAGCAAGAAAGCTGGCAAACCCCTTCAACAGCCATTTCTCATCACTTCAGCAGAAAACTCAATAAAAGCAGTGGAAGTATCTCACAGAAAAAACGTGACCCACAGGCTAGCAATGGGTTTGTACTGACATAATGTGCTATTCAACTGCAAACAATTGAGGACATTTTCTTACATTTCTCCAAAGACTTTTCCATATTTCAGACTATGGCACTACCTAACATGCACATGAAGTTTTAGCTACGAGACTAGCAGGACCTTAAACACAGACCTAAAAACTACAAATCTCGTGATAGTCTGCAACTCTCCAAACAGGTACAGTTCAGCTACTTTACCAGTACTAGAGGCTATGTTACCCAATTCAAAATTTGCTAAAAGAGCAAATACTGAAAGGCTCCGTTTACAACTGACAATCCAAACTATTTCAAGACAAACCAAGAAAAATGGATAAGAACAGTGCTTGGGTATGAAAATTCTCACAATACATACAGGAACAAAGTCAAGGACGTACAAAGATTTAACTTCAATATTTCCTTACGCACACACCACTTTTACTCAATGATCCGTATAGAGAGGCTGTGCACAGACTACATTCTCTGCCACACTGCATACCCCTTTCATTCCCTGCTACCTCATTTATCTAATAATGAAGAACGTGATAAAATCATGAAACGCAGCCAGACAACAGTATTAAAAGCCCGAGCCTTTCCCCACGCTTTCCAGCATTTTAGGACTCTCACAACGTTGTTGGTTTTACTGTCCAAATACTTCAAAGTAATCTGCTACAGGGCAAATTTATCCTGTACTTAACAGACCCCGCAACAAGAACTACCCAGATTTAGCCGAGAATTCTACAAAAAGGCCTACCCTACTGCAAGCATCTAAAAAAACAAAACTAAAAAAAACCCTTAATCGTGTAAGTCATTAACCCGTAACACAAACCAGCAGTTATTCTACCATTTCAACTTATCTTCAAGCTATATGTAGCTCAGTAGTAGTTTGCATAATCTTCCCCTAACGTACTTGTCAGTCTTCTCTCTGGGAGCTATTGCCCTCTCCCTTTTGCGCCACGTTTGCATTTACAGCCATTGCAGCCACAGCAAAATGTCTGAAGTGGCGGCCATTCACAAAATGTCAGGCTACGCTGCTTTAATATTAAACCTCAGTCTTTTAATGAAAAGGTCAATTTGTAAACCAAAGGCAATTTATACCAAAATGGGGGTGTGGAGGGGTGGTTGTTTTGCACTTAGACTTTGAAAAAGCAAAACTACAGTTATTATATGAAATGCTTTTTGGGTACTAGAATTTGCTAATGACACATGGAATACCATTAACACGCGATGTGCTTTCAAACGTACAAAGTGAAAAGTTAACACAAGAATCAATATGCATAGTAATGCGTTATGCCATCTTGCTTTCATAAAAGCAAGTTAATGCATTTGCTTCGTATGTACCATAGGAAGCATTTTTACTGTTTACCAGTGACTGAGTGTTCCCCTCAACACTGCTGGATTCCATACTAAACGCTGCACTAACAGTCTGCCTAGTTAATGAGGAGGACTTAACACTACATCGGAAAGGCTGAAACTGTTATCCTGAGAGAAACTGAACATGAAGACTAGACAGATTAACAGACTTCCATTAAAATGTCACTTTAACTTCTATATCCTGTTAGGCTGATGTTATGCATTTGGCACACATATTTTAGAGAATTCAAAAGAAAAAAATACTTCCTGCTCTTTTGAACTTAGTCTTCAAACATGCTTCCCTGAGCGTTTTAAATAGACGAGAAACACAAAATGCTTCCTCGTAAATACATTATAATAGTACACACATTGCCTCTCACTCTGAGCGAAGTATCTGATAAAGCACTTGCTATGAACATCAAAAAATGTTTGTCAGCACTGGATGCTACGTAATCAGTGGTGCAGGCTGGAGATCACCACAGTAGTGCCACTCCTTAAGCATTCAAAGTATGTCTTTATGACCAGAGGCATCCTCAAGAGTATTTTGTCATAATTTAAAAAAAAAAATATCCAGTAAAACACAGCTAATAAAATGGTCAAGCAATACTGACCAACCCTCTCTTTTAGGACAGCTTACAGGAACTGTAACTACTCCTTTGCAATGACTCTCACAAGAAGTTTCTTCCTTCCTCTCCTCCCAACCAGCTCTTCGTGCTACCATCTTCTCATATTTCTTCATGCAGTCACAGGCAGCAAGGCAGTATGGGCTATGGTCTCGAAAATTATTGCAACCACGATCAGTTTAAAGATCTTCACAGGGCCTGGCCAAGAGGAATCCAAGAAAGTTTACAAGGCTGGGCAAAGACTGCTTTCACTGTCATCAGCAATGAGGAACGTTCTTTGAGAAGAGCAGCGTTATTACTCCCTTATCTCATACCTGCAAGCCCAAGTCTGGATATGACATGCATAATCCATCAGTGAAGTCACTAGCCAATAGAGGTACTGTGACGCTGGTGAAAATCACAGAATCATAGAACGGTTTAGGTTGGACGGGTCCTTGAAGATTATCGAGTTCCAACCCCCCTGCCGTAGGCAAGGACACCTCCCACTAGACCAGGCTGCTCATAGCCCCATCCAGCCTGGCCTTGAACACCTCCAGGGACGGGGCTTCAACAACCTCTCTGGGCAACCTGTTCCAGTGCCTTAACACCCTTAAAGTGAAGAACTTCTTCCTAATGTTTAATCTAAACCTGCCCTCTTCCAGTTTAAAGCCGTTCCCCCTCGTCCTATCACTACATGTCCTAGTAAAAAGTCCTTCCCCAGCTCTCCTCTAGGCCCCCTTTAGGTACTGGAAGGCCGCTGTAAGGTCTCTCTAGAGCCTTCTGTTCTCCAGGCTGAACAGCCCCAACTCTCTCAGCCTCTCCTCATAGGAGAGGTGCTCCAGCCCTCGGATCATCCTCGTGGCTCTCCTCTGGACACGCTCCAACAGGTCCATGTCCTTCTTATGTTGGGGACTCCACAGCTGGATGCAGTACTCCAGGTGGGGTCTCACGAGAGCGGAGTAGAGGGGCAGAATCACCTCCTTTGACCTGCTGGCCGCACATCTTTTGATGCAGCCCAGGATACGGTTGGCCTTCTGGGCTGTGATCGCACATTGCTGGCTCACGTTGAGCTTCTCGTCAGTCATCACACCCAGGTCCTTCTCCTCAGGGCTGCTCTTCAGCCATTCCCCGCCCAGACTGTATTTGTGCTTGGGATTGCCCTGACCCAGATGTAGGACCTTGCACTTGGCCTTGTTGAACTGCATGAGGTTGGCTTGGGCCCACCTCTCCAGCCTGTCCAGGTCCCTCTGGATGGCATCCCTCCCCTCCAGCGTGTCTACCTCGCCAAACAGCTTGGTATCATCAGCAAACTTGCTGAGGGTACACTCTACCTCACTGTCCATGTCACTGACAAAATATTATCTTCTTTCTCTGAAAAGGAACAGACAGGTCTTCTGCCAACTTCACATACGGAAGGAAAAACCCCCATTGACATAAACACACAGGTTCAGGACAGCAGGACACTTCTGCATGGGCTGGATGATTCCTGCTGTCTCGGTGAACAAATGAATGTATGAGGTTGTAGTGCATTAAACGGGCGCTCCTGGCAACCTGCTAAGCCCTCTCCTAAGACAGGTGACAGGTCTCTATCAAAGGATTAACATACTATGGTGATTACTTTTGATGAGAAGAATACGTACCCTTCTAAGACACAGCCTGAGCTGACATGCACACACATGAAAATGCAGATGCTAGTAAAGAACACACACCACACTTCTAGACTGAAAAGCTGTTCTTTATGACAATGCTTGATGGAGTTCAACTGTTTGCATGACAGGCAGAGGGGAGGATACCTAAAAGTTTGGACCTTGTGATGAAGATGCGAAAAAGCACCACTCCCCTGTCAATAGCAGGGGGATAAAGAAGAAGAAAGGGTGGTAACTAGTTTGTTCTTCATGTCCAAAGTGAGTCTAAAGCAGGAAATGGCCCATATGAAACCTTGCACTTATTTCCCCTTACTTCCCCCTTCCAAGAAAAAAAAAAAAAAAAAAGAAACCGGAGCTTGCACAGACATGTGTCCACATCTGGACACACAGATGGACCTCATCTACAACATGAACTAGACAGATAAGTAGAATGTGCATACCACATAAAATGCAGTGTTCAGAAATGCATACTGCAAAAACATTTCAGGATATAAAGTTGTGGCCCTAGACACAAGAACTAAACAAATAACTGGTTTTATACATTTATGTTTCTCAAGTAACATTGGGAAGAGTTGTCAGATGACTTCCTGAAAGATCTTAAAAAGCTTTTAACACACAGACTAAGTAACTGCTACCCAGAGCCGCATATACTCTTTCCATTCAGGGAAGATCAGTCACACAGATTCCATACTGTGACAAATTCAATTTGGCCCAAATAGAACAAAACCTGTTCACTATTTTTGGCTCACAGAACAAGAAATATAACATCCACTTTCAGTATTCACAAATGTATTAACTTACAGGCCCAATACCAGACTGTCAAACCTCTTTGGCAGCAACTTGAACAAAAGGGAAAACAACATCCAAATTTCCAACCACTGAGCTGATACTGATTTTTCTGAAAAAGGAATGTGCTTCAGGCAAAAAGCACGGTATTATTCTGAGATTTGTAAGTTGAAAAGTAACAAATAGAAAGAGGCACTCACTGATTTTATTTATAAACAAATTAAAACTCACACATCTATCTCTGTAAAGAATAAAAACGCACTGAAGAAAAATACAATAGTAGCAAGTAGAGTCGAACTACAGAAGTAAGACCCCATCTTCTTTTATGGGCTATCTAGACTCCAACAGGTCCAATAACCTTCTCTAGAAAATCCAGTATTTTCCACAAAGGCAAACCTACCAGGAGCAGATTACAAAACCTTTTCAAGCCTACCATTACTAAATTACTAACCTAATTTGGCTTTATGTAGACACAACATGTACATACTATTTGCATATTTAAGGAAGTCGAACAATTTCTCAAAACAATGCTTGATTAACTTTCCTGCCTTCCTTTCAGCGGCCACGAGCTCTTATTTTCAGTGCTTTAGGGCAGAGTGCATTCAAGCAGCAACACACAGATCTCTAATGTGTAATTTGTTATGTAAACTGAACAAGCCTACATTCTATTAAATCACGTGTGCACCAAATACTGAAGTAATGGGGTTTTCTGCTAATATTTATGCTTACACACAATTTTTAATGCACTGCCGTACAGCGAAGGAGCTGTAGCGCAATTCTTTAAAGCTGAGCTCAACAACTGAAAGGAGCTGTGTCTGAACCACAGATTAACTGTAATACTTAAAACCCTTAAAACCTACCCAGACACACAAATGTGAACACAGATTCCCCTCAAAACAATGATAAGATGATACTCTACATCAAAGGCATTTTTTCCACGGATGATAGCTCCTGCATAACCACATGAAAATTTCAATGCATCCAAGTGAAGGGAAAACGTCTGACAGGCACTGGGGAAGAAACATCTTAAATTAGGTCTGCCTCTGAAGGAACAACAGTCTGAGCTACCACAGAGCTAATCTGTCTTTCCTGAGCTTTGTCAGCCGCCTCGTTACTTATGTGAAGGAGTAAGAGGAGACTACAGGAGCAGTGGATGGGACAGAGACTAGTAGCCTCACGCTCAACTCAAGTCAGTCGTATCTTCCCCCTCATCCCAACATGAAAACTACTGCGTAGGACACCGCACTGAGACTCAGCCCATGTATTGTTTTACACTAGCCTTGACTGTCAGGTGCAAAACAGTTGACATTCAGTGGCAACGACCTGTTTAACATGCACCAAGTAGAGCCTCGCTTCTTTATGTAAATGCAAATGGTACAACCATCCTTGCTTTCAGATCAGGGGGAATTTTGTATTCCACTGATTCATATAGTAGAAATACCAATTTGGCACCTACCGCAACTAAATTAGAAGCTGGTGATTGCCCTGAGGATACAAAGCTCCTATGGTGTTTAATCCTATTTGGATCCCAAGATTTACTCAGTTTGCATCACATGGAAAAGTGGACAGGATAAGTGCTGAACCTGAACTTATGGTCAGACCCAACATACATAGTACAAACAAAGGCTGTTGTTATCTGCACTCTTTTGCTCTTATTCTCTGTTCCAAAAGACATCCAGGACACTATCTTAATGCGAGAAGGATCTTCTCTGGTATGTTCCATTTATCTGCTATGAAAGTCAACTTTTGGAATTGTAGTAGTAACACCGCTTATACTTCTGTGGTAACCATATAATCTCTTAATAGTCTAAAATTGTAACAGCCATTAAATAGAAGAGAACTTCCCATTCTCATAGGCAGGGTAAGCTTTTGTCCAAACAGGCTGACCTCTGCCTGGAATGTGAAACAATAAATTCAACACCATTCTCCTACGATATTTTGATACCCTACAAATCATCATTAAAAACTAGGGCTAATAATTTTTAGAGGGGTCTGATGAGGCACAGTACCCATTCTGATATTCTCTCTGACACCATGTAGTAGATATATTCAGCTTTATCAAAATCAGGAAGTGAGATGAAGGCTCAGAGTAAAGTGGTATGTTAATTGATAAGGGGTTAACACATTTTTAAAAATGTAAATTGTTTTAATAAGGAATTTGAAAGATTTTATTGTATAAATAGTCTTTCCCACTAAGTACAACTTCAAGCTCTGTCTAGCTTTCTTAATTAAAGAAATCCTTACCAAGGTAGCAACAAAACAATGGCTACTTTTATTTCATATGAACTAATCAACACACAACACAGACCAGCTTTTAAAGATCGGAATTGCTTTTCAGGAAGAGAAAGGACCGATGAAGTACATATTTTCCAAACTTCCTTGCAACTTTTGCAAGAAACAAAGAAACATTCAGTGTCCTGTGATGGCATGTGTAACAGATCAGCGAACACTCCTTTTGAATATTCCTTTCTCATTGAACCCCAGAATTGCAGCATCAGAATTGGGAAGTAGTTATTTTGAAAAGGATCCCTCTCTCATCTAACTGTGGCCCATAAGCAAACATCTAGGGTGGAAAGGATCGGTCTGATGTAATTAGCAAGACGCAAGAGAGGACAGTTTTTCCATTATAATTATCTTCAATAAAGTAGTAGCTTGTTGATTTGCTGTACTTTCATTGTACACTTACATATGTATGCACACACTTGTTCTCTCTCACACGTGCACAATACATGAGAAGTATTAATTTAAGTGCTTCAGTTGGGACTTTTCTACACTGAGGCTAAGCAGCAACTTCAGAATAAGGACGAGATGTATATATTCCAGTATTTTCTAATTATTTCCCCAATGCACTCAGTACATATTTGCTTAATTTTGAAACATTTCTCTACTACTGTCTAGCTCTCAGCTTCTCTTAAAGTCACGGGATTTTAAATGGTGAATGTAAGGCTGTTTTTCGTTGTACACCCGCATGCCTCTTCCAAGCAGAAAACACAACAGCAAAAGAAAGTAAGGAACACTAGTCACATCACGATGGAAGCAAAACTAACTAGAAGATAAAATAAAAATTGAAATAATTTTAAAACAATTTTTTAAGTGCATTTAAAGTTCTGATAAAGAACTGTAACTCAGAACGGCTCAGGGTTACAAAATCAAAATAGTTAACTCACCTTCCGGGAGGAATCCCTCTCTTTGTAAGATCTATTCGTACTTTCTCTCCTACATGTCTATAAACCTCTAAAATGGCTAGTATGGCAGCATCTCTCACCTGTGAACACGGAGTTTAAGTTGTTAATTTCAGGGTTATAGAAACCAAAACAACATTTGCTGACAACCCACTAATCTTCCAGTTACTATCGATCTGCATGCCAACTCATTTCACAAAACAGTTGAAACAGTGAGGATGGAATGGAAAGGAAATACAACTGTTATTTCAAGATGGTATTTGTTCCAAGTTAGAGCATCTCCAGATGGTAAATGAAAAATCCTAGAAATAACAGCTCTAGAGGGAATTTCTGGGATTGACATAAGAATAGTATTTGTGGAAAAAATGTGCCTTACTTAGGACTCTATCACAGTAGACAATACTTCCAAAAGTTAGTCCCTGCACTCAGTCTTGACACTTTGTCTTGCTTGTATCTGTTGCTACATGCCACAAGGCCCTTCTGGAAAAGGAACCTGACTGCCCACAAGAGTGGGCGAAAGCCATCAGCTTTTTCTTTACTTCCTTCACCAGGAATTACGTGTCATCACACAAGCACAAGAAAGGGAGTAAGACAAGATGGGGAAGGGGGAAGAACAGTTAAAGCAAGGAGATGGAGTGCCTCTTTAAAAAATTTAAAACCATAGCCATCACAATAAAAACTGCCAAAAAATGCATGTTAGTAAATGCCATTACTCTCTATGAAGAATTACTGGAATGACTTTAGCGTTGTTCTTTGTAACAGTTTGGACTAAACTCACAGTTGCCCTATCAAGATATGAACTACATCTTTACTAATAATCAACAAACAAGACAAATTCTTAACAGATTTTCTCCATAATAGAACAATGTTACACTATACAGAGGAGGCAAGGATGTTGCTGCACCCATAAATAAAAGCATAAAATATATAATAAAAATATATAATATATATTTTATATATATGATATAAAATATATAATAAAAGCATAAAAATAAACATAAAGACCTATCCTATTTAGTTGCCCATCTCCTACCAATGCTACCTTCTTCCTGTATTCTTAGTCTTTTCTCTCAGATACAACTTCAGACAAATCAAGACAGATTTTATCCAGTTCCATTTGAAGATTTTCTGCAGAAGTGACCACTATGAACTGCATTCTTGACTTTCACTTCAGTTGTTCCTACTTAATTAACTGATTTTAACTACAGTCCTTGAATGTGCTCAAATGCCATTTGGGTTTTATTTAGGAAATTATTACCTACACATGATAATGTTATCTTCAGCAAATTTGGCAGACTATTACAGGTCTCATGTAGGAGCTCCTTCTAGAGGGAATTCTTCCTGTCAATATTTTTTTTTCTTTTCTTTCAACACGCTTTGTAAGAAACAACTATTTTCAGTAATGACTAGTTTCAACCTCTGAAGACAAAACTAAATGGGCCAGTATATCGCAACACCGCTGTCTTTGCAACTCTACTTTCATCTTCCAATGGATGGACTGATTCAGAAGAAAATGGGTGTATTGTTTCTCATGGTAGAAAATAATGATCTGTTGTATACAGGCAAGACTGTCAGCTTTTCTTAAATGCCTACATTTATTTTGCTCTCTTTCCTCCATCACAGTAGAGTTGTTGAAGTACTAGTAAGTAATGAAATCCTTACCTGACTATTCGAGTCACCAAACGCTGTACACAGATGCGGTACCAACTTGCTAAGGATTAATGGTTGTGCACCATAACTAAAAAAAGAAAAAAAAAAAGTTAAACGTGGTTTGGGTTGGGTTTTTTTTTACAGAAAAACAGAAAATGCTTTACACAGAAGTTAACTTTCAGCTTAGCATTGATATAATATGAACTTACATCTCCCTCTCACTAGTCCTTTGTCTACTTTCAAATAAGACAAAAATACTATATCTTTAGTCTTTCTTTCAGAAAGCTGACAAGTTAAGTTGTTTGATTTTTCCCACTTATTAATTTAATTGAATCAGCCTTCCTAAAGTATTAGTTTCAGAGAAAAAGGACATTCAGAAGAAGGATAGAACCCTTACATCTCCATAGAAACAAAAAGCTTACATGTTTAAGGTAGCAATAAGACACAAACACACTCCTTCTCGGGATCGGTAATTCTTGTGTTTAAAACCAACAGCAAGGCGTTCCCAAATGTACTATAAAAACAGAAATAATTGTCTTTGATTACCAGGAGCACAATACAATGTAATTCTATCCATATTTTATAATTATATTCTTAATGGTTGCAAAACAATAACAGAAGACAGGTCCCCTGGAAAAGTAAAGGCACTTCTCAGATAAAATTAAGTTATAAAATGCACAGTATGGAACACAACACACATTATTCCTGTGCCAAAAACAATTCCTAAGAAACATCTAGCTGAGTGTTCTTACCGTTTGAGAAATAGCTCTTAAAAACATACAGAATTGTTACAGTTAACACACACAAAACAAACACTAACATTACAGACTACTGACTCAAGCAGAACTTGCTATGTTCTTTTTGCTACATATTCTGTTTCCCTGCCAAAATTTCCTCTCATCCATTTTAGCTCGTACTTATCCATACCCCTGCCATCCACTTCCCTCCTACTTCTGCTTTAAATTTATTTCTTCGTTTTTCAATTATTTCTCGCCCGTTCACTCTAATTCCTGTGCTTCCATTTTTGTTCTGCTTTCGTTTCTCCTTTTGTGCTGGTGCCGCTTCCCCGTAGTACAACTCCCGGGCTGGCTAAACCCTCATTTACCTTCTTGCGCGCTCCTTTTTCACTGCCTGCCTTTAGCCTTTCCCTCCTCAGTTTCTCTTTTTACCTTTCCATCTCCTTGCCGTCTTCTAGCCCCACGTCACGGCGCAAAAAGCGCAAACATGAAGCTGACGAGCCTTGGGATTCTCAGCGGAATTTCACAGCAGATGCACAGGCTCCGGCTGCAACACACGCACATACACACACCCCACACGCCCCCCCCGGCTGCAGCGCTGCTGCCACTGCAGCCTCGCCAGCATCCGCGGGGAGCGTTGCCTAGCGACGGATGCACACTGGCTATTGCACATCTTGCAGCCTGGGCACCACCCTCATCCCTGTCACCCCCCCATCCTTCCCCCCAAAAGCGGGGCGATTGCGACGTATAACGATTCCATACAAATCTGCTAAAATGTATTAGATACCAATTATTGCAATCCTATTCGGCTTTCAAAAAAAAAAAAACAAAAAAAACCCCAAAACCACCCAACAACTCACAAACAGCCACTGATCAACAAAGACAGAGTAAAAGCAGGGAATGCTGCATCCTCTTTATTAATGAGGTAGCACACTTGATAGGAGACGTAAAATTTTCCAATTAGAGCCTTGCTTGATCATTTTGTCCCATCTGTGGTTTCTTGTTTGGTTGGTTTATACTTCATTACATTTAGAGAAAACAAACCTCAGACAAGCAGGATATGGCTTGCCAAAACTGCAGAGCTTAACAACAAAGAACGGGATTTTATGGAAGAAAACATCCTTCCAATTAACTCACTGTCCCAGACAAACATGGAAAAAAAGAAATCTCCTTGCTAGGTGTACAAAAATACAGGTAAGAAAGGTACTGAAACAAAGTAGACTGAAGAGAAATTTAGTCTTTCACTAAATTAACCCTACTTTAAGAACTAAATTCTTCTGAACAGAGAAATCCAAATGGCTGCTTAGAAATTTCAACTCTCACGACTTGCTAGCAACAGTTGGTGTCAACTTCCCTTTGTCCCATTCATGCACTTATACCACCTATATTCTTATTTTTATGCTTTCCTGCCCATAAACAGCTATATCTAGTTCCCGCTCACAAAAAAAAAACCCAAAACAAACAAATAACAAACCAAACACATTTAAAACAAGAAAAAGGAATTGACAACAGGATAAATTAGATATTATTCAATAACACACTAGAACAGACAAGAAGAATTGATTGGAAAGAAACTTGCAGGACTTATCCCCAAAAAATTATTCCACGCAACTCTTCCGAAGGGATGTTTCTCTGCAGCAAAAGGAGCCTAAAACTCATTTGTATTTCAGTGCTGGAGGCACAGGAAAGACTTTTCTGTTTTGTTCCCTGCTGTGAGGATGATTCATGCTTTTCATCCAAATTTTTAATGATACATCAGCTGTCCTGAAAGCAGACAACTGAAGCCAGGTTTCTCCCACCCTAGGGGAGTTAGCAGAAGAGACATACCTTCTCGTACTTACACACACTGTTCCTTGGACCCCATGAACCTTGTATTCTTTCTGACACTGAGAGTAAGCTTCAAAGGGGATGGAAGCTTTCTTCCACCACCGCAGTGTACAGCCTAACTCCTCTTCAGAAACCAAAAGATGGCCCAGTAATCTAAAACTCTTTCACGATGAGGGCCTAGCATGAAGCAACTGTCACCCCATTCTTTATCAGCAATGGTTCAAATGAAGGCGTCTCCAAGATGCTCTGCTGCGCGCTTAACCAAATGCTATTACTGTAGAAGTAAGTGCACTTTCAGGTCTGTATGCCAGGTACTTGGGAGCATCCTGGGCAGTGGAACACGTCGCTCATGAACTACTTGCACTAGGCATGAAAAAATGCTGCAATGCCTCTTCGTCAATGAATACGATCAAAACTAGATCTCGTGAAAAGGTAAAGGTGTGTCTTTGTGGATGACACTACGAGGCTTTGATCCCTGAATCCCAGTCAGATCTGTGACCAAATCATGTGAGAAAATGCCTCATGTTGAAAGGGAGATAAATATGTTTCTACAGTTGCCTAACACGCTACCTGTTTTTCTTATCAGGCAAATAAAGCAACTGAGAACAATTTTCTCACTGCAGATCAAGTCTGCAAAATCTTATTCCCTGAGCACAAACATTCAAACCTGTATCTATGAATAAACAAAGCCAGGAATTATCACGTAAAAGAACCTCATTTTTGTTCACAAAAAATAAAGACGTTCCCTATAAACTTCTGCGCTTAAAACAGATTTTCTTCAGAAATTAAAAACTCAAATAGTAAATTCTTACTGACAACCAGGGTCCTTAGAGTTCCAAATAACATGACTGCTCAAACAATATAATCCTGTTAAATAACCCTACATTTTTCAGACTCAGAGAGAAGAAATATAAGATTTAGCACTTGGAAGCCACATAATGCTAAGAACTGTGAGAAAGTTTGCTCAACTCAAACTTAACCTAAGTCAGAGGGCAACTTATCCCCACCTCAGTTTGTCCAAGGTTCACACAGCATGTTAGTCACACATCTAGAAAGTCAGACAGTTTCTAACTTAGAATGTACCATCTCAACTGCAGGACTACTCCTACGTGTTCAAAAACAAAGCTAATTTTAAAATACATTCAGACCTAAATAAACTTATTTATTCCATTATGCAAACTCAAATCCAGGAGGGTATTTCAAACATGCGTTAATTAACAACATCCTGCCACGTGACATGAAAACATCTACTCAGAATTTAGCTACAATATGCAAAACCTGCAGAATTGCACTCTGCCAGATTTTTATCTTTAGCTAAACAATGCGTCAGTATCAATCCATTGAGAACACCTTTAACATTTACACCATTAACAGTCACCATAATATTGTGACATATTCAAAGTCAAGCTCATGCATAAGTCATAAGTGCACTGGAGGCATTATATCTGAATCTATATTAAGTAATCATACCATGGGCGGTGCTGCTTCATCCATCAATTTCAATATAAGATTCTGAGCTTGCTCTCGAACTTGGTCTTTGGCATCTCCCATACGATCTATCAAAGGCAGGAGAACTACAGAAGAGGGAGAAAAAAAAAAGAAAAAAATAATAAACACCCAGTGAAGATTTTCTAATACTTAAGGATATTTCCTGAAACAGATATAAGATACATTTCATTCAAAAATAAAAGCTGACTTTAAGCTGGTCAAAATATTTTAAAGTCTCAACTGTATTTTTGAGTATATTACAAGACTAACAACAAATGAATTGGACTGAAATCGAAGAAAAGAGTATCTTCCAACAAACTAAATACAAAGAAAGCTTTCCATCTTAAAAACTGTATGAATGACTTCAATTTAATCTTCAAAAAGTATGCCAGTAGCTTCTGAATATCTGACTTTTCTTGAAAAAAAAAACAAAACAGAAAAAATGCTAGGCCAGATGAGTGGGAAAGAATAGGGATAGGAAAAAAAGACTATTTCAAAATCAGTGAGATTTTGCTCTTTAATGACAAACATTTTACAACTTTTAAATCCTCCTATTCACACAGTGTATCTTCTGGAAACTCGGCCTTACTTCAGAAAAAGTATCAGTAAAAGTTACTATTTTAAACAAGGGTCCTCAAGTAATATTTAACTAAAATTGCACAACAGCTGATGATGTCACATCCCCAAAACAAGAACTCACTCAAAATGAAAGGACTTGCCTATTCTTTTCACTTGCCTATCCAGAGAGCAGTTTATAATTAGCGGTGATAAATGACTGTTACAGTCCTTAGGAAAGTTATCTGAATGAACGCTTAGATCAGCATAGTGCAAGACATCCTGCTGTATTGGTTGCCAGTCCTCCATCTGGGGTCTACACACACGTTTTGTGAGACTCTTCCGCCCAGTGCTTTCAGTACCAGTTCTTTGAAATGAGGGGTGACAACAGCAAGCACGTGCCGCCTTCCCTCTGCAACAACAACTGACATGGAAGTGCTGGAGATGTCACTCCCGCAAGACAGCGCTGTTAAAGTTAGTATAAGCACGTAATGGTTTAGGCTGGAACGGACCTTGAAGATCATCGAGTTCCATACTCCTGCCACATGCAGGGACACCTCCCACTAGACCAGTTTGCTCAAAGCCTCATCCAACCTTGCCTTACACACCTCCAGGGAGGGGGCCTCAACAGCTTCTCCGGGTGACCTGTTCCAGTGCCTTAGCACCCTCAAAGTGAAAAGTTTCTTCCTAATATCTAACCAAAATCTACCTTCTTCCAGTTTGAAGCCATTCCCCCTTATCCTATCACTACATGCCCTTGTAAAAAGTCGTCCCCCAGCTCTCCTCTAGGCCCCCTTCAGGTACTGGAAGGCCGCTGTAAGGTCTCCCCAGAGCCTTCTCCAGGCTGAACAATCCCAACTCTCTCAGCCTGTCCTCATAGCAGAGGTGCTCCAGCCCTCTGATCATCTTCGTGGCCCTCCTCTAGACCTGCTCCAACAGCTCCATGTCTTGCCTGTGCTGAGGGCCCCAGAGCTGGATGCAGTACTCCAGGTGGGGTCTCACCAGAGCGCAGCAGAGGGGCAGAATCAACTCCCTTGACCTGCTGGCCGCACTGCTTTTGATGCAGCCCAGGACAGCCTTGGCTTTCTGGGCTGTGAGCGCACCTTGCTGGCTCATGTCCCGCTTTTCCTCCAACAGTACGCCCTCGGCAGGGCTGCTCTCAATCCCTTCATCCCCCAATCTGTACTGATACCAGGGGTTGTCCCAACCCACACACAGGACCGCGTCCTTGGCCTTGTTGGACCTCATGAGGTTCACAGCGGCCCATTTCTCGAGCTTGTCCAGGTCCCCCTGCATGGCTTTGTGCAGGAAGGTTGACAAGGCTTGGGTACGCCTGCCTTATTTGGCCTGCACATCACTGCTTGCGTGCCACAGCTCTAACCAGAATGGCTCTTCAACGCCCAGACACGTGCACACTGCCTGTACTAGTTATGTTCTCTGGTGTATGTGTTTTGGGAACGAACCGGTGGCAAACTGCTGCAGAGAGCAGGGTGGCAGTGAACTTGCCAAAGAGGCTGTGAGCCACACTTGGGTTGTTCCCGCGAGCTGTCAGCAGGCAATGCTCGCAGCCGGGCGCTGCTGCCTGCCACGGGGCCTGCACACCCTCATCCCGCAAGCAGAGCATTCAGCGGGGGTCTGTCCGGGGTGTCCCATCCCAGCTTCTGCTTCCACTCCTGCTTGGAACCCCCCATGCTGCCTCCCTTTCCCCCATGAGGCCACCACGCCCAGCGCGCAGAACAAGCGACTCTGTGACATCAGCCCCGGGAAGAAGGGCACTGTGGGCACCGAGAGTACTGCGGGCACTACGTCGGCTGCAGCACTGGTGGTCACAAGCCCTCGGTTCTTGCAGCTGTCACGTGCCGTCGCTGGCAGTGATGAAGTTTCTCCTCGTTCTCGTTCTGCTGGCCCTGTGCTGGCCTGTGAACGGCAGCACATGGGAGAGCTGTGGGTAAGTGGCCCCAGGCTCTGGCAGGGAGCTCGCGCAACCCTGACGGGGTTCACTGGAAGGTGCCCGCTTGCCCCTGTGGCTACGCCACAGCTTCCCAAACCCCATGTGGGAGCCTCAGATCCTTGCCAGCACCCAGGCTGCTGGCACAACTCGTCTATGGGGCTAAAGCAGAAACAGAGGTGGACGGCTGCACGCCCCACGGGGTTCCCTGGCTCTGCTGCCCATGCAGCGCCTTGTGGGGAGGGAAGACGGCTGTCCTTCAGCCTGGAGAGCAGCGAGCCATCAAGCAGAGCACTAATGAGTTTCTGGTTACAGAGGGACCTGCGGGATCCGGCCCATGGCTTCCCTGTACGGCAAGTCACGCGTCGTGGGTGGCACAGATGCCCAGCCAGGCGCCTGGCCGTGGATTGTCAGCATCCAGGATCCCTGGAAAGCAGGCACCGGGCATATATGCGGAGGCTCCCTTATCAGCCCACAGTGGGTGCTCACAGCGGCCCACTGCTTCATCAAGGCCAGGTAAGGAGCATCAGGGAACGGGGATATCCCCACCACACTAGCAGGTGCCCCGTGCACAGCACCACGGGCTACTCCCGTCCCCTTCCCTTGCAGTACACCCAATGGCTGGGCACTCCCCAGCCCCGTGGAGAGACTGCTCAGGAGAAGGCTGGGCTCGCCCCACTGCGTCCTAGCAGCCCCCCATTCCTCGACAATCCTTGTGCCTGAGGCGCGTTAGGGCAGGCGAACCCTCCGCAGCCCTGCTTTCCTCTCTGCCGTGTGAAGCAGAAGGCAGGCAACTGCTGGGCTGCTGCAGCACATGGATACGCTCCCTCTGACCCCTCCTTCCTCCTGCCTTCCAGGCACATCACCATGTGGCGTGTGGTGATCGGGGCCACCCAGTTGACTCAGCTGGGCCCTGAGGTCCAAGTCCGCAATATCAAGCGCCTCGTGGTTCACGAGCACTACAGCAGCGTCTCGGAGAGGAACGACATCGCGTTGCTGGAACTGGACCAGCCCGTCCACTGCAGCCCCTACATACAGCTCGCCTGCGTGCCCGATGCCTCGCTCACAGTGTCACAGCTGAAAAGCTGTTACGTCAGCGGCTGGGGTTCCACAACTGCAAGATGTGAGTTCCCAAAAACTACTTGTGTCCCGGGTGCAAGCTTGGCCCATTGGGGAGGACGGGTTGGGCTTCCTGACAGCAGAGGTGAAAGCCAGAGGCAGGCTGTGGGGACGTATGCCCATGCAGAGACGGGCCTGACCCGCTGCCCAAAGCGAGACAGAAGGGAAACACCAGTAGAACGCCTTCAGGACGCAAAGCCAAGCCCTAGGGAAGGGGTTCACCCAGGCAGGGGAGGAGAACTGGCAACGAGTGCTGGGTGCTAATTCCTTTCCGTGCTCACAGCTGGAGGATCAACGGATGTCCTGCAGGAGGCCAAGGTCCGCCTCATCAATGTAAAGCTCTGTAACAGCAGCCGGTGGTACGCAGGGGGCATCCACCCCCACAACTTGTGTGCTGGCTATCCGCAGGGTGGCATCGACACCTGCCAGGTAGGAGCGTGCTACAAGTCAAGCCCCAGAAGCACAGGCAGCCCTGTCGCAACTGCCCAAACGTACCCCGGCGCGTGCTTTGCCTGGCGAGTCACCCTCCCACCGCTGGGTCCCCACCGCTGTTGGGGCTCACCTTCCCTTCCCCACCTGCAGGTCCTTACCCAGTGTCCCTCGGTCCCCCAGAGGCCAGGGACTCTGCCCAGAAAGCCCAACCAGTGCTCTTGGCGGCTCTCAGGCCCAGATCCCAATCCCGGAACATCTGTCTTCCACGCAGCCAGGATCACTGTGTATAGATGAGACAGAGCCCTACCTCACAGGCCCATCATCCCCTCCCAGACGAGGTTCCACGGGCTCCAGCACCTGAGCAGAGCCTTTCTGTGCAGTGAATACAGCTCTGGCAGGTGCTGTGAGAGAGAAGGAGCCAGCCACAGCGCTGACAGTGGCCACCCAACACTACCTTACTCCTCTCTCCTCCACTGCAGGGTGACAGTGGTGGCCCCCTGGTGTGCAAAGACAACAATGCTGACCACTTCTGGCTTGTTGGAGTCACCAGCTGGGGGAAAGGCTGCGCAAGACCAAACCAGCCCGGAGTCTACACCTCCACACAGCACTTTTATGACTGGATCTTGGTACAGATGGGACTACGCCCAGCAGTAACAGCCACTCCAGCGCCGCAGCCAGTCTTCAACTCAAGCCCCTCACCGAGCCCGAGCCCAACACCAACACAAGCGGGCACGTTTACGCCCTGCCCGTTTCCACACCAGAAGCTGGTGCAATTATTTAATCTGCTGCAGGAGCTGGTGCAGTTCCTAAAGGGAAAAATCGCTTGAGGAGCAGGACAAAGAGGATCTAGCGCAGGCAGTGGTCTCCCACGACCATTTTCTTCTGGGGCAATGCCTGCGCATCCAAAGGCAGCCTCAGTGCCAGAGGCCTGCTCTGTCCTGCCTAAGCTCCTCTGAAAGAACACCAAGGTTGAAGTTCACTTAGTTCTTGGAATAAAGTTGCCAGTTTTCACAGTTAACCGTGCTTCAGTGCAATTCGGTCTCCAGTGAAGGCAAGGACTTCTGCGGCCGGCACCCACAAAATGAGGCTGCAGGCAGCCAGTAGGGCACAAAGGGAAAGAGTCACTCAGAAGGGCTGAAACTGTTCCTGGTCAGAGAGGAGGGTGAGGGGGCAGTGGGAGAAGGGAACACAGGCCACAGCGGGCTAGAGGTCTTGAGGACAGCAGCTGCAAACACAAAGTTGGCTTAGGCCCACTACTGGGGGGATCCCTCTGTCTCTGTGTGTGTGTGTGTGTGTGTCTGTGTACAATGCACCAGCAAACTTGAAACCGCGCTACCTCATGGCCCAGGAAACATGGATCTGGAATCACAGAATCATAGAACGGTTTAGGTTGGATGGGTCCTTGAAGATTATCGAGTTCCGACCCCCCTGCCGTAGGCAAGGACACCTCCCACTAGACCAGGTTGCTCACAGCCTCATCCAACCTTGCCTTACACACCTCCAGGGAGGGGGCCTCAACAACTTCGCTGGGCAACCTGTTCCAGTGCCTTAGCACCTTCAAAGTGAAAAGTTTCTTCCTAATAGCTAACCGAAATCTACCTTCTTCCAGTTTGAAGCCATTCCCCCTCGTCCTATCACTACATGCCTTTGTAAAAAGTCCTTCCCCAGCTCTCCTCTAGGCCCCCTTCAGGTACTGGAAGGCCGCTGTAAGGTCTCCCCGTAGCCTTCTCTTCTCCAGGCTGAACCACCTCAACTCTCTCAGCAACCTCTCTCTCATAGCAGAGATGCTCCTTCCCTCTGATCATCATAAGCATGCGAAACACCACCTATAAAACATGTGACATGCTAAGAGCCACACTTACCTGTCAACAGCTCTACCTTCTGTCTTAGCTTTTGGTTTTGACCCCATGCAAGTTTTTCTAAGAACTGCAAATATTAGTCAAGTCATCTAGGTGGAACTCCTCAACACAGACCACCATACCCACCCAGCCCATCCTTCTGTTCCTGCACTTTAGTTAAGCTGGGGCTAAATTTGCAATTACCATGCTATTTATTCCAAACTTCTCAAACTGACACAATATCTACCTCAAGTCTTTTGGAGAATTGCCTATATTCCAACAAAAAACATAGACAGTAATAGCTAACATAATCTCTAGCTATGTTTGGTGTTATATCTCTGAACACCTGAGAGTATTTTAAAGTCACTGCCTCATCTCTCAGCTGCTCACTTCTATAAAATTAATTTTTCCTGTTCTACTCACAGGAAAAATAACTATCACCCTATTTTTTGCAAGGGAGATCTGAAAGAATTTTAGCAGTACTTAATGATTTTATAGTAATAACTAAACAATAGTGCTGCCAGCAAAAGAAGGGGAACAGAATCAATAACTCACGTCTCCTCAGTCCTGTTTTCTTACATTAAAAACAGCAGCCAGTTCTGTACCATTATTATTACCGGACAAATACACTGCTGAAGTTTGAATTTCTCTCCTGCTGTATCTAAACGCTTTCTAATTGTCCTAATCTGAATATTTAATTCTAGTGGCTCTGGATACGCCAGTGACATCTTTAGCTGCCATTATCAAATTCTAGAAATTTCATCTCTCTTCTCTTCTGAATAAATTATTACAGCTACCTTCATTCTACAGTTTGAAAAGAAGGGTTTGGATTTTTTTTGTTTTGGGTTTTTTTTTGGTTTTTGTTTGGGGTTTTTTTTTTTTTGGTGGTGTGGGGTAAGTTTTTGGGGGTGTTTGGGTTGGGGTTTTTTGGCAGGGTTTTTTTCCATTTTGTGAACACAGAATAAACATCCAGAACTCGAGAAGTGAATTTTGGGAGCACACAGCTGACCTGTCCCCTAAATTTCCAATGACTCATACACTTACTGATTGCATTTTTCTTCCCAACTGTATTTTTTCATTACTATTTTCAGTACTTCTAAACTGTCCTGTTACATGGACCATACGTTTTACTGGTGAGCTCTGCTCCATCAACCTGACCGCTGGACAGTCTTGAAGGCAACTCTTGCTTTACAGAGAGGGAAACAAAACACAGCCACTGAGAAGCTGTTCCAGCGGAGGGAAACAGCGAGTGCCAGTCCTGTGGGAACACGGGCTCCTTTGTGACTCATTAGCATGCTGAGTCTGCCGATGGAGCTGCAGATACCAGGGCTCCGCTCAAATCACCAAGGCAAGCACAGAGAACAGCTACTAGAAGCTGCCGAAGAGAGGTGAGGTCATCGAGTTAAACTAAGCGATGACACAGCCTGCGTATTTCAGTGCACGGAGCTCCCAAACATGCCAGCCTTTGTCACTCATCCAGCTCTGATAGAGGGACAACCTGCTGCGGGAGCTGTTAAAGGGCCCAAATGTCTGTAGGCTTGACTTCCCCCCTCCCCTGCTAAATCTCAAGTTTTTGCAACACCCCATACAAGGCATGATATATTCTGCTTGTGTAAGAAAAATGAAATTAGGCTGTTGAATGCTGGCAACCACCAGCTGGTTTTTGCTTGGTCGTTCATCTTCTCTGTCAGAATAAGCTCCAACAGGAAATTATTTGAAGTTGGTTGCCTATTGAGAAGTTTCAGAACACTCAACCAGAAGGGGATCTCCCCCAAACATATTTCAATTTGAATTCCTAATGCCTTCATCACTTTTTCTCCAAATGTTAAGACATGTCTAAGAAGCACTATAGTGAAAAATAGCTGAATTGTGTTAGCTGCCCTTTTCATGAATGAGTGGGAAGCACATCTCCCTGCCTAAAAATTCTGATGGCATTTGAGACGCTCAGGTCCATCCCAGCACCCTGTTTTGCTGATAACCCTTCTCTTTTCCCTACTCCAAGCCTCCTGGCCTCTCCTTGCTCCTCTCTAGTCCTGCCCAACCAAAATCACAGAGCACCACAAACTTTTGAGTTCTCATAAGAAACTTCACCTAAGCCCACAGCAGTGATTACAGCTGAGCATCAGAAATGACAGTACGACACAGGGTAAGGCAGTGCTGTCACTAGAAAGCAGCAGCTTTGCCTACCCGCTACCCCAACCACCGTTTCCCCCTCCCACCCCATACCACCCCCTTGTACCAGTATTTGTCCATTTACAATGCGAACTGAGGACGTATTCAGACCTTCAAGGTGATACACACATGTCAATTAAACACATGAGCTAAGAGGTATACTGGAACTGAGCCAACAGGAACAGCCTGTGGAGGTTCTGGCACCTTAGGAAGTATCTGCTGAGTGTTTGTGCACTAAGATTTTACAAAAAGATTTTTACCTTGGCCAGCTTTAGACAGATTTCTATGCCTACTAGGAACAGATGAAGTCATACTCGCAATACAAGGGCATCCTTTACCAAAAAATCAAGTCTTTGCTTTAGAAGATTAGAGCACTACCACATCCCAAAGAACGGATGACAAGAAAACACTTTGCTAAGAACAATGCTTTTTTTCTTTCCCCCACTTCATTCCGAAAACAACTGAACAGTCATTTTTGGCTGACACTAATTTTTATATGCTTTCTCATCAGCATTATCAAATCAGCATCCTTCTTTATGCTGCAGTGCAAATATATGCATTTGGTTATTTCTGGCATCAGTCTGCAAGCTAAACTAGCCCAAATAGATGTTGGGAGTTAAAAGACAGGTGAGGAGGGAGAAGTAGGACCATGCATGAATGCAGTATTCAAAGTGGTAGTCTCCTAACAAGTTACCCAGTGAAGTATATGATTTGTCACATTCACTGTGGATTCACATGCTCGTACTGTTTTACATTAACCTTATCCAACCTTCTCCTTCTGTTGCCTAGTTTCTTTAATTATTTCAAAGGGATTTTGGAAAACCTAGTAACATATGACAGCTTTCTTCCTTTTAGTTATTTGTGCTGACATGTGGAGAAACATTACACTGAATTTAGGAGACACTGATTCCCTTTGCAGCTGCTGGTTATTTTTTGCAGAGCCAAGCAGCACTATACCCCATTCAATTTGCCTTTTTGCCATGTTTTAGCATATTGTCAAAGTTTCCTATCACTACCAACTACTCCTGAGTTTTTCCTGTTAAAATTTCTACATTGTTATAACATGATTTTACAGGTTTTGATTACTGAAGAAAACTTAGAAGTAGTAGTAGTATTCTATTGCATACATTAATTCTACCAGATCTACCTCAAATTGACTGCTATTTACATCTGAGCTGCTATTTATGCCTTTTCCCTTTCTATTTGCAGAATAGTTACCTTTCTATTATATCCCTAACAGACCTTATTATCCCATCATTTTCTTTTTCATAGCTTGTCTTCCTTCTCTTGGTTCTGTATACCTAAATAAGTTTTTATTTATACCAATTCACATAATGATTTTATCACCACTAGTTGGATGGCAGATGCAGGAGTTAAGGCCAAAACCAGCCTAGAGAGTCTACAGCCTTGAGAGATTAAATATTTATTTCCTCTACTAGGACTGAAGAGGATAAACAAGTAAATCACAGAAGTTAGTGCCTAGAACGGCACCCAATGTATTTTTTAAAATCCTGAGCAGCTTAACTGTATGACCCCCTGCAGCAAAGAATGCCATAGGTAGCACAATTTGCTTTTGTTAAACATTAACAGAAGTTCCTTCTGTTATGACACAGATACAGAGCTTTTCTGTTCGTATTATTGCTTACAGCTCCCTCTCAGTTCTTTCTCTCTTGACCACTTCTTGTACCTGCTCTTTGTAAATGCCCATTTTACGTATGCCCTCTCATGCCTACCCATTTCTATGAACCCATTTTAGTTAGTCCACATATGCTTTACTGCAAAGACTTACAAAAAAGCATTAAGTAAATAAGAATCTTTACTAAGAAAACAACATCAGCGTTGGCAAAAGTTCTGTTACGGAAAAGTCTAACTTCTTGTCTTAGACATTAAAAGAAAAGGCTTTGAGGACAGAAACAGATTAAACCTAAGCAGCAGTATCTTCCTAGTTTTCTCAGAAAGCTTGCCAGCTCAGGCAACAGCATTGAACAGCTGCCATTAGAAAGGAGGGAGGGAAACGGCTGCCTCTGCAATTAGAGCAGTCTCTGCTCTTCGGGGTAAGATGCACCATAAAGAAAGGAATCCCACAGAGGCTCCTATGGGGCCAGCAACAGGGCTGGTCTGACAGACCCACATGGCCAAGGGCTACTTCTAAGCAAAGAGTCATTAGCAGGCTCTCAGAGAGGGCCTTACTGCTCCCCTCCTCAAGATAAAGTCCAGTCCACAGTAAGTTTAATCAAAAAAGCCATCTCAGACATTGATGTGCTGCTTCGGGTCTCTCCACCAGCCAACCAAGAAAAGCATTAATGGGATTAATGCGACTCTTCATCACCAGTAATGGAGGGAAAAACAAACACTTTTTTTTTTTTAATATGATACATCCATGAACTTATCAGGGTGTCAGTCTCAGGAAAGATGAGAAGACAGCCTTCAAATCCAAAGAATTTCAAGACATGTATTAGAACAGTAAGAAAACTAGGAGGTAGAGTACAGATGTTCATGTCATCTTCTGAAATTTTTTAGCTCTAGGCTAGGTTTTTACAGAACTAGGATTGATTAAAAACAAACATAAGCCAAGGAAGGCTGGGATTTCTCTATTACTCTTATTTAAGAGCACTGCATTTCTAGGTGTCACACAGTGAAGTGTCCACAGACAGCATGCAGATGGTACTCTAAATCACAGCCTGTCACTCAAGCATGAATCACTTCAGGTAAAATGCATTCCTACTACTAATAAATTCCACTGCTAGCCAGCCAGGACATAGAAAGCTTTAAAAGGCTGCACAGATTATTTTTTTTTTTAACTAAAGCTTTAGAGAATCTGTCATCAGGATGAAAAAAGTCGCAGCTTAAATCAACTATGACCATTAGTTGTGATCATTAACCACAGAGGAAACCAAAGAAAATTATTTTCTGAGATGCTGCAGGATATTAATATTTTTATTAAATTTGAAAATATAAAAGTAATTCAAAACATCTATTCTGGAGAAAAAAAATGCAAATAATGGAGTTTCCTCTAAAAGCCTTTTCTAAAAAAAAAAATTTAAAAAAGTCTGAAATAGTCAGCATTTTACTGTTGAAGAAAATGCTACAAAACATATCCAACACAGCTTTTCCTGAGGTCAATAAGCAATAAAATGAAAAGGCAGTATCAGAAAAAACACCTGACTTGCATTTAGGTGCAACAAGGTATCTTTGAGACAAGACTCCTCTCACATAAGTAGAAAAGATTGCTTTACATTATCTGAGCAATTCAATTTCTTGAATTATTTGATTTAATTTCAAAGTTTTGTCTAACACCTGAGGTTAGCCATACTTTAAGCAAAGACATGGGCCAGATGATCTTGAAGGTCCCTTCCAACCTAAATTATTCCAGGTTTTATGTTTAGGTGTTCTGCAAGCATTTGTAATCTGGAATCCTCCAGCAGATCACGCCATTAGCCTCAACATGTAAATGAAATTAATAAAAAAGAATAAAAATCAGTCCCTAAAACATGAAGATCAAATATTTTTCTACATGCTATATATCTATGGTAGCTCATGCTAAAACAGTTCTTGGTTGAGGAAAACATTTCTCCGTACTTTATTAAAACCACTTATTAAAGAGTCTTGATTAAACTGCACATTTAAGTTTTTTCCATCCAAAAGTTTCAATCATTAAGCAGGAAAAAAAGCAAATATTAAGAACTTGGGTGTCACTTATCTAAATGCCGTCTTAGTCAAACAAGTATTTCCAAATTCTTGCATCAAATGCTTTTAATCCAAATTCACTCAAAAAAATTAATGCACATTGCAAGTCCTTACATCTGCTTTAAAATAAATTAAGCAACACACTTGCATGCTTAATTATGACAATAAATTTGAAAGAGCATTTAAATTATTCTGAAGAGTCTAATTTAAAGGTTCTTCCATCACTTCTGGAAGCCACCTGAGAAAAATTTTAAACACTTCAAATTGGTTTCACATCTTAGTATAGGGCACTACAACTATCTTCCAATATTATTTTTGCCCACGGGTTTCTTTTTGCAGGAAGAAGAATTTGAAACTGCTCTTACACATATACACACAATTACATACAGGGGTTTTGTGTGTAAAACGTGTATTTATATTCAGACTTATACATATATGTACATATATAAATAGAATATGTGAATCTGTTGTTTGGTCTTGTTTAAACATCAAATATCTTTCCTGTAATTTGCAGGTAACTAAAATACATTTTGCAACATTTTGTAAGTTTGTATGTGTAAGTGAATGACAACATAATAATATCATAGACTAATGGACAGTTCAATACATGCAGGAAAATGTCATGATATAACACCACATTAAAACTGAAACAGATTCCATACACCTTTATTACACTTTCTTTTCCCATTCCTTTGACAATAACAAGAGGGCAAAATAAATTCACTCATCATAGAAAACAAAACTACGAGTAGATACTTTTCCCCAGAAACTCTGTTATCCAGTCCGATTTGCCCGTAATTCTAATATTATTTTATTTCTGATATTTTAATAATTAATGCCATCACCTGGGAAAAGAGATTGTGACAGGGTAATTATGTACTCTTACATAATCTCTCTTAATCACAGAACAAGCAGTAGTTATAAATACTGAAAGATCTAACACTCAAACACTCCTTAATCTGCTTTATTTTTTTCCAGAATACAACCACATAGTCTTATGAACTAACACATACTCTGACATTTATTGCTTGCAAAGTATTTTCAACCGTCTTCACTGGAAGTACTAAAAAAGAGATTCCAAATTTGTGTGTCCAAGTTCGCAGAACACAAATGCCAGCTGCAGAGAGCGTGCAATGTGGTTAATTATAAAAGGATAACACCTTGGAAGAAAGTTACTGCAACATTAGATTGTTGCCTAGGAAACTGAATTAAGTCTCTTATCAGGCATTATACTTCAATACAAAGATCACTAACATGCTCTCCAGAATATTGGAAAGCATCTGCCCTACAACTATTGTCCTGATTTTGCCCAAATCGAATTTATGGCAAATACGTAGGCTGTAAAGATGGAAATAACAATAAAGCATTCCTGTTTTTTTTCTTCTTAGCAAAAAGCCTGTAATGCTTATGGGGGTGAATATTCAGTCACATCAGTTACTTTTCTCTGCACTTAAAGAAATCTATACCCATCATAATTGAACAGGAAATCAAACAGGGGGTGATGTGTGGAATATGTTTTGCTATATTATAGTTGGGTAATACACTATTATATTTCTATCATTTAGTTCTGAATCATGAATAAAAACATTTCAGGGTGACAAAAATGTAGCACACTATTAAGACAAAAATACATTTAAGGTTTCATGTATTTTATGACAAAATACAACTATAAAAGTGAAACTTCACCCAGAAAATAGGATTCATTGTATTTTAAAAAAGGAAGAAAACAGAGTAGGTAGGTATTTTACATATTCATCTTCCTTCACTATATTCATGGTGCAATCCTGATTGTCAGCAAGCACGAAAGTACCTACAGTAACTTACTGCAATAAACAAGTTAACTATATTTTGAATATTTCAAAGTAATAATTAAATTGCCTGGAAAATTCTATTACACTTGTCTTCGAAAAATAACATACATTTATTTGACCAAACCAGAAGAAAGTAAATATCTATTATATAAAATACTACTAAGACTTTTAGTAGGGCTATAAAAACCTCGTCACTTAGTTGAAGTATTTTGCTTCCAAATTTCCCAAGGTGTTCAGGCTTGACACTATGATCTTTATTTTCTCCCCCTATCTGTCACCTGTATGAACTGCGAATTTGCATTACATAATTACCCACCTCATTAACTATGTTCACATCAAACAATGACCTAACTGGACATAGCCAACATAAGAAAGAAAGCTAAAATGGTAGTTTGCTGAGAATAGTTAATTCTTCTCAAACGCATACTATGGACACTTTGTAGAAATTTCACTTATTTTTTTCCTACTTCTAAGTAATTTTCATCATCCAGCTGTAATGAAGGTGACACCTAAAACCTGAATTGAAAGTACTTCCACAGCATTCTCCTGGAGAAACTGGCTGCTCATGGCTTGGACAGGCATCCTCTTCACTGGGTTAAAAAACTGGCTGGATGGCCAGGCCCAAAGAGTGGTGGTAA
Organism: Pluvialis apricaria; assembly: GCA_017639485.1. Lineage (NCBI taxonomy): Eukaryota > Metazoa > Chordata > Aves > Charadriiformes > Charadriidae > Pluvialis > Pluvialis apricaria. The sequence goes on from CM030008.1 coordinate 52,303,496, forward strand.
GCAGGGTTACATCCCATTGGCAATCGGGCACAAGCAGTATTCCCCAGGGCTCAGTATTGTGGCCAATAATATTTAATATTTTTATCAATGGTCTGAATGAGGAGATTGAATGCACCCTCAGTAAGTTTGCAGACAACACCAAGTTGGGTGGGAACGTTGATCTGCTTGAAGGTAGGGAGGTTCTACAGAGGGATCTAGACAGGTTGGATCAATGGGCCAAGGCCAATGGTATGAGGTTTAACAAGGCCAAGTACCAGGTCCTGCACTTGGGTCACAACAATGCCCTGCAGTGCTACGGGCTTGGGGAAGAGTGGCTGGAAAGCTGCCCGGCGGAAAAGGACCTGGGGGTGCTGGTGGACAGCCGGCTGAATATGAGCTGGCAGTGTGTCCAGGTGGCCAAGGCGGCCAACAGCATCCTAGCCTGTATCAGGAATAGTGTGGTGAGCAGGACAAAGGAAGTTGTCCTGCTCTACTTGGTTGGCACAGGTGAGGCCCCACCTCGAGTGCTGCGTTCAGTTTTGGGCCCCTCACTACAAGAAAGGCATTGAGGTGCTGGTGCATGTCCAGAGAAGGGCAACAAAGCTGGTGAAGTGTCTGAAGAACAAGTCTTATGAGAAACAGCTGAAGTTACTGGGGTTGTTTAGCTTGGAGAAAAGGAGGCTCAGGGGAAACCTTATTGCTCCCTACAACTACCTGAAAGGAGGTTGTAGTGAGGTGACTGTCTGTCTCTTCTCCCAAGTAACAGGCAATAGGACAAGAGGAAATGGCATCAAGTTGCGCCAAGGGAGGTTTAGATTGGATATTAGGAAAACTTTCTTCACTGAAAGGGTTGTCAAGCGCTGGAACAGGCTGCCCAGGGAAGTGGTTGAGTCACCATCCCTGGAGGTATTTCAAAGACCCAAAGATGTGGTGCTTAGGGATATGGTTTAGTGGTGGACTTGGCAACATTAGGTTAACAGTTGGACTTGATCTTCAAGATCTTTTCCAACCTAAATGATTCTATGATTCTACTTCGGGCATCTGCAACGAACTCACTATAGTTAAGAGTTAGTACACACAGAGTCAGCTATGGCATAGAACACTTTTTTAAAAAAAATTCTTTTATAAAAAGAAGTGGCACCTCACAAGCTTCTAAGAGCTCTCTGCCAAACAGCTGTGCAGAACATAACTCAGCTAACAGACTGCAGATGGATTTTCACATAGTTCTCAAGAAGAGGTCTTACAGGAAGGAAAGTACCATAATGATAAAGGCAGGGAGGAAGAGACACCACCCTGGACAGTGGACCCTAAATCCCCTATCACTGCACAGGAAACTGATTGTTACAGTAGAGAGTCTCATGAATATATTAGGTCAATTTTCAGGGAGCAGTGATGTAAAAAAGATTATCAGTAATTATGAAAGTAATAGACAACATAATATAATCAAACAGAATTATGCCACTATAAACATATGCTGCATGTGTGTGGTTATGGCTTCCTCAACTCAAAAGTACTACAACAGAAAGGCACTGAAAGCGGAAACAAGAACAATAAAAACCATGGAACCATGTGTATACGAGAAACAATTAGACTGGGACTCTTACCCAGGGCGGGGAGGTAAGAAGGATAGGAGAGGAGAGGCACAGAAAGAGATCCGTAAAATGAAGACTGGCAATCAAGAAGGTATGAAATGATGGCTCACCTCTAACACAAGATCTAGCAAGCATCAGGTTATCAGGCAGCCAGTCCAGAACAAGAGTTTTGCATAATTAAGCATTACAACAGAACACTGTAGAAGGCAAAGGTCTATGTGGGTTCAAAAACTAACCAGATAAAGCTGTAGGAGAGCAGGGTGACAGGGGAGACACTGAAGATACCGTCTGCCTCAGCAGGCCCTAAACTGCAAGACTGCCGACAGCAAGGGGGTCATACTGAAGGAGTTATCACTGCATGTTTGTCCTCTCCTTACTTTCTTCTCAGGTGTCTGCAAATGCATCACTGTCAAACATGAGTCTTTGGTCTGACTTACTGGAGTCATTCTCAGATTACGTTAGAAGCCAAATCTGCGGAGTCAACAGAATGTGATTTGGGAAACTGCTGCTTCTTTAAGTTCTGTTGAAGGAAGCATTTTTCTTGCTCACCAGCGTGCTTTTAATTACCCTCATAAACCCCAGACTATCCACACTCCCAGATATTTACAATAAAGTTTTTGTATTACTGCTTCACTGACAAAAACTGAAAATCATCCAAATCTTGTTGTAAGACTTGGCAAGACAGCTACCAACTGAAGAAAATTCATACTATAAATCACTCTTTTAAAAAGTCATCTAAAATAAAGATCATTTTCTGCCTTTACTGAGACTAACATTTCTGCATCTGTTAAGCTTTTATAAAAGCTGATCATACACAACAGTGACTTGCATATTCAGCATAATGTACTCTACAGGTCTTGGTTCTGGAGATACTCAGAAGACCAATTTCAGTTGAAGGCACTGCTACTCAGCTTCTCTAAGAAGTACTTCTGGAATACACATCTTCAGATGTCTATTGATGTTACACGTTTGATGGTCACTCAGTGCCAGTACTTTTTTTTTTTTTTAATATATAAATGCTATTGGTTAGTGAAACTTAAATCTTTAATTTGCTCAAAGTCTCAAACTACTCAAACACAGGGACAAAAAAAAAAAGTAGTGTTTTCAAACTATTCTCAAATAGTTCACGCTTGAAAAAAAAAACAAAACCAGAAAAAAATGAAAAACGCTTACCAACCTTTAATAAAGTTGCTATAATTTTAAGTTCTACACACCACTAAAATATAAGTCAAAACAGAGTAAAACTCTGAAGCCTACCACTGTTTGTAGCTACAGAGACTACTCAGAAATCAATATTCTGCATAGCACAATACGCCTCCAGTTCCTTTACACTGTTCAATACAAAACTAACCCCTCAAAGAAAAACTCTGCAACAAAATAGATTTAAATTCTGTAACACTCTTACTGCAGTAGTTCTACAGCATCCTGAAATACATTTCAAATTAATTTAGTTAGTAACCTGTCAAACTATACTCTCTATTATTCCTAAACTTTCCAATTTTGCTCATTTCTTAACTCTTAAATACAAAGGAAGCTTAACATTTTGACAGACAATTTGAAATAGCTGGGGGATGTGGGAACAAGGTGCAAGATAATTCACACAAATTTTGAAAAAAGGACATTAAGCTAGAAACTTCTGTTAAAAATAGCCAGTGATATAACCCCAATGTTAATGCCCTAGTATCACTATCTCTTTTCAAGGACAACAGCAAAATGAGTTGAGCAGCACAGTTTGCCTGTACCTCCCAGAACAATTGTTTCATAAGCACACATAGATCCATTAACTTGAAATTAATTTCAGTAAACATTTCACACAGGAATAACAGTTAGTACTTTTTTTCATCCCATAACAAGTTTAGACTACTAAAAGGTACAGTCCAGTTATCTAACAGGAGGTGGACCTGAGGCTGAGACCACAGGCTTCAGCAGACATAACGCTCTAATTAAAGTGATCTGCGAGTAAAACCTTCAATCTTTAACACAAGTTAAAGGTAACACTTATGTTCCAAAGCAATTTTTGGATGACTGTCTTGGGGACTGGTAAGCAAGAACATAGCATGGGAGTGGTAAGCAACTATATAGCATGAAACTAATTACTGAAAAGGTATTCCTGGAACCTTTAAAAAACCCCAGCCACCACCTAGAAATCAGGGATTGCATGACAAATGAGTATTTACAAGTGAATATAAAATTATTTAAATTCCAGCAACAGCAATAAGATGCATATCATTATATTATAATTAGCTCAGAAAGCTTTCAACATGTTCCACTTCAGCTGCTGGGGGGCAAGAAAGTGTCTTTCACTTTTTGGTCTCAAGAAAAAGGAAGTTATATTACACTTACCAGTTCCTATATAGGATTTAAAGCGTCCTGATAGTCTGTCGACAAAGGCACCTAAAACATCTAATCCCAGTAGCGCTACCTGTTGAAACAAAAGGATTCGATATAAAAACCAGATCATTAAATAATTCCATAGACCATATTTTAAAGAAATTAGACATATATGCAAGAATGCTGAAAGACTGTATCTTAACCTAAAGATAAATTAAAGTTCCAATTAGAAAGCTGATAATTCCTTGAAAGCCTTCATTAAGGCAAGGTTATCAGAATGCTTGGAATGGATCAAGTATATTTGCATACAGAGCAGTTCGGGTTTTTCAGTACTTGTCTTAAAACAGAAAAGAATATAATAAATCCAATGTTCCAGTTTTTTCAGCTGCAAATGATTAAAATTCAAATAATTATGAAGACTAAGGAGTTGAAAGAAGCTCTTCTCCTCTCCCCCCCCCCCCCAACCATACATTAGGACTGCAGTTCTGACCCTCAGTTTCTTTAAAAGGTGACTCTAGAGATCTAACTCAGAATTAATTGAAAAATCAAAGTTCCTTTGAAACAGGTCCCAGTAAGGCTTTAGGCCTTACCTCCTCTCACAGGTTTCTTTCTCATGAAAGAAACAAAACAGAATGCCTTAACAACAACAAAAAGGGAAATGGGGGGCAATTGCCAGACTTAGAAAAAGCAAACAGCTTAAAATGCAAAACTAAGCCTCCAAACTTAAGTACTAACACAGACTGAGGGGGAACAACAACAACAAACTAGGGTTTAAACAGTTTCCCAGATGCTAAGAGCTTACTTCAATCTGGCTACTTAGCTCATCCACTAAGGTCATTACATAGTTTTCCAAACTCCCAAAAGAAAACAACCAAGAGAAGCTAATACTGTCTTCCCTAGCAGTTCAGACCACACCATTTGTCCACCTGCTTGTTAAGCTAGGAAAGTTTTATTCCTCTTTTTTTTTTAACAAGAATAAATGAAAAGGAAAAAAATAATCAGAAATTAAAGGAAGTTCAAAATACTACTGGGATTGTGAGGAAATTCCCTTCTATGAACAGAAACTAGAAGAGAGGACAATATCTGCTAATATAGAAAAAAAACCCCACATCATCAGAAGTGATCAGCTGAACTAAATTATTTTAACAAGTCAGCACACTTTTTCGTCCCTAACTATCCTGCATGCTCTTCCAAGACTTCATTCTTCATTTCCTATAACAGTTCATTAAGAACACCAGAACCTGCATTTTCACATCTCGCAGCTAACTCAATTCGCTGCCCATGAAGGTGCAAATGCCAAAGTAAGGACCTCCTGAAGCCTGGGCATTCATAACAGTTTTTCCTCCTCTTTATTTTCTAGTGAGGCATGCACTGCAATTTTTTCCCCACAAAGACATGAGCAGAATCACTCCCCCCTACTAGCTATTTATTTTCATAAAACTTGGACAACTCTGTTTCCTTAAGATCCTTATGTGTCACAATTGTCCACACTAGACAACAGGCCCCCAAAAAATTGACGGGAGATGAATGTGAATACACATGGCCCACACACACAGCATCGCGTGAGCTTTGTTTCCACAGGAAATCAGACAAATAAGGTCCCCATAAAATCTGGGATCTGAACCAACTGCATAATTAAGCAGATTTTATTAAATTCAGTATTAGTACAATAGATCTCCTTTTAATCAGGAGGTACAAAACTTAGTTCCGCATTAGAACAATTTAATTGGAAATTTACACAGTTTTATTACACATTAGAACAGAGAATAGTAAATGTAGATGGATGCCATCATCGGCTTAAATTAACATACTGCCAACAAGCCATCTATGGCTTAGGATGAGAAAACAGCATACTATAATTGATAACTTAGACAAAAAAAATGTAAGTCAGCTTTTATGGCAACATCAAGGCTTCCAAAAAGCTCTTTCCTTTAATGTTCTTTTCCAGATTGTCAAGGTGTACGAGACCCCGAGACAAGATCTCAGTCGAGAAAGTGATGCCTGAAAGAAATAAGAAATTCATTCTGGACATACATTGTTTTCGTCCACTTCTGTTTCCTGACTGCAAGCCCCACCTCAGACCTGTCTCTCAGTGACAACTTTCAAGATACCTTTCCCATGCAAGTATTTTGGGGTCTATTAATACATAAACCACAGCTTCTCCTTCTGTAAAGGTACTTACATAGAGTCTCTCTCTTCTCCGCACATTTGTTAATCTTTCTAAAATCTCTCTTGAAGACTTCTATCACTCTGAACAACAGCAGCTCAGAGATTTAAAAAAGTAAAGCATGCGTGGCTGTTTTTCACTACAGATCTATTCTTTACTAATCCCAAAGAAGAGTTCCAAGTAAGTCGGAGAGTATTTCTTGATTAATTCCTCCAATGCTTAGACTCTAGGGTTTGGAGGGGTTTGTTGTTTTTTTTTTGCCTTTTTTTTGTTGGTTGGTTGGTTTTGGTTGGATGGGAGGTGGCAGGGATTATTTGTTTTTAAAGCCTCACCTGGGTAAAAACAGTGTCCAGCCATATGGAATATCTGAAACTCCACGTACCTAAGGGTCAGAGGCTTGATAACTGCCAGAGAAATGGCTATTCATCCTACCACGACTGTTACTGCCAACAAAGAATCTGATCACTTGTATTTCATTTGTGTATGAGTATTTTATTTTGATCAAGAACACCCACTGAGATAATGCTCACATTTGCCATATTTTCCATATCCCTTCCTGTGAATGGGTGAAGTTTAATCACTATTACGATGCAAGTCACATTTATCTTGATTAACCATTCAAGCAGTTGTCAATATGGTGTTGGCTCTCTGTAACTGTCTATCAAAGATTTATTTAATGAATACAGTAGGGGTTCTACTTCAATAATTAGTCTACAAAAGCCACTTCAGTGAATACTATAAATTTAAATATCCTGATAAGTAGTTTTGTCCTGTGATGTCCTTACTGTATGAATATAGTTCAGACTGCATGGGATGAAACCAAGCTTTCAAAAGTTACCTTTCTAAGTCAGAGTAAGATATGAGACTAACCCTGACTTCACGAAAAAGTAGCAAACGCTGCTGTGAAATTCTCATCTCTAACAGCTACTAAACAAGAACCTTTACAGATAAGAGGTAAGGGAACTGGTTACTACAGTCTTAAAGGAACAATCCTTTACCTAGAACACGATGGTTATTCTTTAGCTCATACAAAGTCCTCTACTTTCTGCAACTTTGGAAAGATAACAGGTATGAAGTGCCATGATATCTGCAGAGTGAGAAAATATGATGTGACCTCAGACTGGAAATAATTGGAAACTGCTCTAGCTACAAAATTGGCTCTCATTACACATTTCAAAACAAGTCAGCTGAAGCATACCACTACAGAGCATACCAAATAAACTACCTCTTACTGTTTTTGTAAATCAGTCTTAACATTTCTCTGCTTTGATACACAACATTTGAGTTTAAGCATCTCCTGGTAGGTATCATGCACGCAGTATTCAAGCAGCCCTTTGGAAGAAGTCCTTAACAATTGATATGGGATCACATGAGCAGCATTCAGAAAATAAAAAAAATATATTAAAAAAAATCACAAGTTAAGGCAGAACGGATCTGCAGGAAAAAGGTTTCAAACTCTCAGACACTGTGTGGGACCACGTACCAACACAGGCTCTCCACTGTCAACAGAAAACCTCTCACCAGCATCATAGCTCTTTCCCCAACAGCTTCAATGAGGGATATATTTCTTCTGGTATTAAAATCATTGGATCTGTTTCTTACTCTGCATTCATTAAGACTGCTGCCTAGAAAGAGCCTTTGTATGTTGAGAACGATTCATCAGCTCACTATTGTTTGATGCTTTTAAACACTGCTTTTGAGGTTCAGGGTAGAAAAGAAATTTTGGCTTATTTGAACTGGATTCATTAGTTGTTGAGCTCCTATTTAACAAGCCAGTGCTCAGGACCATCCTTGACTTCTCAGATTACAACAAAATTGTCAACCCAAGTGAGAAATATTTAATCTGTTCTGTAAAGGACCAGACTCTTCAATGAAATAAAGATGTTCCAACCAAAATGCAATTATGGATTGAGCCAGTGATTAGGAATTGAGCCTACTACTCACTCTTCAGCTTGTTCCCTTTCCAGCTCTCCTTCTACATACTTATTTCAGCAATGCCACCAGTGGGAAGTGGGCAACTTCCAGGCATCCAAGCCTTTGCTAGGAAAAGAAATACTGTCCTTCAAACCATACCTGGTTAACCATGCATGCTTACTATTATTTTCACTAAGATTCTGTAAATTCCCATCCTTTGGGGGGGAGGGTGGGGGACGACATCTAGGGGCACTGCCAGGAACCCATCTCTAGTTATGTAAGTTGCCAAAGGACCTTGGATTTGGTCATAGGAAGTCTAAACTGTATATGGAAATAAGGATTCTATAGATTGCAATCTGCAAACTAGTCATGAGAATCTACTGGGCGAATTATGAAGGTCACTATCTGGAACTGCGAAAGAATGAAGTTAAGGAATCAGACTTCCTGTCACCATGGGGACAGCTGTGGTATCACTAACAATCGACTGACAAACACAAAACAGCATGCCAAACAACTACACCCTGCAAGAACAAGCATTGTTCCAGCACTGCAATGCACTGCATCTTGCAATGCAAGAACATAATGAATTTTATTTTTAAGTATTGACAGCCAAGCCCAAAGGTGTACTTTCTCAAAGAATCTCAAGCACCTTGCAAGCAGCTAAACATGAAGCAAAAACATGTATGGTGTGCAGTCTCTTCTGCTTCACTTCTTGAAGTTTTCATTCCTAGTTCTCTTTACTCATCTCCCCGAATACACTTCTCTCCTATTTCACAGGCTACTCAATCACTTTCTGCCCCCTTTACTGTTTCCCACTTCAATTCTCTCCACATCAACCACTTCACTGAGATCTACACATACTCCATTCCCTCCCGTAACCCAAAAGCTTGCACAGATACCAAAAACTGCCCTTGGCTCAACAGGCAGAAGGAAGCTTCGATTTTCCTGAGTGGTTTCTGTAACCCAAGTGGTTCTTCAGTCCCAGCCAGGTCATCTTCAGACTCTGTTCACCCTTGTACAAGAAAATGCACTGCTGCAACCCTCCCACTCAGCATCAGTGGGCAGCTGCCTCTGCTGACAGCAGCCAAAATTGCAGTCCCAGCTGCTGAAGCTACCACATGCATCATCTACACTTTAAATATTTTAGCTGACAAGACAGCATTATTTCCATTCTCTTGCTTCTTTCATCTTCAAGGGTACAAATGACACCTCCAAAGATGCGTACAATCTGGTTTTGTGTTGTTTTTTTTTTTTTTTTAAACGTATATCACACCACTTCACATTGCAAGGAGAGAGACGGGCTACCGGTAATCAAATAAAGTCTTCAAGCTCAAGAACCTGTCGCAAGTTCTTTTGCAAATGCAGAGCCTCCTCCATCTAAAAATGGAAGTTTACTGACTTCAAAGCAATGTTTTGCAACTGTAATTTGGCCTACAAGCTAAAATTCTCCTGAGAGTATCAAATCTTTGCTAATGTTAAAACTACACATCAGCTGCAACCCTCACTGTCTCAAAAGGGGTATAGACTACCGAACTTCTTATGATAATCTTTCTTTCATAATCCTTCTGTGACAGCTGACCACAAATCATTTCAGTGTCGCAGTGCAAGTAACCACACTACCAGAGGATTACTGAATGAATCACCCATATTTATCCAGAAACTGACGAGGGTAGTTCAACACTGAAAAGGCTTGGTTTCTTTGGAGGTCCTTCAACAGGCATAGATCTGGGAGGTCCTTGTTATTTTGACCTCTCCTGTATAGCAGCCAAAACAAGCAAACATAGTGCTGTCATAAAAATTTTAAAGCTTATATATAAAAAAAAAAAGTGTTTTACTGCCCTTTCCCCATGATGGGAACAGTAACATTCCTCCCCCCCTTGCATTAATTAAGAAACATTAACCCAATTTTGAAGAACTCTTCAGTGTAACACTCAAGAGTGGTTACTGGAAATGTGTTTACAATCTTCTATTACTTCAGGATCTCTCATGATCTTCAAATTGATTTGAGTTCAGACCTAAAGTGTGACCTCCAAATTGTTCTGTATTCTGTGGACAATACAGTGATCAATACTCTAAAACGTGTCGTGTACTGTCCCCAGCTTGATGCATTACAAGAATATCTAGTTTGTTTTATAGGTACATTAAATGTTCCTCCCTTGACCACTGTCACAAATTTTTCACAGACATTGTTCCAAGGACAGTGAGCATAAAATAAGAAGTATATGATACAGCAACACCTGACATTTTAAGCCATTTTCTTTTTGAGATTATCTGGCTTAAACTTTATGCGCTGCAGCTGGAAGAGGTTGAAGACAGTCTCTTTAAAAGCAGGGCTTTTAAAGGAAGACAATGAGATGTATGGTATTTCTCTTTAGAATATATAATTAAAAAAATAGTTCCTTTCTAAGCATGTTGATGAAGGAAAACAAAGAAACACTTTATTTTAGGACTCAGCACTTCCAAAAGAATATAATTATTTCTGTGCCCAAGGTCCTTTATTGTCTTTCCCATTTCCTCTCATTTAAACTGTATTAAACATACATTGATTCCCATTCTCTGTTACTTACTCCTACCCCTGCAGCAGCTCCTCTACTGTGGGAGTACCAGGATTCGTGCAGCTGAGTAGTAACCTGCTTTAGCAAACCAGCCAAACAAATGAACAAGAGAAAGCATCTTCTCAGCCAGACCTCTTTCCTCCCTGAGCCTGTTTACTGTGCAGCCTCACAAGCACTGGCAGCAGAGCAACGAAGGCATGACGCACCACCACAATTCAGCAGCCAGGGAAAGAAACTGCTTAAATCAGCAATGCTGCCCAAAAAGGGGACGTTGAACTACCTACGGCTCACGTGTGTCAGCTGCTGGAAATTCTATTCTGAAGGACGCACCTCTCCTCTTGCACGCAGATTGGAAAGTGTCTCTATTCACGCCCCAAAATCAATCAAACCGGAGGCTAAAAGGGGTAGCCCTATTCTCCATCTTGATTTACAGGCGTATTTGATTTGGGGCACTTAAATCTCCTGTAGCATCAGTCCAATCAGTTTGTTAAAAAACACTGGAAAAAATAATTAAACATCACAGAGACTTAATTGCCTCAAGAACGAGGGTGAGAATGCCTGGCCACAGGAGAAGCAGAGCTGCTATTTCAACAGGGACTACAGTTAGGCTGGATTACACAAGCTGAAGCTGCAAAACAATTGAGAATTGTCAATTCCACCTCTGGAGGAGATGCCTGAGAGTTTGGGACTACATATTCCACACTTCTAATTAAAGGCTTGACAAAGTTAGTTTTAATTAAAAATGTAACATAATTAAAACCTTCTTGCAAGCTTCCCATGTCTTCTAGAGATCTGCTTGATTATTTGGCTAACATTCAATAGTTTATGTTCTCTTCATAGAATGTTAAATAAATAATACATGAAAAAATAATAATTATTACACAAGAAAAAGAATCGAATCGTTGAGCTTGAAAATTAAAACTGGATTCATACGTGGACAGGTCAAACCACATTCTCTTTACGTAGAAATAAGGCAAGTAGCTCTCACATAGCCAAGATGAAACAAACAACTTTAAGAAAGGAACAATGAAATTCAGCAAAGAGCTCAAAGTCAAACATTTCTACTCCAAAGACATTCAAAAGGACTAAGGAAATACCAGGATCTATACAGTAACGAAAAATAAAGGTTGAGGTGGGTCCTCTTTTATTTCATTTTTCTGTCCTGCAAGTTACAGCCCCACAACTAACTACAGCATTTGCCTTTTGTGTAGCATGCGTTGGCTTGTGTTCAACTTCAGATCCAAAATAACCCAGACATTTTCTTCCTAAGGACTGCTACTCAATCACACGCTGCACATCCTGCATTTGTGCATTCAGTTATTCTTATTGAAATGTAGGACTTCCCATTTTTAATTTCTGACCTTTCCTTTTTTTCAGATCTCAGTATCTCCATTTTCTTCAAACAATTTTAAATTCCAGCTTCCACCTCACACACTTACACGCAGTCAACGAAACTGCAATTGCTGCCATCTCTTTGCAAGGACTTCAGACAAACATCCCAACCACTTGTCTTAACTAATTGCAAAATTACAGTTCAAATCTTCCCCTCCTTTCTGGAAACCAAAAGCTCCTCCTGCTGGTCTTTTGTTGAACTAAAGACAAACCAAAATAAATACTTGCCAAACCAAGGAAATACAAAAATGCAACAACTTTATTACTGGTATTTTAGTATCTTTCAGTATTTGGTGTTGAGACAAACAAAGCTAAGAAAAATCTCATTCTACAGGAAGCACAGAATAAAAGATAACTCCAAGGATTTGCCTGAAAAACAGATTATCCACACTATCAGAAACAGCATGAAATGCAGTTTTTTTCTTTGCATGGCAAACAATCTGCTGCTCTGACATAGAAACAATGATTATTAATTATCTTCCTACTGCAGTTGAAGAATAAAACAAGCTAAAATATCAACTACAAAGGTAAGAAATCCAAAGATGACTCACAAACATTACTGATTACTCTCCCCACATAAAATTACCTTGAGAAACTACCAGAATTTTAGTCATAGGTTTTTATTACTTCTGATCAGGTATGAATTACATAAAGAACTGAAAGTTGGCTTTATTTCTCAAAAAATAAATGAGGTTAACTACTCAATTTTGATGCGCTAAAAAAAAACCAACAAAAACCCCACAGGTTAACAGCCAAGAGTAGACTTGCAAAGCTCTACTTGAGAAGTACTATTTCTCCATCCTCATATCTTTTTAGCAGAGGTTCAAAGCAGATTTCCAGATAACTTGTTTGAGTCAGACCCAGAACAGTTTGTAAAAAGTTAAATAATCTTGTAATTATTTTAGGTAACTATTGATTACAAGAAAGACATAAGAGATGTATTAATTAAAACTTATGTATATATAAACAAATATCCACATTAAGCCAGTAAAGGCAGCAAATATCAGTAGTGATACTCTCAGAATGGGGAATTTATTTACTGCTTTAAGTTCACCTGAGAGTCTGAACTCAAACATTAGCACTGTTCCAATTTTCCGAGACTGACAAATATTTCAAAGTTTTGAGGAGAACTGATACCAGCAGAATAATACCATCACCCAACTCTTAATACTTGGCATCCAACTTACCTGCTCCCTAAAAAGATTTCAGAATTCACTGGCCTTATTTTTTCTCTCCTCCACTATTTCTCACAGCCTTGTAAAAAAAATGATAAAATTTGGGGAGAAAAAAAGAAAACAAACCACCAAGCAAACAATTTTCAGTTCAGTGAGCAACTCTTTCATTCTAATGAGATCCAAAATAAAAGCTTAAATTATGCACATCTTTTCCGTACTCCCTGATGTTGCAAAGTTTTCATCAGTCTCTGGAAGCTAATTTATCACTGACTGCATGGGCATTGTAACTGAAGTCCCCGTATTACATCATTAAGGTCAGCCTTTAAAGATGAGTCATCTCTCTCTCTAGGTCACTTCCCTGTGTTCTGCGACCAACTTTCACTAGAAGTCCGTAGCATTTGCAGGTGAGTCAACACATTCTTAATCCCATCTTTTTGATTTATCAGTAACTCGAACTCCGCATTGCATTTTCCACTTCAATGAGCTAGATGAACTCAGAAATCTTCCTATCTGCTCTCCTAGTTCGGAACTGCCAGATTGTTTATTCAACCACTATAAACAGCTGCAAACTTCAGAACAGCAAAAGCACTATTTAGATGGCCAAAATCTTTCTGAGACATGTTAATACAACCTTGCCGATAACAAGTCCATACTTTTTTACTGAATACCTATTCTCTTCTTCCCCACTTTTTATCAACTCGTCAAATCAACCCTCCTATTTCTATCCCCTCCAGATCCCTTCCTCCTGGTTACGTGATGCAGAAACTTTCTAGGGTTGCATTTCATAGAAAGTTTTCTCTTCTCAGGCACAGGATAGAGTTGACCCTAGAGCTCCCAGATCACGCATCTTCTCCTTCAGTATGGTCAGCAGAGCGCATTGCATGCAAGAACTGAGTTTTCACACAAAAGGAAAGAATCAGCACCTCCAGGGCAAGTTACATTAGTTATTTTCCTTATTATCCATACTGGTCACCTACAGTGGAAATAATGCTACCCCTCAGAACTTCCTCCAACATTCCCCACTTGTCACTCCAATCCATCTAGCTCAGCAGTTCTGATAAACGTAAGGCAGTCGCCAGCCATTATCACTGCCCAACTAAACAGCCATGTCAACAGGGAGGGATTAATTACTTTGGGACTTTGAAGACCAGCAAGACCTTTAGCAAGATGTAAGAGGAAAGAGATGACAAGCAGAATTGTCTAAGTGCTCTACATACCCATTCCTCGGCATGGGAAAGGGTAACCAACAAATTATTAAAAATACAGTAATCAAAAATAAAAATAACTTCAACATTTTTCTTGAAAAATACACGAAAGTCTGTGATACTCATTACATTATGATAGCATTCAGGCCTCAAGTTTAATAACAAACTCAGATCTAACATTTAAACGTACAACATATATGCTTGCATAAGATAAAATATGCAAATAAGGTGCAAACTACCATTTTCCAGACTATTTTTAATTTTCTTTTTGAAGCAGCAGATGCTGGCAGTCACCACTACAGCCAGCAACACTGGAACAGATCATGAGCCAAATATCCAAGATCTTGTGCTCTTGCAGTTAATATAATGTATATAATATGCTTTGAACTGGAGTACGGCATGTATAAAGAGAGAATAGGTAAAAAAAATTATTATTATACAAGCCATTTTTAAAACTCTTAAAACTTGTAACTCATTTTGTATGACTGAGGTTTGTGATCCAAGTACTGTGTGTTCCCCATTTGTCCTGCAGTTTTAACAGCCAAGGGGTTCCATCATCTTACATCAACAGCAAGCAGAATGTCTTGTGTTACGAAAATTACATATTGAAAAGCAAATTTCAAGCATTAATGCCCAATTTTGTCAATTTAAAAGTGCAGGAAAAAACTTTTACGTTACCCTGTTGAGGTAAGTATCTAGTCCTCGTTACACAAAAGTGTATTTTTAAAGACCTAGGTTTCTCAGTAATGAATTATCACCAACAACTACCCTCAGATTAAGGTTTCAAAAGCAAATAAGTTATACTTGTCCAACGTAACGTTATTTCCTCAAGCTAACCTGACCTTTCATGACAAATACACTTCCCCAAAAAAATAAATCATACGTGCAAATAGAATTAAGCCTTATTAGTTTCAGACCTCAAACTTAGAAGCACTGTGTGCAAACACTGGCAAGTACGAGGCACTGTAAAGTCAACGGAGGGAAAAAAAACCAAAACAAATAACCAATTTCATGAACGTACTGCCCTTACAAGCTACTCCTACGTTTGCCTCCTGAGCCTAAGCAAATAGGAAAAAAAATTACAATAACCTCACGACGCCAAGTTCAAAGCAGGTCAAAGTGCAGGTCCATCATCTCTCAAGGCGAGGTAAGGGCAGAGGGAAGGGAGGACCTGGCTGGGATCACCCACCCCAGATCACCGTCGCAGACCCACACCGCCACCCTCCGGTGGCACCGCACACCCGGCCCGGCTACACACCGGGGAACAAAAAAAATGAAAAAAAAAAATACAAAAAAAATCGCTACTGCGAATAGGATTGTCCTTGCTAGTAAAACTACGCTGCCTTTCGTGTTATCGGCTGAGCAACGTCAGAAAAAAACACACACACATTACAAGAGACGTACGCAGGAGCAATCAGTGTTTTCCTGCAGCTCGGCCTAAAACGCAGGAGAAAAAAAAAAACACCACCAAACCAAACGTGAGTCATCATTGGGCTGCTATAAAGATACTATATAACTTCCCACGTCCAGGAAAGTCACCTGAAGACGACAGAAAGAACTTTAAAACTTACAATAGGAAGGCCGAGAAGCAAATTACTCATTAAACGGTATGAAACGCGCACGATGTAATACAAAATCGGTGAAACAGCACTCTTCACGGCCTACAGAAAATAATGGCAATCCCACGGAACATTACACCCAAGTAGAGAACATGGAATGGGAGTGGTAGCAGGGGAAAAAAGAAGTCGTCACCTATCTCGTTTCAGAAGAAACACCAACCTGAGACTGTAAAATAGTTGATTGGGGGTTTTTTAATATTATGTGCAAAAAAAAAAAAAAAGGTATAACCAACGATCAAAGCAAAACCAAAGAAAACCACCACTAACTGCTTCTTTTAGGGCAGAGGAATAGAAACAAGAAAATGTTAGCCAATCCTCCCAAAATTTCTGAATGTCCCTTTGGGGCGGCAGAGGGCATAAAAACTTGTGCAAACGCAGTTTTATTCCTGCTCGTGCCTGATGAAAAAGAAAAAAAAAAAAAAAAAAGTACCCCGGAGCTCCGCGCCTGCCCTAGCATGCCGAATCACGGTCTCCCCGCACCAAGCCCCCCACCGACCTCCCCTCACCTTAAAATTACTCGAGTTCACCCATCCCGTCAACTCGTCGATCACTTTGTCCAGGCGCTGCTGGTCCTGCTCCACGTCGGGGGACCGCGCCGGCTGGCTCAGGTACTCCAGCAGCTCCTGGCCCACCTGCAGCCTGCGGCCCACGTCCTTCTGCTGCACCTGGTCGCAGAAATAATCCATCCCGGCGGGCTCCATCCTCGCCCGCTGCGGAAAAGTTTGGTTTTTTTTTTTGGAGGCTTTTTGTTGTTGTTGGTTTTGGTGGTTTTTTTTTGGTTTTTAAGGAGACGAGCCCACCGGCTTCAGGGTCGGGAGCGCGGCCGGGGCAGGGCGGCCGGCGGCTGGAAGGAGGGAAACGCCCGGCGAGGCGGCGATCCCCGGCAGGGCCGCGGCCCTCATGGAGCCTCTCCTCGCCCTCTTCTCCGCCCCGGCTCCGCGCCCGCCGCCTCCATGCGCCTCACGACCGCCGCCTGCCTTCCTCCGGCCTCCTTCCTCCCCGAGCCCGCCCGCAAGGTGAAGCCCCGACTGAGGGGGGTGGTGGAGGGAAGGCGGGGGCCGCACGCCAAGGCTCGGGAGGCTGCCGAGGGGTCGGGGCGGCAGCCGCCTCCACGGGTTCGGGGGCTTTCCGGGCGCCTCCGCCTCGTCCTCGGGGATCTCCTCGCCGCCGCCCCTCCTCTTCCCCCGCCAGGGGAAGGGAAATTGAGAGCGAGAACACGCGTTAAAGCCGGGGGGGTGAGGGGGAGTGTCGCAGGCACCTCAGCGGAGGGCGGGCAGCCGTGGGCTGAGGGGGTCCCGGCGGGAGCTGCCGCCGCCGCCGCTTCTCGCTCTCTCCTCCCGCCCGCAGGCGCCGAGGAGCGATCCCCCGGGGGCCGCCGCCGCCTCTCACCGCCGCGGGCACCGGCCCGTCCTCCCACGGAGGCGGCGAGGCCGGGGCGGACCTCTCATGCTCCCGACCTCGGCGGCCTCCAGCCCCTCCCGCTTCGCCAACGAGGGGCAGCTTCGAAACTTCGCCCCGGCGAGGTCTCAGCGCCGCTCTGCTCCCCTTCCCCCGACGGGTCCGCTCGGGTCGAGTCCGTCCAGACCCCGGGGGAGCCGCTCACGCTCCGCCCGGCCGCGCCACCGCCCCCTCCGTCCCGTGGAAGTTGCGTCCCGCCGCCGCCGGCCGCCCCGCCCGGCGCCAGCTAGACTGGGCGTGGCGCGAGGCGGCCACGCCCCCTCGCCACGCCCTTCACCCAGCCTCCCGCCTCTACCAGCCCCCAGCGCGCGCCCGGGTGGCCCCTCCTGCCCCGCGCTGCGGCGGGCCGGTGCGCGAGCGGGCAGCCCCGTGGCGGGAGGCGCATGCGCGCTCCGCCCCGCCTCCCCCCGCCCAGCGGGGCCGGCTCGGTGCGCGGCGGCCGCCGCCGCACTGCTGCCCGCAGAGGGGAGGGCGGTGCGTGGCTCGGCCCCGCGGTGCCAGCCGGCCGCCCTGAGGGCAGGCGACGGCGAGGAGGAGGAGGAGGAGGAGGAAGTGTTGAGAAACAGGGGAAGCGGCGCGGAGGGTGCTGAGGCGACCTGCCTGCCGTTGAGCGGTTGCGGCGGCGCTGAGGGGGAGGCGGGCGAGGAGCCGCGGCGGGGTGGGGGTGTGTGGGGGCGGTCAACCCGGGCTCCTCGCCGTGGTTTTCTCCTTCCTGTCCCCACGCAGGGTGTTGGGTAGCCGGGTGGCTGCTGCCTGCCTCTCCTCAGGGCGGCGCAGGGCAGCGGGGAGGAGGCTCTGCGGGACGGGAAGACGCGGGGAAGCCCCAGCGCAGGGGGGGAAGCGGAGCTGCTGCCGCCGCCGCCGACTTTCCAGCGCGGCCCGGGCCCTGCAGCCTCATCTCTGCCCCGGTGTGAGGTGGAGAGAGACACACACACCGCCCTCCCCCCGGGGGAGGCAGCTCGGTTGGCAGTCTGCGGTTAACTCTGCAGGCTCGCTACGCCGCACGCAGACTGCCTGCGGTGTTTCAAACGGGGACCCTTCAGTGCCGTGGCTGTGACTTGAGGTCTTGTTTCAGGGTGGGTTTAAACCGGTCCAGATCTCCAGGATGTTAGAAAGGGGGAAAGGCGGCCCTGTCCTGCGTGCCCTCCCTCCGCCTTGTCTTTGCAGTGTGTTTCAGGCCCTTGAAAGTACCGTTGTGGTTTTCACATGCAGGGAAAGGAAAAAGGGAAGGGAAGGAGGAAGGAAAGGGGACAGGAAAAAAGGAGGGGAAGGAGAAAGGAAAGGGGAAAAGAGAAAAGAAAGGGTAAAGGAAAAAGGAAAGGCGAGGAGCTCGCTTTCCCCCTCCTGATGCCCAAGCTGCTCTGCTTAGGCCCGGTCTTGTCTCCTGTGCCAGGTCCTGCGCTTACTGACTGCTTCGGCTCGATTTAACGGGCTGAATGGCAGAGCTGGTGTCAGTGAGCTGGGCTGGCTCACAGGTTGAAGAGCAGAAGCACAGGACTCGGGAGATGGGAAGTGTAACACCCCCCGTCAGTGGCAGCGGATGGTGATGTTGGTCTGCCATCCCTCTGGTACTGGGAGGTTCCATGTTACACACTGCAAACTGCTGTTGATATGTTTTCCCCTGCCATCATGTTCCCTTTCCTACACCAGAGCTGGTGTTTATTTGGCTTCATGTAAAAAGTTCAGGGAGATAATTTTTTTTCTTTATTTTTCTCCCTTCCCCCCCCCCTCGAATTTGCTGTTTGCTGATTCGTATTCCTAAATTGCCTCACTCTGGGGTTAAGCAAGTGGCGCAGGGAAAGGAGAAGCAGCCAGCCAGAAGCTAGATGGGGGCAGATGAGGGCTGGTGGGACGTCTTCCGATGACAGCCGTCGTGTCATGAAAGCTCAGCTTAGTTTCAAGACAGCACAGTCTGCCTGTCTCACTCGCCTCCTTAGTCCTAACGCTGGGGAAGGGTGAGACTGCAGGAAGGCGAGGTACTCCCTTCATTTGGCTGCAGGATTTAGACAGGTATGAACTGACTGAGGAACCACGCCTGCAGATTGCTGTTTCGCAGCAGTGTAAACCAAACTAAATTGGTACTACAGTGGTCCCACTTGCCTGCTTCTCATAAGTCCCGTTTTCAGGAATTCTGCACTTCCTTTTTGTCCTGTGCAGTGACATCTGTGTGTCCTTGCAGAGGGCTAGTTCAGAGGACTGATCTGGCAAAAAAAAAAAGAGATCTACATCCACAGGCATAGCAGAAGGCAAGACTGCAAGCAGCTTTTTGTTGATTTTTGGTGTGATGTGACAAATTTGGGCTTCCATGCTTGATCGGGCCCTAGGCATCACAATAATGAAGATGATTAAAAAGATTATAGATGCCTTTAAAACAGAAATGTATGTATTATACTTTGAGATTATTATAATTTTACAAAAAGATTATGAAGTGCTCATCATGCTTTCACAATGGATTTCCCTGTGCACGTATAAAGAACCATAATTTTGTATGGAGCTGACTAGTTCTTGTCCTGTGTGTGCAGTGCCATTTCCAAAGCTGGATTACTTATCTGTCATTACAAAGATGGAATTACTAATTGCTTTTATTGAAAAGGGGACTCGAGAAACTGCAGGAAATGGCAAAATAAATACCAGAAAAATAAAACTGCACTGTTATATTTTTGGGGTGTACTAGAATCTGATTCACTGGTGTTACAAGTTTAAAAAGTAAATTTCTTGCTGTGGAAATTTTACATTTAACTGTTGATATAATAAGATTGGCTAAATAGAAAAGAACTGAGTCGATGGTATTGGAGTCTTGGAGTATCAAGAACTGTAAACAGTTTCAGTCCACCAAACTTTCTGAAAAAACCCAAGTAATTTAAAATGCACCTTTCATTATAGTCCAAGTTAATTTCAATCTCATAAGAGTGAAAATCCTCAGCAAACAGAGGGTAAAGCTAGTGGCACGAGCTTTTCTGAATTTCTCTTGATTCAAAGCAAATATACTGATTAGGTAATCTAATTGCTGTGAATAGCATTGAAGCTGAGGAGAAGTGTAAAGTATAATAAGATACACACTTGAAATGTTGAAACTATTTTGTTAATCCAAAGACGACATCACAAAGCTATGTTAAGGGCAAAAAGCTATGCTGGGATATTTGGATTTTTTTTTTTTTTCTTCATTTCATGTAATAAATGTTTTCTTAGAAATCACAGGAGAAAATAATTGCCTTGCTGTGAAATCAGAGTATTAGACTACTGTATTTCATCCTATTACTACCTGCCAGCGCTACTGCCTTTATCCTGTCTGTACAGACTGATACAACACTAGAAAATTGGTAGCCTTTTTATCGCTGAGGTGTTCTGATAAGATCAAGGCAATTTCCTCTGACATCCTAGCACTGAACAGCATTATCTTTTTTGTGGGATCAATAAATGTTGGTTCATTTCTTCCTCTGCAGACAAATAGCATTTTGATTTGGCAAACAGAGCTTCTGGATACTT
Organism: Pluvialis apricaria; assembly: GCA_017639485.1. Classification (NCBI taxonomy): domain Eukaryota; kingdom Metazoa; phylum Chordata; class Aves; order Charadriiformes; family Charadriidae; genus Pluvialis; species Pluvialis apricaria. The sequence goes on from CM030008.1 coordinate 52,324,369, forward strand.
GTTTCTTTTTTTAGCAAGGCAGGAGTAGCACTTTGATGTTGAATCTGGAGCAGTCCTCCAGCTTGGACAATGGACACAGTTTTGTTGTTCGATGTTCTCACAAAGTCCTAGTGGACTTTATACCTAGGGATGTGGGCTAGGCTCCAAAAAGAAGGCATTTTCATTCAAGCCGAAGATCTTTTAAAGCCTCTTATTCTCAGTTAAGGAGATTGCTTCCTTTGGAATGCAATCTTCTTTTTGATATGCGAGCATGTGAGCATAAATCCACTACTCTTGTGTATTTGTACAATGCATAATATTTTGTAGAGCAATTAAGCCCCGTAATTGAACGCAGAATCAAAATTTCCGTCAGTCTTCTGAATATGACTTGTTAGCAACCAGAGCAATTACAGCAGGAGCTGAGGTAAACGACACTAATCCAGTGAGGCGCATTTCCAACCTGAATTGCACACCGAACCTGTTTCTACGCCCCCATCCCATACAAGCATGCCGCACAATTATCGCATGTAGCGTCCTGTTCTGAAAAAGGCGAGAATCGTACAGAGAAACAGGCTGGGGAGGGAGAATGCCGTGCTCTTCATTCCTTTGGCTGATAAGAAAGCACGTACTGTGTTGCAGGCTGTGTTTCTACCCTCTTTCCTTTCCTAGCAGTAGCTTTAACAGGCTGAGACCTCGTGCAACCCAGTTATCGATCTTCTGTAGCGGGCCTGTCAGTCATTCTAGCAGAAAAGCTACTTCCACAGACTGACTTCCCCTTCTGAAAAATCCTTTCTATACAGAAGATACAATCCTGTCACTAAAAGAACCATAAAAACCGCGTGATTGAAAAGTCTTTATCACAAAAAAAAAACCCAAACACAACAGCGCAGGCCATAATAATAAAAATAGAAGGAATTTAACCATGAGTCACTCAGAAAGTTCCTGTAAATTACACTTGGCGTAGCCTAGATTGACACTGAAGAAATCTATGAGAAAGTTGTCTTCACATTCCTGTCGGATTCCTCAGCAGCCGGGACAGCACTTCTACATCATGTTCCACCCTGGCTGGCTTGAGGCAGATGTTCAGATTGCGTCTTGGATGTGGTGTCCTTCAATCATGTACCACCTCCTTTTAATGTATTGTGGAATAACCATAGGCTTTTATTTGTTTATAGGTTGGAGATCACTACATCGGGGTTTTTCTTAATACTCCTAGGAGGTAAAATACTGTCATATTGTGCTTTTCTCAGCAGAAATGGCATTTTTTTGTTATCTGTGTCATATAGGTATTTATTTTACTTTTTTTTTTTTTTACCGAAATTGTAAAAGGATGATGCGTATCTTTTCAAGCTGAATTGATCACTGTTGATAACTTTTAGGAATCATTTGAATTCCTCCTTCTGAGATTAAGAATATCAAAATAATGAAGTAATAAACATCTTCAGAATATAAATCACTTCATTCACGGAGGAAAGTTCTTCTGATGATGTTGCAATACATGTACCAAGCTAGTTGAAGCACTGCCTGTTTTTCTCACAAGGCCTTAAAGATGAAATTAGATGTAACTATTAAAAAAGTACTCAGTGAACTCTGCTACGTTTTGGCGTGTGCCACGGATGTTCTTGAAATTACACGTTTAATATAGATAGCTTTCATATGCTTGTTTATAAAGCAGCCAGAAGTTGAAACTAGTAGTCTGGTATTTTTCTTGTACATACTAAGTCAATTTGATTACAGAAATGGGGTGTGAGGGGGGTCAGACTGACGCCTGATTACAGGATTACTCCAAGGCATTAATTTGCTCCTTATTGTCAATTATGTTTTAACATGTAGATACTGCAATTAAATAATTCATCCTGATAAATCTTTTATGATTCATTTGCTAATTTTCTTGATACATGTGATACAGAGATGGAAGAACAAATGAAAAATTATGGGTAATGAAAAACAGTAATAACAGTTTAAGGAAATAGTGTCAGAATTAACGTGCAAGTGGCCACTTCTCTTTTATCATGTTAGTCTATCATGTCTTCTATAATTACTCAAAGCACTGCTATAAAACTTAGTATCCTTTATGTCATGTTTGTACAGTGGCAGAAACATTTGTCCCTAGTGGCAGAGATGTTTGTCAAGAGAAGAGTATCTGTTTTGTGCAACAGGTTAGTTTGCTAGACCTTGATCAATTATGCTTTTCTATCTTTAAATTTCTGTGATGGTATATCATGTGCCGATGTTCTACGCCATACCTTTGTATAATGTTGCTGTATAATAGTTTTGTATCATGCTGGAAAAATTTGTGATGCAATAGCTCAACATAATAGTCCATCAATCAAAAATTTTCTAAATTGTTAAACTTAAGAAACTGATTAAACTTTTAGTTACAATATTTACGAGAACTATTCCAATATCATTTCAAAATAATTACCTTTGTAGTGTCATGCTGTTTCTAACAGCAGTACGAAAGAACTAGAAGAGGATCCAAAATACTTGATTCACCTGACCTGAAAAGTAAAAACTGGTGAGCGCACAGTGTACTGCAGAGCGCTATCAAGGGACGTGTAGCTGGGTGTATTTTGGCCTTGGACTGGCAAAATCTCTGTTCTTGCAAAACAAGTCATGGCGTTCTTATTATCTGCAGGAAGCTTGCAAGACAGTGAACGCGCTGAAGAATGCAAAGGAAAAAAAAACCCAAACCGACATGCAGAAACATTACATAGAGCCAACTTTGCAAACCAGGCAGTGTGTTGATATTCAAGCCTAGGAACACTAGTGCAGGGGCAGCGCGTGCCCACCTTTACACGAAGCAACCCGCTTCACGCGGCACGGGAAGTAGAAGGAAAAGGGAAGGTAGGACCCGATCTGTTGGTGTCTGGTTTGGCTTGCTTCTTCTTCCGTAACGCAAACCCTGCTGTAAATAGGACCAGATTCAGCAATGGTGTATTACTTGAGTAATTTCTGCATTGCCAGTATTGATGAAGAAAGGTTTTCTCAGGGAAGTAGAAGCTGCAGGCTTCTTCAAAAAGAGAAAAAGTTTTCCTTACATACATATAGTTTAATGCATACATAAAGTTGCATGCACATAGTTTAGAATGTTTTTTTCATAAAGAATTGTATGCATTTACATTTTTTAATTAATGTACGCTAAATTGTTTGGCTCTTGCCTAATTTTGACACGCTTTTCCTCTGTAGTTTGAAAAGAACTTGGCTGGCTGCTTGAGAGCTCCCTCTCGTGGTAAACTTTCCTGGAAGATCTTCGCAAGTATTCCCGTCCAAAGGCACGTCCTTGAAACTTCACCTACGGTATCTATTACTGATAACGCTGGGCAGAAAGAGAAAGAAGCCAAGCTAGCAGTTGTTATGGATCGTATTTTTTGCTTGGCTGTCCACCCTTCTCGCATAGAAAGCTACTGGTTTGGTAGGGATGCAAGTATCAATTGGTATTGTGGGGGAATTTCTGTAAATGTGTATGCATATGAAAAAAATGTAAGAATTCATTTGTGTTCTAGGGAAAAAAAAAAAAGTAATGAATGGTTTTATTTTTTACCCTAAAGCGAAGAAAATACCGTCCTTGTCTAGAATAGTTTCAAATCTCTTGTATCTGGGTTGGTGCTGCTGAACGTGCAGTTTAAAGCAGACTACTTATTACAGCCATCAGCAGCTTTGACCAAACACCCACTATTATGGGTCTACGCTGTACAAAGATGCGTTTTTACTAAATCACTTTGCAATTCACAACTCGGTTTGTCTCTCACTCTGTGCAGGAGGAGTACTACCAATGGTTTGGAAGAAGAAGTTCAAATGTTCTCCCCCCCCGCCCAAAGTCTTGACCTCCTGTGCTTCACCTGGGAAAAGATGTGCATCTGCAGCGTCAGGGACTAAAGCAGCAGCCACAAATCCTGCAAACCTCTTGCGCAGCGCGGCAGAGTCATTGCGACTGGCTCTGTGTGTCTCCTGGGAGAGAGGCTGAGTCAGGCTTTTTGGTAGCTCTGCACCAGCCGATACACGGGAGCATGAAGGTTGCTGCTAAGAATACAGAGGGTGCACCTATTCTCCTTGTTTTCCTATGGTTAAAGCGATGGTTTCTCCAGATCTTCCAAGCACGAGTGAATTATACCATTTTAGAATGAAAATTGAAATGAGATAAGAGCCATAAATACAGCTCTCAGCATAGCAGCACTGTAAATCAAGTAAAATAGTGGAAAAAGTAAGGTAGATTAGAGGGGAAGACCATAAAGTTGGTTTTGTGTATGTGTATCATGTGGGTTCTGAAGTGGACTGTTTAAATGTAGTTAAATTCATAGTGTTTTAATGATCAACGGATAGCTCACTCTGTCAAGAAAATAAAGCATTTAGTCACATATAGTCATCTAACAGGGAAACAAGTAATAAAACCATATGAATCCAAGCAACTCAAATTCAGGCAATTTTTGAAAACTCAGGTTGGATTCAGATCCTATGGCCCTGACCAGTGGCAGGGATTGGGCTTGCTATTTTGCCTTTTTTTATGTGTGGGAAGAGGTTGAGGTACAGATGTGATGTGTACTGATGGGATCTTTCAAAGAAAGTATGTGGAAACTAATTAATTGAAGTAATAAAAATGAGTAAAGAGTTTCTTAAAATGTAATATAATTGTCAGAACTTAAATTATCAATTGTTATATAAACATATATGCACAAATTTAATTTAAAAAACAACCTGTTTCAAAGAATTATTCAGAACAACTTCTAACTTTTCTTTGGTATTTATTGAACCCATGTCGATCTTCAGTTTACTTCCCAACAAATTCTGTAGCCACTAATTTATTTGATGTTTGCAGATGCCTTTTGACACATACACGTAAGAAATCTGATGTTCATTTACCCTAATCCATAAAGTTGCAGTTAGGACTTTCATAAAGCAACGTTTAGGTGCCAATTCAGCAGTATTTTAATAAAATTTTTAGGTACTTCACCATTTCTACATTCTAGAATGGAAATGGTTAGAGAAGGGAACATACAGATTTGATACACAGACGCTTTGAACAGACAAAATTTCTTGGAGTCAGATTATGAATAGGGGTTTTGTTCCCCTTTTGGAGCCTCTATCTTTCCACTGAGAGAATTCACTTATCCACATTGCAGGTCTGGGGGACTGTTTCACTACAGACAAATCAAGAAAAGTATGTCATAATATAAGGCAACACTATAATATAACTTTTTTTTCCTATAAAATCCCAAGTAATATCATGCAAATTTGTGTCAGCAGAAGTGGACTCTTTTTAATCTGCTTTTAACTGAGTAACCAGAGTGTCTGTGATGCCTTAATTATGAATTCTCTTTTTTTTCCCAATATTTTATGACTCATGGCAGAAACATTCTTGTATTCATTGCCAGCATTTAAAGACAATAAGCGGCCTATTTAGAAGTAAATTCCTATTGAAATTAAAAATTTCTGCATATGGGTATTTCTGCATACAAATGTATGCTGTGCTATGGATTTTCCAGAACGTACGCCCGGTGCACAAGTGAGTATGAGTGCTCCAAGTGACAACAGATGCAAAGCCCTGCGCCCAGCACGGTACAGGGCAGTCTTTGCAGTGGACGTCTGAACCTTCCCCTGCATTCACTCCATAACAGATGTCACAACAGACACTCATAAGAAATTAAGGCTGTATAAAAGTGAGAGTGAATAGCCAGACATCATCTATGACCGGAGTTTAAGTTCGTTCGATTCAGAAACCTGCTTATGTTAAACATGTTGGCTGATTTTAAACCAGTTTAAATGCCAATCTATAGCCTGATCCTTTAGGAAGGAAAAGACTGTACAACCTCAGCTAAAATAATATAAATTCAGTGACCAGCAGCTTGTTTTGTTTAATAAAACAGCATTCTTCATTCTTAGGTCCCAACAATGTCACTTTTATTCAAGGATCCTGGTATCAAGCAGATGTTCTTCTAGGTTCACATCGGATCCCGTGAACCTCAGGGGGATCACTGCAGCGAGGAGTGCGGCCGGAGCAGGCTGCTCCGTAAGGGGAGGCAAGCCACCAGCCGAGGGTGACAACAAGGCAAGCTGGGACAGGGGCCTCGCTGTGCCCTGTGCCGGAGCAAGGCAAGCAGAGCGGTCCCCTGGCAGTGCCCAGGATCAGCCAGAAGCCCGGTGGCCGCCAGGCAGGTCTGCAGGGCAGGTCCCCAGGTCAAGCCAGGTGTCTGATTCAGTGGGGTACATGACTTGGGCACAGGCACAGCCGCCGCGTACCTTGGGCAGGGGCCCAGGGTGAGAGCTGGAGCTTAAACGCAGCTCCCAAGAGAAGGGAGGCCTCCAGCAGGGATTCCCGCAGCTCTTTCTTGCCCACCGGCTTTTCCCGGCCATCTGATGCAAGGTTACGCAGCTGCACCACGTCAGTGCTGGACTCCAGCACAGGCAGTCAGATCTCTGCTGGGGGAATGCGCCCAGGGTCCTCATCCTGTGCGTTTAATGGTATGTTTGTGGTCTCTGGTTTGTTGCTTGCAATTCCAATAAACGAGTTTCTTACCTCCCTATATGCTCTCTCATTTTCTGAAATGCAAAAATACATGCTTCTTTATGTGCACAAGAATGGCAGTGTTCCTTTGTCTTAAATGCTTTAAACACGTGGTACTGAACGTAGGAGAACTTGTAACCCACTTCTGTCACAAAGCTACGTGGTAAAGGAGGAGTAAGAGCAGTAGAACCAGTCCATCTGAACTACAGATTTAAATTTGAGATGGACCTGAATGACAGCATCTAAAATTTCAACATAAGAGTTTGATTTTCCACCCACAGTTCACTTTAATTCATCTCTGTGGTTTTGCTGTGGACCATTACAAGTCTAAGGACTAGTTTCAAAACTTTAGCTGTAGACTTGGGTTGAGATTCAGAAATCCAGAAAATCCTGTTATGTTGAGGCTTAGTGTCAGTCCTTACCTAAGCACAACTTCTCTTGAGTGCCGTGAGTGTTGCTTAAGTATGAACTTCCGAAGTATGCCCAAAAATAGGAATGAAGCACATCTTGGCAATGGCTACAATTCCTCATATTTACGAAAGCAATCCTGGGGCATGATGACATTTTCAAAACTAGCATCCAGTTATATGTATTTTTGGAATAAAAAAAAAAAAAAAGAGACATACTTCAACAAGAGGATAAGAATGTATTATTCCCCCAACCTCATTTTCCTGAATCTCATTTTCATGTGTGATGAAAGGAAAGCGCATCCGGATCATCCATTTTATTTTTTCAAGCCAACACTTCAATCAATCAGATGGTGCTGAGAAGACTTTTAGAGAAGTTGCAACATGCCTGGCATTTTGTAGCACTACTTTCTTTTCCCTGGGATCCTGGAAGTGTCACAAGGACTGTGCTCTCTGAGTTTCACTGGGACAGATGAGACCGGCAACGTTTTCCCTCTTTGAGGCAATGTAATTGATATCTTGATGCTGCTTTGAGAAATGCTAACTTGAGCCAAGAGAATGAAGCGGATAACGTTGGCAATGCCACATTTGAGGTTGCTCTATGCATGTTCACACTGCAGACTGCAGGATGCTTCCAGCCTATTACAGGGATGTCCATACACAGGGATACACTATAGTTATGTCAGAAAAAGAAATCAGACCTTTTGGCTTCGAAAGCATTTTTGAGTGTGTATTTGTGCAACCTTATGTGTTTAAAGATGTGGGTTTGTATAAACCAAAATCTGCTTCCAAGGCACCATTTCAGAAAGTATGGTATTTGTACGGTTGTGTGACCATATTCCTGGCCAGGCCAGGAATTTTATTCAGGGAGTATTATTCAAGACAAAATACTTTTGCTGTCCTTATTAGCACAAGTTGTAACCAAACAGGCTCTGTCAGCTTCAGAGTGTCTTCCTAGTCAGGGCTTGGCATCCCAGGGTTTGGTGTTCAGCTGGCATTGCTGGAGGAAGGTCTGCAGCTGCAGGTGAAAGCCAAAGTGAAAACAGGTATAGCAGCTGTGGCTGCACTTGTCTACCACCAACATTGCTTTTCGCTTGTCATTGCAGGTGCAAGGAAGACTCTGGCTCCAACAATCACCAAGCGCTTAGCCCTCCTGGAGCTGGAGTGTGGTGTGATGTCCTCCCTTGTGCCTTATCGGTATGATGGTGTGGTCAGCCTAGCAAACAAGACAGCTGAATATCCCAGCTGTGCTGCAGAATATCTGAAAAAGCACATCACAGGTGAAGGTAACTGCTGGTGGTGCAGGCTGTGACGTGGCCCCGTAGTTGTCCTAGCAGTGGTGCTCGAGAGCAGATCAGCCCGGACCTCCTCACTGCACATACTGGTGGACATACGAGGAGGATTCTCTGCTAGCTTAACTAGGTTACTCTCTCAGTGCCTCGGAGCGTGCATAAATAATTGACAGTGGACAGTCAGGGTTTCTGGCCTCAGGCAGCGTACTGTCTAAGAAGGCAATACAGCTGAGATCCCAGAACCTGTATCACAAAATCCAGTTTCAAGTATACTCTGTACCTTCCGTGCCAAGACATGATCATTACATGAAAATCCAAGAACACAATTATCACAAGAAGTTTTCCTAAGCCCTAATTGCATCCCACAGTCCATGTAAACAAATATTTAATCCAAACAGTATTTTTCCACAAAGAGGCACACCCCATCAAAAGATAATGCACACTGTATCTCACAGAACTGGGCAATGGCTGTGTAATCATTGCTTGAATCCAGTCAGTCTTTATCAGCTTTAAAATGTGTCTGTAACCTCTCTTTATAAGCATATAGATCCCAGCAGGTGTTTTGCCTGAAGGGCTGTACGGCAGCGGGCCTTCTGAGAGCAATCAAACCAAAATTCATCATATGGTTTCAGTCTAAAACTGTTACTAATATTTTAAATATTTCTAGCTTTAATTAAGTACGTTTAGCTGCCATTACTCACTCCTATTTCATGTACCATTATAGTTTAATTGCAGATTGACTTTCTTTCCATAACCACTAACTAGCAGTTGGTTTTATGAGCCCCGTTTTTTTCCCCCACTCTGATAGAAGTCCATTATACAATAAAATGTGACTTAATTTCAAATGTGTTCTGGTCATTGTGTTTTATTTCACGTGACAGTAGTCATAAAGTAGAGAGCTGATCCTGCAACAAGAAGAAACTCCAATATTAAATTAATACATAATAGCTTTGTACAGTGTAATCTTTTGACACTGAGATATGAATTTTGTCAGCATGCCATTTGCAGTCGGTAGTAGATTCAAGAGATACACTACTCCTCTCAGGAAATAAGTCAAAAGCATGGCAGGAATATTATTACTTTTAGCTTTATCTTGTGGCTAGAAAAAATGGGCTCCCTATCGCTTCTACCAGTATCCCCTATTTATTTAGGCAGTGCTGAGTGTAAAGGTGGAAATGTGATTTACATGGTAATTGTTTTTAAAAGTTTTTCCATTCCCTTCTCTAAGTGAATTTTTAAGATAGAAGGGAAAAAGTGTGTTTTGTTCCCACAGTGTCGTGGGTTGTACAGTATGGCAAGACAGCTACCTCTGCACTGTAATACAGAGCTAATTGGCTTGGGGCAGTGCTTCTGGAGGCTTCTGCTTTGAGAACTAGTTCTGGTGGGGCTACATCAGGAATCTCTGCACTGTGTGTTAGATAAGTAACCTTGTACATTTCCCTCTGTCTTCATCTGCTGGCTCTTTACAATTGTATGTTGTTTCAGACAGCATTTTTTTATTTGCTTGTAGAGTAATTCACACAGTTGTGTTCTTCCTCTGCAGCACAGTAATACTGACAACACTAGAAAATTGAGACAATGTCAGACAGCTTAGTTCCTTTCACGTGTAGCACAGAGCAGAAAGCAAATGCAAGAAATATGTACTTATCTCCATTCTGAAGTTGCCACAGGCCAGTTTGGTCCCTGGAAAAATTCCAGCTACCCTAAGAGTTGCCCTAACTTGTACCATAATTGCTATGTTTCCCATAGGACTTTTCAGCACTATGCATGACGAGTACTAAAGAACATCTCAGCCACACCTCAGACTGCTTTCATGCTGGCTCGCACACGGAAAGATCTTTAGCAAATACCAGTCTAGTAATTTTTTCATTTTTTGGGAAGACCTCTTCTGGTACAGGTGTTCTTAGGAGTGCGAAGAGAAGTAAAAGGAGAGAGACAGGGACAGCTAATGGCCACAATATGTTAATGAATTCTACTAAAACAGAAATCCCTTGTTCTTCTCCTGGGCCTGGCATGAGAGTTCTTCTGGCAAGTAATTTCTCTGCTATATTTCAGATAGGACTATTAATATATAACTGCTTCAATTATTGTCTAACTTAATTAACAAAGTGTTCCTAAATCTTTGCAAAGACCCCTGCATGCACCTATAGTTTTTTAGTAGGTACTATGGCAAATAAACGCACACTCCCTATGTTTCTCATTGAAGATGTAAACGCCCTAAAAATTTTGAACTTGACTTAACCAGGATACCCTGAATTTGATACTTTTTCCCAACAAGTATTCAGAGTCACCACCTCAGTTTGCAATAATCGCCCACAGTCCTCCATTCTTTACGGCGTTCCCTTTTCCATTTCCTAAAGAGTCGCCATTCTTAATTCTTCTGTTTCCCTGCGTATAATCTGGCTAATACGCCATTCTCAAACATGGTTTATTATTCCATGTGAGTATACTAGAAAATTGGAGGGAAAATGAGTTGGAGCAAACTTTTTGTTTGCCTGTGATGAGGTACAGAGTCGGCATGCTGTCACAGCTCAAGAGTGCAAATTACTGGGTACAACTATCGCGCTTCTGAAAACAATTTCTGGTGAGCTTTCAGTTTTCATCTTTGATTTTTATCTTTGCTCTTAACAAATAATACATCACAAGTAAAATTTCCCATCTCTCACTGAGCTGCTTTTTGGGCACGTATTTTAATGTGTGTGTACTTAGACCTTATATGAGTTTTATACAAACGGAGATGGTTACCGTTGAATCACTGCACATATTTCTGGGCAATAAAACAGAACATTTAAATAATTACCATATAAACACCAGGTACGTTGAATGAAAAGTCATATTGAATCATCTACATAGTAAAGAAAAAAATTCTTTAGCCGCTTCATCCCTGAAAATAGGTACCTAATTAGTCACTGATAAACTGCCATGCCAAGCAGGTAATACTGGTAAGATCAAAATGGAAAAAATGAGAGTCATGCGGTGGAACACCACATGCCACGGGAAAATGAATTGACCTGCTATGATGACTCACATCTAGCTCACCAATCCGAAGCATATTCTTTGAACCCTGTGAAAAGTGGAGGAAGCAGATGCTAGAAATAAATGTAGATCCGGAGGTTCAGAATGGATACACAAAAACACGAACCTGAAAGTGGACAGACACACGCACATCTGGTGTCACCAGAGTTACAGAGCGTGAAGGATTCTATCGGTAAAGTAGCTTTGCTTTTCACTTTGTGAAATTCACTGGCTGTTCTAGAGTGATCCCAAGGACAATTTAATGTCAGTTATGCCTAGTCATCATCAAACTCCTAACTCCTAAGTAGTTTGTAGGTGGTGCCAGCTGATTGCAAAAGTGACCACTGATAAGCCTGTCAATGCTTGCATGGAGAATGGATAGTAATTAAGCATTCATTTAAACACAATATTTGAAGCAGGAATACACTATCTCATGTTCCTTGAAATATCTTATTTGTGTATGTCAACATCTCTGTTATCTGAAAAGAGAGGTTAGGCACACTAATTTGAAAGGAACGTGACATTACAGTTCATACCGGTCAGTGTGAATGGAAGAAATGTTGCATATACAAATCAACTGAATGTCTTATTCCACAGAAGAAAATACCAGTTTAAAAAATGGATTTTTTTTCCCCCCTAAAAGCGATTCATTACAAAACTTTCAGTCTGCCTATACGACAGTAAGAACTTCCTGGAACTTCAGAAGGAATGTCAGGCAGAGCAACCTCAGAATTCATGAACTATTAGGGATAATCTCCTGAGCTTGCAGAACATAATTTGCATGCTAAATTCCTTGCAGTAACATTTTAGGTACTGGCATTAGTCAAGCCATGTCCAGACACTTCATGCCAGGATGAATCAGAAATGACAAACAGTGCACTGAAATCTGCCCTAATTTATGTAACTTTTGCAAAGGTGTCGACTGAAGTGCAGTCTCATAACACAAACTGGCTCATCCAGTGGCTCTCGAACTCTCCCCTTTAATGTCTGAGTCAGACTCTGTGATGTCCTGTGGATGTCCTACCACAATTAGAAGCAACTTTAGCCACAGTTATCTCCTTTGATGAAAAAAACCCAACAAAATAGAAATTGTAAAAATGCCTTTGATCAAATCATCCTGCCCTTCCCTTTTTTTGTGCAAAAGCACACTGCTAATGCTGGATTTTGTTGCCTGCTTGCACCACATACGGCCATACAGAGCCAGTAATATGATGAAATAGAAGATTAAACCACATTTTTTGCATCTCACTTTTTTCAGACGGCACCAGTGCAAGTTTGTCTATCATTTCTCCTTTGAACATTGCAAAGCAAGCATTTTTAGGAAGAATCCTCTGGCAGTGTTGTCGGCAAATCCTGTCGCCATTTCTTTATCCCTAAATTTTTGTGGTCGGACCAAACTTTGCAAAAGAGCTGCCTGTACTGATGTTTGCTACATTATGTAACAGAGAAACTTTGTTCTGATTCATTATGTTTGGAATGTATAAGATAAAAACTTCATACTATGACAAGTTTAACAACAGGACATGAGGATCTTCACTGCTTCCAGAAGAGGATTCCCTATATTGTTATTAAAGATGGCTCTCTGTACATGGGTTAAGGAAATACTTTGAACTGGGAAAAGTCATAAACCCCTCCCTGCACGGACCATGGAGCAACACTGATCTCGGGGTCTTCTATCTTTTGTTTGATCTTTCCATTTTTTGTAAGGTCTCAGACTGTTGTTCACCAGAAGTTGTTTCCACAGAATGAGGACCACAGCTGTCCTTCCTGGACTGCATTCCTGGGGAACAATTCATTCAATTCCCACATCAGAAGAAGAAACCTTGAATTTACAGCTTTTAAATCAGGTCCTTGCTTTCCTCCTTCCACGCTTGTCATCCCCCTTGGACCTAAAATTAGGCATTGGCTCCTGCTGTTGTCTCCGAATACAGCTCCAGCAGTGTGATTCTGCTCTGTCCAGCACGTAATGGCAAATTCTTCCCCCAGACTGTAAGATGCTTTTATGTCATAGATTCTGTCTATGCAGTGACAATGGCAAATACGCGCAGACAGGGATACAGAGGATTGGCCTATACGAGCACGCTGAAAAGTATGTCTGGCTTTCAGTTCGCCTTGGTTCAAAACCCCTCCACGTCACTTTACTGAGTAGGCAGAGCACAGTGTCTCATTGTTTATCTGAATTAGTGAGTAGGTGGCAAACAACCTAGCAACAAGCAAAGAGCTGCACTGCACATTCAGGCAGCCACTGCTATGGGCACACGAGCAGAGGCACATGCCCCCAGCCGAAGGGCAGATGCTTCCCGCCTCACACATAAGCAACAAGCTCATCCCTGTCGAGGCACATGTACGCAGCCCACAAGAGGGACAAAGTTTATTACCATCTTCTCAAAACAACAACACTGCTTTGTGCAGTGAAAGAGTTCTAGATATTTGAACCACAACTGATTACAGGCTCTTCTCCGCCTGAAATGCTGAAAATAAAATACTTTACTGTTGATAAAGAGGATTGCTTAGTGGTGTAAACCTCTCATTTGCTGTAAAAAGAGTCTGTTGAATGAGAAAACTGAATTTCAGCAGTGTTTTTTAGTGAACTTTACCAGGTGAAGGTATCTCTGTCAGGATCTTATTTACTGTCCTTGTTCCATGTAGGAAGAAGTGATCTCTCTAGACTAGCAAGCGTTATGCTGTATAATGACTACCTAATTACCTATTTCCATGCAGACCTATTTCAAGCTATGTGAAATGATTTCTATTTGAATATTTTATAAGATATTTCAGGATGAGAAATACTCCATATTGAAAATACTGTTGAAATAAATGCTAAGTCAACGATGACTTAAAAAGGATCTTCCTCAGTTAACCAGATTTAATTTCTTTTATATTTTTCAATGTAATAAACATAGTAGTCTTCAAATTATATATGGAGTTTTCCAGTCAAGCCTTGTAATTGTAACGTAACAAACAGGAAAAGGTATTTTTCTTGCATGGAATAGACAGGTAAAACCAATATAAATTTTTATTATATGTTTTAAAATGCCAACAAAGGTAAAATATTAATTTCTGCTTCTTTGAAGGCTACCCTGTCCTTTGGTGCAAAAAATAGTTGGATTGAATTGATCACATATTTGGACAAAATTCTTTATAAAATGTGAAATACAATGCTTTCTATAAAGCAATGTTTTAAAGTGAATAAAATAAAGCTGTTGTTTAGGTATATCCCATATTGCAATAATTAAGAGATTCAAAGTTACCCAGTCATCTTTCATTTATTTTGATACTTTCCATAATTGATATATTTGCATTATTTAGTAATACACAATTTGAGCGAAAACTTTCTAACTTTCAGATCTTAAGGGGTAGCTTAATTAGCCAAGCTTGTAAGAGCAATTTGTAAAATCAAAAACTATTCTCTCTTCTGGAATGAATAAAGAATCACATACTTAAGTCTCAGTTGTTTATTATTTTAAAATTAGAAGCAGTAAAAACACAGCATAGTTAGGGGAAGGATATATTGAAAGAACGTGTGTTTCAAGGTCATTAATCATGTCTTCTTTCAACTTTTAACTGAAGATGTGATAACATTAGAATGCTATCCATCTCCTGTTGGGGCTTCTGAAATCCTATGACAGCTCAAGGAAATGTTCGTAACAAGAGCAAGTGCAGTGTAAGGCAAAATTTAGTCCATTATCACAAAAAGCAGAAGTCTGATTTTTCATCTGCTTCTAATGCAACACGACAGGTACTTTGTTTTCCATTCCTAAGAGTAAAAATTATTTAAAACGCCATAATTTACATATGTAAAGTAGAATTAATGATACACTAAGTAACATCAACATTTCAGCACTAAACAAACATAGAACAAACTTTTTTCTTTCTTTCAAGAAACTTAGAGGAAAGATCAGGACTGTTTTCAAACCGCACACCATAAACATTGCACCAAAAACGTGTCAATTACAAAGTTTTCATGCCAAAATCTAAGTCAAATACTCATGCATGACTTTGGATTTTTCAGAAACTTTTACGGAACGTTGAATTCAGTAAATAGGTGTGCAATGTGCCCAGGGTCAAATGACGACGATACTCTCTATCACATCCTCCTCTTCTTATGCATAGTTGCCCCATTATCAATAGATGGGAAACAGGGTGTAAACGTATATCCTCACACTCTCATTCAGAGCAAAGTGCCCATTTTGGGGATTACCAGTCACCTGACTTGTATCAGTATATCTATAGCACTGCACATTTATGTTTTCCCTTGTATCAGGATAATTATGTAAACATTGCCTCTTTTTAAGTAGAGAGCATGTACCTGGAGGCAGAATGTGACTCTACCCACATACACAGTACACGACTATGGTAGTAATAGCTAAATAGCAAGCAGTTTTATTCAATGCATTGCAATGAAGCATTTTATATGTTTGTACTTGTACATCTTGCACAAATCCTGACCCCGTCAGCTTTTGGGAAACATGTTTTAATAGCCTCTCAGCTACTTCTTACTGAACTGAAAGTTGATGCTGGCTTCTACAAACTGTTCTGCTTTGTAAGTATTCTAAAACCACGTGATATGAATAGTATAGGCAGTAAAAATGATATTAAAAAAATATCTTATATATCCTTTTGAGTGGGACATAATTTCACCACAGATTTTTAACAGGATATATAAAGAACTTTAGCAATGCTTTTGGTGCTTATTATGAAGACCCACTACTACAAACCACGTGTCCCTTCCAACCTAAACCATTCTATGATTCTATGATTCTATGATGCAGGACAGTGAAGAGCTCTTTCTTCCCGTTTAATGTGGTGTATTTGAGTAACAAGCACAGGCACTATCATTATGTGATCAGTAATATGACATATTTCTGAAGCCTGCTGAGACTTGAGGAAAATTCTAGGCTGCACTCTAATTGGCCTAATAGCTAATATTCTTGTAACCATTTCTGGAAAATATTGCACTAATGCTGGTTGGATTCCCTGTTTGCTCTGCTTTTTACCTTGGTCAACAGTTTCCAGGCCTTGCATAATCTCTCTCTCTCTCTCATATGTCATCTAAGCTTGAATTAATGCATCTCTATCTCCTCTTTAGCCTTCTCTGATCTCCACTTCTGCTCCTGCTTGCCATTTATTTCATCTACAAGGTACTTTTTCCATGCCACTAGCTATGCATGTGATGCCCTTCTTATTCTAGACCATTCTGCCAGCACCCCCTCCTCAATCAAAAATCAGACATAGTCACTATCCTTATTTAGCTTGTGGTTGAAAGGCAACTTTGCTATAACTACCATTATACACAAGCGTCTACCCTAAGTAAGTGTATCCATAGTATTTAGACCCGTTTTCCTGCTTCTCTAGCCTCTTATTTCTTCATCTTGACCTGTATCACATCTGGAATTTAGACTGAAGATGTGTGTTTTTTATTTAGCATTGGAACTGCGGGAGGATGGTATAGTGAGCATTCTTGTGAATGCAGCTTTACAAGCACAAAGATAAGCATGGCCCCTGCCCAGCTGAGTTTGCTATCGATGTATCTTCTGGTTCAGGTCCCTCCTCACCTATGAGAAATATAAAAACTCTAATAAACACAAACGAAAACTGAGGAAAATAGGATTAGCAGTTCCTCTAAATTTTGAAACAAAAGGTAAAGGAGTGTCAACTTTGAAGGAAATGGTAGGAATTCTTCCTTGTGCTTTTGATTATGGGCTGTTAGGGAGAAATTTCATTCATAGGTCATGAGAATTTTACATTTGCTTCTAAATGGGCAGTAGGACTAGATGTATTATTTGGATCCAATCAGAGCTGCTTCTGACATACAACTTGTTTGCTGCATTCCCTCATTTTGGCAACTGATGATAATCACTCCTGAAACTCATGGTCAAAAGATAATGGTGATAAAAGACTTGGCCCTTACCCTATGTTACCAAAAGTTGATGTTAGGAGTATCAAAATGGGGTTGGATGAGTGATTAAATGAAGCTTTAGGCAAGAGGACCATCAGATTTAATGACATGAACAACTTGTTGCCTTATCACTTCCTTTTGCTGATTTTTTATTCATTTAATATAGCATCTGATTGCCAATTACTGCAACTGCTACAGGGCAACTCTTATGCTATGGATAAAGCAGCATGATCAAAATCTACAGAATAAAGTAGAGCAAATGCAGAATAAAATCTTTCTTCAGTGAAATATCTGTACACAGAATTTGTGAACAGAAAGCAAGCATAAAATAGAACATCAGAGTTCAGTGGAAACTTTCCTGTATAAAAATCGTAGACAAAAACCATGAAGCATGCAGAAAAGCCAGTTTGCATACTGAAAAGCAAATCTGACTTTTAGAAATGCTTTTGCAAAACTGCGGTGCTCTACATATACATAATGGTTGTTTAGGAAAAAGATGAAAACTGCTGACAACTAATGATCTGTCTATACTAAAATTAAATATATTAGTGACCTTGGTAATGCTTAAATATGGCTATAACTTGTTTATGCATTACTTCAAACATTTTAGGGGAAACCTGTTTTAAAGTTGTTCTTGTAGATACTATCATAAATTTGTTGAAGAAGCAAGTATGGTCTGTTGTTTAAAGCACAGGACTCTGAGTCAGAAGATGTAGATTACGCCCCCTACACTGATAACTACTGACTATGCGGCTTCCTCATCTCTAAATTGGGAAATAGTACTTAACTACTCAGAGGTAACAAGGAGACAAGTCATTACTGCTTATAATATTACAATTGTAATAATCAGAACAAAGCCTTCAGAGGAGTACTGATTTATTAAGAAATCTGAGGGAAAGAAGCAAATCACCTGTACGTTTGAAGTTCTGGTAACTTATTCTGAGACAAAGTGAAATTTCTGTGCTATGCTGGTGGACAGTTTAGGAATGCAAAGTATCAGTCGTTGCATTTGTTAAGCAACAGCCATCTAAAGGTCACTATGGCTCCAAAGTAGAACTATGATCTCATAGCTGCAGTTTTTGCCCTTCCCTGTTCACACCCTTTCCGTGTTTATGACTGTTATGCTGGAAGGTATCGATGGTTTCCACCTTCCATATATAGACAGCCACGTAACTTGTAATGATGTGTAGGCTAACTATACCCCATAAGGTCTTCATGTTGGAAAAAAAGGGAGGCAACTGCCCAGCTGACTGTGTCTTAAGACTGATCAGAAGCTAATCGTGTGAGGGTGGAGGTTTTCCCTGGGACAGGGAAGTGCAGTCAGTGCAAGGCTGACTCAGGCCAGGAGACCAAATGCTTACAAAGGTATGCAGGCAATAAAACCTGGGGGGGGGAAAAGCAGTGAGGAACTCACATACCCAGATATGAGTAAGGTAGGACAGCTTGCTGTATTCAGTGCACGATAATAATCCATTTTTTTTCTTCATGTAAAATTAAGGCAACTACTATTTGGTTTTGATTAAGCTATGAGAAATTGAGCTGGGTGTTTACTCAGTGCAGGGAGGCAGGAGTGCACCAAGGAACTGTTAACATATATATTAACTTTTTGTGAATATAGCAAAAGCTTGTAACAGAAGCAACCCGGCAAGGCTCTGAAGGCCCCACTTGGGCCCCACCATGGGTGACTGGAAGCAGCAGAACGAGGACAACTCCATCGCCTCCTTCCCTATGCCAGTGCCCCGGAGGGCCTTGGCTGCTGCTGCTACAGCATCTCTGGACTCTATGGAGGGATGGTTAATACTGGAGGAGCTGCCCCTCCCAGCGGCGACAGGAGCAGTTAAGACTGATTTCCCAGGCTCTGTCTACCCTTTCCCTCTTACGCCACCACTTTAGACGTTCACCAAATGACAAGGAAGGTAGCTCTACCTAGTAGAGTACACTTTCAGTAGGAAGGGATTTACTTTACACCAAAACTCGTGGTCTGCTACAAGAGGAGACCAAACCCTTTTTGTATAATTTTAAAAGCACTGTTACCACTCCTTTTTATGGTATTGTCACCTAGGGGCTTATATAATAAGATATAATATAAGGCTTACAGCCTGAGCTGCCTGGAACAAGTGGCAGAAAAAAAAGGGGGAAATGAGAACATGAGTTGAATATTCCTTTTCGATCTTCAGACAAGCCAGCCTCGCAGCCTGTCTGTCTGAGCTATGCTGGGCTGAGTCAGCAGAAAGCAAGCAGGATGTGGATAACAGATCCGTAAATACAGCAACGCACGGATCTGCGCCTTTTGCTGCCAACAGAGACGTTTCAACATTTGCTATGGAGAAGTAATGTTTTACTTCATTTAAAGCGTCGATTCTTAGGGTGAGCCGAGTATGGGACCCCTTGCTCCCCTCTAACGCGTTCCAAGCCTGACACCTCACTAGCTTTCCACTAGCCGCCGCTTTTACCGGCGCCTCACAGGTCGTGTCACCGGCCTAGCGAGGTTTCCCTTACCACAGCTGTGCTCCGCGAGTCACGTCTTTCGCTAAACGGCGCTTCTCCAGAGGCAGCACTCGAGCTCTCGGCCTGCCCCGGCCTACGAACGCCCCCCGCCCCGCCCCGTACCCCCCTCCTCCAGCACCCCCCCGCGCCGCGGCCGCCGGGCCCGCTCCCCCTTCAGGGCAGCCGGCGGGGCCGGGCGCTCCCCTCAGGCCGGGACGGCGCCTCCCTCAGGCGGCAGCGGCCGCGGCGAGGCTGCGCGAGGGACGCGGGGGGGCGGGGACACGGCGCGCGGCGATCCCGGAAGCGCGGGGCTGAGGCCGCGGACTGGGCAAGGCGGCGGGCCGGGCCGCACCGCACCGCGCCGCTCCGGGGAGGAACGGGAAGGGGAGCGCGGAGCTGGGGGTGACGGGCGGCGGCGGTAGTAGTAGCGGCCATGACGAACTTCATCTCGGTGCAGCTGAAGAAGGCCTCGGAGGTGGACTTGGCCAAGCCGCTGTGCAAGTTCATTCAGCAGAGCTACCCGGGCGGCGACGCCCAGGCCGAGCACTGCCGCGCCGCCGAGGAGCTCAGCAAGCTCCGCAAGAGCGCGCTCGGCCGCCCGCTCGACAAGCACGAGAGCGCGCTCGAGACCCTCCTCAGGTAAGAGCGGGAGGGCCGGGCCGGGCCGGCACAGGCCTCTCCGCCATCCCTCCCCTCTCCCCCCGCTTCCGGCGGGGTGGGCTCGCACCTTTCCCCCCTCCCCCGCCGCCCTGCGCGGCTGAGGGGCCCCGGCGGCAGCGCCGGGCCCAGGCCCTGGGCGCGGCGAAGCCGGAGCCAGGTGTGGGCGGCCCGCGCGGGGGCGGGGCGAGGCGAGGCGAAGCGGACGGTTCTCCGGGAGGAAGCTGCCCGGCCGGTTCCGGCGGCCTGTGGGTTG
Organism: Pluvialis apricaria; assembly: GCA_017639485.1. Lineage (NCBI taxonomy): Eukaryota > Metazoa > Chordata > Aves > Charadriiformes > Charadriidae > Pluvialis > Pluvialis apricaria. The sequence goes on from CM030008.1 coordinate 52,344,863, forward strand.
GGTGCCCGCCTTTCTGCCGCCGACCCGCGTCTAGGGGTAGGCGCCCCAGCGCCTGGGATGGCTTGCGGCACCCTGGGGTCCCGCTGCCTGTCGGCGCGGCTCGGGCGTTGGGCGCCGTGGGGTGCGGCAGGCTGGCGGGGGAGGCGTGGAGAGGAGGCTTCGTCCCGACCGACTTCCCCTTCCGAGTGTCTGTAACGTGCCAGTCGCGGTTGGAGCGAGCGGGAAATGGCAGACTATTTTGCTTCTCAAGAAGAGAGCAGGGGTGTCTTTTGTTTAAGTGTTACGTTTTGCTGTTAGAGCTGACAGCTTTCTGTTCAGTTTTGGGTGGGGTTTATTGACACACCCCCCCCCCCCCCCCCGTCGTGTTTTTCTTTGGTTTTCTATGTTTGGCAGCTTCTTAGTGTATTTGCAAAGTCATATCCTTATTTTCTACTTAACACAGTTAAATTTGCTGTCAAAAAGTTCACTGGTGCCTCTCTTGTGCTGGAATTACCATAGGTCAAATGAGCAAAAGATTAATCTGTGCCTTCTGCCCAGTAAACCGCATAGAGCCAGCTTTAGAACTATCTCTTCCATCATCTACAATAGCACTCGCTCTTTCCTATCTCTCTAGAACATTTATGGATTGCAGTATTGACTTACTGCGGTAATCCAGTTGTTCTGTTTCTCTGTGGTGAAAACGTTTTGAGCCTATTTGTAGCTCATCTACTCACTGAGGTCACTGTGATTCATTCACTAGGCTAATACTAAGTCCATGCTTCTATTTGCAAAGCTGGGATCAAAGGTTTGCAGTACTAGAATATAAGTTTTTACTTAGTGGCAGCAAGTTTGTTGGTTTTTTTCTTTTTTTTAAAGAAGGAAAAAAGAGAGAGGGATTTTCTAGTATGGGGAGAAATTTGTAGATATGACATGTTTCTGTAATATCATGTATAAATAGAAATACATTTGATGTTCACTGGATTTTCTTATTTATAAACTTTAAAAAATGAAGAGGAATGGAAAAGAAACAAGTGACTTACTAAAAAGAAGGCAAGATTTGTAAAATGATTTACTGATGTTTTTTGAGCTTATCAACCCTTCAGTGGGTGTTTAGGCTATAAAAGTGCAAAACATGATCAGCACAGTCATAGCTATCTTTGTAGTTTCCTGTTCTAGTCCTGTTTATTACTGTGTATGCTTTTGAAGGTCCTACTGTGTATGCCTTTTGAAGGTCAGGGAAATAATGAGCATCTATGAACTGAAAGAGGGATTCTGCTAACCAAATGGAAAGGCATATTATTATCTTCCCTTGAATGCTGGAATTGAGCATTCTGGTGGTGCCGCTCAGGTTTGTGATTAGTTTCTATCTGAAATCCCTCTTTGCCCCAGCCACATCATATGACTTCATCCTATCTAACAGCTGTACACTGCCAAAAGGAGAAAGCCCTTTCTTCATTTCTGGTCCTCCTCTTATGCCATTTCTGGAAGGCAAAAGGTGCACATGGGTTTCTGACAGGTGAGCAACTTGAATGAGTTCAGTGGAAGGTCAGATGAACATCGGGGCAGGTGCAAAGGGGGGTAAAAGTAGTGTTGCTTGAAAGCCAAGGGGCTAAGCTGCAGCTCCCTCTTTTAGTGCCAGTAGGTCATTAAATTAATTCAAGCCATAGTATGCAACTTCACCTCAGGTTTTCTCTCTGAATAATAAAGGGAAACCGCTTCCAATTGCATAATTACCAGTTTTTCTTTTGAGTCAATTCCATATGCAGTGATCTGTTCTCTCTGTGGTTGATCGGTGATCAGCAGATGTCTTCAGCTGGCCCAGGTGCTGTTGCAGTAGTCAGGAGGTGTTGAGTATGGCTCTGCACTGGTGCCATCTTATGTGTGAACAAGAAGTGATATCCCTGCCACACAGAAGCTCCTCTTATAAAACACCTGCATTTTAAATTGTATCATTTTAAAGTGTTTGTTCCCTTAACAGTGGAGATGAGTTAGGGTGAAGGTCTGAATTAACTGTAAATTAGAGAAAATAAAACAATCAGATGTATGTTTTACCCTATCTTTAACAAGTTATGAGTGGTTTGTCCCTGTGACCAATTATTCATTACAGTTGCTGGAAAATAAATTTGTTCTTATTCCGTAAAAATATTCTGCAATATATTCTGTAAGGTGCAGTTACTTTAAGAAGACAGACTGTCTGCACACCCATAAGTTTGAAGTATCTCGCTGAGCTTATGATTGAAAGAGCACAAGCGTCTGAGTGCTGTGTGTTTTCCTACGAATATTCCCTTCCCTCTCCAACTTCCAGTATTTCCCTATTTAAAAGTTGTACTCAGTCTTACGTTTAAGTAACAACTTCAGCAAGATTTTTGTTAAAGTTGGAGTTTAAACCTGTTTTTTTAGTCAAGTAAGGTTGGTAGAGCTAATAACAACGTGGATACCCTTTGCATACGTTTACTTCTTTGCGGCTTTTTATAGACCATAATACCTAGTAGAGCACTGTAGACCATTTAACTGTTAAGAAATGAGGGCTTAATCTTCTGCTAATTAATCTAGGATTTGCCCACGGTTTTGTAATCTTTAGAAGCCTTGTTTTGCTGAGTAGTTACTGCAGAATTTTTTCTTTTAGGGAAAAAATTAACTTAGTTGCAGTCCGATTTCCCAGGCAAACTGACCAGTAAAGCTTTTGAAAGTGCGCGTGGTGTGCTGCTGTTCGACTGCTGAACTCAAGTGCTTCTCTTGGAGAAGTATTTGAGGTACCAAGTGAAAAGGGGCACAGTGTAACTGGGAAAGACCTCAGCCTGCTTCCAAGCTTGCTTTGTTTTCTGGGGATCTGAGTGCTCTGAAGGTGACGTAGGTGAGCTTGGTACAGATGTTTCCCCTTAAATTCTGTCACAGCAGATTTAATTTAGTAGTTTGGTTTTTTTTCTTTTTTTTTCTTCTGAGTATAATTATAGCTTCAAGGGATTCCTTGCTTCCTCTCTTAATATTAAAGATAGCCTGGACTTCATTTCCGTTTTCTGGAGGGATGGGGTGGTGGTGTGAGTTTAATTGGTTTAATTTTGCTAACAACTCTCGCAGTTCTTTTAAAAAAAAAAAAAAAAAAAAGGAAAGGGGGGGAGAAGGCAGGGGTGCGTGGTTTTATTTTGAATGGTCAAATTCTCTGGGGGCTGGAAGTTGCCGTTCTGGTTTCCAGCTGTGAGTACAGGACTCCAGTTCTTATCTAGAAGAGTGAAGGCAGATCTTAGTCTCTTTTATGTTCTTTTGAAGGAGATTTTTCTTTATGATTCTTTGAAGGAGGAACAGGATTTGAGATTCTTAATGCAATACATATATTTTAATTAAATTCTAATTTAAACCTTGACTTCCAACTCACTTGAGTGCTGTAAGTCGTTTTTGCTAGCATTTAGGTGTGTAATGCCTGTTTTGGTGAAAGATTGCTGTACTTTGAGGACTAGATCTGTGGCGCTGACATCTGCCCTCCCTCTCATTGCTGTAGTTGGAACTCATGCAGTTGATACATTTGCATGGCTTTCAGTAGTTCATCACTCTGGTGCAGCCAAACACACAAGGCTAATCTGTGTTGTGCAGCAACTTCTGTTCTTTGTGTCTTGATTGTTAGATTACTGTAAATTTTGTTTTACATAGCAACTTTGTTTACCCTCATCCTTCAGTGTGTGACTTGTGTATCAGATGTCGCCATTCCTTTGGTATTTATTTTCTTTATACTCCTAGTTTTATGTCGTTCTGTGGTTAGCATCTTCATTTACCACTTATTTATATATGTTTGGTTTATATATACCATTGTATTTATATCTATTTAGCTACTACTAAGCAAAACTAAATGATTTTACATGTTGGGTTTTTTTGGTCTGCAGAGTTTTAAAGAGCTCTTAAATCTTGAGTAGAATTTCAAGTTCTCTAATAAAAAGAAATGACACCACATGCTTAAAATAGTAAAGAAAATAGTAACGTAAGTTCTGAGCTTTTTTAAAACTGACCAAACAAAAAGCCCTGTGTTGTTGGTATTCATTGATGTTAAATGCAGCAATATGCATATTTGGGAGGAACATACACCTCCTTGGCTTACTTTCTTTTTCTTTGTGGTTCTGTTGACATACAAAGAATAGTCTGTTTGCAAACACCCGATTTCACAAGGCTATTTAACAAGCTTTGCTTCCTGACTACCCTCATGGCAGATGAGGACAGGGTAATCGTGGAATGTGGGAAGACAGCTTGGCTTTATTGGTGGCTTCTGGTTAAATTAAATTAAGGCAGGAGGAGATGGCATGGGAAGTCTCGTTTTCTTTGCGATACTACATGAAAACGACTGTGTTGAGACCAGCTGAAGGCAGTGAAGGAAGTATATTTAAATACATCAGTTAAAGTGATCTTCAGTGCTAGTATTGAACTAATTTTTATACTGTGTGTGTTAATATGTATCAGTGAAACTGGTTAGGTTAGGAATGGAAAACAAAAAAAGTGTGATTGTGTGATAAATCAGACCGAATGTAAAACCAATGAGAGAGCATCAATATGCAAAGCTGAATTTCTTTAACTACAAAAGGGATGCTGTTCTCTACGATTTTTATAGCTCAAGCCTTGGATGTAAGGTCACTTAAAAAATTGTAACTACATTATATTTAACTATTGCTTCATTTCAGGTGGTAAGTGCTTTCCAGATATGACCATCAAATTAAAGATGAAGTCTCTTTTGACAAATGAAAATCTTCTACAAAAAATAAATATAGATTCTTTTAAAGCTAGTACCTTTCATGTGCTAGCTTCATAAATGTTGGAAGATATTAGTTGCTGTACTATCACATAGTTCAAAATTATCAGACTCTGTTATTGCCAATATTTTAGTTCTTTCTGAAAAACACCTTTGATTTATAAGGTTTAGTCTCTCAGTGAAGGAATACTTGAAATCTGACTTCATAATGGCTGCTCTCATACTAGTAACCTTAATGCTGAAGTATGGGAAGGTAGAATACAGATTCATAAATTTGTGTAGACAGTGAAAAAAATTGTCAGTAGCTTTAAAATCCACATTAAGGTTTGGGTTTTGTGTTTGGCTTTTTTAAACTATAACTTTAACATGCACATACAATGTTAATCCTGTTTCACAGACTGTGAAACTCATCACTACAATGGGTTTTGTATATTGGAAATATATTGGTTAAATTCTTTTTAACAATTTCTAGTATTGGGTGTATGCCTCTATGGCAAGTGCTACAGGAATAGTATAAGAAATGGGCTTCACATGTTATGTGTTCTAAGCAGTTGGCAGTTTAAAGTTTTTCTGTTCTGCATCCAGCCTGTCATGTTTAACAAGTGGTGCAAGTGTAGGGTACAACTTGGGAAAACTTTGAATTGCTAACTGTTGCTTGGAACTGTGCTATACTTGCTATGTTATCTTTCTGGCATTCTTTCCTGAACATCTTCCACTGTGAGTAGACAAAATACTGGCACAGAGAAAATTTTGATTTTAGTTCACTGACTGGTACAAATACTCTAATGAAAACTAAGCTTGCAACTAAATAATTTTATCAAGTGTTAGGCTATTCAGTTGATACTGTGCAAGGCAAATGGCATCTGTTTCAAAGACACTGAAGTTTAAACAGATGAGTTGCAAATTGTAGGGGAGTGGGATATAATGTTCAGATCAAGAGAGTGCAGTGTAGCTTGTTAATCTTATGTTAAATGCTGTACTTAATTTACTTTTGCAGCATTACTTAAGGTCTAATGTACTCTTTGTCTTTCGGTATGTATACACGGTCTCCTTTGCACGACATTCTTTTCTAATGTACCCTTCATCAGAAAGTGGAACGGGTCAGCTTGGTCTGTGATACTCTTCTGCTTCTGAGATGGGGTTTCCACATTAGCTGTGGATATTGAACTTGATTATATGTTCCTGTTGAACTTATTCCTCTGCTGAAGAAATCCCATTTGGCAGAATTTCTGTCTGTCCTGCAAATCCTCTGTAGTTACGAATTAGCTTCACAGCTTAGTTGTGTGTGGGATTTTTGTGCTTTTTTCCTTAAATGCCAGCTTAAGAAACAAAACTCTTAATTTTATTTGTCTAATAGCTGTTTCTGCCTCTTTTGTTTGTAGATACTATGATCAGCTGTGTTCAATTGAACCAAAGTTTCCGTTCTCTGAAAATCAGGTAAGAAAACTTATCAAACTATTAAATTGAATAACAGCACCTGCGATGTATGACTTCCAAGGCTGTACCTAATCCATTAAACAGTAGTTATCTCGGGCAAAGCATTTAATCTCTTTGAGCCTTATTTTCCCAATCTCTGTTTATTTTCTAGTTGGTGCTCACATATAGTCTATACTGAAACTTCACCTCTCGTGGCCATAATTGCCTTTATTTCACAGATGCGGAAAAGTTTTGACTTTGGTTAGTGGTCACTGTGGTCTAGGTCAGAAAGAGTTGTGTTGAGCTGATTCCTCTTCAACGCTTCTTTTTCCAAGAAGTCTTATTTCATACCATGTTAAAAAGGCTTTTAAAAATGTAATTTCTATAGGAAAACCATTAGTAATGGATGGAATATGATCATTGGTTTCTGAGGTAGAACAGATGTTTCATTCACAACAGCTAACAGAATAAGCCACTTAAGAGCTTACCACTTTATTCCTGCCTCTGCACCTACAAATTACATAATTTTTATATAGCTGTGGTTTTCGTTAAGTTGGTTTTTTCTGCCTTATTTCTTCAGAATCTGTCTCTAAGGAGAAATTCAGCTTAACTCCTGGCTATTGAAGTCTTCCCCAGGTGGAGACTGGAATAGATCTTTAGGCTCCTGTATTTTGGTGGAAAAAGGTATAGGTTTTCTTTGGATCTGTTTACAAATAGGACAGAATTTATATTTCTTTGACCAAATGATATTTAGGTGGTAATGTTATGACTAAAAGAAAAAGGTTATTTCAGACTTAAAGGTTACAAGTAAGGGAATAGTTTTAATGCAGTTCAGATTGATTTGAGTTTTGCATGTAGCTGTGTTCACTTGTAGCCAAGAACTGCACTTTGGTTTTTAGTGTGCAAATGTTTTGATATGGTGATCTGCAAACCCTGAGACCTGGAAAACTGGAAAACTTTAAGAACAAGTTCTTCAGATTTGTAAACTGTTCCATCAAAGGGAAGAAGTACTCAGTGGAAACAGCAATGAACAGCTGGGGACCAGAACTTCCTGAACTAGCATTGCTGCTGGAGGAAAATACGTTATCAAACAGAACTGTGCTCTTTCTGAAGTTATTCTCCCCAACTACTTCAAAATGAGGAATTTTGCTATCTTTTCTGGTTTGATACCAGTTGCCTACAACTAGTTTGATCAGCAGAATAAGAAATCAAATTGTGGAACTCCAAGGCAGATTCTGTGAAGTGTTTGCGTTGTCTGTGAAATATATGCAGCAAGTGTAATATAAAACACACTGTTTTTACTTGCATTCTCTCTCCTGAGTGCATTTCCTGATAATACCGCTGTTGAATTCACTCGTAGAAATGGGTGAATTTTGGTATTACAAAACAGTTCCAAATATGCTAGTAATTTGGAACAGTGGAAACTGCCTGGTTGGGTGGTTTCCTTTAACTGTGACTATACTAGACTGTCAGATTTCTTTGGAGAGGAGTATCTTGGTTTGGAAACAAACTTCTGTCATTCAGAATACGAGCAGAGCTGGAAGATTATTTTGAGAATTTCTGTCTTGTCTGCCTCAAATGTTTTGAGCAAACTAACAGGAAGGGAAAAAATTAGAATAATTTTTTTTTAAATAACTCTTGATGATTTCCTGAAACTTCAAGAATGTTTGTAACGTTACAAATGACTTAAATGTTTTATGCAATTAAAGTATAAAAGGATAAATATGTGAATTTAGGATATTTTGTAAAGACTTCATATTTAATTTTAGAGATAACGATCTTTCTTTTTCACAACTTTCAGGTTTGTGTAACATTTACATGGAAGGATGCTTTTGATAAAGGATCACTTTTTGGAGGATCTGCCAAATTGGGTATGTGAATGTACCAAAAGTGGAAGTGTTAATGATACTAAATTCTGAGAATATTTTTATATAGCTGAATTGTTAATAGTCTTTCTAGTTTCAGTCGTAGGTTTTTGTAACCCAGATCTTACTTTTCTAAATAAAATCCTCTTGAGATGTGCTTGTGAGTGAGTGAGTCCCCTCCAGAAGAAGGGGAGTGATGGTAACCGGCTTCAGTAACCTAGTCTGATACCACGTTTTGTTCAAGAGAATAGAAGGATCTGCCTATGCCCTGAAACGATCCTCCTATCACTTCTTTTGAAATATTTTCATACAGATTTGAACCTTTGGAAAGAAGAAAAAATTGTATTTGTTTCCTGCAAACATAAGGAGCTTGAGTCGATGATTCGTTTTAGTCATATAGGGACAATTCTACACTGCAAATTCAGGATCATTAAATGGATTTGGAACACTTGCCAGTAGAGAAGCTGAGACTAAATCCTTTTGAGTTAAGTGAGGAGCTGTTCAGTCATGTGTCATCATTCTTTAGTGTTTCTATTTATACCTAAGTGTTCATCATGACTAGCATTGCAAGATGACCATTGCAATTTTGAAGCTCCAGACAAAGCCTGAAAAAATGTTACAGTACTTGCTCTTTCTAGGTTTTTTAAAGTTTTTGTCCTCAAACCAGGGCAGTCTTTTCTATAGTTTTCTGGTAGCGACTACTGAAAGTGTTTGCAGTTTTCCATGTTCTGAATACTCATGCTGAAGTTGTGCTTGTGTGAACTATATGTGTAACAATACACTGCCTTCCTATGTGTAAGCAGGTGGTGCACACCTTTTGTTGCTTTATTTTCTAACTGTTGTAAGAAGTCCTTCTAGATAATCGGAGACATTCCTGAAGATGTGGCATTTTTTCTCAGAATATGGTTGGTTCTGTCTTCTTTGGGGCTAGCATTTCATGATGACTGAACCTGTTTGATAGTAAAGTTCAGAATATTTCATTATGACTTAAATGTAGCCTGTGAATTACCAGAGATTTAGAATAATTGTGAGGAAAAGAATCAGTAATCATAACGTTGCTGGTTACCCTGAGAATTTGAATAAATGTGATGTTACAGCAGATTGAGAAGCTTGCTTGTCTGCAGGTTAATTATATACTAGTCTAAATAATCTGTGAGGCAGATGGCTAGAGATTTATGCAACAGTCCACGTGAAATATCAAAGAAATTCTTAACTGATATGTGAGTAATATGCAGTTAAGAAGATGGAATAAATTTTATTTTGAAACTTTAAAGCAGATCTTAGTGGAAAGAAATTTACAAAAGGAGTCTTTTAGTATATATATCTTTACAGTGCTGTATTGCGGTTTATCCAGATGCTGCTCTCCAGATTAACTATAGCATGTGCGTATCTCTCTCTCAAACCAGAATTAGCAGTGGGGTTTCCTAGTGTAAAGCATAGTTTTCAGTTACTGAGGGGGCAAAATTTCTGTTGACTTCTAAGAGGAGGTGATCCTGTTTCCAGGTGGAAATTCAATCTAAAAATCCTTTGACTTCCATGGGGCCGAGATGCAGGGGTATAACTTTAGTGCTGGCTTTCGCTGTGGTGACTGTTTTCTTCCCATCTTCCCTTGAATCCCAAGTGTGTACCACAGGGGTAGCTGACAGATACTGTGGCTACTTGAAAAGTGACCCAGTTCACAGCATGGCATGTAATCTGAAATATGTTGGCTTAAGTTAATAGGTAGAGCTATAAACAGATGAGTCTGAGGAAAATCTATATTGCTAAACAGCTGTTCTCACTGTAGTAAATCATACTTGAGATGCAGTCCAGAGTATAAAGTAATTTTGCACTTTAGGAACTTTAAAGCCATATTTTCTTTCCTTTCTTGGATTTGTTTTAGTCTTTTCAATGATGTATAAGTTGTACAAGATCGTCTTTTTAGAAAAACTCTAGAAAATAAACTACAGAAGAGAGATGATCTAGATAAGCGACCAATACAGTGACTGGAACTCACTTTTCACTCAGGGAAACAAAATAGGGAAAATGGGATGTCAGATTTGTGGCTGCTTGTCTGAAAATTTAGTGCAGGTCAAGGAGTGCTAACATAGAAACTTCAGAGGTATGTTAGATAAATATGTAGCTGTATAAGGAGGCTGGATGTTAGTGAAATGAAACAAATGTGCCTCATGAGTGCCTTCATGTTTTAAGGATAACTTAGGGGTTGTACCTGGGTTTGTGAAATTGAAAATTCACTACTTGAGTTTTCTGTATTCCCCTAGAGGAGTGTACTTTTTTTAACAGTAGTAGGAAACAAATATCTGCAGTCTTTAGATTTTTCCAGAGCTTGCATATGGCCAATGACCTTCTGAAAGCAATTAATAGGTTCAAAATGGTTCCTGTTCAGGTATTAATGTTTCTAGAAGTGTGGGCTCCATCCTCTGGGACTAAGAAGTACTACAGGAGTTAAGTGGGGACGCCACACTGCTGTCTATTGATCAAAAGTTTTAATTAAGTAAATTTTTAGCTGTTTGAGTACATGTATAACTGAGATATTTGTCAGCACTTTCAGTCTGAAACAGTAGGTTTGAGAAGTGAAAAATGCCCTGCATTTCAATAGATAGTAAGACAGAGCATGTAAAAAATCTTTGGCCTCAGTGAGAGAAGGGTAGTTAATCCTGCATTCAAGGTACAGTAAGAGCACGTAATTGGGCAGTTATTGCAAACTGATGCATGGAAGTTCCTATTTCATATTATCCTTACAGAAACACATGCATTACTGATCTTCAGGAGCCAAAAAGCTGCACTGTAGTTAGAAAGGCTTTCAAATTATTTTGTGTATTGTGTAGATTTTCGTACTACTGCTTTTATGCTTTTTGCCACTCTGTAGTTCCTCGCTTTGAAACGTTTTGTGGAAGTCCTTAATTAGGCTATGTAAAGCCTTCAGGATGAAGATGACTTTAACAGTTCAGTGTGATTGGTTTTTGGGTGGGTTTTTTTGGCTTGAAAATGTTGATATCTTTAAGTACAGGTATTAGTAGTGTTGGCCTCATCTGTAGGATGCTAGAGTACTGAAGTTTATTTTCTTACAGTATGAGTAACTGTCTGTCTTGATTGCAGCTCTGGCAAGTTTGGGGTATGAGAAGACCTGTGTTTTGTTCAACTGTGGAGCGTTGGCAAGCCAGATTGCAGCAGAACAGAATCTAGATAACGATGAAGGACTGAAAGCAGCAGCTAAGCACTATCAGGTACAGAGGCTCCCTACTTATGCTTAGGAATTCAGAATTATTAATCTTTGAACATCAAATAAGTATCTCTCAATTTTAAAACTATATATACACATACATAAATATATATACATATTTTCCCCCTCTTAATTGCAAAGGTGGATTGGCTAAGTACCTGGTCTTGGCTCATACTTACCAGCTTTGAAGGATTTAATTCTATATAGTTCCCCATACCTTCCCCCAAGCGTGTTGGTAACTAATAACCATCACCTTAAGATTTAATAATTTTAGCTAGTATAAATTTTAATTTTAACAAGTTATACAGTAATAATCTTTCTTCTTTGTGGAATGCATTGAAATTCCCATGTTTTTATGCTGTTAGGTATAGCCAGTATACCTTTACTCATAGTCCTTCTTGATGAATGTCTCTGTGTAAGTGGCTGCAAGAACAAGAATCACAAGGAATTGTTTTTAGTGGCTAAACAATAAATGGGAGACCGTATACCCAAAAAGTTCTATTTTTTTAAGTTATTGTATGTATTATATTTGTAGGAGAAAAAAATCTGTTTGGGAACATGAATGGTAATATATTATTTTGTTTTACTTAGTTTGCAAGTGGTGCTTTCCAACACATTAAAGACACGGTTTTGTCAGCCTTGAATCGAGAACCTACAGTGGACATCTCTCCAGACACAGTTGGAACTCTCAGTCTGATTATGTTGGCTCAAGCCCAAGAAGTCTTCTTTTTGAAGGCTACAAGAGGTATATCTTAATTTTCAGCTTGTATATTTATGTTCTTACTACAATTTCCACAAAAACTTGCAAGTGTTTTAAGTTACTAAGAGCTTGTAAAAGGCCATTCAGAAGCTTTTATTTTGCCATTTACTGATTTTCTCCCCCTGCCCTTGCAGGTCATTAAGAATTTGTCTAAGGTTCACCTGACAGTTGTCCCATTTGCCTTTCCTTTCTTTTTATGTCCGAAACAATTAGTCTTCATCTATACAAAGGATTTTGCTGGTTTATATTTTTTGCTTTTCCCCCTTGAGAACAAAAGGCATTCTCTAAAAGAACTGAGAATGTTAGAAATGGTGCATAGTGGTTTTACCACTACTCCCGTCCTCCTCTTTCTGTGGAATGATTTAATGAGAATTTAGAAAGAAAGATAAAACTGTGCTAGGAAACAAAGGAAATTTCCTAAGAGTTTAGGGGAAACAAATTCTGTTTGGTTGTTCCTATTATTAAGAAAGGAATTCTTTGACCCAGTCTAACTTTGAGAATGCCCTGTTTATCTTGGAAAGTGAAATAGGTACCTTTGCAGGTAGAACAAAAAATTGTCTCTACCTGTTAAAGGCTGATTGTGAAATACTGATTCAGAGGCTGAATATTTTAATAGAACTATTAAAAAACATATGCTTCAAAGAATTTTCCTGTGGAACAGTACTATCTTTGGTACAAGCTCTCTTACTCTTTGCTAATCTGCTCTTCTCTCTGTATTTACAAGAAGTTGTGCGTCTAGAAGTTACATATATCTAAAAGAAAAACTCGGGACGTAGAGGTCATGTGCAACTGCACACCAACTCCTCTCTCTTCCCCCTATGTTGTTTGGAATACAACAGAGAAAGACAGGGGTTGTCTTAACTGGCATGTTTCTTCTCTTCACAGGGAAGATCCCTGAAAATTCTTGTAGCCTTACTGCCTTTAGGAGAATCTCAATAAGAAACTACTGTCCTTTAGCCAACTGATAAATCATCTTTATGTTCTTTGTCATGCTGGTAGCCATACTTTAGTCTCTGGCTATTTGGATGTTGTTTTGAAATAAAATTGTATAACAAACACTTGAAATTTCTTCAGAACAGGAGCAGACACTTGCCTCATTTTGCATGGGAAATAGATCTTTCTGTCATCTCCATCTTCTTCACCTGATTTCTTCTTACTCAAAAAGTGAAAAAGATAAAGGAAGGCTGATCCAAAACCCACATGTGCCCAGTGAACTCAGGATTTTTGTGACTGTTCCCAAGACCACAAGTCTGCCAGTGTTTAGAAGGACAGTACGGTTAATAATCATCTGACTATGGAGGCTGTATATTTTGCCAGATGTAGAGAGGCAGGAAAGAAATATTGTGAAGAATGCTTGACAACACTATTAACTTCAGAAACCCATTTTTCAAGTGGAAATGCTTCAAAGTTTGATCTCAAATCTCAAATTTAGCTTCTTGCTGCATTGACTATTTACCTTACTTGCAATTTTCTGTTTTTTTCTGTCATGTGAGACAGCCCATTTATCAGCTTACCAACTGATAACATAATTTCTGATAGAACTGAGGATATTGCAAGTTGAAAGAAAGTGGAAGTGTTTTGCAAAAAAACAAATTGGTCAGTCAAATCTAACTCCACTGCATAACTACAGATAATTTTTTTCATTTCTGAGCCTTTCTTAATGTTTTCTTTAAGTGTCTTTAAGTTTGCATATGTTCGCTATTCCATCTCAAGGCTTGTATTGTAGCTGCAACATTTTAAAGATATGTGAGTAAAAACTAAAGCTTCTGGTGGTGAAAGATAATTCCGAGCTGTCTGCATGAACAAATGAGTCTCCTTTAACATTTCCTTTGTTAATGGAAATGTAGTTAATATGCCAATATTTTTTTCTTTTCTTTTCTTAGAGCTCAAGCTCTATGAAGGGTGGTGCAACTACCACACGCTAGGTGGGGCTAGAAGGACAGTCTATTTAGATATTTTTTTTTAAATATTTAATGCACTGGACTGAAACATTTTAGTGAAGAAGTAAGTTGCTAGATCTCATAAGCTCCTTTTTCTCTGTTTGTGATCTTAATCCCATTCCACAGTGAAAAGATCTTTCTGGCATACCTTAAATGCATTTACCTCATAGAAGATAAATATACTACATCAAGGCTCATGCCTGAAGTGTTGTAGATAGATGTGTGAATATGCTGGAATGAGCAGACCACTTGGGAATTCTTTTGATTTAATTTTGGCAATTAAGCATACGCTGCAGACTTCCTAATCTCCCCATACCCACTACTCATGCTTATCAATCTGTCAGTACATAGAAATCATCTGAATCCGAGGATACTTCTTTGTAAGGGCAGCTATTTAGAGTGGACGGCCAAAGTTTGCATTGGTTGCCTGCCTTCTCTTGGAAGGCTGAATTGCTGGTGCAGGCCAGAGGTGATTATAAAAGGAGATAAAGATAGATGCAGCATGTTCCTATTTTAACAGTTTTGGCTTCAGGAACAGGGTGAGGCCCTGAGGCAGGGAATAGTGCTGCTGCTTGACACATGCAGCTCTGATACGAAGTAGTGGGATACCACTTGGAGGAACTGTGGTTATTTATGTCTGGGAATGGTGTTTCTGTACTCGATGTAAGCTAACAATGGTGTGGACTGCCATGGAAAGGGCCTGTCCCTTCTCTTCTCTTGCACTTCTGCAAATCTTTGAGAGTCCTGACACGGAATTCGGTTACAGAACAGATTCTGCTGAAAATTAACTATTTTTTGCTAACTAGATTTCATCTAAATTCTTTGACTATAGCTGCACAAATGCTTGTGCTGGCACAAGGGAAGGGCTGGGAACAAGCTGCCAGAGTTAGAGTGGGACTGTGGCTTTTATTGGCAGCTTTCCATTGGTCTGAGGTAAAGCATCACTCTTAATCCTCCATAAATGTCAGCAGCTGCCAAAGGATTTCTTGTACAACTGACTGAACGTTCAGCATCCTGACTGAAGTAGAAAGTCTGGAAACTGCTGCTGGATGTCAAGAGAGAAGAATGGGATCCCACCTTTGAGCTATAATGTAAAGCTATACCCTTAGAATGTAGTTATTGCTGTTTGAAGATGAAGTAATTTTACCTGCTCACTTGTAAAAACTGATGATAATCATAATTCTTCTTTGTTTTTTTTCTCCCCTTCCCTGCAGATAAAATGAAAGATGGTATCATAGCTAAACTAGCTAATCAAGCTGCTGATTACTATGGTGATGCTTACAAACAATGTCAATATAAAGATACTTTGCCCAAGGTTAGTAACTCTCATGGAAATAATCTAGGATCTGCTGTTATTATGAATAACTGCTATTGCTTACAATGTACTTGATGAAATACACTTAAATTGTATCCTCAAGAAAAGCTGACATACTGCTATGTTTAAGGGAAATGAACCTGTAATTTGAAAAACAGTGAAGAATGTAGGAGGTAAAAGATAGTGTTTTTTTCTTTTTAAAGAAGTAAAATCTTACTACCTGAAGTGTGTTTACTTACAACGCATTTCATTTAATGTGAACTTGAAATGTTTATGATGGCATTTAGGTATGGCTTCTTAGCACTTAATGCCTTACTAAATCTGTTTTTCAAACTAACACTTTCTAATGGGGCTTAATTGGCTTCTAGTCTCAATGTTTTCATGTGTAATTTGCCCTCGTGTACAGCATGAATACAGTGGTACTGTTCACTTACCTGTTAATGAAAAACATGACTGGAAGTCACTGTGTGTCCTCTGTCCTTCTGCCTGCCTTCTCCTCTTCCTTCACCCCAAAACAATCTTGATACTTCTAAATTATCTCGGTTTAGTCTTGACTGTTCATTTGAGTGCTGTTGGTGTTGGAAGATGGAGAAGGATATTTTTTCATGCTCTTTGAATAAATATTATATAACAACTACTTTAAAAATGAGCAGGTTTTCAGTGTATCAAATGTATCAATTATGTTCAAATCATGAAATAGTACAAAACCTTTTGTGCAGTGCTATAAATGTAAAAGTTGGATAAGATTTACTTCTGCTATTGTTAGCTAGATACAAATTTAACGAGTCTAAGTAGGAGATTGTCTTCCATAGTGCTTTTTTTTGTGAATGTCCCTGGGAAGCGTCCCTTGTTGTTAATTTGCAGTTATTTTTCACTCATCAATAGTTTCAAAACTCTAAAATAACTATTCCAGCTTGCAGTGGTCTTTCTTGTTACAAATAAAATGTGAACTATACTAGATTTACTAAAAATGCACTAGAAAACTCACTAAAAATATTTTTGCCAGAGATAAATGAAAGTGGTTGATGTCTGGTCCTATAACTTAATATGTAATCTTAGTCAAATTATTGCTAAAGTGTTTGCTAAAGGCACTTTTATTCCGTCTGGGGAAAAAAACATCAGGTAATTTTTTTTCCCCTGTAGTTTCTAATGCAGAATAGAATTTTGATAATGATAGGAACTGTATGGGTAAGGGCTACTGTACTAAAATAAAAGTATGCATTTTTATTCTTAAGCAGTAAATTACACAAATGCCTTTGTAGGACAGTCAGTGACTTATATATACACTTTTGAAAAAAAAAATGTTTTTTAAGGTTAAATCGATACCTTGCTTGGCTGCAATGTTTAGATTCTTTTATGTATACATGTATTTCCTCTCACGCTTTATGTGGCATTTTAAAGATTGGGGCAATTTCTCACTCTAGGTACTATGTTCGCAGTTGATTTCTGAGAGGCAATGACATGTAATAGAGCCATTGCTTTGTCTTTTGTTGTTGTGGACCTTTCTAAGCCATAGATCTGCTCCCTGTTCAGTTGCACAGTAATCTGTCAATTGATTATCTGAAAGAACATAATGAGGTTTGCTGCTTCCATGAGTTAACACCAGCTCTAAGAACAGTTGCATGTTTAGGAGCGTGAAATAGAGGTTGACTTGATGGGTCAGACTCCAGTTGCAAGGCCTCCTAGGCAACTTTTTCTTCCAAATTTACCTTTTTTTTTTTTTTTTCATCTCTATGGGGGCAGCAAGTTTGCACAAATGTGAAGACGCAGGTCTTTATATACTGAGGTCTTTAAAACATCACTCTGATTTTTCCAGTGCTCCTTGGTTTAAGAAATAAAACAGTAAGGCCAAATCCTTGATCAAAGACCATGCCTATAATGTGGGCTGCAGCATAATGTTTTCTTCATGTCTTGGTTGGTACTCCTGCAAAGATAAGTGCATTTATATAAAAGTCTAAAAATTACTTTTAAATCTTTTAAAGACTCCTCCTTTCTAGAGGAAAAGAAGATTATCAGAAGTAGTCAACATGGATTCACCAAGGGGAAGTTGTGTCTGACTAGTCTGATAGCCACCTTTGATGGCGTGACTGGATGGGTGGATGAGGGGAAGGCAGTGGATGTTGTCTACATTGACTTCAGCAAGGCTTTTGACAGTCTCCCACATAATCCTCAGAGGCAAGCTTAGGAAGTGTGGGTTAGATGAATGGACAGTGGGGTGGATTGAACAGTGGTTGACAGATAGAGCTCAGAGGGTTGTGGTTAGTGGTGCAGAGTCTAGTCGGAGACCAGTAACTAGTGGTGTCCCTCAGGGGTCAGTACTGGGTCAATTCCTGTTCAATATATTCATCAATGACCTGGATGAAGGGATAGTGTACCATCAGCAAATTTGCTGTGACACAAAACTGGGAGGGGTGGCTGACACACTGGAAGTCTGTGCCGCCATACAGCGTGTCCTGGACAGGCTGGAGAATTGGGTGGAGAGGAACCTTATGAAATTCAAGAAGGGCAAGTGTAGGGTACTGCATCTGGGAAGGAAGAACCCCATGCATCAGTACAGGTTGGGGGCTGACCTCCTGGAGAGCAGCTCTGTGGAAAGGGACCTGGGAGTCCTGGTGGACAACAGGGTGATCATGAGCCAGCAATGTGCCCTGGTGGCCAAGAAGGCCAATGGCATCCTGGGGTGCATCAAGAAGAGTGTGGCCAGCAGGCCGAGGGAGGTCATCCTCCCCCTCTACTCTGTCCTGGTGAGGCGGCATCTGGAGTACTGTGTCCAGTTCTGGGCTCCCCGGTTCAAGAAGGACAGGGAACTGCTGGAGAGAGTCCAGCAAAGGGCTACAAAGATGGTTAGGGGTTTGGAGCACCTATCTTATGAGGAAAGGCTGAGGGACTTGGGTCTTTTTAGTCTAGAGAAAAGGCGACTGAGGGGGGATCTTATCAATGCTTATAAACACTTAAAGGGAGGGTGCCAGGTAGATGAAAAGAGTCTTTTTTCAGTGGTGCCCAGTGGTAGGACAAGTGGTAATGGGCACAAACTTGAACATAGGAAGTTCCATCTTAACATGAGGGAGGAACTTCTTTACTCTGAGGGTGGCAGAGCACTGGCACAGGCTGCCCAGAGAGGTTGTGGAGTCTCCAACACTGGAGACATTCAAAACCCGCCTGGACGACGTCCTGTGCAACTGCTGTAGGTGGCCCTGCTGTGGCAGGGGGGTTGGACTAGATGATCTCCAGAGGTCCCTTCCAACCGTGACCATTCTGTGATTCTGTAAATTGCTTTTCACGTCAATAGTTATTGGTCACCTTTATTTGTTTTTTTGCTTTCATAATTTTAGATTTACTTTCTTGATAGGGCTGCTGCTGTTTTAAGAGTAATTGCTTACTTGAAATAAATTTAAAAAAAAAAAAGGGCCTGTCTTCCCCCCTTTCCCTTCTTTTAAGAACACTTTGTCTTGGCTTTGTCTTGGGGGCGTTTGGGTATGTTCTTGCAACTATCCTTTCAAATATATGCATGCATTTCTAACCTTTGAAGTAAATGTTGCGACTTCATGGCTTGAATTTAAATTGTAGTTCATCTAAAATAATGGATACTATGAATTTTGCAACAACAGATTAAAAAAAGAAAGACTGGATTCAATCCATGTAAAGTCATGTGGTCTCTCACATTTGCTTCCAATGTTTTAACCTATCTAAACCATTAATTGGGTGATTCTAATTTCCTTTTCTTCTTCCTTTTTCTTCCTGCATCCCATGTTGTCTGTGGTGGTTAATGTGGTTGGACTTTGCCCTGGTCAGTATTTTTATTTCCAGGAGGTGTTCCCTGTTCTGGCTGCAAAGCACTGCATCATGCAGGCCAATGCAGAGTATCATCAATCTGTCCTGGCAAAACAGCAGAAGAAATTTGGAGAAGAAATTGGGAGGTTGCAGGTGGGTAACTTCTTTTCTTCTCTGAAAAATGTGGCAAAGCTTTAAATCCTGAAAAGCTAGTTCAGAGTTCTAAAATTCAAATAGCTAAGAATGAAACGTATTAAAAAATTACAGAGCATGTTTATCACATGAATCAGTTATTAGCAGCTGCAAAGATGAGAGGTATCTTTGTAGCTTTTATAAAGATGTATTTTTAATGACTTTTGGGCAGTTTGATACTGCTTCATGTATTAAGTCAGTATCTTTGTTTGCATAGGCTTCTTATCTCAATATAGCTAATATAACAGACTTGTTATAAATTTTCCTAAGTAATGTTATTAAAAGAAAGACCCAAAACATTAAAATTCTGCCTGGCCTATACATAACTCCTTTCCTGCAACCCTGATTTAAATCTGAATAATTTTTGAAAAATGTACATACAGTTGTATTTTTAGTCTTTATAGTTTTTTGCCTCTATATCTAGTTTCTAGAGGGACTTGGATATAGATGTTACAGTAGCATGAGTAAGGTCTTCACGTATTTTCAGTAAGGTAGCGGAGAAAATGACTAAAAAATAACTACTTTATTCAAGTTCCCTGGTCCTTGGGGTGGAAAAAAAAAAAGCAGTGCCGCTTTGACTGACTTTGCAGGATCCATGTGCGAGATCTATTTGTTGATATGCAGGAGAGTTGAGAGACTTGTCTAAGACTATCATGATGACATTTTGAAAGTTACCATTATGCATTTATTGACTTGGAGTGGGATGGAGTTTGAATATTAATTTTTTTTTGTATGCTTGCGTGACAATGAAGTCCCTGTATGACCTTCTAATAGCAAGTTGTTATACTTTGACTACATTACTAGGTGATAGATGAAGGTGTATCAGTTGTTTATTCTTGAGTTTCAAGTCTGCCTAGCAGATCTCCTTTTCTAGGACTCTACTGTCATAGAATATTAATGTCTTTGTTAGTGCTTGCCCTTGACAGGTCTGGCTATATCAAATTTACTACAATTCCGAAGTTGTATGGTAAATTAGCTTGTGTTCGTGATTTTTCTTCATGTTGTGTTACAGGAAATAACCCTTCATGCTGAGTAGTTAAAGTTTTGGTGGTTTGTGTGTGGAGTGTGTTGGTTTTTTAGTTTATTTTAGGGAAGTCTGAGCAGGAATACTCCATTATTACTTGTTTCAGCACCGCTTCATGAACAGCATGTAGTCAGAAGTTGAAAGCCTGTGGCTTCTTATTTAATGCATTTAGTAAGATGAAACTTAAATCCTGTTCTCCCTAGTTATTAAAATACTGCTTCCATAATTAATCTAAATTAGAGGTTTAGTATTCTCTTTGAGTTTTTGAAAAATGCAGTTGCTATAAAGTAATACTCTCTTTTTATTTCCTTTTCTAAAAGCTAGAACAAAGATGGATTAAATTGGGGGGAGGGGGGGATTATGTAAATTCCTCCAAAATAAAGTATATATGCGCACCCTTGTTTCTTTTCTCACTTTGTTTATTGCAAATGCTAGTTAGACTGTAGTATTGTATGAAACCAAAACTACTGTTTTGTAATTTATGGCACAACAGAAAGTATCAAAAAATCTCAGCGAATTTCGAGTAGACATTCCCTGTAATGTAGCTCAGGTTCCACTTCACAATCCCAAGAAGTTTGAGTTTTTGAATTGCGAGTTTGTGTAAACCTTGACTGGCATTGCTTCTTAGGATTTTGTTTGTACACATTCACAACACAAATGTGATCAGGATTGAACAGATACAATCAAAGGGCAATGTTTTGTCTTGCATTTCTCCTGTAGTAAGTTGGATGTTGGAAAACCAGATACCTTAGAGTTGCATCTAGACTGAGCAGACAGAATTGAAGAGACAGAAGATCTTTTATTTTATTTGAATTTGCAGTAGGATTCCAGCATAATTTCTGTAGTTTCTGACTCAAGGTTAGATGGGTGTTAGTGGCAAGACTCTGGCCTTTTCCTTCAGGAATGTGAGTGAGGTTTGAGAAGCAATTTGTAATACCTGCAAAAGCAAGCTGCGGGTTTTGGGAGACAACATGAAAATGACATGGTGACACTTTTTTTTTCTGTGACTTGGTGCTCGAAGCGTTATTGCCTTTAACTCATGATCACTTCTTTTGGATTTTGGGGAGTCATAGTGAAGCTATTTTGAGAGATTAACTTGGTTACTGGGGTTTTTGGTTTTGTTTTGGTTATTTTTCCCCTATGAACTATTTTAATGAGTAAAATCTCCTTTTTCGATACATAAGAGGAAAGAATACTTTCTTAACAAAATAATAATATTGATCATATGCGTTGGCAGTAGTTACTTGGCTAACTGGGAAGCTCATCTGTTTTCCTAAGTATATATGAAAGGCAAAAAGAAAAGTTATTTTAATTTTAACTGTATTTTTACTTTTAGCACGCAGCAGACTTGGTGAAAACAGTGGCATCTCGGTATGATGAATATATAAATGTTAAAGATCTGGTTGACAAAATCAACCGTGCACTTACAGCTGCCAAAAAAGACAATGACTTCATTTACCATGACCGGGTTCCTGACCTGAAAGATTTGGAGTCCATTGGAAAAGCCAGTCTTGTGAAGTCTACTCCAGTTGTTGTTCCCCTCAGTCAGAAATTCACTGGTAAGTGAAGTGTGTAGAGTGCACAGGGTAATTGTTACCTTGTGAAATACGTTGCCACCAAAGTTCATTTATACCATGAAAAAGTAAACATTTACTTTTGAATTTTATTAAGTGTACAGCAGTGGTTTTGAAAGTGCCATTTGTCTTTTCCACTTTGTTCTACTACTTGATGATAAAAAGTACTGAAAGAATAAACCACACATTGAAAATCATTGTCTGCAATATGCCCTTTTCTTAAAGATTTTCTCAGCAACTGTATTTTCTGTATTAAACCAACCTTCTTAATTCCAGAAGGAACACTTAATATAAGGGAAAAGTGTCAAACTGTACAATCTTAACTAACCTAGTTGCTGACCTTACATAAAGCTGAAAAACTTTGTTGGCTGTACAGGGGAATTCTGAATAATGGTCCTCTCTTCCGTTTCTCATTTTCTTTCTTTTAAAAAAGCAGAATTAGAAGTGAAGCCGTAAGGAAAATCTGATTTTTAATCCTACAGTTGTCTTAAATATAATGACTTCAAATTATTTCTAAATCAATTTCAGTCATAAAAACTGAAATCTAACCTAAAGACCTGTAGAAATAGATTTATTTTTTTAAGATGTCTTAGGGGGTATGGGAGAGTATCTTAAACTGTTTAGATCAGTCTCTGTAGTATAACCTGTATGAAAGAGCTGTTAAGATGTTTGTGTCCTTTTACCTTCACAGTGCAACTTGAGTAATTTATACTACTTTAATTGCAGACCTGTTTGAGAAGATGGTTCCATTGCAAGTTCAGCAATCTGTGAGTGTTTATAACCAGAGAAAAGCAGATCTAGTAAACAGGTCAATAGCCCAGATGAGAGAAGCTACAAATCTGGCAAATGGGTAGGTGTGACTTCTTGTTAAATTTATCAAGAGGACTTAGGGAACAGCCTATAAACACTGGTTGCCTTGCAGCCTGCAGCCATACATGTTACTGTATGGTAGGCTGACAAACTTAAGCCATAGCAGGGGCATTTAGAACTACTTTTCTGCAGATGTTAAGACTGAAAGCATATTAAGAACAAATAGTATTTCATTTTCTTCAATCTCATTTTTTAGGAGTCTGACACTTGCTCAGAAAAAGTTCCAGTCCCATTAATCTAGATGGATTTTCATATTCCAGTGGTCAGCTTGATTGTACTAGTGACTCAATATCTGATATTTTTTTTCCCCAAAAATTTTGTTCTTTAAAATAAGTAATAATAAATTTATATCAAGCTGAAAGATAGGAGTGTAACTCAAGGCAGTTGGTTCTTTGTCTACCAGATAGTTACTACTGAAAATGTTTGCCATATTTTCTGAGTGCTAAAACAGCAGGATTTGTTTAGCTTTTTAAGAACTTTGTAACTTATTTTTGGTGAGATATATGCTAGGAATAAGTTTAGGGGTTTCATTTTGAAATTTCTGTCCAGGCGTATGTTATGCTCTGTTTCCATTATAATTGACTGTGTGATTGTTTGATTCGATAGCAGTGCGATTTACATGATAAAACCATCTGATGCTACAAAAAGTTGCTATTTAACATGTTGACTTTCTCAGTGTGTTGGCTTCCCTCAATCTTCCTGCTGCTATCGAAGATGTGTCTGGTGATACTGTTCCTCAGTCTATTTTGAACAAGTCTAAGTCTGTGATCGAACAGGGAGGAATTCAGACTGTTGATCAGCTGATCAAAGATCTGCCTGAACTGCTACAAAGGAACAAAGAAATTCTAGATGAAGTAAGCTCAGCAACTGCTAACACGAAAACGCTCTTAAACACCACCAGTGAACTTTTTCTCTTTAAATGGCAATAGAAAAATCACACAATTATCCAAATGCTTGTAACTTTAATAGCACTTTAAAAATATGTCATTTAAGTGTTTAGTCCATACAAAAACTGTGCTGTCTTATGTGGATGCTCCCTTACAAGAATTTTGTTTTTAAAATTGCTGGGGGGGGCGGGGGAGGAGAAAGTATTCTAAAGAAATTTAGATGGTTTGTTCATTTCATGCCTGTTTTTTATTAGCCAAATTAAATTTATAAAGGATGCATAAGCATTCTTTATTTTCTATACTAGCTGTTTATTTTGTAGCTATTTCATGTTTAGAACGGCTTTATAACGCATGTAACATTTTACTCTTGTAGTCACTAAGATTATTAGATGAAGAAGAAAATACGGACAATGACCTGCGAACAAAATTCAAAGAACGCTGGCAGAGAACACCATCCAACGAACTCTATAAGCCTTTAAGGACAGGTAAAGTTCATGTTTCATGCTTTGGATTCTGGAGATGCTCTGCACATGTCCGTTCTCGTTGTGTAAATTAAAGTAGTTTTCAGTACTCTGGTATTACCTTTAAAGAAACACATTTTGGTGTAGGAGAGGTTATGCCAAAATATCCTTATTGTGGTCTGCACCATTATTTGGAGTTCAGAGATGATGTGATAGCAGAGAATTTGCTGCTGCTTGCATGTGCAGGCTAAAGTTTTAGAAAGCATACATAATGAAAAATGGCTGGCCTCCTAAGAATCTGGTTGCAATTACCTCTTAAATACGTTTCTTTGTATATCAACGTCCTTTTTTTTTTGTGTGTGTTTCCCATCAAGGTATTATTTTCTCTTTGATTTGGTGTTCTGTTCCCCCCTGCCCCCTCACAGTTAGTGAAACTACGTAGGCCATGACTATACCATGGTTTCTGTGTGCTTAATATCTGTTGTTTTGAAGCTAACAAGGGACTTATACCAGTGCCTGCTTATACCAGGGCAAAATTACAGGGATTAAAATCTGGGGAGTAGCTCAAACCAGTGTTCATTCATATGATATACTTTTATATGCTTCTCTGGAGAATTAATATAAGTGCCTAGTTTATGCACTATTTAAAACATAACTTACAAGCTTAAGTTTTATTTATGAGTCTTAATAACTTCAGGCTCATAAAAATGTATGAAGACTTGCTGAAAAGCATGAGAACTGTTCTGTTGCAAGACTTGGATAAAAAAAGTTTTGAAATGATATAAACATCATTTTTTTTCCTCCCACCACCAGAGGGAGCCAATTACCATAATATTTTGAATAAAGCTGTGCAAGCAGATGGCCAAGTTAAAGAGCGCTATCAGTCTCACCGGGATACGATTGCACTACTGTGTAAACCAGAGTCAGAACTCAATGCAGCCATTCCTTCTGCCAACCCAGCAAAAACATTACAAGGAAGTGAGGTAAGATGTTGAAATCAGTCTCTATTTTGAGTAGAAGTGCTATTCGTCTAACAAAGTAAACTTACACGAATTGTTGTGGAAGCTGATCCTTAGCTGCTCTTGTTTCTGTCGCAATTGATACGGGAGGTAACTAACATTTGGAAAGGCAGTTGTCTTTTTTGTTTAAAATCTGCTTGAGTATATTTTGTTACACTTAATGTGAGCAACTTCAGTCGCCATGGACAGCAAGACTGGTGACTATTATAAAAGGAGCAATTCTTGATGAATATTTTTGCTATGTAGGGTGGTGGTATGTAGTGCTCAGGTTCAAAGAAGATTTAAAAATCTTTGTATTAATTCAGTGTTATTAGTGGAAGCAAATCTTAAGAGGCAAATACAGCTTGAGGAAAAACTTCAGGATCTTTGTTTTGTTGCATTTTGTCCTGGTTTGTTGTCTTACACACATTTATAAACAAATACTTATGCAGTAGTGTTGCCAGCTTCAGTGAGGAGTGCAAGGTGGAAACAAGTAATAGAGTATACTTCTGCAATAATTCCTCTACACCTGCAAACTTCTGACTATTTTTATGACCTAGGTTGTTAATGTCTTAAGAACTTTGCTGGCCAATCTGGACGAAGTTAAGAAGGACAGAGAACAACTGGAAAATGACCTGAAATCTGTAAATTTTGACATGACAAGCAAATTCCTGACTGCACTTGCACAGGATGGTGCTATAAATGAGGAGGCTATCTCTTTGGCAGAGTTGGACAGAATTTATGGAAGTTACACACAGAAAGTGCAAGAGTCCCTAAAAACGCAGGAAGAAATTCTCAAAAACATTCAGGTACAACACCTTGTATGTCCTTCTTCTTAAACTTAGGAGCTATGATACCTCTCTCTCTCTCTAGTGCTTTAGAAATCTCACGTTGCTTTCTACTGTTTTGCTTGTTACTCTGTGATAGGCCAGTTGATAACTCCTTTACTCCTCTGATAACTGAAAAATACAGGGGTGTCTTTTCTGTTCACTGCAAAGAAATATGAATTTTTAGCAGACTCTCCCTGACCTCCAGTGTAAATTCTTTTGGACCTTGTCTTGGCCCAATTCTGCAGATGGCTTTTCCCTTGAAAGATGCTTAACTGGTGTGTTAAGAAGTTTTTGGTTTTGTTTTGTTTTTTCCCCTTACTCCATCTTAATACTTGTTTCTGGGATAACAGGAGACCTGTCCTTACTGTCTACTAGAAGACGTTTTGGGTCTCTGAAGTACCTCTTAATTTATTCCTAATTGCTGTTCACAACATACTTGACTTTCAGTATGTGCAAAGCTCATCAAAGTAAAAATTAATGAGAATTTCCCAACGTTTATTTATAAATTCAGCTATAATTTGTCAGTAATGCTAGACTAGACAGCTACCCGAAACATCTGGCAAAGAAGTAAGTCTTAGTACTTGGACAAGTAAAAATAGTGGGCTTGAGTAATGATGGGGCCTGTTTGTGCACAAGGTTGCTTGCAACTTCTAACTGCGACTTGGATTGCAAGAATAAAAGACTTTTCCGAAAGGGAAAAAAAATGTTTCTAAATGACCATACGGCCCATATTTATCGATTTTTATACTCTTATATCTTATCTTATAATCTTTTAACGTAATATACTTTTAAAACCTTGATGGATATTACTTTGATGTTTGAATGTCCTGGAGTTCAGGTTTGGCTGCTTCTGGCAGCTAAAGTCGTCTTAAGTATGCTTGTTTATTTTCTCAAAAGAAATGAGATGTAGGTGATCCCTCTGTAAGTTTTCCACTTCCCTGTCCTTTTAGTAGCTTGTGATTGTCAACTAAATTTGAGGTAGCACTTCTTCAAAATACTAACTTTCCGTATGATTTTATGAATATCAATGGAGAGAGCCAGGAGAGAGCCTAATTAGTATAGCTTCTGAGAGTCTGCAGTATGAACTTGAGAATTAGCTGAAAGCAGCCCAGAACAGATAATTAGCTGTTACCTACTGCTGGTGTGTTAATATATGTATAGCTCTGAAATAGCCATTGCACTTGGCAGACAGCATGTATTGGTAAGTACAATGTGTGAATGAAGGTGAGGAAAGGTAGATATTGGGAAAAGGGGGTAGAAGCAATGAGTAAGAAGAAAAATACCAAAAGATACACAATCTTGCATGGAACTAGCTTGCATTATTTTCACTGGTTTTGTTTTGTTTTTTTTTTCCCTTTTAAGAATGCACATCAGGATTTCTCAAAGATGAAACAATCAAACAATGAATCTAATTTAAGGGAAGAAGTTTTGAAAAACTTAGCTGTAGCAAATGACAACTTCGTGGAACTTGTGGCCAATTTAAAAGAAGGCACAAAGGTATGGTAATACTTAAGGGATTGGAAGAACTTTTTTTATTACTTATACAATGAGACGTAAATCAAAAATCGTAATAAACTTTGCAGACATGCTAGATGAGAAGTACATTTTTGAGGATTTTACTACTGAAGTGAGGACAGCGAGTTGCTCAAATTTTGATTGTTTTGACAGCTGTGAAAGGCTGCTTTGTTCCTATCTGAAAAGTAAGCTTTTCTGAGCATTGCTTTATATTAAAATAGGAAAAGGTGTTAATTACAGCTAAGTAACTGATGCTGAAGTACCCAGATGAGCCGTTTTATCTGAATTCTTTCATCTGTTCTCCCATGGTATTTAATCACCTTACCAAATTTGTGTTTTATGTACTGCTACTGCATACATGAGGAGAGATGAGGAGGACTTTATTTAGCTTGCTTTTTTTGATCTGGGCTTCTTGAAGGTGTCTTACTGCTTCTGTATTAAAGTACTTTTTGCTGGTTTATTGATAGCTCACTAGAGGAAAAAGGAAAATAAAACTCTGAAATGTCTGTACAAATTAAATGTATGGAACTGACTGAAGGCAGTAAAATTAAAACCAGAAAAAAATATCCTTCAGAAAATAAATAGTTAATCACCAGAAGTGATCTAGTTTTATTCTGGTTCTAATACGTTTTCTAGTTGTCTTAAGCTATTTTTATATTTATACACATGCGCAGATAGAGGGAGATCTATACACAGAGAGATATCCTTATCTGTGTGTATAAATATGTATTTCAAAAAATATATAAATAAAAAATCCAAGTAGTGATATTAAAAGGATGGACAACAGCTGACTAATTTGTTTTTAAGAAGCAGAATAAAATGCACTAGCAAACTTTACTGGAATGGCAGGTTCTGTGTACTTTAATATAATGCCTGTAACTGGATCAATATGTAGAAATATGCTAGCATGGAGTCTGAAAGTATCGGTTGAGCATGTTGTTGTTTTTTTTTTTCTTCACTAGTTTTACAATGAGCTGACAGAAATCCTGCTGAAATTCCAAAACAAATGCAGTGACATTGTCTTTGCTCGCAAGACTGAAAGAGATGAACTGCTTAAGTAAGACTTTGATATTTTGTTTAAGCATTGTAGAAACGGTTGAGTACTTATCAGAAGTTAATCTCTGGGGACATGTTTATTATGGTACTTGATGAAACGAGAAAGGAAGAATAAGTGTGTTAAGACTATCACCTCCTCTTTGCCTTAATGCTAACCCCACTCTACCCTCCCCTGAAAAACTGGGAAAGTGGGTAGTAGAGTTTTTCCATTTATTTCTCATTTGAAGTCTGCTCTGCTGTTCCTATGTACAGTTCAGTATGAATCTGTTTCATCTTATCGTGATTTCACTCTCAGTTCTTTTTGGCAGGTGTTTGTTAATAATTTTATTTTAGTCTCCTTTGAGAAACTTCTGACTTTTGCACCTTGCTCCTGCTGTCAGTTTGGTTTGAGAAATTAGATAAATGCTTCAGCATGTGATTGCCTTCCACGTGCCCAGTGTGGTGGGGGTAAAAACACTGTTATTCCACCTCTGCTCTGTAGTCTGATCTGGTCTGATATTTTATCGTTGTTCAGATATGTGGGTTGCCTGCACTGGGGGGGAGAGAAGCAGATTTTGTGCTTCATGTGAAGGAAAGTGTCTGATGTTGTCATTGTCCCTCACGTGTGATCAGGCTAGTATAGTAAGCTTCAGCCGTGATTTTTAGGCTCTCCTTTTAGAAGGAAAGCATAACTGAAAACGGTTGCCTTTTAATCGGTGTTCTTTAGCAAAGCACGTACATAGCCTTTTATAAAAAGGGATAGTTGTTACTAAAGTTTTGGTTGGTGACACTGCAGTTGTTCTGTGCATGTACCACGTTGTGAATGGGATGCTCAGCCCTCAAATTTTATGTTTCCGAACTTCATCTTTTGTCAAACTGTTCTTTTTCAGTAGGGCATTGTGCTTGTAACTTAATTGGTAGTAATGGTATACAATCCTTTCTACCTCTCTTCCGCTTCTTACATTCATGCAGTTTGGTAGACTGCCTAACCAAGGCTTAGGTCTGAATATCTCACATCTCTAATATGTTACCATTCAGTGTTAAAGCTGTGGGCTTAGTGTTGATACAACATTCAGCTAAATCTTCTACTGCCTCATGTATTAACTGTTCGCTGACGTGAAACCCTGTCAGGGTTAGGGGCAATGATCAGATTTGGGATAATTGTACTATATTTCTACAAAATGTATTTCTTGGTGCGCCCAACCCACAGTTTGAGTGAACAAAATGTGTGTTTGCCCCTTTGCCCTGTCCCCCCCCCCCCCCCCCCCCCCCCCCCCCCCCGAAATTATTGACTGTGGGCTGCATCTTCACTTAGTGAAAATAAATTTGTTGAGATTCCCCCCCCCAATTGCCCATTGGAGGATCAGTTTTAATAGTGTTTTAAGATTCACATTTAATGCCTTTGTTCACTTTTGTGATCAAAATATATTTCACTCTGAATGGCACTACTGTAAGCCATTGGTCTTTGCAGTATGATTTTTAAGAAGAAAATTGTTAGTTCCATCCCTCAGCACATCTTCTAAGGTGTTTTGATTTTGTTATTTTCAGTATAATACAGTGTTGAATAGTTACTCCACTATCAGTGAGAAATAGTTTGAGATACGCATATGTAATAGAGCATCAAGACAGTATTTCCAGCTTTTTCTCCATCTTTCCTTTTTACTGCCAGGGTAACTGCAAGGAGAGTTTTCTTGGAGTCTTTGTTTCAGTCTTGTCTTTTGTACCAAGTTTCTGCAAAAGTTGCCAGTTTTGTTCTCCTTTGGAGTTCAGCTTTGTGTGCGATGTAATAGGAGCCTGTAGTTGTTAACAAGACTGTATACCTCTGTCAGTCTCCCCTCTCTTCTGTTTTAGAATGCCAGGTATCAAGTTCTAGCTGTTACATATTCCTCATGTATCATTTTTCCGCAAAATTTTCTGAAATTTTGAACGCTTCCTCAAGTCTCCCTGAAGAATCTGCCCCATCTCAAATATTGAATCTTTGCAATGAGAAATGCACTACATACCTCTGAATATGTAACTTAAAACGGCTTCCTTGGAGTCTTCATGACAAGCTGACTGTAAAATCACACTGTTTAACGGCAGCTTGTAGTACAACATGACACCAAAGGCTCCTTGTGTCTTACCAAAGTACCCTACCAACAGAAATTTGAGCACTAGAGGTAACAGAATAGAGAACTTGAAAGCTCATGTGCTGAGGCATTTAGATTTTTGCCAGGGGTTTTTTGATAGTTATGCTTACCCAGATAAAAATAATATTGTAGACTATCTAGTGGAGTCTTCCTTTTTTTCTTTTTAAAAGTTCTGTTAGATGTATGGTATTTGCATGCAATATTATTTCACTTAGGGCAATCTATGAGCAATACGACATTGCTGTTCTTCTGTATTTTATCATCTCTTTCTGTGTCAAAATTACTGAAATTTACTTTTATCCTTTTTTTTTATCCATAGTGTTGAGGTTTTCTTATGTTCTCAGGAAAGCTTCCAAATTGCAAAATGTTATGACTATTCGTCATTCCTGATCCCAAAGCTTTTGGCTAATTCGGTGATCTGTACCCAGTTTTGAGTCAGAAAATAAAGACATTATTAGAATTGAATATATTAAGCTATATTCAATATATTAATATTGAATATATTGAGCTAGCTCAGTGATCATGCTTTAAATACTAGTTTTACTCTGTTGCATCTTTTTAGTTTAGCTTGCTGAAGTGTATAACATGCAATTCTTAAACTAAGCTGTATGTTTGCTTGTTTGTTTTTAATAGAGATTTGCAGCAAAGCATTGCTAGGGAACCCAGTGCTCCCTCTATTCCTCTGCCTACATATCAGACCACATCAGCTGGAGGAACTAAGCCTGCTGCATCATCGACTCCTACTCCAGCACCCAGAACCATGGTGGTAAATATACGCTATGGAATTAGTGGGTTGAAAAGGGAAGGTCCATACTTTAAAACTCCAAGCTGATCTGTAGTTTGTGTATATCACTCCTTAATATATTGTTGTATTTGGAGGTACGTTGAAATGAAACAGAAGGCAAAGTCTAAAGACTTTGCAGAGAGGTGTATTATGTACTACTGCTGTTCGTAATTTATAGATTTGAAATGGAAAGCTTGTTGCTTTTTAGATGCTTTGCATTGTTATCCGTATAGCTAAAATATAGAATGTCCATTTAAAATGAAAACAAAAATAATCATATAGCCACAGCTTTTGATTCCAAGACTTTCAGAAAGAAGCTCCAGCTTACTTCCCTTTCTCTTGTTAGGGGACTAAACCACAGCCACCAGCACGGCCACCACCACCAGTGATTTCTGCAGCAAGCAGTTCGTCTTCTGCATCAGCACCCTCTGGAACAGCTGCTGCTCCTGCTCCTGCTGCTGCTGCTCCTGCTCCTACTCCTACTCCAGGAGCCAGTGCACCTGCAGCAAGCACTGCACCTTCACAGGCACAGGGACCTCCTTACCCAACTTATCCAGGTTACCCCGGGTAAGATATGGGAGTAGTTAAGCAGTTCTTTGTTACCCTGTTATCTAAAAGCACTTGTTTGTTGCATGTGACATTTTAAAATCCGTTACTGCCATTGATTGAAGATGTGTTTCATGTTTGAGACAAGATGGGTTTGGTTTTTTTTTTTTTTTTCAGTTTTGTGGGAGAGTTCATTTTAAGTTTTTGTAGTTTGGCTTTCTTAGAGGAGGGAGGTAGGACTGCAGTTCCTTAACTGTGGTTTGTGGACTATTGCCAGCCCTTGCATAATCGGTTGGTGATGCTTATCTCAAAAGTGTTGGCATATCTCGTTTTTCAAATCTTGGTGTCTTGCTAAAGATAATGAAAAATACAGAAAAAATTCCAGTTGAGTAGTGTGCTTTCTTCTGGTGGTTTTATTTTCCCTATCTTTCTGGAGTCATCATAAGAAATTGAAGGCAGCTCTCTCTCCTTCAGTAGCAGGCTCAGCAAATGTTAAAATATGTACAATGATATTAAACGTAAGAGAATCAATTTAGATCAGTTCTAGTTCAGCAAGTTTCCTGTAGTCCACCTTCTGTCTGCATTTCTGTTCTACATATTATAATATTTTTATGTTTGATTCTTGAAAGTTACCACACTTTCTGCTACACAAAAAGGAAAATGAAAGGAATTTGCGGTGATTACATGTCTCTATTAATGAGTTGATATTTGCAAATTAACATCATCAGTGTTTCACAACTAAAGTATGCTTCCCCCCCACAGGTATTGCCAGATGCCAATGCCAATGGCGTATAATCCATACATGTACGGTCAATATAATCTGCCATATGCACCCTCACCAGTGTTTCAAAACCCTGGACAAGCACCATATCCGGCACCTCAACAACCTGGATACCCTTTTACTCAACAGCCTTTTTACCCTCAGCAATAATGTATCAGCAAAGAAGCTCTGCTTGTTAAAATTTGGGAGAAATTGGCAATAAGCATACTAAAACTTTTAGCTTCGGTTAATGTACCATACTGAACTGTATGCAGTCTATAACTCCTGTTTATTGTTAACTGCTCAAAAATGCCTAGATCAGTTTCTGATTACGCTAAACACTTTGAAAGATCTGCTGCAGTGGTTTAGACTGTAGACTAATGCCAGAATTAGAGCTGAATTCACTGGTCTGAAACTGTACACTACATGTTGGCTAGATCAAAATATTTCTTTGCAAAAATCCTATAAGTAACAAATGGGTTCAGATGACAAAAAGTGAAGCAGTGCGTGCACTGGGTGTGATATATTCTACAGAACCATATAGCGTTTCCTTCTATGCTCTATTGGTTTGTATTATTTTTGAGTTTAGTTAAAATATGCTATTTTGTCTAATAATCAAGGCCTTGTAAATCGTCAGTAAAAAAATAAATTACTTAAGAATGGTTTAAATACTTGGCATTCTCATTCCCGTATAAATGTGTGTTGTGTGTCTGTAGATTCTTTCATTTGTCCCTTGACTTGCATAACATAAAGATAACTTCTTAAGTGTTTAGCCTTACAACTGAATTTCCACCTCTTTTCCTTGATTCTGTATTTTTGTGACAGAATCTATAAGTATCAGTTTAAATGTTGGTAGATGAAGTCTTGCAGGTAGAATTTTCCTGTAACTTTGAAGTGTATTCAACTAAAATAAGTTCATTACTGTTTTAAAAGAATGATTACTATCATCTCCAGAATACTTCTTAAAAGAAGGGAAATCAGGGCCTCACTTACAGGACCAGTGACTGATTGGTCTAACCCACGTTTTTCCAAAGAAATGTTGATCAGAAATGTGTTATGGCTCAAAATAGGGCAACTATTGATTGTTGGAGCTTTTCAGATTGTTTTTAAATGATTGCTTTTTTCCCTTGAAAAAATTAACGTATTCCCTCAGGGAGCTTGTTATCAGTGGAGAAACTTTTTTTGGGGGGTGGGGGGGGGATGATCTTGTAAATTAAAACAGATTGAATGTTTACTTTTGGATCCATCTTCTCAAGGGATTAACAATCTTGCACTACATTTTGCATTAGATAGTGAAGAATATAAGTTTGTGGTTAATGGCTTCTACCAAATATTTACTAACCATCTTTCAGTCTTTTTTCTTTTTTTTTTTTTTTAAACATGCTTGTCAAGTGGGGGACTCTCCATTCCTTTAGCCCTTGACATGAGTGAGTTAGTTCTGCGGGACAGTTAATTTCCTGAGTGCTTCATACAAGATGTTCTGGCCTTACAGAATAGTTGTCACAATAACAATGTTAAATGTTACTACTTTGTTTTTCTATTTAAGTGCCTGATTAAAATATCGAGGTATATTTTAATGTAGGGGTTTTAGAGGGTGCCAGTTATTGTAGCATCTGGGTGGAAACCTCACTGGATCTTAAATACTCTTCCTCATAAAGAAAGCAGCATACATACCCATACGAGCTCCTTTCTGTCTCAAGTTCTTCTCTTCTTGCTATGTGGTCAGTCCGATTACTTTGTAAGCACTACTTGTCTTTAATACTCCCCGACCCTCATAGAAAATGTGTATCAAAAGGTAAAAATAAGCACCTCTCCTAGAACGTGAATATCTAATTCTAAACAAATTTATTAACCCCTGTAGAACCTCAGTGATGGGGGGGAACAGGATGAAGTAAGGGAATACAGCACTATAGATACAACTGTGCACAAGGACAGGTGCTTTGCATTTTTTTTATAAACATTGCTGAGTAGGGTGGCACAGGAACTGCTCCGATATTCTTCCCCTGATGAGAACACATAAGAGGCAAGGAAGGACAATGAGAAAAAGCTAGGAAGATAACTGTTTGGAACCAACAATCAGAACCTGATTTTACTCTGACTGGAAAAACAGTAGTTTTCCACTAATTCCACTGTGTCGATGTGAGCGAGTGCAAGTCTAATGCAACCTTTTAAGTTCTAAATTTCTAGTATGCTATGGCCTGTAGATTTTTCAGTTTGCACATTAGATGCATTTCAGCTATTGTGTAAGTAAGTTTGTTTGTAGTGCCTCAATTTATAAAACTTATTTTAATGCTGTGTAAAAATGTAACTTGGTTCGACCTAAAGATTCCTAGAACTGAAATTTCCTTTTAAAACTTTGTAGATCAGAAATCACTGTTAAAATGTTTTTTCCGGTTGTGTTACTGCTTGCTTTAGTCTGCTATTATTTGAATATGTATAGAAATCTATGCATTATGTTCAGCTTTCACATGACCATTTTTCTCTTTTTTTTTTTCTCAAGAGAACAGAAAAATCCAGAGACATGTATGTATCTGCTTTTAAGCATGCAGCTGTCATGACTTTGGTTGAAATGTTACCTTGTTCTTCTATAGTTTATTAAAAAAAAAAGTTAGAAAACCTGATTTCATGGCTTTTCTCTTGAGTCCTTTGGCTTCAGACAAGTGTTATTTTGTAAAGGATGGAAATAAATTACGGGCCCCCAAGTAAGTTTGTGCTGTGGTGAAGGCACTCAGCGTATGAGCTACCGTGTGAAAGGGTAGCCCGTGTACATGCAGGTGCTTTACTGTACAGCTGCTGCTCTGTAATAACAGCTGTGTTTACATCCTGGTAGTTGTGTTTATTTCCAAAGCTGATGGAGTGTATTTCCCTTTGATTATGCGAGAAGGAAATGGTGAGGTCCTTCTGCCTTCAGAAACTTTGATTCAAAGTTTGTTTTCGTGAGCTCCTGTTGGACTGGGTTTTGTGTGTCTCACAGCAGCATGGGTACGCTGGGCACAGCAATTAAAGGCTTGTAAGGGCAGTTAACTTTTTCCAGCAGATAAATGGTCCCCGTTGGCACTCTAAGTTAAAGTTGATTTTTTTTTTTTTCCCAGAAAAGAGACTGTATAATACCATGCTTATTGCATTTTTTCGTGTGGAGATAAATGTTTACAATCATGTCCTATCAGAGACTTTGAAGTCAAGTATTTATTTTGTCTTGCATAAAAGCTTTCAATGCAATTAATGAGAAAAGCAAGTCTTATGGAGCAAACTGATTATGGATCATCAGTGAAATGCCAAACTACTGCAGGACTAGTACGTCTTTCCTCGATTTTTTTTTTCCCCCTTTTTAATGTGGTTTCAGCCCACATGAAAAAGCGTTGTCTTTCCTTACCACTAATTTGGCATTGCCAGCTAATGATGGTTCTTTCACTATTGTCCCAAATAGGATGTAGGATTATTTTGAGTGCTTTTAAGGCTCATCTGTGGGATCTAGTCTGAATTACACAGAATTACACACTAGTCTTCCTCTGCTATTTCAAAGTACCTTGAGGCAGTATTTGGAACTTGATGTTCTGAAACGACATTACTCGTTGCGAGGTGGCTGAAAATGGCAAAATTCTTTGGAAAGCAAGTTTTTTCTTTGCATTAGCTGAGAGATGTACTTGTTTATTACTAGAATGTGTGCGGTTCTGAAGTGGCTTGCATCTCAGAACATGTTTTCTGGCACATACTTATCCTGACAGAACATTAAAACAGACTAAGCTGAGTAACTTTTTAAGTTTTGGTTCTATACTGTCGGATCAAGCTACCTGAATTTTCAAGACTTCGCTATGTTTAGTTTAAAAGAAACTATTTTGAGGGTTCTAGCTCATGAAAAGATGAGCTGTTACAGCAGACAAACACTCAAAATTGCTTTTTTGTATTGTTTATTGCGTGGGTTTGGGGCTTTTTTTGTTGTTGTCACTTTAGACTAGCATTAGCCACCTGCTAGCTTTTAAATTGTTATTATGACTTTTTGAAGTTATATTTAAAATGTGCAGTGTTTATTATTTTAAAAAAGTTGGCATCCTGTTTGTCATGATAGTTAAATACAGCTAGATTAAAAAAAAACCAACTTTTTTTTTCCCCCAACCATTCTAAGTACTTTTCCTTATGCTTTTATGTTCTGACAAATAGCCAAAACCTATACTTAGGTTGAGATTTTTCTGGTTTGGACTCAGGTTTGGAACTATAACTGTACGCTTGCCAGTAAAAGTTACTACTGTTAATCCCAAATGATGACTTTACTCTTACAGCTAATTCCCCTAATTGAGCATAACACTCCCTGATGGTAACAACTGTATCTCGGTTGTTGTATCTCTCTCTCTCTCATAAGATGGAGTCATATTTCTAAATCCTTGGGAGAAGCTGGCCACCAATTTATTAATTAGGTTGTAAAGAAAAGCTTTCCACTATCAAGCATGAAAAGGAAGAGCCGACTGCCATTGCAAAAGCAGCACCAAATCTTCATCACAGATTACTGCTGTCAGTTCCTTCAGATCTTTCACCGTAAATCCGTTCAGCCATTCTGTATGGTGATGTCTGACTGCGTTGACACGGTTAAGTTAAAGCACTCCTGGGCGCTGCAGTGCCGTTCTCTGTGCCGGTGAGCTGCTGGAGTGTTTGCTGGTGTGAAGGTAGCCCGTTCCAAGCAGTGCTTTTGCCAGCCCAGTGGGGTGCGTGGCTGGGCAGGCAGGGCTGTCCAAGGGCTGCTCCCAAGCAGGCAGCTTGCCTGCAGCCCCCCTGCTTGGAGGCTGAGGTGGTGAAAGAGCATGTGGGTATGGGCCCTCCAACCCAGCTGGCCCCAGCCTGTGCTTGCCGACATGTGTTCATGCGCATTGACAGCTGATGGCATCTGGGTGTCAAAAAAACATTGGAGAGGCGGTTCGGGCTTCCAGTGTGGCTGCTGGTGAGATAGACACCTTTGACTTAGGGTAATCTTTTGCCTAAAGTAACCTCTGTCCTGTGACCCAAAGTAACCTTTGTCCTAGAGTAATGTCTGTCCTCTGACCTCGAGGCACCTTTGACCTTGAGGAACCTCTGTCCATCGACCTCAAGTAACCCTCAATCTCAAGAAGCCTCTGTCCTGTGGCCTTAATTAACTGTTGAGGTGAAGTACCCTGGGACCTCAAATAACTGCTGTCTGCTGACCTTGAGTAACCTTTGATGTAGATTAACCTTGGTCCTGTCATCTCAAGGAATCTTTTAACCTCAAGTAACCTCTGACCT
Source organism: Pluvialis apricaria (assembly GCA_017639485.1). Lineage (NCBI taxonomy): Eukaryota > Metazoa > Chordata > Aves > Charadriiformes > Charadriidae > Pluvialis > Pluvialis apricaria. The sequence continues at coordinate 52,382,716 of CM030008.1, forward strand.
TAAGTAACATGACCTAGAATAACCTTTGTCCTGTGATCTCAAGTAACCTTTGACCCGAAGTACCCTCTGTCCATTGACCTCAAGTGAAGGATACACAGAATGGTCTGAGTTGGAAGGGACCTCTGGAGATCATCTAGTCCAAGCCCCCTGCCAAAGTACGTTGACCTACAGCAGGTTGCACAGGACGGCATCCAGGTGGGTTTTGAATGTCTCCAGTGTGGGAGACTCCACAGCCTCTCTGGGCAGCCTGTGCCAGTGCTCTGCCACCCTCAAAGGAAAGAAGTTTTTCCTCATGTTGAGATGGAATTTCCTGTGTTCCAGCTTGTGCCTGTTGCCCCTTGTCCTGTCACTGGGCACCACTAAAAAGAGTCCAGCCCCATCCTCTTGACACCTGCCCTTCAGATATTTATAAGTGATCTACACTTATCCCTTAGTCTTCTCCAGGCTAAACAGACCCAGGTCTCTCAGCCTTTCCTCATTAGAGAGGTACTCCGTTCCCTTGATCATCTTTGTAGCCCTCCACTGGACTCTCTCCAGCAGTTCCCTGTCCTTTTTGAACTGGGGAGTCCAGAACTGGGCACAGTACTCCAGATGCGGCCTCACCAGGGCAGAGTAGAGGGGACGATGACCTCCCTCGACCTGCTGGCCACACTCTTCTTGATGCACCCCAGGATGCCATTGGCCTTCTTGGCCACCAGGGCATATTGCTTGGCTCATGGTCATCCTGTTGTCCACCAGGATACCTCAAGTAACCTTTGATCTCTGTCCTATGACAAAAGCCGGGCTGGTCTCTGGAGATCTGCTTTAGAAAGTAACTTCTGTCCTCTGACCTCAAGTAACCTTTGACCTCGAGTAACTGTTTCCCCCCTGACACAGCCAGGACTGGGCTGACTTGGGAAATCCACCTTCAAAGTTGCTGGGGAGGAGGAGCAGTGTCGGTCTACCCGGGCGGGAGGTGTGCGGGGCTGTCGTTTGAGGATGAGGGGGGCAAATGGCCCCCTGTGGTGTGGCCTAGCTCCAGCCTCCCCCCTCCTCCCCCCCAGAGCACCCTCTGCCTGCAGCGCTTTTCAGTGGGTGAGAGTGAGTGGGGTGCTATGGTGTCTGTGTAAGATACCTGACAACCGAAGATTTAATGACAGCGCTGTCTGTGTGGAGATGTGTGTTGTGGTTTGAGGAACCCACAACAGTTTATCGTCATTCAGACAATTATTCTATCACCTGATGGCCCCTCCCCACCTGGGAAGGGGAATTGGGTAAACCCAAGAAACCTGAGGGTTGACATGTAGACAGCTTTAATAGAATAAGACTAACTAATTAACATTAATAATACTAAAGAAGCAGTACTGATCCCGATACCAATATAAAATATACAAGGACTATGCTCAGCCAATTCTATCAGTGGGAAGCTGTGCACTCCCAGCAGTGGACAGCAAATGTCGGACGCTGTGAGCGCTGTGGCTTCGGGAGGAAGGGAAGGCCTCAGGGGTCTGGCACTGGGGCAAGAAGTTCTCTGGATCGCTGCCATTAAGGGAGAGAAGAAACTCCTCAGCAAACTTTCTAATTTATACTGAATGTGGCTTTCATGGTATGAAATAATCCTGTTGGCCAGCTTGGGTCAAGTGCCCGGGTCTCCCTCCTCCTCATCCCCGCACCTGGCGAGCTCAAAAACACTGAGACCTTGAAATCCATATACCATTGCAGGCTATAAAGTAAATATTTTCAGAAATTCAGACATTAGAATCTTCTAAAAGTGCAGTTTTCCCAAGCATTAAAGAGGCTTTACTGAAAAGTAAAATTACCGAAAGAGAAATTAGTCCTGTGTAGTTTAAACCAGGACAATGTGCCTACACAGCTCTCGTTTCTCTGCTTTGTGTTTCCTACCGAGGATTTTTCACTCTCACTGTCACACCTTGCCAGACCTCTTAATTTTTGCCAGTTTAAACTTTTCTGCGTCATGTATTTGTGTAAGATATGGCCAGCCCGCGCTGTTGGCCTTCTCAGAAAATAAATGGCAATGGGGTGTGCAGCGACGCGGTGCCGTGTGCCGAACCTGCAGCAGAGGGCAGGCTGACATCGCCGAACTGGGAAATGCTCTATGTGTCCAACAAATTTTTTTTTTTTTTTCTTTCTTCTACAACTGTATGCAAAAAGAGATTTTGAGTTCATGTTGGTGGAAGAACGGGAAAATTGCTTCTAATTAAGCATTGCCAATTTTAAGTGCGTGTAGACAATCGTGAACATTCCTTAGTTAATGACCTGGAGCCTGAACTGTAAAACCAGCCACGTGCAGGGACAACTACATCAGCTGCCCACATCCACCATCCTGACCAGCCGCAAACACGACTCAGAGCGCTGCGCTGTGAAGTTGGAAGGATAGGTAAGACCATGGTCATTCTGAACTTCTTTATTGCTCTGCAAGGGTTATGTCGTTTTGGGGTATGTTCTACCTTCAGCCTGCACACCTGAACAGTCTCTTTCTGAATCTACCCCATGTGGTTTAAGCTCATCCCTCCTCATCCGACATGGTGAGTGAAAGGTGATGCGTGCACTGCTTACCTGGCACAGTGCGAAGTTATCTGATGAGGCTTAAAACGGCTGCTGCGATGGAGTGACATCGGAGCAAAGTGAATGCTCTGAGTGGGAGAGGGGGAGTAGAAAAAAGGAGCACGTGTTTGCTGGCAGGAGAAAAGCGCGTCGGCAGTAACAGCTCTGTCACTGTGAGGCAGCTACAACACTAACAGCAGATGTTGCACCAGGGGGATGAAAAACACTTGGAGAGGGAAGGTGCCAAAGTGGTCAGAGAGGAGAAAGAGCCAGGGTAAAGTGGAAGGAAAGCTGAGGAAACAGGGGGCTCATCAAATGAGTTTAGGAAGAGGAGGGAGCAGGGAAAAAAGGCCCCAGGATTTTGCCAGCATGAAGTCAGAATTTGTAACATTTTAGGCAGCGCAAGGAAAACAGAATTCAACTTTTCAACTTGAAAATTAACAATTAACTGAAACAAAAGAAAGATCAACGGTAGTCAAAGGAAGGGAAAAAGAGATGGAGCTTTAGCTGTACAGGCAGGCAGGGAGAGTTCAGAAAAGGAATTGAACAGTGGAGGAAAATAATTTTTTCCCTTGGTCCTTAGGTTAGGGGAGAAGGAAAGGGGTTAATCAAGAAAGTGATTTCCAGTCTGTCTGAAGGTCTGGAGAGCTGGGTGAAAGCTAGGAACTGGTGATGGGCAGAGAGAGTCTTTAAAAGGGAAAAGGGAAGATGCAGAAGATGAGATGGATTTGACAATGTTGGCAGAAGCTGGCTCTAACAGGGAGTCAGGTCTTAGAAATGAATAGGATCATCTGTGGAGTGACAAATCTGAGTTGAGGAATCAAGGCAGGTGCTTTGATGCCAGTCTCCAGTGTTGGAGACAAAAAAGAGTGACGTGAACCCTGCAGCCTATGAAGGAAAGGAGAGACAGCAGGTCAAGGTGCAAGAGCGCAAGAACGGGTGGTAGATAGGAGTACCTCAAAGCAAATGGAGTTTCTTGTTTAAAATAAGAAAGCTGACTTTCTTCTCTCTTCAGCCTCTTGCTGTCACTAGTTACATTTCATTAGCAAAGAAGCATTTCATATTCTATCAATAAATTTTTCATTAGTCAGTAGTTTCCAGCAAGTATTAATTTCCATAAGCAGGAAAGGAGTATGTGATCTAGCACAGAAACAGATGTAGATCCAGAAAAAAAAAACCAACCCCAAACCCTGCCTGGTGTGTTTCCATTTTCCAGTGTTGTCATATGGCCACCTTGAAACACTTTTTCTTGTTGCTTTGAAGTAAACAAAACTTTGCAGTACACTCCCAATCCCCAAATGTAAGGAAGAAATAACTAACCAAGGTTGTCTGGCAGTTTCCATATAACGCACGCTAGATGGCATCATATGGAAAGACATAACATAAACCCAAATCATCCAACATGTACTGCACTGCTGTTAAATCCCTGCATCTCAATGGCATCATCAGCTTTGTGTGGAAAATTTTGAGCAGCAGGGTTAAGGGTCAAGATGAAATGATAAAAGCTGATGGAAGAAAAAGTTTTGCTGTACTACAAAAAGACATTGTTGTGAAGGTACTCGAGAAATCGAAACACTACCTGCAAATCTCCAGAAGACAGTTTTCTGGATTTAGAGGTTTTTGTTCCACCTTTGATGTTAAGCATAGGGTATTTCACCACAGGGTTGTCAGTGGGGCTTAACAATGGAGGACCTCCACCCCCACCCCAATTTTCTGTGAAATAACACGCCATGCTTGTTATTTTTAATTAAGAGGCAGAAGGGCAGTAGGTTGGGTGAAATACTGATAGCAGTGACCTACATTATCAGTTAATAGCTTTGATAGTATAAAGTATTTCTGCATATCTCTGAAGAGGAGGTAATAGTGGACACAGTAGTGTCCTTCTTCCATTCCTCCCCTCTGGGCAAGGGCCACCACTTTGGATAACTGCTTATGCCATTGGGTAGCAAAAGCAAAGTGTCCCAAAGGTGGCCATGCTATTGGAGACTTACTGGTTTCTGCCGTGATGTAGAGCTGACAGTAGGACCTTGAATATTACACACGCTGTAACAGGCCAGTTATGGCAGAGGAAGAGTGTGTGCCCTGGGTAAATTTACCTGGGCTAATTTTTTTTTACCTCCTATGGCTTTGTGATGGCTGTGTTTCGTGTGGCCTCTCATCCAGTGTGGAGGGAAACGTGCGGAGGTGAGCTGGAAACTCAGGGTGGTATAAGTAGAAACTTCTTGTGCCTTGGTGTACTATCTCCTCCAGCTGTGCTTGCTGTCTTTTGGGATGCTGTGAAGAGATCCATTCCCTGCACAGCTGCAATAATACTCGTATCACAAAGCACCGAATACGTGCTGGCATTTAGAGAACACTCAATAGATTTTTACCTGCTACTGAACGTCACCTACACATGGGTTATTAAAACGGTCTGTGTGTGTAGCAGGAGGTGCAAAGCCCCTGTCGTGAAGCGGATGATCCTGAAATACTGCTCGACAGTCACACAGGTCACTTTGAAAATGACCACCAGTGTAAACAGAATTTTCCTCTTCCTGAGCGTTGATTAATACAGGTCACAGTGGTTTCATGCAGCTAACCTGAAGCGCGGCTAATTTCTTAAATCATATTCAAGATGAGGCTGACAGGGCTTTGTCACAAATATCATACATGATAAACTAGCCCCTAAAGCTTTTGAATAAATGCAAATGCTCGAGCTAGCAGGTGTCTCGTTCAACCAGATCCTTCTGCTTCCATATGTGCTCTGAGCGATACCTGTTGTGGAAGAATTGCTTTGCATACTGTGCATTAACGCTGTGCGTGCGGGGAAGACCGAATACAAACAGAAATTTGCGATCAGAATGACCTTGAATTCTGATTGAGAGCCACAGAGCGAGGGCGAGAGCAAAATTGGGCTCTGTGGGAAAGCATCTGGTGTGTGTCTCTGCTGACAGCCTCTGCAGCAGCGAGCAGAGAAATGGCTGCCAGTTCTTGCAGAGAGCGGATTAGAGATTAGAAAGTGTAGTAAAAGAAGACAAAGATACGGGTTATACGCTTGCATGCTCTTGCAGCCTACTAGGGTGCAGCCTTGCAGCCTCGTGTAACTTAGTTCTTGTAATTGGATTAGCAACAGGGACAGAGGAGTATAAAAACTATGAATATAAAGGTACACTAAAGGATTTCATCTCTTCCTGAAATGAGGAATGTAGTGATGGATGATTAGAGAGATGATAAATTCGAGGTTCTATCTGGCTTAGCTTGATGATCCGACCTGTCCTTTTTCTTGTGTGGATGGCTGTGAGAAGCAGTGTGGTAGCTCATCTTGAAGGAATGAAAAGATGGGCCAAACTTGGTTGACTGCTTCTTTTTCTTTTTCTGAAGCGTGCAGGTGGCAAGGCAAGGCACCCCAAAAGATGGACAAACAGGCAAGACAGACGTTGGTTATTCTGTTGGCATCCCAAACCTTCAGGCAGGTTGTCTTGTGTTTTGACAGTTTCTAAACGGGAGCCTTGACTTCCAAACCCAAGAACAGATCTCCTGTGGATCTGAGCCTTGTGGCAGGCAGTGTGTCATGGTGTTTGATGTCCAAGCAAGCATGAGCTTTCCTACTGAAGCACCTTCTGGAGATGCAGCAGTTACGGGGTGGCTGTGTTCTCCTCTCATGTAGGTTCTCTACTGTCTAATGAGATTTCTTTGGCTGGAGAACTTACAAGATCACTTATCCCTTACCGGGATGCTTTCACAAAACTGTTTACATCTAATTATCCTTGGAACCTCAACTTTCCTGGCAAATTTGTTCAAAGTTACTGGAGACCAGGACAAGAATACACAGATGTACATACATATGTGTGCATCCACTCACTCCCTGGCAGGACAGCATCATCGCACAAGTGCTGTTTCCATGGAAACAAGGCTAAAAATACTGAATAATGGAAATTAGAGACTCATCTAACAAGTATTTTCTATCCTGGACAAGGTTATTCTCATCTATATGCTCTGTCTGCGTGTGTCTTCATGGATTTCTGAAAGACTGTGGATTTTATTGTGTTTTGTTGGTACTCTCTTCCTCTTAGAGGCGAAGAAGGACCCTCAGCAATAGCCCCTGTTGTTATTCCTTCTGAAGAAAAATGCTGCATTGCATCACTATGTGCTGCTGAAGCATCTCGATGAGATCAGAAATTCATGACAAGGCTTCTTCCCCTGTGTTTGTTGCTCTGCAACCATGTCCCGCAGAAAGCAGCCCCCGGGGCACAGGAGTAGGTAGCCCGAAGCAGGCTGTGCACTGGCGGTTCTCCGTCTTTGAATCAGGAACAAGCACCTGCTTCGTGCCAGCGCTGGGGGCGTCAAAAAGGCACATTAGACACTGATTTATCCTTGCCCTGCAGCTCTCCCAAAGGGGCGTTCAGGACAGCTGGGCTCCGAGCCCATGGTCTAATGCGCACCAGCAACTGGCTGTGCGCGCCCCGTGCCCTGCCCCAAGCAAACTGCCACAGCCACACGAAGCCTCTAGAAGCCTACAAAAGCGCTCTTGCAATTTGCATATAAGCAAGACCCTGCACTTCAGAAAATCTTACATTTTATTTCATAAACATAGGCATCTGCTGCTAATTAAAGTAGCAGCATATAATTATACCCTTTCTTATTAGTAGATATAGAGTCTGACAGTTGCTTAGATACAAAATAAGCAACTACAGATTGTCTTATGCACTTTAACAAGCACAGAGAGCTGGAACAATAGAATTGTAAACTACTTCTGTATTATCTTCAGTAAATGTGCCTGGGAAAAGTACGTTTAATCTCATTGGTAGCTTGTAATTTTAGCTGTAAGGTTCTTCAGCTGCCTCTCTGCTTTCCTCCATGAATTACCAACCAAAAACTTTCCATGGAGAGGGCAGGATACTTCCTTGGGGAAAACAGACAGAAGGAACAACAGTGTGGTTAACAGCCACGGTTTTGCTGAGACCCCATTTTCTGGCTTTTTATTTCCAATGAAAGCAACTTTCTTCTTATTGATTAAAAAAACGCAGGAGCTAGTGCAGTTATCACTGTAGACACCGGCAGATAAATAGGAACATAAAGTGTGCACACACCGTAACTAATACCTTTAAAAGGCAGATGTTACAAAATGTGGTTGCCTTATTTTTCTGTGGGTTAAGTTCACAGCCAAAGCACTCTGGATGTGACAAGACGGATCTACAGCTTTCCTAACAAAGTCCCTATTGCTTCTTATCAGAAAACTCATGATGCTATATTGAGAAATCACTTTTCTTGCCCCGCAGAATATGTCAGCTGTATCCTGAGAGGCACATTTGAGTGTGTGACCTTTTCTTTTCTCACATTCTGCTAATAACCCCCAACTTTCTTTGCTCACAAATCCAAAACTCTGTTGATACACCTACAGTCTCACTGCTCTTGTTATTAAACTGTAGGGAATGTAATCAGAGCAGTTAATGCCACAATAATCCTTCTGATCCATGCAGTTATCTCTGAAGATAGCAGAAACGATGCTGTCTGTAAAAGAAATGATGTAGGTTCTGCTTAATTCTGCATCAGCCAACCTTTGGAGGAATACACAGAGCTAACCTTCGAGATGCTGAAACACTTGAAGCCGCAGTGAGGTTTCGAGCGCCTTTGTTATCGACTATCAAAAACAGTCAATATTTCTCGATGGAAGCCATTAGCTTATTCCTAAAAAAAAAAAAAAAAAAATTCTCCTTTTGGACAAGGCAAGGTCTGTCTTTCCTCTACAGCACTGTTGTAAGAGACCTAAACAAAGGGAGGAGGCTTGCAGGGATGCTGGTAGGGCTTGGGCAGCAGGGGGTGCCCGGGGAACGCCGCAGCCAGCCTTGCTCAGCTGGGAGCTGTAAACCGCAGATTTTCTTCTGTGGCCAGTTTGGAGAATTTAGGAGTTGAGCAAAAAACCTGAAGTTTCTTCTTCACTAACTTAGAGCAGCTTTAACAGAATTTAGGGCACCGTTTTGTGGAAAGCTGAAGGCAAAGTTAACTCGCGGACAAGCAGCTGGAACTTGCTCCTCAGCAGAGCCGGTTCGGGCGATGCTCGATGTGCTGCCAAGTCACCTGTCGGATCACCAGCACAGCAGCTCGCTTGCACAAGGAGATAATGGGATACATTTTTTTCAGTCACCTGCATATTTTCTAAGGTCTTTTAAGTTCTGCTACCTGGGACTGTTTACCGGTCGGGGTGAGGTGAAATGACCCTTCTGTACAAGAATCTTAATTTCTGGTTTTCTTCATCCTTCCCAAATACGTAGTAACAGTTGCCATCTGTGCTAACTAGTACTAAATATTTTAGCCAGCAGGGTGTCAGGCAGGAGTTCGAATTCAAGATGGAGGTGGTTTTGTGGTTTGTTGGTTTTAGCTCACAAGCAACACGTCTCCCAGGAAGACCCTCCTGGTGCGCACAAGTCCAGGAGGCAGGTTGCTGATGCAGGGGGGAGAATGGTGGTTTGATTACCACTGCCTGTGCATCCTGGTGGGGCTGACAGGTTGGCAAAGGTTAGGCAGGTGAAGTTAGGCTGTGCAGCATCCTTGGAAATTACTTTCATATGCTTGTTAATGACCCAGATATAAAAAAGAAAAAAAAATAGAGGGGAGGTTGAAGAGGAAAAAAAAGAGTGGAAAAAAAGATAAAAACGAAAAGAAAGAAAGGAGAAGAAAGAAAGGGGAAAAAAAGGAAAAAAAAAAAAAGAGGTTTCTGAGCCTGGTGCAGTCATTGAGTGTAAACATTGTGTAAGTACCCTGTGATGGCTGAGTGTTGGTGAGTTTGGAGCACCTCTTCCTCTCTCCAGATGGCCTTTTCGTGTCAGTGGGTTATTGCTGTTCTCTCTCCTCTGAAGCATCCCCAGTTTTAGATTCTACCTTATCATTTTGGCAAATGTGCCTTTCAGTAGTTGGCGTGAATACCTGATTAGTCTACTTGGCACTTTCCGAGTCGGGCAGATCAATAGCACAGGCATTCCTGAAATGCAGATAAAAATGCTTTTTGGTTCAAAGTTTTTATGCTATGGACAGCATCAGGATGTCAGTACGTAAAGGCCAAGGCACCTTTTACCCTTGCTGTGTTGTCTGAACCCCCTGGAGTCTGAACCCCCATGTTGTTCCAGTCTGTGTGTGAGCTAGTTGGTTCGCTCTGTGCTGCGTGTGTCCTTGCAGCCCACTGTGAACTGACATAAGGGAGGACACACAGATCAAAAGACACCAGTACATAGAGGTGTGGGGAAAACATTGCAAGAAGGTAAAGTGCTGCAGTGAAGAACTCTTAACAACTTTTCTCATCTCTGTTTTCGCCACTGGGCTATTTGCCTTTCTTTCCCAGTTTGACACAAATTTTATCATCCCCATAACATTAATTTGCCAGATCCACCTCTCTCTGAAAGACTCCTGAAAAGAGGGCTGCTCTGCAAGCTCCTGTGCTCTCTACCTCCCTGGCAGATTTTTTCAAATATTTTGGTGTGGGTTGAGAAGCTTCTTTCTTCTGCTGTTCTGATTTCTCAGCACGAACTTCATGGTCCCCAGAGGTAGATTTAGAGTTTAAAGGTAAGTGAAATGCAGCGTCACTGAGTACGCTTCAGGCTCTTCCACATGAAACACAGAAGCATAACAATCCATTCACCTCCTTCCAAACATAAGTATAGCCCTACTTCCCGTCAGACAAAGTCATGCAAAAATCAGTAAAACCCTCAGTATAGCCAGCTGAATTGGCTGCTCACCCTTTTGATCTGTGGGCAGTTGACAGTTGTGTGAGATGTTGTTTTTCAGCAACCTTCTGATGAAGTTGCTTGTAAATTCTGCCCCCTCCAGTGCACCACAGATACTTTTCAGGAAACCAAATTTCAAACCAAGGTAATCTAAGAGATTGCCTACCACAGTGTTGCTTGACATTCTGGCTTCAGGCAAGACATGTAAGTGCATTGGTGTGCTGTGCCAAAAATGTATTTCTCTTTTTTTCTTGAGGCAAAGCATCTTCTAACCCAAGCTCAGGTGATGAAGTTACCATGTAGCACCACAGATAACTTGTGGGGGTTTGCTTTGTGCTTGGATGCAAGTACAGACACTACTGACAAAACATGCAAGGTTCATGTGTGATAAGAAAACCAACTTCCAATGAGCCTACATACTTGCTCTGCTCCTTGCTATCCTATTTTTTTCACAGACCTCTTGTTACACCTCCTTTTCTGCACTTTTCAGTTCCCTCACCTTTTTTTATATAAGATTTTTTATAGTTTTTTTTTAATATAGCTTTTTTTAATGAGAGATTCTCCTTAGCCAATGTGCTTCTTTCCAGACAACACCTCAGGTATCTCATATAATAGACTTCTGAAAGGCCGTGGATGTCCCATCCACTGGTTTGGCGCCCATTTGCCAGTCACCCTGCTGAGGGTTTTGCTACTTCAGCAGTACAAGAGCAGCAATTAGACCTCATCTTTCTTAGAAAGGGTTTCACAACAAAAGAGGAGGCAGTTCCCTGCCATCTGCAGCCGTTGGGCTGCAGGAAGAGGCTCTCCACATGAGCAAGTGCTGCCTATGGACCAGCTGGGGTGGAAATGTCCCAGGTTTGTGGGCTTTCGGTGCAGGCAGATGTCTGCATGTGGCTAAGGAGGTAGGGGCTGGGTGGCTGAGGCTGTAGAGTGAGGGATATGGAGTTATGGCACTAGAATAGGATGGGAAGGCAGAGAGCATCACTTTTGCTCCACTGAGGGGGCACATGGGGGCTGGTGTAGGACTGTACCACTTTGTCCCATGATCACTGTGGAGGGTTAACTGCAGGGGGGGCCTAAGCAAGCTCAGACTGAGAGCTCTCAGAGCAGATATCTCCCATTATATGCAAGTTACAAGTTACTACAGAACCAGGAGTGAGTTCCTAATGGAACACAGGTGATCTGGGAAAGAAGGTGTCTGAGAGGTGGAAAGGTGATCGTCCAGCTAGAGTGGGTGTAAAACACCAAAGTGCCAAAATGGCTTCTTATATCCCTGCACGGGCCGAAGCAGTATTTAACTTGTGGTCTCACAAATGCACAGAGCTCATCAAAGCTGTAAATGCAATCAGCCTCTTTAAACTGACTAGAAAGAAGTGAGGAAAACTGAGGACCCAGGACCTGCTTTGAAGCTTCAGCGTGTCGCTTCGATGAACTGCAGGTATCACCAGTGTGAGGGAGAGCCTAGAGCAGGGTCCCCTTTGGCAGACAGCTCTCTTCAGGCTGGCCAATGCTTACCTGTTGCAGTTAAGGGCTGTCTGAAAGGTACAGCTAATTGGAATACCTTGCTGTACCTTGACGCATCTCATACCGCTGCCATTAGTAGTATCTTTGCTAAAAGGTGTTTTGGAGAAACCTTAAATAATTCCTTGGCAGAAAATTACATTTCAAGTACAGGTCGGGTTTGCCTTTACTCACACCATGCTTTTCTTTTGTGACTTTGCTTCAAAGATGTTACTGAAGAACTTGCCCCATTGCTTTGCCAGAAAAAAAGAAATAATTGTTTTTCCTGAAAGCGTGTTGGTTATTCAGCATGAACTTCAGTGAAGCTGACAGATCTGGGGTGCTTTTGCTTCAGTGGACTAAAAGATACCCAGATAAATGCTGTTGCACTGAAAACTGTTTTGGTGTCTGCAGTCTGGGCAAAACAGGGAAACATCCATACTCGCACAATGGGGTCATGCTGTTTCCTCTGAAAGAAGCTTTGTTTTTTGGCTTTTTTTTTTATAGAGTACGGGTTTCTACAATTTGTTAGTGGCAGTGTTTTTGAAAAAGAACCTCCAATTTTCCTGTTAGTTAGTGCTCTTCCCACACTGTAAACAGTAATGCCCGATCAAACATCCTGACACCATTGTAATGAGCTATTATAATGAGCTGTACCTAATACCTTAATGAAAACATCTGTGTGTAGGCTACAGGGGAGGTGAGAACTAATAAAGACTATTTTTCTGACTGTATCAGAATGTTCAAAAATCTGTAGTTTGTGTAGTCCAGCGAGATAGTCTCTGTTCACACCTTTCGCTGTTGGCTTTCTTATTTTTCTAAGTCTGCTCTGGGTATCCAGCACTGGGTATCCAGCCCCAGCCCCAAGTCACCAACTCATGTGGCAGTTCTGCTGCTTGAGGCTGTGCTGTTGGTGGTGAGGAAATCCAATAGCCAGCAAAGATGGCAGTAACTCTTGGTGTTTTTTCTGCAAGCGCATCCCACGTGCCATGTTGCTCTGTTCTCTAATCCCCTTGAGCAGACATCTTGATTCCTGTGTTGTACGCTTCTGACTTAGACCACATTTAAGATCATCCATCTTCACCTCCTGTTTCTCCAATGGATAGAATATTTTTCTTGCAGTCGCTGTGCATCTCTCAAAGGCATTACCGTGCACGAGGGCATCATTCAGAATGGAATACCTCACTCATAAATGTTCCCGGGCACTCTTCTAGACCCAGCCAACAAGGGCATTTGTTAACTGAAAATGGGATTTCAACCTATGTGATACAGTATCTGTGGAGTTGACTGAGCCTGGGGAAAGCTGACAAGAGATGATTTCTTTCAACTGTGAAGCCTTGAACCGTGAAGTTTGCAGCATTGCTCATCCTTTCAGAACACTGTCATAATTTGATGGATTAATCAGGGTTACTTAGCAGGGGTGCTTACCTGGCAAGACAATTCTCTAGCTTTTGTATCTCTTGTGTACAAAACTCAAGGCCAATGAGCAGCTGCATCTGGCTCAAACAGCACCGTTAAACTTCAATACCAAGACCTATGTGAGTTTTACATTTCACACGTGATTTTTTTTTCTCCTTTGAAGATACTGCTATATTTGTCTTTGCTGAGGTGCACACTTCATTGTAAGCTACATCGCTACATCTGACGTCATTCATAGAGCCTTTTGCCCCAGCAGCATCGAGGAGATGTGTGTTTTTTATCTCTGGTATGTACTTGTTATTAACAGTCCAGTGTACGTCAGCATTATTATTTAAAGGATATTTGTGCATCAAGCCCTCTGGTGCAAGTTCTGTTGACAGCTTTGAAATCCAACTTTCTGCCCTTCCCTTCCCCCTAAAGCCTGTCTTGGGAGATGGCACAAGACCATGCACACGTGTGTGTGCACCAGTGCCCTGAGGCTCAAATGTTCTTTGTCCTCAGGAAAGGTCGTGAAAGGCCTTTGGCCCTTGTTTGGGTTGGCTATGAGATAGCAAAGCCAGCATCCTTACTGCTACCTGCGTGCAATGTGCTCAGGTGGGACTTTGTGGCTTGTGATTCTTCCTGCGCCCCTCTGCGTGGCAGCCTGACAGTCGGGTTTCTTCCTTCTCCCATCTTAAAGTGAGGTCAAAGGCAAGCTAGCTTGCTGCTTTCTTTCCCGCCTGCCCTGGTCTCTGTACCACACTCTGCGCTTTTGGCACTTGCCTGGGCAGCTCGTATTTATACTTTGATTTTAGTTTTTAGCCTTTGATCTGCTCTCCTTTAGCTATTAATTGTCTTATCTCATTCATCAGTGAGACTGCTTTTCCCCCGAGAGGAGATGCTCTCTTCCTCTGCCCTGTCCTCCCTCATATTAGAGCTACAACATGTTCACAGCGCCTGAACTCAGCTCGCCAATGTATTTTTCTCTAACTCACTGCTTACAGCAAAATGCAGCTTCTCAAATGATATCTCACCTGCAAATGGACTCTCTTTTAAATAAAGTCTCGTGGTATCGGAATACAACCATGCTGTAGTCGTGTCAGGACTGAAGGGAGGAATGTGTTTTTGTAGAATGGCAGGGTTGTATTTTGGATTGGAGTCGTCCCTTTGTGAAGCAAAGGACACTTCTCCCTCAGGTGAAATGCTCAGACTAGAAAATGCTGATCCCTCTCTTCTGTGACTCACCTGGGGCTGCAAGTCAAGCTTAATAGCGTCTTACTCCTGGTAACAGGGATCTTCAGCAGCTCTGCGGTGCTGGAAGCCTTGGATCACCTTTTCCCCCTGAAGAGCTCCAGCAGATGAGGAGTGAGCAGTATGTTCCGATTGTGGCTTTCGTACTAGACCTCACGCCTCTCTCAATAAACCCAAAAGGAAAGGCTTAATCTTTTTCCTAGGCATCTCCCTACAAATTATGTTCTGTTAATTGAAAGCCTTTTTTAATTAACATTTTCAGAGTACCCTTCTTGAATGACCACTAATTAATGTTTGCTCTATTTTGGCATAGTACCCAGTATAAAATCTCTTTTTAATTGTTTTTGTTTAAAACATCGCAATGCAGAGAGTTTTACACCTTCCAAGTGGTTTTTTTTTTTTTTCACTGCTTAGTAGCTTAACTATATATATTTTTAATGCTTTTGTTTTTTCCTTTTCCTTTTTCCCTGCAGTTCTGCTGCAGTCTATCCTGATGATATCCTGAACCATAGATTTCTCCTCTGTGCTAATTCTGTAAATGCCATAAAGTCTTCCTGCTTCCACATAAAGGTTTTTTTAACCTTCTCTTACCCAGAAAAGAAACAATTTCTGACTGCTGTGGAGAAATTCAGCTTTCTCTCAGCCATGTTGTTTCAACACAGCTACCTTGCTAAATATTCCACTTCTACATGAGGATTTTTAAAAGTAAAATTTTAACAATGTGAGAATTTCATCCCTTTCTCATAACAAAAAAAAACCCTTTTGTCCTCAAACACATATAGCTTGTACCAGCCTCACCACTGCTGAGTGTTAGCAGCAGAATGCAATCAAAGCTTATTTTTCTGAGTTATAGAAGGTCTTCTCCACTTGCACCCTGCTGGATGTCCAACCCTACTGGATGTCTGCGATGCTGTACATGGAAAACCCCAACCTTCCAGTAGCCGACCTTGCTCCAGAGCTGGAGCAGCTTTTGAACTGGTAGCACTGGGTGCCGATAGCACAATACCTGGGCTGGTTTGTCCCAGGGCTTGTACTACTGTCACCCTCCAGGCTTTGGAGGGTGCCAACCTGGCACCTCCCACTGACAGGGGTCAGCTGGAGTCAGAGCCAGTTGGGGAGCAAGGACAGGTGACTGCTGAGTGCTCCCGGAGGAGCTTTCTGTATTTCTGTATACTTCCTAAACACAGTGCTTTCCATATTTAATGTTTTTCCTTTGCAGACCTCCATTTTTCAGGCCCATCCTGCTGCACAGGGTGATATGCCTTATTTCTGAGTAAAGATGGGTCTGGCTGCTTGGGCTGTACCACTGTCCACTCCTCTGACTTAGGGTCATGCCAACAGCCCCTCCTGAACCTTGCTAGATACTCAGTTGCTCTGAAATCTTCAGATAAGAATAGACATGGGGGTGGTTTTTCATTTCTAGTTGTCAAAAAGATTGTAAGGCCATTTTTTCTACAGATGGATGTGAATGGGCCCTAAGTATCCAAGCCTTTTCCATCTTCATATTAAATTACTTCAGCATATTTCTACATCGGGCTACGTCAAGTACAGCATAGAGGAAGGTTAATAATGGAAAAGCAAAGAAGTTAAAAGTAAATCTGGAGTTTTAAAATTAATTCATGTTAATAATGCAAACTGCTACTCTTTAAAATTCCTTGCTGTGTTTTTACAGTGCTATTTCAAAAACCTCTCCATAAAGAAGGCTAAAAATCAAATACAACTCATAACTTTTTAAGTAGCTTATGATTTTAATGGAGAAGTTGCTGGTGTCCATTGGTTCCATGATTCACCTAAAGATCTTAAGAGTATGGGAAGAAATTGAGGAAAGGTCGTGTATTTCCTTTTGTCTTTCTGTTGTTTGTGACACCACTACAACACATGGCAACGCTCAATGAGGCTTCTCTGCTGATAGCTTGTGAGTGCGCTGTCAACCCCAAATGCTGTCCTAGCATGAGGCTTAAAAGAGAAGAATTAAACTGGTTCTTCTCACCCTCTGCTTTGAGTTTTGAGGTTTATGTGGAAATATTTTCTAAGGCTGGGAAGGCTGGATGTTTGCACACAAGTTTTCTTTCTTTTTAAAAGGTGGTTAAATTTCCCATGGAATTACCTGACATAAAAAGCCTGAAGAGACAGAAGTGTCTGAATATTTGGGAACAGTCAAGCCCTGGCACGACATCGGATGCTCAGATAGGTAGGTAGGAAGGCTGTCAGTGCACAAAGATTTCTCTTCGTGAGTTTTCATACTGCTAGCACTGCTCAAAAGCTGTTCTTCATTTAGTGGTACTTAATGGACTTGTAAAGCCCTCTATGTGGGGCACTTTGGCAGATTAACATTGACTTAGAGCAGTTCTTAGGCGCAGTACATTCACTGAGCTGGCAAAGTGTATATGGAAGAAAGGAAAACGTTTTTAATATCATTAAGATACATTTTTTAATTAAAAAGAGGTAGAAAAGGCTCTCCACCCCTCACCATGCCCTAGGAGCCCCGTTTCAGCCCAGCCTGGGTTGCTGCCTGTCCCCTGGGAGTAGCTGGTTTTTGCTGCTGTGGGTTATGCAGGTATGTGCGTGTTTACGGTCTCACTGGGTGCCTGGGTCTGTGCTGGGGCTAGTCCCAACATGGGGGGGCAAAACCTGACCAGGTATGCTGAAATTTGAGGCTTGAGCTGGGGTTTGCGCTGCTCTGACTGCATGTCCAGTGCTAGCCTGCTTGCCCTGTTACACCTAGCCTGTGTGTGCCTGCACAGCGGTGGCTACAGAGGAGGTGTCTGTTCCTCTGGAAGCCTTGTGCTGCTCGGGCTAAGGCTGAAACAGCAAGCATTGTGCTGCTAGCAGTCGAGACTAGCTGAGTTCACGAGCTCTCTCGAGGAAGTCTCTGTGGATGAAACCTAGCAGGGTAAATGAGATCCCCCTCTGATAAGGGTCCAGAGGTCCCTGCAGGAGAGGTGGACATGGGTGCTGTCTGTCTCCCATCTAAAGAATGACAGTGCTTGCAAGGCTGGCTGCTTACTTAGTGTCTGTAAGTCCCCGGTCCCCTTTGCACTTGCTTTGTAACACAAGGAAATTTTAACCTGATGCCTTACTTTTCCCTGTTGACCAAGTTGTCTTGGCCCTGGAGCTGGTTGTTCTCAGGCAGCCCAGGTGCTGGCTGTGGCAGCAGTGCAGGATTTCACCACAGCTTGCTGTTCGGTTTTCGCAATGTTAGCAGTGTGAGCTGGTAACTCTGGGAGCCCTTTCCAGCCTTGTACTTGCCATCCACTTCCCCAGTGGGAAGCCTGAAGGAGCAAAAGTAATCTATTTCCTACTGTTTAGCTGTATTTATTTTCCACTGCCTACTTCTCTGCCTGCAGCACCACTAATGTTCCCAAAGCACCTGAAGTCATTTATTTTCTACCTCTGCCTATGACAGTGGTATTGCACCCTAGAAGGTTTTGCTTGAAGCCTTCTGGGCTTTACTGGGGGTGCTCTAGGCATGTGAGAAAATAAATAGACTTAGGAACAGTATGTGTTAAATCCACAGTGGGTGTCTAGACTGCCAAGGTTTGTGTATGTTTTCACTTTTAATAAGTGTACATAGATATATTACTAAGTATCTGGTAGACAAACATACTCTAGATGCTGCAAACTTGCTGTTCCTATCGACCTCTCAGGAGCCATTTGAACAGCATCAGCTTCCCTTTATAAACACTGTAACGTTTCTTTAAAAACTTAAATTACTTTTGATAGTCTCCATTTAATTAGAAAAATCTTTGCTATGTTTGTCTTATTTTATGAGCTTTCCTGGGTCATCCAAAGTCCTCTGCGAATAAGGAGGATGCTCTGTCATTGCTGGGGCTGTTCAGGTCTCACTGCTCTGAACCGAGCTGTGCACGCACAGACCAAGGTTCAGGGTTTTGAGAGAGAGCAGCTGAGGAAAGGAGCCATTTGGCTGAATGTTTTGAAGAATGATGAGGTTTGGTGTGATTGAATGGCTACAGGCTTTAAAAGTAACAAGACTTTCATTCTTCTCTGTGGTTATAAATGGCCGAGAATCAAAATGGGTCCATTTATTTCCACGGCTGGCTGCTTAGGAAGCGCCTGGTTCATGCTTTGAATAACTTGTGTTTTCCCCTCCTTCACGCCCCGAGCTTCTGAAGATCTTTTTGCAGATGTACCTACACGTACTTAACATTTCTGTCAGCTGTTTCCTTACCCCAGGTGGCATCACTAACGTGACCTCTAGATCTTCACTGGTGGCTTTTGTGACTGCTAGCTTAGTCATATTAAAAAAAAACAAAACAAAACAAAACAACCCAAACCAAAAAACTGCCGGCTTCAAGGTGGGGCTGGTTAGCAGGCCCGCTGTCCCCCAGTTTATATCCAATCTGGCCTCTAATTGTGAGCCTGCAACCAGGGAAGGTCTGAGGATGGGACACATGAGGGTATGCCAAGCTTGTTTTGCTCTTATTTCACTTGGGGGCTTTCCCTCTTTCCCCAGTATCTTGCCAGCAAAGGCACCTGCTGCTTGTCTGACAACCAGCTAAGACTCAAGCTGGAAAAAAAGCTCATGAGATATTTAAAACTTCTGTAATTTGAGCTCCTGTGTATCTTCCCTACTTACCACTGGGGAGACAAATCCTCTTACCCGACTGTCAAATAAGCCCAGCGGCAAAGCTGGAAATGAGCTGTGTGTGACCACTCGTGCTCTGCGGGAGCTCCTGGGAGCAGACTTGGCCCTCTCCTGCTATACAGGTCTTGCCTGGAGCTTTATGGGGACCTCTGGGTCGTCCTTGGCACTCTAGCACCCAAGTCCACTCCGCTTGGCAAAGTCACTTGAGGTGACAAAAGCGGTTTGAGCTATTGATACTGCTTGAAGTTACAGATGGAAAGGGGAATTTGTCATCAAATAATTCAACCTTTTGTGTAATGCTGTTGCCCCCAGGCTTGCTATCCTGATGACCTTCTGCTGGTCTGTGCTCATGGGGGTCATAGAAAAAAGATCTTTGTCTATTAAGGAGGGGGTGGAGGAGGAGGAGGAGAAACTAAAAAGAAATCAGTCTTTTTTTGTTTGTTTGTTTTCTGAAATTGAAAGACATTATGTTTTCTAGAACCACATGTCAATCTGGTCTTGCTATGGAGCAAGATCAGTACCATATATAAGCACGGATGTTAAGGAAAAAAAACTTAATGCAAACCAATGTCTTATTCCTGTGCAAGCTGGAATGGCTGGGCAGTAAATACGAAGCATCCAGTCTGTGTTTAATGTGCTATGAGAAGCCACAAAAAATAAGATTTCTTTCCCTTTTTGTTGAAGTCACTCAAAAAGCTATGAAATTAAAAATAACAAGTGATTCGTATGAATTTTCCTTCCTGGGGGTTTATAAATGTCTTGGGTATTTTTGTTTTGGAGTGTGTTTGACACTCACACAGGCGGCTGTTTGTTAGCAGCGTGGGCTTTTTTAAAAAATTGCGCCTTGTCAGGAGGTGAGGGAAGGCACCCCATGAACTGTGCAGCCCCTCTGTTGAGGCTGCACCTGGGTCAGCTGCTCCTCTGGGTCCGGCCGAGACTCATGCAGGTACTACTCACAGCGTTCGTCTCCAGGAAAAAGCAGATTTCTCAAAGAAGGGTAGTGTTGAGAGCTTCCAAAGCTCTGGGCTGCTCACCTCAAGTGAGGCAACTAGTTGCAAAGCAACCAGGCATCCAGTAAGAAAACTCACTCAGTAAAGCAGTATTTCAGAATTTGCCAAGACTGGGCATTTATCTGCTATTTAGTCAGCACCCATCAGGATAGCAACTAATTGAAGCCAAAGGGACCACTCATGGTGTAAGATACCAGGCAATGTGAGTAATGATAACACTATTTGGCCTTTAATTAGTCATTTACAGTTCACTTCAGAGCTAGAGAGCTCCGGCTGGATCCACTGCTCCTGCATATGGGCTCCTCGTGGATTAATTTGTTGCTCCCACAAAAGGTATGAAGGGCTGGTGACTGCAGAGCTGCTGATGTCTGCAGGTGTTTGCACCACTCTCTTACCCCTTCCATTCATCACCTGAGAAATCAGGCTTTTTCTCCTCCTTTGTCACAAAATATCTGTGGTCTCTCAGGTGTCTCAAATCTTGCTGATTTCTCTTGGTGCTTGCTAAATTACAGCAGCTTTGCTGTGGGATAACAAGCCTGGCTACCTCCCAGCTGGTTTCATTGTTGTCCAGCTGTTAACCTGACCAGGAAAGTGCTATGGATGTCTGTCACAAGGCAGGGTTTGTTTTCCTTTCTCATTCCTTATGTTGCTGTAAGTATATTTGATTAGGATTGAACACCTGAAATCTCTGGAAATTGAAATTCTTGGTTATTGCCTGTTATACAGGGAGGCTGGTTCTCAGAGAGGCTGGATGGGGATGTTTTTCTTCTTACTCCTGGGTTTCTTTCAGGAATATATCTTCCTGGAAACCTTTATTTTGGTTCTCCTGTTGTCTGTGTATTTTAACAGGTAGCCTGAGCACTGTGGTGATTGCCGCTGAAAAATGTTGGGCGGGCAGACAGGATTAGCGATAAGTTTCAGTGCACCCTTAACACGTGTCCCTTGAGGTCTGAGGTCTTTCCTGGGGTCCTGTGCTCTAGCTATTGTCATTTGATGTGGATTGCTGCTACAGCCTCTGCTCATTAGATTTGACGTTGCTGTGAATTTAAAGAGGTGGTTTACTGTTAATCAGCTTCTCTGTTAATCTCACACGTGTGCCCCTGCTGAGTAAAAGCTCCTCAAGAACTTATACTTCTTGGCTTTGTCTCCTTGTTTCTGTTTGTGCTTGGTGTGAACAACTACATGTATTGCAGTGAGTAACATATCATTTGCTGAATCCTGCCAAGAAAAAGGTCTCCTATTCTCCAGGGTTGTTTTGGTTGTTTTTTTACAACCTGGCTTCTGTGGTATTGGTCGTCGTCTGTTCTGGGAAACAAATCCTCTGCTGAAAATGTTTTTCACCGATACATCTTGCTGTACCAGTATTGAAAGGTACTCTCATCTTGACAAGGGTACGCATGTCTTAGTAGTGCTGCCTTTAGAAAATGTGACTAGGACTTGAGGAATCCATTTTGGTACCTTTGGTCTTCTGCTTTGCTACTAGTGAATCATCACATGGGACCCACTCTTGTTTGAGTTTTAAGTGGGCATAGCTTCAAAGGAAAGCTGCTGCTACATGGACAGTAAAATCTAGAACTGAGTATCCTGTGAAAGGCAGTGAATGCTTATTGCGTGGAGGGAAGTGGTGTGTATTCGGGCACCTCAAGTAAATGTTGAGCTTAAGCACAAAGCAGTAATCAACTTGAATATGATTGCTATGAGATCTGCTTGTTCCCACCAAAGAGGCTCTCAAGCAGAGCCTGCAATGTGGACTACCAGACCTAAGGGTAGGAGGGATGCGGCTGAGGGGTGATGGGCAAAGCAAAAGAACATGAGTTTTTGGCATTTCTGAAACAGAAACATCCAGATTTAGATCCTGTCCTTTTGGGACAACACCTAGAGGCCTTAGTCTGCAAAAATAACAGCCACCATAGTACTGGGTTAGATCCTCACCCAGGTCCCATTTGCTTGAGAAACTGGAAGGGTTGGCTTTCCTGAGTCCCCAGCTCCTGCAGTCTAAAGCTGCTGAGGAGTTTCATAAGAACGTGTAGCCAGTGTTATTCCTGTTATAAAAAGGAGGAGAAAAACGAACCACAAATAGCCATATACTTTATCAACTATCAGATTGGAGCTGGAAAAAGAATTATGCCTACCTGTCCTCAGCAGTTGCCTGTTTGCTGGAGTTATTGAGCCTGTTCCTCTTGACTGAAATGTACATCTGAATATACAAGATTTCATGCTGCTGCTTAATACGGGTGAAGTGGAGAATTCAAAAACCAATCCTTTTGAGGAGCAAATATTTTCAGCCCTTCACTCTTCTGCCCTTCCACTGTGTGAAAGCTTTTAATTTCTCTGCATTTGACTGTCACCCCCGAGGATGTGACTCATCAGTGAAGGGATGGACAGGAAGTTTGTGTTCTGAGGTTTCTTTGTAGGGACACATCTGTCCTGAGGCAGTTCTGCTTTTTAAGCAGCAGGGTGTTTTAGTGAGTAGAAGAAAAGTGGTTTTGACTAGGAATGATAAAAAGTATCTAGCAAAGGCTTCTAAGAAGAATACTCCCCTAAATTCCTTCAATTGTGTTAATAGGGCTTTGTGTCAGTGAGCATCCAAAGGTAGAGGTTGGTCTGTGGAGGCAGCACAGAAAGATGTAGGCATCCTAGAGGGCCTTCTTTCCCTCTATTGCTCTGAGCTTGGAAGGATCAGTTCTCCGCTTTTCAGCACAGTTCCAGAAAGAAAGAGAAAGATCTTATTTACACTACAAATAAAACTGGGGGGGGGGGGGGGGGTACCTGGGCTCTGACACAGAGCTCCGTGGAGAGCTCCCAGCAGCAGGTTTTCTCTGTGCAGCCACTTATTCCTTCCTTTGTCCCTTACATTTTTCCCCACTATCATGGTGTTGGGATGCCCCAGGGAGTTTTGCAACTTCAATTATATTGTGCTGACTCACCCACCTGTATATATCAGCCAGCTGGCTTTGGGGCACATGTGTTTGTGATTTGCCCCATGTGTTCACTGGAACACCACTTGGAACCAAGCCACAAAAGTTTGCTTCTGGACAGATACAAATCCCTTTGGAGCGCTCAGTCTCTTGCCTGTGAAAAGGCAATAGCTACATTGAGCTAGCTGGCAATACTGATATGATTATTTATTTTTTTAAATTCTAGTGTGGTCATCCCTGGCTTTATAGTCTCCGTTCAACCCCAAGGAAGGCACAAAGACTTTTTTCCAAATAAATCAGCTCAACTGATTGACAAGGAGCACCATGTCACAGGAGGAGTAGGTGTTCTGGTCCTAGAGAATTTACAGCTGGCATGGTAGGTACAGTTTGAAGAGTGTTAATGAAGTGAATGGAGAATAGGAATATTAGACTGGAGAACAAACATGAGAGTTCTGCATAATACCTGGTTTTCAGACCTAGGAAGGAGCTTACCAATAATGAATCTAGAAGCACCTTGCATAGGTACTGTTGAGATCAGTATGACTGATCACCTGTAACTGATATAGTAAAGCTGTAGTGTTGACTCAGTCAAAAATGGGGGTTTTGGGTGCTGGTGTGTGGAGCAGTGAAGCATTTTGAAATTCAGACCACTCTGCTGACTGGTATGTGCGGGAGAGGTTAGGTAGGAGTCCTGCAGAAGGGAAAGCTGCTCAAAGCCATTTTCTCTCAATTTTGCCAAGTTGGGTAAGTAGTTTTCCGCCGTATACAGACCAGTCCCAGAAATGGTTCTTTTCTGTCTGCTGTTTTAGAGGATCCTGGGAAATTATTTTATGATGTTCTATGAGTGAATTCAGCAAACATATATAATGTTTCTCAAACTCTTTCACTACCATTGAGGGAACTTCGGGGATTTTGCATTTTCTATTGAAGACAATGAGAGGTGTGTAGGAATCTAACTTCATAAGCCCATGAACTTGAAGTAAACGAATGCAAGTTCTCCAGTTCCTATGGCTTTAATCTCAATAGACTTTGATAATATAAGAACAAGGAAAGGACAGCTTGTTGTGATGGACAATTTAATCTTACCTGCCTGCTGTGAAATACACTGGCCGATCTAGAGAACTGCAAAGTATAAATTGTCTTTCTAATACTGATAAACAGTAAGGGGGGGAACTTAAGAAAATATTATGTCTTAATTGTAGTTCTCTGCTGGGATCAACAAATCTGGTTCATCCTTGAACTTCTGCTGTTTACTAGGTCTCTCAGCCCCACAATAATTATTTCCCTTAACCCTTAGCAGGTTGATGACATAATCTGTGGCACAGCAGTAATTGTATAACAGCTTGATGATGGGACTCTTTTGTCCATGTTTATTATAAGACCAAAACAATCATCTAGCTAAGTACCTGTCTGATTCTTCTGTGACTTTGTAAGCAAACTCATAATCTAAATGATGTCTTAATGCAGAGAGAGTATCACCCTAGTCCCTTAGAGAAGAGTAATCTGCATTCTCTGTTACTTCAGCCTCTTTGCACAGAAAAGGGATAATAAATTGAGAATACATAACACAACTTAATTGCAGAACTGTAGGGCTGGCAGTGAGACTTCAAGAGTTTGTCACACCCAGCCCTTTGTTGTGCCCTGCGAAGAGGCAGGACCCTGTCAAGAACTTTTTTACTGTGACTCACCTCTCTATCATAAAGCAGGGCTAGGGCTTATCAGATTTTCAAGCTGGTCTGACATAAGAGAGGTTAAAAGTCCGACAACCTGTCAGCTGATGACCAAGCGGCCTATAGGTGCCACAGTTTGGGAACACAAACACCAGAAAGGATGGATGTTTGAGAAGATCTAACATGGGAAAACAGAATGAAATTGAGTCTTGGCTGAATATTGGGCCAATGTTTCCCAGCAGTGAGGTCTAATAGGCTGCAGAATACTTCTGGGGGAACAGAAGAAGAAATGCTGTTACATATGGTCTCCATGTGCATGTTTAAAAAAGCAAAACCTGCATACAGCCCTACAAAGGGCTGTACTATGGCATTAGGAATGAATAGGTGTTTGCTTTGGAACATGCACCAGCCGGACCCAGGCTGACCTGGCCGTGATGGGAACCCGTGATGGGAACCACTTGCTGCAGGAGCCGCTTGCTTCCCTATCTGGGCAGCAAATTGTATGTTAGTTAATCATTTGCAAGCTAATGAAGGGCCTAAGCCTATTTCACAAAGACGAATATTACCACTAATTTACCCAAGAGGAGGATGGAGTTCATGGGAACTCAAGAAGCAATTTGGTAACCTGTCGGTGTCCCAGGCCTTGCGCTGACCCTGACCCACCAGTGGCACCGCTGGTGGCATCTCAGTTCAGCCTGATTTCAGTGTGCTGTGCTGAAGCCCTCTTATAGCAAATCAAGCCCGCCAAGTCCAAAATAGTGGTCTGTCTGGACAGAGGGGATCTTATGGTGTTTGCCTATTAAGCCTTGTTTTAGATGCCTTATTTTTCCTTCTACTCCAAGATCCCAAATCCCTTAAAAGGGCACGCTCAGTTACCTACCCCATAGGAGTGGGGCAGTGTCAGAGGCATACGATTGTGCTCAGTGTGGCCGTCTCTGGCTGGCACACGGCAGACACCAAGGACCAGCATGGGACCTCAGCATTTTGAACGGATAGGAATGGGCAGAGTTTTGCTGTCATGTCTTGGGGAAAATGATCCCCTTCAGAGGAATGGGATCCGTTATCATCACGGTGTTGTGCAGAAGGGGTGATGTGGGCATCTGAACAGCTTTCTGTTACACCTACATGAGTCTGTGTTAGCTCCCCAATTAGCTTGCTGCTGTGAGGTGGGAAAGGATGACTGGCCTCTGTGTTTTAAGTGCAGTCTGTATCTACCTTCTGTAATTGTTTTATGTGAGCCTGGGAGGGCAGGCAGGGGGGGCATCCCTTTCAAAGTGCAGAAAAGGGGCTTGTTTGGCTTTACTCAGTATGCTTAAGAAGTGGAATCAACTTAAATATCCCCTTCAATTTTGTTAGGAGAAATCCCATTTGCATGTTACACCATTATTAGCAGAGACAATGGGACAAACATTGGTATCCTGTTAATTATGGGCATGTTAATGATATATATTTCTGCAGTCAGATAGCATTGCAAGTCTATTTCCTGTCTTAATGTTGTGCTGTGCTGTTTGAAATGTTAATGAAGCCAGAATTCTCAAAGGTCATCCTCTGAATGCATTGCCTTTTTTTTCAGTTTTGTTTCAGAACAATTTAAATGAGTTTTTGTTCCTAATGTTGCTAACAGTGCTAACTTTCCTGTTTAATTAATGAAGGTGTAGGAACATGTCTTTGCCCTGGTCAGTGAGCTAAATGAGAAGAGCTCTATATTCTCCTTTAAACCATTCCTTGCCATTTTCCTTCCGTAACGTGTGTCCTGTTTCTGCTCTTTCCCCCAGCAGCTACTACTTCTTTATCTTTATAGGCTGTGTGAAAGAACGGTTAAAAAAAAACCCCTAAACCACAAAACAAACCACCAACAGAAAAGTGCAAATTTAGCAGAACTGAGCATTGCGTTTTCCGAGGAGCCATTTATCATCCTCAGAAAGTTTTGATTCTTCACAAATAATAAAGAAAAGAACTGGTAATTGCTGTTTTCAGTTAATGGACAGAATTGTGTCGTGAAAGAGGGAGAATTTCTGCACTGCCTTTGCCGATGACACTTGAAGGTTGTTTTAAACTTTCCGTTGCTACTACATTAAGAGATTGTCCCTTGCCTGTGTTGATTATTAAACCAGCAGGTGGGTTTTTCATTTGTTTTTAATACCATTAGATGATAGGGAAGTGGCAAGTGTAAAGGATGTTTCCATCAACTCAGTTTGTGAGATAAACCTATAGAGATTTGTAATATTCAACTTAATATTGCAAAGTAGTGACTGATTCAGCTTCCACTTTGCAATCTTTCTACTGGTTTCACTGGAAAGTAGATGGAGGCTCTTAAGTATTAGGTGCTTTAATGCACAGCCCTCCATACAGCTTCCTCGGAGTCTTTAACACCTTCTGTCCTGGGCCTGGAGCTGTTCAGTGGTTGTTAAACACGCAAACACTTTGCCTGGCTTGCTCAATTTCAGGGTTAGTTGTTGGTAGAGTTTTCAGCTCTGTTTTCAGTGGCTGCATGCTGAGAAGAATGCAAGGCTTATAAGGTAAACAGGGGGTGTCTGAGCAGGTTTCTGGGTGCCCAAAGCCCTTGGGCTGTGTTTGTGGAGAGACCAGGTGGCAGCAAGGACTACCAGCTGCTGGAGAAGACCGAGATGCTTGGAGACTGTAGCTTTACCAGCCAGACTGCCTGCCCTCAGGCCCCTGCCACCAGTCATGATCCACCCACGGGGAGTTCAGGCAACGCTGACCACCCAACAGAAACCTACGTCCTCTGCGTCCCCTATGGCATTAACACCCATTGGGACTAATGCAGCTACTCAGACAGAGCTCCCAAGGGAAAATGCAGCCATTCAGCTCTCCAGCTTGCAGGCTGTGCTAGGCATTTCTGCTGCTGGCAGTAGAAATTTCTACTGAGGGCAGTAGTGAGAATACCCAGGTGCACCTCCTACAGGTTGAAGAACTGCTTAGCTTGGTGGCTGAGCTTCAGGAGGAAGTGGACAGGCTGAGGAACATCCAGGAGTCTGAGAAGGAGATTGGCTGATGGAACCATACTCTGCCCTCTCTGGAACAGAAATGTCAACTAGGCAGAACACGTGGCAAGGGGAATCCTGCACCCTCTCCCCACCAGGCAGAAGGCAGTGACCTGAGGGACAGAGGTGAATGGGTACAAGTCTCTGCTTGGGGCAGTGGGAAAAGCTCCCCCTTGTCTATCTTGCCTTCCCAGATGCTCTTATACGACAGATACCAGAGTCTAGAATTGGAAGGACAGGGACATGATGAAGCAGACGATGATGATGCAGCTATACTAGAGGAGTCACCGAGATAGGTCAGCCCATCCCTCGCTTCATGACTACTTCCATGAAGAAAAAATGGTGGGTTATTGTCATAGGTGGCTCCTTTTTGAGCAGAACAGGGGGCACAAACTGCCAACCAGACCTGCCTTTTAGGAAAGTTTGCTCTTTCCCTGGGACTTGGGTTAAAGACATTGTCAGGAAACTTCTTAGCCTGGTACATCCCTCAGATTATTATCTGCTCTTGCTTTTTCATGCGGGTACCAATGAGGTTGTGATGGAAAGTCGGACGGAGTTCAAAAAAGACTTCAGGGCCTTGGGGAGATTGGTGAAGGGATCAGGAGTGTAGCTGGTATTCTCCTCTGTCTTTTCAATTGTAGGGAATGACATCAAAAGAAGCAGGTAGACACAGCTTATCAATACCTGCCTCCAGGGCTGGTGTCACTGGCAGAATTTGGAGTTTTTTGATCATGAAATGGTGTATGCACCAGGCCTGCTGGGGCCTGATGGGATTCAGCTTTCTCAATGGGGGAAAAGTTAGCAGGAGTGATTGAAAGAGCTTTAAGCTAGGTTTGAAGGGGAGAAAGAGCTAAAATTGGGCTTCCTAGTGATAAGCTGTGGGATGGCATAGCAACATTTGAGGGACAGTATGCCAGTGAGGGCTTTCACTCTGCTCCATGATGTACTGAGTACACTGGAGCACATTTGAAATGTTTGTTCAGTAATGCACGCAGCATGAGGAATAAACAAGAGGAGTTAGAAGCTTTGCCTCTGTCCCAGAGCTATGACAACATTGGCATAAGTGAGACTTGGTGGGAAGAGTCCTGTGACTGGAGTGCTGTGATGGACAGTTATAGGTTCTCTGGAAGAGATAGGCAGGCAAGGCAGAGGGATAGCACGGTATGTAAAGGAGGGGTTGCACTGTACAACTTGCAGTTGGGGACAACGTGGTTAACAGCCTCTGGGTAAGGATTAGGGGACAAGCTAATAAAGTGGATGCAGTTGTGGGAGTCTACTATAGATCACCCAGCCAGGATGATGACACTGATATATTTTCCTGTAAGAAATTCAGGAAAATCTCTAGATCAGTTGCCCTTGTCCTCATGGGACGCTTCAGTTTCCTAGATATTAACTGGGACAATCATACAGCAGACACGAACAAGTCTAGGAAATTTCTGAAGCATGTTGAGGATAACTTTTTGATAGAGGTACTAAGTGAGCCAACTAGATCTGTTGTTTGTAAATAGAGATGGTCTTGTGGGTGAAATAATGATTGGTGCCTGTCTTGGCCACAGTGATCATGAAATGGTTAAGTTTAAAAACTTCGATATGAGAAACACAGTCAGCAGAGCTTCTACCCTGGATTTTGGAAGAGCAGACTTCAGGCTGCTCAATGAGCTAGTTAGTAAGGTCCCTTGGGAATCTGCTTTTTAGAGTATTGGGGTCCATAAATGCTGGTTGCTTTTTAAGAGCCATCTTTTAAGAGTGCAGGAGCAGGCAATTCCAACGTGTCAGAAGTCAAGCAAGCAGGGCAGACGGCTGACTTGGCTAAACAGGGATCTCCTTCTGGAACTTAGGCAGAAAACAAAAATGTATGGACTTTAGAAGCAAGATGAGACTTCACAGGAGGACCACAGAGATGCTGTTCACCACTGTAGCGAGAAAATTTGTATGGCCAAAGCTCAGCTGGAGTTGAAGCTGGCCAGTACTGTGGTGGATAATGAAAAAGGCTTTTAAAAGTATGTTAACAGCAAAAGAAGGACTAAAGAAAACATTGGTCTGTTGCTTGATGAGGTTGTTCACCCACAAATAGGGATGGAAGATAAAGTAGAGACATTTAATGCCTTCTTTGCTTTGGTCTTTAACACCAGTGACAGGCTCTGGGACCCCTAGAGTCCTGGGTTAGAGGACTGTGACTGGGGGTCTGGTAAGCTTCTAGTTGACTTTGAACTTGTACAGGGTTTGCTGCTGCAGTTGAATGCATGTAAATCTATGATGCCAGATGGGATTTATCCTATGGTACTGAAAGATTTGGATGTTATTGTGAGATCTCTCATTTATCAGTGGTCTTGGGAATCTGGAGGTGTCCTAGTCGACTGGAAACTAGCATGTTTTATTCCAATTTTCAAGAAGGGCAAAAAAGAAGACCCTGGTAATTATGGGCCTGTCAATCTCACTTTGGTGCCTGGTAAAATTATGGAGAAGATAATTCTGGGAGTTATTGAAAACACCACTTGAAAGACAATGCAGTCATTGGTCAAAGCCTACATGGGTTCATGAGGGGAAAGTCATGCCTTACTAACTTAGGTAACCTTGTCATAAAAGGCTATTATCTAGCAGATGAAGGGAAAGCAGTGAATGCACACTTTTTTTAGCAATGTTTTGATACTGTCTCTCACAATATGTGTCTGGAAAAAATGTCCGGCATACAGGTGGACATGTACAAAATACAATGGGTGAATAATTGGCTGAAGAGTTGGAGTCAAAGAGTTGTAATAAATGGAGTAGCATCTCTCTGGCAGCCAGTCACTAGTGGTGTTTGCTAGGGCTCAATTTTAGGGCCAGTTCTCCTTAATGTTTTTATAAATGACCTGGACGCAGGGGTTGACTGTAGAGTATGTAAGTTTGCTGATAATAGTAAATTAGAAGGAGCTGTTGATCTCCTTGAGGATACAGAGGTCTCAATAGATTAGAGCGCTGGGCAATCACCAAACTGTATGAAATTTAACAAGAACAAATGCTGGATTCTGCACCTGAAATAGAGTAATTCTGGATACATATTAGACTGGGGGATAAGAGGCTGGAGTGAAGGCCCTTCAGAAAGGGATCTGGGGGTTTTAGTTGATGACAAGATCAATACGAGTCAACAATGTGCCCTGGTGGCCCAAAGGACCAACCCTATCCTGGGGTTCCATTAAGCACAATATAGCTAACCAGTCAAAAGAAGTGATTGTCCCACTATACTAGCATTGGTGCGGCCTCATGTCAACTACTGTGTACAGTTTGGG
The DNA here is from genome assembly GCA_017639485.1 of Pluvialis apricaria. Lineage (NCBI taxonomy): Eukaryota > Metazoa > Chordata > Aves > Charadriiformes > Charadriidae > Pluvialis > Pluvialis apricaria. Next base: position 52,413,584 of record CM030008.1, read on the forward strand.
GCTCTATAATATAAGAAGGATTTTAAAATATTAGTATGTGTCCAAAGGCAGACAACAAAGATGGTGGAAGTACCAGAGGGCATGACTTATGAGGAGTGGCTGAGGATACTAGGTGTGTTCAGCTTAGAAAAGAGGAGGCTGAGGGGTGACTTCATTGCTGCCTCATGAGGAGCAGCAGAGAGGGAGGTGCTAATCTCTTATTTCTGATGTCTGGTGATAGGATGAGAGGGAATGGCTTAAGGCTGTGTCAGGGGAAGTTCAGATTGGATATGAGGGAAAAGTTCCTCACTGAGAGGATGGTCAAGCACCGGAACAAGCTCCCTGGGGAAGTAAGTGGTCATGGCCCCAAGCTTACATGTATTCAAGAATCATTTGGACAATGTTCTTAGATATCTAGTTTAACTTTTAGGTTGCCCTGCATGGAGTTGGACTCAATGGTCCCTGTGGGTCCCTTCCAGCTCAGGATATTCTTTGATTCTAAGCTGTAACCTGGCTCCCAGTTTTTAAGTCTCTGATATGGTGGAGTGAAAAAGGAAATGGCCAGAGTAGGAATACATAGACTTTTAGTTCCTACTGGGTTAATCAAAACTGGAATGGGAGAGGAAAAAGCACAGGTGTTTAACTAGATATTTTTTTAGTTGTACTTGTGTGTACCCATAAGTCTACGCAGTAGAGGCAAGCCTGAGAACTTCTGAAGTAAGCTTGTTATTTTTCATGTATATTTAGATATTATGATCATACTGCATGTAGAGGACAAATGCGTGAGTGGAATTTTACCTGCTTCTAACGTGAAAAACACAGAGTTTACTTACTTCTTACTTTTTCCATGAAGGTGACTTTGGTTCACTTCCTACACTTCTCATTTTACCACTGAGATAGTCAATGTTTTTTACTTCACTGCCTAGGGCTGGAGATCTCCTCAAATATTATTTTACAGCAAGTGTTTCCACCCACATCTCTAAATTTGCATATTAGAGCACTTCAAGGGCAGCTTTCCAGGCTACAGACCCAACTGTCATTCAGGAACAGAGGACATTTAATCAAGCCTCCAAATGGAGTTCAGCATGTGCGCAACATGCAACTATTGCACAGGCATTGCTGTTTTGCCCCTATGGGGAAAATGGGGAAATATTTACGCTGTAGTGAACCACCCTGGAGAGGGATATGAGAGCTATGTGGAAAGAAGTTTATGGCATTCATAGCTCAAGAACACCCACTAGCTTAAAACCAGGGTTGTGGCCACACAAGCCTCTAATTTAACACAACTACAGAGGTTGGGAACCTCTTAAAATAATAGTACAAAGGAAAGCCGGGTTTTGCTTATGCTAACTACAGGCAAGCTTATTCTCTGAGGACAGTATTACTGGAAAAATCAAACAAGAATGCTGTTGGACTCAGCAATACTCAGAGGGTGGGTCTCAGGGAGTGCTTGTCTATGAAGTGCAGCAGTGGAGATGCCCCAGACCCTTTTCCTGATGCCGCAGGGGAGAAAGGCTCTTTTTCTTCATTCTTCTTACCGAGGTTTTCAAGCAGCAGTTGATGCAAAGGCTGATCTCAGCTCAATTTGCAACTGAAAACAGACCAAAAAACCTACAGGCAGATATTGTCCTCTACTAAATGTTAAGTGAAAATGAGGGCTTGGAAGAAGCCATATTGGTGTATGCCTTAGTCTGAAGTTTCTTATGCCTCTACGCACAAAGTTTAGAGCCTTATCCTTCCCTTCCCAAGAAAAAACAAATGTGAAGAAAAACACATGATGAAGTGGTGGGGTCGGGGGAGGGGAGCCCCAAAACTACTGTACAGTGCTCTCTGCAACACCCCTGTTTTGGGAGGTTAGACGGTTTAGCTATGTGGGTGTTAGCCACAGTGTGCTACTGGCCGGCTGGAACTTTTTTTTTTAATATTATAGATTTAGTCACAAAGTCCAGCCTTGTACTCAAAGCACTAGCACATCCATCAAGATCCATTATGCTCTCTAGGGATTTTTATTTTATTTTCCTTAAATAAAGACTGTATATTTGGTTTCATATTAGAAATCAGCTTTGAGAGAAGATTGATGTGTTCAGCAGATTTTGGTATTTCTTGATATATACAAGGCACAGAAAAGTGCAGAGGGAAAACAATGGGACAATAAGTTTTCTCAAGCACCCCAAATAGTTAAATGGAAGTAAAGTTCTTTGTAGCTCCCTGGCAAAAAATGTCTTTTTTCTTTTTTTCTGTTTTGTGAGGTAATTATGGATTTTCATGAGCACTTCTTGCTAATCAGGTTTAATGACACTAAACCCAAATCACATTATAGTTATTTTCCAAGGCTGTGTTGGAGACATGCCACATTAACCCAAAAGAACAAAGCATAGAGATGACAACAACAACAACAATAAAAAGAAAAAAAGGAAAGTGCAGAGAAGCAGGATTCTTACCATCTGTGGCTCTAGCCCTTGCATAATGAGTGGCACAGCGCTACAGGAATAGCCACTGGTGTAAAATGATTGACTGATTGATAAATAGCATTTTCCTTGAGTATTCTGGGAATCTAAGGGACTTTGGAAAAATATTTGCTCTTAATTTTATCTTCTTTGTTAATTTTATATTCTTTATTACCTTAATCAGCTAATGTTTAGCTGATTAAACTAACGAAACCCCTGTGTATTGTAGGGTTGCATTATTTTATTATAATGCACTATTGCTTCTTGCTTGCTAAGCCTAATCTTCTTCAGTTGCTCAGTACCAAGGGGTTATGACTGAGCCTCAGGCGTGAGCTCACAACCTGAAGAAAAAGGTTGGGGATTTGAGAGCTGGAGGAAATGTCTACAAGAAACCGAAGCTGGAGTCTCCCACCTCTGGTGATGTATAATGCTTTAGCAGATCGGCATGAAATGATGAAACTAAATCAATTATGCTGACGGTGTGGAGGACAGAAAGGTTCAGCCCTCAGTAAGTCCCATCCAGCTGGGAGGCTGGTCACTTCTGGTCTCCCCAGATCTATTCTGCCTTCTGAGGACAGCATATACCAATGTAACAGTAAATGCCAGTGTGTGTTGCTTGCTTTCTTCCATACTCTCTTGCATTTACTTCTCCTCTGTGTGTGTAAAAACACATGTATTCCATGTTTTGTTGAGCTGAATAAATGTTATCTGTTACTTAACATATTAAGTACTGGGTCTCTGGGAAAGTGTTGCTTTGAAAAATCAGTAATAATGTTTTCCCTTTGGCTGGATAATAATTTTGGAAAGCCTGTCCATACAGGCTGTGCTCCAAATAAATTGTTGATAAAAATTTCATTGCTGAGCTGAGAAGGGATATCATCAAGCTGTAAGTTTCTTAACATTCATACACTGAGCATGCTTTTACATATATGTGCCTTCTTAGTCCTGGTAAGAAAATAAAACAATGCACTGACACATTTGTATTCATTTTGCTATTTTGTCATGTGCACTTATTACTTAAAACCCTCCTTGTCATCCTTAATATGTACTGAGAGGATAAGATAAATTGCATCATGAATTTCACTGTGCTATAAGTTTGCTTTCTAGACTCTGTAAAACACCATGAGAACTTCACCTGTAATTAGTATGTGAGTTATTTGTGGTATTGTAAAGTTCTAGCCGACTGTAACTGTTGTATTTTGGCACTACAAAACTCTCAGAAATGGAGATGTGGTCTAGGATATCATCAATCTTTTCTTTGTGGTTCAGAAAAGGAATCCATTTTCTTTGATAAAAGACCCATTGGTCTTTGTGATCTATAAATCATTCTTTCAAAAAAAGCCCTTTGAAATATCAATTCAAGATATTCTCACAGACCATCGCTTTATAGCTTTTTCTAGGGTTGGAAGATAATCCTTGTGCCTATCAAAAAGGAAGATCTATATTATTTTTCATCAAATTTTGCAACTTTAGTAGAATCTCTTTATAGGGCCAATGTTGCCATCTCTAGTTTTATGTACAGCACGAAGTTAGAGCTTTTGTGTCAAAATAGCATTTGTCTAATGTCCAGCAGAGTCTGAAATGACTGAATTAAAACCAGGATCCTATAAAACAGCAGTCCTTACAGTGTTGAAAATCCTCAGCCCCTTTAGTGAGAAACACTGGCATTTTGTGTGTTTGTTTTTGTTTGTTTGGTGGGGGGTTTTGTTTGTTTGTTTTTAATAAAGAACTGGTTTTCCATCACTGGAAAATTGCTTTAGGGACCCTGATGAAGTAGCCTGTCTATCAGTAGCCATTCATTCTATTGGAGGCCTTTCAGTTTGAACATATCTTATGTTCTGTGGAAAAAACCGATATTACTTCTGGATGTATCCACCTGTATCAAGACTGTAAGCCACTGCTTGATAACTGTGTGGTCCTTGGTGGAACAGCTGAAGAAGGGGTTGCCAGTTGTCGGTGTCGCTATGCTGTTGCATTCTGGCCATTGGAATGTGTGGTGGGTCTTTTAGTTTTGTTGTTTTGTTTTTTTTTTCCTTCTAAAAGCATTCATGTTTTCAAGGTTTTTTTTGTTACCTTATGAAGGACAGAAACCTTTCTTTGTGTAATATGAAAACTGTAGCCATAATTTTAAGGAAAATGCCACAGACTGTAAAAATGCCTGAAAAAAATTGCCAGGGGAGGCAACAGAGCAGTCCCAGGGTGGCTGCCTTTTGATGGTATAAGAAATGAGCAGCCCTTAAATGTGCAGAGTTTATCATTCCCCAGAGGCCTTCAGGAACCTGCTGTACAAACTAAATAATAATAAACAATATAGCTTTTTTACATAAATAAACCTTTCTGTTTCTAATCTACTGGTTTATTCCTGCAGTGGCGTATCGTTTGCAGTATTTATCTCGAGGTATTGTTATTGATCTCCATTGTGCAAAGGAAATGAATTTGTCTGCATGAAACTACATTGTTGGGGAGGCACTCTATGGCTATATTTACCGTTTTCTTCTGTTTAGCGATTACACTATATCTTTTTTTTTCCCCTCCTCAATTTATCTTTTGGTTGGCTGGCTCAGAGCAGCGGGATGTTTGGTGTGGGCTGTGAAACAGATTTAAAGAAGTCAGAGGTACTTTTAATCCAGCCCTAACTTCTTCAGTCTGTAATCTGCCTGTGGAAATAATATTATTTGTTTCCCTTTTTTATAGCTTTCTCACAGGGACATCATCAATCCATACTTTAAGCATTTCCAAAGAAGTGAGGAAGGTCATTAGAAGAGGGGAGAAGGGTGGTGGTGGGGGAAGCCTACTGAAGTTGCATCCTTAGTAAAGCTAAATACAGTATTCCTAAAGGGTGAGAAAGGCACCAAGGTCTGAATCTAGCTGGAGGCCACACAGGAAGGATGGGGTGTTATGGCAAACACGTTCCTCAGCCTATGTTCCCTGCTGTGAGGAAAATGTGAGGATCGAAGGATTGTTCAAAGAGTGGAGCCTTCACCACACAGTTGTCTCATCTAAAACTGTATAACAAAGAGTGAGAAGCCTCTTAGATCTGATCCTAGGATGAGGGGATAAAAGAGAAAAATCACACTTCTATTTCTGTTCACTCGTCCTTCACAACATTAGAAACAGGGCGGTTGTTTTTTAGATTTCAGTAAGTCAATTATTTCTTTGCTTTTTACTTAGCTTGTATTATGGATGGTGTCAAGGTAACCGACAACTATCAAAGCTTTGGTACTGTTCCCATGGGTTTTCTCATCCTTAAAAAAGGGAACTGAACTGCTTTTGTGAGACCCAGCATCCTGAGATGATTTTCCAGAAGATCCAGAGCAACCAGGTGCATCTCAGCCCAGCTGCATGGGCTGGCTCAGCAGCTGGTTCCTGGGGTCTGAAGGGAAGAGAAGCCTCCTGGTGATTGGCATTAGGTGCAAAAAAAAAAAAAAAAAAAAAAAAAAAAAAAAAATTCCTTGACCTGCAGCAGGATGTTGAGGAAGGGGTTTGAGCTCAGGAGAGTTCTTAAAAATTGCCCTTAGAGTGCCCTTTTGCTTTTCCTTATGGAACTTTGATGCCAGTCTGCTTCTTTCTTCAAGATAAGTCAGCACCGCAGAATTGCTGTGGAAATCTATTGGCTTCAGCTTCTTGTTTGACTGCCATAAAGAAGGAAATCCGTATCCTCCTTGCCAGTTGTTCAGCAGAACCAACCTGCTTGTTCCTGGGCGGCTGGGTGAATTGGATTTTGGAAGGATGCTTTGTGTCTTTGAAGTCTTTTCTGGCTAAATATCATTAATCTTCAGAGTGATTCAGTTCTTAAGGTAATTTGTGGCTTTCTTCTTTTCTTTAAATCCTTTAAAGGCGTGATATAGAAGAACTTATTTGCTTCAAGATTATCCAGTGTAATTAGAACAGTGTCACTCAACTTAGTGAAGTCCTTTATAGATGTTTTTTCCTCTGTCTTGTTAAAACTTAAATCCATGATGCATGGGAAAAGGTGCAAGTTATTGCTCATTTATTCTGTATCTCCCCATACACTTTATTCCTAAAACTATCCAGCACTTTTTTTTTGGCTTTGTGGCTTTTAGGATGTGATATTGAGCACAATTAGTTCTGTGAGGGATTTCTGTTTCTGTGGGAGGCTCTGAGGTGTTTTCCACTTGTATCAGATTTACTAATTGTCTTTGCAATGTATGAAATCATCATGTGAAGGATGACTGTGCAACAAGGCAGTGCAAGTGGGTATGCTGCTTCCCTTGCCTATGTGTCTCTATTGAGGAAAAAGTGAAACCACTTGCTAACCTACCTCCATAAAAGCCTTGCTTCTTGGAAGGGAATATGACCATATTATTAGTGTTTTGTGTTGGTGTTTCCCCATTCTCTCCAGTGTAAGAGACAGATGGGAGTGAGGCTAGTGGAGGGCTATTAATATGGTCAGGCGATGGATCATGAGATGTACTGGGGAGGCTGAAGGACATGGGTTGGTTTAGCCTTGAGGTGGCCAAGGGGAGGATCTAGGGATCTGTTTGCAGCCTTTCCATTCCCTAAAGTGGGGCTGTATGGAGTATTTTCAGATGTACAGTGAAAGGACAAAAGGCAATGGGCAGAAGTAGCTGCAATGGAAATTCCTATGGGATTAAAGGAAAATTCTTCACAGCAAAGGGTGCTGAAGCACAGGAACAGGGCCCAGAAAGGCTGTGGACTCTCTAACCTCCAAGACTTTCAAATCTTCATGGGTTGAGGCTCTGAGCAACCTGGTCTAATTTTGAAGCTGGCCCTGCTTTGAGCAGGAGATGGGCCTAGATGACCTGCGGATGTCTCTTCCAACATCTATTTTTCTACTATTATTAAAATTATAATTTTTGGGTTTTTTTTTTTTTTTCTTTTAAAAAGGCTAGCTGCAGTGTTATTTTCAACTAATACCTGGTCTTTGCTGGAGTACTTGCTGTGAATCCTTCTAGTCCTCGACCAAGAGCTGAATATGGCTTGCTGATCTCTTAACTACAACTTGAGTTGTGACTTTCCAGGCTATGTGGAACAGGTTGCTCTAATTTCCAGTGCTCAGGTTGATAAAGGAATCTGGCTTTTCTCCACTTCAGCACTTCGTTTGGTTGTGGAAAACATTATTGCCCAGATATGACTCTTACATTCCTCCTGCAAATACCTTGGTTTGCTGGAAAGCTGACTGAGAAGCTATGGGATGCTCTTCCCTTTTATTTGCTCATCACTTCAAATTTTATTCATTTGAGTTAATACTATTTAAGACACTCTTTAAAATACTATTAATTAATTAGAATTTGGATTGCTAAATGTGACATTCTCTCATGTCTTGCATAACTATTTATCATCACATAAAAGAACAACCATGCTGTTCAGTAGACTTTAACAGCCATTTTGCATAGATGTAAATGACTATAGAAGGCAAAAAGATTTAAGCCAGCCCTGTGCTAGCTGCATATCTGTAATAATTGTTTTCCAAGAATTTTATTTGTTTTGGTTTTCTTATTCTTTTGACTTGTCTATTATTGTTGAAAGGTTTCTCTTCTTTCTTTTTTCCTTTTTTTTTTGTGTCTTGGTTTTCTATGCTTCTCATGGCTCTTTGTTTTTAAGTATCACAATTTATTCTTCTGTCTGTACAATGATAAAACCTTCTCCTAGTTTCTTTTTCAAAGATTTGACTGACTTTGTTCACCACTTCAATCTTGGAAATGAAAGTTTGATTTGTAGCCTGCCACACCCATAGTAATTCTTTGTCTGCATAGCTCACATTCTTTGTCAGAAGTTGCAATTGCTGAATAACTGCACGGTGTTTTGCTTGCTTTCTGTTTGTGCTGATTTCCTACCAGCTTCCACCATTCCCTATTTGTCATTACTGTAGTCTGCTCCCTGCTCAGAGCTCAGTTTTCTCACTCCTACAAACCTTTGGTATTTCAGTTGTCCCACGTGAAGCCTCCAACAGGCCCGATATTGTCTAGCGAATAGCTGTTTCCATGATTTCATGAGTTATCTTTCACCTGACAGTCTCCTAGGGGGAACTCTTTCCCTGTACCTTCATGGGGGGTGTGGTGGGGAGGGGGTGGGACCTGGGTGGATTGCTCCTGTACCAAAATAGTTTAATAGAAAGCTGTTATTTGCAGACACTTCTCCTGCTGTGTCTGAAGGACTGAGGAAGACAACTCATCTTTCTCATGAGCCTGTGAAGGCAGTTTAACAGCACATAGCCATGCAAAAGTCTCTTTTTGAGGACAGGAGTGAGGCCCTTAATATAATAGATATGATGTATCTTCATGGTCCAGTTTAGTTCTCATTCTTTGTAAAGCAAGAGAGTCAGGCTTTATCTTCATGATCTGTAAATTCTAATTTTGGTTTGAGAAAATGCCTGGAAAATATTGGGGAAGGCTAAATAGTGGTGCTAAAAGTTCCTTTTAAGTGCTTCAAGCTTATAGATATTTTTTTTTTTTTTGTCCGTTTGATTGTCCTAACTCAAAATCCATTTTAATGCTCCTAGGAGTTGTGGAATTGCCATAAACCGCCAGATGCACAGTCTATCTCATAACCTCTCTCTCCAGGAGTACAGGCAAGAACACAAAGTTGGCTGTAAGCCGTTTCTGAGGCACTGCTGGTTTTGTTCACGTCCTGAGACGTGAAGAGATCGCATCCCTAATGCTTTCAAATTGTTAGTGTGTGTGCTTACATTGTCCTTTCTGTTAATCTTGACTAAAGCCGCTATGGCAATGCTTTTGATGGCTCAGCTATGCACTGATTAAGGCTTTATTTGTAGTTTATAATTAAAGGCTTCAAAAATACAAAATCAAATTATTGTAGCTGTGGAACTGAGGTAATGGAGATCGTTAGAGAGAGCCTGATGGTGAAATAAAGGGTTAAGGAGCAGCATGTCAGTAATCTATCAAAGGACTAAGCATGGGCTGAGGAAGACCCGTATGGCTCTGTACAAGGAGAAAATATGGCTGGGAAAACACAGTGTAACATCTGCAGGTAACAGCTCATAATGTGAGCTGTGTCTATGGTGTTCTTTATCACTGGAGCTTCTGAGCATGCTTTTCCTATGGGGAAAAACAATCAATCAAACAGAAAACATATCATAGACAATAATCAACAAAACAGCGTGCAATACGGCATACTGATAACGTACATATGATATAGCCCACAGCTTGGGTTCTTTGGATTCAAGGTGCTGAAGTGTTAGACACTACTGCTGGTTGTTTAATCACCAATGATATGTGTTTACTATTTACCAAATATAACAATAAATCCAGTTTTTAATTGAAATGTGTGGTAAGTTAAGGTTGAGGTAATCAGGTTCACTGAAAGGGACATGATAAGAAATGGCTTCAAGAGCAGTTAAGCAATCAGTGGGTGACCAGTTGTACTCTGGAGTGCTGACAGTGATTTGGGGTCCTGGCAGGGATAGTCTTTGAAATGCAGATACTGCTATGAGCAGGCAGCAGATTGGTTTTGTTCAATTTAAAGCTTGTTGCCTTCTAGTTTTTTTCCAGTCACTTTTGCTTGAGGAGAAATAATTTGGGTACCAGCTCTATTTACTCATTGTGTTTTTTGTGTGTATAGCTCCTTTGCTCTCTCAGGTTTTTTTTGTAGAGGGGAATGTTGTCTCTCAGCTGACTAGGAACTTTTCTAATATGTCTTTTTGCAGGAAGGAAGCTTAGTTCTTGTCATCTTTGCAGGGTGGGAAGTGCTGCCATTTAAGTCAGTGGAACTGGACTGTTTCAAAACTGCTTTATATACACTAGGAATCAAACTATAAAGGATTTTTTTTTCAGCTGCTTGGACCAAACTGGTTTGCTGGTGTTGGGCCTGTTTGTTGCTTCATATTTATGTAGCATAATTCTGCAATCGGGCTTTGGTATCAAAGAAATGTCTGGAGCTCTTGCAGATTTTGTTTCAAGAAACTCTTCCTCAGTCTGAGTAGGTGTTTCTTATACAGTTCAAATTATATTCACAAATAACTTGTCTGTATGTCTGTACCCCCACTGGCTCTGTGCCTCAGCATGCACCACAGTATTACAGATGAATTCATTAAAATGCTTAAGCATTCATTGCTGACATTTGTTCTGTTTAATTGAAATAATTTCTTCACTTCTAAACTTAGCTTTTATGACACATCAAAACTTTGGAACGTTCTCTTTTCAATTATTTATAAGCCTTACAAGTTATTTCTTAATTTCCTGTTTAGTTGTCCCAGAGCATGTTTTTATGCGAGTATGTATTCATGTAATAACATGCCCTTCATCTTCTAGAATCAATGCCCTTCATCATCTAGAATGCTGCCTAACTTCTAGCTTCCTAGAAAATCCACCTTCTTCAAGCTGTAGCATGAATGTACAACACAAACTGCTCTGTTAAAATGCACAGACCATAGCGATGTTTTATGCTTTTGAAATGAGTACTTTTCAATTAATATGTCTCTTTGTGCTGTAACCTGTCCACTGCTGCAAGTAACCTAGCATCTGGAGCTGCCTAAATGAGGATTTCTTTGTAACTCAACTACATGACAACGACAGAAAATGCAGGACTCATTCTTTCTTCACTCGTGCTATTTCCAATGTACTGAAATCACGAAGGTTTTCATGGCTGAACCTGAGCTTGATTAACTTACTGATATATAAACCTGCTCTACCATGATACTTCCATTCTGTGAGTTTGTAATTGAGCTGGAACAAAGAAGGAAAAGAGAGTAAGGGTTTATTGACAGAACAGCGTGTTCTATGTTCACTGACTTCAGCGCAGTCTTGTATTAGCAACTGAAACATTGCTTCCCCAGCATATAGCTGCTCTTTGGCTGTCTTAATCGTTTTGCATTGTAACCTCTAACAGTGCCTTCAATGTGTTAATACCAGCAGGGTCACTCTGTAAATGAGTCTGAGGAAATGTTTTTATTTGTTTTTGGTGCATTTGAGGGCGATGAAAAAAAAATACCTCTGCAGCATACCTCATACATACATCAGCATTTTGCCTGAATGCAGCAAACCCCAAAGGGTGTTGAGTTTTTTTAAATATGGGAGTCTCTTAGATTCTTACATCTGCAGTCAAGACACTGAGGAAGAGCAGCCTGGTTAAAATCATCTGCCTACGCAAGTCCCCTACTTCTGAGAGCAGTAAAAGCTGACATTTTTTTCAGGTTGAGAGGCTTTCCCCCCCGCCCTGACTTTTTGAATTTATTTGTCCAGCCAGACACTTGGGAGGGCAGAGATAGCACTGAAGTGATTTGCAAGACCGAGTTCTCAGAACTGCAAACCTCTCTTTGCTCACATTGAAGTCTGCACCCCTCAGGGCCCCTTAGGCACGTGCTTGATTTCACTTTTAGCACAGAAGTTGTCTCAGTTTCTGGGACTGTGTTCTTGCTAAACAGGAGGAATTTTTTTTTTTTTGGTAGTGTTATAATTGATGATCAGTGTTGGAACTAATACTGCTTTGTCCAGCTGTGGGCTGGACAAGAGAGTTTCAGAAATAGCACAGGGTTGTTGTTAAGTGTGGTGAAAAGCAGCAGTGTCTTCTAAAACAAAAAATAACTTGCAGGAGTTCCTGTGGAGATCTCTATTTTCTTGATCTTCATCTAAGTGCTCAGTATTAGTGTTCATAAAAAGATCTTAGTGTTAATCTTCCTTGTATGTTCCTTTGAAATATGATGTTTAACTTTTTTTTTCTTATTCCCTTAAAAGTTATTAACGTCTCCTACACTTCTTTCAATGAACATACAGTCTCTGATTTATTAATGCATAATGTGTCTCAGAAATCAGTTTAACTGGTTCCCATCCATCAGTCAGCACCACTTTTTCTATTATTTTGCAGAACAGATTTCTTTGAAACCCCATTTTGTATACTCTGGATGATATCTCTGTCTAACTTTTCTGAAGAAGGGAGAGAACTTATCAGCTTTATTATTTAAGATTGAAGGGTGCATTAGTAAGAGCCAGAAACCTACTTTCTATATGGATATTGAGTTCTGTCTTTCAGAAGCTGCCTTCCACTCACACTTTTTAACCCTTAGAAATTAATTTAATGTTCAAGAAAGGACCAACAACACTAGTTAAAGCAGTATTTAAGGCCAGGTCTGTGTAGAAATGTGCAGTATGTAACCACAGAGTGTGCTTTCAAAAAAAAACCTAACTGGAAATGTTATGCCTCGGAGGCATACAGTGCACAAGCCTGGTGCAATGACTAGATTTATCTCAATATGTTGTCAAGCAAGTGTCTTCCATCCTGCCATTTCATGTCTGTCCTTCCCCTAACATTACTCCTAGTTGCCTGTCCTGAGGCACTGGTCTTTGCTGAATACAGAATATGTTGATTTGCATTTCTGCTCTGTGGCATTGCTGAAGCCTATGCAGAGGGATGTAAAGCTAATGTTTGTTATACCTCTTCAGCCATAAAACACTGCCTATACCAAAGCAATCTAGTGGTCTCTGGTTGAAAAGCAGGCAAGAACTGGGGCACAAAGACAAACCTCTTCTTTGAGGATTTAACTTAGCTGGCACTTGGGAATGATTCAGAGCCACCCCCAGCCAAACCTACACCTGGAGCTGAAAAAGCTTGGCTGCAAGTAGGAAAGACTTGCATCTCCTATGGAGCAAATTAGGAGAGGAGTGCTGAAAACAAGTCAGTCAGCAGTGGGTAAGCTAAGCTAGAAATATTTAAAGCAGAAGCCTGTAATTTCCATTCAAGCAAAGCAAGTGAGAGACATGAGAGGTTTCTGGTGCTTACTCCTACGCTCTGGCCGTGAAGATGAAGTTGTTCCCTTAAATTGACCCCGTTTGGGTTTGCTGATGGAAAAGCTGTGTTATCAGACTTCTCTCTCTGTGTACTGAGACAATTGAGATTGTCCATGTTTTCATTCAAGTGGCTTCCTGCCATTTAGCGAGAGTTTGCAAAGCTTTAGATTAATTATGACCCTGGGTGTAAATGAACTCTGTTTTTCCTGGGGGTGCAAGTCCACAAGCAAGGCTTCATTTCACTGTCTCACAGTAAAATGGCGCCTATGGTGTTGTGACTTTTCCTAGAGCCCATGGGGTAGATGTGGAATCTATAATGATCTGCAGCACATAAAAGTTAGGTAAGAGGCAGATCGTGTATTGGCACCATGGAGAACTTGAGCAAGCAGTTTATGGCCACCCTGTGCAATTGAGTCATCATAGTGTTGGAGTTGTTAATTGGAAAACTTAGGATTGCCGATGAGTGCATTCAATTTCAGAGTACAAAAACATGTACATCAGCATCTCTAAAATAGGAAAAGTAGTAGAAGCCTCGAGTCTGGAAAAGTTTTACAGGTAGGCAGCACCCATGTGCTTTAATCAAGACTACAGGAGAAGAGCTGAAGGTGACCTGTAAGGGTCTGCTGCTTTATCAGGTATAAAAAGAGGCTTGAAGCTGGTGTGTATGAGTGTGTAATACCATAATAGTAGCTTAAAGACCTGAGACAAGACACCTCACTGTTGATACTTGCTAGTGAGGTAGAGGAAGCCAGAGCTTTTGGATGAGCAGACATCTCCCGATTCCCTGAAAGGTAGGTCTCAGTTCATTTAACCGTTCAGCAGGAATCCATACTAATTGAATGTAGCCCCTTTCTTCCCGCTAAGCGGAGGCTGACAGAACATTACAACAAATTTCAGCCTTTTCCTGTTTTGTTTTTTTAATAAGATTGTGACTAAAGGGAGCAGGTCAGCCTCGTGACCGTTCCCATAGGAGACAGTTCAGAGGTGTAATGTACAAAGAACAGCATCTCCCTTTTCATAAAACGCATCGCTTCTGTTCAGAGGCAGATTCTGGTCTTTGTGAAGCCCTGAGGAAGAGCTGTCGAGAACTCTGGTACAACAGGTAGACAGACAGTGGCAGAATTTAATTAATATTTAGTATCAGGAAGCCTCTGTTAACTAATGAAATGAAATCAGTGTTGATTTGATTTCAAATAGCAATGGAGAATTGAATAGCCCAGGCTCTCCTCTGAAAAGGAGAGCCATGACACACAAAAATCAGGTAATGTGCTCTTTACATGGAAAGACATTTCTGGATGATGTTCTGAACACAGATGTCAATACTTGATTTGTTTTCCAGGCTGTGCCTACACTGGATAACTTCATTTTGACAGAACCCTGGTAGTTGCTAGCACTAAGATTGCTGGGTCGTTTACGCCTGAGGGAGAGTCCCGATCTTGGTTTTTGGGCTGTGTGCTCTACATGCCATGTGGCTGTCAGCATTCAGGCCCATGACCTTCTTCTGACTGACACATCCCATCCTGTGCTCCGGAAAACACACACATGCACACCCACTACTGCACAGAGTTCATAGAGAGGACACATGAATCACATAAACTTTGTTATTGAAATCTGTGGTCTTTGCCCTTTGCTTATTTGTTTGTAAATGTTTCTGTACGAGAGGGTGCTCTGTGCATGTTCATGTCTAGTTTATAAGTGACAAAATCTGATCTCACTTTATGCTCATACTTGTTTAATTCTAGAAGTTAGTGTGATATAGGTGCTAAGAGAGAGACATCCATTGTGAAAACAAAATGAAAAGAACCAGATGTGCTTGTGTGCTTTCTTCTTGTGATTAAGGCTGTTCCTACTGCATTATCTTAAAATCAAATTTGCAGTCATGTAATAGGGCAACACATGTCCTAAACAAAGCTCAGGGACACTTATTAGGTAATCTTGTCGAAACACAGTCATAGCTTTGAATGATACCTTGCATGACACTAGTATTAGATGGCCAGTTAGTAAAGAGCAGGCAGTGGCAATAAAGAAAAACCTTGAACCCAAAACAGCCTTCAAATCTTAAGTCATTAGAAAAATGAGTCCTGAACTTCCATGTAATCATTAGCACCAGGACAAAGTAGATGGAGTACACTGTGACTAACTCTGCAGCTAGTCAGCACCAAGCGTAAATGGTCACATAATAGGCAAATCAGGAGAATTGCATGCAGAGGTTTGGTTAATACTTCAGGTTGCTATAAAAACTTGAGGATAAGGATGACAGAGAAGAATTGGAACCGTTTTTACTCTGATAACAAGATGAGTCATACCAAAAAAGCCTTTGTTTTTTCCTGGCAAGTAACTTCAAAGATCAAATATGAAATTAGGTTATGATTGTTTTTCCTTTGAAAACATGATGTATTGAATCTGATTTCACTGTGCAACCAAACAATCTTAACTTTTTTTCCAAATCAAAATGACACTATGGAAACTTGCAGATGACTAGTAGAAATTTGCATTTATGCAGGAAAGCAAACATTAGTGGCCACTAAAAGTACTTACCTGAAGGAGCAGGTGTTGTTGTGTTGTCAAATGTGAAGATGTCTTGCATTTTACAATTGGTGTGTCATTTTTCCATCTGCACGTGCTGCTCTTCCTTTGAAATACGACAAAAATGTCTTCTCTCCTTTCTTTCTCAAAGGAAGGTCAAGAAGTCTGTGGTATATTGACATATCAGCACTTCCACGGGGCAGCTTTCCTGGCATAGAATGTTAGTTAAACTTGAATCAAAAAGAACTTGAACCCTCTGTTGGGTGAACGATATAATATGGTGAAACTAATAGGTTAGCCTGTGAAAAATGGGACTCGTGTAATAAAGTTAGTCTTCTGTGGTGGGAAACACTCTGAAATTCTACAAAGTGAATTTGAAAAGTATTTTACAAGGTGTGGTGGGTGATAGGTCGGTTTCCATTTCAGTCCCAATGAATACAGAATGACCTACACTGTGCTCTTAGCCCTAGGGAGTCATACAGGCTGCTCTCAGGCCTTATTCAGAAACATTATGGGAAATGGGAGAAGAGGTTGCAAGTGTCTGCAAGCTAAGGTCATTGAATCCAACCAGATTCACCACTACTTGGTGAGGTGTGCAATACAAAGATACTGTCTCATTGCCTGCACAGTCTCCACCATCTTCAGGAAAGGGTGGACTTGTTGGCCATGTAACAGTGAATGAGGGAAGGAGGAAATTTCAGGAGAGTTTTGGGCTGTTGATTTCTTAGATGCTTCTGACTTTGAGGCACTTTAAATTTAAGAAACTTCAGCTGTATCCCCCTTTTAGGAGTGTGTTATTGACTGATATAGGTAGCCTTTCTCTTCTTGGTGCGCTGGCCCCAGGAAACCCCCTCATAGTCCCCAGTCATTGTGCTGCACAGGGGATTTCGGTGCTGGATTCTGATTGCGAGTTCTAAATTTAGTAGCTAAACTCTTCAAACTTTCTTCCTGGCTCAGGACCGCATTTCTCCTCTGTCTGTGTACACACCTTCCTCGGCTCTGTTTGCTGCTCAGCTGATAAGGACAGTGTTTTTTTGTGGAAGTCCTGGTGCAGGACAAAGGAAGCCACAGAAAGTAAGATTGCATTAAAGCAGAAGTTTGTTGGGCTGTACAATGCCCACAGCAGGTGTTGCCCACTTTGGATGCGTTATATGGATAGGTGACGGGAAATTCAGAGTTTCCATACTCTTTGCTGGACTATTTTTTTACAAGGGACTGACTCAGCTATATTGCAGAAGAGTGGTGGTTTCTTCTTCCTGTTTCCATTTTCCTTTCTCCCCTGTTCACTGAACTTTTCTGAGTGTGTAGAATGCAGTGTATTGTTACTCTGACCTATCCAAAAAGGTGCAGCCTTTACAGCCAGAAAAATACAGTTCTTCAAGTGCAACTGATGTGGGGAGAATGCTATTTGTGCTTTACAATTTATTATTGTTGAAAAACTTAATATTGTCAACCATGGAGCAGCCTTGATTAGTCTTAGTATAATGCAGACAAATTCTTTAGAGAAGAGGAGATTCATGTGGAATCAGGATAAATGTTCTTAATAGGCTCTTTCATTTGACCAAGCAGTAGTAATAGACTTGTAATTGTTGTATGTGTATTTCCAGACAAGTCAATAATTTGCTTCCAAAACCACTCAATTACATGTGGCCACTCATAATGAAAAGGTTTGTTCTGGTTAATCTTTAGCATGTATCTTTTAATCTCTCATTGAAGATTGAACTGTGATGCCTAATGTGGTTCTTGAAAGGGACAGCCTTGTTATGCTTTGCTAAAAGAAAGTGTTGTACTTGTACTTTTAAAGTGGATTAAATTAAACTTGACAATGCTGCTGTGAGGAGAGGAAGTAGGGAGAGACCAGGATCACTGAAGTTGTCACTGGAAAGCAGGACAGCTCTTCATCAATGCTCTGGTAATTTTGCTATAATGAAGTACGGGCAGAATCTAAAGAAAATGGGATAAACTCCCACTTAGCCTTAGGCTCTTTAATTCCTCAAGTGAAAAAGGTTTGTGAATCTGCAAAGATAGAGCAAAATATGTCCCACTAAGTGTCTTTTCATGGGTCTAATTTAACCAACTTCAGCAAAATACCCAGTCACCTGAGAGGGATGCTTAAGGTACCAGCAATGCCACAAGCTCCTTACCCTGTTTTGTTGATGCCAGTTTAGATTGTCCAAGTAAATTTACAACATAAGGTGGTCAGAGGGGAAATGGAAAATACTGATCCTTAATGCTCAGGACACACAAAACTACTCTGAGTTGGTGGAAAATTTGGAAGGCGCATGTTTCCCCACTTATGAGCAGCCTTTTGAATGTTTTGGTCTTTAATGAAGCCTGCAGAATTCATGGCATCTCGGCAAGCCCTACAGAGCATCTGGCTGTTTCCAGGACTTGAAACAACTGACTTGGTGTGTCTGGGTGGTGGACAACTGAGAAGGAGTCTTTGTATAGGTGCTGTGGTCTTGTTCCTTGCACCAGCCCTTTGAGTCTGAATGGGCAGAAGCAAGATGCTTCTGAGGTGGAGATGGGAGCCACAGAACCTTCACCTAGAACTGCAAACTTTTGATTAAGAGGGATTTATTTGGGACTGAAAGATTTGAAAGGTTTGTAAGGATCCTTATAAAGTTGAGTAAAGAAACCCACGCTTGAGGCTTGCCCTAAACACCAAAATGAAGGTTTCTGGAGGCTGGTACAGAGCAAACTTACATGTTCAGGGTTGGGGCTGGATGCGTTTAGGTGTATACATGGTATCCAAATTCTCATTATGGAGAGCTATGGCTTGATTCACTTGCCTATAAACCCACAGGTGGTCTCATTTGAAGTGACCTAAGATATCCTACCTGACCTCCAGCTGCTGCTCTGTGTCTGCCATGTGGTGCTCTCTGGTATCCCAGAGAATCTCAAAGGCTGGTAGGTGACCTATGCTTTGGCATCAAGTTCAGAACATGCCTGCTCCTTGAAGAGTAAGTTGGGAAAAGCTGTTGGTGCCCACTGGAGGCTGAGAGGTGTTGGTGTGATTGCTCTTCCTTGGAAGCTTCACTATGGAAGAACAGCTCAGTTCACTAGGATTTGTAGTTATGGAGGTCTCCTGGAAGATAACTCTCTACCAGTGACACAGAGTTCCCGGCTAGGCTGGACCTTCTCTGGTACTGAGCTGGGTAGTTCTGTGTCCTTCATTTTGACCATTTGTGCTCTCTGGACAGCTGTGTGATGTTTTGGTAGAACCCAGCATGAAGTCCGTTGTAGTCATTTGCCCTTCTGAACATGGTGGCCTATTTGATTCTTATGAAGCTGAAGCAGTCTCTTTATGCTCACTCCTGAACAGAAAGGTTTTGCATACCTCTTATGTCCGCACCTGGGCTTTAGGTCAGATGTTTTGCGCTCTCAATATCTCTTTCAGGAGCTGTGGCAGAGTGTTTTGTGTTAAGTTTTCCTTCTATTGGGGCTTTTGAGTTTGGAACTGTAAGGAAGTGCCGTTCTCACTGTATGGGTGAGAAACCTGAGGCTGGGGGCTCTCAGCACACCAACTGTAGTCGTGTGTTTATTAGCTGCAGTTAGAGATAAAGATAACTTGGTCTTTTTTTATTAAAAACATCATGAATGATGAGAAAGTTAATAAAGGAAATACCGTATGCTTGCATGTGACACTAAGAAGACTTATAATCTGTATTATTAATGTTATATTAAGAATCCCCACAAGCAAATTGTAATGGCTTGTTATAGACTTTATCTTAGTAGAAGCAAGGTGAACAACAGATATCAAATATCACTTTTTCAGTACAGTAATTATTTTTAATGAAAACCTTGTCTTTATTTCTTGATCATCTTAAGGTATGCATCTTACTCTGTTTTTTACCTATACTGTTATCACCAGAAATGCAGCGTGGGTAAACGTAAAGTACCTTCAGAAAATAAAACTTTACCGAAGTCTTATATGGGCCCTCAGTGTTGAGACATCTTTATTATCAGTTTAGACACTTAAAATGTCATTGTCCTATAAGGTTAATTGTTCTTGCAACTTCAGTAATGACAATTACCTGGCCTGCCTTGTATTGAATTAAGCTATTGTATACCTATGTTGAGTCATATGCTTCTTCCTTTTTAAATACTCTTACATAAGTTATATAAATCAACAAGACTTTTTTAGATGGGCTTTCTAAAGGTTGGTGTAACACTTAAACTGTATCTGGCTTCTGTTTGTTTACCTATAGAGGCATTAAATAGAGAGGCCTAAAGGTAAATGATATTGTAACGTGCTTGACGCCTTACTAAAATATGGGTCTTGTAATACTCGACTGTTATCTCTGTTTTCACCCTTGTACCATTCTGCTCTTTTAGCAAGGTTAAAAAGGGTATTTACTGCTCTTAACAGCTTGGGTGTGAAAAAGGACCTGTAGGGAATCCTAAATGGATTCATTTATTATTGACTTTAAAACAATAATGCAAGGACTGTTATGTCTTCAGTATGGGTAAACAGGGGAGGGAAAGAAATCGGAATGGAAAACTGAGGTGATGTAACGAGTTGTCATGGCATACTGGCATATAAGCATCAACGTGCTTTGTAGGGGTGTTTGCCCACGCGCAGCGCTTCCGAGTGTGATGCACAGAGATGGTGTTTGCAATTGCCCACAGGGCAACTTGGCATGCAGCTACCCGCTATATGCGCACAACAGCTTAGCAGAGTGCACAAAATGCAATTTGTGGATGCATAAAAATATGTGCTGAGAATATAATTTCTCAGGAGCAAGTGTACTGATCATTTGACTCAAATTGTTTCTTAATTGAAACACAAAACAGCTCCTCTTTAAACTTCAGATTGCTTGAAATCATGTCTGGTAGGGAACATGCAAACTGCATCTTCGAGGAATAGCGTGTCTACTTTTTTTCCCGCTAACAGATGCCATTTGGATTAACAAATAAGGATTCTCCTCACAGCAGCAATATCTGATGAGGTTATCAAATTCTCCTAAATTAAAGAAAACTTTCCAATGATATAAATCAGATGGTATTGCTGCACATGTAAATGTTCATTTGTTACCCCAAGTAAGGGTTCATTTTTGCACAGCTGAGGAATTCTTTTCTTTCAAGATCTGGTAATAATTCAGCAGTGTATTTCACCAGGTTTGCATACATAAATGACTTCAGTAACACCCAAAAATGTTTATTCCTCACCTGAGACTTTCCATCATCAGAGCTTTGTCTTTTTTGGCCTGTGGCATGGGGCAGGGGATTTTCAAGTAGAAAATTCCTCTGGTAGGTTCACAGATACACATTTCACCTATGATTTTGCTAAATTAAGCCTAGGTCTGAGATGTTAAATCACAATATAAATTAAACCTGTATCAAATCTGAGGTCTATGGACCTCGAGTTTTTCACTTCCATTTTATTACAGAGAAGGGATCAGTCTTAAAATCCCAATTTTGATCCTTAATGTTTGGGGGGGTGTTTGGCACTAGATTTTTTTTTTTTTTGTAACCTTGCCTTTGTGGTCTTAAACAGAGTGATAGCACTAGTGGCTATGTTATGTAGGTAAGCACTCGGTAGGTAGATAATACCTGGGCTTAACAGTTTTCTTTGTTCACAGCCTTATCAGGTGTAGAAACGGCTCCTGTGTGTGAAAAGGTTTTGCCTAGGGAATACCCTTCCTGCCTTTCTGATTGAGCCTCCTATTACCACTGAGGTTCCCAAACAAATACAAAAATATTTTGCATACATTCCCGATTTTTCTAGTGGAGAAGTTGGTCGCTCTAAATTTTTTTCACGTCTTGAAGAGGTCCATTTCCTTATGGTTGCTTTTACAGGAACAAATAAAAAGATCAGGAAAAAAACAGCCATCACCCCATAGTAGCTGTACATTAGCACTCAGTGCATTACATTAATTTCCTGGGCAGCTTCCTTAATTTAGCAGTGTTTTTCAATGTTTAGTAGGTGGCAGTCAGAAGAGTCTTGGTCTTTTTTGTTTGCAACAGTTCAGAATTTAGTACAGTCTAGAAACTATATAATGATCCTTCCATAGTGGGACATGAAGAAAAAGGCTACACATCTCTGCAAGCATGATTACACTGGGACTTAGACCCCTGTACTGAGTGATGCTAATCCATGGAGGGGAGGTCCTCCTGTCCATGCTATTTCTAGCCTGTAAGAATTCGGTTTGCTTTTAACAGGTTTTAGAAAAACAGTTAAGAACACCTACCACTGCTGCATTTTTCCTCAAAGTACCCGGTAGGGCAAAAGCACAGGGAATTTCGTTCATTTCCAAGGGAGCCAGAACCGGTGGAATCCCAATCTGCATTCACACTGGTTGGTGAAGAGGGGCACATGCTTGGGGATGCAGAAATTGCACTTGGAAGAATTTTGGAGAAATATTTGCTTCATTAGATAGTCTTTTGGACAGGCCTGTGTATATTCTCTGTAGAAAAATGTTATAGCTATCGCCATCCCTTTACGACCTCCCTTCAGTAGTATTTGCTTTGGAAGGTACAATCTGGCCTTGCTTTGTTCGCATATGTGTGTTATTTCTAGTCTAAAAAGTCTGCAGTGAGTAACAGCAGGCACAGGGTAGAATTCATCTGCCTACAACCGAGTTTCCCTTTACAGTCAGTAGAGATCAAATCAGGACAGTCAGTAGATTCTGGGGTGTAATTCCTGCTATCCTAAAGCAGCACTTAAGTAGGTCGGATAAACCATGCCTGAGAGGCTTATTTCTTGCTCCTGATTTTTAGAGGGAGAGTAGGTGGTTGTGTTACAGTCATCAGCCCTGTAGACACTGAAGTTTGGTGATGTGTGTCCCACCCGTTGTGTCAATGGAGAGTGGTTCCTACGGCAGGGTGTCCTCACTTTGACGGCTATAGCTCTGCCATTCAAAAGGCTGGGCTCTTCCACAAGCCTCGGCACCAGAGTTCATCAGTACGAACGTGGAGTCCTCAAATGTCCTAGAATGCTGTACTTGTGCTAAAAGTGACATGCTAAAATTAAAACATTTGAATTTACGTAATGTACAGGAAGGGAACGTAGGTGTTGAAGGAGTTTTTTGGTAAATGGGCCTTTTGCTGTAAACCTAGAGCAAGTTTAGCACTGTTTTGAGCGGGGGTTGGATTACATGACCTCCAAAGGCCTCTTCCAGTCTAGTTTATTCAGTGATTCTTCTGCCAAAAGGCCTTTCTACTGCATGATTATTTAGTGCCAGATTTGGAATCGGTCGGTGTTCAAACAGCTCTCCAAATCACCAAACAACTCGCAGTCTCAGGTGTGGACCCTGTCACATTTTCTGACCTGCTGCTGAGGCCATAGGAGGAGGTCTGATTAGCTTTGCTCCCTGAGATGAGGCTGGATCTTTGCAGATACCCAGAGTATTGCTTTGCAGTACTAAATTGATTTTTTTTCCCCTCCTCTACAAAAAATAAATATAGAAATTAGAGTGGAAGAAGATGCTTTTCTGTTCTGCTAGGAACATTTTTATAAGACTTGGCATGAGTGTCTTGGGAGCCTGAGCTAAAGTTGGTGAACATATGGGAAAGCCCAGGAGGAAGCATAGAGTTTTAGTTTTCAAACCTTGCTCTTGGATTGTTACACTAATGTAATGAAAGGACATTAAATGAGCTGAGGTTATTAAACCCTAAAGGTTACTGATTCCTATTGGGGATCACATTCAAAATGTAATTAAACCAAGTCCAGATATTTTAATTTCTGGCTGGAGATTTATGTAACATAAGCTGACTCTTTTTCCAGTTCTGAACTTTATTGAAAACGGGCTTGTTAATTTGCTTATTTCTTTTTAGTAGTAACTGAATAGACATTGTTTAGGCCCACTTGGCTCTAGTAAAACAGTAAGTAAGTACCAATATCAAAGTCATGGTTCAGATCAGATCAAGTATCTGGGAAGATAAATGCTTGTGCACTGCTGTTAAAAATCTCACTCCCCCAAAACTATGTAAAGTCTGCAAACAGACAATCTGGGTCTGCAAACCCGTTAAGGCTCTGGCTGTCTATTGTTCCAGACGGTCCATTGATGCTGTAATGCTCTCCATTATGATGTGAGAGGGAACAATAGCCTAAACTGTTAATTCCACTTATTAGGAATATGGGATTACACTTATTAATATGGGATTGTTTCCATCTAAAATGTTCCAGTTTCATTGTAACATGAACAAAATGATTTTAACTCTTTAATTCTACAACACTAAATATCCCATTAAAAAAGAAAAATAATATTATAACTGGTCATCCTGAAATCCCCAAATTTTGCGGATTTGATTTAACTTCTAGTGTGATTCAGTTATTGGAGTGGTCTCTCTTCTACTTTCATCTAACTAACTTAGCTGGTCTCTACAACAAGTTTTCCTCAGCCATGAAGCTGGTCTAAGTGGTTCAACTTCCTAGCGCTGCAGTTTGCAGGTCCGTGCTGGAAAGTTAACTATTGAAATAACTTGAGTTAAAGTGATGAATCTCCCCCCCAACTTATTTCTTGGACTATTTCAGTGGCCTGTTTGACATCACGGCTCTATATAAAATGGTACATTTCTGCATGGAGCATGATTTGAGTGTGTCCAATGGCTGCTCTGGAGCAAGGGATTCTTCTCCCTGGCAACAGCATCCCTATTCATGCAGAATAAGTAGTAATCAATTGAGAGAACAAGGGCATAACTGTCTGCCTTGGTGACTTGTTCACACTCTTACGGGGTTCGACTAACGCAGGGTGATCAGGTACTGTGACAGGGTGCAGCTGGGGACTGCGAAAGACATGGGTTAAAATCCCCAAGTTCAGGAAAGAGACTCAAACCTAAGACTCCCACACCTTGGGCAATTGCCTTGACTATTGGAGCAAATGGAATGGTACTGCAAAAAGCATTTGAGTTTTTAATTTAGAAATAGTTCTGGGATAACTGAAGTTGCATTTTTAGGAAAACTTACTGCTGGCTCTTAATTTCTTGCCTGCTACACCTCTGAGAACATGCAAAGGAGGAATCATAGGACAAGGGGGAAGATGAGGAGCGTTTTTAGGGAAAGGAGAGACACTATTTCTTAATATCCAGCCATTGGATAAACAAGATTGCTATGCCTGAGACAACCAGGGCAGAGGAAAACTTCTGAGAGATCTACTTTCCTGATAGAAAGTATTGCTGTTTGAGGGTACTAGTGATGCTTTACAGGCTGTAGGCAGGCTGGGGTAAAAGTTGATTCAAGGACTGAATTGAGACAGAATATTTCTTATGCAGAGGGAAGAGGATGTGAACCCTTCTTTTTGCTATTCTGTGCAGGTACATCTTCTTGGGCTGTGCAGGGGTAGGCTACTTAGGTGAGTGACTCTGTTAAATTAGGGAAAAGACCAATTTAGGACACTTTTTCCCCTCTATCAGTGACCAGAAAAAAAACCCCAAAAACAGACAAGTGGGAAGTGTCTGGTAATGTGTGACAGTAGCCTCGATATGCAGAACAGCCTGGAGAAACTGGCTCAGTAGCAGATCTGTATGTGGGAGTCAGCCAATGCTCCCACATTAATTAATGAGGTGAGGAAAGAAATGGAAATGCTTGTTCTCCAAGTTCATTCTCTATGGAAGATTTATCTGGAAAAGCTTCTAAGTAGATTTAATGGAGATCTACACACTCTTGAAAAAATTTGTACGTATGGTTCTGGGCTATTTGAACAGAGGTCCAAAAATAGAGTAGGGCAAGCGATAACAGGTTTCCCCCTGTTGGTTATGTCATGTTTTGTTTACTTCTTAGCAAGTCAAAGTCCCATGAAGTTGAGTGCAGTATTTGAGCCAGTTTTTCTACCGTCCTCACTGGGAACTGCTCCCTGCAGGAGTGTTTCCTGAGGAAGAACTGATGAAGAAATAGGTATTAAAGAATGTGATAATCCCCCTGGAAAAGCAGCTCTGGTAGTTTTGTCTTGAAAAGATGCGTGCTAGCACAGGCCAATGTATGAATTTATTCCATATCCAAAGTGCTTCCTTAACGCTGGCAACATGCCAATGACTTAAAAAAAAAGGGGGGGGGGGCAGGGGGAGGTGGGTGGTGGTAGAAGATGAGACTCAGCAGCAGCAACATATAAAATATATCCAGCTGAAAGGGATAAAGGGATAAAGTGAACGTGCTGTGGGCAAGGGGAGCTATTTTGGGTGAGGTCAAAACCGAGGGGGGGAACAGGTCATGAATGCAAGCTAGAGAGAAGGTCGGGTTTGAAAGGTGCTCGGATGGATTTTATCTGTGGTGAGGAGAGGCAGCAGCTAGTTGTGACTGCTGTTAAGGCTTGCTGTTAACTGCTTGTTGCAAATGAAAGGTGCAACAGATCCTCTGCAAAATGCTGGCCGAGCGCAAGATTGGATTTCCAGGGAGTGCAGGAATAAATCAATCGATTGGCTCATGAGCAAAAATGAGTGGAAAGTGGGTCACCATGGAAAGCCAGTGCCCCACTGCAGCTGATGGCATTGCCTCAAGCAGTCCCAGCAATTCTGTGCAGTCTCTGCCGGCTCTCATCTGCGTGGTGGGTGATGCTGGCAAAATAGGTGAGGTGCAAACTCATCTGTTTCTTTATTAAAGCAAGCTTGATGTTGTACTGTGCTCCTATTTGCCCTTACACACACAGACACTTTAGGAGTTGCTGTTATGGCAGGGGGATGAGGAGTGCAATCTGCAGGGCTTGGGTGCCTTGGTTTGAGCGCTGCTGGGGCTGTTGCTCTCTGTCTGGTGCGCAGTTGTTGCTGGAGTTTGTCTAACTGTACGTTGCTGCCCTGGGCTGTGGGAAGCATGGCCCTTGCCCAGAAGGGTGACCTCTTGTGCTCTTCTGGGGAGGCAGAAAAAGCGCAGGTGGCTCTCATTTGTGTCAAGGAAGAGAAATTGTATAAGAAAGGCTTTTTTTTTTTTTTTTTTTTAAAAAAAAGGAGTAAACCAGCTGCTAATGTTGGTGCTGAACACCAATAACTGAGTTTAGGAGACTGTAACATCCAGAACCAAGCACTCAAAATGCAGAAAGTCCAGAAGCAGTCAAATGCAAACCCGACCTAAATAGTCAAAAGCCTGGAAATACACAGCTAGGAAATTTCTGAAGCTTTGGCTTCAACTAGCAGCGTAAGGAAAGAAAAAAAGAAAACAAAACATTCCTCATCTCACCCAAAATCCTCCACAACAAACAACCGCTTCAGGTCTCAGGTGTTTTTGAAAATTAGTGGGACTATAAATATGCTTATATGGCACTCTGAACAGTATCATTACACCTTTCAAAGAGGAAAAAATTGTGTTGTGTGACTTAATAATACATTTCCATGCATCATGTTTTACTTGAATTTTCTTTTCAGTTTAAACTTAAATTGGAATCTCTTTAGCTTTATGATTCTTGGTTGAGGGATTATTACAATATTCCTATAATGTTTTTGCCTTCACTGTACTGCTGTAATTCTGGATTAATATGGGTTTGATCTAAAATATAGAATGGGAGAGAGCTAGTGCTGGAGTTTGAATGCGCTTGAAATTGTGTGTATATTTAGAGAAGCATCCTCTTTGGTAAAATTGTTTGAGTAGCAGAGGAAAGGTACTCCCATGTTTTCTGATAATTGGTGGGGAAAATGCTGGATAAACTGGAAATATCGGTCAATCAGTCCTATTTCCTCCCACTCTTGTGCACAGTGCGGAGCTCAAGTGAGAGCTCCAGGGACTGGAACTGATTTTATGGAGTAAACAGGTTCCCTTTTATTAGAGCTTATTTTCTCAGCTTTGCAGAACTAAACTTAGTGCCCTGCTGTTGATGTCATTCTAAAACCTATCACTTAGGCTTCTTTAAATCTTTGACAGACCAATTATAATTAACATGATGGGCCTAAATCGCACAAGAATTTTCAGCTCTTCTCTTGAGGTATCTAGTATGTCAATGTACAAAAAAAAAAAAAAAATACAGTCTCTCACTTCATAAATTTTTAGGATACTTTAGTCTTCCACCTTGTAATAATTGTATCTCCTGAGATATTTGTGCCTTGAGTTTTTCTGCTAGTTGTTTCATTTAAGCTCGGTACCTGTGGGACCAGCAGGCCTTGGTGGTTGCAAATATTGTGTCGAAATTTGAGTTAGTTATCTTTTCTCTTCTCTTTCTTTGTCTAAACTAGCATAGATTAGGTGGTTCAGGGTGTACGGCATGTAAATACTATTTGGCTAAGAATTTCTAAGTGGGGCGAAGATCCTTGTGAGGAACACTTACGCTTTTCAACAAGGGCTGCCTCCAGACTGCAGGAGCCCTGGAACAACCACGGCTATGCTTTGCAGTGATCTGGAAGGGAGGAGAAAGGTAAGGCTGATCAGGAAGTAAACCTGTAAACCTATAAAGCATTTGAAATGGGCAACTTTCCTGCTGTCTCTGCATATATTCAAAGTCTGTGTTTGGTGATAACCTCTCCTGCCCTCACTGAAGGTTTTGTTGTGGTGGTGTTTGCTTTGAAGCTCTAGCAGAGAACTGCTGTGGTACCAGACTTAAATTTGAGGGTCAACAGACTGATCTTATTCCACAGAAAACTCCATGGTCACCGAAGTGTCACTAGTGCCATGCTCCAGATACACCCTGGTACAGTTTTCCTCAGAAGAAAAGGTGACAGTTTTGACAAAGGCCGTGAAGTGGGAATTACCAAAGCAATATAAATGGGAGTGTGTTCACTGAAGAAAGGAGAAGTTTCCTTCTGGGACTGGGGGAAGGAGAGAAATGAAATGAATTTTTCTTGTAAATGTTACGCACTGGGGAGAGGTGGAGTGAAATTCTTTGCAGGCTTGGCTGAATGATGAATTTAGCATGAAGTGAGCTAGAGAATGAATTGTATAGACCATCGTATAGGCAGGCTCTGAATTTTTTCATAAAGACAGTTTCCTGTGTGATGTTAATGCCATTGATAAGACTCCCGATTTTCCCTTACCTCTCCAGAGGTTTGTTGGATGGTTATTACAAATTTTCCGCAGATTGGAAGATCTAAGAGTTTGGTTTGAACTCTATTCTAGATGAATTTTTTTACAGCCATGCACTGGCATCTAGATGGTGGGTTATTGTAGAGGTTCTCTTTTTTTTTTTTTCCCTTTACTATCTATTTTCTTATCAGCATATCAATCAGTCTGTGATAATTTTTGATCCAACATTATTTTTGAGAGAGTGTTTCTATGAGCAATCAGACCTTTGGAACCAACATAAGTGGAAAAGAGAGTTTTCCTATTCTCCTCTAGATGCAGAAACATGACAGTACCTAGAAAATGGCAGCATATAAATAATGAGAAGAACTTTAATTTGCTGAAGAGGGTTGTTATAGGCTCCTTGGGTTAGAACAACTTCATGTTTCCTTACAGTGGAGACCCTGGAAAGGCATTCAAAATGGAGAACTTGATATGCTTGATCTAAAAAGAGGACGACTTAGTGAAAGCCATGCATGGCATTTTAATATTTACAGCTTTTCTGAGTGAGGAGGAAAAGAATCCAGTGGCTATTTCTAAATGAGTTCTAGCAGTGACCCATGCAGTCCACCCTCTTCTTTTCTACACACAAGGGATCTCTCACTGTAAAGAGTGCTAAGTTTGCATGCTTTAATTTAAAATCCTGCTTAAATAGAGTTTAACTGAGACCTTAACTCTCTTGACATTAGACATAATTATTAGGCAAAGCAAGTACTGTCTTTTATTAAACTAACTGGTAGAGCTGTAAAAAGTAGGCAAGCTCCTGGGCATACAAGGATTTGTCTGCTTTTTCCAGCTCTCCTAATAAGTTTAAGAAAAACCCCAAAAAAGGTATTTTCTCTTGCCATTCAAACTTTGTCTTGCTTATGTCCTCAGATCACCGCAACTCCAGCAGCACTGAAGTATGCATTATCATTAACTATAAATTGTGCTGTAGTTGTGCTATACAAATATATCTTAAGAGATAGATCCTGCTGGGAGAGGCTGCAGTCTAATTGGAAGCCAGACTCCACTGTGAAGTGTAACAGGCATAAGAGGATGGAGCACCAGGGGGAGATTACCGAAAAAGCGTGTTTGCATAGGTCGGCTCTCCATACAGCTCATTTCAAGGAGCAGGCATGTGCTGGAGTACAGTTCAGAAGTTGCCTGTAGCCTCTCCTCCTCCTTACTGGCAGTTACTTAAGGGCATGATGGTAAAAGAGGCAGTTAACTCAGGATGAGTTAAGGGGTATGGCTGGAAATGATACAACTTATGAGGTTATGTGTTAACGTCCAGTAGATGTGGGCTTCCAATGCTAGGCTGGCCTCTGTGTCCTGTCACAAATATCTGGAAAATGAAAGGTTTGGGCAGTTCAGACCTAGGACATGGGTTAGGCTTTTGAAGGAGGCAGTGAACACTTATAAAAACACAGTCTGAATAGGGGTTTTGAACAACCAGAAGATCTGAAAGGCTCAGGACTGGTGTTAATATGAAACTTCAGCTGGTGAGATGCTTGAGCTTCTCTCTTCTGCTCAGATGGTAGAATAGGGTTGAAGTCTGCTTGGATTTTTCCATCTAGGATTTTGCAGTTTAGCAGAATTTTAACTGGTGCAACTCATGTATAAGTGGTATCTGCACTGTGCTATGAATCCCTGCCATACTCTGGGTGCAAACAGCTGTGGCTACTGTGTCCTGTTCTCCAGCTATCCCTGGTCTTCTGGTGTAGTATCTGTTAGAGAATGAGGCAGATATCCTTGGGCAGTTGGGAAGCCATAACAAGCAGACCTTGCTGTAAAAATTAGTCTGCTTTGCAAGAATAATATATTCACCTGCATCGTTCTGAGACCATGTTTTCTAGAATAAAATGGAAACACAGCTAATGAATTTCAGCAAATACACACCAGATCTGCTAGATGACGGGGGTCTAATATGGGCAGATTTAATACGAGACTGAGGAAAAGGGGACTAAGTCTCTCAAAAGCCAAAGTTACATCCCCTCTACTGCCCCGTACTAACCAACATTACCTCCTAACTAAGGTTGGTAGGACCTTCTGCAAGGGTGGCATGTGTAGTGCTTGGCCCCAGAACTAGGTCTGGGTCTGAGTAGACAGTGATTTATATCAGGGTTCAAACTATGCGTAACCCATTTCTGTGAAATATTTATATTCCCAGGAAGAGGTTTATCATGGGAGGATTTCCCAGCAGGTTAGGCACATAGCTATGCAGCTTTCATTTTTCATACTCTGATTTAACTGGGTCTATTCAGGAAATGAATAATTGCTATGCCGTCATGATTCTTGCTTTCCCTTAGAATTGCAAGTTTAGCTGTTGACCGTGAAGTTCTAACCTGAACCTAATAAAGCAAGAACAAGGTGCTGCCTTGGACTATACATGAAGTTGAATCTTGACTTAGATTGCTTTGCATGATTCCTGGAACAATCTGCAATGCCTCCAACACCACAGCTGCTTAACTTCAAAGGATAGTAGGTGGTGACCTCTTCCAAGTCAACAAAAAGTCCTCTAAACTCCAGCAATTCAGACCCCATGACCCCAGTAATGCTATGCTGTTCTGGCAAACCATCATGAAGGATGAAGTGGCACTGGCGAGTCCTGCTGCAAGGGATGTTCAGTCACTGCCCCTGGGCTATTGGCTTTCTGGAGCTTGTGTTAGCAAGGGGAATGCTCTTCAGGCTCAAACATTTCCAGGCTGTTGTACTCCCTAAGTTTTCACTTAGGGTTGGAGGGCTGAGGAAAGCATTTTCAGTGCCTTCCACCTGCTAATTGTTGTTATCTGTAGCCCTGTTTGTCTGATGGTTTTGGAAGGCTCTGAGACTACGAGGTAGCTCAGGCTATGCTGCCTGAGAATGATTTAGCCAATGTCTACTGGTCGTTTAACTTTTCACAGGTACTTTTTATAAAAACAACAACAGAGCAGACAAAAAATATGTAGGTTTTGCAGTAATTGTGATTGTAACATTTGCGTGTAAAAATATTTCTAGTGGTATCCATAACAGCAACTGGGCATCTTTTCTTTACCTTCTCAACCTTATGCCCCTTTTTGGGGGGGAAGGCTATTTTGATCATGTGTTGATTTTCTACCATTGTCTCTCTTTTACTTATTTTTTTTAGGGAACCTTTTCTGCTAACCATGATCATTACATAGTCATAAAAAAGAAAAATAAAAAAATGAAAACGGAGACATAGTCAAGATCTGAGAACTCCATCTAATACTAGTATTGCATCACAACATGAATCATGATTCTTACCAGCCACAGAAATGTTGTAGTTTAGTTTTGGCTTCCTAAGCTTACCTGTGTTGCTCAAGGAACTCTAAAACACAAGGCAGAGAGCAGTCCACATGAATCTACTACGTGCATTTTTTTTAAAAGGCATTGCCTATCACCCTTTGCAGCATACTAACTCATTTTTCATCTTAGAAGTGTTTTCAGAGAGTTTGCTTTTAGTCCCAGGAAAGGAGGTGTTATGGAAGCTGTATCTGAGAAAGAAAGGTTGAGGGACTTGCTTCAGGCCACAGAGGGAGCTGGTATTGGAGCTAAAATCTGGTTTCTGTCATTCCTGTCAAAGGTTTTGAAGACCTGTGCCATACATTTGATTCCCACTCAACTCAGCGTCACGGACCCCCAAGAAAAGCTGACTAAAGCCTAGATCTATATAGGCTTTATATATACATATATATATATATTTTTTCTACAGAATAATGTCTATATTTTGTTGCTCCACCTCCACTGCAGCAACGCTAATGCAAGTTTCAGCGCTGCAGGGGTGAGAATACGAGGTGTTTGTCAGACAGTGGCTTATCGTTTCTCATAATGACATCTCCACACAAATGATAATTCGACAATTCTGTGTTTGAGTTATCTGATGGTGACAAAATTTTCAGAATCAAAGGTATGGGGATAATTAGGACTCTTGCTAATCATTTGGTGCATTTTTATTTTTTTCCTTCTCAATGAAATGAGATTCACACGGATTAATTACTACCTGCTATAAATAAACCCCGCGAATGGCAATCTGTGTCGCAGAGGCAGAGGGTAGCTGTCGTTTAATATATCACAGCTTTCCACGCACCTGTTTGCCCGATGCTGTTGCCATGGGAACTTCAGTTTATAAGAGAAGCTCTGCATAATTAGCATGGATCGAGGTCTATATCAATCAGAATAATTTGGAGCAGTACGAAGAGCCCAAAGGAGAAGGCAAAGCTACTTGTCTCTGTAGGGAAGGTATCAGACCTCAACTGTGTGGTAAATAGCCAGGCAGTTACTGGAAGAATTCAGCAGAATTAGCAAATCTAAGGGAACAAAATGATACAAAAGACAGAAAACTTTGTCCCCTTGGCTGTCGTCATGAAACACTGTTAGAATAGGTTTTGAAAAATGAACACGCACGCGCACACACACACACACACAAAAGATACCTGTGTAATTAACTTGGAGGCTTTGTCACAAACTAAGACATTTCATAGGCTGCACTAGTACCATCATTCCAGTAGTCTGGCAGTGATGTGTGGCAGTGCTGGTAATGCACAGCTATACCTTTTGGCCCTTCTGACTATATCAAGACAACAAAAATTAATTCTCTGAAATAGATCAGAGAAGGTTAGTAACTTAGGTATTCCCAAACTGCTTTTTCATAAGCCCTTGTGCCTGTAGTCCATCGCTTTTTGCCTAAACCTGCAAGACACATAGCAGCCCTACAGATGCAGTTATCCAACTGGTGCATCATCCTAATGACAATGCAGCAGATTAAGGATAGAACAACAGCTTTAACATTAATTTTTCTTCCTTCTTGTCATCTGGTGTCAGACATATCACTTTAAAGAAAGAGCTTAATGGTTTTGTAAAATGCCTGAAAATGAAAAGCTGTTTTTAAAAAAAGTTGGAAGAGCTCTGTGTGTGTGTGTCCATGCACAAGTAAGTGACTAAGTGAGTGAATCTTCTGCTAATATTGTCTTGGCTGTGAATCTCAGCTGGATGTGATACAATATTAGTGAAGAGACTGCAGTACGGGAGCTGTCTTAGGCTGTAGCTGTATATGAAGCAATAACTTTGAATTCTTTAGGGGTCCAGTTTAAATGCAAGTGTCAGTGTAGCATTATATTTCTGTGTTGATAATAAATGTTGATAATATGAGCCATTGAAACAGCTCAAAGGGAAAAGTGATGAAAACTTGAAAATATCTGCTCTTTGGCATTAGTAATGACAGGAAATAGTTTCAAATACAATGGATAGTAGAGCTAAAGGACTTCTGGCAAAGCAGCAGTGTGATGGGGTGTAGTATGTGTATTGTCCTGGCAGCTACTGAAATCAGTTTAGGTTTGAAGAATTTGTAGATCTTATACAATAGACAAGCTCTTGGATGACACCGGATTGGCCTGTGCTACTTCATTTAACTTATTTCAGAAGATCGCGGTAATCTTCTGTATCGGACAGATTGTGAGGAGAAAAATTGAATTAAAATCCCAAATTGCTTTAGTTCCTTTCCATGGTATTTTAGTCCATGTACAGAAACCCTCACTGACCCCTAGGATTTTATTAATGTAAAAGCTTGTTGCACTGCTGAGTGCTGCACTAGAATATGGACTGGAGAAAACTCCTTTGCTACACGTCAACAAGTCCAGAAGACAAGGCGAGGTGGTTCTTCACCTCTGTGGATCCTTGGTACTGAATGGAGAGGCTTCCACCTGTGCTGTATCTGCTATCAGATGGAGAGAGGACACTTCATGGACACAAGCACAGCTTTGGATACAGCTGCTGCAGAATATGGAAAAGAAGATACCTCTCATAGCTGCTCCTGTGGGAAGGACAAAGTAGACACTTGAGTCCTGGGTGTCTTAGCCAGAGGAGTGTCCACACCGCTAGGTTTCAGAGCTGTGCTGTGTCTGCCTCCTTCCTCCTCCTTGAGCTGCTTCCTGCACAGCATCGCAGCTTCAACAGTCAAAGCAGTGTGCACTCTCTCTCAAAATGGGTGGCTAGAGCACTCATTTTGGAAAAGCAGTTTTGGATCCCTTCACCCTAAAGTGGGACTCTGGAAAGGAGAGCAATGGGTGCAGCTTCTCACTGCTGCGCTTGCTCTAGCCTGGCTTTGCACCAAGCTGGAGCTGGGTGCCACCCTTAGTGTCCTGGGCAGGCTTGGAAGAACAACTTAAGGCACGTGTGACGACTTTCAATGAAAAAGGAAAGTGCTTAAGGAAGTTAACTGCTTCCAGGGAAAGATTGGGTGAAGTCTTTTGGGTTGTAACTTTGCGGGGAGGCACCTATATTCAACAGAAAATCCTGCTTTTTGGAGCAAATCTAGCTTCAAGTCACTATTTCAAGTTAAGCATTGTAGCTCTGAGGGTAATGATCCAACCTAAGTGCTTTCATAAATACAATTCATTAAAATAATATTTCCTCTGGCCCCAAAAAGTGCCAGATCTCATAAACTACTCATTTGAAATTGTTAGATAAATTTGGGGTTTTTTATTGTTTTTTCAAGAGGAAAATGTTGCCTTGAGACTAGGAATGTGTTTGGTATGATTTAGTCGATTTTCAAGACGTGTTCTCATTGGAGTTATTCCTCATTTTATTTTTGTATAAAGGAGAGGAGGACTAGGTCCCTAGCTCTAGCGCTGCAAATCCGTTTATACCTGTAGAGTAATAATTTAGAAAGAAAGAAGAAAATTTAGTCAGAAAAGCTTAAATAGTGTGAGGGACAAGTTTGAAAAGTAATCTTTGTACTGCATTAAGATTGAAGGATGGCATAGACGGGCAGTTAGAAAAATTTCTTAGCCTATGTCAAATTATTCTGTGATCTAGCAAACCAGCAAGCTAGATTTTTTCTGTCTGTTTCCATTTTTTCAATTTGCTTTTAAAAATAGAGTTATCCATTTTGGTTTGTCTATTAAAAACAGAGTGAAAAATATATATAAATGTTCCTTAAATATATTACCATCTATTTACATATGTACCACGTACATATCTGAGAGGATGAATAAAAAGTCTCCTGGTAGAAAGCCTTGAACAACTGGATGGAAACAAAGATTTTTATTTTTTTTTATGCAGATGCTTTAAGTGTTTATGAAAGGGACAGGATTGTGACAGCAGGAAAAAATAATGTAGGTTTGAATTAATTAATAAGGAAAAAGCTCATAGCTTAGGCAACTTCCCAGGCTGCAACACTACTGGTACTTTAATGGTAATTGTTGAGGGATCATCCCCCATGGAGATGAAGTAAGAGTTTGTTTTTCCCTCCTACTCATACCTCATTGGTAGTATTCGAAAAAAGACCACTATCATCCAAAAACTATCAGGGAAAGTACTATTCATTTCATATGTGCCTTTAAAAACCTCTTTCAACATGGCAGACTTTAATCACTGTCAATACTAGTCATTTTGAATTGAAATGAAAGCCTGGTATGTGTATTTTCACTTCACTAAGTCAGCCAATATATTTGTGTAAAAATGTGATCATACTCTAGGTTTAATTTCAGCATGTCTTGCTGAAAATGAAGAGACTCTAAGAAAATTGTTTTACCTTTGAACTTACAGCTGATCAGTGGAAGGTGCCGGAACTTTTCCAGGTAGGAAAATCAGATCAAAGATGACCCGATAAATCTTCTAGTCTGTGATAACAATAGCAACTGAATTGATACTTTTTGTAAATTCAGAAAACTTCAGTAAATTCAGAAAATGTCATCCTCAATCCAAAGAGGTTGTTCAGTGAAAAATGCTTAATAAACACCAAGTGATGAGGTGAGCACAATTGCAGGAAAGATCTTTAAAGGTTTAAGGATTAGCATCATGCGATTGGAGTTCTGGTTTTGCTCAGAAACTGCTTTAGTACTTGGTCCAGTTGGTGCCACAGTGACTTGACAGAACAAGTTTCTTCTGGAAGCATGGGATATTTTTTAAGCATGGGATATTTTTTTTGGTGGTTGTTGTTTGAGTTTCCACACCTGAGACCTGCTTAAGTCTGTGAGCCACACTGGAGAACAGCTGTTGTCAGTTTGTCTTTGTTCCCCTTGCCCCCTTAACATTCCTTGCCTAACTCCTCTCCAGTCTTTCTTCTCTTGTGGCTTGCTTTAACTCTTTCTCATTCACGGCTGGAGACCTGGGATGGGAATGGAAAAGCAGTGAGCTAGAATCAGATCCGTAAGCTTCGCCTCTTTGGCAAAGCACATGGCATTAGCTCTAGGTCTTCATGATGGGTTGCTACACTGACTTTTCAGTGTAAACCTGTCACAACCAGCTTTTAGAAAGCAGTGTGTAATTCAGATACATCTTATGTAGCCACGCAAGGCATATTCTGGAGTTTCACCTTGTGGGGGATGGAGGGAGTGAGAAAAGAGACATATCTCCATTGCCCAAAAATACTGTTAACCAGACTCAGTGGGTACATTTGCTTCTGCTGGCATATGGGGCTCAGAGATGCTTTGGAGAGCAAAGGGATGCAGAATTTTCCTATCTGAGCTAGGCTGGGCTTGAAATATCACATATCCTTATAGGGCTCTGTTAACCCATTTTGACATGCTTGTGTTGGTCATGCACCTGAACGCAGATCTTGGTGGACAGCAATGCACTGAAAGAAAAAGACATAATTAATGATGGTGCAAGAAAAACGCAGCATCCTAAACCTTCCCTTTGAAACTCAGGGAGTCTTTAGAGATCTGTAGACAGCAGGGGCTGCTTATGCTGCTTAACAACATTTTCTGCCACAGACACAGCAGCACCTTCCTTTTATAGTTAACGTGGCAGAATCTCTCTCTTTCTATCCCCATTTGGCTGCCCATGGAAGTTATTTACAACCTCAGCAGAAAGATCAAACAACACTGTGATAACTGGCCCCTATCGACGCTGTCAGGTTTCTGGGTCTGTAAGACAAATGTCGTTTCTGGCTCACAGCACCCTGTGCGCTGTGCATTTTGATGCAGATTTTTATTACCTGGCAGGTGGCTTGGGAGTCACGAATGCAAAAAAGGGCTGAGATCAATAACAGAGAATGATCAAGTCGTGTCAGAGAGGGGTTAGCAGGCAGCAGTTGTGGAAGTTGCCCCTTGACATGACTCTCAGGGGGGCGAGGCGGAGTGCCTTGATTTCTGAAAAGCATCATGCTGTGTTAAGAGCGCCTAATTATAGCTGTTGCTGTGTCCAGCTAAAATAGCAGAGGGCTTTGAACGGGGATGGTGAATAACTGTTTTATTCTGGTTGGTGTTGCTGCTGTCTCTTTGTCTTGCACTGGGCTGTGTTGGCTTGGGTCCCCGAAGGTGCAGGCTCTGTCTTTTCCTGATGCCATAGGGTTGGGAGAGGCCCTGAGAGACCCTCTAGTTCCACGTGAGATTGACTGTGGCCATTTTATTCCTGAGATGGGCTTCTCCTGCCTGCTCTTAAAAAACCTCCAGTGTCACCTTCCTTTAATGCGCTCACTTTTGTGTAGCCACCGGTGCTGTCACTGTTTTATCTGTAGACATTTCAACATAGGATTAAGTTTTCCAGCTCAAAAAGGCAAGTGGCTAAGTCATCTGGCAAGGGATATGGGCTGCTATTGTGCTTTTATCCTGCTATGCTGTTCCTGGGATCAGAGAAGTCCTGCTTTCTGTAGTAAGACCTGCAGATACTGTTGTTGGATTTCAATGATGTACTAAAACCTGAGGAAGCTTTAAAAACAAAATAAAACAAAAACCCCTCACAGTTTTTGCTCTGGTTGCACAAACAAGGCTATGACAGAGAAGGGCTTTGTCAAAGTTTCAGACAGAACTCAGTAGCAGATTTAGCAACCTCTTAATTTTATCTTGGATGTGTCTCCTTGGAATCAGACGAGCAGCAAATTCTGCAGTTTTCTTCCAGCACAATCCAGGAAGATGTCTGTAAGCAGTTTCTGTGTTATAGTCCCTATTTATATCTGTAATTAAAGAAATAAGTATCATAGTTATCTAATTTCATAATTACCTCTTTGAAATAATAGCTCTGTTCCAGGTGTTTTCTAAAATAAAACAACTAGGGAAATTCGTTTCAATTAGAAAGGAAAAAATACAAACTGAAGTGGAGTTTTATTAGAAAAAACAACCTAAAACTACAATCACAAAAAACCCCAACCAAACCCAACGTGTGTTTCTTGGAGGGTACTTCATTTAGGTAATTAAATCTGTGCAGTGTGAACGAACCATTGGCAGCAGTGGCCTTTATCAAATGACATTTAGAGCACATTAATCTGCTGAATTCTGAGGCTTTCCAGAAGCTTAAAACACATCTGGAGGCAAAAAATTAGTGAATTCTTCATGGGAATGAATAGTCTTTTGGTATGTAGTACAGATGCTCTTAGGCTTTCTCACTTGGAAGATTTAGTAATGTGGAGAAACCTGAGTTGTATACATGTAAATTCGTAAGAAATCACAAGTTTATGGTGTGTGCGTGTTGGAGTTCAGAAGAAAGAGAAGTTTTTCATCCAAAAGAAAATGAGAGAAACCATGAAGGGAACACTCTTATCTCAACCATTGCTTTCTTTTCTTTCTCCCTAATCTTTCTTCCAGCACCTTTTGTATTGTCTGTGACCGCTGCAAATCCTATTTTCTTCCTGAGATAGGGTTGCAGGGGGAAACTGTTTGATGTGGGATATGTGGAAAGGAGGTCTCAGAGAGCTGCCAAGGCTGGCACATTTCGGGAGAAAGTCATGCTCATTAAAGCTCAAAGTCTGAAGTTGAATTCTGCAGCAGCGTTTCTTTTTCTTCTCCAGCTTTAGGCAACCCCTAAAAATGGTCACTGGAACAGAGCTCACAAGAGAACAAATATGGCCTGAAAGCAAATTATTAGGGTCACAACTCTCTTCTGGAGTTTTTCTAAGTGTGTCTGTTGCTATTACTCTTGTAAGGTTGCTGCTCCTGTCAGGAGTTACATCAGCAGGGTACAGTAGCACCAACCATCTTGCAGCCCCCATTGAGCTATTTAAGCTTTCAAAGTATCAACGTGTTTTTCCCCATGGCTTTAATTCATTCACGCAGCCCGTCTGGGATGTGGAGGGTCCTTGACGAATTTTCAGGTTTAATCAAGTGCTTGGTACAAGTGAAGAGCTCAAAGTTTGCACTTTTGAATTTGTGTATAACTCTTGAAACTGGCCTGGCCATGTCTTAAGAAAGACTTCTCTGGTAGGATCCCTAAAGTCCTTGGCTTCGTCTTGGGTAAGAATTAAAATTGTTCTCAACCAGCATAGGGAAGTGCTATATCAGAAGGTGAAAATGAAGGGGAAAGTTCACTTTACCTCTTTAGAGGTAAAATACATTCTTGTGGATACTCCGTGTCTGCAAATATGTACTTCTAGGCTGAGAAAGAGCTTATTGGATTTGCATGTTATGCTAGCCACATGCTATTTCCATTTCGGGGTAAGATCTGGTGCACATCACCTCGTCCCACCCTCCACACCACCTGAACTAAATGACTGTTTACAATTGCAAGAATTCCTTTGAATTAAGTATCAGTCCTTTCACTAATAACATGGGACTATAAAATTGGCAAGGAGGTCCTGAGTGGGCCTTGAGAAGGGATGGAATGTAAAATGACCAGGATTCATTCACAGAAAGGGCATATTTCAAATGGAGAGTGCAATTAGAGACTGGAAGAACTGAAACTGGGCACTTAGGATTTCTTTGAAATTAGTGCTTCAAAAAGCATTTGCCTTCTAGGGAAAATGGTCTTTGAACATTGCAAAACATAAGTGAATTTGCCTTGGATGTATTTTTCATAATTGTTCTCTTTCTTTGTGTTAATAACTAAGGCTATTGCTGCTTAAGGACTTGATCCTTTACAGCCTGTCTTTTTCTCTCTCCTTGATCCTGCAGTGAAGTCATAATACTGCATTTTTTTGTGATATTACAATCATTTCCATGGCAACAGACTGATGTCCAAAGTATGGGATCATGACTTTAGTGCGGGATCAAGCAAGAGGGGATAAAGTCCTTATTAAAATACACTTTGTCAATAAGAAGAAAAGGAACTCTTAAAAAAATCCATTAATTTTATTATGCATTTCCTTCTCCAACTGAGCATGAGTGCAAATGAAAAGTACTTCTTTGAAGGAGCTGTTTGTTTTTTACTTGTTTATGTTGATCAATAAAACATTGGTTTGAAAGGAGACATGAACTAAAGAGCTGCAGCTACAATATACACAAAAAACTTACTTAAAATCCTTATGTTAATTTTTTTTTTGAAACAGAGGAGTGCTTTCCCAATACCAGTAGACCTATATAGGGCAATGACCGTGAAAGGTTGCTTGGCAGACTTTCCCCAGGAACGATT
The DNA here is from genome assembly GCA_017639485.1 of Pluvialis apricaria. NCBI lineage: Eukaryota > Metazoa > Chordata > Aves > Charadriiformes > Charadriidae > Pluvialis > Pluvialis apricaria. Next base: position 52,454,440 of record CM030008.1, read on the forward strand.
ACCTTTATGCGTTTGTTTGTAGGCCCCTTAGGAACTTCCTGATCCACCCCAGCTGTAGCTATGCTCTGTTAGGCTCCCCTAGTTGTGATATCTCTCTCTTAAGACCTTGCAACATCCCTAACAGTTGTTCTGCCTCCAGTCACCCACACCAGGGAAACAGAAACCATGGCCCTAGAGACCTGTTCTGGAAACCCTTGCATGTGCTTAGCAGAGAAGACTACCTCCTGCCCTACTGTGGAATACCTTGAACGCAATAGATGATTTGGAGGGCATCATGAAGGCCAGGCAGTGTTAAAAGAAGCCCATCTGCTATGTTGGCAGTCCAGAGGCATCAAGCAAACCTACCAAATAAAAACTCTGTCAGGGTTACCTTTACTTTGTGTGTCCCCTCTCCCTAGAACTGGGGCTGGCTTGGAGAGGACACTGCATGAACACTTTCTAGCTATTTCCAAATAGGAACAAGAATGAGGCAAAGGATACCCTGGTTTAGTAGTCCTATGCTGCAAAAGATGCCCTTGATGCAACAAGACATTGGCTGACTTGTCTTCTGTCATGCAGTGATTCATAGAGAGACTCTTTCTGAACATGAGGCTGTTGTCAATCCTGTCTACTTCTTCCAAGAACTTGTTCTGAACAGTTGTCACCCCAGAAAGGAAATAACAGGTTATCTGTACTTCTGTGAAGTATGTGTGGAACGGCTGGAGGTATGGCTGGCCAGCCTGTGGCAGAGAGCAAGGGATGGTGAGGTGGTGAGGTAAGGATGGCTGTTTGGAGCACGAGCCCCAACCTGTTCTGTGCTGCCGGTGTCTGAGGAGCCATGGTGAGTCAACCTGTGTTACTCCAATCCTCTTTCTGACTTTTGCCAGCAGACTAAGATGTCAAATTCTCTGTTCTCATCCCATGGGCATGGTTCTCCTCTGACTTACATGGAGGCATGTCAGAAGTGCTCCCCCTGAGGCCAATATATTGGTGTAAATGAGAAGAGAATCAAGCAGTGGGTAAAGACTGTCTTAGTTTTCAGGATCTCTTCTCCCTCTGGTGCATGCTGTGATTTATGCACAGAACTCCTATTAGCAGCAGTGGGAGAAGAGATACTTACATTGCTAAACAGGATTTTTTTTTTTTTTTTTTTTCAGCTGCCTGAAGCTACTCAACATAAGCCTGTTGTGAAAGTGATTGGAGATTTAGGGGAAAGAATGTCAAAGAGAAATAAGAAAAACAAAACTAATCCTAAACTAAGCAACTGTAAGAATTGTGGGGGGTTTTGCTGTGTTTTGGTTTTTTTTTTTTCTTTTTTTTTTTTTCTTGAAACCTGAAGGTTTTTTTAACAACTAAATAGCTGTTCCTTGATAGTCCTGAATTTTTGGAGTGTCTCTGTGGGTGGGGATTTGCACAGCCACTGGTGAGGGTGGAGGTGAAAGCGCAAGGGAAGTTGAAAGTGGAAAACCTGGAATTGCTTCTCTGCTCATTTCCTTCATTGCAATTTGCCTTATAACAGCAGACCTCTGCGGAAATGCAGCTGTTGCTCTTGCTATTTTGCAAACCAGGTTTTGCTCCTTTTTCCTTTTAATAGAAATGTAACTTTTGATCTGGTTGCAAGCTTCAGAGTCGTTACAATTAAGATGAGTTCTTCTCTTCTGCCTTCCCTACAATGTCTTCTAAATTTTCAAGTCTTCTAAATTTCTAACCTCTTTAACAAGAGGCTTATTCTCCTGCCTTGAGATGTACATGTAAAGGCAAGCTACTCCTTTATGTTCTAGGGTGGAATCTACCAGTTCTGCTATTATCTAAGTCCAGGCATTGCAGCAAACTGGCAAGAGTTAATCTTTATTAAGCAAAAACATATAGGACCCACACAGGCTCTATAGTCATACTGTATTCTCATGCTTACCATTTCCTTTATTGATTTGCCTGTCTAAATGAGTACTTCTAAACTCTGTGGGTGTTTTCCAATTAGATAAAAGGCAATTCATGTCACCCTGCTGTAGCTCTAACAGCCATAACCAAGAGAGTGTATTGAGGACTTCTCAGCAGAACAACCTAGTTTAATCAAGGCGACCCCCTTCAGCGCTACCTCATCTGCAGGACATCTCTCTTCGCACGCAATGCTTCCTTTATTGGAACTTTAGAGGAATGGGCTGCAGCTACACTAACAGCTGCAGCTGCGCTTTATGGGCCAGCTATATGGTTAGCAGAGAAGATGCATGAGCTGCTCTCTCTCAGGCTGTTTTTGGAAAGCACTACTTCTCCAATGACAACGCGGGTGCGATGCATGCAGAACGCGGCACCTTTCCCCCAGTAAGAGCCACCATTGGCATCACCTTTCCCAAATGGGAACAAAAGCATCTCAGAAGATTGTCACAGCTGCCTATGTGAATGGTGCTGCTGCTGTGAGAGCTGAATCTGATAAACCTCCTCATGGCCAGAGCTGAGCAGGCGTTTCCTGTGTTATGCATTTGCTGGAGAATCATAGACACTGTCCTTTGTGGGAGAAGCATGTTTTCTTGCGTGCGTAGAGAGCTCTTATGTTTCCTTTCCCAAGACAGTACACAGCTGATGGCCAAGCCCTGAGCATGGCTGAGGAAACCACAAAGGGAAGCAAGGGTTTCAATCTGAAACTCTGTTTAGCTTAACACTCTGCAACCCATCCTGGTTTTGACCCTTTGAGTTTCTCCTTGTTGCTGCCTTTCACACTCTGCCGCACGTGTCTCAGCAGACCACACAGCTGAAAGACTTTGGGCAGATGCTTCCCTTCTCACCTTCAACAGGGTCCTGGTGCTTCTTGCTTTGCTATCCAGCACCATGTCCCCACCACTCTCTTTGATTGCTTTAGTGAGACATCCCATGTGACCTACACCGAAACCTTACTTCTCTGAGCCTGTGTGCACCTACATGTAGGATCACTGGAGTCAAGCTCTGCTGGATAAAGTGAGCAACTGCTGTTCCTTATGCATCAGCTAGAACTCTGACAAAGATGGGGAAGGCATTCTTGGCCCCGTGTATTTGTTACTGAGAGAAAGAAACGTGTCTGGCTACACAAGAATTTAATTTGCATTGCTTTCTACCCATAGTCCTCTTGGAAGATACCGTGACTTCATACAAACCCAGAATCAGTGGGTGACTGAGCTAAAGGAAGGGGGTTGGGCTTTTCTTTGTGTACTCCATGGTCTCATTTACTATCTGATCTATGATAAGGTATATTCATAGTGTCCTGCAATACAGAAAGGGTGTTTAGTTTAAACTGCAGAGGACAGAAGTGGCAGAGTATAAACTCAGGTGAGATATGTTTAGATATTGAGCAGAACTGAAATTTCTTTACCTATGTAAGGTCTCACCCAGAAGCTTTTCAGTATCAGATGGTCTTTCTCAAAGGACAGGTCCATCTAAATGCTCCTTGAGGCACCAGGGCAATGTCACTATAGACCCAAATCTGTGATTGAGTCTTGTGGAGCATCAGATGGTCAAGGAATACTTTTCAGTTGCAATTCCTAGATTGTAATCAAAGTTACAATGAGTAGTATTTTATTTGCCACCGATACATTTTATTGCTACCAAAGTTAATGCTGTATTATTTTATTTTTCAGTAAGAGGAGAGAAAGGAGTATTCTGTTTCTTACCCAGTCTAATATGTGATATGTTGGAGGAGATAATGTTTTTCTTTTGTGTGTGGATTTTTGTTTGTTTGCTTTTGAGAAAGGGCAAAAAAAAAGAGTGAATGGCATTTGGTTACGATTCTCCATTACTTTCGGTTAGGATCTGGTATTAGTGCTTGAGCATTGCCTATGCAGAGCAGCCAGAGAAAGTACGGCATGATTCCAGAAACTCTGGGTGTGATTTTGAGCAGGTGGTTCTCATTTTTCCTGGGCTTGAAGCAAGATAACTAACTGGTCCTTCTTGCTTCAGAAACTACCAGTGCTCTTGCTGTGACAGCATGAAGCAAAAGTATCTCAAGTGCTGCTGTGAAGGGTGCTGGGGCAGGCTGCCTGTAGCAGATGACTTGGACTTTCTGGGGTTTGGAGCTCACCTGGTGGCTTCTGGCCTATGGCAACGTGCGTGGAGCCAAGAAGCCTGCCAGTGCTCTACGTAGCTCGCCAGAACTACTTGTTGGACTCTACCGTATTCATGAGATGCAGCTGCATCACCTCGGTGGTGTAAAGAAGTGAGTCACTGCGAAAGGCGGTGCACTTTCTTAGCGTAATGTAGCTCTTTGTTCAGTGTGAGCAGAAAGCACTCCCAGCAGTGGTTGTCCTCCCACTGCCGTGTGTGTGAGCCAGGCTGAAGCCTGCAGCAGCTCTGCAATCCGCTCCCTTGCAGCCTTTTCTCAAAGTACATTAACTGGCTGCTTTTAAAAGTCTCGTTACTGCTACCCCTAGTCCCAAGAGTACTTTAATCCTTCCATCGTGTACATGACGCTCCTTAGGTGGGAGGTTTCCAGGCCACAGCTCTCAATCCTCAGAGGCACTGCAGTTTTAGGACGAAACAGTGTTGAGATTGGTAACATTAGACTATGCTACTAGTGAGAAAAATATACAATGATTTGTCCCTCCTCTCCACACCACTGCAACAACCCCCTGGCTAACCTGGAGCTTTGCATAGCCAGTACGTTAATGCCACCTGGCTGCTGTAAAGCGGAACGGGAGATGGCTCTGCTCTGCTTGCCTTTCTTCTGGGGTGTTACTGGCCACGTTAATTCGTGCCTTGTCTTCTCTAGCGTACCCATTTTTCCATTAAACTTGTAGGAACTCAACTATATTGGAGGCTTATATCCTCCTCTCTCAAATTTGGGTGAAATTAGCCATTGGGTTCTAGAGATGAGGGAGGACTTGCAAATTTACACATTTACTGAACAGACAGAATGAATGTGTAAGCCTCTTATTATTAGAAAGTTAGGTTAAAAATAAATAGTAAAATGCCTGGAAATTTACAGTGTGACTCTCATAACTTAAACATAATAAAAAAATATTATATTTGTCTATACAAATCCTTCCAGTGGGGAAAAGTAAAGCAAAAAAACCCCAAATAATGATGGTAAATGGCATTTTTCAACTGTCATTGGTGCATAAGCAGAGAAGCAGAAGCTAAACACCAAAAGGTAAAATGAGTAATATGTTACTTATTTCTCATATTGAGAGTCTGAGAAAAATGTGAAAAAGGATACGTTAAGAAGAGTAAAAAAGTAATAGATGAGTTGAAAATACTTTGATGGCAGTTTACATTTATTTCCTTCCAAAAATCCAGGCAGTTAATTTTTTTCAAAATGTGCATTTGAATGCCTCTAGCTGTAAATCTTACAAGTATACTGAAGGACTTTATTAATTTTAAGAATTCTTTAACCTTGCTTTACATCATCTGAGAGATGTAGGTTTACTCAGGAATGTGTAATCACTGAACAAGCACTGCATCAGAGGGCAAGATGAATAGAATTAAGGTTGCCATGGGTACTTTGCTTTTGAATTTCTTCACTTTTGAGTTTAAAGTCTAAACATAAAAATCCTAGTAATTTTTGGCTTTTGTTGTTTAGCACTGAATACACACATAAATCAACGACTTACTCATGGCTGCAAGTGTAGCTATTACTGTCTAATGTATAATTCCCTGTACAGAGACAAGCTTTGTTTTTTCCTTGTTCTCTAAGTTTTTAATTGCCTACTGTTTTGCAGTGCGACATAAAGAGCAGGTGTTCAGAAACTATGTAGAAATTAAAAAAAAAAAAAGGAGAAACAGGTTATCTTTTGACTGAGAAATTTCCTCCGGCATTTGGAAGAACAGAAAGAAGATAAATGAAGACCAGCGGTGAGCTAGGGTTTTTATGGATACTAGTGTAGGCTATTAAAAAAAATAAATTAGAAGAAGTAGCCTGTGAATAAAGACACGTAAATGGCACTGATTTGGGGAATATCAAATTGCAGAGCATTTCTTCTCCTTAATGCAAACTCATGAAGGCAGTCTGTTGCTGTGAGGAGGTTAACTGAGTCTAGCCTGAAAGTTTAATCAAAATGTTGTATCAGATCTGCTTGATGTTCACGCCGGCATCTGGAGAGGCACACAGATGATGCGGTAGGTGCTGTGTTGAAATACAGAAAGCTGCAGCCATCCCAGGAGGCCTGAACTTATCTCCTCTAGGGCTCACCGCAGGGACTGCAGTCTTGCATTTTGCACCCCCTTAAACTTAAAAGATCGGTGTGCTGCTCTTGTCTCCTGTTGAACAGGCACAAGGGTGAGACCCAGCATGCGCTGACCCCCTGGTTGCCAAACTCTTTAATGAATTTCTGCTACAGCTTCTATAGACAGAGCCAGGCAATTACTGAAGTAGTTCCCCTGGTCATTAGGAACAGCGTAGGTGTTGGATGAGTCCTTCCCAGCTTTGGGGAGAGGTTTGCAGCCTGTTTTGTGTTATGCCTTGCAATGCTTACTCTGTTAGCCAGTCCCAAGTGAGCAGTGTGGTTCAGAGCTATCCTGGGCATCCTTAGGACCTTCAGTCTCTGCTGCGCAGGTGTAATCCTGGTCCTGCTAGCAGGGTTTCTCTCTTGGCTAACAGGAGTCCTGGAAGAGAGGGTGTGCCTGTTGGCACCCCTGCTCCCCATGGCAGCTCTGGTTTGTTCCTCAGATTTTAGAGATGCACAGAAACCTAAAAGATCATCTTGTCCATCTACTTGGCTGGCGCGTGATTGTTCCCCACAGCGTGTTTTTAAGTGTTTTGTCTCACTTAATTGATTCAAGTGGTGGGGCTTTCGTTACTTGTCTTGGGAGGCATATTTTGAAATATAATAGACTTCCCTGTTGAAAAATGTTTCCTGATATGCAGCCTACAGTTTTGCTGGTTTATTACCACTGCCATTTTGCAATTACCAGTGTTAATTACCATTGCCATGTTAATTTTTAAAACAATGTAGTGAGTTCTGAAGTAAGCTGGCATTTTAGGATTCTGTCAAATACAACTGGGTGAATATTCATCCTGTGGGAAACTCTCCAGTAAAATATTATAAAATCCATTATAAATCAAAGTAAAACATTGAGATGCAAAAATTTCTTCTGAAATGAAGAGTTCTGGGAAAAAAACCAAACCACTACTTCAAATAAAAATAAAATAGTTCAAGTTTGGCATGATTTTAAAGAATTTAATTTATCTTTTAAAAACATTTTTTCATTTTAGTTGTCTTTCTTTCCATGTTAACTTTTCTTCTTTTTTTTTTTTTTTTTAAATAATTGCTTCTTTTGGAGTAAAGGAAACATCATCTCTTCTGGCTGACGTGTCCTTTGATTCAGATGTGTGATGATGTTTCATTCTTTGGAGAATAAAATTGTTCCCTCACTATCCCTGGGTCACCTGAGGCACTGTGGTCCCTGCCTCTGAGATAGTCCCCTGGCAGAATCACTTTTCATACAAGTCCACAAATCTGAATCCTTGACTTGAGAGCAGCCTCTCTGCTGTTCAGCCAAAAATCCAGGGAACCCAAGCAACCCTTGCTGTTGCTGGGCTGAAGGTCAAGGAGAAATTTGCCTGGAATTATTTGCAACTGCCACAGTCCCATAAACAGCTCATTTTTTATCCAGCAACTTCCCATGGTAACCTATTTTGTTGGGGAAAAAATTCTAAGCAGGTGTAGGGAGAGTTTCTCTGCAAGTGAGCAGAGAAACGATGGTTATGTTGGAGCACTGCTGGCAGGACTCAATTCCTTCTGCTTAGTGGAGATACAATGATATGCTATTCTGCCTCTTGCCGTCTTGTGATACGTTCTGGGGGATATGTTTTTAATGGTAATGGCCACACGTTATAAGATGTGCTTTGAGATGAGATGGATTTTATACACTCTTACCTGCATTACAAATGCGACACTTGCGGTATGAGTTGGTGAGAGTTATTCTTGATAGAGTTTAGTCGTTATTTCAGCTTCAGTGCATTTTAATCATGCTTCCTCTGTCAAACATAGCAAATATTTCCATCCTTCACTCAGGTAGCTTTTTCTTTTTCCCCGTGGCTCTCAAATGAAACTGAGCAATAGAATTACTTCAGTTCATCTGTATGTTTGTATGTCTCTGCTCTTCACCGAAAGCATAGCATTTAAAAATCCATGTCATTCTGGGGAACTATTACTATTACCCTAGCTGGCTGATATTCTGCAGTGCCTGTAAAACTGAAGTATGCTGGAGTGTTTAAGGCTGGAATAACATTTAACAGTGGGAAGGGAACCTGCACAAAGAGCTGTATTTTTTAAGGCCAGTTGCTGGAAGGGTTTGAAGTTTCTAGCCAAATTAAAACAATAGTGGGTAATTTTAAGCAGAGGAGCCAGAAATCTCAATAGGATCAGCAGTGCTCAAGTAGGGGTCTGGAGGCAGTAACTCTAAAATTTTCCTCCTGATTCTCTCTCTGATACACATTTTAGTCTGGAGGAAGTCATTCATTCTGTCTCCAGCTTCAGTTTTCCTGAAGGTGATAATGTTTGCATGAGGAGGAACATTATGCTAATGCAAATAGTGGGGTGTTGGTAGTGTTTTGTGGTGGGTTTTTTTGGTTTTTTTTTTGGGGGTGGTGGTGTGTGTGTGTTTGGTTTTTTTCTTCTCCCAGATTTAGAATGAATATAAAGCAGGTTTATCTTTTAGCATTTTTTTCTGAAAAGTGATTAATGTAAGAGTTTATATTAGTAGCCTGCCCTCCACAGGGCTTGTTCTAGTTATTGGAACTTTTGTTTCTTTTGCTGGTGTACAACAAGGTAAACCGTGCTCGTGTGAACAGAGGATGAATTCTGGGGAAGAAGAAAGTGGGGAAGAAGAAAGTGGAGAAAAGAAGGTTGTGAAATGTGTCAATGGAGGATGTTCTCAAATAATAATCACAATACTCTGCTCTGCAATCTCCTGGGTTTCAGGGACCATAGAGGTAGTAGCAGTAGGAGGCAAGCAAAACCACCAAACCTTCACCTCTGTGGGAACAAACCACATTTGTGGCAGTGGATTCCCACCACGGGCTTTAATGGAAACTTGTGAGTGAGCCAGTCATGGAAGGCAGTGATGATTCAGAATTAAAATAACCCCAAAATGCAAGAGACAAAGAAATCAGTATAAAGAAGATGAGAGGAGCTTTTGTAGGCTGTAGAACATGCCTAAGGCTTTGCTGTCCTGGAGGACTCTGAAAGTGGTCTGCAAATAGTGTGTTAAAAAACTTGTAAAATATTAAACCTAAAAAAGTGAGCGGCTGACAACAAGAGAGGTCTGGACATCTCTTTTGCCAAGGCTCAAACTGTCAGTGCAAACCAGAAGGAAAATACAGCTCCAAAGGGAGACCACGTGTGCCATTGTATGCTCTGCCTACCTCAAACTACTCCTCACCTCCACTTCTTCGGGGAATGTAATTTTGGCATTGCCTATCTGAAATCCCCAGTTATTCTCCCTGTTTCACTATTCTTGCCCTTTTCCCTTTGGGTTTAGCTTTTTATTAAGTCACAAAAGTGGCTTAAGTTCTCCGTCTGCTGTGAAGGGGAAGAACTGAAGTGAAATCCCAGTAGATGCACTGGTTCTTGAGGGAAAACAGCTGGAGTGGAAGAGCTTTATGGAGAGGGACTGACCTGCAGTGCTAGAGAGGGCAAGGGAAATAAGAGGAGCTCCAGTGAAAACAACTGAGTCACATAGATGCAAATACAATAAGAATAGGATGTAAAGTATATTTCATGGAAAAATTCTCTGCAGATGAGAAATGGAAAAGAAATCTATTGTACATCTGATTTACCCTGATGTGTTTAGCAGGATGGCTTTCTGTTGGATGGCTTTCCTAGGATGGGATATCATGATGTAACCATTCCTCTTTAGTCCCATAGATCTTACTGATATTTTAACATTTCCTTTGAGTATCTCTTGTCTCCTATGAATAACTACCCACAAGGCTATCTTGAACTCTTCTGAATTTCAGGCGAAGTTATAATATTTTGGATTTTGAATGGAGATTGTTTCCATTACAACAGGCTTTGTATTTATTGACATATGTACACTAAACAAAACAAAGTAAGTCCTGTTATGTAAAAATTCTTTGGAGGATTGTTCCATATAGTTGAAACTTATAGTTCTCTAATAAAGAGAGTTTTGAAACATAAATTTGAAGAATTTTCTGCATGCAGTTTTACTATTAGTCTGGAGGATATTTTATGTATATATTCTTTGTGCATGGGCTCCCTCTGGAGCTTTACTTATTAAAAAAAAACCTTAAAGTACTTTTAAAGGTTTTAATCAAAAGCATCAAGCAAACAAATGAAATACGGGTATTGTTTCTGTCATTGCAGCATTCAGTACAAATCTGTTCTTCAGGTATGTTAGATACATGACCAGGGTTTCACCATATGATGCCAGCTGAGGAAAGGAGCTGTTAGAATTAATGTCTAGTTGGACGTAAAAAGAGCCTTGCGTGAAAACTATGCCACTCAGCACAAGAATAATTAATTACAGTACTCTGAAGATGCAAAGTGCCATGTAAATCCCAGGCATTCATCACACCATTTAGATTCTGATGGCTAATAACAGATTTGATTTTGCTTTCAATGAATCATCATCAAAGGAAATTTTGTTTCTCTGAATATTTTCACTATTTTCCATATGCGTTGGATTAGAGTGTGAGCACACACAAAGGAAAAACATTTAATTTATTAAAATCAGACTCTGGCAGTATTGGTGCAGACACTTTCAGTGCTTTCCCCTGAGAAATTCTAGATTAACTTGGACAGAATTGCATGTCTGAAACCTGTTTGATGGTGCTGAGACATTTACCAACTTTTCTTTATTAAGAACAAAGTAAGCAATAAGATCTATGTTGGTTTTATTAGAGGGGAAGACAGTAAAAGTAATATTTCCTTGAATTGTGTTATTACTATTTGATGAGCTTACAAATAACGTTATTCTGAGGAGTATTTTCTCTTCTCTTTATTTTCATAAAATAGGAATTTATTGTGCTTTAACCAGCTACATTTACTTTTTGTTAAGGAGGGATTCTGATTGACATCACTAACAAAATGCAGGTTATGTCCTTTAGTATTTATCAGTGATGTGTACCCTCTGCTGTCTTGACATGAGCAGAACTGTAGTTTTGTCCGTCTCTCAATGCACCCTGACTATGTGTAACATGTATCAGAAATTTTGTCACACTTCTGACCATTTCTGTTCTCACAAAAGAGATTTTTAATGCCTTGTCAGACTTAGAGGAATTTCTATTACATGGAGGCCTGACTGGATTTCTATTTCTTTTTGAAGCTATTTCAGTGTTTTCTCGTTTTGTCTTCCTCACCCTCCTCAACATGAGTGGTACCTTGTACCATTAGTTTACAGACAGTGATGTGATGGAGATATATCTCACATACTTCCTCTAATGAGTTTGTGACTGTACCTGTAAAGGCATTCTGGTGATGAAGTGATTCTTTTCCTGAGGAGCTCAGGGAAGGAAGCCAAGATGTTCAGCTCTGAAAACAAAGACTACTCAATCATTTTTCCTGAAAAAAATCCCAAACCCAACAAACCTTTTTTTTGTTAATAGCAGAAGCTCTTTTGTCCTCCACTAGTGACCCACAGAGCACTGACACCGCTGTTCTGTGCATGAGGATCTATCGTAGAATGGTTTGGGTTGGAAGCGACCTTAAAGATCATCTAGTTCCAACCCCCCTGCCATGGGCAGGGACACCTTCCACTAGACCAAGCTGCTCAAAGCTCCATCTAACCTGTCCTTAAACACTTCCAGGGATGGGACCTCCACAACTTCCCTGGGCAATTTGTTCCAGTGCCACACCACCCCAATAGTGAATTTTTTTTTCCTACTATCTAATTTAAATCTACCCTCTTCCAGTTTGAAGCCATTACCCCTTGTCCTATCACTACACGCCCTTGTAAAAAGTCCCTCTCCAGCCTTTTTGTAGGCCCCCTTCAGGTACTGGAAGGCTGCTGTAAGGTATCCCCGGAGCCTTCTCTTCTCCAGGCTGAACAGCCCCAACTCGCTCAGCCTGTCTTCATAGGAGAGGTGCTCCAGCCCTCTGATCATCTTTGTGGCCCTCCTCTGAATCTGCTCTAACAGGTCCTTGTCCTTCTTACGTTGGCAGGAGAGCCCAGCCAGTTGTGTGGCAATGGGAAATCATATTCTGTGATTGATCTGAAAGGCAGAGAAAGGCAACAGAGGAGTGAATGTAATTGTGTGGGCTCAGCTGTTTACTATTTGCAGTGTGAGACTGCAATCAGGAGAGACTTTTTTGAAACTCAGGCTTCTTAAGCAAAGCCGGTGAATTGAATGTACAATGTTAGCTCAGGCTGTAGTCCCTCATTTCTCTGTGGTTTGGTTAAATAAGGACAGTGCTTACAATTTTTAATTTGTTTCCCTAAAACCCCACTGAAAGCTAACTTAAACTTGTGTGATCGTGCTGCGTCTGCTACTATGCCTTTTTTTCTCTTCCTCCCAATTAATTTGTGACTTGGTTAATTTTAAGGTGATTTGATGAAGAGTTAAAAGTTTCAAAAATAGTGACTTCCCATTAGTTTCATGGGAGTAGGTGGCCGGTTGGAGAAGACAAGGGCCCCATACATGCCCCATTATGGGAAAACTTTGGAAAATCCGTAAAGAGCACAGAGATGCAGAAAGCCTTGGGTCAAGACTTTCTGGAATCCAGGCTTCCTGGCTTTGCCTGCTAATGGTGCTGTTTGCTTTGCATTTTAAATGCACCAAGTTGGTAATGGCAGAATGGGGGTTATTCTGATCATTTGGTTTACGTGAAGAAATTTTCCATACAAATGGTGCATGTCCAATTTCAGCTAAGTCTGAGGCTCTTGAATGTTCTGCTTAGCCTGAAAGCTTGGTGATTCATAGGAGTTTGACATCACCGCCAAACTTTCTGATTTACGAGAACATAAAATGTTAAAACATTCTTTTTCTCTTTATAATTGGCCATCCTGAGTCTCCTGTGGGGAAGGCCTATTTCACATTAAAATAAAATAAAATGTCAAAGTTATATTGAGGATGGCAAGGATTTTTTTTCTGGTTAATTAACCATAACATTGTTTTTACACTTAAAGATTACTCGTTTCCTTTCCTACCTTCATACAGGTAATATTCGGAGGGTGCCTGTATGAGCCTGCAGTTTTTATTCCTTAGTTTATATTCCAAAGAGTTGCATCTCACAGAAACTTTCTAAGTAAAGACCAGGGAAATCAAAGTTGTTGAAGGTCTTATAGCCATTCCACTGAAGTATTTTAATCTCTTTGTTGCTGCATGGATGCAAGCCTACAGATATTCCCACTGACCCAAGTTTGTTCTGGATAATATAAATGGCTGCTTTTGATAGATGGGACCTGTCTTTGCAGAGACCAAGAGGCCAAGTATTTTAGCTGTCACATGATTATGTTTTCTTCCTTTATTCCTTCTTATATGAGCCTAATCCAAAGTCCAGTGAAGGACATAAGTTTTCCTTCATGCGGCACTGAAACAAACATGTAGATAAAGCTGTCTGAAAGATTTGGCAGTTTGTTTTTGTCAAGACTGAAACGGCTTTGTGGTTTCTTTGAGGAGCAGGGACGGGACCAAGTGAAAGACCCTCCTCTATTTAACTGTGAGAGAGTGAGCATCCAGCTCTGGCTCCCAACGAGGCAGAACAGCCCTGGATTTCTTGCCCCACACTGTAGACACATGCCCAAAGTATACCGGGTCCCTACTGTGTTCTTTTTTTGTCAGTGAGTACTTGAAATATTGTTTTCTTCATTAATATACAGAGAGACATTAAATTAAGTCACTGTTTTCCAACCGGTCCAACCAATGCATATGGGCTGCCCAGTCTGGCCATTCTCCTTTGGGGTGCTCCTACAGAAGCGTGTGACTGCAATGGTGTGATGGTCATCCGAAGTGGTGAAATTTCTCTTTGTGCAGAGGGTCAGCACCAAGCCCAGAAGAAACACGCTTTCCGCAGCAATCCTGGTCTAAAAGTGAACAAGGAGTTTAATTGGCATTTAAGGGTGAATTTCAGTGGTGGTTTGTATCAAAGATCAGCCTCTCTGCTGTTTCCTTTTGTGGTGTTATGCATGTCTTCTTTGCTTTGGCTGTCACTGGAAAATCCCTGCTAGATTATTTTCATGGATGCATAACTTGAGTTGGTTTTTTGAGTGTTTTCAAACCTACTCCTTTCCTCCTTCTATACTCAAAATAATAATTTCTTGTATAATTATCTTCTGAGTGAATTTTCAGAAGAGTATTCTGTTCAAGCTGTCAGGTAGCAATACAGCATTGGTATTGTAAGCAAACACCTAGCTGTGGAGGTAAAATATGGAATAGGTATGCATGCACAATATGTAACTGTGTGTGTCTGTATACATGTACATAAACCCCTATATTTGTGTGTGTATATATTCATCTATGAATATGTGTAAGCATGTGCATGTGTGCACACATAAATATGTACGCATGTATATGTAGGCAGGTTCTTTTGCGGCACGTGGGATAGGTCAGCTTGCAGCCTGTAGAACAATCTGAAATGATCCATATAGCGTACATTGAAAACAGAAAAGTTATGAAACAGTGAATGTGCATAATGAGAATACAACAAAATGACTTGAAAGATCAGGTAGTTTTACAGTCCAACGTCTCAAAGTTTTAAGAGAATGTAGGAAAAAACCTCATTACAACTGCCCACTTCTGCAGTTGCTGTCCTGTGCAGACAGATTGCAGAGCACTTTGGAAAAGAGAGACCAGTAGCAACGGCGTGTTTTCAAGAAACTACTTTAGAGCAAAAAGAAATGCATTGAAATGTAATACAGCGCATTGAAATGTAGTATAATGTTGTTCTAACTGAACTAAAAAAGGGCGTATTTCAATTAGACAGACATTGAAGCAAATATTATCTCTGTTGTGCTAGCTGGATACAAGAGGGCTTTTGTCGGAGTGGAAAACGTGTGGTTGTCCTTGCTTATGGTGTAAACATCGTGTGTGTTCTCAGGTCACAGCAGCCTCCCACCATTCAAACAGCATATCAAATCTTGGCCACTGAGGATGGAATAAATTTATAGTGGGAATGTGAAGGGACAATATCAAAACTCTCAAGGCACATAAACAACAACACAAAACAGTAATAGGATGGCCAAGGGAAAAGTTGGTCATCTGCTTCTGGGAATAGGACATCTGAGCAACAGATGAGGTAGAGAAATTACTAACACTCCATCAGCCTTCACTGAATTAGTGTCAGACACGCTTAGTGTAAGTGACAAAGGGCAAGATCTCAACCATTAACAGGGAAGAACAGAATGGAGCCTTCTTGACTAATTTGATATTTTTAAATCAAGCTGGCCTGAGAAACATCATCCAAGGCTAAAGCACTGCTGAAATGCCACAGCAAGTTACCCATAGTCAAAACACTGAGGCTGTCCTAGACCCATTACTACTGAATATTTTCATTAGTCACCGAGAAGACAAGGTAGAGAGCATACTTGTTAAATGCACGGATGACAGTAATCCATAAGGCACATCCAGCATATTTTAAGGGAAGACATGAATTCTAAATGACAGATTGAAGCTACTGGCTGAAAAAAAAAAAAAGAAGAGGCTTTGCAATAGTGACAAGGCAAGATACTACAGGTAGATAGGAGTAATCCATCATGCAAATCCAGGATGATTAAATCCTGTGGAAAATGGGTGAAGGTGAATATGGTAGAGTCACAAAAACAAAACAACACAAAAAAAAAGATGATTCTAAGATGCATAAACATGAAATAATTTGTTACTCAGATGCCACCAAACTAATCACCTAGAGTAGTTTGCCTAGTTTGGGTAGCGCGCTTCAAGGAAGATGTGGACCAACTGTGAAGAGTTCATGGAACAGCAAATGGAAAGATCAGAGATTCAAAGACACAACTGAATGAACTGCAGCTTCAAAGCACAGAGGAAAGGTGACAGAGTAGTCATGGGGTAAAATTTGTCAAATATTCAACATATTATTTTGTGGATAAGGGTCAGGAAAAAGTTGGAAGGGACTTGTCAAGTAATACAGCCAACGCGTGTTTGTAGCCAGTGTGTGAGCAATTAAGGCATGTACATTTGAAGTAAAAAGAGTGAATGGATAGTATTTAGTTTCAGGCTTTAAAATTATTTCTTTAAACTTGGCTCACCTAAATATAAAGCTGGAAGGTTACTTGGCTTCCTGGGTAAACTTCAGTCATCCTGATGAACATATGTAATGATGTTTGGATAACAGGAGAGAGAGCATTACCAAGGTGATGCTTAATTGAGCTAAGTCCACGTATAATCGTTCCTATTATAGTGAAGTACTGCAGCATTTAGATGAAGTAAGCCACTTAGAAGATTCTGCAAATGCTTCATTGTGTTGCTGCTTCTTTAACTTATGCTGATGGGGATGAGGAAATGCTTTATTGAAATCCATGGTGCTAAGCAACTGTTAAACATCATTTGACACACCAATATTAAGGCAGACTCATGTTTCCTTTGATTTTTCTTTTTTTTTAATAAATTATTCATTATTATTTTAAGTGAATGGGCAGAGCTTGAAAAAACACCCAAAAATACAGCTAAGGAGAAGAACATGAGCACCTAATGTCAAACTGCTGATGATCATGGGGCAGGTCTTTCTTGTACAAATCTGGAAAAGACAAATAGATGTAGCTTTTGTGCTAAATCAACTTTTGCCATTCAAGTTTCTTATTAAAGGAGTGTTACACATATTCTGGCTCCATTTAATGTCCGTTTTATCCAGCCTAACTTATCCACAGCTTTGGGAAAACCTGTTGCCATTCAGGTGCCAATTTGGCTAATCCAGATAAGTTAATGGCAAATGTCCTACACCAATGGCAGCCAATTTATCTGGGATGAGAGAGGTCAAGCTAGCATGCTTATCTATTCTCATACTTTAAACATTCTTGCTTTTTCTTTTTTATGGTTGGTAAATGGTTAAGGGAAGGGGAGGAAATGGTGAAGTCCACAGTTATTTCACATTTGTAGTTAGAGGTTCTTTTCTGGGCATGATCTGGATTCTTTGGTCTCATCTAACCCTGTCTGTGGTGGATGGAGATGGAGGGCATAGCTCTGGTTTAAAACCACTATCCATTTCTATTATTTTATTTTATTTGCATTATTTTATTCTTCATGGACTTCTTAGCTGAAGTTAAAAGCTCTGGAAGTTACTTGCATAGTTCATCGTGTTTTCCCACAGGAGAAAGTGAAATATTCCTAATCTTTCTGAGCAGTAGTTTTCTTTAAACCTCTTCCTTGCACATTCTGTGCATTTGCATTAAATCATCCCTTTACAATCTCATCCAAGTGTGAATTCAGAAAAGTAGAGAACAATGTTTGGCTCATTTCCCGAGAAGGGCAGATGGGGTTCTTGGCATCTGTTCATTCTTTATTTCTGAATATTGGGTTGGGCACAGTCTTTGTCTGTTTCTTTCTCCAAGATTTGGTCAGCCTGAATTCTAGAACAGCTGGATCTTTTGTGAAAAATAAATGTCAAGAAGTCTCTTGAGTCCTAGATCAGCAACTTCTTTCTTCCAGTCTTTCATGTCAGAGAGTGACTGATTGTGGCTGACAGTGCTGTGCTTCATAAACCTTTCTTTCCAGTCGTTTCTGACAAATGTAAGGAAATATCTTCTGATATTGCTTTAGATGAACAACTTGTCCTTTGATTTCTTGCTGAAAGCTCACTAAGATCTTATTATTCAGAACTCGGGACTTCCTGAGAGGAATAACTTCTGTAAACTGGACTGGGAATTTAGGCAATGTAGCAACATTTCCTTGAGTCCACTATTTACAGTAAAAAAGAAGAAGAGGTAAAATGTGAATGGAGCAATGAAAAATATGACAGGTATTAGTTAATTAAAATTAGGCGTTCCGTAGGTTTGTGCATATTTTATATTAAAAGAGAACAGCAGACCTGGTTAGAATTTAGTCCATAAGAGTAGTGCTATCAGTTACCACAGGTAGCCCTCACTATGTCCTTTAGAGGAATAAGAAGAAATTGTTTTTCAAAATATGAAATAATATTAGAATTTTTTTGGGTGGGTATGAGTGCTTTCAGCTTTCCTAAGGACTTGTGCATCACCTGTAGGTGTTGAAGATGGAAAAGCCTTATTCAACCATGAACAAGGCCATTACAGGTTTTATTCTCTGGAGTATAGTTTCTAGTATTGTGCTCTCCTATTTTTGTATTCTCTCAGCAATAAGGCTGCCTTATCTTTTTCTCAGGAGGCTATTCCACTGCCTAATAGGAATCACTATCAGGAAATACTTGAGATATCAAGCCTACTGTTTCCAAGAGCTCTGATGCAGCAGTGTATGGGCAGTCATTCTGTACTGAGCTGGCGCTGATCCTTCAACACAAGGAAGTTCAATCTGAGCTTTAGGCGGCTTGAGTTCGCAGGAAGGTTCTCACCGAAGGAGAAAAGTTTTCTACATCAATGCTGGATTTATTTCACCTAAAATAAATTCTGCACAACACTTCTGAAAGTTTGTCCTTACTTGTGAAATATTCTGATTAATGACAGGACAGTGACTGATAGCTAATCAACACTGGTGAAACTGGGCTCCTCCCAAAACTTGTCACAGGAGTCACAGTTTCATGCCATTCATTACAGTCGTTCCAATGAAACACACTACATATGTCCTTTCTGTGTTTGTTATTGTCATATTTCGGGCATTTCCAGGCTATTGATATCTGCCTTTCCTCCTGGCTTAAATGGGTTATGGACACTCGGCTCTTTTAATTCTTCTTTATAGCTGAGTCCCTTCATCTAGTTTGTGCTGCTCGTCTTTGAACTCTGTCCATTCTACTGACAAACCGCAAACACTGTGCCGGGACTGAAGGCAGTTCAGCACGTGGAGTCACTCTGGAGCCACAGAAGCAGCTCCCCGATTGCTAAGCAGCAGCTGTAATAAGGTTGAAATATATGTATTAATTTTACTGTAAGCGTGTTCACTTATGTGAATCTTTCAGCTCATCTCTAAAGTCAGTTATGGCAGTGCCTACAGAATACCAAGAAAGCAGGTTACGTTGTTAGGGATATTTTATTACCGACTTCATCTCAACCACTAAACTAGTAATGAAGTTTCTCCTCTGTTGTACCTTCCCAGTATATCTTTGATATGCTTGTAATCTTCGTAGATGTTTGGAGAATTCTTAAAATCTCCAGTGGCTGAGTGTTTGCCAAGGTACCTTATTGCTGGCTTAATGAGGAAAGCAGCTGAGGGAAGGAACTTTGTGACAGCCAGAGCCGAGCAACCAGTAAAGCCCATTTAGAAACCTCCTGCAGCTTTTCTTGGCCGAGGGCTCCCCAGTTCTGGGCAGAAACACTAGAAATCGTTCTGTCCATCTGCTGGAAGTAGGGATGTGTGTTGTGGCTTAGCTTTGCAGCCAAGCCCACTCAGTAACCCTGAGTCAAGGTACTCCCAGCATTCAATTGCTATCACATCACCTGCTTAAGAGTATGCAAATTGTGACTATATTATGTTAATGACAGAGACAGCAAGGGGGCATGTTGTGTACATATGTGTGCTAGTGTGAGAGGAATATTAACTGAAAGAACCTCCATTTTGCTTTGGTCAGAAATTGCCAAGTTGGCTTTTGATGTGAGGAACAAGATAAATAAGTGGACTGAGTTTTCTCCAGTTTTTGTCAATGTGATCCTGAATTCAGACCACAGAATCCAACAGAGACTCCATGAATTTATACTAGTGAGTACAAAATGTGAATCTCTGCCTTCACAGGCTTTTCTACGGTATTAGCTCTAAGTTTCCTCTTAGTCCCAAACTGTCCTCTTTGTCCATGTTGCCGTATGCATTAGGTCTTTTGGGCCGTGTTTAATAGAGGAGATCTCTGGTGAGGAGATGGATCAAGGAATCTGGCAATGTGCTGTTCATTGACATGTACCAACTAAAGCTAGTATACCAAACTAACAGGTAGTTCTTCTCACAGTGTCTGGTTAACCTTTCGGATGCCCTGCATCGTTCCTTCCCCTTCCACCATGCATGACTTCCCCTCCCAACAGTGTTTTTTCTATCAGGAAATGAGAAGCCCATCTGTCTTGGACGTGCCATGTTCACAGTCTCAACGTGCTCCAGTTGTGTTCTCTCAATCCCTTTCAAGCAAGAGGGACAGATTCATGCCCTCTATCTCCTCTTCTTGTGTGTTTTTGTGAATCTGTTGCCTGTTCCTTCATAAAATCTATCTGCAATAGCAGCCTCATGTAATTGAGGGTAACCTCTTCAGACACTGTTGCTATTTACAACCATTGTTTCTCTTCAATGAGATGCACAGTGCTATTTTCATGAAGTAGGGCAGTTCCCAGAGTTTCAAATTGTATTGTTTTATTTTTGTTTTTCTTTTGCTTTATACATGTGCAAATCTCTAACGTGTTTGACATCAGGTTTTAACGGTGCAGGCAGGCATCCTGGTTTTCAATTTTCTGTTGAACAAAATGTCAGAGGGTGAAAACCTGCACTTCAATGGTATTGTTCCTTAATTAATACGGGTAGAAAACTGATTCCAAGGTCTTTCAAATAAGCACTTTATTTTGATATAATTTCCCCATACCTCTTTAAGGATAATGGAGATTATTCGTTGCTTCTCACTAGGCAGTATTTAAATTCATGTCCATTAAATTCTAGCCTAGTCTTGGATGTATCTCTGGGCAGGTAGAATACACAAGAAAAATGGATTTGATAAAAGCAATTGTTAATTTAGTTGCACTGTCTGCTAGGGAGACTATGTCAAGGAAGTGCAAGTAGCAGTCTAAGGGAAGTTTATTTTTCTATGTGGGATGAAATTGGAAAGATTGGAAATGTGCCTTTCCAGCCATGCTCTACTCTCTACATTACTTCCTGTATGAGCTAAGCCTTGCCAATATTTATGAAAACAGACATCCTTGTGTCATTAGGGACGTTTTTTGTAAATGCAGACTGACACATGTGAAAACCAAGTTTTCTTCCACTGAAGGCAAAGGCTGTTGAATATACACCTGCAGTCACCAGATCTCTTCTTTAACTCCTTTGGTCTCCCATGTCTGTCTTCACCATGGCAGACTTTTTTTGTTCATTTTTACACCTGGTTTGGGCACAAGTCCTTCCCCTGCTTTACATCCTTGAGGAATCTCTGTGTCCTACCTTCTGCTGGGTCGCATGTATTGGCTCCAGCAGTACTGCCCCCACTACCAGGAATTACCTCAGGCATCCCTCAGAAATTCTCTCCCTCTAAATGGAGGCAACTAGACAGCCCCTAAAAGAAAGTAATATGATGAACTCAGTGCTGTCTCAACACTTTTTTTGGTCACTGCCAGACTGAACATGGCTCATAGGGTCCACCAAGGTGTGTTGGATTCAAGAGGTCAGTCACATAGCCCGAGTTGAGCACTATGCATAACATCAGATCTCTCTGGTGGTGTAGCTCTGTAATTCATCTTTAGATTAAAGCACCTGTCCTGGATTTTAACATTTTCTGCATAACTAGGGAAAAAAGTGTTAATGTTCAAAACTAGCTGATACAGTGAAGCATTGACATGTTTTGGTAGTTTAGAGAAGTGCCAAGGTTTATTGTAGGGAAACGGGGGATTGTATTTACATTTGATTCTGCAACTCTAATCTCATCAGAGTTAAGACAGCCAAGATAAATCTAAGACAACTTTTTACTTAACATATCTTCTTTACGCAGTCATGCTTAGCAGTGTTGCTATATTCCCAGGACAACTATGGCCTGTTTTTTAGTGTGTATTGGAGTGTTTCTGTTTTTAATATACAGGTCTGACTTTAAGGAGGAGAAAAGCATGCTTTTTGTAAGTTTTTCATGCTGAGAAGCACAATTAAAAGTAATTGCCTCTATTTCCAAAGTAAAACATGCCTTTAAAAAAGTATAATATTCACTACTACTCAGGGGAGCACTTATGCTAGGCAGAGACAGTTTCCGTATTTCACTTTGTAGGTGCTCCCATCTGCCTCTCTTAAAGCAGTTCTTCCTGAGAAATGAATGAAACAGTTTCCTCAAAAAAATCCAGTATAAAGAGAAGAGGAACACAACATATCAGAAGTAGAAAAATGAAATAAAAATTATCATTGCATCAATCTAAAGGCATTTGTGCAAATTGCCTCATAAATATAAACAGTGTAGACTGCTGCGATAAGTAGAGACATTTTAAGGTTGAGATGTTTTATATACAACTCTGATGCTAATTGTAAACTAAAAAGATTATACTGATAAATGAATCTTGCCTTGCTTTTTTTTTTGCTCATAAACTAATGGTAGAAATCTTATGAACTACAGTTGTTTTACCTATAAACCACTATAAATAAAGGATAATCAAACTAATACCTGAACTTTGAGGGGAGACAGAGCAATGTAAAATGGATTTGGAAACCATTTCTGATCTGGTAACAATTTTTTCTGAAACAGCCTAACACAGAGGCCCAGATGAGTATATCTCACATTTGGAAATTGGAATTTTATACCTGGAAAGGAAGAGACCTATAAAAACCCCCAGATTTAGATTATATAGAAAGGGTAGACATGGCTTTCTGCATAGTTTACATCTGCCTGGGATAACCCACTGTTTTCTGAGGCAGGCAGGGAGGTCTTCTGTGTTTAGCCCCCTCAGAGGGATGGGCAGCAAAACACATATGAAAGCACAAGCATGGGGCACACTTTTCTCTTTCCAGGTTATGAACTTTATCTTTTTTTAGGTAACTACTTCACAGGGAGGAACAACTGGACAGGTATTAGTTTTGCCAAGTGCCTTGATGCTTGCATTCCATAGAGTGTAGATGTCAGATTCTTGCCAAATACTATGGAAAGGAAGCACAGAATCAGGTCCCTTTGCAACCTTTTAAAATGTTAACAAACTGGTGGGAGTTACGCAGCGTCATCATTGCTTTCTGGCTTACTGAATTGGCCAAATGCATTTTCCAATTCCCTTTGGACTTCCTCCATAGTTCAACCCCCTGTGCAGATAAATCTTCAGGGAAAAAAAATGCAGTTCAGTCTATGAAGTGATAGTGTAGGCCTTCAAGAGGCCTGAGCCTCTATGTGTAAAAGCCTGATTTTTCAAACGCCATCTTCATGTAGCCATAGACATAGGAGATACTTTTAGAAGCAAGGATAGGGTAGGAGGTTGGGGCACGGGTAGGATGCTTGGAAGAACTGGTGCCCTGACATCCTTCTCTCCATAGATTTCATGCAGGATTTGGGGCACATCACTTTGCCTCTCTGCATCACAGTTGTAAAACGGGGACAGCTGTCCTCCTCTATTTCTCTGAGGACTTGTGAAAATAAAGGCATTAAAGATTGTGAACCCATCTGTTGCTATGGTGATGAGACTTATTTAGGCACTGAAGAACCAAGATTAGAAACTAATATATTTTGTTGTACAACTTATTTAGAATACGGATGGGCGGTGCTGACGTATAGGGTCTGGTTCTGCCTCCAGTAATATGGTTATTGATTCTCAGCGGGGACAGGATCAGTCCTCAGTAGATTACAACAGACACGTTTTGTTAAACCCTATTATTTTAAATGCCTCAAATTGGGTCAGTTGCATAATGCCTTATGGTGGCCTGTTATACCAGATAAAAGTGGTGTGCAGGATTTTAACACCTGTCATAATTTCTAGATGCTTCTACACTTCTTGTCAGGTGTTTGGAGCTAAGGTGAATGCAGTGGAAATGTCAAATCCAGCAGTGGGGAAGGTTTGTAAAATTTCTGGAGGTAAAGAGTAAAAACATGGGGAAAGCATAGAGGGGACGGGATTTCCTTACATCAGATCTGTGGGAGAGCTGTCACAGTGAGTGTGCTATGGATGAGTCAGAGGACATGGAGTAAAGTGCTGGGGGAAAATGGAGTCAGTGGGATACCTGTGATACTGCCATTGATGGGGAAGGCTGAGATAACTTCCTTTTATGTAGTGGTTTGGCCTGCAAGAGTAGATTTGATATCGGGAGACTGATAGATTTTGCAAATCCCATTTGCCTATCTTGTCCTAGTGCTGTGAGGATATCATCAGTACATCAACACCATTTAGTATTATTAAATAATTTAGGTTGGAAGGGACCTCTAGGTCCTCTGGTCCACCCTCTGCTCAAAGGAGGGCCAACTTCAAAGCTAAACTGGGTTACCTGGATTCTTGTCCGATCGACTTTTAGAAACCTCTGAGGATGGATATTGCACAACCTTTCTGGGCCCCAGTTTCAGTGCTGGTCCACTGTGAAGAAATTTTTGCTTATCACGCACCAGAATCTTCTGTGCTACAACTTGCGACTGTCAGGTCTAAATTGGACTACTTGGCGAAAAATTGCCAAGCAAGTTTGGTGCCTTGAAGCCTTGAGTGTGTCAACAGGACACTGGGCTTACAAGCAAAGGCAGGGCTTGAAATCCTGTTCACGCATGTGCTGGTGTACAAGTCTTACTGCTGATTGGACCCCAGCTATAGCTCTGCGTGGGACAGCCCAGTATTACCTGTGCGCTGCCTCCCAACCTCAGTTTGGCTGCGTGTCTCTTGCTCTGTGCTGCTTTGCAACATCTGTGTTTGTCCTTGGAAAACAAAAATATATTTAGAACGGGGAGCTTTAATAACCTCTTGGTTCAAATAGATGAAACATCTGGGGTCGGCTATAAGATGTTTGCTTTTAAACGGCCTATCAAAATATGAAATAGTTTCTCTAAATCTGATATTGAGAGAAGTCCCAGAGATCTATGTCTCATTTCCAGATGGACTAACTTAATATCTCTGAATTATTTGGCACATTTTAAACATACTCCTCTTTTCCCTGCACCTGAGACAAAAGTATCGTCATACTATGTCAGGATAGCTTGGCGAATTGTTCTGATTCTTATACTAAGGAATAAACTATTCTTTTCCAGGCTTTTGGGGCCCTTTTTAATATTCTGTCTCTTTTTAAACCTGATGTGATTTTCTTTTTTCCCCCCTATGTATTTGTGTCTCTGGGCTATTCTAGCACCCAATTCTCATCCAGCTGTTTTTGTCCGCTGTTTTGTTCCTTTTCCCACCTGCCCCGCAGCTCTGATGTCTCTGACACAGAAGGAGCAGGTAAAAAAAATAGAGCAGCTAAATGATTACATGTTCCTGCTTGACCAACGTGAGTTTTTCCTGTTCTTTATCCAAAACAAATATGACCACTAAATGCAAAATTCTCTGAAGAAGAAGAAACCCAAGAAGCATTCCTTATTTTCTGTATTTTGCCAAGGAACTTTAGTCAGAAGCAATGGGAAAGCAAACATTATTTTCTCACATCCAGGAGAGACATTGATTCTAATTGTTGAGAACAAATTTTGTTTGTAGATTTATCCATGCATCACAGCTAGTTTTGCCAGTAATTTTCTTTAAAAATAATAAATAAAACAAACTGTGTGGAATGCCAAAGTAAATATTCATCTTTACTATGGTCTACTGTTTAGTAAATCATGTTGGGAGGAAAGATTCATGTTTCTTAGAGTTTATAATATTAGTTTGTTTAGTCATTCTTGGCTCTTTCAGGTGATTAAGCTAAGGCACAAATTCTACTTCCCTGTACCTCTGAGTCATTGCAATGACTTGCACTTTTCATTTGTTTCTCTTGCCTGAAGAAAGCCAATAATCATATGTAAATGCACTTCAGAAATTCCACAGGTGCCACTTGGAAAACTGGCTTATAAATTGAATTACGACAGAGTTGGAGGCTGCTGAAACATAAAAGTAAAGGCTACACAACTACGCTCCTGCTACTGGGGCCATGACTTGGAAAGCATTTACCAATTCAGATGATATCCTGAGAGGGGCTTGAAAAAACATGGGAAAGCAGCTTGGGAATCACTAATGCAGCTCAGGATGGCCTTGCACAAGCTGCATCACCTCCGCAAGCTGCATTGCCAGCTCTTAGGGAAGCAGGAGTGGTTGCTCCCTGGGCTACAAATGTCTTAACCCCTTTCTCCTTGTCAGTGTCTCTGTTGTGAAGGGAGCAGAGTTCCCGGCTTTTTCCTCTCAGTCTTTTGGCCTGGGTCTTCGGTTCGCCAGGGATATTTTCATTAGGGGGTTGAAAAGCTCTCTTCAGCCTGTTTGTAAATAGCAGATCGTGGCCTAGGGTTCCTGAGAAGAGGTGATGTGGCCTTGCAAAAGCAGCTACGGCTTAGAGTGGTTTCCTTGCCACACTTTCTCAAGGGATGATTGATTGCTCTATTATCCCCTGGGCCAGGGAGGGGTTGCACAGACAGAGGATTATCCCCAAACTAAGACAAGTGCATCATCCTGGTGTGTCCTGTTCTGCTCCAAGCACCAGGGTGAACCTATAGAGAGCAAGACATGCACGTAAATGGCCCAGATTTTTTTTCATTGCCCACTTTCAGTATTCTCCAAATAGCTCACAGCTATCCAAAGTTTTACTGTTACATTGGCAGGGAGGGTTTCCATTTGCTGTACCCAGTATTGAGTAAAAGGTTTTCCAGGCCAAAAGCCTTTGGATCTTCACTGTTTCCACACTGGGAATTGGATTTAAACACTGCATCTCCACTGAAAACTTAGGTTCTGCTTTAGAAGCTGAAGAAGTGTTGTCAAAAGTCTGATGGACTAGATGTGTGGCTACGAAAGCAGATTTGCACAATGATTCAAGCTTGATATAACGAATAACTTAACTGATTTGGCAGAAACGGGCCTTTGTTCCCTTTTCTTCTATTGTTTGGAGAAAGAATGTTTCATGAAAAATGACCATGTTAAAGTAAACTTTGCAGCTGATAGCTATATCTCTGCCTATAGCAATATCATCTCATTTTAACCCTCAGTAACTGCAGTGAAAGATGCAGTGGGTCTGATTATGGGCTTACTCAGATGTACTTATGCCAGCAGGCTTCTGTGGTGGTGTTATTGTTTGTTTATAACAGTGTCAGAACAAGAACAGAGCTTCTGGGGACAAATCTAGATATTTGGATTATTTCTGTGGAATTCAGTTCATTCCTTGCTCTCCCTTATCCTGACTGAAAAGCAAACTGCCCAGGCAAGGGACTGAACCAACTTCCCAGGTTGGTTCTCTTCCAAGAAGGTCGTCATGGAAGTTGTATTACTTACCAATGGTTCAAAAAGACCCTAATAAAAACTGTTTGTCTCATTTAATTTTTTTTTGAGAAAGAACAGGTACCCGTCTTATAGAGGAGGTTTTGAGCTGTGAATCCTAAGCAGATAGAGGCATTTCTTGTAGCTGTGAAGAAGTTATTGGAAGAAAATGCAGATTTAAGAAACACCCTATCCTTACTGTGTCTGCATTGGTTAGCAGAGGAGTGCCAATTTTAGGTGGTCCCTTGGCATACCAGTTTAATGTGCATTAGACTTTACTGTTACGCACCAAATGCACCATGTACTAGAGAGACCGATCACTAGGAGCGGGGTCTCTAAAAGTGAGGTATGGTAGTAGCCATCTGCAGTTCTGTCTTTAGTGTCGTCTTCTTTGCCCAAGGAGGGAAATTGTTTTAATCGACTTTATATTTTCTCTAACAGATAAACTGAGATTTCCTTACTGTCTGAATCAAGAAAAATATTTTGCTTTGGTAAAATAAGTAAAAAATATCTCATTATTAGACAATGGGAGGGAAAGAGAGCGAGACTTTTTGTCCCTCAATGTATTCTTAAGAAAATTTCAAAGATGTGGTGGTGTTTAGAAATCGATGAAAACTAGATGGGATTTAAATATTAAGAGGCAGGAATTTCCCTTCAGGTAAAGGATGACATTTGCATAGTAACAAGAATGACTCATATGTTGTTAGGTGAATGTCTAACTAAAATCTAAAATTCCTGTGCATCAGTGACCTTTTACCTTAGGTGGGAATGGAAAATATGCTAAGCAGGGTACCCATCTCTCCATCATGTCCCACCAAAGGAATTGACTGGAGAGAATTCATAAATAAAGTGTTGTGAAATGAGATGCTGAACCAAATTTTATCACTGCACATGTAAAACTCCTGTTGCTTTTTATAGAATTACTGAAATGTCTTTTTTCTATCTTTTTCTCTTTACCATGAAGACCATGCAAGAAGAGGGAACCTCTTCTTGTAGCAACTACTTTAGAAGCCATTAACTTCACTGCAATTTCACTTCTGTAGTTTAAATTATATGAAAGAATGTGCTGATTTATCTTCTTAACCATGTCTCTCCTCTGCCTAGAATTACAATTTTCAAAACAGAGTATCCAAAGGTAGAAAGACAGTGAAATGCCTCTGTTAAGTTCTGCTGATTTATGGTACCAAAATGGAAGTGACTGGTTCAAACATAATGTTCTTTTTGTACATCTTTGAACCAGCTTTCTTGCAGAGAATTTGTTTCAAGCTCGGTTCCTCATCTCAACTTTTTATTATGGTTTAACAGTTCAGGCAGGTTAACATCAACTGATTTTACTAGGGTTTCCCATCAGGTGGGTAACTCAGCCAGAACAGGAACCTGACCCCTTTAGCTACTAATCCTGTTGCTACAACCAGTAGGGAAGGTCAACTCCTATTCTGTTACTTATACTTTTCCAGATATGTTACAATTCTGTCGCTTGTGAAAACATATATCCAAAGCAAACGCAGCTCTTCAGAACTTTCCCTATATTTTTTTTCTATTTACCATTTTTATTTCCATGTCTATAAATGACCTGCTTATTGGACCTTGAAAATACTTCATGCAACTACTGAACCTAGCCTGAAAATAAAAATATTACTTTCATGAGGAATGCAAGGCGAAATGGATGACAACTTTTACTTCTAATTGCTTCTTTATGCAAAGCATCCAAGCAACTGTAGTGCCTAAAACACAGAGACTCAGGAGTTATGGTGTCTGCTGTAGTCACACACAGTGAAAATATGTGACCCAGAAACTTCCCCAATTTACATTGCCAGAGCCCAGCATTGCTCATCTGCTCTAATTCTCATTAGTTCTGCATGAACTCAAACAGGTACTTGTATAAGTCCACAAAACGCTTCTTTACTTGAGATTTAAATATACAATCTGATAATGAGTTGACTTTAGGAAACCTGTGCAACGGCAGAATTAGCCGCCGGTGAGCAGGGATGATGAACATCTGATAGTCCCCTGGAAGGCAGCACTCTGCAGTTTCTGATCATGCAGTTTCCCACTGTGGCTGGGGATCCTGCATTTCTTATTTTTAATAAAAAAATGAGGGTTTTTTCCTCATTTCCATCAGAGTGAATAAGGAATTCCTCCATTTCTTACTGGAAAGCAATGGAGTGAAAGAGGTGCCTTAATCAGTTTCCACGTGGAAATCTTTAAGACCCTGTTGCTGGACTGATACAACAGTACTTTTCTCTATGTCTTTTCATGTGCCTTGGGATTATTTCTGTGTGAGGAAACATTCCATGTTATAACAGTGTGACTGTCTGCTACCTGAAATCATTTTGGCCTGCAGATTAAAATAATTTTCTGGGTAATTTACTGACTTGCATGCATTTCTGCAAGTTTTATTTCAATGCAGAGACTTGCAAAGCTTCTGTTTTTCTTCTAAGAGCTTCTAAATAAGCTAAAGCAAACTCACCTTGTCTCTCTGTCTCATAAAGGACTATGACTGTCTGTGGATGTTATAAATCACGTTTTCAGAAGTTGTAGAATAAATCAGCCCTGACCAACTTTCAGTATTTCTTTGGTGGCTTGTTGTGGTATTCAGTGAAGATTTCTGCCTACATTATTTGAGTCAAATTCAGCATGACCTTAATTCACTGCTGTAAATTGGGTTTGAAGATATCTTGGGTGGTTTTTTTTCCCCCTAATACTGGAAGTTTAGCTCCCCTAAAAAGAATAGTCTCCACTTCATTTGTTGGTATACTTTAGCCTTTTAATAATCGGCACTTAATTTTTGGTTTAATCTTGACTCTGTTATTTCCTCTGCTTTAATATCATAGGCAAGGTCCTTAACCTCTGCCTGCCTTGGGTTACCCACTTAAAAATGGTTATCTAAATTGCAACCTACTTATATTGTTAAGGATCAATTCATTTATTAACTAATTACCTGAAAGCACTCTGAAAATATAAAGTGCTATAGATGTAATTTTTATCATTAACAATGCTTCAAAGCTTATAATGCTAAAATATTAATTGGCAAAATCTGGCGGGTACTGAAAGACTATTACATTAACTCAAAATGGGAAGGTGTATTATCTGGATACGCGTGAAGGCATTTACAGCATAAGGAGTGGAAACGTCCTGATTCTGGACTTCCCTCATGCCGGCTCAAGTCAGGGAAAATGTCCACTGCCAATAGTGACATGCTCTAATGTAAGACTGGTGAGAAGTGTATCAACAGTTGGGTCTGATTTGCTGTAGATATAGATCTATGTTATGTAAAAATGTTAAAGTTTCTTCCTGCCTTATGGTATGTTTGTAATCCTTACCTATAACCTTTCAGGGTATTTTTCCCTCGTCTTCTGTGGGTTGCCTATTTGAAGGCATGAAAGAATGCGCAGGAGATAAAATTTCTTTCTCGATATTAATTGCTCCAATACATGGTGCTTTTTTGTGCATCTATCGTCTTCAAAGTTCACTCCTGCTCGAAGTGCGTGTTTCCTGCTGTGTTGTGTTAAAGGGGCTTTTAGCAAAGGAACGGTGCCGCTCGGTGATGGGGAGGATGTTGCGCTTTGATCAGCAGCTTTTGTGCCTGCTGAACACCTTTGCTCTGATCTGAACGCTGTGTGCGCCCCTCCGGATTCTTGATCTGTGTGGTTTGTTTGCTGTAGTTCTTGTCACAGTATTATGCAAAGCTTGTTAAAATGCTGATGCTTCCCTCCCACCCCTGGATTATTTTTCCTGTGTTATTTTTGTGACCTCTGGCTGAGGCATAGCCTCTGTATACCTCATATACTAATTTGCTGTTGTTTATATCAGAAACAGGATGCTGTAACTTGTTATCTACAACTATCTAGGTTATGAAAATATATATTCAGCAAATACATCCTCTTTGTTATGTTACTTTTCTGCCTTCTGTTCTTTGCAGCACCTCAGTATAGCTCAAACTGACCAAACCTAGCTGCTTACTCCTGGCAGATCTTAACATTCCCATCAAAGCACCAAAGTTCCCAATCCTGGTAGCTGTGTAGCCTTTATACATACCCACAGGGCCATACTTCACTACAAAACACCACATCATTGCTTTCCTTCAAAAGCAGGTGATGCTAGTGGATGTAGCCAAGATATGTCACCGGGCAAGTGGGAACGATTGGCTTTTTTTGTTATGCCATTGGAGGGGATTCAAACCCGTTTCTATGGGACAGAAGTGATTGCCACATGAATCATTGCATGCTATTTGAGGCCAAGCCCCAGACGTCTTTTCCAAGGTGCTAGATACTGCTAACATTAATAAAATACTTCTTTTTAACCCCACAGTGTGTGTCACACTTTCATGATCATGAAGAAAACATAAGATACCTTAGTTTTACCCTAAGATAAATTTAATGAGATAAGGGACAGCATGGACCTCATCTAATTTGTCTGGAATAAAACATAAGTAGCAATAGCCTTGAGCTCTAGGTGGCATGAAAGCAGGTGTTTATAGCTTATGGCGTGTATTTGCAACAAAAGATGCATTTATGTGTAAAATGTATTGCCAAGATTTTTCAAAAACCAGTATCGGCAGGAGTGATAACACACTATATGATCAGTCATGTGGCATGGCTTGTCAGTCAAAGAGGAATTGCTACTCTCCTCTCCCACAGCCTTTGAAGACACAAGGTCAAGGTAGTGAGAGCACTCAACAGTAGAGTCGGCTCCTTTGCAGCATCAAAAGCTCTGTGTTTACTCTTATTTGCTAAATATACAAGAAGCAGAGTTTCTAATTTTCTGAACATCTCGGTCCAAGAACAAAAGCTGAACTTTTATCCGCACTTTATATGCCATGTACTGCATTTGCTGTCTTTTGCTGCAGCTGAGACACCCTGTGTTGCAAACAATAGATGTTCTGCCTTTATCCTTAAATCATGCTAGTAGGGATAGTGACCCGGATTCTGCTCTCACACCAGCATCCTTCAGAGTGAAGGGCATGGGAGAAACATGCTTTCTTTAGATAGTGCCGTCTGCTTTATTAATCTTAAACTTATTTTTATGTATTAGATCACTAAAAAGTCCCTTCTTTTGTGGGTTAAAATAAACCCTAATGGTGTACGAGCATAAACAGCTAGCAAACAGCAGGAGTTGTTTTACCTTTGCAGTGTAAACTCTTTAGCTGTTTCTTTAAGCTATGCAAACACTTTGGGGTGCAAATAACATGGACTAAAGTGATTTGAGGAAGGAGGATTCATTGTGCTTAAGGACAGTTGCTCTAATTGCTTCATCCTTACATACAGTAATAGGAGTTGGCTGTGGAAATATTGTAAAATGCTCATTCCTACGGCAGTCTGAATCAGCAGCGTGGGAGCTGGCTTCTCCACAGCGGCAGCTGAAGAGCCACCATTTGCTTTTCCAGCACTGTAACTATATAGGGAGGGACTCCAGATCTGTAAAAACACACCCCGCGTAGCAAACAAAATAATAAAAAAGCCCCACACCAGCTTAAATGACATTTCTTTTGAAACGGGAGCACGACAACATAGCTAACCCTCTTCCGTCTGCTTCTGTTATTGCAGTAGGACTCTGGTATTAGTTTCATAACATTGTTCAGACATATAAGCACCCTTTCCTTTACATTCTCTCAAATTATTCCACGGTTCCACAGGAAGAGATTTCTTGTGCAAAGAGATATTCCCAAATCCCCTAGCCAAGGAGCCAGGTGGATTAAAAAAAAATGAACAGAGATAACCCCTCTGCCTTAAGGTAGCTGGTTATTTAGCCTATTACTTTTTTTTTTTTTTTAAAGCCTTATCTTCCCAAAGCTCTCCTTTCCCCCTCCCCTTCCTTCTTTGCCGTATGAAAAGCTCAGTGTGACTCAGGCAGCTGGCAACCTCCGGGTCGCTTGCATGCCGCTGCTTCTCAAGCCTCCGAGCCTCAAAATTATTCCCCTGACATGAACAAGATTTTACTTTTTTTTCCCCATTGGAGCAGAATGTGGCTCTTCTCAATCTTTTCTGTTAGTGCTGACTCTTCCTTCTATCCCAGCATCTGTAATAACATTAATTGGGGCTGAGCACATACAGGGTACAGCATAGGTGGGACTCTGTGGGCACAGAGAGACGTGGAAGGCCGGTGGAGATGTAATGTGCTTGTTATTTAAGGCTCACTAATAATCACAGTAGTTCTGTCTTGGTTGCCAGTTTTTAGATTTGTGTGTTGAAACATCTTGAACAAAATGTTAGTGAGAGCATTTCTGCAGCGTCCTGCTGACTGAATTCAAGGTGCTGCCGCATTTGCCATCTGCCTGCGAGCTCACAGTGGTAATTATAGCGAGTCTCGCAAGTGCTGGAATGAGAGGTATGTCAAATGCATTTTCCTTCCTTTTGAAGGTAATTTTCATTTTCTCAACTCATTTGAAACTGCATATGATTATCAGCTGCAGGTGTGAGAGCCACACAGAAGAAGGCAGACGTGTGTACACACCCATGGAGCAAGATATCAGCTCCTAGAGTGTCCAGAAGAGCTTACGTACTAATCTCAGCAATTTTAAATTAAATGCAGTGCTGGAGAAAATTCCCTCATTATTACTGCTCCTGTCCTTGTGCATAGAATCTTAATGTCTCTCTTATTAGTGTGACACTATAAAAAAACCAGCACTTGATTTTGCTGAGCATCACTGGAATAACATGCATTGGGATAATAGCACATATATTATAAAAGCTGCCGAAAGTGAAAGTCACTTGCAGTTTGCTGAACCTTCCATGGATTTCTAGCTTTAGCTGAACTGCTGCTGTTACTTTGTAGGTTGTTTCAAAACCTTGCAGGGTTAAAAAGGATTGTGAATAGCAGAGAGCGGTAACCGAAGTAGATGTTATTAACAGCCTTCCTCAGGTTGCTGCAGGCATTTCATTTAGTTGCCTTTCAGAGCACCTGATTGCATTCTCGGTAGTTGGTGGAGGAATTAGGTGACTTTGGAGGCTGATCCGGAAGACTTAAGTTAGATGTGTGTATTCCCCGCATGGTTGCTGTGGGATGTGATGTACAGTGCAATGTACAAGATTCTTGACCATCAGCCTGGTGCTAACGATGTGTCCTTCTGCAGGGTGGAAGGGAGAGTGGTGACTTATGGACACAGTTGCAGTGAGGATAAGCAGGGTGGAAAGATAAAATCGGCATTGTGTGGTGAACACTTTCATTTGGTGAGTGAATACTGCTGAGGAATTGGGGTCCTGGAACTGACTTTTGTTTGGAAAGTGATTAAAGACCTGGTGCATTTGAATATTGGCCACCTTGGAGGAGGAGGAGGTTTGGATCTGGCATGGCATGCGGTAGTGAGCTGGCTCCAGGTGGTTGCTCTAGCCCTGCAGGAGTCTGCCCATCCTCCCACTGGGGAGTACAGGGAGCCATCTTTCAGGGCTGTGGCTGGGCTTCCCTTTGAAGCTGTGGAAGAGCAAGTAGGCAGCAGCAACACTCTTGTAATCACGTATCTTCTCTACTGATCCACTGAGAAAATCGGGGTAGAAGAGAGGAATGAGTGGAAGTTTGCTCTCCCTGGATTTCCCGGTGGGACCTGCTTGGTGTGACCCACTGGAGAGGACAGAATTCACTTGAAGATAGCTTTTGTGGGTTTTTTTTTGTTTTTTTTTTTTGGTTGTGGTTTGGTTTTTTTTTTTTTGGTGTGTTTTTTTTTTTGTTTGTGTTTTGTTTTTTTTTTTTTGTTTTTGTTTTTTTTTTTTTTTTTTTTTTTTTTTTTTTTTTGTTTGGGTGGTGGTTGTTATTGTTATTGTTTTTGGGTTTTTTTCCCCTGAGTTTGCCACCTTTGTGGCTCTGTTACCTGGCCAGGAGGTAGGAAGGGATTACTGTGAGAGATTCCCTTGGGCTACTGCTGTCCGTTTTTTCTCCCTTAGAAGAAGAAGAGAAACTTTTTCCGAGCTGTGCATTCTCCTAAGTGTGACAGTTTGAACTGCTTCCCAGGCTGCCTACCCTCGGGAGACTGGAAAGATCTGTACAGGGAAAGAGCAAGCAAAGTTGATGGGCTCAATGAAGGAGACTTGCAGACCATCCAGGCCATGGATAGATTTTAAGGGATATAGAGAAAGGTCCTTTAGGAGATTGTGGGCACCAGGTCTCTCTCAACCTGCTTAAACAGCATATTCTTGCATACTTTAAAGTAAAGCCTTTACATTTGTACTTGCAGGTTCAAGGGTCAGGCGTGCTCAGCAGTTTAATATGTCAAAGGCAAGAACAGACTTGAGTTTTCCTGATTTTCTGCCTTAACTAAAAGCACAGTGTTATGGTCATCTTTCCTGTGCAAGATTTAAACTAATTCTGGGGCAGTGGAATATCTTGTGCTTTTCAGACAAGAACTTCTGTAAGCATCTGGACCAGTGAAGCCTTGTCTCCCATGGATTTGTGTTTCATGGTAGCTTATAAGCTCCAAACGACATCTTTCCCATGACTGGGGTATACGCCATCTTCTTTCCTCAGCTTATTCCATGCCACATTCAGTAGACTCTCTGGTGGCTAATAAGAGGCTGAGCTCATCCAGCAGTCTTTCTCTAGTGAGGGCAACTACTTGGATACCCAACTGCCTTGCACAAACTGGAGGACTTCACTTATCCTGAGCCATTCTGTCAGAGGTAGCTGAAATTAGCCAATGGGGTCAAAAGCTAGTGAGGAACATATATAGAGTGTGATCACATAAGTCATGTTTCCATAGGAACTGGCTAAAAATACATCTGTATGAATACTCAGCGTCTATCGTGATGAACTATTATGTAAGTAGCTTTTTTTTCTCAGTAAGAACATTGCAGCTGCTTGTTAATAATTTGTGGTAGAATTTACAGAGAAGTTTACAAGCCATCATATGTGCAATCGACTGTGTGCTTATTATATCGTCTGTGTTCTCTCCTGCTGACTAAAATGGGAAATTAACAGACCATCTTTTCTCAAGACTTAAAAACATCCAGAAGATTAAAAATAGCCTGAGGCTTAAAAACTTCTTCACCTGGTAAGACAAACAGAGTTCTGTACTAACAGTCATATAAACGTGAGTGTTGTAGCTACATAACTATAAGTGCTGTATGTGAGAGGTGGAGAGGAAGGCTTGGAGGCCTGTATGTCACGGAAAGTGTGCCATATTGCATCGTGGCAATTTGTGAATATTTGCTCTTTGCAAGTAATAAGGCGCTGCAGACCAGGAAATTGTCACCAAATAAATTATTTAAATTATGAATACATTCTTACCTTGGGATAAATATTCTTAGGATGCCAGATTTTTGTGAAGTGGTGCTTTAGTTTGTATGAGATGAGACAAAGAAGGTATTTTACCATGAGGTGACATATATTATAACATCATACATCCTCCATGACTAAGATGAATTTCTGTGCTTGCAACTGCTTTTGTCTATGTTTCCAGAAGCAGGTTAGGAATTGTCTATTGTGCCAACTAAAGGATGGGACTGGGTGATGCATTCTTAGGAAACAAATCACTGAAAACATCTGGTTTGAAAAATTGTATAAAAGTATCCAGCATTGGACTTCTCCAAATCATTCTCTAGCCTGTTATAATATTTTGTCTCAACTTACCAGAATTTATTTTCTAAATATCTGGAAGCATTTTTTTTTTTCCGTCCTGATGTTTTATTTTAAGTTTCTTTCAAAATCACATTAGGGTTCAATTTGTAAAGCTTAGCATCAGGAGTTCGGTTTTGTTTGTGGTTGGTATTTTTTTTTTATTTTTAATTCAAATTCTAACTATAAGACTATATATGTAATATTAAAATTTACAATGTGTACATAATACTCTACTATGCGTATTGTCCCCAAAAGGGAGAGGAAAGAGTCCATATATCTTCTGAGCCTCATAAAATAGCATGCCACTGGACAAATTTTGAGTTGTGAATATTAGAAAATGATGAATAACTTACAGACCTGGAGTTAATCATCAAAGATATTATTTAAATTACAAATGAATTCAAGAATTCAACATGCTGTCTGTGGACAATTCATTGATAGAAAAGAAAAAAGGATGAAATTAATCAAATAAATAATTCATTGTAAATCACACAGTTCTAATTATAACAAGGTGTTAAAAAATGGATCAGCTTCTGAAAGCACGGCTGAGTTCTACTGCGCATACGTATCATCACAAATGCAGCTGTTGAAGTATAATCCCTGTTTTAATTGCTTTTGGTTCAGGACAATAGTTAGGTACAGGAGTGCTAACAAAGGCATTGACTTACCCCATTTATTAAAAGCTGTTCTGTTTGTTTGCTTGCATGAGAAAGCATCCTAAGCTAGTGGCTCTGCAATATGAGAAAGACCAGCCTACACTTCCCAAATCTTCAAAGCAAAAGCCTGCATGAAACAGATTTTCTGACCTTTTCTTTCACCAACTGCCAGTGCAGAGGTCTCAGAGGTCTCTTTTCCGAGGGGCTGGTTATTAAAGAGGTGTAGACTAGACCTTTCCCAGCTCTCTTTTGTCCCTCAGAAAGCCGCACTTGCAGGTGCTCCTGCAGGACACTTGCTGGCTCTCTGGTGGAGCAGTCAGCGAAAGGACCGCTTCGCTGGTGCATGTGGGGACCTTGTCAGGAGCATTGCTCAGCAACCCACGTGCTGCTGGATTTTAGATGGAGGGTGAGGAAGAGACAGCACAGAAACTAATGAGACGTGTACGAACACATTTGTTCGGAGGCCTCCAGAGCAGTGAATCACCAGGCACTTCATCTTAAGCTTTCTGAACTCTTTGATAGTCAAGAGCTGGTTTTAGTAAGCCACACCGGTCCCACTCCCCTGTCCCACTAAGCTGCCAGCACTCACCACTGCCAAGCCTGAACCAGTGAATAGGCAGGATCCAGCACTTCCTACTTTTTTTTCAGCTTTCACTTGCCTTCCTCACTACCAGCAGATTGAAGAGGACTTCTTTCTCAAGTTTTTTTTTTTGTGTCTGCAAAGCAAGTCAGGGTTCGATGGTTCTTGCTTGCAAGAACTGTGTTACACAGGCAAGGACAAATCCAGCACTGTGCCCTGCACTTGCAGAGGTCCTAGTTTAGTTCCCATTATGATAAGGGCTAGCAGCAGTTGTAGTGAGAAGATGAGGGCATTTATCATGAAATATCTGTGTAGATTTTGAGGAAAACGGCTTTTATTGCCTTAGCCACTTTTAGGGCAGTGCTGGAACAAAGGCGGGCTAGAAATCCTGAGTGCGAAAATAGCTGGCAGGTGAACTGGAGCATCCACTTAACTACAAATGGTGCTTTTCCCAGGGAGCTAAAAAGTCCCTGTCCTGTCAAAATTGATGTGATGACTCCAAGTTTGAGATGCTCCGTGGTGGTTCGTTCAGTATTTTTGACTATCTGCAGTGTCTCTTGGATTTGTCACATCATCGGGTCAGGCAACAGATGGTAGCCTGACTCTGTCACCATGCTGTGAAAGTGTCTGGTCCTTTAGCCATCAGAAATTGCTGAAGATACTAGTTTTCTCTGCAGTCAAATAATAAAGCAGAACGTAACTTGTGTACAGTACCTGTAAGCTGATTGAAAAGTTAGGTGGAAGAGCAGGAAGAAGATGAGTATAAAGAGGATTAAAGTTGTCTTTATGTCAGCCATGCCATATCATATTAGTAAAAATAAAATCATTAGAATAATACAATCTCACAAATGTATTTACATCAGCATTTTGTCCTCTGAAAATATATTAGTAGCAGCTTTTGCACCTTCCTAGCAAAATTTGCAGTGGCAGAAAATTGCTTAGCATTAGTGTACAATAAGGTTTCCATTTCTTCCCCTTAAATTTCAGATCCCCAAATACTACATAATAGTCTCCAATATGCTGGTAACTGGGATTTTTCTAATGTTAGCAATTTTGGATGTACTCACAATGTTTTTGCCTTAGTGATATGAAAGCAATCAGCACTGCAGAACAGGAAAAAAAGAAGGAAAAGACCAATACCACGTATTAGTCAGCTTCAAAACATCACAAAATTCAGATTGCCACATGCTGAATACAAATGCAGTAGAAATGTTCAGAAACTGCAATCAAATAGCTTTGAATGTCAAATGAAATTACTTTGGGAATCTTCTAAGCCCTCTTCTTAAAGCACACTGGAACATAAATCCCCTACTTTCATTTGATTAGTCCAAAAGGGTATAGGATATATTATTACATCTAGAAAACACGACCAAAGTCTTAGCCATTAGCATCACTGAACACACAAATTCCCTTAGGTCCTTATTTTTTCTTGCTCTGTATCTTCTGAATGGAACATAATCAGTGAACTTTTAAAATAAAAATATACCTTAAACTCGCTGACACTTAGTAACAAATAATTTATTTCTTAAAGAAAATCCCTTGGGAGGTTTACATATCCTCAGTTACAGTGTGACAGCAATATAAAAAAAAATATTATTAGTGAATATTAAGAACTCTGCATAAAATTATTTTGTTCCTTGTAGGCGATAAGAAACTTTGGTCGACAAACTCCCTTGCAGTAGTAAAGATCAACTTTGGCAACAGAGCTTTGATATAATTAAATCACAGAAGTGTGCACTCAGTCTGCCCTTAATGAATTGTTGCAGCACTATGCACATTTTGCTTTTTCTAACCTGGGAAAATCATAACAGAAGGTGAAGGCAATTGTGCAAAGACATTGATGTGAATAGTAATAACAAGACCTCCAATCCCAGAAAACAGCTCTGTTTAAGAAAGGATTTATGCCTGGGCCTTAGTTCTATTAAATTCAATAAGACTTAAGGATGTGCTTAAAACTAAGCATGCAGTTAAGTGCCCTGCTGTCTCAGGAACTCTTGGGTCTGCAAGAAATCCGTGCTTCCCTCTCGTGGCCTCTTTTTGAAAGAGGCTGAACAGAGCATTGAAACGGCTGTATTGGTCAGTGTGGCGCAGTATCTTACACTGGACTAACATACAGAATATGTCAAGTATATAAGTATAGGGCAAGCATTTAGTCCTGCTTGCTGGTAAACTCTTCTAGCCTCCACTGTTTGAAAGTCCTTAACCTGGTATGCTGTCTTCATGTTTAAGAGCATTAGATGGATTTGTTTATTTTTTCCTCCATTAATTTTTTCTCATCGGTTTTTGCAATTGTGCATTTTTAGCATTCCACAGGTTTGGTAACAGCTTAGAATCATAGAATTGTCTAGGTTGGAAGGGACCTTTAAGATCATCGAGTCCAACCATCAACCTAAACTAACACTGCCAAAAAGCAGCCCAGAAGGCCAACCGTATCCTGGGCTGCATCAAAAGAAGTGTGGCCAGCAGGTCAAGGGAGGTGATTCTGCCCCTCTACTCCGCTCTCGTGAGACCCCACCTGGAGTACTGCATCCAGCTCTGGAGTCCCCAACATAAGAAGGACATGGACCTGCTGGAGCGTGTCCAGAGGAGAGCCACGAGGATGATCAGAGGGATGAGGAGAGGCTGAGAGAGTTGGGGCTGTTCAGCCTGGGGAAGAGAAGGCTGCGGGGAGATCTTATTGCGGCCTTCCAGTACCTAAAGGGGGCCTACAGGAGAGCTGGGGAAGGACTTTTTGCTAGGGCATGTAGTGATAGGACGAGGGGGAACGGCTTTAAGCTGGAAGAGGGCAGGTTTAGATTAAACATTAGGAAGAAGTTTTTCACTTTAAGGGTGGTAAGGCATTGGAACAGGTTGCCCAGAGAGGTTGTTGAACCTCCGTCCCTGGAGGTGTTCAAGGCCAGGCTGGACGTGGCCTTGGGCAACCTGGTCTAGTGGGAGGTGTCCCTGCCTATGGCAGGGGGGTTGGAACTCGATGATCTTCAAGGTCGCTTCCAACCTAAACCATTCTATGATTCTATGATTCTATGATAGAACCACGACTAAACCATGTCCCTAAACACCATGTCTACCCTTTTTCTAAATGCCTCCAGGGATGGCAATTCCACCACTTCCCCGGACAGCCTGTTCCAATGTTTGAGAAACCTT
Organism: Pluvialis apricaria; assembly: GCA_017639485.1. Lineage (NCBI taxonomy): Eukaryota > Metazoa > Chordata > Aves > Charadriiformes > Charadriidae > Pluvialis > Pluvialis apricaria. The sequence goes on from CM030008.1 coordinate 52,495,387, forward strand.
TTAGTGAAGAAATTTTTCCTGTTATCCAATCTAAACCTCCTCTGGCACAACTTGAGGCCATTTCCTTGAGGCCACTTCTACAGTCGAGCTATGCATTCTTTGTTTTGAAGGGACATTCTGAAAACTTTTTTTGATACTTACTAGTTCTTGTACTAGAAAAGAAAATAAGCAATTGTGTCCTGTTCTCTTTGTGCCCTTCATGATTTTTCTAACCCCTCTTATTCTCCATCTCCATTCTCTCTTTTTTCAGGCTGAGGAATTGCAATGCATTAGTTGTTCCTTGTTTGGAGGCTGTGCCAAACCTTTGATCATCTTTATCATGTTTCTTTGTGTCACTTTTAGCTCAACGTATATTCTTTCTGAGATGAGGGGAGCTGAACTGAACACGGTAATCAAGATGTGGGTATAATGATGGTTTTTGGTTTTGTTCTCTATTTCTTTCCTAATAATCCCTAACATTCTAGTTGCTTTTTTGACAACTACTGAGCACCAAGCTGGCATATTCACAGTGCTATCTATTCTAACTTCAACATCTCTGTCCGGAGTGTAATAGCTAGTTCAGAGCCCATCACTAGATCTTTAAAGTTAGCAATCTTTTTTTTTTTTTTCTTTTTTTTTTTTAGCTCACGTACCTTACTTTTCATTGTCTCTTTCACACCTGACACAGAATGTAGGATTGACCCCTTTACAGAAGATTGTTATTTGAGAGCTGCCTTCTGTGTTTGGCACATGCATCAGGCCAGAGTTTGAACAGAATCAAATGTGTCTTGGCTTTGAGGACTTTGGTGGAGCCATGGCCCTTTGCCTTGACAGAGGAGCTGATTGGTATTTGGAATCCTTTTAACTTCTTGGCTAAACCAATAGGTTGCATGACATGTGCCATAGGAGAGAATTGAATAAAAAACAGAAAAACTGATCTTTGTGATGGACAAAAAGGGAAGGTATTTTGTTTTATCTCAAATTCCCTGATGATTCTCTCCAGGGAAGAGGTGTTGCCCCTGTTGGTTTTAAAACACATGGTGCATTGTTGCTGACTGCTGCTTTTGCACCTACATGGGGTAGAGCTGTGGACCAGCTGATGCTGTGGAAGGAAGTGGCTTGAACATTAGCTTCAGGTTCGAACCCTGCAGTTGTTGGTCATGTAAGGGTAAATGAATGGGCTTATTTGGAAATATCTCCAGGGCATGTATTTTCTTGACATTTAGGTCTCTCTTAAAGATTTACCTCTGTGAGGATGCCTTAAAGAAGTCTGATATTGTTATAGTAGTGACGTAATTTCTGTACTGTTTTGCACATAGATTCTTTATTGAAGAACTTTATCTTTGGCTTAACCCTTTTCATTTACATCTGCATTTGTCTTGAGATAGTGACTATAATAATAATAAGCCATAGTTTCTATGGAGTATTTAAATAAATGTCAGTGATGAGCTCTTTCCACAAAAATTCTTTTGTGGAAAAATAGTCCATATCTTTAGGAGTGAGACATTATGTAGTCTCAGCAAAGGATACCATTATTACCCCCAGCTGCAGTACAAATGCAATAATTTATACAACACACTTTTTATGTTTGCAAATAACAGTATTAGGATGAAAAGGAAAAATAATAGCACTCAGAGATGGGCCTAGATCTATCTAAAGACGCTACTGATTCTTTTATTTCAGTTTATTTGTACTCACAAGTCAGGTTCTGTGTATGGAAAAAGAGAAAGATGGAATCAGCAGTTTTCCCTCCAATCAAGATTTATGTGTATGTTGCTATTAGGGCAACAGATTATGCCTCCCATTTTAGAAAATTTTCTGTTTAAAGTTGCAAGTACATATACGCCTCTACAATATCTGACATCTGCTTGAACATGCAGATATTTGTTTTGACACTGTGACAGTTGCAGAAAATGTATTTTTTTTTTAAATTTTGAAACATGTCAGTGCGATAATTAGACCTTAATTCCTGTTTGCCAGTGACACAGATTTTGAAGTCAACTATTTTCTGATTTATTTGCAGGCCATTTTCTCTGGTCCACACTGGTTGCTTCTGAAACCTGTGGCATTTCTGTAAGATGCAAACTTAATTCAATAAACCTGTTCAGCCCCACTGCCCGTGCTCTCCCTCCTTCAGTATCTTGAAGCCAGTCAAAACCAGGATTTCATGGTGTCCTACTGTTTGTTTACTGATTAGTCGAAGATATATTGTCTCGAGAAGTCTTACAGTCCGAAAGACAGGATGACCTTTGTCTTAGTGGCTGAGTCTCTATAAACATGCCATAAAGCCCTCAAGTGCATACTCCTTTCCAAGCATGCTAGATGTGTTTCCACACCATACAGATTATCTCACATTAAGTCCACCCACAGGCCAAATGATTTTTCAGTGCTTACATCAATTCTTGCCCTAAAGGACATTCACAATGCCATGCAAAGCCACAAAATAGCAGAGGATTTTCCACAGCTAAGGGACTCCATCCGCTACCCCCAGCTATGATGTGACCGTAAGATGTAGCCTTTCCTATATTTGTTGCTCTGCGTATAAGGCTGTCTGTTTTATGTTGTGCCTCCTGTGCTATTATTGAGTTGTAACCTGATGGTATTCGCTATAAATTGCTATGAATGTTTTAATTTTTGTTACCCTGTTCTCAAGCTCCTGGCATTGTTTGCTTCTCTTGATTTTGCTCAACATTTTCAGGAATTCCATCATAAATGCACTGGTTCCTCATGCTTGTGATGAAAACATGATCTTTTGTTCTTTCTTCATAACCTTTAACATTTTGCACTGCTCCTGTAGCCATGAACATTTCACGCACAGTTGCCTCTTTCTTATAGATCTGTCTTCTTTCTCAACAACCATTCTCTCTCTTATTAGAATCTCTTTTGAACAGCAAGGAAGACCTGAAAACATCATAGCAAAAGGTAAAGGCAAACAGAGAAATGCCAGAGATAAGTACAGCTCTGGAAAATTTCTAGAAGCAAAGTTGGGAGTTAAGGTCATTTGTGAGGTCAGGGGAAAAATATTTTTTCTCACCCATGAGTTTGGCATTGGGTGTTTTAACATTATAGGATTATTAAAGAATAATTTTGGGCAGAACTTGTCTTGGATTCTTTTTTACTTGCCTTGTAGCATTCTGCAGTATGTTGGTGCTCTGGAGCTCTGGCCAAGTCTTAAAGGAGGGTCAGCAGGGTATAGACTTTTGTATTTCGACACAGGAGAGTAGTTCAGGCACTTTGGAAAGTTTGAGTCTTTGTTTAAATGTTTGGATGGAAACAGCTAATCTCTCTAACCTGCATAACACTATTTATGTACTTTTGTTGTTTGGTTTCAAGCTCTTTGAGGCCAGTCTGACGCGTGTTTGTGTAGTGTGTGGCACAGAGGGTTGTAGTATCAGTTGGTTCATACTTCAGCAATGCATAATTAAGCTCACTGTTTCTTTAGAAGAATGATAAATACAGTCTGCCTAAAATGCAGTATCAAGTCGGTGCCTTAAAATGGACATGTGAATCTCCGTACTAACTTCTTCCAGGTGCATGTTCTATTGTGGTTATAAGGACAATACAGCTTCTTGTTTGTGTTATTTTGTGACTGGCCTGGGACAAAGTTGCCCACGACTGGGGATTTTTTTTCAAACCAGTGTTTGCTGACTCCTAAAGATGAAAGTAGGAGGTGTGTTTGAGAAGCTATTTTACAGGTGGCTGCAGTTTACAGCATCTGCTCTTCCTCTGTCTGCAGCCTCCACTCCTGCTGGGTTGTTCCTTCCTAGGCTCTGACGGGACAGCATTTTCATGGGACTTGTCCTGTAAACATCCGTGGACATAGGAACTAAGGTGCACAGTCTTGATGATTCCACGTGCCAAGGCACCGTTAGATCATTGGGTAGAGAATATAGAAGAATAATGTGGTTGCTTAAATATGTTTACTGAGGATTTGACAAATGTGAACTTTTCTGTCTCTATTCTGCACTGGTGAGTGCACATCTGGAGTGGTGTCCACTCCTGGGTTTCCCAGTGCAAGAGACACGGACATATACTAGAATGAAGCCAGTGAAAGACCACAGACATGATTAAGTAATTGGGGCATCTCATTCATGGAGAGGCTGGGAGAGCTGGGATTGTTCATTCTTGGAAGACAAGGCTAAGGGGGATCTCTTCAGTGTGTATAAATACCTGATGGGAGTAAGGAAGGGGGTGCCAGACTCTCCCAATGGTGCCCTATGACAGGACAAGAGGCAATGGGCACAGGCTGACTTACAAGAAATTCCACCTAAGCATCACTTTCTCCCTGTGAGCACTGGCACAGGCTGCCCAGAGAGGCTGTGGAGTCTCTGTCATTGGAGATAGTCAAAATCAGACTGGACGTGGTCCCGGGCATCCTGCTCTAGCTGACCTTGCTGGAACAGGGGAGTTGGACTGGGCGATCTCAAGAGGTAGCTTCACACCTCAACCATGCTGGGATTCTGTTGTTCATGATGATTTTAAGTTGCCCTTAGAAGGCTCATTAAATTAAACTGGGAAATGAAAGGGAGAACAGAAGTCTGCGTTACTTCCAATGGTTATGATACACTACTAAGTAAATAGCTCAGTCTCCTGAATGGGCTTTTTTGGTCTCTTCTGTAAATTTCATCCTTTTTCTGAGGACTTTCTTTTCCCTCTTCAGTTTTTTTTTTTTGATAAGTAAGGGAAGACTTTCAGTAGAAGCTGAAAATTATTTTCTCTGCTCTAGAGGAAGAATTCTGGGCCCAAATACTCATAAATTTTGTCTGATGATAGCCAGATATGCTTTTAGGACTATTAAAAAAATAATTAAAATTGCAGTATTGTTCAGTAATAGAGTGCAACTTATTTTTACCTGTGCTCCCAGCTAACTTATTCCATGTCTAGAGAGAGGAAAGTGTTAAAGTGCTATGACAGGTACGTTTTATTTTTTTACCTCAAAATCTACCAGCTCCCTGATTCAGTTATAAGTGTTTACTAAAATGGTCACTTCCACAAAACCAAGTATTCAGCTTTTCAACATTTTATAGTGCTTCAGGTATATTCACTGATTAAGCCTCTCAACATCCCTGTGATGGAGATGAGTCAGTATATATTGCAAATTAATAGCTAAGGAAGTTAATAATTCAGTCACACAGCTATTTTATTTAAGCTTTAGTCCTTTGACTTCTAATTACATGCTGTAACAACCACGCTATGTTTCCCTGGAAGGGAAAGTCCTTTAATGAAGAGCTTTACTCCAGGAAATATCTTGTTCCCCTCCTGCTGATCAGGAGAGCTCTGTCGGATGGCTTTCCAAAGCAGTGTGGCAAAAAAGATGGGTTTTACTCCAAGACAAACTTTGGAAGGCACACTTGAGGTTTGATTGGCAGAAGCAAAGGATTTGGGCAGACTTGGCATTAAATGAGGGCAGCAGTTGGTTAAAGTGCCTGAAGCACTGTCAGTCACTTACTAAAGATCTGCTCATGAAACAAGAAAATATGCTGATAGCAGCACCTGGGTAATCTTCCCTCTCGCTCCCTCTCAAATCCAGTATTGGACATATTCAGCAGCCTTGTAGGCTCTGCTTCTGGAAAAGACAACCTGCACCTCTGGTTTCCTTTCTATGTGAGGAAGGATTTGAGCTGTGGAAAAGGCAATCCTGACAGTGGGTCTGAGAGGGGCAAGGGTGATGTCCTGTGCAAAATTAAGCCAGCTGGTTCAGCTCTCGGAACAATTCAAAGCAGCCTTAAGATTATTCTAACATTTTCCAGGTCAACACTGGCCCCAAGCAGCTGTTCTAGCAGCTGGAGAATCGTGGTTGTGAGTTGCTGCTGACATTTGCCTACATCACCTCCGCAGGGAGGAAGAATGATACGGAGTTGGTGTTTCTGGCTTTGCGGTGCATGAATTCCCCATGGAAGGGGAATCTCTGGCTTGTCAGCCAGTGTGGCTTTATGGCTCCTTTGTGCTCCTGTGGAGGTGCACATTAGAGACAAGTTCTGTGCTGAAATAAAATAGAAGATGGCTGCTATTACTTGTAAGGGCACAGGTAATTATTTCTACCTATTTCCATCCTTGCTTGAACTCAAGGAGGCTGTCAAGTTAGCTCCACATTTTGAGCCCTCTATAGAGAGTTGTGGCTGAGAAACTTCTCCAGCTTTCCTTCCAAGAAGCTTGGACCACCTGTGAAGGGTCTATTAGAGCGCTCAGATATGATTTGCATCACTGTTCCTTGTAAAAGGTGTTGGTCGGATATGGGGCTATACAGATGTTTGTGCTGGGTGATGGTGGTGGGGCAGGACCTGGGGCAGAAAGGCAAAGACCTGTATGGTTTCCTTGTTGCCTGGACCCAAACTTGTTCTCCAGTGCCAAGTACTTCAGACACTAAATCAAAATCTGAATACTTCCGTGCCTGTTTTTCTCTCAGAATGCTGACAGGGCACTTACTGATGTCAGTGTCATCACACCTCTTATGATGCAAATTGTCACTCTCTGCTACCTCGTAGTGTCTCTCAGGGGACCTATTTCACATTAAAAGACCAGCCTATGCTCTCAGTAACCCCAGTATAAATCTAGAAAAAAATTTATATTGTCAACAGCAATTATACATGCTATTCAGGGCATAAGTTATGGATGCAGGTCCTGCCCAAAAGTAAATTCAAAGCTCTGATTATTCGAAGGTGTCTCTTACTGCCCGGTACAGATATTTCTCATCATCTTAACTTTTGGCATGGACTCATTCCTTTCCTTTGGATTCATATTCTCTTGTTGTGGTGCAAAACCAAAGTTGCCTACAAGTGCAAAATATGACTTGGCCATGCTCATTTCCATGCGTCGTCTTGGATTTGAGCAGATTGTCCATTAATAACCGTGAAATTTTGCATTTTGTTTCTTCACCTAGCTGCATTCACTTGGGTGGTGTATTGAGCAAATTAACACAGCTTTGGATGGCTCTGATTTTACCCATAGATTAGAAAAAAGGTATCTAGCCTCTCTTTCAAAGTCTGCTTTTATTCCAGTTAATTTAAAAGCAAACAACCCCTTCTTAAAGAAAAAAAAAGAATATCCACCAAAAATGAACAGCAAAGAAACTTAAAGCAAAACAAGACTCTGCAAAATAAGACTCATGAAAAATGTAATAGGTGCAAAATAAGCTCGAACCCTGTTTCAGGTGTGCAGTTCCTTTTTTTGTGTGTCAGCCAAGTTTTCTACCAAACCACAAGTGTTCACTGAATAAACCACTGAACACTGTGATTGTTCCCACTATATCACAATTACAGAAATAGAGGCACTAAGTAAGTTTATGCTGATCCACTGGGAACATTTTTAGAAAGTTTAATAGTCCTTAAAATTTCTCATTTCTAACCTGTCATGGGCTTGCCTCATGACTGCTCATTTTGCTGTGTTATAAAAGCAGATAGAAAATCAGATTTCTGGCTTAAGACCTCACCAAAACCATCATTCCTGTTTAAGACAGAAACAGCCATGTACCGTTTAAGCCTGGATAGTCATTTCTCTCTACATCTACTGCAGCAACATAGCAACACATTGCATGGCTTGAAATGCTTGTGGTCTAATTAGAAGAGCTTACAAAATTCTGTGTAAAGATTATATGAAAAGATCACTGGAAAGAATAAATAACAGGAGTCTAATTTCTAGTTCTGGATACATCACAAATAAGAAAGGCATCTTTAAAATATGGATTCTGTTGACAAGATCATTAAACAGCTGCAGTGATTAGACGGGCTTTGAACCCCAATCAGGAACTTCTGCTGTGATTCACAGAAAAAGGAGTTTTTTAACTGTCTGATGCACTTCCAGTCTAGTAGCTCCAAGTATCTGGATCCTGTCCAAGTGCACCTGAGCAGAGCACCTGTTGTGGCAAAGAGCTTAACAATGCACATAACTTTAAGCACATTAATTATCCCCCCTTTTTAAAGAGCACTACTCAATTGAGGGAAGTGTCCTTGAAATGAAAGACATTCGTATATGTGTTGCTGGATCAGAACAGAAGTACCCAATATATGGTAGGATTGCATTCGTGAAATAAGGACTTCTTTATGGTTGCTTTACACACATGGCTGAAAACACAATCTCATATTAGTTGATTCAGTTGTCAGTAGAGAAAGTTGGAAGCTAGCCTATAAAACCACCCCTGTTGGGATATCAAACAGCTACTAAAAAATGAATTGATTAAGGGTTCAGTATAGTTCTACAGAAAGGTGGTTAAAGACTTAAATATCTGCCTTCTCAGTGGGCTGACAACTCAAAAGGAAGGCTAGCTGCTGGGAAGCTGCATTCATACAGTGTGCATTTTTACCTTTAAAAGGGAATACATTATCAAGTATATCAGCAAATTAACCTGACAAATGGGGTTTATTTCTCTGTCATTGTTTTCCCTGCCTTGTTCTGTACCTCTTGGCCTACTCCATTACAACCGGAGTAAAATGCATGTGCAGAGGAATAAGGAGGTTGGGGAAAGGCAGCTATGACTACGATGAGCAGAGCACTTCTCTGGATGAGCCTTGGTTTGGGGCATAAATGCTGTAAGGGAAGCATTCATCTTGGCTTTGTCTTTTTTGGTAGGGTAGGAGAAGAGTTTCAGGTGAATTGCCCCTCAGCAAAGCCTCTGTCAGCACTTCAGGAATCCAGCAATAGATGGCCATTATTCTTTTTCAAATAGTTTCTTCTGGTGTACCAGGATCACACCGCGGGGACTTTGCACTGTTCCTCCTGGAGTGGACGGGACACCGTGTCAGAAGTTGACTCCCCATGACTGCAGCTGTGGTAGGTGGTACGGTAGCTTGCTTGGCAGGTCTAGGTTTAAAACCAGGTCATTAAACCTTACTTCTACAAGGAGACATGGTCTGGTACAAAACTCTGCTTACCTGGGGTGATAGAACCTAGCTGAGATTCTAGATTTAAGCCAAGGACGAATCAAAACTGGACAAGATGGATGGAGCAATGCTGAAGAGATGTTAGGACCCTTAGAACAAGTTTCTCAGCTATTGTAAGTCCCTGCTTTTCTTTTCTGGAGTGGGCTGTGGGGAGCCAGGAGTAGTCTTGTTGAAGTCTTGGCTGCACGTGTTTTGTGGGAAGAGAAGGTTTTGGTCAGGATGCTCGTCACACTCGAGTTCTGCACTGGTGTTGCTCTGCCAGCTTTAGTGTTGTTTCTCCTGTTGACAAATCTCTTCTCGCTCTTGTCTCATGTTTTCTCTTCCTCTGCCATCTTTCATTGCGTGTTGTTACTTAAATCAGAGACCTGTGTTTTTTAAGATTTTGTTTAATCCCTAGGGGGATTTTTTTGTTAATTCCTCTTACATTAGATTTTGCATACAAGACACGGCCAGCAACTGGGAATCCATTTCACTTACACGTATTTCATTACTTATCCGAGAACAAGTGGGTTAATGACCAATGCAAATTCCCTGCTTGAGAAGAAAGGTCTAAGTTTTGCTAAGCGCCGATGGTAAAGGTGGCCAGGCAGGATATAACCAGCTCTCACTGGCATTCCTGTAAGTTAGAGCATTCTTGGTGCCAAAATGCACTGAAAATTTTGAGAAATTCTTTCTTGCTTTTGAAACATAAAAGAAAATGAAAACAAGTACTCCCAGGGTGATCCATAATATCAAATGCCTTTCTGGCCATAAGGCAGACTGAAAAAAAAAGCCTTATGCAGTAGTGGTGGATGAAGAAAACTACGTAGTCATTACAAGCAGTAATAATATAAGACTGAGCCCCCCTTCATCAAAATGTTTTCAACACCGTAAAAATCTTCTCCCAATATCTTCCAAGTCATTCATAAGAAGCTTCTTAGCTACTATCTGCTTAGATTAATACTAATACGTGAGAAGATTCAGTACATGTAGCATCACAGAAGATGATGTACGATAAATCTTTGTAGTATTGATAGAAGCAGGTGATATATTGCTCCTTTGTGGATGAATTAATTTGTTATTGTAACAATTGTAACAAGCATTTTTGTTGTTTTTTAGTGGGTTTTTGTTTTGTTTTGTGGGTTCTTTTTTTTTTTTTTTTTTAAGCCTCTGAAAGCCAAAGTACATCCATTCCAGCTACGGTGTTTTATTTTCTGGTAATGGGCATACTTTTAGCTGGATTGAAGTCTCAGTTTCAACTGTTTGATTTATACCAGGACTTTAACAGGCTACTCCAGGTACTCATATCAGTATTTATAATTCATCTGGTTCAAAGAGAAGGGCTGAAAAAACTATGTGCAAAGGAAAAGCAAAATCCTTTTGAGCTCCTAAACATCCATAGATTCCAGAAAACCAGCTAAGTCCAACTACCAATATTTGAGTTGGAACTGCAAATGGGGATGGGGGAAGTATTTATTTTTAAAGAGCAATGCATAGAGAAATGGGACTGGAAGGAACCACCTGGGCTGAGGCAAATCCACTGTTTTGCAAGTAATTATGTCATATAATCATTTCATGAAGGGGATCACACCACACCTTAAAACTAGAAGGAGTTCTTGTTCCTCTTTGGATCCTTGTTACCACTTCCCTGTAAGAAGATGGCTTTTCTGCCAGTCTCCTCTTCTGATCTCCACCTTAATATGTGATCATGATAAATTGATGTTTTTTTGTTCCTACACTGTCCTTTAGTATAAGTCATCATTTTCCCTAGTAGGTGTTTATTCTCTGCTGTGTTTGCAAACAGCATTCACATCCCCTGAAGCCTTTGTTTCACTTCTCTTCACATCCTTTTGGAAGATGAAGCTGTTCATTTCCTTGATTATCCTAATCACCTGCCCTAGATTCAAAAATTTCTTTTCTCTGTTTAAATATGACAGCTTAGAAGTGTGTTGCAGGAGCCATCTCTGTGGCATCTATGAGCTATACAATGGCACTGATACTTCCCTGTTTCTACCAGAAATGTTTTACCTGATAACAACCGGGGACTGTATTTACACTTTCCATCATGGCTCAGTCACCCTGTCCTCTATGAATACCCCCAGGCCTTCTCCCCTTCTGTCATCACTGACTAATGAGTTCTCAGCTTAGAGAAAAAACTTCTTGTTCCTAGTCTCTAAGTGCAAGGTGATGCCACTTTTGTACTATGCAATTTGATTCCATTTCCACTACTGGTCTTGCATGTCTGAGGTTCTTCCCACACAATTTCCTGATACTCATCTTTACTGATGACATCCTTCAGCAAATGTCATAGCTCAGTCTTACTTTTAACTGAAGTTGTTATATGAAAATATCAGATGTGACTGGTTCCCACTGAATTTTAAGCTTCGGCCTCAGTCAGCTCCTTTTTGCCCAAGAACTTCCTTTTTAAACTCAGACCACTAATTTCCTTGCACTGATCCTGATCTCTTGCTTAATAAATACTTTCCCATGTAGCATTTCATTGAATGCTTTTTTCCTGTCAAGCTTGATGAAGGCCCTGCTTTTCTTTCATCTAGAACATCACCTACCAAAGAAAAACAGTAAGTTTATTTTGTGTTGTCATTCAAAGTGTGCCCCCAGTCACCACCTCTTCCATGGGCTCTATTTTCTTTGTTTGCTGATGCTATTGGCACTATACACAGGCCTAAATCTCCTGGTAAGACAACTCAATCACTCATTTCAAAAATCCCTTAGTAATTTTTAAAATACTAACGGTGGTGTCTTTTCACCCCCTTTAAATAGCTGATTTCTTTCCTCTTATAGTCTGATGAAGGTTCGCTATCAAATCCAGGTTGTAGGAAGACTAGAAATCATGACACTTCAGAATAGAAATAATGTTTTAGGAAATAAGAGCCCAGTTCTCTCATTCTTGCAAGCTTAAGGCTTATTTAGGCTTCCAGATGAAGTATGCTTTATTGTTTTCGACCACTACCACGTGAATATTTGTCTGCATCAAAGTGCCCCAGACAACTAGAAAGGCATTAGCTGATTATCTAGTTAAAAGAAACCAGTTGTGAAATAGCCAAGTTTTTTATTATTTTTATTTTGTCTCCTGATAAGGTTTAAAGTGAAATGTGGAGGTAAAAGAGTAAGTTTGAAATAGCATCTGCCCAGACTATGCTTGGCTTTATGTAGGGCTTTACGCACCAGCCTTCCTGAGCTCCTAAATTCATTCTTTATTGCAAAAGAATGAATGTTAACACTACCTTTCATTTCAGGCGTGCCATTTCAGCAAATTTACCTCTCTGAATCACTAACCGAACTCAACAAAAGGTTTTTATCTGCTGATAACTTTCCATCTGAGAGATTTAAAGTGCCAGATGACATTAGCTGTAGCTCAACGATGTTATTAAATTCTCACCTTAAATCTCACATACAGAAAGCTCTTGTCAGGTCACATGAATGAGATGATTGCATTAGTCATACTACAAGAGTGATATACTTATTTCAGTAAGTTCACTGTATTCAGGCTGAAGTTTGATCTATGACAGGACACTTCATATCTAACACGATGTGGTTTCTTCACTTCTGTGTTTTTACTAGTTATATTCTTGTCATTGTAATTTATATCCCCTTTGCTCTGGAGTACGCATTCCTCAGTATCCTTGCTGCTTTTGTTAAACTGTGGTCTGCTACAGTAAAAAACCCCATGATGAGTTTATTCAAGAGATTTCTTCTGTTCCTAGTTCAGCTTGAAACTAACTGTACACTTTTGAAGTACAGTGTCCGTGTCCTGGCCTCTGAATTACAAAACTAAATTAGCATGACCAACACTTTGCGTGGGGGAATTTATGCAAGGATCTACTTGTGAAAAGTTTAAATACACCAGCTGAAATATTGATGAATTATGAATGCTTAAAATTAAGTGGTTTTATTTATTCATTGTTTTTATTTCATCTCCTCCCTTTTCTGGCTTCTCTTAACCCAGTGATATCCAGATGGCTTGGGAATAGGTGGATTTTTTTGTGTGTGTGTTGATCTTGAAGGAAACTAGTGCCATTGACTAGATTTGGGGATTAAAATGAATTTATCTACGGATTAAGAACTCCATATGCCAGTTTTAGTGGGTGTTATGAAATAGGAATCAGCTAGCTACAGAATTCGTAATACACTTATGTACTTTTATAGCCTAAATCGTCTTAGTATTAGAGCTCTTCAGCAACTTGAATGTACCTACAACACCCATGTGAGTTAAAAGGGTTATCTCCTGATTTTCCTAACGGGATAACTGAAGTGCAGAAAGATTAAACGGCTAAGTCAAAGCCAGTAAGAAATCTGCAGCAGACTCAGAGCTAAAAGACAGTTCTCTTGGTTCCAGGCCATTGCCTTGAATGTAAAGTTATTTCTCCCTCCTTGGATAATAGCCTTATGCAAGCCAGCAGCACACGTCCCACAGTGTTCTGTGTAGGGGGGCTCCTTAGATAGGGCACAGTGGGGAGGCAGAAGCCTGTCCTCCCTATTTTCAGATCTGTAACTCTATTTATGGCATATTGGAAGATGACAGGATGCTTTGCAGACTGAATTGTGTCTCCCAGCCCTTCTGGTAATTACAGGAGGTTTGTAAGTACAATTATCAACGTCTTATAGCTGGGGAAAAGGGAAGATGAAGTGGTTGGTAAGTCTGTGCATTGCTGTAAAATGAATCTGTGTACGAGTTCAGAGTCAAGTTTTGCTTTCCTAAGATTATCCTCCACCTCATCCGCCAGACTCGGCACCACCTCAGGAGGGGACCACACCTTGCCAGTTGTGTCAAGAAAACAGCAGCAAAGCTCAGCAACGCAGCAGGGATCTTGCAGATAATTAAGATTTGCAGATGGTTTAAGAGAGCAGATTTTTAAGCGACATCGGGGTATCTGTGCTGCACACAAGTCTCAAAGAATGGTGACGGCCTTGCTTTCTCTATATTACTTATCTCAGCTGCCCCAGCCTCCTGTTAGCACTGGCATGTACACCACACCAGCTTGTATTACAACCTTATTTCCCGTGACTCAGATGCATGGAAACTGTATACCTACATGCGTCACATTTGGGCAGTGAAAATATCAGTTGTGTTCTGTGCTGAACAAGACCAGATGTGCTTATTTTTGGTGTCTTTTTCGATGTTATAAATTCTAAGCAACACCACAAGGATGGTTCAGGGAGTCCCAGAGCACCAGCAGATATGTGGTGCTGGGGCTAGATGCGTGCTTCAGCATGGACTATTGTGTAGTCAGCCTTTTTCATCATCGTTACTTTTCCTCTTGCTATTTAAATATTTATCCCTTGTTCTCCTCTTTTTTCCAATTTATTTCTGTTGTATTTCCCTAGACCTTCAGATCTAACAATCATATAAAACTATTTTGATGCACACCACTGGTTTATTTGGTATGTTTTCTACCAGCGCTGGGACTCCTTGGTCTGGTAACAGGTGTGTTTCTTGTGGGACCTTCCCTTTGTCTTTTGTGTCGTCTATTGGCTCAGTGACCATTTGCCAACTTAAAATTTTGTGTCCTGCCACTCTCTTTCATACCTTTCTATGCCTCTTTATTTTTTACTGAGCATTTTTTAAAGTATTTTTATTTGTTTTTATTTAACTTTTTTTTTTTTTTTAAACTACTCCCTATCTCCTTTCATTCAGATCTGCCTCTCTTCTTTTTCCTTCTATCAATCCTGATTTTTTATTTTGGTCTTTTGGCTCCTTTTTAGAGCTCATTTTCAGCTCTAGGCCACTGCCCAGTACCTCACATAGATCAATGCAGAGCAGTGTGTTGGAGAACCCTAAATTGTTGTGCACGCCTGAAAGAGAACAAAGTGGCTGTTGGCTTCTTGAGAGCCTTTTTTCACCGTGGTCTGGGGAGCTTAGAAGAAGTTGTTGCTCCTGAGTTTCAGTCTCCAGTTGAACTGCTTCTCCAAATCCCACAAGTCTGTTTTTCTCTCTCTGCTGACAGCCCCAGCTCTACTTGGGCCTGTTGGAGTGGGTCCAGAGGAGGGCCACAAGGATGATCAGAGGGCTGGAGCACCTTTCCTATGAGGACAGGTTGAGAGAATTGGGGTTGTTCAGCCTGGAGAAGAGAAGGCTCCGGGGTGACCTTGTTGCAACCTTCCAGTACCTAAAGGGGGGAAGGACTTTTTACAAGAGCATGTAGTGATAGGATGAGTGGTAATGGCTTCAAACTGGAAGTGGGTAGATTTAAATTAGATATCAGGAAGAAATTTTTTACTATGAGAGTGGTAAGGCACTGGAACAGGTTGCCCAGAGAAGCTCTGGAAGCTCCATCCCTGGAGGTGTTTAAGGCCAGGCTGGATGAGGCTTTGAGCAACCTGGTCTAGAGGGAGGTGTCCCTGCCTATGGCAGGGGGGTTGGAACTCGATGATCTTCAACGTCCCTTCCAATCTAAACCATTCTATGAATCTGTACTTTCTGCTTCATCCTGCTGCAGGACAGGGCAGTGAGAGACCTCATTTTTGATACTGTTTTCCATAAGTGTGGTCACACAAAGCTGGAGTTGGCCCTGGCCTTTCCTGGTTTCTTGACAGTTGTGGCTGGACAGGGGCCATCCTGATCTCTTCTATGGCCCCATGTTGCTGAGAAGGAGCTTCCCTCTCTTGCAGTTCAGTGCTGTGACTGGAGGGCGACTGGGACCATGCTGTGGGCTGGCTCCTGCAGCACCGCGCTCCACCCTCCACATCCCACCACCCCAGGATGATGCCTTTGCACCCTCTTCCCTCTAGCAAGAGCAGTCAGCATTCAGTGTGCCAAAATACCTGTGCAGACAGGGTTAAATGGCTGCTGCAGTGGTTGGGAACCCCACAGGATACCATTTCTCCCTCCTCCTACGAGGACTGTGCTGCAAATAGATGGGGTTTGAACTTTGCGGATGAGCAACCTGATCCTTGTGACAGATGCAAGCCTCTGCCCCATGGTGGTGTGTGAAGTGTTAGAGGCCATGGCTTGAGGTATCATCGGTCTCATGTGTGTAAACCTGGTGCTTTCAAGTTTTTTGGCCTTCCTGGTTGTCGACAGTGACATTCTCTAAAGTTTTTCAGCTTAACGCACTGGTGTTTATTTACAACTCCACCTTGGCTGAATTTTATTTTATTCTTTCGTGTGTAAAACACATTGTTGATGAAAGCAAGGGACTAATAGCAGACTAGAGCTAAGCTTGGTAAAAGCAGGTGTTATGCAATTTGTCACCACATGACTCTGCTAATGCATCTTTAGTCCAGGACTGCCGTACCCCTGCCATGTTTTAAAGTGCAGAAAGATAAGCATACACCGTGCCCTGGAGTGCCTTAGTCTATAAATGTAATTCAGAAATATGGGAAACAGTGCTCTGAATCTGATGGCCTTTTTCGACACAATTACAGAAGCAGCGTGAGATGTTGAACATTTGCAGCAAGGGCGCACAGAGCAAACGGGAAGTCGGATGTGCGGGCTGTTAACTCAAGCCCAGATAAGCTTCTGACTAAGAGGGTTTTAATTTGTTTTTTACCTTAATATGATGCTTGTATGATAGCCGTTTTCCTGAGAAGAATTATTACAACCTATGCTCATCTGTAAAGACACATTTAATGATGAGGATGCCTCACACTTTTGAATGGGCCTATACAGATTTCAAGGATATGAATCTAAAAAAGTGTTGAATATCAAACTGTTTTTATTTGACTGTAGATGAAGACACTTTAATCTGGAAAAATTGTGTGCTGTTTGAAATAATGAAATGAAATGAAATGAAATGGGCGACAGATGAAAAAGAATATTTTCTCTCAAGAGGGAGACAGAAAAGGCATTCGATCCCCCAGTGAGACGTTTATGTCTGGTTTTGTTCTTTCAGGATCACTTCCAGGAAGGTACCAGGAACTCAGTGTCCTCAAACTCTTGCTGATATGAATGGGAATTGAAGACTTTTAGTACAGTAGAGGGAAGGTTTAACTCCAGGGGTCACAGATAGGAAAGCGTATGCCTGCGCTGCAATCTCCAGATGCACACTGACAAAGTGTTAAATCACATTGGCAGAACAAACCAGAAAAGTTTGGGCTGGCTACTAACAATTTTTAAAATGGTTGAACAGTGACAAATCATTCCTCTCGTTATCCATCGAGACCTCACTGAATAATCAGAACCTGCAATATAGCCTGGAAATCAATAATCCTTGGCTCTGCCTATCTGGAAATAGCTAAGAACTAGATAGAGAGAGGATGGGCAAAGCAAGCATCAGGAGATGCACCCTTACTGGGAACACACAATCTCCATCATCTCGTGTGTTTAAAATCAGAGTGAGCTTTTTCTCTGATTTCACTCAACAACAGGTGGTTAGCTAGTGCAGGGGACAACTTGACCTTATCTGGTATGTTTGTCTGTCTGTTTCTTAAGGGTATGGAAGCAGTTTGTGTGAATGAGTAGATGGAGAAATCTTGATTTTTCTAACATGGTTCCCTTTGATCTTACCTGTTGGAAATATATGGTATCTAAGCGTTTTTCCTGGCAATGAGTTATCATCTCAGCAGAAGGTTTTGGGGTAGGCAGACGTTGCAAAAATTTCCAACTATTGCTAGAGTCCTTTGATCTACATGTGTGTGGAAACGAGTGTTTCCATACAGCTGGATGGCAGCCCTTTGAAACAGTATCAGCAGAGAAAAGCACTGCTCTTGCTCTTTGTATATTTATGAGTCATTCTCTTTAGTATTGATACTGTGAGAATTTTTCACTCCCTCCACTTTGTACTCAGCGAGCAGTGTGAGAAATAAGATACTTTTTTTGCATTCTGATGGAGTATAGTTCTCAGGACTGGTTACCTTCAAAGCGGTTTGTCAGTAATAGATTCTGGACCCGAAATGACTTAGCATTAATGCTCTTTTTCCAAAGGTACAGGTCGTGTAGTTACCAGCATTGTGTGCGCTTGACCAGGCACTTTCTTCTACAAAAAGCTGAGATTGTGTCCCCCAGGGGGAATCTCATCATCAGCCCCAAGGGTTGCTCTGTAATTTACTTAGCTGTAAGGACTGTGGTCCTTTCAGGTGCTGCTGCCAAGCATGGCAGTTTGTTGCCCTTTTCCTCTAATTCACTTCAGTGTTGCAAAGCCTTTCTCAGGAATACTGATTCCTGCAGACAAGGAGGTCTCTCTTGCATAAAGTGATAACAGACATGCACTAAGGCAAGCAGAAACACCATGTGGCCCTCAGCATGAACAAAGCCCAAGGGCCATATTTACACCCTCTTCAGAAACACTGAACTCTGAGGGGCCGTGTCTATCATGAATTTTGGAAAGATTTTGGCCCAGGTTTGGAGAATGCTTTAAAGGGATTTCTGCAAGTGAACCTGAACCTGCTGACTTTTGCCCTTCCTCAGCTGTGTGGGCCGTTCTTCAAGGCCACCCAGACATAGGGGTTCATGCTGTCATTTGTCCTGGCTGTGGCTGTTTCTACACGGTGTATGCCTTGAGCCCGTGCTAGTAATACAGATGTAAAGGAGAAAGGACATGTCTGTTGCTGGAGTTAAGCCTGCTCTCAGACTTGCTCACAGCAGGGAAGTGGATGCTCCTGCCTCCCAGAAGTTTCTTGTACATTACTGCTTCAATCAGTTCTTTAGATTTCACCCTAAAAATTATTTGCCTTCTTTTGCTATGCTGGGTAATCCCGGTGTTTAGCAATGAGGTATGCTGTTCCTGGCTGTTCCTAATTAATATATTTTAATCTGTCAATAATTAATGTGGAAATGGGGAAGAGTAATGCCGTGGAGGCTACAGCCTGAGATCTGCTGCCTGGCAACGGTGGATGTACATATCCATTATATCAGGAAATTAGAAACTGGAGCAAGAACTGATCTGTCTGACATTTTGTAAGATGATATAAATGGGCCCACTCAACAAACACTAGATTTATGTGAGTATATGAATGATACGTGTCCAGGGAAAAGATATTATCTCTCTTATGAGGGTGCAGTTAATACCAGACATCAATTAAGTATAGTTCATTAAAGCCTCTAGGTGATCTTATTTTTGGAAGAGAACAGAGGAGCAACTTACAAGGACTGACAGAGGGGTTATCTTGGTAATAATCTCCACTTTTGCAATATGGCATCTCCCATAGGGTTGGCTAAGTGAAGTAGCATCTAGACTGTAACAAAAACAACCTTTTCAGCTGGAGAGACCGTGCAGTAAAAAGCAATAGTGGCTTATTATGTTTGAAGTAGTTGTATCAGGTGTGTTGAGATATGCCAGTCATGATAGTAGTGCTGATACGATAATGGTTGGTTTATGTACTCACTTCTCATCCTCAGAGGGGTAGCTTTGCCTCTGCGATGTTCACGGGATGTGGCTTTATCTGAAATATTTCATCCATACAGATGGAGTGACTGGAGCCGGGGAAGATTATGATACTATTAGAGATAAGGCAGGTGATGTTTTCTTACTTCTTCCTGCTTTCGCTAAAATATTCCTTTATATAATGAGAGATATAATGTTTTCATGAAATCAGTTTGAATGCTGTTTTCTTGAATTTGATCAATTGTCTCCACCTTTTGAATCCCAAGTGTAATGCACCAATTGCTGCTAGGAAATAAACTAAGCGTTCAATAAGGTAAGGTGTTAATGGCTATTGCGATGCTGTATCTTATTCCCAGTTAGTGATGTGGCTGCAGGCAAAGAGACAGGAGAAACAAATTTCTTCAACACACGTAGAAGAGACAAGGTAAAGCTTGGCGTGGAGTCTGAGTTTGCAGGGTAAATTCTGAGACCACCTCACTTTACTACGTTCAGCTACCAAAACAGGCTCCACACTTGCATTTTGACATTAAAACTAACTCCTTCCAAAAGCTGCCACTCGTTTTTATCTTTCTGGTCTTTCTTGTGAAATCTTCCGTGGGTTCTTGTCTATGTTTAATTTGTGTCCTGGTTGCTCCTGTGTCATGAAGCATGCGCACGCTTAGGGGTGCAGGAGGCAGCCAGGAGACTGAGCATCACTGGAGGCAGAGGGGACCAAAGGCTCCCAGAGGGTTGCTGGAGGGTATCAGGAGGGGGAGGGGAAAGAGGAGAGGGGGCCTGCTTGTGGCAGAGCTGGGCTAGCTGGTGTCATCTTTTCACCAGAGAGAAGGCTAAAAAGGAGAAAATAGTGAAACACTGCTCAGGAGATGGTCATGATTTTAAGTCTCTAGATGTTAAGACAGCGTGCTGACTTTCATGAAGTAGCTGGCTGTAACTGCAGCTCTTTAAGTGGGATGATTTTTCCAAACCACTTTTTACTACTTTGCTTGAACTAAAAGCTTTACCAGCACTTAGCATTACCAGCACTGGCACTTTAACTTGCAGACCCTGTCTGCAGGGGAGAAAAAGGAGCTTTGCTGCTCTGGGATCTCCCCAGAGGTTATATCCTCCTCCTCCTTCTTCTCCTCTTCCTCCTCAGATTTCCCCCATGGTGGGAGATCATTGGAAAGATGCTTACCAAGAGCTGCCATCCATGCAGACCACAGTGAGGCCCTGTGGAGGAGCAATGCTGCCAGGTACTTCCTCTTAAATGCTGCTGCATTGCTGTCCACCTCTTTCTTACTTGCCATCTTCCTCCTTTGCCCTTCTTCTTGCAGCATGGAGCCTCAGCCTTGCTCGCTATGTGGGTATAATAACAGCTACAGCTCTCCAGAGCTCGACACAGCCTAAAGTATGTCGGTTTTCTGGTAGTGTATTTCAGCTAATCCCTGTTCATATCTGGGGTTTTCTGTTTCAGAGGCACTCAGAGTAGGAAGTCATGCCAAATACTGTATAATGAGAGAAAAACTGGCAATGCTGACTTACTGAAGGGATTATTTCCCACAGGCCGTTCATACCATCATGCATGGTGTTCAAGTTTTCTGCTTCCCACAACTCTCCCCAAAGCCTTTTGGGATCTTTAGATATCCTTTTCTAGTAATTATTCTGCTTTGTGGATTTGGGTCTTTTCTTTTCCGCTACCTGTGTTAATTGGACAAACAATCATATTCCACATCCAAAGGCAAGAGATAATCTGTGGAAGTTTTTGGACTGGAGGGGGATATTCAGAATAGCATAAAAGCAAATCTGGTGTTATACAACATGAGTAAAAGCAGAGATATTTCCAAAAACCCCAGCTCTAAACATCCCTACAAGCAAAGCTTCTGCACTCTACTTAAAGAGCTAGCAGTAATATAGCTGGCTTCAAAAGTATAAAATTTTATTGTATTACCTGCCTCGTTGCACTGTAACTAGTGTGGTTCTTCGTCGGGCCATGCTGTGCTTCAGTCCGCAGCAGCTGTCAGCTCCTATGGTAGAGAAGATGAGAGAGAAAAATATTTCATGGTGCCAGACTCTGGGCAGTGCCCAGCTTGCTCACATTTTCAGGGCAGCTCTGTTTGTTTTCAGCTGGAAAACAAACAGTCTGTGGGGCTGCATTGCCCTTTCAGAGCACGAGGAAACTTGCAGCTTCCCAAAGCTGAGGATTTTAATTCTTTTTTCTCATCCCCCGCCACTTCTTTCCTGGCAGCTATTCTGCTGGTCCTACCTGATGTTGTTTCTCAGGTTTATTTGCTGCTGTCTCCATATGAGAACCTGATGATTTCCTTGCCAAAGTGCTGTCCCTCACACTAGAGGAGAGTAAGCTAAGCAGTCTTTGCTGAGCTCCGTGGAGACAGACGGTCTCCTTAGCTCTTCCTGATGTCTTGGCTCCAGGCTTAGCGTTGGCCGCTGCTGTTACTTGTCACCACCTGAGGTCTCACTGAAACCTGAGTTCTTTATCCCTCCTATGTACAATTAAATTAAGTCAGCATGGTTCCCCAGAGAATGCTGGGGGCAGAAGGGGGCAAATAAGACAGGAAAAAGTAGACGGTGAACTAGTTATCTCTTCCATTTATACTTTTAACGAGATGAATTAAGAAAGGCAAATTTAATAGCAAATCTCATTACAGCTTTTGCTGAAATGTCTTTGCGGTGAGGCTGGGAGAGACTTCTAAGGCTGGTGTTCTGATTAAACAGTGTACTACTGAAGGGCAGCTAATTAGCGAAGCCACGGTATTTTGGCTGTTATGATAGGTTCAATCACATATTGTGAAACTATAGGAGATGCGAGTGTCTCCTAGTCTATTTTTCAAAATCCTTCTTTTTCTTCAGACTGGCTAAGTATGTCATTTCAGGGCTTCTTCCAGTTCACACCGATATCCCATATTCTCACAGAATGTATATAATGGTTTGCTGGTCCAGCACAATTTGTGTAAACATTTAATCTCTCACGATCTTGTGTGCATGTGTTGCCTTTCTCCCCCCTGCTTGCATGAACTGGACATCTATTAATGCTCTATAACCAAAGGCAAGAAATAATCTTTTGAAGTCTTGGTATCGGAGGCAGGAACTTTGAATGACATAAAATCATTCTGGTGATTTGTTTAAATGATTAAATTTTTTCCAGATTAGTTTTTTATCTTATATATTTGAACCAATAAAAAAAATACTGCAACTAAAACCCCATAAAATAAATGAGCATGCAAACACGATACATTCATTAAAAGACCCCCAGATCTTTATATGCCCATCAAAACACTGTGCAGTTATGCTGAGCATGGTAAGTTCATCCCCTTATTCCGCCTTTCCGTATTTCTTCTCATTGTATTAATTTTTCATCATGTGCATCGCTATTCATCTTGATTGGCACCTATGTAACTTCAGAATCCAGATGATGACTCTTTGGCAGATGGTACCACTTATCTGGTACTCATCTGGTACCACTGTATATCTTAGGGGTCTTGACAAGCCTTGGAATTAAAAGTAAAAGACTGCAAGAAGGATCTGCATCCCCTTTTCCTGTGTTATCGATAGGGTCATTGAGACATGGCAAAATGATTCAACCTTGGTCACACAGCAGGCAAACAGCAGAGGCCAGGATGAAGACACAGGTACCCTGAGCTCTGATTTAATCTACCTCCCACTGACCAATACTGCCTTTGAGGTCCCTGTCATCTGGAGAATGTTTTTTCTCTTACTCAGTAAGTATTGGACCCACATAGAGATTGTGAGAGCAATCCTACTTAGGGCAACGAGGAAAGATTACTTGGGTCTTATTTTCTTCCATCAGTGGTGAAAACAAATAAAACCATAAATCTCCCCTTTCAAATTAGACTTAATATATATAAGTGTCAAAAGATATTGTCTTATGCAAAGAGCAAAAGATATATGAGCTAAGAATGGTTAATGTGAAATACATGTGGGTGCTAAGTATCCTGCTTATAGTACTATAGCTTTGAGGATCAAAAATTCTTGTCCTAGATACGTGTGCTGATTCACGAAGAAAATGTGCAGTGTTAAATCACTGTGTCATATTTCTTACCCATGCTGGGGTTAGACCGGAGGTTGCAAACTGGGTTGTCAACACAGCACACGTGGGATTTCACAACTGTGAAATCTGGCTGTTTTAAACACCCATTGAAAATCTATCTTCACTTGAAAAAACTGGGAGGTAGGAGGATATGCCAGGGGAAGGATCACCCTGCTGCTTGCTGTGTTTTACAGCTCAATTTCCCTAATCATCTTCTTCAGGCAACCATCTGAGAGCAGACCACAGATCAGGTGAAACTTTGGGGTGATCCTAAAGAGCCATCCATATATTTTTATTTGATGTTTCAGGAACCCTAAGGAATAAACAGCAAGCATCCACAGCACTAGAGGCTGTAATAGCAACACGGCTGTGTTTAGCATTTCCACTGCAGAATACTTCAGCATTGCTGTAAAAGTGATAGCAGATTATGCCCACAATACGCAGTAGACCATTCCTTTTGATAGCTTTTGGGGTAGAATCAAGGAGAAGATTTTTCACTACTATCACAACCCACACAGCTCTTGTGATTCTCAGTGTCATTTTGCTCTCAAGAGGAAATAAGATGATTGAAGAGAATGACACTGTCGTGATGTCTTTAACATTTATTTTTTTTAAGACTGCTTGGGTATCAAGATTTAAACGAAGACAAGTTACCAGAACTTACAGTCAGGAACTTGCCTGGCACAAAAGAACTGCATTTTAACTGCAGAACTGAGGATTTGCTGAACTTGGGCCTCAAATTTCCATAGCTGGTTGTTTCCTTTTCTCTGAAACATTAACATGAATAACATTAAGTCACACATACAAGTCTTTTTGAGGGGTAACGTGTATATGACGCAAAATGTGAGTGAAGGTTACTTACTTATTTTGGCAGGGTTGGGTTGGATACAACTGGTCTGCTACAAGGCATTTGGCCTCTGAGGTATTGATTAGAATACTGCCCACCTCAGCAAAGACAGCTGTTTAATGGGCATTGGAGGATGCATCAGTGATCTCACTGAATTTTCAAAATCTTCCTGTTCCCGAAGCCAACATTGCGAAAGGCACCTCCACTCTTCTGTCTTACTGGTGCTGCTAACAAAATTGTTAAGGATTTGATGGGCCCCGAGACTGTTCTCTTTCAAAACAACACTGGGTTGTGTCACTGAGATGGATGTGATGTGGTTTGCTTTATCCCCTCTACCCAGGCTTGGACTGGCAGCTTGCGTTGGCGCTGGGCGCCTGGAGCAGCTCATGTAAAAGATGCTGCATTTGACATTTCTGTGACCTCTTGCTGTCTGTTTCATAAGTAGCTCATTGTAATTTTGTTGCTGGTCTTGCAGGCTCAAGTAGAAGTTGCCTGTTGGTTGTTTTTTTTTTTTGTTTTGTTTTTTTTACATTATATTCTAACATACTTCAGGTCTTATTCCTCATTGAAAGCAAATGCATATTAATAGTAGGAATATTATATGTTTGGCAAATGATGTCACAGCTGAAATCTTCACACGCAGTACAAAACAACTATTTGGGCTGAGATGTATGGATGATTATTATCTCTTTGTTTTCTTTTTCATTATCCTTTTGAATTAAAACCTCCTTGCAAAGTCATTATCCTTGCTTTAAACAGCTCTCTATATTGAATATGTCTCTGCCTCTGCTAGCCTTTTTTTTTCTTTGCTTAGATTAAGTTCTAATTTTCTGTGATTTCTGAGCTCTAATTTCCTTATTGTTTCATAGTTGTACAATGTCCTGTTCATAAATTTAATACGTGCATACTCTGTTTTGTTTCTCAAGTGCATGTAGGCCAAAAAGTAGCAGGAACCTTCTCTAAAAGCTATATTTACAGCTCTAGTGGCAAGCACTCTCCTCCTACACTGGAAAGCTGTGAAAAACTGTCAAGATGTGAGTGTGCATAACAATGCTCCTGACAGCTGGAGCTGATTTATTTTTTAACCATGACTTCATTTTGTCAGTTAGACCAAACACAATGGGAAAGAAGCTCTTCCGATAAAACCCAGCAAAACACAGACTTCAAAACTACTTAAAATTGCAGCATCACAAACTACTCCGCCCTGCACAGAGTGGGCATAGTTATAACAGGACCAAGAAAGACTGGTTATGCCGAGGTCTAATTCCTTGCTTTTCCGGTTCAGAAATGGTCAGGAATGTTCACTCTACATGTGGCAGTACCTGGTGGCCTCTAAAATGCGTCCTAGTAGCCACAGGACTCACTTGAGACCAAAAGTAAAAAATGGATCTCAAAACTGACATGTGCCACAGGAAGGAAAAAAAAAAAAGTCAGTGGGTGTCATCAGTGTTGTAGATCCCTTCAATGACATTAGGTGTGCTCCCTCAAAGTGGACAGTATCTCATAACACAGAGGAAAGCCAATAACTTCTCCATTCCCCATTGGTTCCTTGCCAATACAACCCAAGCAGGAAACATCCATTCCTGTCCTTAATTTAATGACTGGCTTCACCCTAAGCATCTGAGGCTGGTGTGTAGGTTTCATCCTGTACATCAGCCAAGCACCTCCAACAATGTGAAGCTAGTTAAGGGGGGTAGCGTACCGTAACTCTCAATTACAGGCCAAATTCTTTTACTCCTGCTCACACTGGACACTATTTTACCATGGGCTGCTTCAAAATGTGATGTCAATGGAACCATTCGCTGTGATTTCAGTGTATTTGAGGTCAGGCTCCAGTTGAACGATCCTGTTAAAGCCAATGGGAGTTCTTGTGAAATAAGGTGTTATTGAACCCAAGTAAAGGTATCAGAATGTGGCTCTGTCATCTGGATGAATGTCAAAAGTCATTCAGTTCTGTATAAGTAACATTTACTTACAGCATAGAATTTGCATTTTCTGCAGTGTTTTCTGTACTTAGGATAGATAAAACTACGTCCTTGTGCTAAGGGGAAATATCAAGGTACAACAAATGACTGGTTTATTCTTTTGTTTGCATAAGAACTTAAGCTGAGTATCCAATGGAAATTTAAGAAGTCGGATAGCAGAGAGAGAAAAAAATAGAGCCTTTGGCTACAGTCCTGATTTGCCTTCTCTGTTTCATGGTCTTAAACTACTAGTGATACTAAGGCTGAATCTTTAAATACTCATGTGATCTCAAAAGCAGCTAGCATGAAATGGAGAAAGGGGCGTATGTCTAATACTGAGCTTCTCTCAAGTAAGTGCAGGTGTGATGCCTGTTTCCTGCAGATGTCTGTGATAACCATTTATCCCTTGTGCCATGTTCTCTCCTAGACAACCTCCAGGTGACTTCTTTTGTCCCACAAAATTCAAATTCATGTTTGTTTATGGAGGCTTTGGGGCATTTTAACGGGAAGTGCTGCTTTGATTTTTGCAAAGGTGTCTCTGTCTAAAACAAAACATCTCGCGCTTATGAGATGAGATAGCTTTCGTTGGCTAAACGAGCTTTCAGGCTTGTACTTGGTACAACTGGGAAGTAAACCTGCCTGACCTTTCAGCTGAGGTTTAAGCACTCTCAAGCCTTTTGTCTGGCTTGTGAAATATCTCCATCCCTGGTCTGTCAGTGACCAATTTCTTGGGTGATTATTGTGTGTGCTGAAAACAGACCTGCAGTCAGCCTCTTCTCCTTGTGCTGTTATCCACCCTTCTCCTCCTCTTGGCTTTCCCCAACTCTGGAATTGACCGCAGAGATGGGTGTGCAGCATAGGAACTGGGAAATGGGAAAAAATGCAGAAAATCTCCAAGAAGGAAACACAGCATTCAGAAATGGAAGGAGGTTCATGGGAGAGTGAAGAAGAGTTAGATTCAGGTGTTTGGGGATTTGGGAGATGGAAAATAACCTTCCATCTGAGCAATGTTGAGGGTGGGGAGAAATTAGAGGTGGGGTAAGAAAAAGTAAGACCAGTAAGGGCTGAAAGAGATGAAGGGACGCCAAGGGGAAAGGGACAAAAATTTAAAGTGAAGAAAAGACATAAGAAAGAGGGATGAAAGTTATTCAGAGGCAGATTTTCACTTTTTCCTACTCAGTATAAGAGAGAACTTGTTCTAAGAAAGTTTGTGCTGGAAAGAGGATGAGGAAAGGGGACACAAGATGGGAGTAGGAGGAGGCAACAGGTTTTCCACTGTCAATTTCTGTAGGCCTGACAAATAAAATACCTTTTGCTTATCTGGAGAGCACATACAATTTACGTAGACGTGTCATTGTTTATTTTCAGCAGATAAATAGGTTTGCCATGGTAGGTAGGCATATCTGCTTAGAAGTCTGTTATGGGGACGTTTACTCAACATCCCTTATCACCCTTGTCCTTCATGTTGTGAGTGGGTTATGTCTTCAGCAAGGGCATCTTGTTTTTCTAGACCTTAATTGCAAAACTTGGTGGTGCATTTTAGAACTGACTTAACAACTGCAAACAAATGTCGCATGAGACTGGCGCTTTCACGGGCCGGCACGGTTCTCCAAGCACTTCTGTGTGGTCCGTTGTAGGATCTGTCAGTTACTACAAGAAAATATTCATCTGCCAGAAAAAAAATGCAGTGCCCAGACAGTTGGGTACTGACCCATCAGTTTGATGGATTGGCAAGAAAGCACACAGAGATGCTTTTGATATTTTCAGGCTGCAGTCTCCCTGAATCACTCAGAATAAGAAAAATATTATTGGTAACCTATATTTGTTATAGTGAGAGAGACTTATGGTCCTCTTAAGGTGCGCAGAGATGGGTGCTTGTGTGAAAGGGGCAAGAAAAGTTTTCACAGTCAATTAAGTATACACCCTTCTGTAGAACTTTTCTTCTGAATCTCATCAGCAGCTAGTTCATATCCTGGAGCACAATCTCTCATGGTTTGTGTAAACATTGCTTAGCTTAGCTAGTGTAACAAGAGATTAATATCTTGGCATCCCTTTACCTAGCAAAAGCCTGAGTAATGGTTAATCATTTCCTCCCGTTTCTGGTCCTTACTCTTGCATAAGTGTGAATGCCAGTCTTGCTTTGTATACAGCAGCCAGTAGCGTGTGGCCCTGTTATTCATGTTCTGCTAGTCCATTAATGGAGAACAGCACGGAATGTAGGATGCCTGCACGATCCACAAATTGCTCTGGCTAATCCTCTGTGCATTGCTTTTTAATAGCAAATAGCAGTCAGGCAGTCAAGAAATGAGAAAAACAGCTACAGATATACCATCTTTTCTCCTCATTTTACAGATATTAGGAGGCAGTTTTGTTCTTTTTTTCCACGTACAACCTTCATTTTGCTGCGCAGCTTGAAATGCTGATGTTTCAATATGGGAAACACTGATTTGCTGAGCCCAATAAAAAATTTTCCCGAAACTTGTTTTGGGGCATGGATATTGCATCATCCATCAGGGAAATCAAACTAAACTCAGGCCTCAAATCTGTCTTAGCTCACAAATGAAAAAGATCAGCGGACCTAAGTCCCCAACAGCAGACATTTATTTGCCTTATGGAACTGCTGAGCAGTTGATAGACCTGAGAAATTGGCATGCCACAGGGAGGAAAGGACCAATATATTTCCTAGTTGGAAGCTTTGTTGTAAGTATGGGCATACTTTATAAAATCTCATGCATTTTAGGGTAATATATACCACCTTCAGCAGTGTTTTTATGAATGAAGGAGAATGATAATAACTCTAAAGCCTTTCTAGCTTGTCACGGATCAGTTAGCAGAATCTGGAGATTGAAAGGATTTATTGGAGGGGCCTCTCTCTTTTACTGCTCAACTACTATAGTTAGTCTAACTTCAGTGCTAACTCCCGAAGTGTTAGCTAAATGCCCTAAGCTTCAACAGGGAAAGTTTATAGAATTTGTGTCTGAAACTCATCTTGCATAAAACCTGTGTTATGGTGTACAGTGACATCTGACACGATACACATTGATTTTTCAGCTCATCGCCTCTTGGCAATCAGCACAAACAGAAAATTAGAGCCACTGTGCAAAACACTTGAGCCTCTAGTGCTTAATACTATATGGACTGACTTAATACTTGCTGATCTTGCGTATGCAAATAAAAATGTTTGGTGACCTCCAGCTAAGAAGATATCTTTTCCTCTTGGACAATGACCTGGTCACTGTTGTTTCTAATGGCCAGGTCTAACTGATTATATTCTTTGGTGCTAAACAGAACATTCCCAAAATTTGCCAAAGGGATCTTGGCTGTCCCTTCTTGCTTTCCTTTTTTTTTTTTTTTTTTTTTAAACAGGTGGACAATGTGTCCAACCAATGTAGAATTTGGTTTTAAGGGAAGGGAGGTGCTCAAGGAGAGCTGCCCAGTGCTGATGTAATGCAACAAGGAGAGGTATTCAAACCAGCCTCAAAGAATAGGTTTGAAAAGTCCTTTTAGGAGTTGTATACTCTAGTATCAGAAGAGCTGTGTACCTATCCTCCACCTTTGATTGGTATAATACATACCATCAGGACCCCAACAAAAACTGTGTGTTCCCAGACCATGTAATTCAAGATCATCAATGCCTCAGTTTGTAAATATCTCTATGCTAGTCATTGCTGTTCAGCGTGTAGCTACACAAATGCATTTGTTGTCTGCCCTCACCTCTTTGCACTTGCCTGTTAGTTTCTGGTGGATTGGTAGCAGAAAACTTAGCCTTTGGGAAGTCATGCCATATGCCCAGTCACAACTGAGTTGGAGTCCCTGCAGTACTTCTTAAAAAAACTTCTGAATAAGTTTCTCACATGAAGATCATGAATGGCTTTCACTTGTGAGATGGCAATAATGTGTCACATAGTAAAGAGCTGAGCTAAAGTTCTCCTCCCCCCTTGCTGGATGCTTTACCCTCTGCTGGTGTTTCTCCTGTTTTTCAGCTCTTAATGTGCCAAGAGAACAGCTCGCTTCTGACAGTGAAATCGCATTTGCAGGGACTGACAAAAGAAAACATTTGTCCTTATCTAGTTCCTGAAGATACCAGCTGCACAAAAATGTGCCATCCTCTATATCGGGTTTCTCACTTGTCCTGTCTTACCTTGTGGATGGATTCTCTCTGCTTCCTCCCACCCTTTTCTTCCTGTCCCTGGCATGGGACAGGGAGAAACAAGTCAGAAAGATGTACCGTTTGCATCGCTTATTTTCAGCCCAGAGGAAAACAAAGGGAGAACTAAGCAAATCACAAAAGCAGATTTTCTGTCACACACAAAACAGACTGGAACCGTGACACAGCCAACATGCTTAAATCCAAAAGACATAGCGTTTTGGCGAAGGAGTGGGATCAGATTAGGGAAGGAAAACATTCAGGTCTTAAGCTTATCTAAAGAGTCTGGTAGAGGTGGGAGCTAGCGTAGGTTCCTCCTCCGCAGACAGCAGCCAGATACACCAGAAAAGGGAGAGCATCGCATGGTGGGAGCAGGCGTTCCAGATGTCAGAAAGGGGCACTGATTCTCCTCCTGCACAGATGTAAACTAGCATTATTGGTTCCTCAGAGTGACAAACAACATGAGGGGGATATTCAGACCTGAAAGTGAAGCATAATCTCTACTTAGAGACAGAGATATTTATGTAGACTAGCCAAAAGGGTGCTATGATGGAACTGAAGCTATGTTATTTTCTGAAATGCTGCCTTCAGCTGTCTCAAAGATCTCAAGGCAGTGACAGAGATGAGCAACTTATTTTGTCCTCTTTCAAACACAATCTGAGGATGAAGATTTGCATTGCATTTTGGAAACTGTATGGGAAAAGGAGAGTAGGTGCAGGGTAACAGAAAAGAATGCAAGAAAAGGAACTGAGTAAAAAAGTAAAGCAAGTACTGGAGGCCATAAATAACGGGTTAACAAGGAGAAACCAAAGACAGACACCATATATAAAAAGTAAAAACAGATTACATAAAATATTTTAAAACAGAATACAAAAAAATGGGCATTGCCTAAATTCCTATCTCCAGGCTCTGAGGTTTGGTCTGTTTTTGTAATTTAAGTAATAAATTTGTATGGTGGGCAGGTAGTTACAAACATAAACCCTGGTTTCTAAATATCTCTGTGATTTGTGATGATGGACGCCGTTTCCTTTAGGGTCCATAGTCTTTCTTTTGTTCCCTCCTCCCAGTTCCTTCCTTCCTTTCTTGCCTGAAAGAACCTCTCTGCGTTACCTAGTTTCTGGTTGTTTATCTATCGTGAGGAATTAACAGAACAGCCAAACACCTTCACAAAAGCCTATGACTTGACACATGGTTCCATGTATGCATAATATATAAGTTCTCACTGCCAGCAGAGGGAATGTATGAATCATTAGTCCATACTGCTTCTCTAGAATTGTGATTTAAATGAACTCTTTCTTGTAAAAGTTTATTACATTAAAAGCAGAAAGAGATAAGAGAGAAATTTCACCCAGTTCTCCTGAAAAGAAGTTCTCCTAGCCGAATGAAAGGTAGTTCAACATGAAATTCTCTAAAGAAAAATAAGTATTTGCAAACTTACTACTGGATTGTTTGTAGGGAAACAGTCTAGCACTTAGTATCCCTGGGCAGCTAATCCTAGCCCTTTGAGAGATATGAATAAATCAGCATCATTATGACCGTCTTACAGGTGGCTAAGCTGAAGCAAAGCTTTCACTCCTTGGAGACCACAGATATAGTCAGTGCTGTAGATACGCAATCTTCGATCATGATACAATACCTGTTTTAATCCTGAGGAAGGCTAGAGCATTTGTGATGTAAATGCAGAAGAATTTGGTGTAAGAAAGCTTGTGCAGTGTGGTTCATCTTGCTTAGAGCTGATTAAGAATTAGACAAAGAATTTATTTTGTGAGCATGAGTCATTTTGTTTAAACATTAAACTGTAAAATCAATCTTCTGGTTGTTTAGTCATTATTTCAGAGGAATGGAGATTTATTTACAATCTCTTTCATTAAGTCCCTTTACTGTCCTTGCCACAAATTATGATATTTTTCAGAAGGTCACAATAACTTTCTGCATGAATTAATATTTCTTCCCAAGTGCATGCAAAATATATTTACTCACATGATCTATGGACCAGGCCATGAGCCTGTGAATCAGGAGGTCCCATTTCTTATTCCTAGTGTTGTCTTACACCCTCTATAGAGTCTTGGGTAAATCATGTTGCTAAAGATTGTTGTGTCTGTCTGGCTTTTGTGAAGAGGCAGATCTGTGGAAGGAACAGGCTTTTGCTAAACAAGGTTTGAAAACAATAAAATGGCCTTTTATTTGCATAAGTGCTCATTACGCTGGTGAGGGGATTGTGATTTGATCCTAATAATACAAGTTTAAGGATTGTTGTGGAGATTCCTTAATCATGATGTAGATGCGGTAAAGGTGATATCCATGTCATTTTGTTGTGAAAGGCTTAAGGAAGTCGTGTTTCAGGAAAGATTCCAGTCTGTGAAAAAGGGGACTATTGTCCCTGCTTATGATCAGGCTGTAGAAAATACGTCACTATTGTCCACAATTCTCTGTCAGGGTTTTTATCCCCGGTTCAACATACAGCAAAGATCTGGACTGAGACACGCGGTCCCACTGCATCATGTCTGCTGAGCAGATCAAAACGGAGTTCTTTCTCTTGTCAAACTGGAGATCTTTGCTTCTGGAGCTCGTGTGAGAGAAACCTGCATTAGCCACTACAGGCAAATTTACACGCATCGTCTGTTGGTTTGTGTATGTGCAACTGACTGCAAAACTGAGACGTATGTCCCAGAAGCAGAACATGTTTTGTATGGATAAGGTGGGAGACTGGGTGTTGACTGCCCACTCCGTTGATTCTAAGTATGCAAATCTGAATTGGAGAATAATGTTTGGCCTATGGAATTTTACTTGAATTTAACACCTAAATATGGCATCAGGGAAGCATACTGAGAGGAAATTGTTTATTAGACATATGCTATGTGTGTGTTTGTGCATATGTATTCTATGGTGGTGCTATATATAAATTTTATATATTAGCTAGACGTAGATGAGAAGGATGCTTCTTTGAAAGGTTTAATTTCTTGGGTGTTGAGAGACAGAGAATGGATCAATTTACAAAAAGAACATACAGTAACAGCAAATCAAATTGACAGTTAAAAACCCCATAAAATTTCTAGCACATTAGCAAAGCGTTATGTATCTCATTACGGACAGACTATAGGAATAGAGCAATGAAAAGATGGCTAATTACAGATGCTCAAACAGAGCACTTTGTGCAGATTGGATAGGATAATGAAATTAATCAAATATACATGTTGAATTAGCCCTCAAAGGTCAAAGAAAAATAAGCAAGGCATGTGTGAAACTCTGATCTTCCCAAAAAAGCAAGTACACTGCACAAATTAATGTCTGCATCAAGACACTTTGTTAGCAGTTGACAAGACTTTCACACATGCTCATGTCTCCCAAGGTGTATTAAATCTCCCTTTTTGAGAAAGAAATTATGGAGTGGAGAACGAAGTATGTGATCCCTTAAAAAGGACATTTGGAAGTCAACCAAAGAGACCTTGTTATCATTCTTTTTGATAAAATGGTTAATCCTCCCCCTGCCGCCCTGTCTATTAAGAAAAAAGCAACATGACAGTGAACTTGGCAGAATATTGAATCTGAATGTGTGTGAGACTGTAACACCCCCAACAGCTAAACTACTTCTGTTGCTAGGAAGCCAGCAGAAGTCTCTCCTCCATTTGTATCTATGGGGAACTTAAAAAAGTTTTTAGTCTAATGTGCTTTGTTGCTTTTATCACTCAGAAAGTGTCTTCTGCCTTAATTTGATTAGAAAGACAAAGGGAAGATTTTTTGTAACTTCTCAAATTATATATCTTGCACATATAATTTTACATCTTTTCTGAAAAGATTGTCTACTAATGCAAAAGACCTCTATTCTGTCACAAAGAGAGCTTTGCAAAAGTCAAGTTACTATAACAACCAAGTACACCTTTTCAATCTAGAAACCATGCTCTTATGCTAGTCTCCCTCCTTTTTTTTTTTTTTTTTAAAAAAGGTTGGATAACATAGGCAGATACCCTCACAGACACACACCAGGGTTATATATACCTAAAAACATTCACAATTTGGACATATATTTGAAAGACATCTAATATTATGCACGCACAAACGTTTCTTCATCTCTACAACTAATCTAGAAATGAAGCAATAATAGAGGAATAAATGTCTTAGTTGTTTCTGTACCAAAATACCTACTTTCTTTTCTATATGATCTTTCTGAAAAGCCAGTGGAGAATATTGACTAGGATCATCATTGGATGAACTGCATTATTTACCTGCTGGCATGGCTGGGTTCCCACTGTGCTTCTCCTGTCTCTTTCTGTGCTGTGGCTCCTCCGAGCTGTTGGCAGCTGATGGAAGAAGAGCAGGCTTCAGACAACTCCATATATGCTAGAGGACTAACTAAGGCACTTTTCAAACCAGAGGCATGGGCAAAATTGTGTAAATTATTTTCTCTCCATTTTCCTTACAAATTGCTCTCTGTCGTCCTTAAATGTAGTTAAGAAATTTGACCCTCTAACTCAAATAAGAAAGCACGGTATCGAACAATTTAGTTTATAACCGATCTGTTTGCTAAGCACTGTTACATTTTTAACTTTATACTTTCCTGTCTGAAAAAATACCAATAGTCTTAGCATTGCATTGTCAAAAATGAAAAAATAGCAGAGATGAATGCACACAAAAAGCCAAAACAGCCTTGATCGTCTCTCCACTTCCATCTGTTCTCCCAAAGTAAATTATTACAGCGTGGGCTCTCTACTTAAAGTGCCACTGCTTGTGAAAGAAAACAAGCTGGGGTAAGCTATTAAGCAAATAACACTATTTTGGTTTTAAGGCTAAAGTGGGAAAAAATAACTTCATTTAGGCCACTCAGAGATTTTTAAAAATGGAGTTGGTCTTCCCTGGTGTCTATTAAATGAATAAAACCCCAACCTTTCTGCAGAAATCCGTCAGAACTTCAGATGAAAAGCTTTTTGATGTATGCCATAATAATTGGTTTGGAAGTTGTTGAAGGCAGCAGGAGTGAAAATACTGGGGAAAAATTCTGTCCTCCAGGGCTGGAGTGTGCTGGGGAGAGTCTGCTGCAAACAATGGTTACAGTAAAGGAACTTCCCCTGGTCTCCTAAAGTGCAGGTTGAGGCTCGAAGAGTAGAAGTGCCTTTGTATGTGCATTGGAACATTTTGGGTGATGTTGCTGTGTGTCCCTTTGTCAGTCAGGACTGTGGCCTTCCTTTGTATCTGTGAGCTAGGGATTTGGAGAGGGGAGTGTTACAGATGAAAGAATGAAGAGTTAGGAAAAGGCAAATCTTTTTGCACTGGGACAGTGCTAAAGGTCTGAAAGAGAAGCCTATTGACAGTGGTCAGTCTAGTGAGAGCACACTTAACAGATAAGCAAAACAGAAGCAAATCATCTGGCAGCATTTAAGATTTTAGGTCTGTGAAGACACTGCATTTCCTGATGACTGTATGGAAGAGGAAGATGTAAGGACCAAGCCCTCATACTGAGTTGACAAAGGAGGTGGGAGTGAGAACAGGGAAGATGGAATATTGTTTTCATGTTACTTCTGGTAAAAAAGATGAAAACCAAGTTGAGAGTCTTGCCTGGAATAATACTGAGAAACAGAGAAAGAGAAGAGCTGATAGGACTCATTCAACACTAGTGATCTCACACAACAAGACCTTAACAAACTTCATACAGAAGCCAAGAAGTCAAAAAAACTCCTTGATCAAGGAGAACAAGGATCCAAGTGGGCTGTTCCCTACAGAATGGCAGTGAGACACCAGGGGTCCTGCTTAGAGGCTGCCACTGTGATTCTGGATTGCGCTGGGAGACAAATTTCCAATAAAGAAGGGGAAGCATTAATGCTTCACTGCAAGGGATGTGGAAATCTGTGTGCTCTTCTGATCAGCCATACTCAAGAAAGATAAATTCAAATTGGAAAAGATACAGAGAAAGGCTACTAGAGTAGCTGAGAGAATGGAGATCCTTATCTTATACATAGAGATTAAAGGGACATGCTCTCTTCAGATCAGCAGCGTTAAGGCTGAGTGGGGATGATTGCTGTCTACACACGCATCAGGAGAGTAAACACTACAGAGGGATAAAAAACACATTAAGACAAAGAACGATGATGGCAAATGAACGAAAGGTCTAAGCTGGCTGTTAATAAGCAAAAGATAGAAATTAGAAAAAGGTTTTCAACCATCAGGACAATGGGGAAAACCCCTTCCCCAAGGTTTTAAAAATAAGTTTGATAGGTTCATGAAAGGAATTATTTGACATCTTGTCTAAATTTTAGAGAGATGTCCCTGATGGACCAGACTCACCTGCCTCATCCCATGTTCCCAGCATGAATAGATGTGTATGTCACTAAGCTGATATCTCTGCCCTCCTTATGTAACTCTGGAAACATAATAGATTGACTAATTAGAGCCAAGGAAAATCATTTGTATGACCACTGACATCAGTTTACAGGAGAGATTTTTGAAAACCGTATTTAGCCTTAGAGAAAGGCAGGCAAAACAAGAGGAGCTCAACTGTCCAGAAAAAAAAGGATCAAACAAGGCAAGCAAGTAGTGAAAAACAGGTACAAGGGCTTAAGAGAAAAGTTTAATGGTAGCAAGACTGAGACAGAGAGTTTGAGAATGCAGATGTCTTGCTTTTTGGTGTGGGTGCTAGGGAAAGTGATGGAATGAGTAAGACTTGGCCACCATCCAGGAGTCCATAAAGTGGGAAATGGGACAGCTTTATGGACTGTGGCTCCTACTATCCCATGAAGCAAAAAGCAGCAGAGCATAGAAAGGTTTGATGACAATCTGACTGTGGCCCTGAAGCTGCGCTCAAATTGAACTTCCCTTATATAACCATTGTGTAGATGCCAATTTGTGCTCAGGTAAAAACTTTGAATGAATTTTATAGCATGGCGGGAGAGAAAGCTTTGGATTGTTTTATTTCTTGGTCTAGGCTGAAGCATACGAGCTGCTGCTGCGTGGAGGTTTTTTGACTGAAATGCACTTCAGAAGTAGATTATCTGCCCTTGCAGTGCCAGCAGGTGGCTGATGCTGAGTTGGTAAACTGGCCACAGAAGTCCCCCTCTTACATTGTGTTTGGTAAGATAAGACAGCACTGGTGGGCAGTCATGGAATAACATGAAATTCCGTCCAAGCTGTCTGTCCTGTAGTCCTGAGACAGCATAGTGACATCCATGGAAGATATATTCAATATGTTTAGAGAACTTTACATCTCTGGCAGGTCCAAAGTGTCTTAGTGGAGCTGCTGGCTGAAGAAAGAGCAACAGCCATCAGCAACCAATTGGATTTCACCTGCGTTGTGGCCCAGCTTCAGTGTAATCCTGGCAGTACTGATAAGCAGCAGCACGAGACCAGAGAAAGGTGAGTAGATGTGGAAGGAAACCATTTAAAGGCTAGTAGCATATGCAAGCTGTTGGCAAGAAAAGCAGCAGAGTATCTTGCCAAGATAACCCTGTACAATAAAAGATCTATAGCTGAATGCGATCAAGCATCTACAGCATGCGTTGCCAAGACCTCAGTATGTTAAAATGAAGATAAAATGATACCTGTAAAAAAGCATTACTGATTGCAGGCACCAGCAGCTGGAAATAACTTCCTGAGTACTAGAGGTAGCTATGTGGAAGAGGAAAAATAGCATACGGGTGTAGCCTCTGCATTTTTATCAGGACGATGCTGGCGATCCACAAAAGCACTGAATGGAGTGTGATACAACAGGCAGTTGAAAGATTCATACTGTAGATGAGAACAGAGCTCAAAAAGTAAGCAGCACAGGAGAATACGTAGTAGGATTAGCCGTGGGTGCAGAACAGGATTTAGTTTAAAAGTGTGAATGTGAATTTCAATGGGTTTGGAGTTAACTTCATTAGGTGGATTAGAGTTTACCACTCTAAAAACTTTCTCTTAAAAAATCAGTGTGACTGAAGTTATTTCTTTCTTTCTTTGCTCAAACATTTGGTTTGATGACTGAAATGAAAAAAAATCCATTTCATGCCCATCTTTGAACTGGGAGAACGCTTTGGCAAGGACTGTGATCAGGAAGCTAAAAAAGCTAGATGCATCAGAAATGAGACAAGCCTGAGAGCCTCTATCTGGGAAATTTCTGAACTCCATTTTGCAGAGTGAGACGGGGTTTAAATAATTCAGATGAAAATTGGTTAGATATTATATATGTTACAGTTAGTCTCAGCTGAATTCTTTATTGTTTCACTTGAAGATATATTTTAGTGTACTGGAGAGTCAGATTTGTAAAAAACTCTTTCCTACTGAAAGGAATGAAATGCAAAAGACACATTTTTTAGAACTGATTGGCATCCTCATGGTAAACTCTTCTGCAAATCTGACTGAATATTTTGGTCTTTACATGACATTAGGTCTCTTCTGAAAATTTGTCATTAAATGTATATTTCAAAGGCACAGTGGTTATAGCTCTTTCTGTAAACAAAGCAAACTTGTTCAGTGCTTAATCTTTTGTTACTGAAGTCTTACAGACTCGAGAGTTTGTAGACTCCAGAGTCTTACAGGGTCCAGAATAGGGTAGCTCTATGCAGCCTCACTGGTGGGAGTGACCTGTGCCACAAACCGAGCTTGGGAACTCTTTGAGAGCATGTGGGTGTGCAAAAGGCAATGACTGCCCAGGGTCTGTGAGCCTTCCCAGACTCTCTTTAATGCGCTCACAGGGATGTAGCCCCAGGGGCTAAACTCTGAGTTGCTGATGTGGTTTTGGATGACTTCTTGCACTTCAGTATCACAAATTATGGCCTAACCCAAAACAAAATAAAAATTTCAGGATTACAGCCCTGTGTACAGCCGAGGGAGGAAGAAAACCCAGAAAGCTTTGATAAATGTATTAGATGGTTAATTGTTCAATTTAGTGCTTGGTTGGTAATGAAATCAGACACATATAGTAATAAGGCTGTGTTTTTTACTATTACAAGACACTTTGGGACATTTTAAATATGCAGGGCGCAATGGTATATTAAACCAAATTGTAGTTCTGTATTTGACAATTTGGTTTTGTTAGCATAATACAATTTATTTTTATTGTAACCGTGAAGAGGGAAACATTTTGATAATAATTTGCTTTCATTATCCATTTATATTACTTCTTCTTACTCAATATTTTATTTTTATTTTTTAAACAAAACTGAAAGCCTTTACAACCAAAGGGGCTGATAAAAGAAAAAAAGTAATCCCAGTCTGATAGCCTGATTAGTTCTGTTTTCAATAATATTTAGCAAGGAGAGTGTTGGCATCAGAACACAACTTTAATATCCATCAACTCTCCACATATTCCAGATATTTTTGCAGAAAAGCCTAAACAGGATGTTTTAAAATCTGCATGATAGTAAAAAGTTATTGTGCTTGTGATTCTCTCAGGATTTGAGAGAAAGATGGTTTGGAAGGAATGATAATATCTTTTATTAGGTCAACTGGTATAATTGGAAAAAAATTGAGAAGAAGCATGTATGAGATATTGCTTGTTTTTTCGCAGTGGTATCAGTCTTGTCTAATAAAAGGTATTGTTTCTTTCTTCAAATCTTGCCTCTTTTAAATAATAGACTCTCCTCCATGAAAAATCTTGCTAAGATACTGTTTGTGCAGATTCTCATGTCCCTCAGCCTTTTCCATTACGTCCAGCTACGCCTAGATCTGGTCATTTTTTCTCAGAACCTATTCCTTCCTTCCACAGCTGGAATTTGGCCAACTGCATGGGCAGCCATGGACAGCTCTACCACCCTCTTTCTGCTACTGATGCCCTCTCTCTGCCCTGTCTCGTTTTTCCCACAGTTAGCTTCCTCTTCCCTTTCCCCAGCCGTCAGCCTCAGCTAAAAATACCTCTTTCTGTTGGTGATCTGCCGCTACCTTCTCTGTGTCTTGTCTCTAATCTGTAGGTAGGAGAAGCGCCAGGAGCAGGATGAAATGTACTTTCGGTTATCTAGACTTACACAGCAAATTTGCCTGGGCCTGTGCCCTACAACCCTACTGTAGGCACTCCATCCGCTGTGGGGGTGACTGTAAGGAGGCTGGATCCTGCTGAATCTATGGCTGGGGATATCTGTCTAGTGCTCTGGTGCACACTTAACGTGCCTTACGGTGGGTCCTACCTACCCACAAGGAAGGAGACATTGCAGGTAGGACTTAAATTGGTGGATGTGTTTCCTTTGCTTCCCCCAAAAAGAGAGAGCATCTGCATTTCTGTATCCAATCTTAACCTGCGTTTTGGTATCCTGTCTTACTGCTTTGAGTTGCTCTTTTTGCAATACAGGCATAGTTAGTTTCAGCTCTTAGCTATGGTCAGTCATTAAATAAGATGGTGTTATTAAGCTAATTAAAAAAGTCTAGCAGGAGAATGGAGTGTAGACTTCTGCAGGATGTACAATTAACCTTAAGTGAGTGAGGAAGGGAAACAGCAAATTAACAAACCAGTTGCCATTATTCAGTTACTGCTCTCAGCTTTCCTCTCTCTGTTAATCAGACAGATTGTTACATGCTTTGGGAAGTTTAGCTGACTTGCCGTATCAGCACAAAGCAGAATCTTGCCGAGGAGATCACACAGTGTTTCCAAAAGCATCTGAAGGAATTTATAGCTTGTGAATTACAAAAGCAACTCTAATTAGTCCCAAGAGGCAGTTGCATAAGACAAACTGAGAACATTGCCTCATCATATTTGCTGCCTTCTCGCGATTTTCATACGAGATTTTGATAATGAATGTTTTCTAACAACTGGAGCTCAGAGACCCTACGGCTAATAACACTCCTGAGTAAACAGCATCCTGTATTTGCAGTCCCACAAAGATCGGCCAGATACCAGTACTTTTGCTATGTGTCAATATTGCCACAGTTGCACAGAGGTTTAAGCTGGAAGATTCTGTAGCCACCTGGGAAATGTTTGAAGAAAAATGAAAGTCCTGGTAGTCCAGCAGTAGCCAAACCATTTGGCAACTGGTCGTTAAGCTCTGGAGGTACGAATTCGTCTCGGTGCTTTCGTAATGGGGTCTGTTCCTACATTATGGAAATCGCTGGAAGCTTTGCTGTGGTATCAGTGAACTTGATTTCAGATAGACAGGAACACGGATGTGGGTGAATGCAAGTCCATCACTCTTTATACTTACTAGGTCTTACCGTACTCCCTGGCCCATCCCCAGATTTTGTTTTCCTTGGAGTTTAGCATTTGAAACAATGCGAGCCAGCTGCCTGCAAAAATCCGGGGAGCCGGAATTAAAAAATTTCCCTCCTGTGGGACTAGTTGAATAGAGATTACAGGGTCAGGCCCATTGATAGATAGCATTCTGAGAACTCCCTAGCATGAGAAAAAGTTAAGAGTTTCAGTATAGTAACAGTTTTCTTGCTATCTGCTACAAAAGAAAATGTGAAATCATGCAATGGCTATCTTAGACTTTGCAGTCCTGTGTGCCTTGATTTACCAGTCATTAGGAACAATTTCATTTGTTAGTTACCTTAAGTCCCTCGGGTCAATATGTGTAACTCAGTGGCACCGTGTATCAGTATGTTTGACATTGTATGAGATATAAGAAGTTATCTTAATCCCATAATTTACAGTTATCAGCCCAAAGCCCAATTTTGATATTTTTCATTTCTTTTATTGGGCTAGAAGTTTCTCAGGACAGTGTTCCTAAAGTGAATATTTTCAAATGTGAATACCTAGAATTAGGCATTGTATAAGTACTCAATTTTTCACTAGCAATGGAGAAAACAAACTGACTAGGGAAATCAATAGGAATTGCTGGAAGTTCTGTATTTTTTTAAATTGGGTTGTTTATTTGGTTACTTATATATGGATTTATGTGCTTGTCATTAAGCACCTAAGTATGAAACGCTTGGCCTCAGGTAGTTTGAGATTTCTCTTCTATTTATCTTGATTAGTGGATGTTTGTTGCAAATCCCTTACAGGAGAGTGAAGAAAATCTTCATTCTCTACACTGGTGAAAAAGAAATACTTGAATTAAGAGCTTGATGATTAAAGAGTTTTATTAGTTTTAAAG
The DNA here is from genome assembly GCA_017639485.1 of Pluvialis apricaria. NCBI lineage: Eukaryota > Metazoa > Chordata > Aves > Charadriiformes > Charadriidae > Pluvialis > Pluvialis apricaria. The sequence continues at coordinate 52,537,491 of CM030008.1, forward strand.
GTGAAACAAGACCTTCAGAGATTCAGGGGAGAAAAGTAGGGAAAGAAAAAATAGGTTTGCAGGGTAGGAAGAAGGGATGAAAGACAAAAGCAAAAATTATATATCATGGACAGATCATAAAACAAGATTAACATGAGTGTTTCTCATTTAAGTTTTGTGTTTGATCTCAAATTAAAGACTTAAGAACTGTCTAGGCTTCGGAATCAAACAAAACTGCCTTTCTTGATTGATTGTTAGTTTTAATACTGAGAAAATCAGCCACCTGTCCAATGGCAGGATTCCTGACCAGCATTCGCAGATAGTATTTTACAAGGCAAATCAGGCTTTCTAAAAAGATATTTGCAGAACTACAATACTTTATGTTTCTCAGTCGTTGTCTTTGTGATGGATAAAGCGGTCTCTGATTGACTGAAACCCAGAACGGGGGCACCTGCTAAGATCACATTACTTTGAGGTATGCTGAGTGCCGTTGAAGCCCATTGACTCCCTGAATCAGCACCTCACACAACGCACACCTTGAATGATCAAAAAGCAGCAGGTAAGTAATGGTTCACTGAAAAACTTGCACTCTACCACACCAATAGATTTATTAGCTAGGATGATTGTCTGTGCTGTGCATTTGATAAAATACAAATAACAGGGCATTATCACAGCATCTTTGCTCTTACAGTAATAGCAGATAAGTGGCTCTCTTTTGCGATATTTGTCCGTGAAGTGTTCCAGAAAGGTGATCTATCTTGCCAATGCATGAAGTTGCGACAATAATGTAGTCCTCAGACATTAATTCTGCAGTCTTGTATGCTAATAAGCATAATTTTTAGGCCATTAGAAAAATAGGTAAAAACTTTGAATGGCTTTGAATACCTAATTAAAAGACATTCAGCCCCACATTCCATTGGCAATGAGATGCCATCCTCACGTCCCTGTATCAGATTAAAATACAGGCCTAACCGCTCAGGGTTTGCATGTGCTGAGAGAATTGCAGCAGGACTTGTTCGATCACTGAAGCAAGAGAGCAAGGACTGCAATAGAGTCTTGATCTTTGATCCCTGAAACAATATTGGCAAATTGATCAGGTCAGCAATACGTGCAGGTCACAGTGAGGGACAATTGTATCAGGTATTACCGAGAGGAGCGTGAGAGGTGGACTCTCCTCAGCTACTTCTCTGCAACTCTGATTAGTCCCTCCTCCAAAACACTGCAAATGCGGTAACAGAAAAATTGGGGTGAATCTAGGGAATCTCTGTCATATTCCATTGCCTCTGTTGCTGTGTTTGGTTCTCCCTAATCTAGAAGATACCTCCTTTTTTGCATTTTTTATCGGTTACTTTCTTGAATTCGGAAGCTGACCTTTGCTTTTGCAGTGCTTGCGTCTGGGCTGCTGCTGACCATCTGGATAGATAGACCCTGTGATTTTGGCTTAACTGCTGCTGCCAACAGGCCAGATAATTTGCACTTCCCAGTAGATGACCTTGCAGAAGATGCAAAAAAAAACCCCGCAATGTTGGTAGCTAAAGTGGTGAAAGAAAAAAATTCTTGAGAGAGATGACATTTTGAAATGCCTTGAGTACTCCACAGAAAGACTTAAAGGACCCTCTGGTCTTTCCATCGTGTTAACAAATAAGTTTAATGGGCAGTACGCTGAGAGTCAGTCAAATGATGAATTGAGACAACGGTTATCTCCAAACAACTCATTTACTGTACCTTTTATCTTTGAGGCAGTGATGCTTCTGAGAGGATCTGGGAATGGCTGCCATTTATCTAGACAGATGAACTCATTTACAGGAAGAGGAGAGGCAAAGATAGAAAGATTGACGTTTCTACTGTGTGGTTTGAAGCTATAATGTAAAGCCCAGGGTCCCTACTGTCCATGGGATGCTCATCTGCTAAGGTGAGTGAAACACTAAATGGATCTAGAGAAAAATGACTGCAAAGAGCAGATAAGGACTGTGTTTCTGCGAATCCATTTACATGCAGAGATCAAAACAGGGTGAATGCCAGAGGACTGCTGACATGCTGTGTCATGATGGTCCCCCTTGAAAGTGAGATTAATTGGCAGCAGACCTACTTTGAAGGGACCTTCCTGGCTGCGGCGTGAATCGGGAGGATGCGGGTGACAGGCTGTGGGCATGTGTAGGCAGCTCCGGGCTGCGTGTGGATGCTGTGGGGCACGGCTGTGTCTGCAAAACAGGTCCAGCTCAGATAAAGATGGGGAAAGATATTCAGAGAGAAGGATGGGGTGAGTCGGGGAACCTAAAGAAAGGGTAGGAAAAGGATGGAGGGAGAAGCATTGAAGGTAAGATGCAAACTTGCTGGCAAGAAACAGTTGGCAGGGAGTGGAAGGAATGGAGCAAGATAAATTTGGGAGTTGTCCGTTTGGGTCTCAGAGGGAGGTGGGAGCAGGGCTAACTTAGCATGCAGGCAGCAGGAAAGGCTGCTGCCTGCAGCCTTGAAAATGAGAGCCAGCCAAGAGATTCATAATCACTTAATTGAGGGAATGACGGTGGGGGGTGGGGGGTGGGGTGTGGGGGGGTGACATTTACCTATTAGATTGAACAGAGTGAAGGAGGGAGTGTTTATATTTAAGAACAGCACTCAGATTCACTCTAAATTGGAGGGAGATGCACACGAAGAAAAATGTTTGCAATGACTTATCTGAATCATTAGCAATGTTTCTCCAGGTCATTTCTGCATCGTTCAAAACTCTGAGTCCTTTACTTGTTTCTCTATTCAGTCTTTTCCTTTTCATTTCTTAGCAATTTATGGGCTGATCATGCAGGTCTTATTCAGGTAAATTTCCCTTTCAGTCTCAAATTAGTGGAGGTTTTGCCTGAGTAATGGCTAAATTCTTTTGGTTCTTCGAGCTATTATTTCAAGTATTGTAAAGCCATTATTCATCACTAGTCAATTTGTGTGTGCACCTGACTTGTGCCCTACCTGAATTAAAAAAGGACACTCTGTAAGAAACTCTAAGCCAAAGCCTATAGAGAGGGAGAGAAAAGTCCACCTCTTATGGGGCTCTGAATACTGCCAATGTGCAGTGCTTTCTAAGAAATACCTTCTAGTGACAAATAAGTATAATTATTTTAAAATGAATTTCTAATGTTTATAGAAGTACTGACATTTTTGTGAACAGAATTGTGCTTAATTGAGTAAAATGGTATTTGTTTTAGTTACTTAGTTTCCCAGTTGATATAAAATTGAAAAAGAATTACTTCAAATTGTGAACACGTACATTCAAACTTTTTCTGTGATAAAAGGTATAAATGCTGAAGACATCTGAAGTGACTTTTAGCAGGGTTTAAAAAAAATCAGAACACTTTTTGAACTGCTTTATCATTGTGATGCGAAAGAAGTTTTACTTTGCTTTGCGTTGCTTTCCTCTTGGATGTCTACATTTCTGCTGCCCTTAGCATGTGAAGTTCTCCTCATGACTGTGTCCTTTGCTGAACTTTTCAACTGTGCCACTGGCATGGAAATACATTTCAGATTTTCCTCTGACTCTCTGACAGCAAATATCCTTCTATGCTCACCTGATATCAAGGGGTTGAATATCTCTCCATGGGTTGTATAGTTCCTGCCAGAGTCTCTCTAATTTAGAATACCTTGTTATTTTAAACTTTTTTTTATGAAGACTTTGGCTTTTTTCCTCATTTTTCCAACTTCTTTTGTAGAGATGTTCCTCTGCCTTAAATTTGAGTTGTGTCCTGTACCTTATCTGTACGTTTTAGAAATTTGAAAAGCTCTCTGATGTTACATCTGCTGTGTGATTGGCAAGGACATCCTTGCTACCCGTAGTTTTGGAAAAAATGACTGAGGACTTTTTTTGCCTGACACTTGAGATCCTTGTGCTTCAGGAGAAGTGAATCTGCTTTCTGGCTCAGAAGCTCCTTGCTAGGAGAAGAGACTTTATGTCTACTTACTTATTTGTTTTCATTGTTTGGTACCATCTGGAGGTGACTTATTTAGTGGGAAAAGAAAAAAAGAATCAATCTTTGCAATGACAGAGGACCCCAGGAACTTTGATTACTATCCAAAATATTTTGAAAGCTAATGAAAGCAGCCAACATGCCATTTCTTGATGATATTTCTCCTCTTTGCACATACTTTCAGAGCTAATCCAGTGCTCCAAGGAGGGATGCTTGTGTGTGAAAAAAGGAGTTCTTCATTGTCACAAGCCTTAGCATACTGCTCTGGTACGCGTGCCTGTGAAATGCATTTCATGCCTCATCTGTTACCTAAATGAGATGTGAAAGCAGTTCACACCTCGTTTACATTTGCGCTGTTTTATGGAACAGCATAGATGCAGTTCCACTGAAAGTAACGAAATGAGGTCACCAACCCCCTTCTCTCTCCTTGGATTGCATCCACACGGCCTGATCCTTTCAATTCACTAAACTGGAAATGAATCTATTTTTCTGAAGCAAGTTACTATGAAATGCCAGCATCCTCCAGTGTGCGGCAGTCATCGGTGGTTTACAGAGATGTAAGCTGTCCATGCCGAAAATAAAAATGTAAGCTATGCATTTGCATGAGTTATCTGAACCCAGAGTGATTCCTTCTGCACTGAACAGAATATAATCAAGGTGAATAAACAGGAAAATTGACTAAACTGACATGGAAATAACACCCAAAAAAAAAAAAGAGGCGAAGAGAAATCTGTGCATCTGTGCTATTCCCCACTTGGCTGAGACTGCAGCAGACAACTGGAAGAGTGTGTCCGAGGGACTGGGGGCTGCTGAAAGTCAGGGCACTTCCATGGCTCTGGGAATCCTGGGTGCTGGTTCAGATCAGTTTCTGGAGAACTGCAGAGACTTTAACTTTAGAGCCTGGCTCTTTGCTGCCTTATATTTTACACCAGAATAGAGAAAGGCAAAATCCTATCTTTCTGTCTCAATATGATTTTATTTTTTAAATTTTTGAACCTTTTAATGGTGTAAATAGCTATGTAAGAGAGGGCAGTGAAGGCCTAAGAATATAGTTGTCCGAATTCAACCACTTCTGTTCTTTCATCAGCTGAGTCCTAGTGTTGAAAATAGAGTGGAAATGTAAAGCTGACAAGGTGCCATCTACACCTGTCATCTTGCTAACATTTCAGAAGACACAGACTGAAAATACTAACTTTCTTCACAGGGTACCTTTGTTTTTTTTCTAGTGCTCTGTGTTTGTTATGGAATCAGGATGCCTTGGCTGGACTTTACCTCACATAACTCTGAGAGTACAAAATAGCCACGTACATCTGAGCAGTCAGCCTTGACCGCTGCTATGAATGAAGACAGACACATATTTCAGTAGCATATTTTCACAGGAGAAGACGGACCATGATATGCAGGTGCCTTTTTCTTTCTATTATCTACAAAAAAATTCTAAGGTGCATATGTGTGTGCTGAGGTTAGGTGAGATGAATCCCTCTCCGTCTGTCTGCTAGTGGAAGGAAGACATTAGGATAAAGGAGAAAATTCTCATGTTTTCCTGGGACGTGGCAACGCAGGATGAGGTCACATCTTCTCAGTGTCCTGCACTAGAGATGCTAATGGTTCTCAGTTCATTTGATAATTGCAAGAAAGGCAGATCAGGGATGCCAGTGCATAAACAAAGAAGCAAAAATGCAAAGCTGTCTTGGCTCTCATCATGTGACAGCAGAAATATTATTGGCCAAGTGGAAAAAGACAAAATCTGTTGAGGAAGAAATGCTATTTCCAAGCTTTATGAGAGGAATCACAAACATTAAGAATAAACAAACTGGAGAGTATAAAATATTGGTTGTGTTCCCCTTTTAGTGTTTGCAAGAATGACGAGAGGGAATGTGCTGGACCTGCTGGAGACGTGTGAGACTATAACGTGCTGAAATGCTTGTCTTACAAGGCTCTGGGGTTAAATCATTAAATGAGCAAGAAAAGTTAATGAGTAGGTTTCTTCTAATGGCTGGCTCTTTGGCTCAGTTCTGTACGGTGCTGTGTGCCCTCAGACGCCACGCTGCTTGGAGTGATTCACAGGATCCCTCTCTTTGTGCTCAGGTTTAATGAGACGGAGAGAATTGTTTGATTTGTTCAGTCTTTCAAAGATGTACCTAGCAATAGTGTTAACGCTTTTCTCTCTCTGTGGGCAATAACAATTTTACTTTTTTCTGTTACTATGAGCCTGTTGTTTCTGCAGCTCTCAGTCAGGGCCAGTCTGCGCGGTGTCTGGCCTGTGCTAGGTAGACACTTTGTGTACATGAATTGAACACAGTTCAAAGCAGATTTGGGGTACATTTCAGTTGTGTGGGCAAGTGTTTGGGCTGCTTCACTGGGGAGCAGCACCACGCTGACTAAATTCCTGACGAAATATCCTCCCTCCTCCTACTTTGCATCTTGCCACACCCTTGTCAGGATCAGAAAGATCTCAGCCCAGGGCTTTTTTCTGGATGCTGATGCTGAATGTGTCAGGTATGTATTTTGTTTCCCATTTCTGTTGTATTTAGCTTTGCTTTCACTTTGTTGTGGATGCAATGCATTGGAGGATGCAAGCTACGATTGCACCCTCGCTTCTCCTCTGCAAGGTAGCCTTCCTGGGGAACACCCTGGGAACAGGACACTCCTTCAATATGTATCTGGAAACACCAAAGAAAAGAAACAGCATGTTCGTTGATGAGGAAAATTTCTCCAAGGCCAAATTACTGTGTGTGGATGGACTGGAAATGTTAACAGTGAATCCTGCCAGACCTGAGGAAGTAGGTGCCATGTCTAGTTTTACAGTGAGAAATTTGACCATCTCTAAAAGTACTAGTGACATTTGCAGTATTTTGTGGGCCGAAAAGACATGAGAAAAAAATACAGCTCCTCCCTATTTAATTCGCAGAGACCAGGTTTATTAACCTCTGGGGTCCTGATATACGCATGCAGGTTGGTAGGCTGACATTGCTGACATTTCTATATGTGTTTTGATCATCTGTGTGAATGACCAAACACTCTGTTGACGGCCAGTGCACTAAGTCCTCTGCAGACTTTTGTAACCTGACTGCATGTGCAAAGCAATAAATCAAAAGAGCTAGTGGGAAGTATATTTTAGCATGCAAATGGTCCTGCTGGTGCCAAACATGGCATAGGATCATCTTTGTGAATGAAGGGCAGAGCATCTGGAAATAAATAGAACTCATGATCCTGGCCTCTTGATGTCTTTTGAGGGTTTACATCTTTCTAATATTCATAGGAATTTAGGTCTCACCCGAGTCAGAGGTGAGTCAAACAATGCATGGTGAGATCTTTTGCTTTTCTTCCATTGTGTCAGTCTATTCACAAACTCCTGAAAAATCCTATATATGAAGTTATTTCGGGTTAATGTAAATCAGGCAAGCAGTTAGGTAACATTTTCCCTGGCTTGGCAGCAAAGTCCGACTGGTGATCTAAGTTGTAAAGCTCAATCTCATGAAAGAACGTTGCTGAGCGTATTCTTCAGGTTAGCGTAAAGGTCAAGAGTAAGTATCCTTGAAGGGTTCATGTTGATGTGTGGCAAAAAGTTTCTTCTATTTAGCTTTGTAGTTTCCAGTGCTGATCTCAAGTCTGCTAGACCTCTGCACCGGATGCTTAGAGCAGAGTGAAGTATGGTTTGCACAGGAACTGTCTATACTCGGAGCTTCTGAGCTCACCACAAATAATCAGACTTGAGATCCAGTCATATTTGATGAGAAAACACATGAAGGCCTCTTAGAGCAGTTTTGGACCACCATGCCTCTACCACAGGCTGAGCTGACAATGCCACATATACTAAACTAGAAACTTCTGTGGAGCAGGAGAAGAGAGGGAAGAAAAGAGTGATAAGGGAAAAAATATGGAGGAGAGCTTTTCCTAAGTGGGTAGCAGGACAAATGAAGAAGCATTGGAGATACACAAAAGTTGGAAAAGGATAAGGGCGATCCCTGTGTTGCTTAGTTAATGCCAAATAATTCTCATTTTGCCTAGCAGAGCAACACTTCTCTGGAATAATGAAATTTTTTGCATGGACTTATGCCTTGGAAAGATGTGTTTTTTCTTGTACTGCTAAAAGTGCAGTAAGACTCTCTTAAGTTACATACAGACTCCTGTGAAGAACTTTACATCTGATGTGAAACAGAAAACTCCTGACCTCTGAGTCACCTGACCAGTATTCAGTTTCACCTGCTTAGATTAGTCTTGTCAAAGAAACTACTATGTACTTGATTTGCAAATGTTTTCCTGTTCTTCTGCAAAATAGTAAAGACACTTGACAGCACTGCTAGAAAATTCCACCTGGGTTCCCTTTATACTCTCCCCTAACCAAGGGGCAGAAGTTGTGCTGCCTATGAGGGACAGTGGAGAAAGGAGAAAGCTTTTAAGTACACAGAAGTTTACAAAATTGGGACTCTTTTTCAACCTATCTGGAACTTCATGATCTCACTCCAAGGGTTGTGGAGGTACTCGGGAGCTAGTGAAAGTCAAGGGCCTGAAAAACTATTTTGTTTTTTCCATCTGTCCTCCTTTTCTCAGTGTCTGCATCTCATGTAGGCAGATCCCCAACTAAATTGTGAAATGTTGCATCCATTATCACAGGACTTACTCTTTAGATGAACATCTTAAGCTGCCAGAATATTCAATAGTAGACCCCTTAGCGACAATGTAGCGTGCTCCATCAAGAACTTGGCTGTTCTTGTACATGTCAAGCATTTTTCAGAAAGATATTGCTTTATTTTTGGCTTTGTTTAGAAGAACATGGAAGTGTTAACAATTTATTCACAGTGTGAGACAAACAGATATTAATAGAATTTTAATGAAGGCCTCTCAACAGGATTTGAAGATTTTTTTATCAAGTGCTGTGTGTGTTCCTGTTAATACTGTGAGAGTCAAAAATACAGACATCATAGGACAAGTATGGAAACAACTGAACCACATTGCCAGAGACAGTAAGAAAGAAGAAAGTAAGGAGGCAATTTCAGCTGGACAGTACCAGATGCTCTGTCACCACCAAAGCCAAAGCAATTATTTCCAGATTCCCTTACAAATTATCATGTAATGGTGTGAACAGACTTGGGGGCACTTGAAATGCGTCTTCACATATTTCTCCAAGGTGGAAGGGGCTTTCCTGTTTTGGGTTCATCTTATGTCTCTCTTTAAATAATTGCTTCTCAGTTCTGCTTTTTTTATACATATAATTTAAAACAGCTGCTACCTGCTGATACTCCCTTAAAAGCCTATGTTTTTAAGTACACAGAGGCACAGTTTCAGGCCTCCAGCTTCCCATCCTTACACCTCAGTGACCTTAATAATGCCTCAGCCTACTGAAGTGATAAAGAGAGGATGTACTTCTGTTGGCCCCTGCTCTCTGAAGTGAGATATTGAAGCTTTCATTTTGTTAGTGAGAAAATCCTTGCTATGCACTCTCTCATCTCTGACCCCTTATTTTGTTACTGTACTGTAATCTTTTTTTGGGCTACCACTAGCACTAATGCCACCTTTTTGTGGGGAGATCATGAAGTATCTATGGAAGGCAGCTTCCCAAAGGCTGAACGCCCTTCCCTGACGAAGACTCCCTCATTAGTGGACAAGAACGTAAGGGTCAACTATTACCAAGCGTGTGGTACCAACCTGCTTACTATCTGAATGCAATAAGGATGTTGGTGACTTCTACTCTTATTAGCCCATAGAGCAGCTTTATAATTAGCAATTTCCATTTCAACACAGCACATTGCTGAAGGGCGCAGCTTCAGGTGCAGTTCATTCCCAAATGAACACTGATAACTCCATGCCTTCTGAATCTTTGTGCCTTTATACCATCCAAAATATTACCTGCTTTTAATGTAGAGTGTGGCTCAGTCACAAAGAGTCCTTTGCCCTCTGCACTAAACTTTAGCTAGTTTGGTGGCTTTCACCCAGTCCTTTGCTTGAAATGTGAGCACATGGAAAGGTATAAGATACTGGGGGAGACGGTTGTAGGTACTCATTCAGGGTCCCAGAAAAGAAACGCATCGGCAGCAGTGATTTGGTGTGATATGTCAGGGCTAATTAACTTGAATCTTAGTGTGTATCAAACCAAAAACCTGTAACTGTAGTCAATTGTTTCCCCTGGTCCTTGCACAGATTTCTCATGTGTGCCGCTGTCACCTTCGCTTGCCCTGTTAGACTTGGGCTTTCAGCATGGTGGTTAGAGGGAATTGAAGCCTAAATACCTTGATCTTATGTAAGGCTTTTATGGGATCTTACTTTCAGCTCAATACTAACAATACTGAAAATAGTTTACTAACCTCTTCTAACTCCTAGATTTTATTCAGAGAAGGGCTTTGTTGAAGTCCATAGGACAAAAATCAGGATCCCTCCCTCCGATGTTCAAGGGCCTCAGGGTATGAAGCCATCACTGCAAGATACTGTAACGATATCCTAAAGGGAAAAACAAACACAGCAGCTCCGGTTTAGTTTGCTCTAACAGCTTGTGCTCTTAGGAGCAGCTTCCATTTCAGTTTTTTAAACTTTTATCTTGAAGGGCAGGGCAAGTTCACTGCTCACATCTATCAGAAGCTGCTGCCTAAAGGACAGTTCAGTTTGATTCCTGACACTGCACGCTAACAAAAGAAAAGGGGGAAAAAAGGATTCGCTGGTTATGAGGGAGCTTGTGTTTGCAGAAACCCTTCCCTCTCCTTCTCCAATTTATGGCTTTTACTCCGTGTGATGCATCTTGTTTTACCAAGATGCCTGTGGGATAGCTGACTACTTTCATGGGCTTTTATGCACATTCACCTGTTTCAGGACAACAGAAGCTACAATTTATTTCAGCTGCACCTTGGGAGAAATGCATTATAGTCACAAGAGACACCAGACAGAACCCTTTCCCTGTTAGACTTAAAGAATCACCTTTGCACCTGCTCGTGCTATGGACACCCGTTGTCCTACTAGCAGTGTGTGAGATGCAGCCCCTTTCCCCCAGTCTTCAGTGTTCCCCTCTCCTACCCACTGTTTTCATTTATTATGCAAGCCTTACTGGTAATTGCCCAGTCTTTCCAGGCTCCTGTGTGCATGACCTTACCCTTAAGATTTAATTCTGGAATGACTTTTGAAAAAATAATCTATTTTCCCTTCGTGCTTTCCCCCTTTTTCTTTTTATTTTTCTATGTATGTGTCTCATGTGCTGAATATTAAATAGGAAAACAAAGATGTATATCATCTGGAGCTGAGAAGGAGCACAGGTGCACATACCAGGCAGCAAGCGAAAACAAAACAATTCATTTAAAAGGTTTTGATTCACTATTGTGCACTCATACTTTATTCAGCAGCCTGATATGACACCTCGAGTCTGCCTACGCGTGCACACAGCTTGGAGCGGAGATGTTTTCTTGGCTCCCGCATGTTGTGAATTTGTGCCACAGTTCTGCTCGAAGTTGCTTGGCGCAGGTGCTTTGCTAAGTATACTGAGGTGGGGGAGGATGGGGGGGATGAGAGAAGAGTGGGGGGTGAAAAAGAAAAAAAAAAAGAAAAGAACATCTCAAATATTTATAAGTGTATTTCTTTACCAAATGTGCTAGCCTCAGTCCTATTGGCTATAGGCAAAGTTTCCATTGATTTTCCACATCTGTGGTTTTGGCTCGTGCTGGGCAATCCTCTGTTAGCAGGGCATGAGAGCAGAGCTTGGCTCTGGGTGACTTTGACAGGAGGTTTGGGTGGCAACAACAGAAAAGCGATCTCCGTATAGAAATCTTCGTTTGTCAACTTGAGTTATTGTTTTTAGAAAAACAAGTGCTTAGCCTAATTCCTTATTTTATGGGGTTCTGTTCACAGTAGGCAGCAAAAATGACTCTTATGTGGCTTAGGGGTAGAGCGGCCTCTCCTGGTTTTGCTCTGGCTTGCTGTGTATCCTTGGAAGGTGACTTCACTCCCTGTACTTTACTTCTGCTTCCTTTGCCTCCTTAGACTGTAAGCTCTTTTTGAGACAAAACGTTGTCTTTGAAGTGTTTGTGTCATATTTCCCCCATGGGAACCAGTGAGCTCTCTGCTAGTGGTGGTACGCGGGTAGAATCTGCTCGCTCCTGTACTGCCTGCCTGAGAAGGGGATGGGATGTGAATTGCCCCGTCACCCATGTGTGTGGCCTCGCCCCATCTTAGTGTAAATCCATAATTAAGTCTAGTCCGTTTGTTTTGCTCTGCAGGTGGAGCCACAGAGCAGCAACCCTGGCTCCTGGCCCCTTGCAGGACCCTGTAGGTGCACAGTGGAGAAGTGAAGTGGTAAAAGTGCACTGACTCCCACATTATTTCTGCTGTAGCTTCCCCACCGCAGGCTGTAGAAGAATGCGTATATAGGGAAGAAACCCAACATCAGGTAATACGTTTATGGGCTCTGAGCTGACTGTTACTCTTCCAGAGCAAGATCTCGGAGTTTCAACAGCTCCTTCAAAACAGAAGCTCAATGTTCATTCTTTTGGTGGAAAAAAAAAACCCAAATAAAATGTTAGGAATCATCAAGAAAGGATTAGAGAACAAAGCAGAGAATAACCCTGGTTCACTGTTGTCTTTAATACTGTATGCTTTTTTTGTCTCCTAGTCTCAAATAGGATGTAGTAGAACTGGAAATGGTTCAGAGGCAACAGGGATGGTTAAAGGTGCGTAATGACTAAATAAGCTAGGACTCTTCAGTCTGCAAAAGAGAGGACAAAATCATGAAAGGCACATGTAAGGCAGATAAGAATTGACTGTGCATTGCTTGTGCCAGTGGGAGACCTAAGGCGCATGGAGTGAGGCTAGAGAGGGCCAGGCTCAAAACAAGCAAAAAGGCAGTGGGTGATTCTTCATGCAGTGGGCAGCAGCACATCTGTGCAGCTCTGTTCTGGAGAAAGCAGTGGATGCTAACACTTCGCAATGGGTTTGAAGGGAGACTAGACAAGTTTATCCAGTTCTACAGTCACTGTACTTCCAAGACGGTAAAAGTGCTTTCACCAAAATAAAAAAGGTAGTGGTCATGAGATGAGCCTAAGATCTGCAAATGCTGGACAAAACCTTAGCTAGTGCTTCCCCTGAGGAAGCAGACTAATGAGACAGCAGCAGGGTTACCGAAATGAGCACTGGTTGGTTTGAATAGTGATACCTAGCACCAAAATCTTCAAATTAAAGGTCACGGATATTAAATAGCTACAAGAACAGTCAGAATAAGATATTTCCCTAAGGCAGGAAGATGGAGCAGTGAGGAATAAAAGACAGAGTGGCATATTAGGACAGGAAAGGAAAACGTGGGATAGGTTTATATATGTATTAACAAGATGTGTTAATAGGGTTTTTGCTGTGTTACCTGGCAGGACAGTGACTCACGTGTTTCATATCTGCTGTGCCAGTCCTGGACCCTGCTCACAACCAGTGCTGAGCCAGGAGAGAGACACTGGTTTGAAAAGGCACTTAAATAATGGGCTAATAGGGGAAAATTGGAACCCACTTCCAAAGAAGGATAAGAAGCATGATAAAACTTTGGACCTGGTTGTACTAGAGCTACCAAGAGAAAAGTAAAAAGTGATTTTCTTTAAAAATAATTAATTCTCTGCAGTGGAAATGTCCCTTGATGGCAGATGAAGGACTTCAGGAAGAAATATTACCAAAACAGTGGATCAAAAATGGTGGGATGTGAAGTGCACACTAGCTACTTGTAGATGTCCTGTAGGTTAGATGAGCGAATGACTGCGAAAGAAATCCCCATAGCCTGTGCATGGGAAGGTCACCCCTGGTTGAGTGAATGAGCAGTTCTTAGTGCCTTAAAGGTGCTTTTTCCTTGCCTACAGTGAGATAGAGATGAATCGGTTATAAATTATTTGTAACTCTCTCAAAGGGCATGATCCCAGGAACATTGTTTGGAAATTGGCAGCTGATGGCAGTGGAGCGAATTAGCTCCGATCCTGATTCTGTGTTTGTAGAGATGCAGCCACTGAAGGCTGAGATGATGGTGGATGGGTTGCTGAGCTTACCCCGCTGGTTTATGCCTGCCGTTTATCAGGTTATTGTGATGAAGTTTTGGTGTGCCCAGGTTGTTTCACAATTTTCCAACAATTCCAGCCAAGGAAGGTCTGAATGGGCTATGACAGTGCAAAGCTCATCCATCCACATGAGGGCTCTCAGGAAAGGTGAATGGGATTGCATTTTAAACTGGATCTGTTACACGGCATTAAACATTGAAGAGGATGTTTGTATTCAAAATTAAAGAGGTTTTATTTCAAGTTTCTTTATCCCAATACCAAAACAGAGCCTAGAAAAGGGGGAGCTACATTTCTATCCAAGAAGACACTATAAAGCCATCAGGAAAAAAAAATCCAAAAGATGCCTTTTCTTGAGAAGGACTTTATACCCTTTAAAGAAATAGAAAAAGGTCTCCCTGTAGATCTAAAATGTGAGAGCTTACCTTTCTGTAGTACTTTTCAAGCACCTGCACAGAAGGAATAGAAAAGAGTAAGCACACAATTTTGGGTGAGAAGACAGGTCTATTGCTTTTCCATTTCTGTTCTTTGGCTTGGTCCCACTGCACAGGGTGGGAAAATGTGACAGCTCCAGGCACGTGATGAACTGTGTTTACCTGGTAGTGCTTAGCCAGCTTGATAACTATTGCTAATTCTAAGTCAAACAGATTTATCTATATAACTCAGTCTTTTTGTGTGCAATAACCTTTCTGCATGAGTTGCTTTTCCAAGATGGTTGGTGAAATGAAATTGGATGCCATTTCATTTGTACATCTGCTACTACTGTTTTTATTTACTTGAATTGTTGTGCAGCTTACAATACAGACAGTGTTTTTATTGGAGGTTTGGAGAATAAATGTCACATCTATGGAGATAAGCAGAGAAGAAGAGGGAGCCAGTGGACATTCTTCCAAATTAGCAAGGAAGACGTGAATGATTTATACAACTTCAGAAGATCCACGTGCCAACGCATTACCACTGCAGAGCATGAATTTGCAGAATGCCCTTCTGAAACCTGCTCAGAGCCATTGTTTCCTTCCAGTTTTGGAAATTGTCCACTTGGAAGAGAAGCGCTTAAATATATCTACACTGCTTGTGATGATACGTGCCAAGTGCATTTCAGTGGAGTTTTCTGTAATGACTGATTTTCACAAATCATGAATGTCCTTGGAGTGTATCTCTGTCACCTAAAAGCATTGTTACCTGAAAAATGCTGGTAGTGGAACCTGCCAGAATTTTATATTTCTCACATTGGTATAGTCTACATTATGATGGGATTATTTTGGACATTTAAGCAGCAGGATGGGACAGAATTCTGCTCTGTGAGTTCTTTTTGCAAGTGATAAATTGAACTTCTGTACCATAAGGAAACCATATCTTTACTAGAAAGCTTCCCAAATGTCCACATGCATCATAAAAATGGGAGATGTTCTGTTTGAATGGAAGTGTTCTCAGTAAAAAAAAAGATTAGAAAGCCCCGATAAAGACACATTTTAAGTCTTGCAAAGGTATTTGTTCTTGAACTGGGGTTGTCAGTAGGTTCTACTTAGCTGTTGAGCCGTGAAGCATTGTATGACATAACAGACATGGCAAAAAGAATAATTTCTAACTCCAGCAGATCTGTAACTCCAGTGTTCAGAAACACCAACCAGGTTTTGAACTTTAATCGGAACCACTTGAGAACAGTTGGATAGACAGGGTAAGGGTTGAACAGATGTAAGCCACCTGTTTGACTGCTGGCTAGCAAGTCCTGGGAGGTGATATTGATGACCAGCTGACAGCAACAAAGATAAGGGAATAAGCGCATGGTGATTTGATGAAGAACAGAGTGATGCTTTTGAAACCCTCCCCCATTGAAATATGACCAGATGGCCATTGTGGTAGCAGAAACAGGTAATGTAGATCTCAGGAAATGAACTTCTACACAAAAGATTGCAATTTTTTAATTTTTTTTTTTTGGTAATCATGTTAATTCTTGTCCAAAGACGGACATGAGCAAAGTAATGTGCTCAATAGGATCTGTCCTCTGGGCACCAGCGTGATTCTGTGAGTCCATATGAAAAGCACACAAGGCATAGCACAGGCTGCAAGTACTGCTGAAAATGTCCTCTTGCCACCTGGTTAGGATGAGCCTGCTCCAGAGAACAAATGCTAGTAACAGAGCATTTTCAGAGCTTATGGACTGTGCCCGGTTGTCAGCTCTGTGTGAAGATGGAGAAAATCCTGCAGAACTGATGTAGCTTTTAAAGTTTACCAGGAGATATAAATAAAAACTGCTGAGAGATGAAAAGTAGATTCAAGGCAAACAGTCTTTTCAAAAGCATGGAAGCAAGGCCCACACCAAAGAATACTTTCTTTTTTTTTCAGCAGGTCAACAAAGCCAAGCCTAAATAGATCCTTGAACAAAGAATAAGAGAAACATAAACACATTACACAGAAAATTTGTTGATGCTGTACCAGAGTTCCTACACAACATGCTGACCAAAGATCCTTGTGTGGAAATTGAACTCAAATTATCTCAGCAGGAAGAAGATTCATGTATTATTTTACATGTGTTTAGTGACTCAGATGATAGCTGCAGATCAGTCATAACCCCCACAGATATGCTTGAGCTCCTCCTGCATTCAGCAATAGCATGTCTTGCTCAGTATCTTAGAAAGCTGAAACAAAGGCCTAATTAGGACACTGTTAATGTAATATAGTGGACTGTATAAAGTGGTGTGTTCTTTTGGAAATGCTGCACCTGAAGCACTTGAAGGCAAGTAACCCTAACATTTAGGCAAAGACAATGCAGCTGTCGCCTGCCCTTTTTCAAGCTTGGCGAACACTGTGCAAACACCGATTTCAGCAAATGTTTTCATACCAATGATCCTAGTCCAGGATCAGTCCAGGAGTGAAGTAGTCCACCAAGCTTGTGCCATAGAAATTGCACTTGTTCGGTCATGTTCTCTGTGCAAACTGTCAAGAAGGATTTTGGGGATAAACCCTACTATCTGCATTCCTCCTACTGTTCTGGATCCATGAAGTCATGGCTGGATAATTGATGTTAAGAGTAGCTTGGGCAGCTGATAGATGTCTGTATTGTCATCACCCAAAGCTGTCCATGTATCTGAAATTCCATCATGTCTATTCCCTACCAAATCAATGACTGCATGTACATGAGGAATGGACTCAAGTGCCCAGAGACAGGCAAACCACAAATCTGAACCAACCAAAAATTAATTGTGAGGAGGAGAATGATATACAGTATCATTTCAACAGAGATTCTGAAGAGGAGAATTATGATATTAGAAATTTTAGAAATGGTAGTTTCTTCAAAGAGGGTTACAGCAAATCAAATGTTGTTTCTTTAAAGAAAAGCGTGTACTTGCTTTCCTAACATTTGAAAAATTATTTTTGCTTCTTGTTCCTTAATTGCTATAGGAATCTTGGTTTGATAATACACATGAAAAGTGTCATAATGTAAAATATATTTGTCAGAATTTAAGAGAGTACTGCTTTTAAGTATTTAATCACATCTACTAAGTTACCAGCGAGAAAAGATTATTATAATTAATGGGAGCCTATGGACAGGAGACATCTGAAAAATAAAATCAAAGGAAAAAAATCTCAGGTGACACCAATAACATATTTCTTTCCATGGTTCTCTGACTTTGAAGAGAACTTGGGATAATCCAATGAGTTCTCGTGGCTTATTATGAGACATTGGTGGTAGGCTGTTACAGAGTAGAGCTGGATGAATTTTTTAGTAAAGTGGAAAGGAATTACTGACTAGACTTGAACTATAATAGAAATCTGGTAAGAGCTTGATCAAAGAAAAAATACTGCTTTGTGCAATTGGAATAATTTTGTGTGATGTGGAATGAAACATTTTATTAATTTTTTTTAATATTGCTATTATTGTGTAAAATTTTTCACTCCTGTTGTTTAATGTTGTTAGTTTTTTAAGGAGGAGAATGCAGTTTTACAATGAAAATCCAAAGTTTTAATGAGAGAATGTTATGGGTAGGGTTTCCTCAGGATTTTCTCTCTCTCTTTGTCTCCCTCTTTCCCCCCTGAAGTGATGAAACACAGAACAGGAGACAGTAGCTGAGGCAGTCAGTCGATAGGAAACCCTTCACACGCCTCTTCTGCTACAGAGAATTCTTTGTCGCCTTTGATCATAGGGCGAAAGTGGCCAGAAAAAAAGTTGAGTCCTGCCTGCGTGTGGCTGAGGTGGTGGTTTGCAGTGTTCCTACAAGCCCTTTGATTTCTAGGGCGAGGGGGTCTCCCCATTGTGCCTCTTGCTGCCTGGTTCCTCTGGCCTCCCCGGCAGACACCACCTTCATTGCCGCATGTAAGAGATGCTTCACCTTCTTGTCAGAGTGAAACAGTACAATGAGTGTGCACGAGATCTGTAGAGGTCCTTCTTTAACTGATAACTGGCCTGCTGGGCAGCAAGGGGAGCACAGCCAGGTCCCGCTGGAGGAGTCGGAGCAGGCAGCCCTTGGGGGGCTCCACTGGACTGCCACCCTGGCCAGGCTCAGCAAACTCTATTGGACTGCCAGGCTGACTGATAGGGTGAGCCATGTCTGCTGTTTTATGATTGAGGTTTTACAGCCAATACTTTCCTGGGGTCTTTTCTGCAGTGACACTAATGTCCTTGACACATGGCCATCAGTATAGTAGGGTGAGTCATGGTGGTTGCGAAAACAGAGCCCTGAAGTGACAGCGCAAGGACATATATCCTTCGCTGGTTGTGCATTTCTGTTTTATGAAGCTGTAAGAAATCACTTTTCCTCCTTTGTGAGGAGATAAGTCAAAAGTCTTTTATATTCTTTTTTTTCAGATCAGACTAACTCTCCAAGTTCTGCCAGAAGAATAGGGGTGAAAAAAGACTAAATAAGGCTCCTGATCGTGTTATGCTCTCCATGCACAGAAAGACAGACAAGTGTGGATGTGGAGAGAAAGGTTCCTGCTCATTGTGCTTGTTAAAGGTCAGCGCCCCTTATGCTACATTACTCCCTCCTACCTTTAGGTGGTCAAGTAGTTCACACAAACACAGGAGACAGGCTAGAGCCGGACAATTTTGATCTGGAGCTAGGTTTGGAAGGCTCCAAAAATCAACTTTCTCAGCAGATCTGGGCATGAGTTTGAGCTCATTGGGAAAATAAAGTTCAGCTGCAAGAACTCCACATGGGGTGTGAGATCCTTTTTGCAGCCTCAAACGTGGGTGGTGGGAAACAGTTCTGGTGTCAGATTTTGGCCATGTTTGATTTTAGCATGTTGTTTTTATTTTAGTTCTGCAGAAAGAAATTTAAAACCCCGCTGAACTTGTCGACCTGTAGCTGCAGTTTCCAAAGTCTCTTCTGAGTGCATCTGCCCAATGCAGTGCTGCATCGACTGCCAGGTAAAACTGAAATACATTGCTCCTCATGAAATATCACATCACACCATTAAATACTGAAGTATAAATATGTATGCAGGTGACTGATTAATGGATAACTGAAAGACAATTCCATCAATGTATCTTTAAAATCATAATAACATTTTCTCCTTCTTCAGAGGAAGGGCGAGGATGGAAAACGAAGGTGTAAGCCAACTGTGTTATCTTTTGCATGGCTGGCCAGACCCGCTTGCTGCCCTTCTACTTGCACACTGAGGTCTATACCTTCCCTTCCCCTCTTCGTACAAGCAGGGGACCTACATAACTGTCCTTTCTGAAGAGCCACCTCAAGGGATAGCAGTTATGTGCAAGCCCCGTATAATCCCGTGTGGTGATTTCTGGGGGTTTCTGTATCATGCAGATCTTCACGCTGATCTCATCTCTCTCAGTTCATATCCATACATTTAATTTCTCTGTGGGGTGCTTGGGCCAGATCCTTAAGGTGGTGTAAATCACGACGGTGTCATTAGCCATGCTGACTTCAGCAAAGCTGTGCTGATTTATAGCAGCTGAAGGTCTGGACCCCTATTTAAAAACAGAGTTTTCTCAATTCTGAATTCCTGGACATTTTTCTAACCTATTGCTTAGAAACGGATATAGCTGAAATAAATAAATAAATGCATAAAGTCAAGAGTATTATAGGATGTGGCTCTGTTACCATGGAAACTTGATCTTTTTCTTATCCAGTTCTTTTTTTCTCTGTTAGCCAATTTAACCTCTCTATCCTTCTATTAAAACTCTTCCTCATTAAGCACAAGGTTGCAGGGTTTTTGCTAGAGAAATGTGGGCAGAGAAATATCAGCTTTTGCGTCTGGTGAACTAAAAAAAAAAAGCTTCTGAGCTGTAGGGAAGAATGTGGAGGAGGATGAAGGTAGAGCAAAATATAATCGTATTAAAAATAAAAATACAAATCATTTCGGATAATCACTCCATAAACTGGTAGCAGGCACGCAATCTGTAAGTCAATATCTTTTCTTCCTGTATTTGTTCCACTCCGCATTACATTAAGAGTTGCTCTGTCACTTAGGTGTACAACAGGGTGCAGTTTGGTGTAATATGACACAATATTAGTTACATAATGGTATGTGACCAATAACATTTAAAAGCAGAATTTGCTGGCTGACTGGCTTGATGGGTTGGTGTTGGAGGGGGAGTTGAATATTGTGGCAGTTCTCTGTCTCTTTCTCATTTTCATTTCTGAGTCACTTTCTCAGCCATGGTGACAGGGCTTTCACATTGAGAACTGCCAATAAAGGATTCAATTCTTTTCTGAAAGCCTCCTGCTAATTAATTCATACTCTGAAATGCACCTGAATGACAATGGAGGCTTCTGAGCTGTTCCTGAGTGCTTTCTGCTGGGCCAGGTTGCTCTTTCTGTTATAAGTTTGGACACAGCTTTTGTCCCGTCTGCACTCTTGGTAATGTAGTGGTGATTTTTTTAAGTGGTGACCTGACCCAACCCAGCCTTGGGAGCAATAACATTGTTTTTCTCTCTCTCTCTTTGTTTTGCGATTGATGAATAATGTAGTGTACTTCAGTGGCAAGGCACTGAACTTCCACTGAGGAAAGGAGCGCAAGTGCCCAAGTCAAGAGATATTACAGAAAATTTCACAAATATTCCTGCATTTTTGTCACCTGTGGCAACAAGTTCTTTTTAAGCACATCTTGCGTAAAGATCTTGTTTCAGTAAGCTCTAGGGTGGTCCTGATCTCAGAATAGTCTTAAAGGTCTTGCAAAGCTGTGATTTTTTCTGCATAGAAAAGGGCCAAACAGTTTGACTGTGGGTGAGATCAGAGGGTGTGAAAGCTCCGTAGGGGTGAAAATGGTTTTTTGATTTTCTGAAGAAGCATTAGTCAAGCTTGTGGTGCATGTAAATATTATTCATAGTGAATTTTATGATACTAATTTTGTGTCTGAGGGGAAGATATACACTCTATTGTGTCAAACAATGTCTCCCTTTCCCCTTCCTTTCATGCTCCCAACAACTGTAATTCCTCCTTTATATCGCCTGGTTTCAGGACATGGCTTCCATGGAAGTTTAACCCAGCCATGTCTGAAAATGTCACATCTCCCGTGTTTGGCAGCGGGGTGGATCAAACATCCTTCTTTCCAGAGGTCCATGCATTCACTGCCTTCCCTGACAGTGGAGAAACTGCAGCTGGCTCCTCTTCATCATTACAGCACTGCTGCCCTCTTCCTTCTGCAACATCTCTTTCAGTGTCCTGTGAACCTGGTGGCCAGGAGGGAGCCAAGGCCAACCAGAGAGATTTGCCCATGTTTCTGACTTGCTCAAGGAGCAGTAGTAAAATTGGTTTACGTGTTGTCAAGGTGCTGATCAGGACTGCAGGTGAGAACCTTGGCTGTGGTACAGCCACTTTTCTCACCCTAAGTAATCAGCAGAGCTTCGCGTCAGAGAAGCGAGGTGTAAAACCAACTGAGCGTGTTGTGTTCATCACGGCAAAGTGGAGCCATGTTTTACATGCACTTTGAAATCCAGGGGGCTTATTTGAAGCAGGCAGGTTGGCTTTCCAAAATCGCTGGCCATATATCAGGGTGTCCAGCCCTGAGAAGGAGAGACTGGAATTCTGTCAAGCAGGCTGCAAGGTGAACAGCTTGTTGGT
The DNA here is from genome assembly GCA_017639485.1 of Pluvialis apricaria. Lineage (NCBI taxonomy): Eukaryota > Metazoa > Chordata > Aves > Charadriiformes > Charadriidae > Pluvialis > Pluvialis apricaria. The sequence continues at coordinate 52,559,446 of CM030008.1, forward strand.
GGGCTGGAAGCAATTCTCGCCACCTTTATATGCAACTGCCTCTTTCCTCGGATCCTGTATTACTTCCCCTGTCACATAAGAAAATACTGTCTGTCACATGGCTAAATGCCTTTGTCACATGCTTTGTACCCTTTGTGTGATGAGGCCCTGCTTGTACCAACAACCTCATGACCAAATATGTGCTCATTATGTAATTGGATCTGTCGGTCATACAATGATAAGGCAGAGGTTCGAGTCCTTTGTGATAAAGCAGAAAGTGAAGGTGACCTGAGAGACAAGGAGTTAAAAGAAGGGTGATAGGTGACAGGAACTGTGCATTCAAATAGTTGGACATTACTGTTTGAGATCACGCAGAAACTCTTTAGTGAAAGCAACTTATGATGCTTGTCTGGGATAAATAAAAGTAGGGAAAGTCTTCATTTCCCATCATCAGAAACGGTCTCCAGAGTCATTCAGTTCCCACAGAGGTACTGATTTAATTAAATATGTATCACTTCGCCTAATTATTTCTTGGATAAACTTGGTGGAAGGAGGGAATGGGAAGGGGGAATTCCCACAGGAACCACCAAGCATGTTACTAATCTTGATTTAGAGTCTTTTCTTTACCCAGGAAAATGTAACCTCTGGTAATCCTAGATTGTCTTTGCTCTTGTGCAAGGCTTCTCTCGAGAAGAATTCTCTCAAGAGAAGATCTTGAGATCTTCTTTCAAGAAGAGGTCTTTGCTCCAGGAGAGTACTCTACCACTAGCAAAGTACCCAATTATAGATTCACAGATACAAAGGCCAGAAGGAACCATTTATCTTATCTGCGCCCCTGCATAACACAGCACATAGGATTTCACCCACTAATTCCTGCCTCAAGACCATAACTTTTGTCTGAGCTAGACAGTGTTTTCTGTATGCCCTGCATTAGTGCTTTATTTCCCACTGTGGGATTGTTTCATGTGCTATGGGTGCACCTGCAACTGCCTCCTCCCTGCCCCTGAGGTAGTCACATAATCTGATAATGCTGTGCAGTTGAGGGTCGAAAGCAGCTCCCTGGAGGTCTGAGGATTGCTGACCTCTGCGCTGTGGTGCAGGGAGCTGGAGGGATGACTCCAATGTGGTGCTGGAAATGCAGGAATTGCTGCTGCAGTAACCGGAGATCGTGAGCCAAAGTGGCAGACTAGGAGTAGTCTGGTCCAGCGGGAACTAGATTGAGCTGTCAAATGTATGTCACATAACCACCAATCGCCCACCAGGTCATTATAGAGTTTGAAGGGATTTATGAGGACAGCTCTGGGGTTTGATTCTTGTTTTCTGTTTACTGTCATTCTGCTTCTTATAGTGGGGATTTTTTTTATTAAATGTTTACCTATTTAGAATTCAAGTATGCATTCAGATGCAAAGCAGCTCTGAATATTGAACTAGTAATTCTACTAAAATACATGCCTGAGACAAGAGCTCACGCAAATGTCAGAAAAAAACAGGTATATTTAATTCTGTAGTCAGCTGGATAAACTCATAAAGAAAATATACCTCTTTAATCTGATCGCTGTCAGTAGCATACATTTGGCTCCCAGATCCGGTTTTATTTCTGTCTTTGTTCCAAATCAAGTTTTTATCTTTGGATGTCCTGGTTCAGCCTTGGTTTGGAACGTGTTACCCAGGGCAGTGGTGGAGTCCCCATGGAGACCTCCGTGGAGGTATTTAAGGGTCGTGTAGATATAGTGCTTAGAGACATGGTTTAGTGGTGGGCTAGTCAGAGTTAGGTTAATGATTGGACTAGATGATCTTACAGGTTTTTTGAAATCTAGGAGATTCTGTGATTCTGTATTAACCACAATGGTGATTGCCATCTTCCCTGGAAAACAGGAGAGAGCACAGGGCCCTTTGTTATCGATTGATCTCTGCTTTCTTCTAGTGATGCTAGTTCTTCCCTGGGAGGGGAGTTTGCTGTGGAGAAAATGAGCAGATGAGTGAGAGTAAGTCACTGGCAAAACTATAGAGAAAAAAAAGTGAATTTTAGTTTTGATAAGCAAGCAACTGCCATGGATATTTCAACTGCTGTGGTGCGAGAGCAGCTGCTTCACCCCAGCCATTCAGCCCTCCAAAGGGCTTGGCAGAGGCTCAGTGGATGGGCTGCAGATAACTGAACTCCTTGTGCTTAATGTGATAGCGTTACGCTCTTGGTAGGGTCTCTCCTGTGTTGTAGACAGCTCTAGGTATGTTCACTCCTCCAGCAGGAGTATTAAGTGAGCAAGCTACTCTGTGGCTCAGGCTGATAGCAGACGGGATCACAAGACGCAGTGTTGGAAGACAGAAGGTCATGAGTCTGTTGGTTTTATGGCAACAGCACTCTGGCAGAAGATTAGACCACCGTACTGTTTGCTGAAATGCTGAATGACATTCCTTGTGCCCTTTGTCAAAGCCATTTTCCCACCTGATCCCAACTCACAGGTGCGTTAATAAAGTAAAATGTGGATAAGAATAAATCTGCATTTTTCAGGTCATGCACTGACAACTAGGTAGAATGTACTCTCCTGTGCTCTTGCTAACATTTTAAAAATTAACACTGCCTACAAAACAGCCTTGTGTGCCTGTGTCAGTCTCTTTTCTCCACAAACTTTTCTCCACAAACTCCTGTGCACCTGAGTCCACTTCTTGCCAGCCTCCTGAAATCCAGGGAATACTTAACACTGGATCTGCATTAACACCATGTTTTATTTTGCAAGTGATGGTACTTGCCAGGTGCTTCATCTTTACCAGCTATTTTTGCAGGGTTGCCAGCTACTGTAACTCTTGGGGGGCTGGTAGCACTAAGGTGTTTTTTTGTTTTGTTTTGTTTTGTTTTTTAATTCTGCATTGTGGTATCACTTTGAAGAAGATTTATTTTTTCAGAAATGACCTCTTCTGTTCTAAAGGTGTGAAGGAAGTTTGAAAATATGAATCTTAAAGCTGAAAAACCTGTTTTAAGAAATACCGCATAAAATTTCATGAGATCAGAGGATGTGATCAGTGGCTTCTGAATAATCTGTATCCACTGTGGCAATGCATTATTAACTTTTCTTAGGTAGTCTTTTACTGCTTCTCTTTTTATTTTTCCTGGCAGTCTTCCATGTTGCCTTTTGCTTTTTTTTTTGTTTTGTTAGACAATACCAAGAGAGAGAAAAGAAGAGCTCTAATATGTGGCATCTGCTGGAATATATTATCAAATTAAAAAAAAATTAGCACCACAATAGCTACATTATGTCATAAACTTAAGAATTCTGTGTTGTGTTGACTTCATTATAATTACTCCAGGCGGAGTTAATTATGTTAGGTGTGCCAAAGACCTAGTGATTTCAAATGACTGAGCAAACCTTAAATTGACAAATGGAGATGAATGTCCTCTGTCCCTCAAAATCCCCCATTTAGGAGAGAAACTTCTGCCACTCATCTTTGAAATCTCTGCAATAGTTGGTAGCTTGGCACTTACCCGACTGTGTTGGTGCGTATATAAAATCTGTTTCTCCATAGCAACAAAAGATGATCATGGTTACAAATGTAGCTAAGCCATATACATACATTTCATTCTGTTGCTCCCTATCCAGTTTGCCTTAAGTGACTTTTCCTTTTAATAGTCAGTATAAAGCTACCATATAGACTTTTAAGGAGGATTAGTACCAAGACACATAGTTAAGCTCTACAAAATGGAGATTAATTTAGCATTTATTCTTCCCGTGAATTGCCTTGAACGGTACAAGAAGGACTATGGGAAGGTGACCATTTCTTAGTGGAAAGCAGCTGGAGTAATGTACCAGCTTAAATTTCTTTAAGCTTCTTTCAAAATCCCAATCTTGCTTCTTGCGCCAAAGTCCTTTCTAAGCGCCGGCTAAGTTCGTTGGCAATTGCTATTTTATTCCTATTTTAACAGGAAGAATCCCAGAATCACAGAATAATAGGATTGGAAGGGACCTCTAGAGATCATCTAGTCCAACCACCCTGCCACAGCAGGAACACCTACAGCAGGTTGCACAGGATGGTGTCCGGGCAGGTTTTGAATGTCTCCAGTGTGGGAGACTCCACAACCTCTCTGGGCAGCCTGTGCCAGTGCTCTGCCACCCTCAAAGTAAAGAAGTTCCTTCTCCTGTTGAGATGGAACTTCCTGTGCTCAAGTTTGTGCCCGTTACCTCTAGTCCTATCAGTGGGCACCACTGAAAAAAGACTGTTCCCATCCACCTGGCACCCTCCCATTAAGTATTTATAAGCATTGATAAGATCCCCTCTCAGTCGTCTTTTCTCTAGACTAAAAAGACCCAAGTCCCTGAGCCTTTCTTCATAAGAAAGATGCTCCAGTCCCCTAAGCATCTGTGCAGCCCTTTGCTGGACTCTCTCCAGCAGTTCCCTGTCTTTCTTGAACCGGGGAGCCCAGAACTGGACACAATACTCCAGATGCGGCCTCACCAGGACAGAGTAGAGGGGGAGGATGACCTCCCTCGGTCTGCTGGCCACACTCTTCTTGATACACCCCAGGATGCCATTGGCCTTCTTGGCCACCAGAGCACATTGCTGGCTCATGGTCATCCTGTTGTACACCAGGACTCCCAGAGGTGGTCATGGACTTCTTTAAATAAAAGACAAAGGTATAAGAAGATGAAAGCATGAAGAAAAGGGAACGACGGGACTGTAGCAATAGTTTCACCCACTTTGTCTATTAATGCACATATCTCCTCTTTTCTTCTAAAAATGACAAGATGTTTTAGATAAATCTTAAGAGTTATTTGATTATGTCATTCACTGCTTTCACTGTGTTGCTTTCGAGCTCTCTGCATGAATGCCTAGTGTCAGTGGGATATAACCTCCAGCCTGTGGACCCTATGCAATTTAGAAATCCAGTGGCTTCATCCCAGTCACGCCCTGTCCCTGGGGATCTGCAATGTCTTCCCCTCTTGCCTTGAAATAATTCATCCATAATTCAACATTTCAGTAAGTCAGACCTGCATGTGGTTGCACCACAGCTGTGGCTCCTTTCTCATCAGATATGGAAAAGGAATGGCTTTGCATCACCTTGCATCCTAGCAAAGGGCTGGTTGCTAACGCAGAACAACAAGAAAGAGAGAGTCCCTTCCACAAAGGGCTTCATGTTGCAGACACAGGAGAGCAGCGGTGGCCAGGGTTGGCTGTACCATGCAGCAAGAGACATTGCTGTTCAGGAAAGAGGGCAGTGCTCTGAGCCAGCCATAGCCCACCTACCATGTTTCTATGTCTCTGTGTATGACTACAAAGCACAGTTTGCTATCCTGCACAGTTGTGCCCATGATAGTGGGGTTGTGGCATATGACGTGTGACCATATTTTGGAAAAATGTATTTTAAAGAGGGCTGCATCCCTTCAGCATGTTTCTCAAAACAGAGTTAGCTCCCTGTGGGGCATCATCGGCTCCCCCATATCAGAGCCTTTGTAAGCACGACTTTAAATCTGCAGCAGGCAAACCTTAAAAGCAACTTCACCATCCCAGCTGCCAAGAGACCTTGCTATATTAATCCAGATCATTATACCCCACACAACGGTGTAACCTACCTAATTTTTCCTTAATGATTGCTTTCTAACATAAAGAAACATCCCTCCCAAATTGACTCGCTCTGCAACCCAAAATGAGCAAGCGAGTCGAGGGTGAGAGTGATGAGGAAGCATCCAACCTCTGTTGTAGTCTCATCTCTGCTCAGGAGAGAGCCAGGAAAGGTCACAAAGAGCACAGGGCTAATAATGAGTGGTGTGGCCATACAGCTGAGTCACCAGGTGCTTTTTTTCCAGCTTGGAGTAATTTGCTCTCAGAATGTCGTCTGCTTCTGGCATTTATAAACACATGAATTAAGTTTGCTCAGACATATCCCAAAAATCTGGATACTTATTAACACCAACTGGTCTGCAAAATAGGGTTGATATTTTTTCCTTCTTTCTTTCAATGTATCTGCAGCTTCCCTAGATCCAGCATAAGACACAGTAACATACTGCGAGCAACTGAATTGTGATTAAGCTTGTAATAATAGCAGAGACATCTGTCAGTGCTGAGCAACAGGTATGTCAGCCCTCCCTGCTTCTTCTCCTGAAAGAGAATTATAACAGTGGGTGAAATGAAGGAGTATGAGGTAATGACAACTGTCTCTAACCTTCGACAAGGAAGTCAAGCGTTACTTCTATAGTTCTTCACCGCAGCAACACAGATAGAGATGTTCTCATGTGCCATGGCAGTTGCATGTAGATTCATATCCAGAGAAAAGTCAGGAGTATTTTTATTATTTCAGATTTATATATTTTAGTTGCATAAAAATAAAGTGTGTTCCTTTTTCATAATATGATATTAATCGTCTATTTTGATGTGGAATAGCAGTGTAGGGTTGTAGTTAGCATGAAGGACCCAGTCTAGACAGTGCTGCCAATGGAGACAATGAAATTACTCAGATATTCAAGGTTAGGTTTGAATACTGCTGTGGATCAGGACCTTAAAGAGTAACACGAAGAAGAGAGGAAACGTGGTTTCAATCCAATTCTGTTGTAAAAAAGCTGAACTGCTCTAGTCCCATTGAGAGGGCAGGAGCTGTGAGTGTTCATTGCAGGAAATACTCAATTAATGAGAACATATTTAGCAAAATAAGGAGTAATTGTGTTAGATTTTTATTTGGAGCTCAGTTTTACCTGTTCTTAAATTACACCATGGTATAGATGTAAAAGAAACCAATATTTTCCTCTGAAGAAGTAATTTAACTTAAGCTATAAAACAATAGAAGCGTGAAGCAATAATAACACTAACCAGTCATTCAGAAATAGTATCTCCAAACTAAATGCTTTCTTGGACAAATATGCCCTGACCTGGGATACCTTTACACCCTGACCACATTACAGTGTTCTTGATCAGAGCATTGAAAATATTTCACTGGCTCATCACTGTATTGAGAATGCTCCAACAAGTACATTTTATTTATTCCTTTTCTTAACTTTTTAATAGATGCCATTGTGGTAATTTCCTGCTTTCCAAAAAAATATTTTCTTTCCTGTATACTTAGCTCTGTGCATTCTGTCGCGTAGCAAACATTACTGCTGATGGACAGCTTGAGCTCCTTCTTTCAAGCTAATGATTTCATTGTCTGAAGCTCATGCTGGTATTTGAGACTTATCTTTTAAAGTCTAGAATCCCAAAATACCAGAAATACTAAGTGAATATGGCCATGGCAATTCTTTTCAAAATAATTGGGAGAAAGGGAAGAAAACAGAAAAGTGAAGCATATGTAGCAATAGATGTTCTTAAAAAAATCTTTAAAAACCAAATGTCAAGAGAAATAGCTAAGGAGTTTCTCCTTTCACTTAAAGCAACGCAGAAGAAAGAAGCTGCTGCACCACAGAGAGCTAGAGAGAGGTGAAACGGTACTGCTTAATGCACAGCCGTGCCCTGGATTTTATGCCCAGATCTCTCAGATACCTCCCAGAAGCCAATACATCAGTGGTTCCAGAGCAGTTTTGCTGTCAAAGCATGAGCGTGGGCAGCAGGGAGAGGCATTTCTAGAAAGGTGCCTCCAAAAATTGGTCTGCTTGTTGCTCTCTCTGCTGTATTTTTTCAAGCCTCTCCAGAGGCCTCTGTGATCGGTAAGAAAAGAAAACTGAAGAAAGACAGTATTTTGTCCTTGCAGGACTGTAGCTGGGGGCCATGCGTATGGGGCACAGGAGCCCAGACTGACTTATAAGCAAGCTATTAAGCTACCAAGTCTTTCACGTCTGGTTATTGCCGAGCTGGAAGGACTGATATTAGTGCTATTCCTTGAAGATGGATTTAACAGCCTTCACAAGCCTCATCATTTCACACAGGTTGCTGTGCAGGGTCAAGCTTTATAAATGCCAGGTTCCTGGCACGAGTAATTTCCTGGACCCACTCACCCGCTCAGAGTCCAGCTCCCCGTTCTGGTAATGCTGTTATCCTGATGTTAAGCAAAGCTCTCTGCAGATAAGGTGGGCTGCTCTCTAAGAGCCATTTGCAGGATTGGGCCCAAGGGCCTAATGTTCTTAGCTCTTCATTGCAATTAGAGGTACTGGGGATGAGGCCCTTTACTCTTTCAAAAGCTGATCCAAAGGTGAAAATAAAAAGAAAAAAAAAAACCAAAACAACAACAGAACAATGAAAGTCTCTAGGTCTCTCCCTCTGAGTCTTCTATCTCTGAGCTGTGAAAGAATGTGGTTGTTACATGGAGTATGTATGGGACCACGAGGCATCTGCTCGTCAGGTGGCAAGTGTATCCACTGCCTTATAAGACAGGAAATATTTCTCTTATGCTATTGGGTTAGGAGATCTGGACATGTGAATTTAGGGGGTGAAGATGGCTTCTGGTGACCACATGATCTGTCTCAGGGTTCACCTGTTACCTGATTGTAAGTACGGTTGCAGTCCTGCTTCCTTTTTCATCCTTTCTTTTCTGTGTACGTGCACATGCAGCCTTGCTTTCCTTACAGATTTCCTTGATGTTTATGCAGGGTACACGTGTATTTCTATCAATTTAGTTGCAATCGAATGGAACATGCCAAACTTCCCAGAGCAAATACAAGCTGCCTGCTACATCTCTACTAGAACACAACATAGAAGCCAAATCTCATGTCAGTCCTTTACTTGGGAATGATTAATGCTCACTCATCTGACTCTGACTTTCTAGAGCTCATATTACAATGTTCCTTCCCAATTATGCTTAAAACACAGTGGTATACGCTGTTTCTATACAAGGAATATACTAATGTGTTTTGTTGCCCAACACATGGTAAACGTGTTTCAGTTCCCAGGAGAAATGGTCTGGGGAGAGGGGGGTGGGGAGTTACAGCCACACAAGTCCAACTGCATGTATTCTCTGCAGTACGCCTCACTTTTCTGAAAAGGCCTGGTAGAACAATATGGAGAGAAGGAACAGAAAGATGACCAAGGAAACAGTATTAACAGCATGTGTGTATACTTACTAAAGGGAAAGGAAGTGGAAATTGGGTTAAGGGAATGGATTGGCCTCCTTGCACTTTGGTATCGCTCACCGGGGGATGCAGAGGAAGATGGGCAGTAGTTTTACCATGGGCTTTGATGGAGATGGGTATCTGAGCGGAGCCAACCCAAACAGATTATCCTGTATCGCATGCGCAATGAAGCATCCTTGTGGGGCTATGCTGGAAAAAGTGGCTGGTCCAGGGGGACCAGATGTTGGTACAAAGGGTGCGTTACTGCCACGTGTTGTGCCAGCCTGCTTGCCCATTTGCCAGCTCCTCTGTCTTGTCTTGCTGTCCAAGTGCATTTGTGCAGTTCCCAACACAGAGCTCCAAATAACAGTTAGCACAGACAAATGTACAGGAATAATTAGCAAAGAGTTTCAGTGAAAGCCCAAATACGTGTCCCCCCTCTCCCTCCAAATGCTGCTAGACTTTTCCTTAGCAATACTTCTTGTTTAAAAAAAAGACGTGTTCTTCAGTGTCCAGACATTAGTACTGAAGAGATGCAAGCCTTTTCAGTCTGCCAGCTAACCTGCTGCTGCTCTCTGTGATCTGCAAAAGGTCTACCTAGCCTTACCTAGCCCTCTAAAATGCACAAAATTATCAGGAGACTATTCAAAATAGACTGTGCAGTGCTTGTGGATCTGCAACAGAAGTATATTATGGCTATGCTACTTTGGGTGTAGATCCGTGTACCTTTGCCTGTTCAATAACTACTGTTTAACTCTTCGGGGGTTTTGTCTCTGAATGGATCAGTTCAGTGCAACAAGGAAAGGGGGATTATTGGAAAACCCAACCAGAAAGCAACAGAAAAGCTTTAGGAAAGAACATTCGGTTGGTGGGGAGGAGACGGGGAAGTAGAGGACAGTGATGAACTAAAGACTGAGTTTTTGATTCAGGTGTTACTCCCAGGGCCTCCTCTCAAGCCACTGCCAAGGCTGACAGTGCTGCCAGGAGGTCATTAACTGGTTAAACAGACTTTTGGAGAGGAGGAATGCTGCTCCACCTGGGATGTATGAGCCTGTGTTTAATTTGGGAGCCCTTCAAACTACTTGGATCACGCCGCACACCCTAGCTGCATGCCCAGATGTGTGTGGGGGTAAGAGGAAGTTTTGCATCTGTCCCCATCCTGCTTGACCCCGGGGAGGATGCTTCTGTGTTTGGGGTGGAGAGGAGCCATTTTGTACTTAGAGCAGCTCCCTGGTCTGGAGACTGAAGAAACCACCACTCCGAGGCACAGACTCACAAGCGCTCACCAGATTAAGCTGATCTTTTGTCTGCCCCTAGGGGTAGGTTTTGGGGACAGCAGCCATGTGTACAGATTGCCCCTGGGACCCCTTGCCTCCTTGCTCCCTTCATTGCCCTTGTAAAGCTGCCTACAGCTGCTCTGAAATGAGGACTTAACTCTTCCTGGGGAGCGGAGACAGTTGGCAGCTGTTTCGTGATTTAAGCATTTCTTGGTCAACTGGATGAGTGCACTGCTTGGGTAGGGGCTCTGCCCCCGCAACGTCCTTGTTGGGCAGACAGCAGCACATATGCTCAAGCTTTCTTTTTCAGACATGGAAAACATTTATCAGTGTCTCTCTCACTCCCCCTTATCCATCATATCTCTGCCTCACCTGCTGCCATACTCATAGGACCGCTCTGGCCAAAGCAGGAGTTCCTGTTTCAAAGAGAGAATGCTGCTTCCACTGCGTCTTGAAAGGTGCTGTTCCTCAGTATTACTTCTCTGCTTGGCTCCAGATGGGTCATTCACCTCCAGATCAGATGAGTGAAGGCAAATGTCCCCCTTTTTTTCCATAGGTCTCCTTGGCTTTCAACCTCAGGCAAGACTTTAATCCACTCCTCTTACAAAAAAAATGTGGATTGTTGAATCACATACCTTGAAAATGAATGTCTTTCAAAATATTCTGACCTTCACTACGCTTAAGAAATTTGAATTTTAAGACCACCCTAGTAATTAATTGTTTTGATCTTGACACTTCTCTTTGGGGCAAATACTACCCTGTCAGGATCATGCCATACCCCTGTTCTTTAAATCCAGCACCTTTCCCAGGTTTTTCCATCTGCTGCTTCTCTTCCATATCCCTCCCTGTCTGCCTACAGCAATCGCTTCAATTTCTAGTCTTTTCCCTGTGACAGTCTTTTTCATCAGTGCCTCCTTAGTCCTTTACACAGCTCTCTGCATCTCTTCTCGTTCCCTGTAATCTCTCTCAAAACACCTCTTGGGCCATTTCCGGAGTAAGAGTCCCTGTTTCTTCCATATCGCCTTCCTTATTGCCACACCAATATTGCTAGTCACAAGGGCTTGGGCATGAGTATAATCCATTGGGAGAAATGGTTCTGATGTTAAAATGGGAACACTACAATCTGAGCCATCTGCACTGGAATTTTAGTTTGGGAGACCATCAGAAAGAAAAATGCTCAGATGAAAAGAGTGGGTTTTGGTTTTGCACTACACTTCTGTGTGAGATTAGAAAGTTTAGAAGGGCTAAAATCAAGATGCAGACTTTCAGTTTTGAGCCAAAATTTATTTTTTTTTTTTGCACATGGATATGTAATTTTCGTTCATTTGTGGCTTAAACCAGTTTTGGTTTTGGTGTGTTCAAAATGAAACAAGGTTTGAAATACCTACATTTCCTTGCATAATGAAACTTCTTTCACGGTCTGAGTACTCCTGCTTCCTACTTCTAGAAGCACTCTTTTTAGGTCAGAGGGTTCCTAGATGTGCTTCTATGTTCTTTTTTGTGGTGCCTTTCTTCTCGCCCAGTCGTGGTGCTACCACCAGTGGTTTTGTCCTTTTCAGTCCACGCCCAATTTACTGTTCCAGAACCATAGCTGGAGTGGCACAAGCCATGTCTTAGAAAGTTAATTTTGTGTAAAACAACCTGAAATCAAATTCAAAGTTTTCCCATTTTGTTACAGAGAAGCCATCTTTGTGTATCTTAAGCCTCCACCCAACTCTGTTTTCAGACACTGCAAAAACAGATCCTCCTCTCCCCTCAAATCAGAAATATTTTCCTTCAGACACTTCCCCAAAATAAAGGACAAGACTGAGCTGTTTAGACATCTGAAAAAAAGACCCACTTTCAAATTACCTATAATTTCAAAACTTGCTTTGATTTCTACCAAACTTCTTGGAACAGGAAGGAATAAAATGCAACAGAAAACAATCTAATACAATATCTTTTCTGTGTGGGTAGCTAAGGGACTTAAAATCACATAAAGGTTTGATTTATGGTAGTAAAGGTGATGAGTCTAAGCAAATTATCTGGATAGGGAATCATTAGAGGACATTCAGAGCTGCCAATGGGATCTTCTTTTACCTGTGTTTTCTGATAACATTTCAGAAATGCCCAAGAGACACCAGCAGCTCAAGTGTTGCATCTATTAAAGGATCCAACAGGCTCTGGCTAAATTATTATTTATTATTTTTATTACACTATTGCCTAAATGTCAAATGATTCACAGCTGTTGCGAAAAAAGGTAAAATCTTTTTACTCGCAGCATCTTTCCTACATTACAGGAATTTATAGCAGACATTTTGCAATCTGGGTCGCTGCTGAGACGAAATTCCTACCCCCCAGATAGCTGCCGTTACACCAAGTTCCAGTCCATCACGTTGCATGTCATGTCATGTTACATCGCACCGTGCCACGTGATATTATTAAGAACTTTCTTCTAGGTTCCCTCTCCCAGTTGGCGATGCTTTTGCCCCGGGGAGCATCGGTTGCAGATACAACTGTGTGATTTAATACATCTGAGCACCTGGTGGTCCCTGAAGGTTTGCTGAGTAACACGCTGGTGAACGCTCGCTGGATGCTGCTGTCACTTTGGCCCCTCTTGCAGCGCTACGGTCTGCTGAATAGCAGAAAGAAGGTCAAAGCAGAGGGCTTGAATTCCAGCTTTAAGTCATGGGGATTGCGTTTGCACTTTATTCCCCAACTTTATACTTCATCACCTATCACGCAGCTCTCAGAGGAAAAAGAATAAAAGTAGATTATACACTTTGTAGGAGCAGCAAGTATATTTAGCCGCTGCTGATCTTGTAACTTTTGTTACTTTGTGTGTGGCTAGCCATCCATTCTTGCCAATTACCAATGCGGTGCTTTGACAATAGCGGAATGAGATTCACAGCTATGCAGTCACAGCTTGAGACTTTGCAAATGAACATTCATAGCATGCTTCTCAGCTTCCTTTTTATAGAAAAACTGGCACTTACAATTATATACTTTTTAACAAATACTCTTTCTGCATCTCGAGCTTCCAAGTTTGCTTTGTGATCCTAAGGGAGCATCCTTGCACTGCTAAACTTCCCAAAAATAAAATGAGAGAGAGGGAAATTATGTCCTCTCATAAGCAGGAGTAACTAACAGAGGCTATTAAATGAAGATATCATTGATCTGATTCACCCTTTGAAAAATATTGTTAATTTAAAAGTCTTATTGTTATTTTTGGCGTTGCCAACAGCATGTAATCCAAGCTTTTCTACCTAAAAGTTTTTATTTCTTGGGAAAAAATGGATATGAAACATTAACATAGAGAAAACCTCAAGGTAAGGAGAAACAATTCACTGTCCTTAAACCTACAGTAATTCCTGCTGAAAAGGAGGTAATAAGCGACCAGTACTAATGGTCAGCGGCTAGACTTACAGCGCTGCAGGTCACAAGAGGCTAAATCCCGTGTCTCTCTCAGGGCAGTTGAAGTGAATGTCTCATTTATATCTCACGTCAATCTTAGAGTAGCCCAGTGCATATTTATTTCAAGTTTTAGCTGAGTGCCAAATGAATTTTAGCTGAGTGTTTTCTGTTAAATCAGCTGGGAAGAAACCCCCAACCCCCTAACAGGAGATGGCTGGGTTTTTATTTTTTTGTTTTGTTTCTGGTTTTGACTAAAACACAGATAAGCAAAACCTTCTCCCTTGGTTTCAGGCAATAGCTGCCGTTGTGGCTATATGGCTGCAGGGCAAGGTGATCCCAACTCTGTATTTTTGTTTTCTTGTTTCTTCCCTTCCTTCCTGCTCCTACAGATCTCATGTCTTTTCTCATCTCCTATATCCTCCCAGCATCAGGCTGGGCCCAGTTAGTGCACCCTGGCTTCAGTCACGGCCTCACCAGTGGGAGCTGACCCTATATCCTTCCCAGAATTTGTTTCTCCTTCCCAGGAGAAGCAAATGGTGTTTGTCAGTAGTGACAAGACAGATTTCTTAGCTAAACTGAAGCAAACTTTATCAAACCTTCATTTAAGGAAATGGGGTTGTAAGGCAAGGGAAAGTCTTCACGTAGATCCTCCTCACTTGAGACCACTCTGGGAAAAGAGGCAGAGGAAAAGATTGCCTTCTTCAACCCCTTCATCAAGGTCTTCCTGCTTGCTCTCCAGACACTTTCTCTGTGAATCCACCACAGAGACTCTCCTCTTTACAAAAGTAACTTTATCTAATCAAATTTTATCCAGAGGAAGCCCTTTAACTTTTAGCTTCCTAGATGGGATCAGCTGTCCACAATAAATGCAATGAGATCCTCAGGAGATACTCTGAGACAGAGTTTTCCATTGTATGTTAAGGAAGTCTTGTTTTCCAGCAGCCTGCTATTATGTTTAGCCAATATAGTCATATAGTCAATAGTTGAATTGCACGTTTTTCATAAAGGACTACAGATCAGAGCTATTTCCATCACGTAAAACCACTTCCTTTTGTCACTGACATTGCCAGAAATGAGGTGATAACATCTGATATGGGAAAACACGTATCAGAACGGGAGACTACAATCAGAGAATTGAACAGAATTCATTCCACCTAGAATTGTAAAGTATCACTGAAGGTACAGTGGTGAGTCACAGTTTGGAAAAGGAGTCGGGAGTACAAGGCAAATAATGAGGTGCTTGAGCATGTGTTTATCTTTTCTTGTTTATGAAGAAATAGCTATCAATAGAATTGTATTGATGTGCCAAATCATCTGAAGAAATCCTAGGCATAAATAGTTCTCTAAGGAGGAAACAGTAATAATCAATCCTTTTGAAAACTAAGTTAAAATACATTCCTTTTCTAATTTTAAGGCATATTCTACAGTCCTAATTCACACAAAACTGTTATTGTCATCATGTTAATAGACAGGAAACCATAATTCTTTATTTTATTGGAGTGTTACAAATCTGAATACTTTAACAATATGACTATGAGGTCAGTACAGACAAGTTTTAATTCTGTAGTTAAATGTTAGAGTTGATGGAAAAACTAAAGTAAATTTAAATAAATGTTATATGCTTATGAAGTTTCTCATTTTCAGGTTTTAAAATAGAATGCTTTCTTCCCTTTTTTTTTTTTTAATAGACTATATTGTTCAGGAAATTTTTATATTAATTCCCCCCTTTTTCTGTCACTGGTCACTGAGACTAACAATATGAATATCATCTAAGGTTTTTTACTTTTTATGTCTTTTTTCTTTTTTTAAATGTTTATTCTTTTCAGCCATGGGACTCAACTTTTTAAAACTTAGATTGTTGGCTGAGTTTTAAAAATGTCTTTCTCCTTTTGTTACTCTGTCTTTTCAGCCTTATTGAACTCTGATGATTCAGAAGATGGGGAAAAAATCAGTTTTGTTCAGTCATATGCTTACAGTTACAAAAGAAGAAAATAGAATAAAAAGTCTTGAGAATCTTGAAACACACTGAAACCAGAATGCTTATTTAATTTTATATAAGATACCCCATCCAAAAAAAAAAAAAAAGCAGCTAAAATAGCATTTCTTAGCCAAATCTTGTTCTTGACACAATCTCATTTTTTATAGGAAAAATTTCCAGATGACAGTTTTCAACTGCAACAGTTACTAGTTGTAGGAATGACAAAACAGTTGGAGCAGTGAAGGTTTAAAGTGTTGTTCTTTTCCTTGAGGTAGCCTTGAAAGAATGTGTTCACCTACTTACCAAGAGTGAACAGTTTTTTCTCAGATGACTAAAATACAATTTCTTTTTCATTGACATCAATCATCATGATAAATATCTTGATTCTCAGCTCTCCTGTAGTCTTTTGCAAATATGGAGGGTATACTACCAGACAGTGTAAATGTTTGCAAAATTCTGTTTTGTTAACAGTTTGCATACAGTGTTGCTGAGTTTACCTAACTACAAATTTGTGTGACACAGCAATGCAATGTACAAGAAGTGGTCAGTCAAACAGTACAGGAGTATTGTGTTCACAGTTAATGATGCTCAACAGGGGGCTGAGCAGAGTCTGCTGTGTTCCAAACTCATGTATTGCCACATACGTATATCAGTATCTGCAAACTGCAGTTTCTCAGGCAGTATTATGCCATCTAAAGAGAGAAATGAAAGCAGCCTTTGCTAGTAAGCAGTCAATGGGCATGACAATCAGACTGGATTAAATAATTAATTTGCAATAATGGTACCTAAATGGGAAGGCACCATCAATTTGCCAACTGAGGGGATGGGATCTATTTGTTAATGAGGATCTATTTGCTAATTTGCTAGTAAGGGGTCTGGAGAACAAGCCTTATGAGGAACGACTGAGGGAACTGGGGTTGTTTAGCCTGGAGAAGAGGAGGCTGAGAGGAGACCTTATCACCCTCTACAACTACCTGAAGGGAGGTTATAGAGAGGTGGGGGCTGACCTCTTCTCCCTGGTGAAAAGTGATAGGACGAGAGGAAATGGATTCAAGTTATGTCAGGGGAGGTTTAGATTGGATATTAGGAAACATTTTTTCACTGAAAGGGTTGTTAAACATTGGAATAGGCTGCCCAGGGAGGTGGTGGATTCGCCATCCCTGGAGGTATTTAAAAAAAGGGTAGATGTGGTACTTAGGGACAGGGTTTAGAGGTGGTTTTGTCAGGGTATGTTGGTGGTTGGACTTGATGATCTTAAAGGTCTCTTCCAACCTTAGCAATTCTATGATTCTATGATTCTAATGCTGGGGAAATGTTTTCATCGTGAACGAAAAACTAACCTTGAGATGAAAGCCGTGTAAGCTGTAGACTTATGAGGAGACTTTGACTCAGCATGTAGCAGCTAAATTCAGTGCAATTTACAGTCCCACAGTCATGATTAGGTTTCCAATATGAAGCATGGGAAAGCAAAAGTTTCTATTTGAAGAGTCTTTATGTATTACAACACATTGTCAGGAGCCCAAAGGCATCTAAATGACACATGCCATGGATTTCTTTGCTAAACCAAGCTGCCCTGGCTTCAGAAAGTGGCAGAGCAACAATGCAGCTTCTGCCAGTGCGCTGACCCTCCACGGAAACCTGTGAGCTTTCCTGTGACTGAACTGGGGCTGAATTTTTCACATCTCAAATTCCTGCTCTCCTGTGTGCTGCTGCCGCCGTCTCTCCTCTCAGCCTGTCAGTGCAGTCTGTTCGTGTGTGGGTAGCTGCCACCATGTGATTTGCTTTTCCTCTTCCCCTTATGTGTCTGTAGCCTTGAGCACCATTGAAAATGCTACCGGATGGTTTGCAAGCCTCTGGGTGCACGTGTCTGTGTACTAGTGTATATATATGCGTGTTCATAAAATATCATGTGTGTTTATGCCAATTCCCAGGCAGCCAAAATAAATTGTGATTAAGCTCTATTCCTCTCCGGAATTCTTGTTTCAAAAGCAGGTTGACGTCACAACGAGACGTAGGTGCCTAAAGAGGCAGATGGAAGTCTTCTGGGATTTAAAATCACCCTAAATGCTGAAATACCAATGGGTGTTTGAGGTCGACAAGCTTGTAAAAATCCTGCCACATGCTGGTTTGTACCTCTAGATACTAAAATCTGGTCCAAAAATACCATGGTTCCACTCTGTTTCCCATATGTCAAATCTTGCATCATTCCGTGGTCACAGCAGTGATGGTGTCGGCTCAAGAGAGGAGCACTGTAGCTGCGCGAGCAGCCTTCACTGCTGGGTAGCTTGGGTGTATGCCAGGTTTAACGGACATAGACAAAGTGGGGACCAAGCTGTTATAACTGACTGAGAACTGAGTGAGAAAGCTGTAGCCCAGTGCTAGGCTTTAGGACGTATATGCTTCTGTACAATATATAAATGAAGGGAAGAAAGGAGATGTGTGATCATTTTTAAGTCTTCTTTTCTTTCTTAGCTCTAAAGAAAAATTATCTGGATTTTCAGGTCTTTTCCCCTTGTCAAGTTAGTTGTTGAAGCACTGCTTGAGTCCTGAATGTTTAGCATTTGGATTTCCTACAGCTGTTAAAATAGATGCTAGTGGAAATACAAATATGAAAAACCCAAGCAATTCAGCAAACATCTGTATTTAAAACAGGCAGGCTAAAAAGTATTTCCCCTCTGGATTCTGTCTTTGGATAATGCTTTCTACATACTGAAGTCAAAGTATTACACACTGTCTTTTTTGCTGTAGGCTCTTTCTTGGATGAGGAACAGTACTTAAAACTATTTATGTAAGTGAAGACAGAGATTTGTCATTAGCGCGACTTGTTCTAGCAGTGCAAAGCTAGTTAGCTAAACCTCTAATTCATAACTTAAGCTCTTAGTTCACTTCGAATTGTTTCAAGCGTTAAGAAACCTGATATCAGACTTGCAGCCCAAGGTATTTATTTTTCCAGGTCATACTATAAAGGTTCTTCTCTGAAAACGACAGAACAGGAAGTCTGCTGATGTACAGACTAAGAGAGGACTGAAACCATTGGGATCAATGGCAGGGAGACACTAACCTGATCAGAGACATTTAACAATCTTCTAAGGCACTTATATGTATTTTTTTTGAGGATGCAAGCATCTAAAATTGTCTCTAAGCTACTTAGACTTGACAGTGCTGCAGATACTGAAACCTCTAAAAGACTTAAGGCAACTGAGGGAGACACTGAGATTTGGCTGATCTGAACTGCTCCCAAAGAAGCCGACCTCTGTTCTGCAGAGGGAACTGAGGAAGAGTCACTTCCCCAGGCTGAAGCTGATCTTGCAAATACCCCTCTGAGACTCTTTAGGCATTTTAGTTCTTGTGTATTTTGATATCTAATCCAAATCCCTATGTGAGTGCCCGCATACCTTTGAGGATTTATACAGTGGATGGTTTGGCTTGTACCCAAGATTTTCATCTGAATATTAAAACCACTAATGGGGGGGAAATATTTGTTAATAGTAAATAAGAAACTTTTCAAGGTGTCTTTATAAAAGCAGAGGGAGCATAAATACTTTCCTCCGTCCTTTATGGATTATCTTTAAGATACTCTAAGATGCTATATGAAATACTCTGTGGTCTCCAAGAGCTCATGCGGAAATGTATTGGCAGTATTATTTAGGTAAAAATCAGTATTTTTAGCCTGATTTGTTCCTCTTGACAATGTCCTGTTTTAGTTAAATAAATGTTACACATGTAACCATCCAAGAATTATCATCATGGCTTCTCTCAGCCCATATTTGCTTTGATAACCATACATGTAATACAAACCTACTCACATTAAATTCTTAAATTGGTACACTTTTACCCCAGACTGCATGGCAGAGACACTAGCATTTTGCAGTTGTTATTGGTTGGTTTGCATGGGATGCAACAGCCTCAAGAATGTGCTTTTATCATTAGGAATATTGATTTATGTTTACTGTCTTGGCTTCAAGTACACATAATGGATTTTTCGGTGTTTCTACATAACAGCAGGCAGAATAATGAACCCTGAGACTGCCAAAGAGGCAACTGCAAGTATAGGCCAGTATCACTGCAATTTTTGTCTATTATTTTATTACTGGTCCCTATAAGGTTTTTTATGCTTTGGGATAAACCCTGTGAGAATACCTGAACTGGTTCTTTGAATCTGTAGTAGAAACCTAGAAAGTGGGCGACTTGGCAAGTGTTTACAGACAAACACAGGCTGTGTGTTGAGATACCCAGGAAAGATTTTGGTTTCTTGAGTCAAGACGTACTTTTTTGACTGTGGTCATGCCTGTGTTAGCAAGTAGCGTGGTGTAAATGGCCTGGGTCTGGAGAGCAAAACAACTGGTACTGTGAAAGCAAAACTGCTTCAGAACCAAATGCCACGACAGGGCCTTAAGTCAATTGGTTCTCATAGATACAGTATATTTTATTACTGTGTGAGTAAGAAAAGAGTGCAGCTAAAACATCACAGCCCACCAATAAAAAATGAAGCATTCTCCAGAAACATTATGATGCATAAAAAATTAACTCCAGGCTCATGTATGCAAAACTTAATTACGTAGGCTTCAAATCTCATCAGAGTCATTGTTTAACTGTTCTTCCCAGAAACTAGGCTGACTCTTGAGACATTTCATATCTATCATTTATTTTAAAAACATTTTAAATGCAGTAAGTGTTTAAACTTCAAAGAAAATTCAGTTTCTTTGTCCCGGGTTAAGTTTGCTATAAGGATTTTGTTGTATTGCTATTTAGACAGATGTTCTACAAATACAAATATGAATGCAATAAGACTCTTATCAACGTAAACTGGCATTGCTTTATTAAAGCTCATGGGGGCAGATTTGCCTTAGCAGAAGAGTTTGCTCTTGTCTAGTTTTGAAAACGTGATTCAACATGGTCAACGCCTAGTCAGAAAACTGGAGGTTTTGGTTCTGGGTAAACCTGAGTACCTCCCTACAAGAGAAGTAAAGAATCTCCCAATTCAGGAGTCTGTGCTACTGCTTGCGGATTTTTTTCTTCACCAAAACCCAGAGGCATTCATGGGCACTGGATGCTCAATGCAGTCCAAATAAACTGTTTTGCAGAGATATTCTAAACATTTTTAACATGTTGTCATTCAGTGTCCACACACATTTTAGAAGCATCCCTGTTCTGAGACACAAATAACTGGCTCAAGAGATTCTATATGAAAATCAGTGTATTTCAGGCTCTGAAATAATCCAGGATGTAAAGACAAATATTTTGTGGGTCTTTTTTTTTTACTGGCTAAAAAAGAGAAGGCATAATGCTATGTCTTTCACTATCAGAAGGATCAACTCATTACTCCTTCTTAATACTATACTGAAAGCTAATAACTGGGTTTACTTTGTTATCTCCAGTCCTGCCCATTCTTAAATAACATTAGTGTTGAAGTAACGGTGATGATAATACTTGCTGTTCAGCAGTATCGTGGTCTGTCAGGATGTCACTCCTGCTAATAATGTCTCTGTCTTGATCCCTCTTTTCTCTTTTTTTTAAGGAAACATTTTTCTAATAGGACTATTTTAAATACAGCTGATTTTTTTTCAATGTTCTGCAGCAAATCACAGTGATGGGTATAGAGCCTGGCATACTTTTTAACATTGTTGAAGTGCTGCATAAGGGATTTGACTGTCTGAGTCCCATTAAGGTATATGGGGACCATATGGCCAGATTCCTAAGTACCACTTTAAAAACGTAGGTGATTCTGTCTCTAACAGAGCACAGGATTTTGAAAGTGCTATTCAGTGCTCCTCTCTTTGAACCTGTCTCAGGTTTTTATTTTCTGCATTTAACTCATGGAAATTGCTGTAGATAAAAAGTCGTCCTGGAGGCTGGATCCTGGGTCACATCCTGCTTCCCACCGCTTTAGTTTTCCCACTGCTGACTGTGTGGACAAGTCTTCTGCAGAAGTTTTTCTAGCAGTGTGCCATTTGGAGCTCTGTAAACAAGTAGCCTGGCCCTGTTCTAAACATTATTTATTAGATGCCTTGGATTCATTTACGCTCCCCTTGAAGAGCGGAGGCAGGTAAATGTTTGCCAGCTGAGGAATCTTTCTCATTTGCATGCTGAGAAGTCTTCTGAAATGCAAGCCTCCTGGTTTCCCTCTTGCTCGTCTGACTACAATGTGTTATTTAAAGCTTTTATTTCAGAATTACTAACCAACTTTTAGAAAGGCTAATGTGAGGGACGAGAACAAAGGCCCTTTAGACCTGGTTATGACAAGAGATGTTCCTGAGCCTAATTTCTCTAGTGTGGGAACAAGCACAAAAGAAGTTCCCAGGGAAAATGGAGGACCAGGGGTTTGATAAGTTAAAATATGTAGTGAATACTTCTTGCAGGTGTGCAGAGCTATAGGGAGGCCCCTGCAACACCTGCCCTGGGAGTCCTCTGGTGCAACCTCCACGTGGAGGACCCTGTCTGAACCTGGCTGGCTGCGGCTGCCAGGGAGGCCAGTGGGATCACCGGTGCCTGGCTTTGGGGTGATCTGGTGGTGGCGGTAGCTTGAAGGAGCCCAAAGAGGATGGAAAGTTTGCAAAGGTGAAGGTGCACACACACACACATATATATTTCTATCTACTTGTGTCTTGCAAGGTGCATACACTCTGGCTACCTAAACACATCCCTGCTCATTCTGCTTATCCTACTTTTATACTGTTCAGTATTGCGTGAACTGACAGGAAAAGCTTTAAATAAGCAAAGAACAAGAGAAAGACAAGAGGATATGAGGAAAGGATAAGAGATAGCATATACTAGAGAGGATGACTGGCACATACTGCATCTGGCCTATTTTTCCTTATTGCTACGTATCCCTTGACTCCACTCATGTGGGCTCCGCGGCAATTAGATTTGGGATGTATTTGTAGTTGATAAGGGGATAGGTTTTTCCATCCAGATAGAACTGTTTACATTGCACTTGAATATTTTAAAGCACCTTCAGAGCTGCATCTGACATAGCTGGAACCTGCTTTTCATACCGGAATCTCAAGTGGTCTTTGCTGCCTCCTTCATCATTCAGACAGCCACTCTTGTGCAAAAGGTGTCTGTGTGCTACGGCAAAAATTAGATAGCATTACCTCATCGTAATTATGTAGCAGAGATCCTTTTGTCTGTATCTGAGAATCATAGGAGCATAAACACCTTTGTGCTTCTTCAAAACAAAGGCTTGAACAGAATTTTTAACATAAGCTGAAATGTGTAGCTGCGTTCATTGTAAACCTATGTTTGTGGGTAGCTGTATGTATGTAAGACTGTTGGCAAATAAGCATCAGTGTTTTGTGTTCAGATATGACCCTTACATACATGATTTTTTAATTGAAAGGAAATGTCTACCTGACATTTAAGTGATAATGACTAGACAGGAACAGAAAGAGGGAAAAAATATTTCTTTGATTCCCCTGAGTTCCTTTGAGCGTCTCCTGGACAAAATGATAGCCTCACTGGCGTGTAAGAACCAAAAAGATGCCAGAGAGACCTCCAGAGACATCACTTACTTCATCCCCCGTCAATCTGAACAATCCTTTATTTTCATAGTTTCTGGATACAACATAGATTTCTGTCCCTCTCTGCTCGCTGTCCCACTGTCTGCCTTTTCATTTCCAGTCATCTGTGCCAACCCAGCTAAATTCCTGCTTGACATAGCTGAAACTTGGTTGCAACAGCAGGTTCTCAGAAATGCCCCAGACGATGGACAAATGCCCCAATTCTCTCAGCATCTGTGCTAACCTTGAAACCCTACCTGGTAGGCACAGTGCAATCTAAAACTAATCAGTGAAATCAAGCTGGGATTGAGTCTTGGGAGCTAACAGGAGAAAAAAAGATGACTGTGCAAATATGGCGTGGCTTTCAAGAGGGGAGATGCACAAAGCCATCCTTAATCATAAACATCTCAACAGAGTAGTGAAAGGAGGACCTGGCAAAGCCTGTCAGCATCTGTGTTAATCCAGTTAATTAGCAGGAAAGGACGAACTCCTCTGGAAGTACCTATGTGACGGGCAAGCTCTCTTCATATTTCATTAGGATGACTGTTTTAAAGGTTGCAGGCAAAACTGTGCCTGTGTTGCTTTAGAGCTTTCCCTTACTGCTATGCTAAAGCTGGGGCATGTCGGAGGGCATGTGGGGTTGGGAGGTAGTGTGGCGCAGAGCGCTCAGGCAACCTGGCTTCAGGAGGAAGTAGTGCCATAGGGAGAGAGTGACTTGAGCTACAACCTACGCAGTCTGTGTGATTTTCCTCTCCCTCCTCTTCTGCCTTGCTCTTTCAGCAAGGAATAAAAAAAAAAAAAAAAGAAAAGAAAAAAACCGAAAAGGCTGCAATGTGTCACAAAGGAACAGACTGGCAGACATCTGCCTCTTGCCTTATTTATTTATTTCTTTAAAAAAAAAAAAGGAAAGGGTACAGAGCCAACTCTTCACTCCAGAGCCCCCATTCCCTTAACAAACCAAATGGTGGCTGTTGGCAGGGTATTGACAGCTTGTTAATGAAGGAATTCTTGACAAAATGACAACCTGTGTGGGATGCTGTGTGAAGCTGAATCCTCCCACAAACCAGTACTAAGTAATTAGGAGGTGGTGAAAATAGCAACTAACTACTGTTGGGGACAAGAGGAAGGAGCGGGGGGAAATTTCTCCTAAATTAATTATAAAAGCAGTTCTGGTTTGAAAAGTATCCCTCTTCCCTTTCCCTGAGAAGACACAACATTTTTCCCTGCACTGTGTATTTCATCCTCTGAGTTTCTCTTAGTGGGCTAAAGGGTGCCTCTCAAAAGATTGAGCCTGATGAACATGAATTCAGTGCCTTTTTCTCTGCAAATATGATCAGCAAATGAAGCACTAATGAAAATCAAACAAAAAGTTGGCCGCTGGGGCTGCCCCTTCTGCTCCCCACAAGGGCCCTGTCTGGTTCACCTTACTCTGTTTTTCCCTTGATTTTTGTCTGATTGCTTCAGGCGGGTGGGCCCGGCTGTCAATGACTGCACTAGGCTTTAAAGCCCTGAGAGGAGGCTGGGTGAGGAATCAGCCAAAGTAGAGTGCTTGAGTTACAAAGTGGGTCTTGCAGAAGGCACATTTTTGAACAGTGGCTCAGTATCATGAGCTTGCAGCAGCGTCCATATTCACGACCACGGCATCAGTATCAGGTGCTAAAGCATTGGTTAGCATCAGCTGTAGCAAAATCCACAGCTTGTGGTGGAATTATGTTTCAGGTAGTCATTCAGTTTGGCTCACTAGGAAGATACCATTCTCCACCCTGTCTTGAACATGAGCTCATGATAATTTAACTAAATGGTTCAGAAAAAAAGAGCAAAAATGGTTTGTACAAGAAGGAAAATTAAGTATTCCATCTTAAATGTTGATACTTTTTTTCCCAGTGGCTAAAAACTTTTGAAAAACTGTAGTATGCAATGAGCAATTGAAATAAAATGGAAAAAAAAACCCCAAGCATTTTAGGGAGTTTTGGGGGTTTTTTTTGGTTTTTTTTTTTTGTTTTTTTTTCTTAAATTAAAGCCAGAATTTTGAGAAATTCAACTAACTTTGTTGTTTTGTACTTTTAATCTGTCTGGCCTTTTCCCACCTTTTACGGCTTCTGGGAGTGACATTTACTTCCTTCAATTATCGTTTCAGATAAGCAATATAGACTGAAATGAAGACTTTGTACCTTCCATTTTTAAAACAATGTGGAAAAAAAGAAACTTGTAGACTTTGAACAGCACTCAAACAGCTTATATGCATTTTCAAGTCTTCATGACTTTTTTTGTTTTGAATAAGCAGAGGAACCTCACTAACTTTCTTGTATCTCATCTATTACTTAGGTAAGTTTTGTTCTCATTTGTGGCTTTTGTAGTCATGGTCTGTTAAAACATTACAAAAGCTACAAATAAATAACTGCCTGAGGAATTAGTCATTGATTCTTGAAGTGGATGGATAATAAGTTATCATAGAATCATAGAATCATAGAATGGTTTAGGTTGAAAGGGACCTTGAAGATCATCGAGTTCCAACCCCCCTGCCACAGGCAGGGACACCTCCCACTAGACCAGGTTGCCCAAGGCCACGTCCAGCCTGGCCTTGAACACCTCCAGGGATGGGGCTTCAACAACTTCTCTGGGCAACCTGTTCCAGTGCCTCACCACCCTTAAAGTGAAAAACTTCTTCCTAATGTTTAATCTAAACCTGCCCTCTTCCAGCTTAAAGCCGTTCCCCCTCATCCTATCACTACATACCCTAGTAAAAAGTCCTTCCCCAGCTCTCCTGTAGGCCCCCTTTAGGTACTGGAAGGCCGCAATAAGATCTCGCCAGAGCCTTCTCTTCTCCAGGCTGAACAGCCCCAACTCTCTCAGCCTGTCCTCACAGGAGAGGTGCTCCATCCCTCGGATCATCCTCGTGGCTCTCCTCTGGACACACTCCAACAGGTCTATGTCCTTCTTATGTTGGGGACTCCACAGCTGGATGCAGTACTCCAGGTGGGGTCTCATGAGAGCGGAGTAGAGGGGCAGAATCACCTCCCTTGACCTGCTGGCCACACTTCTTTTGATGCAGCCCAGGATACGGTTGGCCTTCTGGGCTGCGATCGCACATTGCTTATCTATACATTTAATTCTATGAAATATTTTTGGAAGGAATACAGATTGACTTAGTTCTGGTTTACTGCGTGGGGTCAAGAATAGACATAAGAAAGAACACTTTAAAGGTTAAAGGGTTCACTTTAGAGGAAGCTCTCAAGACATCTAATGTTTCAATAACCTGCTGTACCAGTGAGAGGCAAAAGCCAGGTCAGGGATATTTTATTCTTTCCAAGTATACTATCAGAGCTATGAAATAATTGTTTATGCTGCAAATAGACAATCTTGTTTTGCCTGTGTTGTGTGCCTTAAATTACTGATTTATTTTTTTTCAATGACTTCTCCCCCCACTCAGTTTTCAAAGAAAGCAAACCAGTTTTTGATGTTGGATAATTACGTTGCTCAGTAGCATTGGCAAATTAATGACAGGACACAAATGAAATTTTATAATTTGGGTAGTCAGCATTTTTTGTGATGTGAAGAGGTATAGCAATACTGATGATGAAATTTTGACCCATGCAAACGTAGGAATGCGTATTAGCATTGGCTCATAACAATCTTGCTTTACACACATGAAAAGAACAGGGCTGAAAGTCAGTCACTTTGGTTTCATTTCGGGCAGCTGGATTAAAGCTTTTAGAGGTTTCTTATGACAATAGGATCGAGAAATTACTCTGGAAGACTAGTATGCAGGGCACACGGTGAATCAATGCACTGATTTCCTTCAAAATGCAGATTGTGAGCTCCTTTCTTTTTAGGAGGAGTTACTCCATGTTCTGGCCCTTAGTATATGGCCACAGAATGCAGCCAACCGAAGGAAAATATATCCAAACACAAAGAAAACAAGGCTTGTCAGATGATGACTATATTAAAAAAATACATAAGGAAAAATCACTCACAGAACTTATTAAAATCTGGACTGTACTGTAGAGGATAATCTTTCCTTCACGTAAGTGTGGATTAGGTGCTGTAATAACCTTTCCCACAAATGGGAAAGAAAAGGTATGTGACCCCTTTGCATTCTTGCCGGCAGTTTAGGGCTGCCTTTGTGATACTGAATTAGGGAGAAGCTCATTTACAGTGAAGAGGACTGCTTGTGTGATTGTGCTCCTGGGGTCAGGTTCTTTGCTTCTAGACCAAGAGGCAAATATTAAGGCTACCATTGATTTGAAATTCTCAGCCCTCAGGGGGATGCTGCTGTCTGTGCTATTCGTAGATCCTGACCTCCCAATTCTGGTACCTGTGGACGAAGTGGAACTAGCATCAGTTTCCGTGGAAAATGCTCTCTTGCAGAGTAGGTAAGAGCTAGCGCTCATCATTGCTGCAAAAGGTGACTGAGAATGGGACTTCCTCCTCTGATGTGCTAAGTAAAACACATTTTTTATGTCAAGCACTTTGCAGGCTCAGCCTCAGCGTGCTCAGTCTTTTGTTGTATCAAACTGTCAGTGAGGAGCCATATACCAGAGAATCTCTTCTTGCTCCAGGGTCTTATTTGTTCAGAAGGAATCTGAAATGCAAGTAAATTCCGAGTAACTGCATGAGTGAAATGGGTGGAACATTGTCAGCAGAGAGATGTGTGGAAGCATTGTGGACTATGCTAAGCTCACTTGCATGGGATTTGTTCAGCTGCTAAACAACAAAAAAGCGAGGGGATGAGATCTCTCGCACTCTTTCATTTCTTTTAATAAATCTGTACATTTCTTGTGCTAACTAAAATAAAGGGAGAAGGCTTTTCAAAGCCTGACAAAGTTTACCTGTTAGTACCCCTTTATGTATGAGCTCCTATTAAGCTCAGGTGCTCAGAAAGACATCCAAGATGCAGCACAATAATGATATTCTTTGAAGATCTTTCCCTTGTCTTATGGATGAGGAAATGTATATCACTTTGCATTTAAAGATCATGCTGTTGGGTTTCATGTGGAGTAGCAATAACTAGCTGAAATAGAAGTGCCTTAAATGTGCTGGCTTTTGTGACATCGCAAAATTATGTTTGATATTTGCAAATTGGTTATCTAAACTCACATTCTGTCTATTCTATAGTAAATATCATGATTCTTTCAGAGCTACTGGGCATCTATATTTCTTTCATATTTCTTGGGATCAGTCAGAGGTACTGAATACTAAACAATTTTGAAAATGAAATCGCTCAAATAGGTGCTGAATTATGGCCAAGGGAACTCTGTTTCAGGGGGTGATTTTGAAAATCTTGACCTGAGATCTGTCGTGGAATGAATCCAGAAAATGTAGTTACCATGTGTAACACTTCTGTGTATCCTACCCATTCAGCAGCAGATCTCGACTTGTCCAAATTTTGTGTTTGTTACAGCTTCACAGTCAGTGAGTTCTCTTCATGAAGTCTGTTAACCAAGTGTCTGAATTAGAGTCTGCAGTCTGAGCCTGGTTAGGTCTAACCATTTCTGTACAGTATGTAAGGAAAAGAGGAGTCATCGGTAATCAGCCTCCTTTCCCTCAGCATTCCCGGCTAGTACTGTTCAGGGGCTCTCCAAGAAGGATATTTGTGAATTTTAGAGTAGAACTCTGCTTTCTCTGTCTTCATTGTATGAGCTGGGAAAAAAACTGATAACAGGTCAAGCTGCCTCCTCCTTCACCAGCCAGCACCAACTTCCATGCTTGTGCGGGTGCTGACACTCAGCATAGTTATTGATTTCTCAGAAAACAATTGTGTTCCCACCACTGCTTACCAATTCCAGCAACTGGTGATGGCTGAGCAAATGGTGACCTGGGATCTCTCCTTCCTGTACTGCAGCTTGCTTATTTTTACTTACTTTTTACTTATTTTTCCCCACCTCAGTGATGGACTACCTGTGACTGTATAACCACACAGTGCCTTGCATGGTGTGAACCTGATCCTTGACAGTGACTGTGCCAGCATAGTCCAGGTGCTACCCATAACACCATGAAGCAGAGCACTCTTGGTGTAGGTAGGTTTTACTACAGCGTAGATGTATGTTGAGGGAAGATACAGATGAAGGAAGCTGCACCAGCAGCAAAAATGTACATATGTGGTAAAGCCTTACAGAACTTCCAGAAGAGTGACGGCACTGTGTTAAATTGTTGTTTATACCTTCAAAATAATTTACAAAAAAGGACCTAACTAGAGTAAGGAAATAAAAATGAGAAACTGAAAACCAAGGCTAAGAGAGGTAAAGGAAACTGTCCAAGGGGACTGCAATTAAACCACGGGAATTTCTGACTCCCAGGCACATATTCAGCTCAGTTCATCAGACCCTGCTGCCTGATTATTATTTAGAGTGAAATGTATGTTGGCTTGTTCACTTTATTTATTCACTTTAATCATCTCGCAGCTCCTTCCACTCCAGGGCATGGCTGGTGGACAGGAGATTTATAATTTGGAGAAATCCTGAGCCTGGAGATGGGTGAATTGCTACAGCTCTAGTGCAGGTGTCGTTTCATAGCAGTAGATCCTCTGATTTAGACCAGTGGACATTCTGGGCTAACAGAAACAGAGCTCGTTCGGCAGGCAGTAATATATAATTGAGAGACTATATGTTGCTGCATCATTATTAGGATAAAAACTAGGGCTAGGAGATGTTTGCTCTATCTCAACAGCAGGCTATCAATATTCTCAGCAGCATTATTAGTATTTATTGAAAATCTTTTGTAAAGCACTGCAAGTTTACACAGAGGTAATTTACATCAGATAATTAGGATGCCTAAAACCATATACGGAAGGATAGATGCTAGTAGTGCTAAGTACTTGATTGTATTACATTGCAATGCTATTCTAGGGGGATTAGAGCATTTTCTGTCACTGTTGATTGCATAGCAACAAAATGAGAACTTTATACACACATTTCTGGGTCTGACTGGTTATGAATTCTAGACTGCACCTTAAAATTAGTCTGATACTGCACAATCTAGGTGATACTATCCAGCAGAATAAGATACAAGTGACATGCCACAAAATGCTGAATCTCATTTTTTGCATAAACCATGCTATGTTTGCATACAAATGGTTTTGTAAAGCACCTATGTGTAAACTACTGACTTTGCTTTTACTAGTACACAGTTTTGAAAGACAATATTGCCAAAAGCAGCCATATTTAACCGTATTTATTAATTGTTTCTTATCATAAGACAGCATTTTCCCTTTAAAGAAAGGGAATAATATGCCATCACACCATCAAGCTTCTGGGCTTGAGCTTGAATCGTTCCATTTAGTGAACTGTGAAAAGAAGATCTGGATATTACTAAATCTTTTTTCTGTCCACACAGATGAGATTTAGTTTCAATTCCATATGCTGTAAAACTCACTGTTTGTCCAGTAGGAGGATGTAGTTTTGTATGTTGTATGTAAATTCAACATACACTTAGGTTTAGATTGGATCTTGAGCCACACAGCAGCCCACATTTGTGTCAACCAGCCCTTAAATTCATGATGTGTTAGATCCCTAATCAATATTGGGAGCCTGACACAAGCACCGCAGAATTCAGTGGGAGCTTTTTGATTCACATCAGTGGTCTTGGTATGAATCCACCCTGCTTAACTGAGCTTTCCAGCTAAGGCGCAGGGCTGGCTAAGGTGTAGGCCTACAAGCTGTAGGCTTGTATCATCTCAGAAGGGGCAATCGGTAACACTACACTTGGAGGAATTTGTTTGCTACTTCCTCAATGCGTGTCAAGAAGTGGCATCTGGGTTAATAGTTTAACTGCTGCATATTTGTGGTCATTTGCTGACCCTACTGAGATGCTGAAGGGAGACAAGATGAGACAGGACTGGTGCCCCTGCAGTAGGGCGAGTAGGGAGTGCCTTTCTTCCCACCTGAGAACTGTTAAAGGTTGTGAAGGCCTCTATGACCCCTCCTACTGCTCCTTCTTTAAGTGTTCCCATGGGGGCCAAACAAAATGCAGTGTTGTGCCTGACAAAGATTTTGCTAGGTCAGGCATGACGATGTTGCTCTTAACCTTAGTTTTGTGAAGAGCAGAGGCACAGAGATCCAGGAGCATTACTAAATGGGCCAATCAATACCGAATCCATTTTTCATCGTTCATTCACAGGAAGAATAGGGATGTCTAACTCAATCATTCCTTATAGAAAATAAACAGGCACCTTGTCAGCCCATGAGAAAAATCATTCACTGATGCCAAGATAATGTTTCTAAACAACTGACTGGATCAAAGGTGAAATTTAATTGATTATGTGTTAAATATTATCTCTCTCCCTGTCTCTGACAACACACTCTCATACACGCAGAGTGAAAATACGCAGACAGTAGGCCGAACAATTTCCTTCTCGTTGCCATAGAAATTTCAGCCGATTACCCTATTGGTACGATTACAGTACTGTGGCTGGATTGCTTCTAGAGACACAGGGTTTGAGTCTTTTTCACTTAAATGATGTAAATCGGAAACAGTGCTGCTGAAGTCAATGAACTCTAGAACTGGTGTAAATGAGAGGACAGTCAGCACTACTGTGTTAGAGGCTCTTTCTTTTTTTTTTTGGTCATTTTTTAGCTAAGCAAAAAATATGATTGAATTACGCACATAAGCCACAGCATGTCTGTTGTGGTCAAGTTCAAAATCCTGGGTGCACTGTTACAGTTTTTTAGGATTTTTTTTTAATTGCCGCTAAAGTCTTTGGTGTAGGACTTGAGTACTGCTCAAATTCATACTACAGCTATATCCTTCACAGCAGGATTTATGTCTGAATGTGGAAAAAAAAAGGTAAGAGGAGAAACTAGAAGCATTTGAGCAAAGTGACTTGTCTGGAGTCACAGGCAGATCAAAAGCAGGTAGGACCAGATCTTCTGTCTCTCCTGCTCCCATCTTACTAGACAATGCCTGTGAGTATAAGGGCAGTGCTGCAGGTAACAAGAAGGCAATGCTCCATTAGCCGGTTTGCTCATACCAATATGCATTTGTCAGATCTAGTTTGTAGGCAAAGATCCAACTGGGCATCCCAATAAACAACATATGACTATGACATCCAGCTGTGGTCTGTTGCTGTTGTGTTGAATTAATCAGAGTTTGGCTCACTGTGTTCTTTGTGGGAAGGCAGAGCCAAGGGAGTGGAAACAAATGAGACTGAGCTTCTTTTATGCCAGGCATGTGTATTTGTAACAGGGCATTTGACCCTTGCTCAGGGTACCCACAGCTCTACAAGTCTCTGCCCACCTCTACTTCCAGTGCTTGCCCAGGAGGAGAACTCAGCGGGCAGTTGAGAGGGAGATGTCCTGATGGGGATGTTCAGGACATGAGACTGCCTCAAGGTCCAGCCCTGCTATAAGGAGGCTGAGTTGGCTTGGACACAACCCTGGCACAGCAAGGGTGTGACCTGGTGGTGTACAGAGTTTCCAGCCCAGGCTTGGACAAGTGCACCATCAACATCACATATCTGCCAGGGTCCTGCAGATTCACCCTTGTCAAAGCTCATTCCAGTGTATACACCAGAGCGCCTGAGAACAGCTGTGTTGGGGATCTGCAAATTCCAAGGCTGGCCTTGTTTGTACATGCAGTTATGCACACATGGTTTCAAATATGTTCACTCAGGCTCATTCCTGGCCTCCAACATGGGGAGCGTGGAGTGCATGATAGTCCCCAGGACACAGTGTTGACTGTGCATTGGAAGCATTCACTTCGGAGGGCAACGAGGCACATGACACACAGCAAGATGTAAATTGTTGTTTCTCTGAGCAGCATTGGTTTCCCATCTGTAAGCTAATTAGGCTCTCAAGTGCTAAGGCTGATGGGATGGCAGTAGTAGAGATATAAGTCATTGCTGCAGGAACCTTAAATAGATCACGGACAAGTTGAAATCTATCTCTGTGGCCTACAGAACTCTGGATTTACAGACACAGGTTTTCCAGCAAGAAGTCCCTTACCAGATAGCTCTTTTCCAGGGAGACTTTCCTTTCCTTTGAGACATTTATATTCGTGGGGAGAAAGATTTACCATGGCACATCTTTCCTTCTGTTTTGTGCTAAAGTATAGGAATTTCGAACCGGAGAGCAGGGTGGTTGGTGGTAGGCACCTTCCTTGGGCTCTATCATTATTACTTGCCTCTGTCTAGAAAAGTTATTCCGTAACATTTGTGCTCAGCTCGTGCCTCGTAGTATTTTCACAGAATTAATGGATGAATGCCTGTCAATAATACTGCTGGTAGATATTAACACAGTTCAAAGGCATTACGATGCTGTCACCCCTGAATGAGCTGTATGTTCTGTATCAACTTTATTGGGAGCGCTGTGGACTTTCACATTTGGACCATCTGTAAATACAGCAGCTCCATGACTCATGTATTTTTTTTTCCTTATTTGAATTCAAAGAAAAATTAATCTGGCCCATCTGCAGCTGGACTTGTTTAGAAAATGTGATTGCCTTCCAGACACCAGCCATCCATGCTCCAGGGATGACAGTCTTTCCACATGCTAATTAACTGAGGACAGAAGAAATCATCACAAAACATTCCCATCTTTGTGCCTGCAGCTGTAAATTCAGAATTAAAGTAATTTGGGGAGAAATAATGTTGTGAAGTGTCACCGAAGATTTGCAACTGCCAGTGCTTTTAAAGGAGCTATGCTTATAACCATGCACTGAATATGATACTGAAATATAATATTCACTTGTTTAGTGACTCCTTTGTTCTGCCGAAAAAGCCCAGTAGAATTTGGACTCTAGAAAACATCTACATAATTCAGATTAGAAGCTTGACCAGGGAACTCGTCAGTAACTCGGGTATGGACCTTTGATGTCTACTCTATTCTCTGTTAAACCAAGCCACTAAGAGTCATTAGGACTCTTTTCAAAAATAAGATGTGCCAGGAGAAATGGCAGAGGCATGAGGCTCAGATGCTAAATAAGGAAATCTAAATGAGCAATATCTTGAACTCCATAGATTTATGTTATACCAGCTGCCTGAAAGAGGCAAACGTTAGTTATTCAAGAGGAATCTAATGCAACAAAGTCTTACATGTTAAGAATATTATGACATTGGTAACTGCTGCATGCAGATGAGGAAGGTGAAGGATGTCCATAAAGATTCCTCAGTGACGACTGCACTTTTGTTAGCTCTTACCTTTTGCCATAAATCTTATGATATATGCTATTTTCCACTAATTCTTGGTGCTGTGATAGAAGAATCTCAGATTGCATAGGAAAGAAAGAAAACAGAGGGGGAAAATAGCCTAAAAACATGATTAAAAACATTTCCCATCCAGAAGATGAATGAAAAGAATGTAGCATTTTATCTTTACCTCAAGATTTGTCCTTCAATAAAAGTGAAAACAACTGCAGGACTTAGCTGTAGGACTTTGCTCATCACAGTGGCTCTGAGCCGCCTGTGTACTCCCATTTACACCCACCCTGATTTCCCAACAGAAATCTTTGTGTGGATGAGTGCATTCCGGGCTGTTCCAAATCCCATTAGTCAGTCAGAGTCTTTCAATTGCCTGTAGTAGTCTTTTGGATCAGTGGTGTGATCATTAATAACAAGTTAGAAATGGCCACTCCAGCGTCTGGTTACCCCAGAAGACTTCTTATAACATTTTTCTGCTGCAGCAAGTCTAACCAGTGACTGTTCTACTTTTATCCATAACACTGAGCATAATAGGTCTGCATGAGGACTGTGAAAAAAGCAGTAAGGAAAACGTCTTCTGCTTTTCTGCCTTCCAAGGAACTCCTTTATTTAGGTATGCCTGCATCACTGTCAGTTGAATGCTAGATGCCTTGGTAATGAATTAGAATTCAGCATCCCCTGAGTATTCTGCACTGAACAGTTTAAAAAAAAAATAATTTTAAAAGAATGACAGATTGAGAGCAAAAGCAGTCCCAGAAGTCTTGTAACCACTTTATGTGGGACTCAAATCCAGGGTGTCCAGCTGGTTCAGACAGAGCTTGCAATGATTTTCATTCTTGTAGTTCCTGGCTCTTTGGGAACGTGTTATTAAACAACCTACTGTTGCATGGGTACGTTAGTAAATGTGTGTGCTATCCCAAAACTGCAAAGACAGCGAGGGTAAAAAATTTCAGATGGGATCTGTAATATTAGTGTTCGCTAATACAGTGAGCCAGAACACTCTACAAATACATTGCAGTGTGGTCAGCAATCCACGAAAGGTGGCAGAAAGCAAACCAATTTTTAATGACAAGCAACAAGACCAGTGAAGTGCTGGGAACTAAGGCCACAAAATCTGTAGACAGGTATCTGTGAGAAGTGACACTAACTGGCTTCTTTTGAGGGGGAAGACTTGGTGGCTGTTGGGAACTTGTGGATCCCCAGCCTTCTGCTGATACAAGACAACACAAACCAGCTGATCAGCAGCTTGTTTACTTCTGGTTCCTGCTGGGTTTCTACTGGGAAATCTGGTAAAACAAACACAATCTAGCCAACCTTCTATGAAAGGCAGCAGTTAAAAAAGTAGTTAATGGTTAATCTCTTTGACCATTTACATCTATTTTTATTTCTAATGCTGTGATCCTGAAAATTTTAATGAAATCATGCAGTGCAAAACAGCTCCTCTGCAGCTGTCTCAGGACCTGGGGTACTACCACAACGTCTTCAGACACATTTTGTTATACAAGGTAAAAGAGTACATAGGAGGAAAGTCTGAACCCAGTGTCATTACCCTTTGCACATAAGCAGGGAAAGAATAAGAGTATCAGACTCTGGCTCTACAGGCTACATCAAACAGTGATCTGCTGGTTTCCAAATCAAGGGAGTTCAGAGGCCAGGCTGGAGCATGCTGGACTTGCACCAACCTGTATGCCCAGTTTTCCCCCTTATAGAAACTAGGCATGAAAGAGGGACAGGGTCTCATCTTAGCTTGGAGTCTGGACATGATCCTGGCAGACTTCTAAAGCTGGGATCTGGCCAGAAACTTGGCTCCACAGCATCACCTATTGCAGCACTTCATTATATGGCTTGTAAAGGTGCACATATAGGACAGTGAATATTTTACCTGTCACTAAAAATGCATAGCTCGGTTTGCTCCATGTTAACCAGCTTGCGTGTGGACACTGTTAGAGTAATTTAGTAGATTATGGCAACTTCCTGTGTGACTTTTTGATCTACCACATATGCCTCATTCTAATTCCTACTAGGAAAGGAGCCCTGTCAGAGTATCAGACTCAAACCTGTCTACTTGTGATGATAGAAGTTTCATACTTCTGTATTGGTATTCCTTCCTAAGAGAAACACAGTAACCTTTATTTGACTACAGCTAGGTTGCAGTTTGATTCCTCAAGCAATAGTTTCAACCATTTGAAAGGGAAGTGTAGGCTATATAAAATGTGTGGAGAAGACGAGAGACATCTGAGCTTCTAAGGCACATGTTTCATTAGCAAGATGCTTTTTCAGCATCAGTAGAATGGGGGCATAAGGTGCCAAGCTCTGTGTCCCACAGGGACCATGCTGGAATTGGGGATGAGAACCTTGTTTCTGCTATAAACTGGTGTGTTTCCAGTTGTGTTGTTTTTCAGCAACAGTGTGTTCCCACAGAAAGCAAACTACTCATTAAAAAATACCTACCCAAATCCTTTTTTTTTAGAACAGTTCTGAAGTGTGAGCAGCTCTAAGTTCAGTGAATGGTGCTTTCCATAGTTAACTGGTGGAATTTTCTTCAGATGAGTGGCCATATCTCACAGATACTATGGATTTACTTAGTGTGGGACTTAAAAGGGAGATTTGCAAAGATATAAAGAAGCAGCAAGTATCTAGTTTCTGTCACCACATGAAGCTACTCATTTAACTAATCTTTGTGCTCTTGTATCTCCATTTCATTTGTGTTCATGTGACTGATCCTCTGTGTTGGTGTGGTAGTGCCAGTCAATCAAGCATTGAGTTAATTAATTACATGTCTATTACCTTGCTATGCATGAGGCTCTATTTGGCATTCATGTGATACTTAGGAAAGTTTTTAATTAGGCTAAGCCACCTCCGTGTTTGAGCTGTGACAGCCTGAATCTGTTTGATCAAGAGAAGGAGCAAAATATGCCTGAGGTGACCAGCGCTTAGAGGGGCTCCACCCTGATTTGTTTGTGTTTTGAACTTGGTGGTTCATAGTGAACTGAGCAGACACCAAGTACTTTCAGGGAATTATTCATGCAACAGACACTTTATACCTCTGCCCTGAGGTATGGTCAGTTTAAACTGTGCCAGCCACATTATGTAGCCAAGAGAATGTTAATGGGGCTGAAGTCAAGTCACATGCCAAAACAAATAAATACAATGAAACAATCATAGAATCATAGAATGGTTTAGGTTGGAAAGGACCTTAAAGGTCATCTAATTCCAACCCCTCTGCCATGGCCAGGGGCACCTCCCACTAGACCAGGTTGCTCAAAGCCTCATCCAACCTGGTCTTGAACACCTCTAGGGATGTGCCATGTACACCTTCTCTGGGCAACCTGTTCCAGTGCCTCACCACCCTCATAGTGAAAAATTTCTTCCTGATATCTAATCTAAATCTACCTTCCTTTAGTTTGAAGCCATTCCAGCTCGTCCTATCACTCCATGCCCTTTCAAAAAGTCCCTCTCGAGCTTTCTTGTAGGCCCCCTTCAGATACTGGAAGACTGCTATAAGGTCTTCCCAGGCCTTCTGTTCTCCAGCCTGAATAACCCCAACTTTCTCAGCCTGTCTTCATAGGAGAGGTGCTCCAGCCCTCTGATCATCTTTGTGGCCTTCCTCTGGACCTGCTCTAACAGGTCCACGTCCTGTGTGAAAATAATGTTTGAAGAGTCATATTGACTTACCAGTAAATGCAAAGGCAACCTTGACTTAAAGTCTCAATTACAGCTGGGTAGACCCTCTACAAGCTGACACCAGACTGCATTGGCCCCAGGACAGCAAATTCCTTCAGCAACCCGTGCAACTTGCGCACTTCCTCCTCTCAGAAGCTGGCCTGGGGAAAATGCCTTGACTTCTCATCCCTGCGAGCTACTTTGGCCGGCAGTTCTAGCATTGGTTATCGCTCAGGGATGCCAAGAGTGTTTTCTTAACACAGCATAAGCAGGCAAATAGACTACTTGATCTGGAGAGCTGTACTGTGACTCTAATTTCCCTGTATTTTTTGAAAGCAGAGGAAGAAGTTTAGTATAAGATGGGGTTAGGTTTGTATTTCTGTGTACATACAATTGATGTGGGTTTAGTATGCTATTAATAAGTGCCAGAGTGTTTTGTCTAGCATTAAGAAAGCAACCAAAGAAAAAAAAAACCTAACTGCATTAACATGCATTGTGGGTAGGTGAGCAAGAGATCTGATTACTTTTCTCCTCTATTTCTGGATGAAAATGTGGATATAATGGAAATAAAATGACTTGCTAATGACTTTGGTAATGCAGTACCTCTTAGAAGGGTATTTAAACAGGGGTATGACATAGTTGAGAAACAACTAAAATTGTGGCTTTTGGCACTTACTGCTCCATTTTAGCCACTAGCTTCCGTTTCTGTAGTTACAAATTGCCAGAGCAATAACTGCAGCCTCAGTTTAGCTCACAGTGAGTGCCCGGGCTGAGATACAGCAGTCCATGGCAAAACTCCCTTTGGCTTCAGCAGGGCTCTAATTTCTCCTTCAGTATATAGTTCCTGGAACCGCTGAATGGCCCGTAAAATGTTTTTAAGCTTTTAAATGCAAAACAAGACATAATTAAGACTAGACTGAAGACTGACTCTTAAAATGTGTGTGCACACTGAGCATACGAATATCTAAGTAGGTGGCAGGCCAAATATAAAGCCTGTAAGGGCAAAATTACTAATTGTGGTGTTATGCTAGTTTTCTACCTTCACATGAGATACTTAGACTGTAAGAACAGGTCTGGCATCTGTTAGCTTTGTCTTAAACCTTTCAGAAACACACATGCATTTCTTACTCGTACTGAACCTACCAATCTGTTTTCAACTCAGCAATATCATTGCCAAAGCTTTTTTGTGACTCCAAAGAATGTCTGTTTTGAGTGCCCTGAGCAAGTGAGATGTGGATTAGATTTGACTGAGGTCTTGTTAAGGGTCTAGAGAGAAACAGCAGCTGTGGAAGGTAGTATTCTTCTCTGCCAGGCTTGAAATTAAGGAGAGCCTTACACAAGATGATGAAAGTTTTCATTTTAAGTACAGGTTTATGTTACAGATTTCTAGCACCTCTGGGGATTTCTGTCGAGAGATTGCTAATGGGAAGACCCTTTACAAAAGATCAGCTGTTTGGATTCACTCCTGCACTAGCACAAAACTTCCTTTTAGCATGCTAACACCTTTATTGAGTGCAACCACTTTTTATAGGAAGTCCATTAGCTCTCACTGGATTTTTTTTCAGTGGATGGTTGTCTTTCTCCCATGTTGCTTTCTGCGGGCTGGCCTGCCTATTCCTTCAGCAGTGAGAAAATATTTTGATATGCAGTGTGGGGTGCATAGACCGACCATTATTTTTGCCAGTGTGCTACTCATGCTGTGGATGTTTTCCAGTAAATGAGGCAGGAGGCTGTCAGCAGAGGTTAAAGGCCGAGCAGAAAAACAGGCTGAATGTCAGCGAGAGAAGAGCCATGCTTTTGGTCATGTCTGTGGCTCTGAACCCTTGCAGAAAGGATGGGACAAGAAGCCATTTACACTAGTGGGTACTACGTATGTAGGCAAGAGGAACAGCAGCTGTTGCGTAGTAGGAAAATGGCCCATGGTATATCTGGATGACCTTCCATGCAGAAATGTGTGCTAGCCTATTATTTTTCTCTAGTGTTAGCCTATTGTTATATCCTCATATTATCCTAATGCCTATATAATCCAAATACTAATTTATTCTTATGCTCTAGCATCAGCGACAGAAGGAGAAAGGGTCTCATGTTTTTGTTGCTGTTGCAAATGTTTAGCATTGTTAAAGATATATATGTTAAAACACTTCTCTCTTACAGTTGTGTGTCTGATTCTGACAGAAGCATCTGCAATATCATGGAATAAATATGCAGAGCAAGGCAGCATCTACTCGATTTGGAAAAAAAGCAGAGTTAAGGCAAACCTCATCTTTTCCAGAAGTCAGTGAGCGATTTAGCTGTATCACAAGCTTCTCCATTGTTCTCTTTCCTTCTCTGTGGTTTCAGCTCTGGGGTCTCTCATTCAGCTATAGTGCATTGTCTGTAAAGTCTCCTATTAGTATGGATTTTTAGCACTATAGTGAGCACCCTGGAGGGTGAAATTAAATGTAGATGATGACAGAGTGCTGAAACTCAGCAGAATTACAGTTTCAATTACCGAGCTACAAACATGGATCAGATACATATTCCTAAACCCTCAGTTCCATCTGGGTCTCAAATGACTTCAAACTCACATACAATTTCCTTGTTCGGTTGAAACCTGTCTTATTTCTGCTCATGGTCCATTTATTTTCCTGGGACAGCTATTAAAGATGTTTAGTCTGGGAGGCACTAGGAATTGCTTTAGAAACATGAGCTAATATCACTGTTGGGAAATGATCTTCTGCCATCTCATACTCTGCGTCTCCAAATGACGTCTGGTGCAAGTCCAGAGGCTGAAATTAGAAGGTACACTGCAGCTGCTTAAATAACCCAAATTCATTTTGGATGGTTTCTCCAGGAGTATAAAACTGTCTCTCACTATGTGCATGATGAGCCAGTCTCTTCTGAGACCTCCAGGCACTGCTAGATCATAATCTTATAACAATAGATATGCAATATAATAAGACTCGTTATTATAAATGTTGACCTAACAGTATGAGTGAATGTATCAACTCTGGCAAGTATATCCAGATCTGAGATAACTTGTTCTGTTTTGTATTGTATTTAAGACACCATGTAGCTAGGCTGAAATGGATGGGTATTACAGAGTTTGGTCCATGCCAAAAAATAAGCAAACAATAAAACAAAGTATAGGCTCAAATACTTTTGTGGTAAGGCTAGTATAAATACTGAGTCAGGAAGATAAGCATATCAAAATATCAAGGTTTAGTGACAGAAGAGTAGTTCTTTAGAGCAAAGACTTTGAAGTAATTCTCCAGCTTACATCTCCCAGTCAAAAGCATGAGCCTGCCAATTATATATGAAATATCCCACCAGGTTGCACAAATTCTTATAGCGTGACCAGGCTGAAAGTCAAAGACAGTGTCAGATGTTGGCTGCAGCCTTTTAGCAAGTGCCACATTATAAGTAACCACATAGCTCAAGCTATTAGACTTTAAGGTAAAGTGAAGATGTCCTGGGTTCAGGCTATTATTTCATGTTGCTAAGAATTTTAGGGAATATGTGGTACAGTTGAATGGAGTTTCAGCTCTTTCTGGTATGTTGCTCATTACAGAAATGGGGATTAACAGACAAAGAATGTATCAGGCTAGTTAGAAATTACTGAAGGAGTTATGAATGGTGGGCCAGAACTTCAGTAGGCATAAATTGGCTCAGCTCAGTTCAACACTGTGGACTATGCCTATTTTAAATTTGCTGAGATTTCAGCTCATTATATAGAAACCTGCATCCATTTATAGATTGTAGCAAGAAAAGGTTAAAATTTAAGATCATAGAAGTAAAGCATTAGTAGATAATACTATCTTTTTCCTTTTTTTTTTCCAAGTATCAAAGTCAAAATGACCTTTAAAGATGACATGGTGTTTGGGATGCTAGAAATTTATATGTTGTTGCCGAATAAATCAAATACGTTATTAGGAAGATAACACAGCTATATTTCTTTCTATTACAATTTTATTTTTAACTACACTTTTACAAGAGACATCATAAAAAGTTAATATGTCTGAGGATTAAAAAAAAAAAAACACCAACAAGAAAAATCTATCCAGCTACAAGCTCTTAGGCATATATTCATAACCGTGTTCTTGCCCTGTTCCAGACGCAGTCCAGATTTTCTCTTGCTAGCTTTTTCTCTCCAGACATCTCAGCTCAAACTCCAATTTAAATTCTACACAGAAAGCTATAAAAAGTAAAAATTTGGGGCTTCTCCTTTCTGCAAAGAAGGGAGCTGCGCTGGAGGTTTGCTGGTGCCCAACAGCAAGGGTATAGCTGTTGTGATATTATAGATATTATATATATATGACATATACTATAGCTATTTGGTGATAAACGCATCCCTTGCCTTTCGACCTGGCTGAGTGAGAAATGATCTGGCTTTTGCCAGAAGGGCTTCATGGCCCAAGTGTTATCCCACCAGCATTTCTGCTGGAGTGGCAGAGGGAGGCAGCAGCGGGAGACGCGAGCAACAGCACCCAAACTTTTCCATCTGTTTCCATCGCTGCGTCTTCCAAATGCAGCACCGGGGGACTCCGGTTTTATGGCTCGTTTTATTGGTACAAGCAGCAACCGCGCAGGTGTACCATGCACGCTGCTGAGGGGATCAGAAAAGAGTCAAGCTCTGAAGAAAAAAAAAAAAAAGAGGGAGATATTTGTTGAGCTGTAAGCTCTTTTGCGAGTTTATGCACCGCTCCGGCTTTTGAGAAGTAAAGCTGACAGGCTGATATGGTCCTGATGTTTTGATGTATTTTCTGATAGAGTTCAGTAACAAAAAGGCCCAGACACACACGGGTGGATTCATTTTTCCCTTGAACCGGAATAAATCAGGAGCAGCGGTATTACATCAAAGCCACGCTGGTGTAAGCAGCATTGAAACGAGGTTCATTTAGCAGTGCAATGCTATGAAAGATGTTATTTTGCATAACTCTCCTCACAGAAACGAACCCCCCCACCTTTTATTTTTTCCATGCGACAGGAGAAGCTGTTTGTGATTCTTGGCTAAAGACTTCCTATTTTCATTCTCTGTTGACTGCTGCTTATGATTTTAACCCTTCAGGCTGAAATTCTCCATGCCGTCTCTCTATCTTGGGCTTAATCTTTTTGTGAGGAAAGCTGCAGGTGAAGGTGAGTCAGCTATTCCTTGGAATGCACTTTGGAGGAAACATGCTGTTTTGCCCCTGTTAGAAAATAAAACAGCCTCCCCCTTCTCCCCAACTCTTTGATTTAAAAAAAAAAAAATATGAAAATGCCTGATGGCACAAATAAGCTCAAACAGTCCTGAGTGGCCCCACCTGGGGCCTTCCCGCCCCTGTTCATGGCTGAGGGGCTCCATGTCAGCTCAGCTGGGGCTGTCGCTTCCCTCTTCTGAGGTGTGCTATGGGTGGGCCCCTGCTTGGCCTGTCCTGTTGGCTGGGGGGCTCTGGTCTCTGCCCGCAGCCTCCTCTCCTGCTCCAGGGCATGGCTCACCCCCTCACTGTGTCTGGGGCCACCGAGGGAGCCCTTTCCCAGCCTGGTACTGATCAGGTATGGTGGGGCTGAGTGCCCTGGCTTATGGGCTCTGTGGGTCATAACAGCGGGCGCCATGTTTTCTTGCCTCCTCTGAAATGGGTGTGTGTGTGTGTGTGTGTGTTAAGATGATGGGTGCAAGGTTAAGCTCTCAAGAGCTAGATCTTCAAGGTGGCTTCCAACCTAAACCGTCCTATGATTCTATATGTCCCCGTTGCCCAGTGAAGTGGTTGAGTTGCTTTCCCTGGAGGTATTTAAAAGATGTGTAGATGTGGTGCTGAGGAACATGGTT
This sequence comes from Pluvialis apricaria, assembly GCA_017639485.1. Classification (NCBI taxonomy): domain Eukaryota; kingdom Metazoa; phylum Chordata; class Aves; order Charadriiformes; family Charadriidae; genus Pluvialis; species Pluvialis apricaria. The sequence goes on from CM030008.1 coordinate 52,603,114, forward strand.
TAGTGGTAACTTGGCAGTGCCAGGTTAACAGCTGGACTTGGTGATCTGAAAGGTCTCTTCCAACCATAACAATTCTATGATTCTAAGAGCTATGAGATGCTGTTCTCAGCCTCTGTGGATATTAACCGTTTGGCTAGTAATCCTTTTCCACAGGCCTTGTTTGAAAGGAAATATGAAAAAGTAGCTACAAGACATTCAGGCCCGTATGTGGCTGTGGGCCTGTGTTCAGGGCACCCCACCCAAAACCCGCTCCCAGTGCGTAATGGCTGCTTCTGCCCGGGCGCCTGTCAAGGGTTTTCAGGGTTGTGTCTAAACGCTTGCGAGTATGAATTGGTTAGTGCTAGCGGGGGCCTGGAGAGGTGAGGGAGCGCCTTCACCCTAATGCTGGAGAACGGAGGCCTGAAAGGGTGTGTTAATTTTTTTAAATATAAAATGTTGTATTATGTCTTTCTAAATATCTGCTAAGGTGGGATATCAAGCCTGAAACACTAGACGGAGTTTTTGGTTAGTATACTTCATAGAAATGTATCAAGTTGCTTATTATTATTACTATAATATTAGTCCTGGGTGATCATGGGTTCTGCAAATCGGGTGCTGTGCATCTTAAAATGCGTACACAGAATACAGGGTCAATACAACTACTGACCATTAGCTAATGGTTGTAAACGTTGTCCAGTCCTCTGGATAGGTGAATTCAGTTTTCACAGGTCTGTGGTTTCCTGACAAGACACCTGTTGAGGCTTGGTATAGCAAGTACCCCTAAACGTTGGGTGCATGTTTCCTTTAGAGAGTCTCTTGTCCAAAGTTGTTGTCCTCTTACTTATTAATTTACTTAAAGCCTTCTTAAGTTGGGGAACAGTTTATCTCTTGTTGTTCTGTAAGGATCCTGTCTCTAAGCCTGTCATTGTGGTTGTGTAGAAAAAAAAAATTTTAGATGAACAAAGAAATGTGCAGTTCTAGTTTTCACATTAATCTTTCACATCTAACCTTTCTGAAAGGCATCCAAAAGCATAGGTCTTCTTTTGGTGTACTGTAATTTCAAATTTTCACTTTATGGTGAAGTTCTCCAAATGATTTATATCCTGTGCTCGATTGCAGTAGAATCCCTATGCATATGTATATAATGGAAGGTATATTTCATCCTTTGTTTGTAAAACATGAATGTAGCTTTTGGGCCCAAACATTCACTGGTTAGAGCTGTAAAAAATAAGTTTTAATTTTTCCTCTTCTGGCTCTGGGACTCTTTCTTAGATGAGAAGTGATTTCTATGAGCACAGAATGCATTTAATCTACTACCCTCAAGTGATAGGTAGTAAAAACTAGTAACACATGCATACATCCTTATTGAACTATTTGAGCAAACTTGCATAATTCTTGGTCTTTTTATAGTTATCTTTTTCCTGTTGTTCAGTAGGAATACTTTTTTTTTTTTTGAGTATTCTAAGATAAATCATTATATTGGCTGGATGAACAAGCAACAGGGCCTTAATTAAAGAATGAATTGTGTAGAATGAAATTTGTACAGAAAATATATTCCTTTTGAGCACTGAAACTATTTAATAACTGAGCTGTAATAAACTCTGTATTTTTCACTTGAATGCTGTATCCTATTACAGTTAGATAAAAACAGCGGTAACCTCTGTTTCTTCACAGTATGTTTTCATAAGGGATAAAATTTATGCATTACTGGAATAATATTACAAGTAGGAAATTTATTGAGTTGTCAGTACAATAAGCATACTGAGCATAAAGTCTGAGGCTTTTGGCAATTATGTATGAAATTAATGTGGCAAAACTCAATGCAAGACCTTATTGAAGATTAAGGTGATAGTTATCTTAAATACAGTTGATTGCAGTCACTGTCATTTTCTCATGGATTTCTCCCACACACTTGCTAGCACAGTGCCCAGGTGCTCAGGCTAGGATGACTGGTGTGCCACATGGAGAATAGGGGATGCCAGCTGTTAAGCCCTCATTACACCTTTGGGGTTCCCCTTCATTGGTGAAGACAACTGCCTTTTGCACAGGTCTCTTATGCCTTTTTGGAGTCAGCAGTTGTATGGTATTAAGAAGCTCATCATAGAATTTCAAGATGAGACAGACCTTGTGGAGAAGCTGTATCGGAGCTGCACTTCCTCTTCTACTGCTTTATGACTATGAGGCCTTCAGTTTAAGGATAGCTGCAGCCTGGCTGCAGGTGTAACCATCTGTAACAAAGATGGAGGAAAAAGCAGGTTATGTGCATGGCTAATTTGGGGCAGATGCCTGCTTCGATCAAGACGTGCATATATATATACACACATATTCATGGTCTGGTACATCCAGCAATACAAAGTTAGTGTATTACAGTGTGTCAGGTACCCAGATTGCATCTCATTATGCCAGATGCCCAGTATAAAACTGGTCCCTCCTTCAATATCCTGACAATCTATCAAGAGCATTGGGAAAAGAATAACAGGTAACTAAACGTAGAAAACTGCAGTATGCTGGGGAGGCGTGAACTAGTTCTCATATCTCACACCAAATCCACACTTCTAGTGGCTTCAGGCAGAATGTATGTATCCCACATTGCTCCAGAGCAAATCAAGTGAACAAGCAAGTAGGGCAGCTGCCCCAACACATTTACAAGCCAACCTTTGTTTCAGGCTGGTCTCTTGAAAAGCTAATGTTTGCAAAGTGCTGTAATCCACAAGATGTGGATGCACTGTAGAACAGAAAATATTAATGTTATTGATTTGAAGTAATAAAGTATCTTTTTGCATTCCTGCTCTTTCAGGAGATATTCCTGAGAGACTGGATGACAGGGCACTTATTAAACTGGCAGCATGCATTTTGAGATGAGAAATTACATATTTGATTCTAGCATTTGTCTAAAGAAAACAAAAATCTCTGAGAGGTCCTCAGAGATGGAAGAAGAAGGGGGAGGTCACTGGTATTATTACAGATGGGCCATTCATATTAAATGGAATAAAAAAGAATGGATGTTATCATTGCAATTCTGTCTGACATGAGTTTCCTTTAGAGAAAATGATATGGCTTGACACAATGTAACCTGACATAATGCGATGTGATGTTATAAATGAGAGGTACCATGGGTAGTTGTAATGTATAATTTGACACACTACCTGTGCTATATGCATGAGCTGGCAGACAGTGTACCCAAATTGCTTTCAAATGGCAAGCTTACCATGTCACGATGCACAAAAGTAAGCTAGCAGTTGCTTGGTAGTTCAGTCATAGACTAAACAACTGTAGGTAGATAGACACACTTTTGAATTTTGGACTGATGCATAGGCACAGGTCCTGAAATAAGGAGTCATAAAATACAAATTGGCATGTGGAAAAGATCTCTGTTGCTATTATAGAGATAGAAATAGAGCAGTGTGGCTTTTGTTTTCTACCATGAGCGTGGAGAGAGACAGACTGGTCTGAACACTCCAAAACTGCTCAGCTAGCTGGGATATGACGAAGTGTGAAGATTAACTTGGAATCAGTGAGCCCAAGCCCCGACTCTGATGGTTCCAGCAGTCTCCAGTTCAATAAAAGCATGTTGTTGAAAGTTCATGAATTTTCTGGTAAATACTGCCTTTTGACCAGGAGAAGGATGGGAGCAGTCAAGGGTGTGCTAATATGTGCATCAGCATTGCTGAGAATGGAAACAATTCTTTATTATTTGAAAAAATAAGCATGAGAGAGATATCTCTATAGGTATGAATGGGAAAAGAAAGGAGAGGGGAAAAAAAAATACTGCATTCTATGGTTCCCTTCTTTCTTGCTTCTGGCAAAAGGAAAGCTCAGCTGGATCAGAGAGAAGGAATGTCCAATATTGTCTTTAGAATATGAAGAATTTTTTTCTATCTTAAAGTAGGAATTATTTTGAGATAAAGATTATGTAGACTTACCAGCCAAACACCAAATCAGTTTACACTTCCTCCAAAAGCAAAGACTGTTGCAGACGTTATATGGACCAAATGGTTTCAACTAATGAGCGGGAAACACAGTGTGGTTGTAAGAAGGAGTAGAGGGAACATGGAAAGAATTGTGTTACAAGATGAAATGGACAGGGGAGCATCACTTGTAAGGTGCATGAAGAAGTTCTTCTGTAGTGTTCAGCATTGATAGGGCTCCGAACTAGGTCCAGTTCTGGGGCTAATGATTGCTTAGCTATCTTAACTTAATATAAGACTTTGAATAAGCAGACAGTGCTCCAACATCTGGAATAACAATGGACTGGGATTGTCTAAATAGTAGAAAAATCTGAGACAGTCCAAGTATGCTAGCATTCTCTGTGTACTTACATAGAGAGACAATCTGGGTCCATCTGGGTTTATTAGCTCTGATTCAGGGGTGGCCCTGGTCATTTCAGTCCACCTCTGTCTGGTGCTCCCTGGTGCCCTAGGTTTTGGACATAGTGCTGGAGGAAGAAAAATAGTATTTGCCATTTGTTACAGCATTAGGTCAAATGGGCCCTAAAGAAATACCAACTGAGATACAAAGATACTTGTTCTGTGGGAGGCATTTTGGGTTGTAAATGTTGTTGGATTTTAGTCTTTCAAAGTCTTTCATGGACCTCCTGCAGTTCTAGCACTGTGGAACTGAGTGGTATCCACAAGGTTAATTAGCACAGGCTCTGTGGTATGAGGGGGGCTTGTGGTCTTAGGCCCATCTTTGTCCTGGGTATTGTGCAAGGGCATTGCATAGCACTGATCAGAGGTGATCATTCCTAGCTTAAGGCAAGAGAACACTGTAAGTTTAGAAATAACTTTTATGGAAGGAGTTTGGGGGACCTCACGTACCTGATATCTGCATTGTCAGGCAAAAACTGATTGGCATCTAGACTTTCAAAGTAGTCCTGCTGTAAAGTGTTCCACTCTACCTTTCTCAGTCTTCATCTGACAGCACAAACTTGTGCAGCAGGTGTGTGGTGTCTTCTGCAGTCTTTATCCCCTCCAGAGCATGATGAATGACACAGGAGATATCCCCAGGTTCAGAAACCTGGATTTCCTTCCTGGATGCTAGGAAGGAGAATGACATGAACCTTTTGACTTTTCTTTTAATACATGATCAGAACAAGGCAGGGCATTCCCACCAGCCCCACACCAGGAGCTGAGTCCCGCGTTGTAGATGTAGTCATAGAGGGATTTCTGAGCTGGTCACAGTCTTTGCATTACTGGATCTTTCTTTAGCTCATCTAGACCACAAGGACCTCTGGTTAATTTGCTGTGCCAGTATCCATGCAGGGTTTCTATGCTGTATTACATAAAAGCTAATTATCATTGTTACACAAAGTACATAAGTGATTTTTTGCTGCCTCTGTGCAAAGCATTTAAGAAAAAAATCCACAAATATCTCCCTCTGCTTGCCTTTTCAGAAATGTGTCTGGATATTCTATAAATGTAGTTTGATTCACATACACATTTTTCTGGTTCTCTGGAGAATAAATGCATTGTTTTAAAAGTTGTAATTATGAAGCTGTGTTATTAAATAAAACAGTAATTATTTCGATACAAATATTTTCAAAGCCAAGAAGCACAAGAGAAATTAAAATGTTCTTTTTCTCCCTGCCTTGTCCAGTGCTGAGTGACTGGATTGCTGCCCATCCTGCAATGATATGCATTCATCGCACATACCACAGCAGAGGCTTCTCTGCAGGCAGAGAGACGGCAAAGCAGAAACAATCTGTGACCAAATTTTTGATGGGTGCAAACTGTCACAGTTCTGTGGGTTTAGTGGTCAATTTGAATGCTCTCTTTTTTTGGCCCTGGGTTCATGAAAGTAATTTGGTCTGATGAGACAGATAATTTTCAACACCCTTGTCCCTCTCACCCCTGTTTTTTAGCTCTAGAGAGACTAGGGATGACGTGTATTTCATGTCTGAAGCAAATGGCTGAAGCTGTTTTCTAACTCAGTTATTGCTGAAGCTACACCTGGCATAGCACCTTCCATTGTTTCCACTTTGATTCAGTCTCTTTCTTGCTTCTGACTGTCAACATTTGGCAAAACCAGAAATGAGTAGGATCTAGTGCATTTGCCCAACTGGCTGCTTTGTTGCAGAACCGCTGCTGTCCAGGAGAGGCCACACGTACAGGCATGGCTCCTGCAGAGCTGAGCACTCTGCCAAAGATACATCAGAGGATCTGGACACAGATTGGCCATGGCATGGAGGAAAAAAAAAATCATGGCAGAGTCAGAAGAAAAACTTTTGTTTTGAAACAGAAAGCCCAGTTGTGTGCCAGAGTGGACTCCATTAGCTCCTATGGAGGAGGAAAAGCAAATAAAGTGCTGGTGTGTTTTGAAAAAAAAATAAAAAGAAATCCAACAAACAGACAGAAACCCACTAAAAGTCAAACAACAACAAGAAAAAAAGCAACCCAAAGTGCTCTGTGAAGCTTAGGGATACCTGTTGAACATTTGTGAAGACTAAGTAGAGCTCTGGGTCATCTCTTCATGTGCCTGTTCATTTAAGACTTTCCAGCTGCTGCTCTTGAGCTTGAGATGAAGACAGGCATCTGTGTGGTGGTGTGGTTTGTTTTTGGTTTTTTTTAGACTTGACCTTGAATTCACTGTCCAAGTTTTGAACTTTGCAAAGCTCCCTAACTATTTATACTCCTGGCCCAAGAAAGCTGCCTGGGAACATGGAGAACGTATCTTCTCAGCCAGCACCAGGACCTGCAGGAGTTTGGATAGGGCTGGGTATCTGCGGTGCGGCTCAGACCAGATGGGCTGGGACTCTGCCTCTGTTTCCATAGAAACTGTTCTTCCTCCAAAGCTAAGATAAAGGTCCTTGGAGTGTGCAGGCATCTTCACCTCCAGGTAAAACCCAGCAAAATTTGTCTGACAAAGGGTAAACGCACTCAGTACTAGAATTGTGGGAAGGCATACAAACATAGCTTGTGAAATCAGGTCAAAACGAGCAAATGGTTTTGGTGAGGAAAAAAGATGCGCATATCAGAAATGTTAAAATTATTAATTTTTTAAAGCTGAATTACTTCATTTCCCTGTTAGTGTTGTGTTTGTTTTTTTGGGGTTTTTTTAAGTTCTCTTAAGCTTTTTGTTTCAAAATAGGTTTTAGCTTTTTAAAAAAATTAACCTCGGTAAAGCAAGAAAAGTGATAAGCAAAATGGTCATATAACCCGCAAACAAAACAAACCTTTTACATCTACTGTAACTTTTCACTTTGACTGCAAATGGATGTTTTCCATTTCACTCAGTGTCCTTTCCCCTGCCTGCTACTCCTGCTACAAATCATACATATCAAAACTGAAACGATATTTTTTTCTCCACGCTTCCCATTTGGCCAAATCAGTTCTTGCTCAGCCGTACTCTATGACGTCTACTGTGCTGCTGGTCCTATGGAGGATTTAGTAGCCTGTTACTGTCTCAGGCAGTGCTGCCTTCTGTCACTGTTAACTAGCAGGACACATGAATGCTGTCAAATACCATGACTCCATCCTCTTCCTTCACTGCAGGAAAACCTTGCATGGAAACTCTTGCATTAAATCTCTCAAGCTCATTTACTGGCTGTTAAATGTGAAAGAAGGTTTAGTGGATAGTTTTGAGAAATCTTGGTGGGTGGAAAATACTGGTTTTATTCCTCTGACTATAGAGGGAGAAGAATACAGATTTTAAGCATCTGAAGTTTAAAAAAAATACTCCAGGAAATCTCTTAGTTAAAGTGGGGAGGTTCTTAAAAAAAGAAAAAAATTGCAAAGACAATGCCCTCTCATTTTAATTTCTGTTACTGTGGGCTGTGTGTGACCTTGACAGAAGTTTATCTGATTTTTCAGAGACAGTGAGCATCCACAGTGACTGAGTTTGGGTACATTTCCACTTGTTTGCATGATGGCAAATCAGGACCCTACATATTTAGAACAAGAATCATCTGGAACTGAAAGCTGCCCGAAAAGGCTGGCCTTTGAGTTGAATACCAGGTACAGAACCAATGCAGCACTTGCCTCAGAGAACTACCACATGGCCAGCATGTTGAGAATATTTTTACTCTTACAGTGTAAAACATTAAGAGAAGGGACGAGAGTTGACACAGAAAGGGAAGGGAGAAAGGATAGAAAAGAGCGTCTGTCATTCTTTTAGTGGCCAGCCCAGCCCAAACCACAACAGTCATTATCCCATCCTGTGAAGGAGGTAGCAATTGCTTTTTGCTGTCCAACAGAAAAACATGAAAGAGGAAAATCGAGCAGAGTACTGAAGTGAAAATTTTTACAATGTGATTTTTCTGTATTTTCATTTGATAACAAAATATCAACATCAGGACCTGTTAACAATAAGTTTTAGAAGCTCTGAAACAAGAGGGTTAAGAAAGTTGAATTTTTGTCTTATGCTGTCCTTCACTTTGATATATTGTAGTAGGGGAGAGAAATAATATTGTGTTTTGCAGTAATGAAAGTAATTTGGTATATTGTTCTTCAGAAAGATTAAAAAAATATCAGTGTAATTAAACCAGTTATCCTTTTAAAGAGTTTAGGCTGATGTTGTCTGTTGTAACTTGTATATTCTGACAGAGAAGCAAAAGACACTGAAAGCTTATTCTTTGTCTTGCTGTTACCTGTACAGCTTCTTTGTTTCAGATGTTACTAGTGTGGACTTTTATAGTGTGCCCAGCCCTACTCTGCAAAATGCTGTACAGTATTAAAACTAAAAGATGCTGCCTGCTCCGGAGACATTTTTGTATTTCTGTTACTTTCATACTGCACCATTTTCTCCTTCTCCTAGTAACTCGCCAAAATGGAGAACGGGATTGAGCTCCCATGGAAGTGAATAGTCAGATTCAGTCCTGAGCATGTACCATCAGCAGTCTGACAAGAAGTCAGCTGGGGCAGAGGAATGGCAGCAGAGGTTCAGCTTCTTTTTTAATGAACAGAGAAGCTTGGTCATCTATGCAGGGTTCAACAGCGGGGGGGGTGGGGGGAGGATTCTGCTGTACAATTGCTGTAGCAATCATGTTTTCTTCACATGTGGGTGTAAAGGGCACAGGATAGAAAGAATTAAGAAATACTCAACTTCTTATGTTAAAAAGCTCACAGCAAGAGTTTGTTTCAGTCAAGCCAGCTGTAAAGTCAGAGTGCTTTTGGGGAAAAAAAAAAAAATCCCAAATGGTGTGAAAACATACTGAAAAAGCTCATGTTAATGGAAGAGATTTTTTTGAGTTTTCTTTCTCCCAGTGGAAACGAATATGCGTAAAAAAAACATTAATCCTTGCTTAATGGTGGAAAAAGAGATGCACAGTCTTTTCTATTAAGTATTCATGAACACTGACATTGAAAAAAGAAAAAATGCTTGCTTGCTAGTGTATTGTATTTTGTACCTGATCAAAGGGCATAACCCCATGAGAACTTAAGTAACGACTGTCATGATTGTTGCCTGCTTGCTATTGTCCCTGAAGCAGAGCTGCTATAACATGGGCTCTCCTAATCCACTTCAGTGCAAAGTCCTCTGGCTTGATTTAAAATATTGCTGGATGGCATATGAGGAGCAGTCACATGATTAATTACTGAGGCACAGCTGTAATGGAAGTAGCCAACTGATAAACAGACACATCAGCTGTTTCCAAAGTCCACACGTGACTATGCCCTGTTAATATCAGTGACATCAAGCTGAACCTCAAACATATATGTATTCTTTCTACCTGAGGCTTTCCAAACACCTTCTAAAGGTGGATATTGTGGTTTTTTTGTTCTGGTATTTTAAGGGAGATACAGAGAGGTTAAGTGATTTGCACAAGGTTATTTAAGTCTAGAAGCTAGGAAGAGAATTTAGTTGTTTCACTAAATCTACTTCTTAGATAAAACTCTCTCATCTATCAAAACTGATTTTTGCATAAAACATGAACCAAGAAAGGCATTATTATTTTTGTCTCAAAGTAATGTATTCATATTTAGTGAGGGGAAAATAGCAAAATCTGTCTTTTCCAGCTATTTGACTGACAGGCTTCTGCTGTCCTTCTAAGAAGTTTTATAACATTAATGTTTGATAAACTAGTGTGGATGTGTGTGTACATATATATATGGCTTTCTCTACACGCAGTTTTTCTGAACGTGGAGGTATTTGAGAAATCAAACAATTGAAATGCTAAAATAATGATGCTTAAATAATGCTGAGGTGTCCATACCACTGCCCAGAGAACATAATGTAATGGAATGCAAAATTGTTACAATAGGTATAGATTATCCTAAGAGTTCGTTCTTTTTTAAATTTATTATTGTCAAGATAATTGGACCTTCTGCATTGCATTGGTGGCTGTTTCCTCATGATTTTGTTGTTTTGCTTCAAGTTGGCAAGGAGGGTCCAAGACCAGGGTTGTAAGTTAGCTATGAATACCAAAACCACAACAGTGGCACTGGAGGAAACATAAAGAAGATGGAGGCAGTTTTTATCCTGAGTATCTTGGTACCGCAATAACATTTTTCTTAAAACCCAAGATCCTGGAGAGGTATAATTTTGACCTCAGCTTTAAGAACAGTAACAAAAGAGATTCTACCCTCAAAGCTATAGAAAAAAACTTCAATAGTGCAAATACCAATGAGTTAAAAAATCAGAAGATGGATGAAAGGAATCCTACCTTGTGTGGTAGAATAATATGATTCCTAATGCTAATGCTGGGATCAGCACTGGAAATACTTTGCTGGGATATGCTACTGATCCAGCATAAGCAATAGATATTCTGCAAGGGGTTGTTGCAGGGTGAGCAACATCTCTCTTTTGTAAGAGAACAGCAGCATTAAAGGTCCTTGGAGAAACTATACTGCAAACATCAGCAGGTGAAACTTTTTACCTAAAACCTGTAAAGGAAGAGTCTTCCCTACATTATCATAATAGTTCACTAGTTCTAAAGCAAGATCTTGGCGGCTGTTATACTTATGTCTAAATATTTCAAGGAAGACGACTTGGATTGATTTCACAATTTTCTTTTGCAGAAAGAGAGGTTTTTGTACTTTTAAGAATCATTATTTTCAGCTTGGCTTTCATTGGGTGACATGCATAAGCACAAAAAAATCCCCAAGCCCCAGGGTCAGGGATTAAGCTGAATGACCAGAGTATAGTCTTGATGTTGTAACTTTAGTTCAAGTAAACATTCAGACTCTTGAAATAAGGTGACAGGAAGGGGAGAGCACAGACTTCATAGAGATCAGAACCTGGCCAGGTATGAGAAAGGTGTCTGTCAACTTTTTGTGGTCTGTTTCTTTGCGCTATCTTGCTGCCTGAAATGATGCACGTTTATTTCTGCAGAGTCTTTCTAGAGCAGTGAGCCCATCTTGCCTTGGTGCCTGCTGGCTGATGATTGCTGCACCTGTGTTTCCTTAAATTAGTCACATGTTGGCTGGCAGTGGTCTAATGGCACCCAGTTGACAAGAAATAGCTTAGGGACTCATTCTATGTCCCAGGAATAAACTGGGATTATTGAACTATTATCCCCCCCCACCCCCCCCGAGGTGATCACTTTCTTCATGGGCAGCAGGAGAAAAGATGAAACAAGCTAAACTAGATTAAGGGATTTCCTCTTATTCCCAGCTCTTATTTTCATTTGTTCCTGTTGTTTCCCCCCCTGCAGTGCTGTGGAACTACAGCTATGCTTTACCTTGCAGTTAACCTTTGAAAGAGAAGTACAGGAATGTGGGTACTTTCTCCAGCTCTGAGGGGAGACTGAAAATGCAAGGTTGTAGAAAGTAGAGGGAAATTAGGATGTTAAGGGCTATTGCTTATGGAGGAGTTTTCCTTGTAGGTAATAGGCATAGAGAATGCACAACTAGAAGTGAGGCATGTATAGAGTTATTTTGTGATGTGACAGAATAGCACGCAAATTGCCACAGCTCGTCCCCCCTGTATAAAACCAGTATGCTGGATGAAGAGCTGCTTGAGAGGAAGATGGTAGAAAATGCATGTATGGAGGTACCTCTTTCTTTTAAAATGTGACAAATGTGGGGTAAGTGCTGGCCATTGTTACCTGTACATAGGACTTGGGTATTTTGTCAGGGTGTGAAAGATTTTCATTTGTTTTTCTCCCCTGCCTGAGAAAGTTACCTGTCTTGCTAAGAATGGCACTCTTCAGTTCTCTCCTTTTAACCCTTGGTGGTGGTTGTTGTTGTTTTTTAGGGAGGCATTTCAATGACAAGAGATCCATGAGACCAAATAGAACAAAGGGAGGAGGTACCCTATGTCCCAATAGGATATTTGCCTGGAAATTTTGGTATTCTGCTCCCTCAAAAGATGAGCTATTTTATCTCATTGATTAGTTTGTAGAAAATGCAAGCTTGACATTTCATGGTATAGCGCAGGTAATCAAGGGAGAGCTGAGCAGGGTCCTTTGTTTATCCAGAGTTGCAGTTTTGATGAAATATATCTGTTCTCCACCTAAGTCTTGCTTTAGAACAATAAATCCTATTCTAAGCCTGCCCCCAGATATTTTTTCTAGACCAGAATGAGATACATCTGATAAGAAACTTACATGTGCATGTAGTTTTATATATAAAAATTAAAAAGCTGGATTTTCAGTCTTTTGAATGCAGAGAATACTTCTTCCCCATTTCTGGAAGCTGTGAAAAAGCAGTTTGGGATGCTGAGGTCTATGTAGAATTTTCTGCACATAGCTGAACACAGCTTGCTTGGAGGCAGTATCCATCTCTTGAGGGGAACAAAGGGAAAGAACAGGACCCCTATTTATCCTGCTGTCAAATAGTATAACACAAGTCAGCAGATACTGCCTGTGGTTATCACCTGTGGAAAAAGTTGCCACTGAAATTGCTGCCATAACATGATCCCCAAAGCATGTCTAGGGTATCTAGTTTAAAGCTAGTTCAACATGTCTACCTGGTCAGCAGTCGCTGTGCACACTAGCCTAAAAGCTGAGTTGTGGGACTTGTGTTCCTGGATCATTCCTGTGCTTTGGGGAACCTTGTCCTGTGCATCCTTTTTCAAGCACCTAAATTTACTTTTTGTTTTGTGAAAGACAATGGTTAGTCGTTCTCTTAAAATATGAATTTCTTCACTCTTTTTCCTTCTTCATGTAATGTCTTGAAAGCCCATCCAGGCTAATTTGCATTGGCCCTTCAAAATGAAATTGTTAGCTGTATTCTGTAATAGAGCATACAAGAAATCAGTGGCCAGGTTCTCCCTGATTTAAGCAATTTCCCGTGAAGTCTGAGGGGGTTTATCATATTGTTCTGTGGGGCAGGATTTGGCCCCAGCTGTGGCTAGGTTTCAGGTTTCCAGCCTTCCAATGAAACAGGAGTGAATGAAATATTTTAAAATGCAAGATGAGTTTGTTCTCTTAAGGGTGCCATATTAAAGAAAATTATTCTGAATTCATGTGGCAGGGTGGAGTGCTATAAATTATGGTCTTCCACTGTGGAAATAAATAGCAAAACAATAGGAACAGAACAGACTTCACTGTCTCAAAGCTTATAATTTTTCATCTACCTTCCCACCTCTATTAGATGCAGCAATTAAAGCGGGCCATGAAACTCTTCGGACACAGAAAATTAAATAGAGCTTTGAAGACATCACTTTAAGTGTCTGTCAGTTGTCTGTCATCTCTAACTAAAAAAAGAAAAACAAAGGTGACCCTCTGATATTTGGCTGCAGAACAGTCTGGAGGTTTCTAAGGTGTGTGCCTGTCAGCTTCCTGGGACAAAATATTTCAGTTTCTGTGCACCTTCCCTGTGTGTTTAACCCTTTGCCTGCTGTGTTGCCAAGCATTTCCCCCACAACTGCAGTACAGGTTCCCAGCTTTGATTTCTGTAACCTCATCAGCACAATCAAGGGCTGATGGGGCTTCAGGGCACTGACAGAGCAGCCTTAACCAGAAGACCCATGGCTCTCGCTACTGAACTGCTGCTTATTCGTTACAGTATTCACTCAAAGGGAAAAGGATTTGTGTAAGTCACTATCACTATTTTCTTTCATAGCTGAAATGAAATCGGTGTGTTCTCCCTCTTCTTTTGTTCAGCCCAGCTCCTCTGATGCTGGGCTGGGGGATCTGAAGAGTGTTTGGACTGCAAAGCCTTCCTTCTGGGGACCTTATAATGGGCTTGGGCTCAGTGAGTGTGTTCCGGCACTGAGCGCTGCAGAGACCCTGAATTGCTTTGCTGGAGTCACCTGTAACTTAATTTTACTGACTGACTAACGGATGCCCGGGGCCTCTCTCTGAGCCATGTGTTTACAACTACTTTGGCCCTTTTTTTCTCCCTGTGTGGAGGTTTGGCCCACACTTACAAGGCTATAGATAGATTTTATTGACCCCAAGCTGCTTTGTTACTTCCTGTCTCCCCCCAGTTCCTATTTCTAATGCCCAGGCTGTGGCCGGTGTGAATACACCCCTGTTCACCTGGGTCTAAATTAATTGGCCTAATTTAGAATTCTAACAGCTGGTTGTAAGCTGTTGCCTGAAACAGGTGGGGGAGTGCTAGGGTGCAGTGACCTGCCAGCCAGGTCTGTGGGAGCAGGGGCTCCCTCCACCCGGCACAGGCGGAGGTTGTCCACCCTCCGCCCTGATACTGCAACAGGCTGTCTCGCGTTATGGCTCTCCTTTGGAAACCTGCTGGCTGAACGGTAACTTAGCTACCTTTTTAATTCTCTGCAAAACTTTCTCCAGCAACCTGTTCGTGCTGTGGGCCTGCAGAGTTCGCTAGTAAACTAGGGTAGGGAGAGGGGAAGGGAGCTAATTTCACAGCATTTTCTCCTGAATGGTGACAACTGAATTAACTTCTGATATAAAAATGAACAAAGCAGTATGTTTATAGCTATAAGACTCCTGATGATAATGCCATCAAAACCATTTTCTTTTTTACTCTCATCTGAATTTTTTGATGCACCTGTTGTGAGCTGCTCTTGAATCCAGGCGCATTTCAGCATGGGCTGGAATAATGTTACTGGGGGGAAAAACAGAAGTAACGTGTTTGTGCTGATATACAAAAAGTCTTATTTGTAGACTTGTTCCAAGTTATCTCCTTGTTGCTTTCTATTGTTTGATTTTTGTTTCTTGCTTCTGAGATTTCTGTTACTATTTCAAGATATTCTGCAATGTGGACTCTGTCTTTGATCTTGTTTTGTTTGTTCTCAGTGTTTTTGCAATCCAAGCAGAAGCAAATGGTATTTGGAAAACAGTAAGTTTGAACAATTCAGTGGTTGCTCATTGCTGCTAGAAATTCAGAACATGCTTTTTTTTTTTTTTTTTTAAATTGGAATACTGCTGATTCTTGTACAAACTATGAGAAAGAACTAGACTGGGTTTTTTTAGTTTTGTTTTCTTTTTTTTTTTTAATCTGAGAAGAAAACTACAGTGTTAATTGAAAGACTCACTAAGTGAAGCAGTTTCAGCTGGCAGTGTTTGATGATTAACTGTTCTGTTCTTGATTCTGGGAGACTAAAATTAGACCACTAAATCCAGACCTGCATCTTTCAATGATCTGGCCTGAGTTTATTTGGGGGAATGGTATTACAACTCTAAAGGCTTTTATTTCAGCTGTATTGCAGAGTATTTAATTTTTCTGTCAGTTGTGTACGAAGTAGGTGCCTATGTGTGAATGTAGAAACTTATCAGTAGGCACCTATTTTCTAATGCCTTGTACAGAATTAATCTCTCTGAATGTGTCTGTTAGTTATTTCCATCTTCGCTAAGACAATTTTGGTGGTTTCTCATGCCAATATTTTCTTCTCAGTAACAGTCGTCAACAATCCTTAATTCCCTTTGAATGTAGCCTGGGAGATCTGCAGTTTTGTTAATGTTCAGTAACTGTGTGCACTAGAAAACTGTCCATGTCTGATAGTATGAAGTGGCCTGGGATCTCAGCAGAGCTAAGGTTCCAGTCTTCCAAAGTCTTAACAATATCATATGTTGTTATATTTATATATCATTGTTATATATATTGTTATATGCAATATCTTGTTATATATATTGTTGTTATATGTAATATTCCATATTAAGGGCAGGCTCTCATGGTAATCGCCATGTTCCAGATTTCTCTGGAATGAAACTGTCCTGTAATTAAAAAGCATATTCTTTACATTTTTCTGTAAAAGGACTAATTCCTTTGACAGCTGATAGATGGAATTGCATGTAATTTGGTGGATAAAAGATATATTAAAAAACCCCCAAACGTGTGAAAGGAGAAGCCTTTCAGTCGTCTTCCCATCCCCCTGCCCCAGTGATAAAGCTTGGAAAATTTTGCATTTGTTAGATTCCCCCCCCCCCTCTCCCAGTTGTGCTTGTTTTATTTGTCTAGGAGTTTTGGTCTTGTCTTTTATGGAAACTTCAGTGATAAGAACTGTTTGTGGTGGTTTGTTTATCTTGCAATAGACTGAAGGAAAAGGGTAGCATTATGCTTTTATTCCTTTAAGGAGCTCTCGGTGTGCTATCCATGACTTGAAAGAGTAGGAAAAAGTGGCTCAGAGTGCAATTAGGTTACAAATTATTTATCATTTCCCCTTTAACGATTTGATATTTGACTTCTGTTTGTTAAACCCTATTAAACATTAGTGTTGAAATGTGTTACAACATGTTATTTGCCATAGATAGACATCATTTTTTTTTTAAGTTAAATTGGGAGACTTGCCAGTAGAGCAAACAGATACAGCTGCTGTTATGTTTATTTTTTCAAGGTGAGAGAAAACAAGGAAGGGGAGGGGAGAGAAAAAGACACCCACCCAGCCTTAAACCTTAAGGACAGGTGGCTAAAGTACCTCTGTCATCCTTTATTTAAGAAAGGACACTAAAAAGTATTAAAATTCTTTGTGGGTCTCATGATTTGTTGTTGAAGGAGCTGTTATCTTTCTGGAATCCGTTTCTGTGCTATCTTGCTGAGATACTGCATTGAAACGTGATTTTTCTGCAGAGGAAAGAGTTTTGAAGATGAAAAGGTAGAACTTCACCTTTGCAGCAGCTAAGCTAGCTTCCTAGACCAGCTGTCACAAAACATTTGTTTGTTTACAGTTAATCTAGGTGAAAAAAAAAAAAAGTTGCCTATGCTATGTTCAGTAGTGATAATGCCAGCAAGAGACTCCATGTTGTCAAAATGGATGGAAATCTTGTTATCGCAGCACTGGGGCTAGTGGTAGCTGCTGGGCTTTGCCAAACCATGGGGGGGACACTGCTCTGAAACAGGCTCAGCTGTGGCTTGGACCCTTGAAAGCAGCAGCTTGTTAGCAGCACTGCCAAGTTCTGCGTAACTCCTTATGCATATTACCTAAAACTGTTGTACCTTTCTGTGGACAACTTGCATATAATGTTAGAAATTGGTTTAAAGAACACTGGTAAAGATTTAATGCTTAAATGTCTCAGGCTGACATCTCCTATAACTGAAACCTGACCACCACGGAAAGAAAAGTCAGACAAAGTGACTGTCTTGCGTGCACTTAAGGTGTGATACTGGGCAACTTAGAGATCATCTTCCAGATATCTCTGTGGGTTTGAAGGGTTTGTGAGGAAGCTGGTGGATTGAGAGCTAAAGACTTGAGGTACTTGAGATTACTTCGTAGAGGAGCCCCAGCAGGTGTGAGATGGAGTAGCTTTTAATCCATGATTAACTCAATTGAGGTTGCAATTTGTTCCAGCTAGGGCGAACAGACCTTGCTGTCTTTGTTTCTAGTTAAATACAAGAGCACTCCAGGCCTTTGACCTTGACAGTCAAGTCTAGGCACTGTGTAAAACAACAGTCTGTTAGCTATGTCTGTATTAGCTGTGGGATAGCTAGTCTTAGTCTTTTCCTTTTTTTGCTTATTTTTCCACAGAGCCCCTCTTGGCTTAAGTCAGATACTGAATGTACCAGTGAGTAGGCCAACATCAGCCTGTGTTTCTTGAAAGACATAAGAGATATTATTCATACACAGAGACAACTATGGTATAACTGAGATTTTAATTCTTTTCTCTCATAATGGTTCCATAATGTATTTTTGCAGTCCTGCAAAAGCCTTAAATTTATAAAAATGATGCAAGCTTTCCTCCCACATGTATCTGGATTACTAAATTACTGTGGCTTGGGGCCATTCTTAAGAGTATGGTATCTGTTCTTACTGAAAAATCCAGTCAAGATCAAGGCTGTCTAAGGTTAGCTGTTGAGCAAAGATGCAGTAAGATGTTGTCCTGCTGCCATAGAGCATGCATTCTCCTGCAGTGTGTGGGAATGATTTTGTAATGAGTTATAACTGGGTCCCATAGGCTCATCCAGCACAGGGACTGAATTATCTTTTTGATAAATCCTTTTTAGACTTTATCAGATCATATCTGACCACTGTTTCTATGAGAAGTTTGTTTACTCTATGAGGCTTCCTCCTCTGGTTGAAATGTTTATATTGGTGAAACCCTGAATATGGTATGGATTTATATCTCATAGCTAGTTCCTCTTTCCTGGTAGGAAGTACACGCTCAAGAGAAAGCATCCTATTTTACCCCTATGCTGGCATAAGGCTCTTGGTTCAGACTAGTAATCTACAGGAAAACAACACTGTAGTTTGCCAGAAATCATGAGGTGTCCAAGTAGGAGCGATTCACTTGGTTCTGGCAGAACTGGCCTTGAAACAAGTGTTTATTCACCAATTTTCCTCTCAAAACAATGACAAATCTAAACTGGGATAAAAAGCTGTCCCCCTCCCCCAGAACGTGCAATTAAAATATCACATTGTTTTCCTTATGAAACTTGGTGTGCTCCCCAGGATCCCTGACTGCTGCTGTGTGAAGCTGATGGGGGTTGATGGTTTTTCTGCTGTTTATCAGTGGGGGTTGCTAGTACAACTAAAAGGATTATTTAGGTTTTGTTCAGCAGCTTTGTGGGCTCCTGGGGTTCCCTGGTGAGTGGGAGGCTGTCCTGGGAGTCACAGGCTGGAGTCAGGCAGCTGGGCGCTCAGGTGGCTCTGAAACCTGCAAGTCCTTGCATCCAGCTCCTTATTGCTGAGGAACCAGGTAAATAAACAGTTACAAAGCAGGTAGATTTCCAGCCCTGCCTCTGCCTGTTTTCTGTCAAAAAAAGTGTTTCTGTGAAATGAAATGTTAGTTTTTGACAAATTGCAGTTTTATGATGGAATAAAGATCAGTTAGAAAATTTGTCATATCGGGATTTTGTTCTTGCTTACATCTGACTTAGGAACAATCTGCTCTTTGGATGACAGGCAAAACCTACAAGTTTATCTCTGCCTGAGTAGCAATTCATAGCAACAGGCCTTTAACTCATTAGGCCTTATTAGTTTGAGTTTCATGCTATATTGACCACAGATATGTAGCTCCTCGCTGCCTTGGAAAGCAGACAAATCTCTGTTCGTGACTTACTGTGAGTTCTTTGGCAGGCATTGTCAGTGAAGGTATGCCAGCTCTCTTGGCCTTAACCTGCGATACCCTGTGCCTGTACAGCAGTGTTTGAGTGTGTTCATGCACACAAGCAAGTGTGAATGCTTATGACTTGCTGCATGTATGGGAATGGGTGTAACCATAACTGTGCTGCTTCCGCAGGCTAAAAATGTTGTGGTTTAATTTTTAATTTAATATTTTCTTTAATTTCTGTTCTCTAAGAGGGGAGTATTTCAAAATGAATGTATTTGTTCATATGCCTCTTTAAAGCATTTTTAATCTATATCTGCATACCTAAATTCTATTTGAACACTTTTGAAATTTGTGAGTAATTGTTTCTTATTTAATCAGCTAGTTTGCAACAAATGCCCTGAAAACAAAATATAATCCACTGGAATTTCCTTTATAGCAAGTTGTCTCTAAAATAAAATGAGACTAGCAGCAAGAAAAAATGTAAGAATGTAAGTCCCTTCCCATCATCACCATTTATGCTATACTCTTTTTTTTTTTTCCTTTCAATATTTGTTTGTATGGAATTGTATAGAATTGATAAATAGCTTGATTTTTGGTGAGAAGATTCCTGGGTTCCTGTAAAAGCTCTACATTTCTAGTAAGTCATTCAACTAACAGTGTGTTTTGTTTTGTGTCAGTAGTTATGTACCTTTGCATAGCTGTTCAAGGCTTTCACAGCCCCTAGGTCCCCCGGGTATTCTTTTGTACTATAAAGACTGATTATTTTAACCTAAGTTCTCTTGGGCTTATGTTCTTTGTCTCGATAAGAAGTTTTCAGGAATTGCTGTGGATGTATACTTAAAGGGGAATATAAAAAACAAACAAAAAAACCCAAAATCAAACCCAAAGCAGCGTATTCTTGGTATTTTTCCCCTAGATTTTGCAAAAATTTTTAATGCTGATCTATTGAAGTCAATATCTGAATGTCCATCTGAGATGTCTTGAGGAACAATGGAAGTGACCCCTCAAGTAGATGATCAACAAATCGGTAACTTTGTTCTATGACCCAGAAAATGACCTAATCTATTCTTACATAGATTTGTCATTTCCAGTACTGACAAAAACAACAACAAAAAAGCTTATATTTTTCAGGGAAGCAGATGGACATTTTCTTTCTTAGAAAGTTGAGAGTTTTCTGCTGAAAATGTGCCATCCTCCAACTGTACTAGAACATTTTCTGTGCAGGAGGAAAGGAGGGCAGGTAAAAGACCACATCAGGACCTGAACTGAAGTTTTTTCTGGAAGATAGTTCAGTAATCAATCAAAATCACCAGCTGCTTAAATTTTAAGTTGTAAAATGAGGGGATGAAACAATGGAGTCCACGTCTTCAAAAATTAGTTGAGACAGGTTTTTTTGATGGACATACCTATGTCCTGTTTTCATTCCTGTGACAAACAGAAAAATCCAAATTTTCTTTTTTACACCTGACTTCAGTGTTTCATCATTGGCTTGTCCTTGAAAACTCAGCTTTCATTTGGAAGAAGTCTTACAGCTGTTAGGAAACAGTTCCAGAGACAAAGATCACCAAAAATAAACTAATTATCACAAAAAATATTTTTTCTACAAGAGATTGGGGTGTGAAATTTAACCAGCTCTTGGCTTTTGGGCCTTTGGTCATAGCAATTTTCTTATAGTTATTTATGGAACAAATGGACAGCCTGTCCTGAAGCCACTTCAGACAAGGTACAGTTTCTAATTGCCACCTAATTATGTTGAGCTTTTCTGTACTGTTAAGCAGAAATGAAATGTTAAGTAAGAATTTAAAGTTCGTGTTCCTTGCACAATATTTTTGCTATTTTAACAACAAAAGTTGTTTGAGAAACATCTTTTTAGAAGGCCATAAACACAAAGGAAACACCCAAAGTATATTGTTAGTATTAATAAACTATTAATCTACAGTATCCCTCTGCTCTACATTGAAGTCTCTATAGAGTTCTGCTGTGGATATATTTTTTTCATAGCAAATTCATCCCATAAAACTAAAGACTTAACTGTCAGAGAAAAATACGGTGATCTATAACCTTATTTGGGATTATCATATCTCTGGCTATTCTACCTTTTTCCAATTGAAAGTGGTGGATAATAGAATCTGAGTATGATGGACTTCTGTGGTGGATTTCCAGATGTGCAGGTCACCTGTATTTGCATCTGCGGGATTTCTGTTACAACTAATGCATTATACTGCACTGCACATGTGTTATCCAGAGTGTGTGTGATTATTTCTCTTCAGGAAATCCTATACAAAGATGTCTTCCTGGTTTAATCTTGGGCATGATTGGACAGTGCAGCTTTGTTTTTCCAACTGTCAGGCTTTTTTCTCTCCCATATAACCTGACAGAGCTAAACTGGCAATTTAAGACAAGGTAAATCTGGCAATATGTGAAGTATCTTTTGGAGAAAAGGGAAGGAGGGATAGGGGGAGGAAGGGAGGGAGGAAGAAACCTGTCATTCACCAGGCTTAGTAATTTTTCTTTTCATCACTTAAACTAAGAAATGCAGGCAAAAGTAGTCCTTGGGAATTGGCTTCCCCTGGTCTAGGAGAAGGGATGTTTGTTAGGAAGTATGAAGTTTTGGCTTTGGTTCTGACCCTGGTGGATCATCTGAACAAAACCACATTGTTTTGCTTCTCTGTCCATTCCCTCTTTCCCACTGATGATTATTACTGTGGGCTCTAAATGTAAGCTGTACAGCTTGGAGAGTGAGTGGTTTGCATGGTGTTTCGTGCAATGGAGATCGGTGCTGGCAGGAGCTAGAAGGCTCCATATTATGCATAAAAATTTCCAGACAAACAGTCCTACCCAATTTATGTTCTTAAGATAGATACACAGGTCAAAATATTGTTTAAGGTGTGTACTACAGCGGATGCAGAGGAAAAAAGCATGCTACTTAATGCAACTTTGTGACTATCCCATTGCAATAAGTTGTCATTCTATTAAAAAGAAATCCATTTAGAAATTTCCAGTGGGCTCAAAATACAATTCTGACTTCATAATTTCTAACAAACACAACTTGTATAAATGCAGCCCTTTGACACAAAAACAAGTTGAAATGTATTGAACTCCTTGAAGCTGGAGATTTCAGTCAGTTACCCTCTGTGTATATTGTGCTGAAAAAATCCAACACCTGGCATAGAAAGATTAAATCAACCTGATTTTCTTCTTAGAACATTCTCCAATCAGGCTCCCATTCAGCACGCAGCGCTGTTGCTGACATTACTAAAGTTCAAAATGACATATTTTTCTTGCTGCAACAGAGCAAGTTTTCTTAAAAACTACTTGCAATGTTTATGAACCTTAATAAGGCCTTGAATGTTGTGAATCATAAAATTCTTGCCAAGTGATTTCTTTTAAAAGGCTTGTAGTAGTGGTCTGTACAGGGAGGGCTGGTAGTGGCACATTGGTTAGTGGTTCAGGTTGTATACTATTGTACTCAGTGCTGAGCAGCTTAACTTAAGGGCATAGTGTCTCTAAATTGGGATTGGCTGTTCAACTCTGCTGATATTAAATCTTTGGCTGGGAAATTGCTTGCTAAGGGATTTCCCTCCACCCATCCCTTTTATTATGTGTGTAGTTCTATTGACTCCTGATTTATGAACGGCAATCTGAGAAAAAGAAATGAATTGGCTTGGCATTTGAAAAAATGGATCCTGCTGTGCAGGTGCAATAATAATGAAGGACAAATGTAATGAGGAAGAGTCCTGAAGTAAGACAAGGGAGTCAAATGGATATTCACTGAAATACAGAATTAGGGGATTTCTTGGCTGTGGGATTAAGGAACAGTTAAATTGTAATTCTAGGTTGGTTGTTTGGTCCAGCTTTGACCTGTTAATGTCAAGGTCCAAACTTTCTTGTGAAATTATCTGAATAGTATATTTTTAGTTAGACTTATGACTGCTGAATGACTCAAGTCCTTGGCCCCTTCTAGCATTAAAAGATAAGACTTGCAAAAGTATTTTAGCCCCATTTTTGAGAATTATTTAAGAGTCTAAATTTTATTGAAAATCAACAAGACTGCATTACTCATCTGTGAAAATAAGACCAAAATGAGTACAATTATAGATCTCTGGGATGGTTTTGGAAATATTATGTCAGAATATTTATTCTGAGGTACTTTGTGGGCAGAGGATGAGTACTTCAAAAGCGGAGTGTATTGAAGAAAATCTGTAGCTTTTGCTTGTATTTTATATATTAGTTTTCTCTAGCTGTTTAAGTACCTGGATTTCTTGAATTTACTTTCCATATATGTTGAAAAAAAACATATAACCATTAAATTTGAAGCTTCAGTTTTCTCAAGCTGAGGATCAGGTTCTGGGAAAGAACAGTTGTGAAAGAGATGGAATGAATCAGAATGGAGTTAAATTAATAACAACTCCGCTATGGTCAAAATTTGAGAACAGTGCACCAAATACGATTTTCAGGGACAGGTGTCTGCAAAAAGAATTTCCTCCATCTGCAGGGGGAACCAATACTTGTTATTTCCCCAAGAAAAGTGTATATGTTGTGGAGCGGCTGAATGCAGATGGACACTTCTTTCATAGGAAGTGCTTTAAGTGTGAGGTACTTTCTCAACCATGGGACCCTCTGGGAAGACCAAGGACTGTTATAAGTAGAAGGGATCCACCTGACCAAGCAGGGTGAACTCATGTTTGCCAACAGGCTGGCTCACCTAGTAAGGAGAGCTTTAAACTAGGAATTACAGGAAAGGAAGATGTCAACCCATGAACAAGTGAGGACAAGAGAGACCTTATAACCAACAAAACAGGGATGAAGTGGGCCCATCTTGAGTATATGCCCGCGAATAAGGGAGTGGTGAGAAGGCAGCATGATGGAGGAAACTTTCATGCCTTTTTTGGGAAATCAGCACAACTGTGTACCTCTCTAAAGCACCTGTGCACTACTGCTTGCAACATGGGAAAAAAAGTGTCCATCTGTGTGTGTAGGGCTACAATCTCAGTGGCGTCAGAGAGACTGGTGGGATAGCTCAAACAACTGATGAGTTGTTGTGGGTGGATACAGGCTTTTTAGGAAGGACAAGCTGGGACAACGAGGAGGGAGAGGTGCCCTTTATGGTAGCAGGAACACACAGAGCTCTGCTTTAGTATGGATGACAAGCTGGCTGAGAGCCTATGGGTCAGAATTAGCAGGCAGAATAATGTGGATGATATGGTGAGTGTTTACTACCGACTGCCTGATCAGGAATAAGATGTAGACAAGGCCTTCAAACATCTGGAAGAAGCCTCGTGTTCACAGGCTGTGGTCCATGTGGAGGACTTTAAACAACTCAATCTGTGCTGGAGGCGCAATACAGCAGAGCACAAGCAATCCAGGAGAATTCTTTCTGGAGTGCGTTGATAATAACTTCCGGACACAGGTGGCTGAGGAACCAATGAAGGAAGATGCTACGCGGGACCTGATACTTATAAGCAAGGAAGAACTGGCTGGGAATGTGAAGGTCAGGAGTGCCCTTGGCTGCAGTGACCTTGAGATGGTAGAATTCAGGATCCTGAGAGGAAGGATCAAGGCAAATAACAGAATCACAATCTTGGGAATTCAGAAGAGCTTACTTTGGCCTGTTCAGGGACCTGCTTGAAAGGATCCCATGGGATACTGTCCTGGAGAGAAGAGGGATCTAGGAGACCTGGATTATTTTCAAGAATGACCTGCTCCAATATCAACAACAATTCCTTCTGATTTTCAGGAAAACAAGCAAGGGTGGCAGGAGGCCTGCATGGATGAACAAGGAGCTACTGACAGAACTTGAATATAAAAAGTAAGAATACAGTACGGGTAGTCAGTTGACCCAGGAGGAATACAAAAATACTGTCTGAGTGTGCAGAAATGAGGTCAGGAAAGCCAAAGCCTGCATGGAGTTGATTCTGGTAAGTGACATGAGAAGGAATGAAAAGGGCTTCTACAAGTATATCAGAAGCAAAAGGAAAAATAGGGAAAATGTGAGCCTGGTACTGGATGGGGTGACATGACGAAAAAGGATATGGAAAAGGCCAAAGTACTTGATGCCTTCTTAGCCTTGGTCTTTACTGGGAAGATTTGCCCTCAGGAGTTCCAGCCCTCTGAGACTCCTGAGAGCCTGAAGCAAGGAAGAATTATCCTTGGTGAAGGAGGATCAGGTTAGGGAACACTTAAACTGGACTTACGTGAGTAGATGGGACCTGATGGGAATGCACCTGTGAGTGCTGAGGGAGCTGGCCCATGTCATTATGGAGGCTACTCGTGATTGCCTTTGAAAGGTCATGGAGTTAGAGATGAAGTTCCTGTGGACTCCCATCTTCAAGAAGGGCAAGCAGGAGGATCTAGCAAACTACAGGCCTGTCACCCTTACCTTGATTCCTGGGAAAGAGATGGAGAAAATTCTCCTGGAAGTCATTTCTAAACACATCAAGGAAAAGAAGATACAAGCTGGGTGGAGTAACTGACAGACAGACTTCCCAGGGAGGGAGGCTGTGGCATCTCCATCCTTGGAGTTACTCAAAATCCAGACACAGCCCTGAGCAGCTTGCTCTCATTCACCCTTCCAAGCCAGAGTGGCTGGACTTAGATGATCTCCACAGGTCCCTTCCTACCTTTACAGTTCTGTGATTCTGTGTGTTAAATAGTGAAATAGTTGAAGGAACTGATCTGCTCATAGCCATTCCATGCTCATAGGATGATCTTAAGTCAGTGAACGGTATTTATTATAGCTTAATTTTTTCACTTCAGAATTGAATATGATGAATTGTGTTTCTCTTGAATTGTGTGCTATTCTGGTTAGAAAACTGATAAGTTTGCTTTTCTGCATAGGTCCAGAAAAGTTTGCCAATTATTATTCCAGACTAAATTTGACTTCTCTCACTATTTTTAACAGCTCTTGTACTTCATTTCTGAGCTCAAGAGTTGCCGTCTTCTACAATGACTGCACTAAAAGTCTACAGTTTTGGTTTCTTGAAATAATTCTGAAAAGTTGCATTCCAGAAAGGCTTACTAATTTAGATTCCAACATCCTAATGCATTTTCTCCTACAAATCTAAAAAAGAAATCTTTTGGATTTTTTCAGTATGTGTAAAGATAGCAGTAAATACTGACAGAGAGTACTTTTCATTCTCAAACTGCTCTAAATTTGTTGGCTAATTAATATTTACAGTACTCTTGGGAGATTCATGTATTTAATTATCCTCATTTTATAAGCTCTGGGAATATGAAACAGTGTCACGTGGGACCCAACAAGCCTTTGCTTTTTTGCATTGCTGTCCCAGTACCAAAAAATTGATTTCCTGCATGATGCATCAGAAAGTCTACAAGTGGAAAGAGAAATGACCTTGAACTGAGTCAAGATCTGCTCTAGCATCTAGCCTGCTCCCAAGCAGAAAGATTTCTTTCAGCCATGAACTTCCTTATTTTTATTCTGTGACACCAACACCAATGAAATTTGTCTTGGAGAAGAGATAAATAGAACTTCATCAGTCCATTTCTCTTGAAAGTTGTTTTAAGTTTTTTCTTATGGTCTGTTTCATGAGCTTTGCTCATGAACATGTTGCACCAAGTGACAAATGCATAGGCTAAAATAACATTTTTAATAATATTTTGTAAGAAATTAGAATCTGACATTTCAGTAGCATTTCTGTTGTTTATCCCTTTCCAATCAATAATTTCTTTCCAGAGGGAGGAAAAAGCAGGATAAGTACTCATTATTTTCAGATTTTTTTGGAAGGTTGATTAACCGTGCTAGAAAGACAGGGGAATAAACTGCTACTCTTCCAAGTGTGCCATAAATTAAGGGCAAAAGTAGTTGGACTACTTGGCTCCTGCACAGCAGTAGTGTACTTAATTCTTTCATAAGCGTCCTTATTAACAAATGGTGGGGCTTCATATAGTGATCCTTGAAGATTCACTCAGCCTTCAAATACAGGAAAGGAACTATTTTACAAGTGTTAATACAAATATAGATTGAGTAGTTAAACTGACTCGGTTCCTCCTGTGTAGTGAAGTCCCCTGGCTTGTCATCTTGTGTATTTAAAGAAAACACAAGTATTCAAGTTTGTCTAGCTCCATCTCTCTAGATAATCTCCTGATTTGGCTATGGAAGAGATAACTGGTTGTTTTGCGGTCGGATATTCTCCACTTGTGAGGAGAGAGCAAACAAACCTTTCTTTACTAGGACCTGTTGCTTGCTCATATCAAACAGCTTACACTTGCTGCCTTTGAGCAAATAAGTTTTGTGGCACATGACCAGCCATTCCCTGAGCCTTCTCCAGTGTTGCGTTGCTTCAGTGCTTCCAAGGCAGGAAGCCACTCTTGCACAGTAACCCAGATGTCAGTGTTTACCTATGAAAGTATTCATTCATACCATGGCAAATATATATATATTGCCTGGATGCTTTCATTTTGTTTCTTGAGGAAAAATTAGGGTGTGTTGTAAAGCCTATGTTATGTGAGAGGTAACTCCAGTACTCTTCAGGTCCCTCACTTTCTGACAAGTGTTCTTAATCTCAAGTGCCTTCTTGAATAAGGCTAATGTATCAAATGCTACTTTATTTTAGGTCTGTATGTCTGTGAATTACCTACTGATAGACTTTCTCTTGTGGTTGATGAAAAATTTGTTATATTTAGAATAATACTATGAAGTTCAAGGGTGGGCCCCCAATTTCAAGCAGAATTGTCTCTTGTCTTCAGTCATATGCAGACTAAAAAGTGTTGTGAATAACGTCCACATGTTCCAGCTTATTTCTCCAAGATGATTTTAGGCACTTGCTCCTATTAAACAATAGTCTGCTGCCAATATTTAAATGGCAGTTTTACTTTAGCATTGTAGCTGTTTTTTTCCTGTATAAATGAATGGTTTTGATCTACAGTTGTGTGAATTGTAACTTCCATTGGAAAATGGTACCTTTAGAGGTGTTCTAATGAAACTCTTGCCAGGAAATTTTTTTCAGCCAAAGTGACAATGAGGAAGAGGCAGTGTAGTCAATAGGTCAGTCATTTAACACACTCTTCTAGCCTTCACTAGGAACCAATTTGAACTGTTCTCACACACAAATGAGGTAAGTGCTGTTGTTGGCTGTTCAGTTGTGGGTCTGTTTTACACTTCATGTGAAGAACTAAATATTGCCTAAGTTGTTTCCTATCAGCACGTTGCCTGATAGTTAGGATGCTTCCTTGAACACTGAGCTTCTACTCAGTCAGGTAAAGCAGGGATTTCAGCATGGCTGGCCCACATCCTGAGTGAGTGTGCTAACCAGTGAGCAGGTCAAGTCATCTATTCCAAAAGAAGGAGTAGGCTGTTGGTTTTTTTCTTTCATTATTTTTTTTGTTTTAACACAACCCTTTTTTTTGATAGACCCAATTTCATATGAATCCTGAGTAATGGGATATTTTTTTTTTAATATGCATTATGGAAAACCTGTTTTGTTCCAAGATCTGTTTGTTATTTCACTCTCATTCAAGCAGAGGGAGCTTGTGAAGTGTGTGTAGGAATATCCTTGTTGAAGTGCTGCACGCTTCCATTCTAGGGCTGACCAAATTCATTTTGCTGATGATAGCTGTACCTACATGTTAGTGCAGATATTGGTGTACAGAAGGGGGTCACAGCCGGGCATACTGACACAGACTAAACCTTACCCTTTCTTCCTTTTTTGTATGTCATTACTGGGAAAAAAAGAGAAGAGGGGGGGGGAAAAGGTCAGTAGAACAATAACAATAGCATATTTATAGTGGGGTTAAATAAATAATTTTAGAATGTTATTTTTGAGTGATTGAATTGATACTGTAGTCTATTAAATTGGATAAATTGGGGGGGATTAAAGAGATATACCATAAAGAGCCATCTTCCTAAAATGATTTAAAAAAAAAGTGCACCTGTCAAGGGTGCTCATAAATGTCAGAGGTAATACTGATTTTTAAACCAGCTGATTCTTCACAGTAGTTATGAGATTTTTTTAGCTTTAAATAAAATATTGATTCATGCAAATGACAATATAGCAGATTTTGACAGCCCAAAATATTCCTCACAGCCCACTTCAGTGTCCTCCCTCTCTTCTCTCCCCCTACTTCATTGTCCTGTCTGCAGTAAAATTCCTATTGAGACTTGTGTTCAGACAGCGATAAGAAAATGAACAAAGTAGCTCTGGCACTCTTTATCCCAGCACCAGTTTACACTTATGATCAACCTGAGCTGTAGTACGTTGTTGAGGCTATTGTAAGCAATTTCTGAGCGTGTCCTGGTTGGACAAGGAAGGACTTC
Source organism: Pluvialis apricaria (assembly GCA_017639485.1). Classification (NCBI taxonomy): domain Eukaryota; kingdom Metazoa; phylum Chordata; class Aves; order Charadriiformes; family Charadriidae; genus Pluvialis; species Pluvialis apricaria. The sequence continues at coordinate 52,632,648 of CM030008.1, forward strand.
ATCTGGTCTGAGAAGCTTACAAACAGAGATGTAAGTGAAGAGCCAAAGGCAGCAATGACCTAGGAATGTTTATGCAGGCAGAATGTCTGGTATCGTCAATTCTTGCTGGCTTGAATGGGAACCAAGTTGCACATTACCCTTTAGGAATTGACTTGGAGAGTGTTGATTTTGGAAAATGCTGAGGGTAGATGTATCTCTCATTCTCCTGACTTGCACTGGAGACAGTGAAGTCAGCACTGAGGATCTTTGGAAAGAAAAAATGAAAGTAGTGTAAGGAATCTACTGGGTTAGCGAGCCTACTACTTTCAGATAGTGCCAACAACTATGTTGTACATCTCATAAATGAAACTGTTTAAAATGAAATGTTTCTAGACTCCCTTCTCCTATCTATAGGTCTTCATAAATGTTATTCCTCTCATGATCTGAAGCCTTTCTGAATTCCAGACAGAATGTGCCCATGGGTATTTCTCATCACTGTTCTTTTGCTTAAGCAGTTTTCTCCCTCCTCAGGCTCTGGCATTTACTGTTGTGTTGCCTTCATTTTGCTACACTATAAAAGCAAGCCCTTCCAGTTGGTTTTCATGAGTGGCTTTTTAATTGTTCTCCTTCAGGGATTTTTTTTTGGTTAAATGGAAAACCTGTACATAAGCTTCCAGATAAGGTCCCACCAGTGCCAGGTATGATGCCTTTTTAATTTGCTACCTGACAACACCTCTTGGGATGTGCCCTTTGTCTCTTTCATAGCCATGTCACTCGCCTTGTGAGCAAAGGAAAGAATGATTCTGTCCCAATCTTAGCAGAGCACTCCATATGGTGCTACGTGGGAAAAGTACTATCTAAGCTGGAGGAGAGGGTGGTTAGTAGAAACACTTTGTTGGGAGTGACTGAAGGAGATAACAAGAAACTGTGCTAAAAGAAGCTTTAGGGCTGGAGGGAGGTTATTAGTGGAGTTCCTCAGGGACTGGTTTTGACATTGATCTTATTTATTATTTTCACTAATTACCAAAAAGTAGGATAAAAAAAAGAATGTGCTAATGAAATTTGCTAATGGCTTGAAGTTGGAACTACATAGGAGGAGACCATCCTACAGGATTGACCTTGATTGAATAGTGATGAATTGGAGATGGAAAGAAGTTAGTATTAAAATCATGTGCATTTATGTGCTTGGATGAAAAATAATGAGTATTCCTGGAATTCCTCATTCATTGGGGGAACAAAAAGTTTGAGGATGACTCACCTGTATAGTTTAGTCAGAGGGTGGCTGTGCATCTTGTTTAAAGTGTCGACAGGTCTGATCCTCCTGCCACTGGAGGGAGACAAGGACCAACGAGAACAAACACAAGTAAATGTCAAATGATGTGCAAATTCATGTGTAAGAGTTGGAAGCAAGTCTGACCCTCGTGATGTGGAGGGTATTACCTTGGATTAGATCTGTCTGTCTTCAGTTGCACCATGTTGAGGTGGACAGAGTACAAGACAGTGAATGTCATGTGGGAAAGGAAGATGTATGAGGTGTGTGCTGAGCTGCTGTTTTATTCAGGCCATGTGTGGTTTTGAAGTAGGTAGTTTAAGAAAAAGAAAAAAAAAAGCTCAAATACAAACCAAAAACAACTAATCAGGGAATTTTTTTGTCTTGAATCAAAGCAGTCCTGAGGATGATGATGGAAGCACCTCTTAAATAACTGCTTTTAGTCTGTGCTCCCTGGAACACTGCAATCAGTTTATTTTAAAAATATTTCTTATTTAATTGTAGTGGAAATGTTTTGTATTAATTGTTCTGTATTACTGTTCCAAAGTTGGTACTATTGCAGTTCAGCTAATAGACTAATTTCTTTCTACATCTTTTTAATAGAAGATAAAGAAACTACAGGCAGGCCAACAAGACTCCATTAGTGACAAGGCACATGTACAGTCATGAATAGAGAGGGATGTTAACAATAACACCAAACTGAAGCAGAGGAAGTATTTGCAAAGAGAATAATCACTTAATCCTGTTCTCTGCTGCAAACTAACAAAATTGTAATACTCCAAAATTTTCCTGCTCAAGAGCCAGGACACTAGACAGTAGCAAGACTGACAAACTGCAGCTGCAATGATTGTTTCCTAAATGTGGGGAAAAACAGTTAAAGGAGTAAGGATAGATCAGCTGGGTCCCTAATGTAGTGATTGCTCCCACTGTTCTTTCCCACGCTATTAGTCTGGATGCCATGTCTCCACTGTGAAAAATGCTGTACAGCCAAAGCTGTCTTTCCAGCTACCATCTACAATGCTTGGTCACAGATACCTGTGGTGTAAGAATTTCATAGTCTATTTTAAAAGGTGGGATTGGAGGAAATGGCTGCAAATCAAGAAGTTTCTATGCAGTTAGCAAACCAACTTTTTCCTCTCACTTGCCAGAACATTGCTCCCTTGCTGGAAACTCGCCCTTTGCTTCCCCCCCCCCCCCCCGCCATTTCTTCCTCAGTTCTTTGCCCTAAAGGTGGCTTCTGTGGGACAGTGTCCTTACTAAAACCAGATTTCTTCTCTTTGTTGTAAAGCTCCTGAGGGCTTATATGAACACTTGCCTGTTTTGATAGAAGTCTCAGTGATGCTATAGCAATCGCATTCACAGGATTTAGCACCTTTTATTGCAATTTAGCTCTGGTGATACTTATGCTAGTGTTTCACCTGAAATCTGTAGTTATTTTACTTCATCATGAATATGCTAATGAATTATTTCACACTCTTAAAAAAAATATCTTTGCAGTCACAGAGCCAACTTTGCATCTTGGGGTGGTATTTAAATAACTTATCTTCATGGAAAATGTATAAGTCTATGTTAAAAAAAAAGATAGTGAATAAATTCAGTGTGGCACGAATCTGACATCTGCATTGTAAAAAATATTCAGTGCAAGTAAATTATGCATTTTTTTTGTTACAACAGTTCAGAAAAATATATTTTCAAATGTTATTTTAATTACTACCTTTATTCTACTGTTTCTAAATAAGCTTTCTACTTCGCAACTTGCTACCTGAAATCTGATATTCTAAATATTTCCTTATTTCCTAATGTAAGATGTATCTTTTATGATCACTCTCATATTCTAATTTCGTTCTGTCAATCAAATTGGTATTTTAGCCTATTGTTTTCATTATACCCATAAAGACACAGGTGTGTAATATTACCATAATTTTCTTAATGTCTTATCTTTTCACTTAATTTTCTTTGTGTATGGACTTTGCTGTAGTGATTATCTGTCACCCACTTCATTCTTTATTTATGACATTTGAGCCATTTTTATTCTAGATAATTCCTGGACGTGCTATCAGACTAATAAGTATTGCATTGTTCTAAAGTTCATTAAATCAGTATCTTATATATAAAACGGAATATGTTAGTACTGAATGTACTGAGTTACAAGTATTTTTTGTATTTGTAGCTTCTGCTATTTCTGTGAACCACTAGAAACCTCATTAAAAAGCTTGACAATAAGAGCCATACAACCTACTTTCCAGATCAAAGTAGTTCAAAGAAATCTAGATGTGCATATACATTTTAATTAATATTGTATTTTTTCCAAAGCCCGCTTCAGTCATTAGGTGGGGTGTCTTTTTTTTCAACTGGCATCAGTGAGTTTGAACAACAGTTTTTATTTTACAGTACTTATAGCATACTGGGGTGATTTAGGCAAAGAAATACTAATCCATAATTTGACTCAGGGGTACTTATTGCAACTCTTATGACCGCTGAACTTCAGTATCGCATAATCTGCACTATTAGCCCTCTGTGGGAAAACAACAGTCAGTTCCTTTGATACTAGGGGAACTGACAGCTGGGGAACCTTGTTTCTGAGAAATGCTGCCATTTACTCAGGACTGATTTGGAAGTCCTTGGCAGAATAGGTCTCCCAGGTTCCAGGCTAATGCTCTGACTCATCTTTCTGCTCACTCTCTGCATCCTGTCGCCCCCCTATCAGCACCTTGATAATGTGATTAAGCTGATACATGTTATTTGAGCTGTTGCTGGCAGTGTATAGAATCATAGAATTGTTTAGGTTGGAAGAGACCCTTGGGATCATCGAGTCCAACCATCTACCCTACTCTACAAAGTTCTCCCCTACACCACATTCCCCAACACCACATCTACACGGCTCTTAAACACATCCAGGGATGGTGACTCAACCACCTCCCTGGGCAGCCTATTCCAATGCCCGACCACTCTTTCTGTGAAAAATTCTTTCCTAATGTTCAGTCTAAATCTACCCTGTTGGAGCTTGAAGCCATTCCCTCTCGTTCTTTCATTAATTACCTGTGAGAAGAGACCAGCACCAACCTCTCTACAGCGTCCTTTCAAGTAGTTGTAGAGAGTGATGAGGTCTTCCCTCAGCCTCCTCTTCCTCAAACTAAACAGTCCCAGCTCCTTCAACCACTCTTCATATGATTTGTTTTCTAGGCCCTTCACCAGCTTCGTTGCCCTCCTCTGCACTCGCTCCAGCACCTCGATATCTCTCTTGTATTGAGGTGCCCAAAACTGGACACAATACTCGAGGTGTGGCCTCACCAGTGCTGAGTACAGGGGCACAATCACCTCCCTATTTCTGCTGGCCATGCTATTTCTAATACAAGCCAGGATGCCGTTGGCTTTCTTGGCCACCTGGGCACACTGCCGGCTCATATTCAGCCGCTTGTCAGTTAGAACCCCCAGGTCTCTTTCTGCCAGGCAGCTTTCCAGCCACACTTCCCCAAGCCTGTAGCGCTGCATGGGGTTATTGTGGCCCAAGTGCAGGACCTGGCGTTTGCCCTTGTTGAAACTCATACCATTGATGTTGGCCCAATGATCCAATCTATCTAAGTCTCTCTGTAGAGCTTCCCTATCCTCCTGGGAATCAACACTCCTGCTTAACTTGGTGTCACCTGCAAACTTGCTGATGATACACCCTATGTCCTTATTGAGATCATCAATAAAGACGTTAAACAGAAACGGTCCTAACACTGAGCCCTGAGGCACACCACTTGTGACCGGCCGCCAGCTGGATTTAAATCCATTGAGGACCACTCTTTGGGACCTTCCAGTCAGCCATTGCTTGATCCAGCAGATCGTATACTCATCCAGGCAGTGTGAAGCCAGTTTTTCCATGAGAATTGTATGGGGGACAGTGTCGAATGCTTTTCGAAAGTCCAGGTATACAATATCAACAGCTTTTCCCTCGTCCAATAATCTGGTTATCTTGTCATAGAAGGAGATCAGGTTTGTCTGGCAGGACCTGTCTTCCATAAATCCATGCTGACTAGGCCTGATCCCCTGGTTGCCCATTTATGTGGGTTTTGATGGCACTCAAGATGACCAGCTCCATGACCTTCCCTGGTATTGAGGTTAGACTGACAGGCCTATAGTTTCCTGGATCCTTCTTTTTGCCTTTCTTGTAGATGGGTGTTACATTTGCCACCCTGCAGTCCATTGGGACCTCCTCAGTTAGCCATGACTTCCTGTAAATGATGGAAAGCGGTTTGGCGAGCACATCTGCCAACTCTTTCAGCACTCTTGGGTGTAGCCCATCCAGTCCCATAGACTTGTGCGCATCCAAGCGGTATAGCAGGTCACTGGTCTCTTCCTCTTTAATCATTATGCTCTCATTCTGCTTCCCTTCCCTGTCTCCTATCTCCTGAGGCTGGGTGTCCAGGGAACAGCTAGTTCCACTGTAAAGACTGACACAAAGTAGTCATTGAGCACCTCAGCCTTTTCCTCATCCTTTGTGACTATGTTTCCCTCTGCATCCAATAAAGGAGGGAGATTTTCCCTAATCCTCCTTTTGTTGTTAATGAATTTATAGAAACATTTTTTATTATCCTTAATAGCTGCAGCTAGGTTGAGCTCTAGCTGCGCTTTGGCTCTCCTTATTTTCTCCCTGCATAGCTTCCCCTCCATCTTTATAGTCTCCATGAGAGACTTGCCCCCTCTTCCAAAGGTCATAGACTCTCTTTTTGTTTTTGAGATCCAGCAAGAGATCCCTATTTAGCCAGGCTGGCCTCCTTCCCCGCCTACTTGTTTTTCGGCACATGGGAACAGCCTGCTCCTGTGCCTTTAAGACTTCTTTCTTGAAGTACGTCCATCCTTCCTGGACTCCTGTATCCTTAAGGGCATCCTCCCAAGGGATTTTATCTAGCAGTCTTCTGAACAGATTAAAATTTGCCCTCTGGAAGTCTAAGGTGGCAGTTTTGGTAACCCTTCTCCTTCTTTCTCCAAGGATCGAGAACTCAATCATCTCATGATCCCTGTGCCCTAGATGGCCTCCAATCTTTACTTCCCCCACAAGTTCTTCCCTGTTCACAACGAGCAGGTCTAGGAGGGCACTCTCCCTGGTCGGCTCACTTATCAGCTGCATGAGGAAGTTATCCTCCACACATTCCAGGAACCTCCTGGATTGTTCCCTGTCTGCCGTGTTGTATTCCCAGCAGATATCAGGGAGGTTAAAGTCCCCCACAAGTACAATGGCAAACGACTGCGATATTTCTCCCAGTTGCTTATAGAAGGCTTCATCCACCTCACTGCTTTGGTTGGGAGGTCTATAGCACACTCCCACAGCGATATCACCTTTATTTGCCCTTATCCTAATCCAAACACTCTCGACCCTGTTATCACTATACTTAATTTCTGAGCTCTCATAGCATTATCTAACATACATGGCCACTCCGCCACCTCTCATTTCCTGTATATCCCTCCTGAAGAGTTTGTAGCCTTCAATTATGGCACTCCAGTCATGCGAGTGTAGTTCCTTAGCTCCATGAAAAAGCAGAATGGGGGAGTCTCATCCCTGGTATTCCAGATTGCTCAAGGCTTCAGTGGGTCTGCAGGTGATAGAAGGGAATGTATTGTAATAGAGATAGTTGAAGAGAGATGAAGCCTGTGACTAATATTCAAGTGTCAGGAGCAAATACTTCTCCATCATCTAAAAATAAAGAAGATTTTCTTGAAAGCAACAGCAAGAACTTTGCCTCTTTCTAGGTACGAAATAATAGCTTTTAGGTTCTATGCATATAAAGTGGATGAGGTGTATTCCAAAACATCAGTTACTCCTTTCTCTGTGTGTGCATTCAAGGGTGCAAAGGGTTTGGTGCACTTGGGTGCAAAGGCACTCAAGGGTTTAAAAAATTGAGAAAAATAATTTATACTGTTCTTTCCCACTTCAGTAGACTATGTTTGGGTCTCTAGAAGCTGTTACTCTTAAGTTTTGTACTTCAGATGCCGTGGCTGATGGAACACCAAGCGAAGAGAGTTCAGTGTAACACCAGAGTTTTCTGTTGATTTATGCCAGCCCCAGTAAGTCATTTAGACAGACGGGGCATGAGACTGGGATTGTAACATAATTGAGGGGTTATAACTGAGCCCTCCAGGGAAATGTTTTTGTTCTGGTTGTAGATGTAATGTGGTAGATATTCCTTGATGAATTGTTTGTGGTTTAAGTTCTTCCTAAATACAGTCTGGGACAGAAATTGGCACTGTGACTTCGTGATGTGAATCCCTCATGTCTCTCATGCTATGGATATAGGTTTTTGCTGAGCTCTTTGTCTTGGGATGTCTTGAGCATTGAAGGGAAGGGTAAAATGTTGATGAGAATTATTCTGTGAAAGTTCCGTTGTATTAATGTTGGGAATGAATGCTCTCCTTCTCTTCAAGTTGGGCACTATTTTAAAACAAGTTAGCAAGTGCATTTGGGTTAATCCTGATCAGACGGTGTATTCTGAAGTGTGAGAGTCTCCTTTACATCATATGCCAAGTTGTATCTTTACCTCATTGCCCCCGCCCTCCTCCCCCACTGCAGGCAAGCCTTGAAGGGGTATGGACCTGAGCCGACAACTCTTGGCCACCTGTGGAATGAGAGTTCTTTGATTATACTCGTATCATATTAATTTTTTTTAAAGAGTTTTGCTTGAATGTGGGTTCTGGGAACAAAACTATCACCTGCAGGTTAAAAAAAACCCAACAACTTAATTTTCAAGTAAAATAAGAACTATAGTATTAGACTGAGGTATGAATGATGGATGAAAAAAAATATCTGTGTGCAGTACTTGCTGTTATGTGTGTGTTTGTCTTGCTTTAGTAACACACTGCTTAAATTCCTTTGTTATGGAGTTGAAATTCGGCACTGTGGAAGAGTTGTGAGAGACCTGGATGTTTTGGATCTTGGCGAGCTATACCAGGATGCTTATAAATAGTCAGACAAGATCTCAGCCCATCCACAGTCTGAAAAAAACAGTTGTGAGTCAGCCCCAGTCAGGCGTTTGCTGTGTCATAGAGGCGCTGTGGCTGAGGGACTGATTTTTATTGAATTAGCTAACTCTCTATTCTAAGAATGCACAGAGACGCTACCTGTGAATAACAGTTTCATATTTAATTTCTTTCTAATCCTTTACTCTTTCTGAAGAATGGTCATAATTAGAATACTTCTGTAATGTAGTCTAGCTTTTGTAAACCAACTGGTTGTGGAAAAAGGTGTCTTAGTGGGTTGAGATGGAATCAGTTGTATGAGGAGAGGATGCTAGATAAACTGGCCCAGCCCAGCCTAAAGGGATGGTGACTATTTGTATGCCAACAAAAGTCTCAGTTCGTTTTCAGAGCTCCACAGTTCAAGAATCAATTGGATTTGCATATCCCAAAAGTTCAGGAATTGATTTCCTAAATGATGATATTCAGGGCATAATGTCTGCCTGTTATTATATGATCAAATATGTTCCATGGAGGGTGAATTATTTAATCTCTGTGGACACATGGAATTTTCATGATACATTAGGACTGTAATGGGCACTTTTTTTTGTGAAGGAATGAAATTGTTCCGTCTTCTAAACATATGATCTGTGATGCCTTGAAGGCTGCTTGGAGAGGTAGATAATTAGCTACCCCACTGCCTAGAGAAATAGCTTGGAGATTTTTAGAAGCCTTATGCAAATGGTTTGGGATATTATACAAAATTAGTTTCAGTTAGGCTCAAATTTATCTAATTTAATTATTGGGAAAAGTAAATCTTTGACTGAGGAAAAGAAGGAAACCTGACAGAAGGAGAAGACAGGGCAAAAAATACACTGTCATATAGACTGCAAAAACTAGATACTGATGGATTTATAGCTGCCATTCACTTTGTAGACATTCACCTCTAAGGCATAAGTAATGACTTTGTTTTATAAGACTCTATCAGAATTAATACCCTAGACCACAGGTGAAATAATTGCTTAACGGAATTAAACCCTGTTGCTGAATATGGCTGTATCCTATTTTAGCAGACTCTGAACTCAGCCGGTAAATCTACAGCCTCCTGGGATGTTGAAGTCCCAGCTCATTCTGCACATATTACTTGAAGTTTCAGGGAGTCTCTGGCATGGAGTGGACAGTTATCTGAAGGGGAAACTTGACAGTTTTACCAGGCCTGGTTGCCTGCCTGCACGAACTGTGGTGGTCTGTTTTATGCCTGTGTGATGTCTCCAGCAGCCTCTCCATCCCTGACTTGGTTATGGGTGCATCAAATTTCTTCTTAATCCAGGGAAGATGGTTGGGAGATTAGAGGAACAGGTGGTGCACAGCTGATTGCTGGTGGCTAACTGTTAGCTGTCTCTTCAATATGCAGGGCTTAGGCAGAGAGCGACAAGGAAAAGGAAATACATTGGAAGCAGCTCAGGCCTTGCAGCTTGGCCTGCGGTTTGATGGCTGAACTGAGACCAGAGAAACTGGGAACTGGCAGTTGTGTTGCCTGAGGTAGGTAGGAAGACTGCCAAAGCAGGACTGTACAAGCAGGGAAGACTCTTGCGTGGAGGATAAAATGGGGTATGCAGCATGTTGGGGTGGCGTGGATGGGTCAGTGTTGTCTGTAAAGCAAGAAAGAAGTGCAGATAACTGCTGGGATGATGGACAAGGGGGGTTATTACAGAAGGACTTCTGCTAATTCCAGCAGTGCTTGTAAGTTTTATACCCGCTTTTCATTAGCTGAATTTTTGCAACTTCAATGAGCTGTTGTTTTGTTTCAACACACGTGATAGTTTTGTAGAGCTATTTTAACAACTTCAAATGCGATGTGACCATGGTAAGAGCAAATTCATTGAACAGTCTGAATACGTTTCTGAAAAAGCTTCTTCAGGCAGCACTTGCTTCACTTGCTGCTTTTGGAACATATGCTGAAATTTTCATCTCGGATGGTTCAGTGTGAGCTCTTCATTTCGTTCTTGAGCAGTATTTTGTGGGCAACTCTAAGAATATAATTAGGAGTTTGATTAACTGCAGTAAAAGATTTTTCTTTTTTTTTAATGGCAGTGACTTTTAAGTGACAGCTCTTCTGTGTTCTTATCAGTAAAGGAACCATGTTGCTTCACAGGATGAATACAGTTTCAAAGAAACTCAAAAGCAGATTGAAATTGGTTAGGTAACCATCACAGGTATAGGGACATATGTAGTACATTGTTACTATAAGATACTTTGAGAATACAGTATTGAAGATACAGGCACAGTTTGTGATAATTTATAATATAACTCTGAACACAGCCATCTGTTGACCTGTAGTTAGATCGCTTTTGAAATGCAGACTTCAAATGCTGTCCTAGAAGTCCTCCTTGGGCCATACAGCTTGGGGAAAGGAACTTAAAAATATATATTTTTGAGTCTGAGAAATGTGGTGTTTGTTTTGGACGTATCAATATACGCTCAAACATTATTTCTAAAGGAGTAAGCAGCTTAGGATTGTGTACAATTGCATATTTACAAGAAACTGTATTTTACGGTGTTTACTAGCTTTTTTTGCATCTTCAGGGTGTCATATCATTTCATCTATGTATAGCAGATGCTTGATGAGGGCACTCTTGTTTTCAGCTCTCTGTCACTGGGAAACCTAGGCCAAACCATTCAGTTGAAGAGAAGAGCCAGAGAAAAGCAGACACCTGGTTAGAAGCTAAAGGACAGGTTAACAATCTGTTATCATAAAACAAAACAAAAAACCCCAACACTGATACAACAAGTTAGCGATTCCATTCTGGGACAGCAGAGCTGTCTTTTCTGCCCAAAACAATATTTGGCAGTACAGGAAGATTGCTTATATCTCCCCCACGCATACTGGAATTCTGTACATTTCTGTGGGATCTAATCTGGAGATAATGCAAAAATAATAACTAAAAAGGAGCCTTAAATTTTTTTGAGGTAAACTTCTTGTTGGAGAAAAACTTTGTTGTTATATTTTGCTTATATTATTTTTAAATAGATAACAGCAAGCAAAGAGCAATAAGTAAGCAACAGCTAAGCTGTTTAAACTTGAGGCTATAATCTTTTCTTTACTAGAAACTTATCTTTCCATTTTACAGAATTTTGTTTTCACTGTGTTCCTCAGGAATGGCTCAAGAATCCTTTGCAGGACCTGCTGTTCTCACCCCATAATGAAAGTTGTTCTTGGTCAAAATCTATACACAATGTTGAGCAACAACCAAAGGTAGGTAAATATTGCTGTTACCTTCCTTTGATTTCCATTTGAACACCAGGGACATAATTTTTAAGCACGACTTGGATTTCATACATACAAATCTGACCTTGCCTCTTGTTAATTAGGCTCATTTGCTTAATGTAGAGGTATCTTGATGATAAGATATCTTGAAATCTTTGAGTATCCACTATGTTACTAGCCACCTTCTTTGTAGTCACCTCAAATACATGTGAAAATCACTAAAACAGCAGAGAAAGAAACTGTCTTCAAATATGCAAGTGTTCATAAACTCACCTTTCCCGTTTTTATTCATGTTTGCAGTGTGGTGTTAAAGCTGAAAACCAAATGCAAAACTTAAGTGCAACCCATACTTTTGGGTCTGGTTTTAACGATTACTGGTAATTCATAATGTTCTAACTTCATAATACTAGCTTTTAATTGCTAAGGGATGAAAAAAATGGTTTCAAACTAAAGACTTGATATTGCTAATAAACTTAGGCCTGAAAGTGGATCTAACACTTGGAAGACCTTGATTGAAAGAAACGGAGAGAAACATGGTAGGGTTTTTTTCCACAATACCATCATTTTCATTATTTGAATTGTCTCCCAGGTTAGAATGATAAATAATAAAACCTCTTTCAGAAAAGAATGAAAATATCATTCTTGCATGTAGATGTGTGCCAAAATGCTTTGTTAGTTACGAATGGGCCTTAACGTGTGCTTAAATACGAAGAGAAATTCCTCAGTATTTGTGTTTTTACTGTTAATGTTGCTATCGCAGATATAGGAATTCATGCTGTTTGGCATAGGAGCTAACATTCTGTAAGCATCCAGAGGGAGAATATCTGGTTTTTTTCAAAGGACAGAACAACGTTGGTGAAAGGCAAATGAACGGCTATACAGCAACGAATGGTCCTTTGTAAACCAGCACTCTTTGCCTCACAAACAGCAAAGCAAATTCTTCTCTGGATAATTTACCCTGACTTTAATAAATAGCAAGTGTTCTCTTCCTTTAAGGCACATATTGACTTGCTAACCCTCTTCTAATCTGTCTTAATCTTTGTCAATATTTACCTCTTCATGCAATAAATACTGAGAAGTCAACAGAACCCAACTTCATCTCTTTTTTTGAACTTGTGCCATTTCTTTGCCCATTTCAGTGAAATTCATACAGAGCTTGAGATGAAAAATTAAACTTGTTATATAACTGCTGTTATACAGTTTGTAGTAATAAACTTGATGAACCGTTTAGACCTCTGGCTGTAAGCAGAACTCCCCCACTTCTTCTAAAAAGCTAGAGAATATTAGATATTTTTGACATTTGATTGGTATTTCTTGTGAGACTGAATGTAGTATTGCTATACTGCTAACCAGTTGAATTCCATATTAAAGTGTGTTATATGACCTCTAATAAAGTTCCTTAGACGGCTGGTTCACTAGACAGTCGTGAAGCATCCTGTGCAAGCATGTACTTCTCTAACAACTAAATGATTACAAGCATATTTTTTGAAAGAAAATGCTGGTATCTGTTCAGCTCACTGATCTCCTATGACGCTTCCTGCTATACTCATCTATTTTGCAGCTTTTGAGCAAAAACTGTGGAACAGTGGAAGGAACCAGAGAAACCTACTGATTTTGTTTGTTATCGACTTAAATAACTTCAGTATCCAGTCACTCTGCTGACTGAGGTGGCAGGAAAGGAAAAGGGGACCTTTTGTGGTTTCAAAGCCCAGCTTAAGCCCCTTGACCACTAGGCAGATACTGAATCGACCAGTTCTGAGCTGCAGTGTAGTGCTGAGGATAGTCTTTCACTGTTTTCTGTTCTGGCACTGAACAGTCTGAGTCAGATCCCTCTAATGCCTGCTCCCCATGAAATTTGCATATGTAGAGCTGCTACTGTTCCGTCTCTGGAGGGTTTGAGGATGTGGGAGCTGTTGGGGCATCTGCTGCCTGTACAGAGCTCAACCGAGCTGGTCCTTCTGGATGAATTTTTTTTTTTTTCTCTATTCATTGCATCCTTAAACTTCCTTAACTAAACTTCCAAAGGTCTTGTGAAAATGAGATTTATTACAGGGTTTTTGCTCAGGGTGAAACATTTACTCCCTGAAAACCGCTTGCTTGATTGCAAACAAATTGTTTTTGAGCTAGACAGTGACTGTTGGTGTGTAAGGCTACCCTGTACGTGCCTTTTGCTCATGTGAATGTTAGCCTCAGTGCTTCATGTGACAAACTTACCAAGAGAAGTGTAGTTCAGCTCTAAGAAGCAACTGCTCAGCTGTTGTGTGTGTGCGTGGAGGGGAAAGTCCAGTTTAAACACAGAAATGGAAGCACTGATATCACTGCATGCTGCCTATGGGGAAGTAAAGTATGTGAGGGAGGGGAAGGAGTTGAAGCATGTGACTACTGACAAGAAAGGGGAGCTTGGGTTGTGATCTACTCCCCCAGTTGTGATCTACACCCCATATTAAATCCCTTGGTCCCTATGTGGATGTCTGTCATACTGTCATGGTTCATTGTCAGTGCTGAGTCACCCAGAGTATGTGTCTTTGATGGTGATTAGCAAACTGCCGCAGACAGAAATTAACAAAACTGTAATGATTTTCATTGTATTTAATAGAGCTAGTTGCATATTTTCCAGCTGAATGTTTTCTCTTCAGAAAATGAAAACATTTCCTGGGAAATTACTTATTTCATGGAAAATTTTTGGCAGCAGATTGTTGGAACACCTTGTTTCCCCTTGCATGCTTTCATGGTGTGAAACTCAAAAGGATAGATTAGCCATGAAAAATTGTGCAGTTTCCTTTCTCCTCAGTTTGAGCCATGAGAGATTACAAACTGTAGAAGTTTTATGTGGCCAAGGAATCAAGTGGAAAAATTGGGGTCCTCTGCAAAAGTACAGAGGTGTCACAAGTTTGAGCCCTGAATTATGTCTTGGGAGGGAACTGAGTTGAGATCCAGACAAACTTTGGCTGTTTAAGTAACCCTGTTAATTAGCACAGTATCCTGACATAGCTACATTCCTTGATACTCATTAGGAGGAAATTGTAAAATAAATTATAAAACCCAAAGGGCATTAAATGTCTCCTACCTCAGATACTGAAAACAAGTACCGTAGTAGGAATAGGGATAGGCCATTCATGGTACTGCTTTCTCTTCCTCTGAAGCTTCATGTCTTATTAAAAACCTTCCCAATAGAATTATTGGGCTTGATTTATACATTAAAAATGAAAACACAGTAGTTATTCTCTTGCCTACAAAAATAAATGGTTAGCATAACAGTACATTGTTTAGAGAAGTCAATTATACCTTAAAAGAGGAGGAAAAATTTTCAGCAGTGTGTTTGAGACTAAGCCTCTGCTTAAATGCATTGGATAAAAGAGCAGTGAGGTAGCTGGGGGTACACAAGTATTTTGGTGTCTGCCTTTGTGAAGATTTGGGACTGATTGAATCAAACCCCCTGTGAGGGTGGCAGTCCCATTATGTTTGTTACAGGTTGACTGGTATAATTGTTTTTTCTGAGGTTATCAGCATGTTCAATCAAAAAGCTAATATGTGCATTATTGCTTTGCTAGTTTTTAAGCCCTTTTCTCATTATAGGTATCGATCTTGATTAAAAGCTTTTCTCCAAATGTTTGGTTCCATTGACATGAAGCTATTCTTGCCTTCTCTGCTACCAGAGGGAAGGTATCTTCACTCAGGTTAATTGCTGGTGCCTGACGCTAGATGCAAATACCAGAGCACTGCCTGAGGTGAAAATTCAAAACTGGAAAAAAAAAAAAAAAAAAAAAAGCGGCTGTTAAAATATCCTTTCCTTCTGTGTTTACCAGAACAGTGTGCTTTCCTTTGGCATTGCAATATGCCAGAGAAAATGTCATGAATACTGTTTTGAAGGCAGATAATTTTCAGTTCTTTGTCAGTGAATGTGTATTGTCTCAGTTCTTTACCAGAAGTGGAGGGAGGGGAAGATAGCATGAGACAGCAGTGGATATAGAAATACACAACAATCAAAACACAATAACCCAGTGTAAAAAGTCTAACCTAATAGTCATGTTGAGCTTAGACAACCAGAAACCCTGCTACGTTAATCTGAAATGCATGGCTGGACCCTTGTGTCAGTCGCCTGTGCACATCGTGATGATGCACAGGCATAAATCTCCAGTCAGAGCTTGCAGGAACATTATAGCCTTTTAAAATAGATAACTTGTTCAAAAATAAATCTTACTTAGAAACACATACACATACAAATGTATTCTCTATCTGATAATCCAACTATTATTTAGTTAGGGCTTTATGATGATGCTTTGTTTACTGTAACTTTATTTATCGTGCTAAAAGAAAACCTCTACTAGGTTCAAGATGTCCTGAAGTCTGTCTACACACTACATCCCACAGTTTTATAAGCAAGAGAGAAGGATGAAATAATCAGCAGTGGTTCCTATAAAGCCTAGGAATTATATACCAGATGGACTGGAGGGAGCTTTTTAAGGCTAGCAGTGATGTGTGGCTTAAACATTTCCAGGATTGCTTGGTTCAAAGTGTTCATAAACTTCAGTAAACTGTCCCAATGGCAAATGATCCTCACTTAACATTTGGACTTTATTCCTTGTCTGAAATGGTTTTGGCTCTGTTTCTGGCTTTTGGATTTTGCTATGTACTTGCCTGTTGGATTAAGATCCTCCCACTATAGGTTTCTGTGTTGTCTTGTGGGCAGCTAGAAGTCGTCATTAAGTTACCTTTCTCAGTTAAATAGACTGATATTTTTTTTTTCAGTGGGTCAAATAATTTTTAAATCATTTTCATGACTCTTCCCTGAATTTTCCACAGTATTTTTCTAGGTCCAAAGTAAAACTTGGAATCTTTTGTGACAAAAATGGATGCTTCATGAATTCAGTTTCAAAAGAACCCTAAATGTTTTGGTCTGTTGGTTGCTTGTCTGGAGGATGCTCTTGTCAATATTTCCTCTCAGCAGGCAAAACCAAAGGTAAAAATGGATGCTTGTCTTGGAGGCTAAATGCCTTGGCTGTCTGTGCTCTGTTGGTGTTGACTGTGTGTATCTGCCCTCAAGCCAGCTGTAGTACCACGGCTACCTGCCTGGAAGCCTCTTGTCGGATTGAAATTGGCAACAACTTTCCCAGCATGTGAACAGGAACCCTTCACTTCAGTTTTCCTGATGGATTTTTCTTGTATTAAGTTCACTATGTCATGATAAATAGATTTTCTGTTTGAGAGGTGGGAGGGGAATAGGGAAAATTACTCCAGCAGGGATTCCTAAAGGGGCTTTACTGAAAAGCATCTCTCTCTTTCCAGGTGTTGTATTTCTTTTTGTTGCATGCCTATGAGAACATGAGTTTAAGCCTAATTAATACAGTGCCAGAAAAAGCTTGAGTCCTAGAGATTGTCATGAAGAGAATTCCTTTTCTCTCTTACCACAGAATCACACTTTGCTGCTGCTGCTTCCCCAACCAAGCAGCACCTTGTCGCAGCAGAGCTCTCTTTCCTCGCCCTTTGGAGGGACTGTTCATTGTGCAGGTACTGGCCAGCATGAGTGAAGGCTTTCAGGCCTTTCAGACGTTAGTTCAGAAAAACATCTCAGGTCCCTTAAAACAAAGCAAGAATTCTCTAAGTCCTTTGCTGATTACTGTGTCTTGTGATCACAAAGGTCCTTGGGGCCAGGGTTATTTCTTGCAATGGCAGGCATCCAACTACTTACCTGGCTACTATGATATTTGGGATAAAAATCAGTGCAAAAAAGCTAAAAGAATATTCCTTTTTAATATGGAGGGGTTATTTCAATCTAGCTTAAACTTGTTCTTTAAAATACAATAAAGAAAAGACAAGTTGCAGATGTGTAATTTCACCTGTCTGCCATTGTTTATCCCTTGCCTGAAAAGCAGAGAAATTCTACAGCATGCATCTCAAACATGCATAAACAATTTACCTTACTTCAACAAAAATTTAGATAAAAGTAAGATAAATTAATACTGTCTTAAACTGAAATAATTTCTTTTTTACTGATATTCCAAATAAATTTAAACTGTCATCCTTAATTTGTTTAGTTCAACTCTAAATGGATCAGCACCCATAGTAATAAGGTGGGATGATAATAAAGTCACTCTTATTCTTTAGGTATTTTTCTTTCTTTTTAGAAAGTCTTATATGTTAATGAAGAAGATGCTCATTATTGATCTTTTATGAACTAAAATAATTTACATTTAATTGAATGGCATGAATACTCTGTTTTGGTTAAGTCAGAAAGTAAATAGAGGTATGTTTGAACAGAAATATTGATATAAAAATGCACATAAAATCTGCTCTGGAAAATTTTTGGAGATACCCTCTGTTCCTATGATCCTGAATCCCATTAGAGATAAACTCCTACAAGAAAGAATAAACTTTTAAGGACATACCCACTTCTTCAAGGTATTGCTTCTTAAATCTCATTTGTCATTTATCTTCTCATTTGAAGTGCTATGTGATAAATGACCTAGTGAAGATACAATATTTGATGCCATGCACCTCTCTATTTTTATGCCTTTAATAAAAATTGAGATTTTGCTAGGAATGTTTTTCCTTTAATGACTTTCCTGATGTGTCTGGATTTCAAATAATGTTTTCATTTTGTCTGGTTCTGTGTGACATTATTCTGGTTCCTGTGAATGACACTTAAATCATTATTCTTGGGTAATGAATATAATCCTATTCAAAGAATTCGTTCTAGAGAAAGTTTCTCTACAATAGAGGCTAAAAAAACCCACACAAGAATAAAGGAAACTTTTTGCTTTTTTATATCTGGTTTCCACTGTGGAGCATCAGAGGAGTACAAAAGTCATCAGTTGTCAGTCGTCACACCAGTGACAGTGTTTCCAATTTGATTTAGCTTCAGATTAATTGAAACAGGCAGTATTGATTTGCTGCCACTAAAAGAGCTGGAAGTTATTTTATATGATAGAAGTCAAATGGGTTGGTTTGGAAGATGAGTCCAACTCTTATGCAGACGTGCTTATTTTCTGTTTGGTATTTGTCCTTGAAGGAAAGAATCATATTTGCATTTGGAAGGAGATGCTTATTCATTGAATGTGTTATGTGTGATCCAATCTACGGCAGTTTATGAAGGCTTTCTAATCCTTAGGTGGTTCTTGAATGCCATCTTGAAAGACCATGTATTTAGGCTAACGTTTTTTTCTTATCTCAGAACTTCTTTTACCTACAGAAACTTGCATCTTTCTGCGTCCTCTGGAATTTATCGCCTCATATTCCGTCACTTGCTGCCTGCCAGGAATTTCGGGGTCAGAAATAAACAAGAACTTGTTTCTGGATCTTACTTAACAGATTGGGCAATGAAGCCCACAGCATTAGTGCAGGTCAGTGAACTGCTCTTGAAAAACCAGGAGCATCACCCAATATTTAATTTCATTTAGTTCAGTGAATAGCTGTTCCATTCCTGGATCAAGCCTGAATCTTGCATATGACAGCCAGGCCGTTCACTGATGGTTAGTTGTCAGGTTCATCCTAAATGATGCTTTTCACTAGTTTTATTTAGTGTTGGAGTCTAAATGAATAAGAAAAGCCTGAACTAGATTTTCACTCTCTTCTTGGAAATAAGGTCAAAGTATACATAGATACTGCAGGAAACTGAGCTACAGGATTTTAACGAAAAACTTTACCTGCAAAGTTGATCCCCGCTAGGGAAATTAAAGTGGGAAGGAGACTTCTGCTTGCCACACCACTCTCCGAAGAAATAACATCACATACCAGGGCAGCGGCACTGCTTTATTGCCAAAGTGGTGCTCAGGTGCTAGAGAAGCAGTCTTGTAAACCTGTGTGACAGTGACACACGGTGACTCCCACTGGAAAGGCGACCCTGGCATGTGTGTGTGCACCACCCGTTGCATTCTTTGTTCCACCAGTTGTCCACCAAATTCTGCCTCTGGTTCCTACAGTACTGTGGGTGTGGGAGAAATGGCTCAAAATCCCATGTTAACTTCTAAGAAGACATTTCATGTTTAGACCAATGTACTGCAGTCTACAAGCAGTCTGAGCACTTTGAGTTTCAGTTAAATTACCTGCAGGGATGGGCTTTTTCTGGATTTAAGTGTGGCCTAAAGCATCATAATGCCTATGCAGGAGTAGTTTTCATTTTGTGCCAAATGAAAAATAAATCAATATAAATTATAGACACTTCACATTACTGTGGCTCCTCTGAACTGTCAGTGAGTGCTGGAAAATTATATCCTGGGTTTTGGAAGTAAGCACAGGGATCCTGTGGGTTTGCTAAACAGTTGTCCCCTTAGGAGGAGAAGGAAGATTGTGTTTCTAGTAATGTGCTTTCTGGTGCTTGATAGAGAGGTGTATTTCCACTTCCATTGTGTTCAAACTTATGTCACGTTCATTGTCTGGGTGGATTTTTTTTAGGAGTCATTGCAATTGGTATACAGTGATACTTTGAATACCAAGTGATGCTCAACAATGGCTAGCCTACATAGATGGCCATGTAACTTTCTATTGTAGACAGAGTATAAGTGAAGTTTTTGGTAAGGTTCAGAATTTACCAGCACCCTGGAGTGAGGAGAACCGAGTCACTATTGTTCTCAAGCTGCCTGCAGACCAAACGTGACAACCTTGCTTAAATCTGGAAGGATGTTTTTTTGAAAATAAATGTTATTCTTTTTTAAAAAAGGCAGGCTAAATTCTGCCCAGAATGTTCTCTGTGGTCTAGTTGTAAGCTACTCAAAACTCTGCTTCTCACCCATATACTATTCTTGACTCTGTCTCAAAGTAGAACATTGTTTTACATAACTTAATTTTTGGCTTAGGTAGAGTAATGATCAAGTTGAATAATTTAAAAAAATAATAATAAATCATTGCTTCGCAAACAAAGTTGCAGTCAACCCATCCCCATTTCAAGGTAAAATAAGTGTATGTGTCTTCCCCCAAGGTGCTGACAGATAAGATGCAGCAGTTGCAGTTACCTCTCCCAGGTGTCCGTCCTTCCTGGGAGGAGAGTAGGAGAGACAGAATGTGTCTGCAAGCCTCAGGCTGTTCAACACTGAGTCTGGCAGCCTTGCTTCAACCCATCAGAAGTGTAAAGCAAGCCGTCAGGTTTTGCACTCAAGTGGGAGAAGTGAGAATACATTTCCTCCTGCTGACTATGTGGGCAGGGTGGCAACCTTTCCCTGTGGTGATAGCTAACTGTTGCTAGGATCTTTCAGTGCCATAGATAAGTGTGTAACAAAGACCTAAACACTTTTTGTATATTTAAAGCTCCACCTGCCTTGAGAGTGTGCTCTACCTAGGGTTGGATCAAGATCTTTCACATCTACTCCAAGGAGATAGTGTTTCATTCATGACAGTGTTCTTGGACACTTATACAATATTAAACTGAACACTCATATTAATGCAGAATGGAAGTTTCATACCTCACGTGTGTAGAAGTCAGGAGACATAACTATCTCACTGTAATATCAATTCACCTAGTTATGTAATTTGTCTAGATTACTCAGGAAACAGCTATTGTATGTATATTGTATGTAGGGTACTGCATCTGGGGAGGAAGAACCCCATACATCAGTACAGGTTGGGGCCTGACCTCCTGGAGAGCAGCTCTGTGGAAAGGGACCTGGGAGTCCTGGTGGACAACAGGATGACCATGAGCCAGCAATGTGCCCTGGTGGCCAAGAAGGCCAATGGCATCCTGGGGTGCATCAAGAAGAGTGTGGCCAGCAGGTCGAGGGAGGTCATCCTCCCCCTCTACTCTGCCCTGGTGAAGCCGCATCTGGAGTACTGTGTCCAGTTATGGGCTCCCTGGTTCAAGAAGGACAGGGAACTGCTGGAGAGGGTCCAGCAAAGGGCTACAAAGATGGTTAGGGGTTTGGAGCACCTATCTTATGAGGAAAGGCTGAGGGACTTGGGTCTTTTTAGTCTAGAAATAAAGAAGGCTGAGGGGGGATCTTATCAATACTTATAAATACTTAAAGGGAGGGTGCCAGGTGGATGGGAACAGCCTTTTTTCGGTGGTGCCCACTGATAGGACTAGAGGTAACGGGCACAAAATTGAGCATAGGAAGTTCCATCTTAACATGAGGAGGAACTTCTTTCCTTTGAGTGTAGCAGAGCACTGGCACAGGCTGCCCAGAGAGGTTGTGGAGTCTCCCACACTGGAGACATTCAAAACCCACCTGGACGCTGTCCTGTGCAATGTGCTGTAGGTGTCCCTGCTGTGGCAGGGGGGTTGGACTAGATGATCTCCAGAGGTCCCCCTTCCAACCCTGACCATTCTGTGATTCTATGTAGGAACACACAAGATATGCCAAAGATAATATTTAATGTCAAACGTTGAGTTAATGAGACCTTAATTTTTATTTCCTTATTTCTGTGTAGCTAAAACTTTCTGCTTTTAAAAGTGACTTCAAGGCTTTTTTCTTTTCTTTGTGCTTTGGATAGATTATTAAAGAATCTACCTTCTTATGTTTACTGAAATGTGGATGCTTTCTGCTCGACAAATCAGACTGGAATACAGAGATGGTGCTTCTACTAGTCAAATTGCTGTCTGAAGGAAGCAAATGTTCTCAAAAACACCAAAACCAGACTTTAAAAAAAAAAAAAAATTAAAAAAAACCCAAACCATTGCCTCCAACCCATCCTACAGCTTCCCAAACAAGGCATAAACGCTTCTTCTTTCTCCTTCCCAAAGCATCTTTCATCTTTAGTGCCTGTTACTGCCTATTACTTTACAGTTAGCATGCTGTCAGTTATCAGGAGCCTTCTCTCCCCTTTCCCTCACCAGTATATTTGGAAATATGATCAAGATAACATACAAAAAGGATTGAAAAGATTTCAAGTATAGAAATCTGACAACCTACATCTTCAATTGCTGTTTGAAGCTGCACATCTGCATCCTTTCCAGAGCTTGCTAGATCACTGCTACTTTGAAGGACTGTTTTGCTGCAAACCTCTCTCCTTGCTTTTCAGATTATGTGCTGATTAAGTGACTCATGTCACAGCTCTTGATTGAGAGGTCTGTTTCGGTGATTACATGAGAGTAGTAGCCTAGTGCTCCTAATCCATTTAAATCACTTGTAAATGACTTTCCTTCATTTTCTCTCTTGCTCCTACTATTGTGTGGTACCTTCTTACTCGTATGTCAAGGTGAGCTATTTCCTCATGCCTAAAGAATGGGCTCACTTAATCCCACAAAGTACGAGGAAAACATGGCACTTAACGTAAGTAACTGTTGAAACTTTATTATAGGATGTGTATGGATTTCCATTAGACAAACAGCTCATCTACCAGGTTGAAAAAATTTCCTTAATTCTCCTCACCTGAGTTGTCATGCAATTGTATGAGATCCAGAGGACAACTATTGACAGGAATTACAGGGCTTTCTTGATCATCACAATGGGACCTTCAGCAATGATTCTCTTGTCAAATATTGTTTTCTGGTTCTTACTGTGCCTAAGTTGGTTGTTGGACTGCACAATTTCTGCTAGGCATTAAGTCTTTTGGAGATGAAACCATCCTTCTTTCTCTGTGCTTGCTGAGCATGAAATTGCAAGGGTGGTTTGACAGTATACCTGAGATAATGCAGTGGGTTGGGCCCACTAAAATGGGGGCCAGACTATTCCTTCTTTTTGCCTTTTCCACCCTTCTCCTCCTTTGGACTGCGTGGTCTTGTGTACTCCTTGCATCAGCTCTAGCTCTTTTATGACCTTGCCATAAACTAATTGAACTCACTACCCCAGAAGAAAGACGGTCATTGCGTTTCTTGGGTTAGTTTCCTGCTGGATTAATGAAGTGAATTCTTTTGCCACGCAGTTACAAAAACATTAGAGTTGTCAATAATTGTCCAATAGGAAAAGTAGTAGAAGAATTCTCCTTCCAAATTTCTTTCATCTCCATATGTGTAAGTAGCACAGGTAATGGCTTCTCTTCTATAAGGAATGCTAAGGTACTTAGTAATTTTTTGGAGTAAAGCGCGCTCTTTTTTTTAACCATCTGTGAAATAGTATTTTTGCAGTTTGTTACCATCTAATCAGAGGCAGGGTTTTACTTTCCCCTTTACGAGCTACATACCTTAGTATCCTAGGATCCCTGTGTGGACACTGGGAGACTAAAAAGGCTAAGATCTTTGAGCATATAAAAGAAAAACATAAGTCAATTTAATTGTATTGGATGAAAACTGCAAAGTATGGAACAAAATCAATTTTACCAGCATCAGGTAGTTGTTGTTTTCTTGACGTAGCTTAAATTTATCTTTCATATAGTTCTCAGCATTAAGATTAAAATTTTATTTTGAAAATGTTTTTGTTCTTTTGATACCTTCGTTTTGATAGCTTCATTTTGAACTGGTACTAAGGAAGAAGATCAGAGTTCCCCAAAGGGAAATTTGAAACCACCTAAATGCATCTGAGTCAGCAGAACATTTTTATTTCCTATTTGCTTTTTTCCTGTGTTATAATGGAAAAGTTGATTCAAAACAAAAACAGAAACACAATTCTAAAACTGTTAGAACAATTTATTAAATTGGTATATGGTTCTGCTTGATAATCTCAGTCCTCTGACCTCTGGGACAAGTACACTTTCCCCATTTCTAGTGTCATTTGAGGCAAAAGGAGATGCTTGAAAATTATCAGGACTTGGCTCACCTCAACTAGAAAGGAGCTTGGAGTTGGTAAGCAGGAATATAACTCTATGTGTTAATGCAACTGCTTCTCAGGAACAGATCCAACCTCTGCAGGAATGGGCAGACTGACCAGCCCTAATCACATCAGCTGACACGGGGATGGGATGCCTGTCTTTCTTACCTCCCTCCCCCACCAAGTGCTGTCCAGCAACATCTCCGGGGCCTGGGGATAAATCTGCACTTGTTTAATAGTATTTTCGATTCTATACAAACTTAGGAACTGTTGCAGCATGTTAGCACTTGATATCTCTGCTCCAGTCTTGTTCAGGTAGATTCTAACTGACTATGTTAATCAGTGACAAAATATGTAGTGCTTTTCCTCTTTTGGGTTGTTTTGGTGCTTAAAAAAATAAAATTCACATCTTGATGCTACCCTGATTTCTATTGACAAGTGTACTTGTTAATGTTGTATGTTTTAAAGAAGCTTCCTTGTTTAAAGGCTAAAAGGTTAACAACTGAACCCAGATTGTCTCTAATGAATCAAGCTCAATTTTCTTGAGCTTATTGAAAGCAATCTGCTCCAAAGAAGCTAATTAGAGTAAAGAATACAAAATGTCTGGGCAGTACTGTCTATGTGTTCTCATATATATTATGCATTTCCTTCCTGCAATTTTGTGAAATCATGTAGGTTGTGTCTAGCTCACTTTACCTTGTGGTGACAGTGGTGGTGAAATCAAAATACATCCCCCTTCAAAATGTCTAATTGGACTTGGTGTGGTACAACAACAAGGATGCTCTGATACTGGTAACTAAGTAACTTTGCTAATAAAAATGGTACTGTCTGATTCATCAGCTTCCTGTGGTTGAATTGATGGCTATTGGCTGGCTTAGATGACACAAAGGATACGTAAAACCACATTTATTTAATTAAGGGTACTTAGTTGAGGCTTGTAATGTTAAGCAAGTAAGTGTGCTTTCCATCTGTGTTTTTATTTATATTTAAAGTCACATTTGTCTTACTCTGGTGGATTGTTTGTTTTGAACTTGAGAGTGGTAATTGAGGAGCCATCGTTGTCATGTTTTGTTCCATGTGGGAGGGAAATGTTTCATATATAGAAGTTGACAGCATCACCTCAGACCTGGATGTAGATGACCTTGAATTTAGTAACAGTTGAATCTAAAGGTCTGATTATTTTTTTTTAACTCATCTGTGTCATATGGGTTGTGGATTTGCACATCTAAGTTTTGACACCAGTTTCAAAATTATTCACTTAAGTCCTGAAAGCCTTATTTTGTGGAAGCTATGATAAAACATGTTACAATTTTGAAGTTACTTGATACCCCTCTACGCAGTGGGTCTGGGGAACTGGTGGTGAATCAGATCTGATGTGGAGTTCACTTGAATCTGAGCTCTTTAAGGACTCCTTTTAAGCGTTTTGCTTCTGAGAAAGCATTTATTCTGGAATATCTACCACCCACTCCTCATACTGTTGGCCTGCGACCTGAAAAGTCTCTACTTCTCTGAGGAATATTAAGGATGTTGGCAATAATTGTGTCTATCAGATAGAAAATGCCTAGATATTATGAAGATGGGTGGGTGGCACATCCCCCATAGATAAGGAAGTGGCTGTCTTTCAACAACTACTTTAAGTGTTTCAGAAGCTTTCCTAAATCCTTCTTTGCCTTCCTTAGAGCTATGTTTTAAGATAATCCAATTCTGCTTTTAAGCCCCAAAATGTTACAGCTAAAAATAGATGCTGAGAAACAGGGTTTTATTGTTTGTTTGTTTCCTTAAAAAAAAAAAGGCAGCACGCAATATCAAGGTGGTGGAGGGAGAAATACTCAACAGCTTGATCCGCCTTCTCTTTGGGTGTGATGGTGAGTGTGAAAATCTGAGAGTAATTAATCAATGTGAACTTTCCAGATTCATCATTGTTAAAGTGCACCTGTGCCAAGCAACATTGTGCTGATTCTAGGGGAAAAAAAAAAAAAAAAAGGAAAAAAAAGCAGCATATTCCTTAACCACCTCTGGTTTTTGTGCCTGACTTGCAGAGCAGGGGCCAGGGAGAGGTGGGATTTTGTTTTGTGCTGAGCCAGTGCTGTAGAAAGCTAACTGTGCTCTGGGCTTTTTCCCCTTCACTGCTTAAACTGTTAATAAGAATGGAGGTTATACCTGAGCACTAATGGTTGTTTATCCAGTCCTATGTAATGCACTGTTCCTGTAAGTGTGTTTTTAAACAAGTTTAGTAGGTGGTAGCTTGTGCATAACTGAGAAAGTGTTTAGTGGGATGTAATTTTGGAATTTATCTTCCACTTCTAATGTATTGGAGAAGAGTCTGGCCACACAAGCGGCTACTGGAAGAAGGGGAAGTCTTGAAATACACAGACAGGTGTGGAGCTGATGTCCTCGTCCTCAGCTGTGAAGTGCCTGAGAACTCCTTTTGCCCAATGGGGATCAGTCTTGCTTGTGTTCAGCATGCTTGCATCTCAGCTTTGCCTGCTGGCTGGTGTATACAGCCGTCGGATTTATTTATGTATTAGCCTTGTCTAGGTGAACTTGGTCATACAAAGTTTATTTTGTTGGAACTTGTTTTTCTGACAAAATTTTACCTGTGTTAGTAGGGAATTAGAGAGAGGAAAAAAAAAAGTGAAACTCCCCAAACAAAAATTGGCAAATTTCTGAAACACGTTCATATTTATTTTTTGTTTTTACTATGTTGCCATCTTTGCTGCTACAGATATGGGAACATTTTATTTTACTTTATATGCTTTTGTGTTAAAACATTTAATAGATGAGATTTTCCAAACAGTACTAGTTAGAAATCACCCTGGAGGACATTAGAAATAATGGAATATCCATATACTGACGTCAATAATAGTAACATATAATTGTACAGTACTACTTATTTGTCAAGAAATAATGAAAATCCCTGCCAAATGTAGAAGAAATAATTGGAGTTTCTGTACTTCTGAAAGTTCAGCAGAGTTTTCTGTTCAGAACTGCCATGTCATTCATTCACAGGAATGAAAACTGGTTTTTGTTTGTTTTGGAATTTCCCACAAAGCAGAAATTCAGAATTTTCGTCAGCTTTCATACTCTGATAGTTAAAACAACCTTTTGTACAACAGTAAAGCTATTCATAATTTGTGTATTCTTATGCTTGGAATATTAGACTTCTGGCTAGGTAATACAATCAAGGATTTGAAGGAGCTCTTATTCCAACTGCATATATGGCTACCAACCAGAACTGAAATTCTCTGACTGTATAGTTAGGTGTTAATTTACTACTTTTTTTTTTTTTTTTTTTTTGTCTTCAGAGTTTAGGCTGACTTGGGTATTTTTCACAACTGTGTTTTAAAAATAGGGGAGAGATACTGGGATGTGACTGCCTGATAAAATTCAGGAACTGCACCTGGAGCATAAATAAATAACAAAATGAAGATAAGGATTTATTAAATCCTGCAGAGAATCAAGGAAAATTACAATCCTTGTCTCCCACAGGTCCCATGCTTTTTAGCTGTCCACCTTATACATTGTCTGTAGAGGTAGCGTCAAACCTGTTTCCCCAAGCTTTTATGTTGTGGCTGGCTTTTAACTACAGGTATTTACAATGCCAGCAGCTCTGTAAGCTTGGCCAAGTAAAATAACTTGAATGCTCAATGTGTATATGTAGGCTTGACTGTTACTAGTCAGCTGCAGTGATGCACACAAAGTCAAATAAAAGGAACCATTGTGAAACGTAAAAATATCCCCCTCCCTAAGCCCAAGACCCCATACCCGAACAATTAGCCAAGTTATCAAAACCCAGCATAACAAGAACAACTATAATAATTTCATGTATGGATTGTTAATATGAGTTATTGATCTTGATAATATTGATAATGACTCAGAATGACAACTTACGGTATTGCAGACCTCGTTTAGAAAGTGCTACCTGCTATAAAAAAAAAAGTAACTGCTGAGGGGAATTGTTGCATGTCAGAGAGCTCAAAAGAATCTGGAATCTTGTGATGGTATAGTACCATCCAAACTATTTTATTAATCTTGTCATCTACCAACATGTCAATCATATTGATGATGGATATGCATTTTTGTTGGCACTCCTGCCTCTGCACTGCAGGTATGGGAGGGTGAGAGATGGTTGTTTCATACATTATTGTAACAACCACAGGGTGATAGATAACTGTGTCAACATGGACTGTGTAAGGACATGAGGCATGCAGGAAAACAGACTATTAAATTATGTGTTTGATGAGTTTCAGCCTTTTGGTTGTGGATTTTTTTTTTTTTTTAAAGGTCGTCATTGGTCCTGGAGGTTTCTTCCTCCTGGAGCTGAAAACTCAAATCTCTGTGCTAGCAGATAGAACTAGTGCAGTTGTGTTAGAAGGTGTCATCAAGCTGGTGGTGTTAACTTTGGGTTCTACCAGTTCATGCTGTTGTTGGTTTGCCCCTGCTGTAGACTGCAGTAGAGTTGGGAATAAACAGAACCGGCCCAAGTCGAAGTAGTGTAGCTTGGGATACTGAACATGGAAACTGAGAGAAAAGAGGTCTTGATAAAGCGGTGCAGTACTCCCAATACCAGTCTCTTGAGACTGCACTGTGCTTCAGGACCCACTGGGTTCTGGTAGGGTTTCCACCTCTTCCCAGCTCTAAGAAAGTTTAAGGTTTTAAACTGTCTAGGCTACTCTGCTGTTGGCCTAGACCAGTCAATTTTTCAGTCATGGGTATACACTGAACCTGACTACGTAGTCTGTAGATTACAAAGTTAATGCGTGATGTGTTTTGAGATCTACTTCCCTTCCCTCTTCACCTTCCCCCACAAGACATTTCCATTCTGTTCTCTTGCGACACCCCAGGATTTAGCCACTGGGAACCAAAATGGATTAACATAATGCAGGGCCATCTGAGAAAGAATTGAGGACTGCAGTTTTAGAAAGAGTATCTTACTGCAGGAACTCAAAAGCTCTCAAACTGTGGCTCTTTAACATGCCTTATGTCTTCATACTGTACCTGAACTTGACCCTTTTAATGAGACAATGTTCCAGCAGTATTTTGTGTTGGGTAATGTTTCTTGCCCCTGCCCTGCTAGTCCTTCTTGCAAATCCTTGCTTATGATGTTGACTGACTTCCCTAGTCAGAACAAAATCTTGCTCTTAAAACACAGCCTGCACTTCTACTTAAGGTAAGAAACTCCAAAACTGTGACCATATTTTTTTTTCCACCTGTGTCCCTTTCATGTTCTTGTGCTGCTTATCACATGAGATGAGTCAGTGTTTGAAATGCAATCAAAATTCCAGTTTTGCAGCCTTGATGGCTGTCAGATAGACTTTTAACCAGGTGTTTGAAAAACAGGCAGCTGCCTGGAATGCTGCATAACAAGGGAGGCTTAGAGCTAGTATTCATTGCAGAGAACAAAGCAGAATATATAATTTAATATAAATTCCACACTCCCCTCTGCCCTGTACAAAGGCAAAGTATGGTCTCTTTGTGTTGCTTAGTGTTCTTCCCTAGGATGGCTGCCAACAACCCCCTGCATCCGTACTGCCCAGCACCTTATTATGGCTTTGAAGAAACTGTGTGTGTGTATCGCTAGCCATCGCTTTGTGAATTCAACTGCTTTCAGAACTGTCATCTAAAAGCTGAGGTTTTAACTACTGCTTTTAACTGTCCTTATTCCACAGCTAAAAATGCCTTAATGGAAAGAAGAAGTTACTGTATTAAAAATACGTTTTCTTCTAAAGAAGGGGGAATTGAGATGCCATCTGTACTACTTCTGGCTCTCATTCAGCTCCTTCTAAGGAATGCCAAATTAACAGCAGCACTTCTCCCTCCCTGTTTCTTTCTCCATCCCATAGCTCTTCCTTTAAGGTTCATCCAGAATCCTTGGGAAAGTAGGGAATATCACCTCTGCAAAATCTTCAGTGGGAATTTTTCATTTATTGTGTTTATTTTCTGTGGCTGCTACAGCCCTAGTGTTTTATTCCTGAGGCCTGACTTCCCTGCAGGGAGGTCGCTGCTTAGCTGGGAGGATTGGGCAGAACATTGTGTTGCTTCCTGCTGTGATGCTACTTGCAGTTACCAATCTTGGGCACCACTGGCCAAGGTCCACGGGCATTCCCTGACAGTGGTCTCCACATGTTTCTCTCATCTCCAGGATCTTCCTTTATTTCCCCAGACCTCTCCCTGGGCTAGGATCTTCACCTTGTTCTTTCTGGGCCTCCTTCTTCCTCCTGAGACCACTTCTTCCTTTCAGGGACCCATCTCTTGGCACTAGATCTTTTTTCTGGAAACCAAGCTCCTGGTTTCTCCAGCCTAAATAGTGTATGTGCAGAAGCACAGCAGGTGATCCATCTCTTAATTGGTGGGTCCATCTTATGTCTCTTTATTAGTTGGAGGATTCAAGATGTGCAACTTCTGTTAAATTCAGGGGTTATCAAGTTTCCAAGCATCCCATACTGGTTGCAGCTAGCAAGTAGCAAGCTCCTGCTTTAGAGTTCAGGAGTTCAATTTTGGGTATTCACCCATGCACATACAAAGTTATCTGCTTTCTGTTCATGTTTCACCTGTTTTTTGCAGAGACTGCAGGTGTCTAACTCTACTCCTATATGATTCCATCCTTGGACCAGGCATCAAAAGTAACAGAACCTCATGTTTCAAAGGCATATTTTTTTTCATGTTTAATAATTTCTATTACATATGTGGGTTTTGCATAGGACAGAAGATGTTCTTGAGGTGGAGATAGAGTGCCAGTGTAGCATGTATAATTTCTGCTGAGATAGGCTGGCTCTCTTTTGAAGAGGAAATTTAGGTACAGTGTGTTTGTTTCATGAATCTAGTTATTGGTGTAGTGTGTTCCAAACTGTGGATTGCAAGGCTAACACAAAGACAATTGCTCATGTTAGTACATAACATACAATTCTGAGTAGCTGGGATTGCTGCTTGTACCTTTTTTATAAAAATAGCATTAGCTAAGACTCTCCTGAATAGCTAAAAAATTCTTTGCTCATCTCCCTGTTGAATAAAACCACTTTCGGTGTTTTTTTGCTAATTAATTTGGAGATAGGGTGGGGAAATATTTTGATGTGACTGGGGAGGGCTGCTGGTGCTTGTGCCACTGCTTACATGGGAGGCTTTCTCTTTTCTTTCCTTTTTTTTTTTTTTTTTTTTAGGAAAAGGCTTAAAGTGGTTCAAAAGAGAGCGAAGCTCTGAATTCTCCTATGGAGACTTGTTTCATAGCCAGATTCCTATGACAGAAAATGCTTTGCCACAGCTCTCATGCAGCTTGGGCTGGGCTTTGTGATCAGCATTGTCCCAAAGAAGCACAACTGTTTAGGAAATTTATAGATAGCAATTTGGTCTCCAGTGTAGCAGAGGCTCATCTGTTAATTGCTTTGAAGATTAAAGTCAAGACCTTGAATCGGCATCTGAAACTGACTTTAGAGATAAGCCCCAGCCGTGAACTTCCGTCATCTCCTTCGCAAAGCCTTTGGTATTTAGAGGATAATAGATAAGCAGGATATCCAGGACAGCATCTAAGTGATGTAAAAGATTTGTTTTATGGAGACCTAAATTGTTTCGGGGGCAAAGCCAGTTCTCTCTAATCTGTTATCCAGGGTTCTCTCCAGAGAAGATGTCAGCAAAGAAAAAACACGTGAACATTAGGCCAGGTAGCCACACTGAAATGTCAACAAGTCAGTCAAGTATTGATAACATCTACTACATAAGTAACAGCCACTCCAGTTTGCTGGCTGAATTGATATGATACTTTTTTCTTTTAAATTAAGTTTAATCTAAAGGAACACTTTCCAAGGTGTAGTTTATTTCTTTTTGATGAAACAATGCTCTCTTTTTCTCTTCTGATGCTGCACTACTATGCTCATTTCCCCCACCCCAACCCAATTTGGATTGAGCTGAAATCCTTTACTTAATGAAGTGAACCATCTTATTCTGAGGTGGTTTAACCATTTTGTCATAACCTCTTTTTTCAAGGCAGTTTCATTTTAAAATGTTTCTTTTTTTTCAACATTAAAGATGTTGAGGGTAGATGTTTCTGGCAAATTAAACAATCGTTTAGAGATGTTTAGAAATAACTGAATTCCCTAGTAGTTTTGGTTCCATCACTCAAAATGTCATTCTTCATCAAGAGCATCTCCATTAGTCAAGTATGATGCAACCAAATAGGGATGTTTTCTCAGAGTACAGCAAAGACTGGCTACCAAGCACTTGCATATTGGAGGCTGATTTGAATACAATGTTTGTTAGGTGAGCACCGTAGATGGCGTTTGTTTTTTTTTTTATGGTGTTTGAGAGCAGTGCCTAAGGAATAGTTGTTGCCCTTGGCAAACTAAAACGACAAAGTTGCAGACGCTGTATGCACTGCAGAGCTTGTAGCATGTTGGTAAATGGGGGAAAATTAAGACCTTCTGAGGAAGATAGGGGCAACAGATTTCATTAGGAGGGGATAAATTTCAGAGGAAAAGAACATAAGGTGTTGAAGTTGAAAGGTGAGGGAGATGGGGGAGAGGAGTGGAGAACGAATAAGTAATTGGTGAGATCTAAAATGGAAATTAATTGAAGATGCTGTATGGCAGGCAATAGGAGACAGTCTGAACAAATGACCATCAGTGAGAAGTCTGATCAAAAAGTAAGAGGTATGTTTTTACAATAGAAACACTCCCCCCCAAAAAACAGTCTACTTTGGCTGTTTCTGCTTCTATCTGTTTCCTTCCTAGATTTCCTTTCCTAGCACTGCCTTTCTTGAAGTCCATTTTTCATTTTAACAATGGTGAGGCAGTCCAGTGTGGGATATGGTTTGCCTGTCTCATGGACTTGGGTAATATAGTCTGTCCTCTTTGCACTGCCTGGCCTGGGACATCAAAAAGTGGAGTTATCCTTCTTGCTGCTTCCCTACTGGTTATATGTTATATGTGGTTGCAGATGGATGACTAATGTAACTAGCAGTGTTGTTCAGCATGGGGATGTGCAGGAGCCCAAGGGAAGACACTTTAGGCAGCCACAGGCCTGTCCAAGCTGCAGCCAAAGGTGAAGGTATCAAGGAGATGTGGAAATATGTATGAGCCCCTGAGTTCTGTTTCAGGAGATCATGAGGGCACCTGGAGAGGGAAGAAAAAAGCTTTTCTAACCTTCCATTTTATAGGAAGGAAAGAAGGGAGGAGTAAGAAAAAGAAAGGACTTGAGTTTTAGAGCTATTACTCATCTGCTGTGGAGCTTTCTGAAAATGATGCTGGGAGAGAACAGTGTTTGCCCAATGAGCAAAACCCTCTGTTCTTTCTCTCTCCCTTCCCTACCCCCTTCACTCCCACTGTTTATTGTGCTATATAAAGTGGATGTTGTTCTCTGCACTACATCCTAGCCCTGCAGCTGGTGCTCTATTTTGAGAAGCAAGATGATGAAAAGAGGATCCTATGATTTGGTTCAAATTCCAGCCCCTCTTACCAGCTCAACTGGAGCTGTCCAAAACGGGAATGGTGCCTTCTTCCTGTCTGTTTTTTGTTAGATGTAAATATACTGATCCTTCAGGCAATGGCTATCCTATGATGTTTGAACCAAGCACAGATGGGATTCTGGATAAGTTCAGGGAGTTGCAGATAACTAAGCTTTTTTTTGTTGCTACAAAGACTGGCTACCAAGCACTTGTCTAAATTATTTGTGTGAAGAAAAATACAGGGCAACCCTACAGAGCATGGTATTGCTGCTTTGCTCAGTTTTTATCATAAGAATATCTTAAGAGTTAAGCTTCAATAATTATTGCTTGCAGGTAGCAGAGATGTATCAGTGCTCTTTTGCAGAGGGATCTGCTACCTGTGTTTAAATCGTCCCTTCTGCAAAAGCAATCATCAATCCCTGCTTCATTGGCAAAAATAAGTCTCTCTGACTTTAGAGGAAGATGGACGTGGATAACTGCTGGTTTATGTCCTGATGTCCCAGTGAGACACACACGCAAAAGGATTTCTTGGTTACTGTGCTATTAGTGTTTATTTTAGTATTTATTTTAATACTAATTTGTCTGGGTTTTGAAAGGTAATACGAGCTTCCTTTGCATGCATGAAGAAAATACCATTTCTGCCTGAGTCTATGCCACAAAAACTGCACCTAAAAAGTCATAGCTGTTTTTATCTCTGTGCAAAATTGAGACACTAATGATCTTGAATTCTACAGCTTAAAATGCTACGTATCATACTGTTACAATAATCTCCCCATAAAGCCTGTAAAAGCAAGACATCCTAGGGCAATTACACATAAAATAACCTCGCTACATTTCAGATGCACAACATGAATAAAGAAAATCTTTGTAGATGCTGTGACAAGCAATCTGCAAATATGATGAATACGTATATATCTCTAGCAAACTTTTTATAGAAGTCATAGT
The DNA here is from genome assembly GCA_017639485.1 of Pluvialis apricaria. Lineage (NCBI taxonomy): Eukaryota > Metazoa > Chordata > Aves > Charadriiformes > Charadriidae > Pluvialis > Pluvialis apricaria. The sequence continues at coordinate 52,667,087 of CM030008.1, forward strand.
TGATGAAGAAAAAAATCAAATGTTTCAGACTGGCAGCTTTAAAGAAATATTTTTTTTTTTTTTTTGGAGGGATGTGATGTGTGTCTGAACTAAATTTGGACCATGTCAGTTTACAGATAGTCATAATTCAAGTGAAACTTTTGAAGTCAGGTTTGAAAGTTGCAGCTTCAAGCTTCAGTACCTGTTGTCATGATTTATTTAGCATAGAGGTACCTGTGGGAATAGGGATAATCTTACATTTTCACCTAGGGACAATTCTTTGTGACTTTTAATTTTTTTAAAAAAATCTAAATAGCACCTTACTGTATTTTAAGAATTAAAATTGAAAACAAATTATTGATTGGGTAAGTTTTCAAAGAATTGACTGGACTATGTTTGTCTGTCATTGATCATCCATAGCTTTGACGTACACAAACAAACAACTTTCTAGTTTGAGCAAAACTGTGATGCCAGTTGAAGTTTTCCCTCGGTACGGGCTATGGAATTTTATCCACATATTGAGGATTCTTTGTTGGTCCAGGTCTTGAGATGTTTTTGGCACCTGCAGCTCTCATTGGCCTAGGAGAGATCAGTAGGTAATTCAGTAGCCTGTGGTATCAGCCTCTTGCAACTGAGCAGAGTTTAGCGAATATCCTTTGAAACCTTGTTTGAAGGTAGCTGTTAATTAGAAGGCTTAAAATACTTGTTATAGATAGCTTGTGACATTCCCATCCATCTTGGCTGCCATCAAAATAAACTAAAAATTGTAAACAAAGCAGGAGCATTCAAAGATAAGTATTCAATAATACTGTATGGGTTTCTCTTTTCTATTCCTTTTCTGTCTTCAGGCTATAAAACTCCTTAATATTGAGTAAGTCTTTAAGAATGTCCTGTTCAATATATTGTCCTGTTCAATATATTCCAGTCCTGTTCAATATATTCATCAATGACCTGGATGAAGGGATAGAGTGTACCATCAGCAAGTTTACTGATGATAGAAAACTGGGCGGGGTGGCTGACACGCCGGAAGGCTGTGCCGCCATTCAGCGTGACGTGGACAGGCTGAAGAAGGCAGAGAAAAACCTGATAAATTCAACAAGGACAAGTGTAGGGTACTCCATCTGGGGAGGAATAACCCCATGCATCAGTACAGGTTGTGGGCTGACCTCCTGGAGAGCAACTCTGTGGAAAGGGACCTGGGAGTCCTGGTGGACAACAGGATGCCCGTGAGCCAGCAATGTGCCCTGGTGGCCAAGAAGACCAATGGCATCCTGGGGTGTATCAAGAAGAGTGTGGCCAGCAGGTCGAGGGAGGTCATCCTCCCCCTCTACTCTGCCCTGGTGAGGCCGCATCTGGAGTACTGTGTCCAGTTCTGGGCTCCCTGGTTCAAGAAGGACAGGGAACTGCTGGAGAGGGTCCAGCAAAGGGCTACAAAGATGATTAGGGGATTGGAGCATCTTTCTTATGAGGAAAGGCTCAGGGACTTGGGTCTTTTTAGTCTAGAAAAAAGAAGACTGAGGGGGGATCTTATTAATACTTATAAATACTTAAAGGGAGGGTGCCAGGTAGATGAGAACAGTCTTTTTTCGGTGGTGCCCACTGATAGGACTAGAGGTAACGGGCACAAACTTGAGCATAGGAAGTTCCATCTTAACATGAGGAGGAACTTCTTTCCTTTGAGGGTGGCAGAGCACTGGCACAGGCTGCCCAGAGAGGTTGTGGAGTCTCCCACACTGGAGACATTCAAAACCTGCCTGGACGCTGTCCTGTGCAATGTGCTGTAGGTGTCCCTGCTGTGGCAGGGGGGTTGGACTAGATGATCTCCAGAGGTCCCCCTTCCAACCCTGACCATTATGTGATTCTGTGAATTAAATAAATTAACTGAAGAAAAATATTTTTGTTTTTGAAACCACAATGGGAATATATTGGGGAAAAAGTAATGTTGTTCTGCACTGATTAGAGAGAACTTCACACTTACCCCAATCTGCATAAATTCTAGAGATTAATTGCAGGTGTAAATATTGCATTGATTTTTGCTCTCCCCAAAGTTACAGGGTGCTTGAATCTGTGATTCTGACTAATGCCTGTCTACAATATTGGGCCAGCTTCTGCCAACATAAATTTGTATAGACCCTTTGATTACAGGAGTATCATCAGCAGAGAATGTAGGATAGGACACGGATTATCTGTTTGTTACTAACTTAACTGCTATATCCTAAATAAAAATTCAGTGATTACTTAAGCAAAGCAAAGAAAAAGGATTACTCTGTCTCTACTTGCTAGAAATTTGCAACGGGTCAGTCACCCAAGTCAACCCCCCAACTTTCTCACTTTGGTAACCAAATGTTCTGATACTGTCCAAACATTGTTGGAAGTCATTTGATCTGCATCATTGAACTGGAAGATCTGAATCTTACAACAGTCCTCTTCTATCAAGTGTTAAGACTAAGCATTATAATGAGAAGGTACAAAAGTGAATATCAAAGGCAAGAGAAGAGATTTGATGGTCTCAAATATCAAAAAAGGTGTTGCTGGGTTAGATTTTGAGTGAGCTCATGTCTGAGGGAGCAGACCAGATCTATGAAAAGGTCACTTTGTCATTTCTGAGTTGGTGACATTAGGCTGTTTTGGAGGAGAGTTGATGGGAATATTGATAACTGTTCACTTTCTTTAAAGTTGGACCATATCAATTAATACTAGAAAAGATAATGAGCACTAATTCACTGACTATCATCAGATGTTTAAAGATCTGTTTCTTATCTGTTAGTTTTCTCTAATGATGTGCTCTCTACTTCAGACTTGTTCTTTAAGCAGTTGCTGTTGATAGCTCCTTAATCTCAGGCATGGTTTTATTTTAAAATTTTGATCATCCATAACTGATTTCAGCTGAAACTTTTGCTCTCTCTCCCCTCCCTTTAGTTGCATAAAGGTAAAGAGTAGTTATGATGAACTGCTTTGTTAAAGAGCACCCTAGTAGGTTGTTGTGGTTTAGGCTGGACTGGCCACTGAAACAAACGACAGATGCTGTCCCCCACCTCTGTCTCCAAGGAGAGGAGGTAGAGAGAGAAAGAGATGTACGAATTTAGAAGGAACTTGACTACTTTAATGAAATATTAATAATAAAATAATTAAAAGGATATAATGAAATATAGACAAGATATACAAAACCAGTATCGAGCTCCTGGGATCATGATTGCGTCACCGGCAGGCTCTGGGAAAGTCCCAGACTGGACTCAGCAACAGATAGGAACTGGATTCCCTATTTGGATTCAGGAATGCACAGATTGGGATCAAAGGCAGGTGACTAGACAGAGTCCTCCTTGGATGCCAGCCACTGGAGGAAGAAGGGATGTAATACCCTGTTGGTCAGTTTTGGGTCACCTGTCCTGTCTGCTCTGCCACACAGGTGCAACCCCTCTAACGCTTTTCTGCTTCCCACCCTCCAGCGGGGCAAATAACAAAGTTAGCTGGCCTTGGGTGTTATAGCAATAAGTATAAGTAGGAGCCTCTCTGCATACCATGCCTTGGCATAACTATAAATAATCGGATCTTATCTCTCGGAGAGCAAACAGTGTCTCCACAATATACTGTTAATTTCAGAGAGTTTAGTTAGTTAGAAGAGGCTTAGCTGCAAAGTAAAATTACTAAACAGAAAATTGATTCTGTTTTACCTCAAACCAGGACATAGGTTCAGTTTAAGTTTTGAGGATTATTTTAAAATATAATTTGGGGCCTCTGGTGAGAACAATAAAAAAAGCCCAAAATGAGTTTTCACAGGTCAAGTCATGCAGCTTTTTGGCTACCTAATAAGGCAACCTGAGAGAACAGCTCTAGAGAGGACAATTCCTCAAGAGATCAGCAATGCTGGGATTGTAATGCTTAAATATAAGCAGCATGGCATAACCTGAGGTTATAGCTGCAGCAGGAGAGGAAGAGTTTCTCTTCTTCATAGCTTAGACTTCTCGGGTCCCCATCCATTTGTTCAGTACTTTGGCTGGGTTGGTAAGCAAGGCTTTTACTGAATTTCCTTCACTATGCAGTGGAGAAAACTCAATGCCTTGTAAAGATCCTGAAAGGGACCAACTAGATGTCTGGGAGGTATGGAGGTGTTTTCAATGAGCCTGTCTTTGGAGATACCAGCTGTACACAGGGCAATTTGACAGATGAGTAGGGATGGAATTGTTACACATTCCTGCTGTGTGAATTGCTACAGTTCTTCACACGTAGCTGCCAAATTTCTCCTTATTTTAATGACCCAGTAGACATCAAGTAGCAGCGAATCTGTGGTTCTTGCTGAATGTTTCACTCAGCTCTGGATTAGAGACGCTTGTCATTCAGAACTGTGATTGTCATTTGCCCCCTAATTGTAGCTGCTGTGTCTTGATGTAGTTTGCCTTAATTGAGGTTGGCTTTAATTTCCTGAATAATAAAGTTCTTTCATAAATGGAGATGTAATAATAAATGAAAAAAAATTGTCACAATATATCTGACTTTCTTGAACTTATCAAATACATTAATAAAGATGAAGGAGACTAAATGCAAATATAAAACTGAGATTACTATTCTTTTGCAATGTAAAAAATTTCATTTGAATTGCCCTTTCAGACCATGAGGGAGATGATCAGCCCCATGGGAACAAATTGTCAACTAAATGCAGTTGAGGAGGGGCAACAGGAAGGGATCAAGGGAGTTGAGAGGGTTTGTTTTGTTTTTTTTGTTTGGATTTTTTTGTAAACTTTTTGAACACAGCATTCAAAAGTAATTAGACTTTCTTTGGTTAGTTTTACTATATACCATTTCATTTCCCCTTTCATGAGGAAAGAAATAAAAGGACATTTCCATAATACTGGGGCAGATTTAGCTAACAAATTGTACAAATCAGTATGTCCCGTTAGCCATTTGAGGACCTTTCTTATTACTAGCATTTTGCCTTCTAATGTTAATTAGACAGACCTTCATGAACCTATATAGGTGGATGGGGAACCTTCCCCCATCATGTATGTGACACATTTCACTGTACTTTGAGAGTCACACATGCATGGGTCATGCTTGAATAACAACAAATATAACAATATCTGTTCTTTTCCGGATATTGTTTTCATTACAGTTCAGGAAAGAAACCTGCCTATCTTCCATAATATTTTTGAATCTGGCAGTATAATTTAACAACAAACATGTAAATGTAGTTAAGAATGGGAATGGGGGGAAACCATAATGAGTTCCAAAATGCCTGAGTTGGTTTTGGTTTGACAGTATACTTTGTCCTGCAGCTCTGACCTGCTCCATAGCCTGCAATAGATGCATACTGTTTTCTGTCATCACCCTCTGTTTACAGGAGAGAACCTATGGCTGGCTTCTCAGCATTGCTTTTTTTCCACTTGCTTGGTCTTTCCAATGTCTTTTTGGAGGTTCTGTGACAACTCAGTAAAAGTACAGTTGATTTGTGCCTCCCTAGTTTACCCTATCTTCTCTGTCTTTGCTACGTATTGTAATTTTTTCCTAGTGCCCAAGTATCTCAACTTAAATTTTCCCAAGAGAAAGTAAATTTGGGCTATTTCTCTTTTGATGCCCACCTTGACATACTTTAAACGTTCCCAGGTTTTCTGATATCTTTGTTCTTTAAATCAAGTATATTTAACGTATCCCTTGTTAGGTACTTTAGTCCTTAATGGCCTTGAAAATTTAGGCTGATGTGGATTTGGATTGCAGTTGCCCTTTCTGAATCTTATCTTGCATTCTTTCTTGATGATGAGAACTCCCCCAATATCACCTGTCTTTTCACAGGATGGTTTCCTTCTATTGCTCAAGTTCTGAGAATAGTTCAGCTTGTGTGGTTTTTTTTTTTTTCTCCTGGTCTCCTGCACCATTAAATGAATTACAGTTCCCCAGGAGAATCTGTGACTGTGTTGTGTTTTGGTTCTGGGAGGGAAGGATGAAGATACAGTTGGAATATCCGAGCTGGTTTTTTTTTTCCCTCAAATAACAAGAGTCTGGAATCAGTCTAAAAACCCGTTTTCCAGAAAGCTTTCAAGTGTTTGTTAAGCCTCCATAAAATGACTCATGATTTAAATGATAAAACAGCATCCTGCTCTTATACGAGATTAGATTGTTATCTTATTCTGTTTGTTTTGAATGTAAATGTGTGTTGCCTACTTTAGGTTTCAAATTTCTAGGGACAGGGAGAATGCTTGTATATGAAGAGTCATGCAGTGCAATGAATGTTATGCATATATGTATGTCACTATACAAGTATTTTTTCTAAATAGAAGCCCTATTCCTATATGATATTTTCTTTTGTTATATTTTAGCATCAAATAAAACCACCATTGGATTTGGTATCTGTTCATATTTGACCCAGATGAACTGTTCTATCTATCATCCTGAGCTTGTCTCAATTGTAAAAGCTTTGCTGCATATATAAAATTAGAAACTTGGAAGAGAGAGTTCTTGCATAGTCACAACCAGAAGCAGAATTAATAAGGCAAAGTAATGACCTGAATTTCCAGTACTGAAAAGGTCTGGAGAGAGAAGTTTGTGCAGCATTTACCTAAAATGTCAGCTGTATATATTGAACAGGTTCGTCTTAATACCTGGCCGGTGGAACAAGCTGGACATAATGGTGGGAGGACAGCATGTGATATGAAGTGCAGCTCTTTGTAGCCTTCCTCGCCTCTTCCTCCCCGCCTTGCACCCTCTGTAAGTTTGCAGATGACATCAAGCTGAGTGGTGCAGCTGATGCACCTGAGGAATGTGATGACATCCAGAGGGACTGGGAGGCCATCCAGAGGGACCTGGACAAGCTCAAGAAGTGGGTCTGTGCGAACCTCATGAGGTTCAACAAGGTCAAGTGTAGGGTCCTGCACCTGGGTCAGGGTAACCCCCAGTATCAATACTGGCTGGGGGAAGAAGGGATTGAGGGAAGCAGTGCCGAGAAGGACTTTGAGGGTACTGGTGGATGAAAAGCTGGACGTGAGCTGACAAATGTCTGTTTGCAGCCCAGAAGGCCAACCCTATCCTGGGCTGCATCAAAAGAAGCATGGTCAGCAGCTCGGGGGAGGTGATTCTGCCCCTCTACTCTGCTCTCCTGAGACCCCACCTGGAGTACTGCATTCAGATCTGGGGCCCTGTTTTGGTTCCAGCAGGGATGGAGTTAATTTTCCCAAAGATCTTGCAGGGGACACAGGTATTCCATACCATGTGAGCCATGCATGGGCTATAGGGGGAGCTGGCCAGCAGATTGGGTTAGAAGTCAGGGCTTGGAGTGGGTTGGGGTGGTCTGGGTCTGGTCGGTGAGTGGTGGTACTATAATCACGTCTGTACATTCCTTAATCAGTGTTATTGTTGTTGGTTTTGCCTTTCCTTTGCTGTTCTGTTAAACTGCCTTAACCTCAACCCATGAGTTTTGCCTTTTTCTTCTAATTTTCCCCCATGGCCGTGGGGGTTGAGTGAACGGCCATGTGGTTCTTTGTTGCTGGCTGAGGCCAAAACACAGAAGGCTATCATCACAGGAAAGACATGGAGCTGTTGGAGCAGGTCTAAAGGAGGACCATGAAGATGATCAGAGGGCCGGAGCACCACTGCTATGAGGACAGGCTGAGAGAGTTGGGATTGTTCAGCCTGGAGAAGAGAAGGCTCAGGAGACACCTTACAGCGGCCTTCCAGTACCTGAAGGGGGCCTAGAGGAGAGCTGGGGGAGGACTTTTTACAAGGGCATGTAGTGATAGGACGAGGGGGAATGGCTTCAAACTGGAAGAAGGTAGATTTTGGTTAGATATTAGGAAGAAACTTTTCACTTTGAGGGTGCTAAGGCACTGGAACAGGTTGCCCAGAGAAGTTGTTGAGGCCCCTTCCCTGGAGGTGTGTAAGGCAAGGTTGGTTGAGGCTGTGAGCAACCTGGTCTAGTGGGAGGTGTCCTTGCCTACGGCAGGGGGGTTGGAACTCGATAATCTTCAAGGACCCGTCCAACCTAAATCGTTCTAATGATTCTGTGATTCTAGATCCATGTTTCCTGGGCCATGAGATAGCCCAGTTTCAAGTTTGCTGGTGCATTGTACACACACACACACAGACAGACAGACACACACACAGGGATGCCCCCAGTAGTGGGCCTAAGCCACGTTGTGTTTGCAGCTGCTGTCCTCAAGACCTCTAGCCCGCTGTGGCCTGTGTTCCCTTCTCCCACTGCCCCCTCACCCTCCTCTCTGACCAGGAACAGTTTCAGCCCTTCTGAGTGACTCTTTCCCTTTGTGCCCTACTGGCTGCCTGCAGCTTCATTTTGTGGGTGCCAGGCGCATAAGTCCTTGCCTTCACTGGAGACCGAATTGCACTGAAGCATGGTTAACTGTGAAAACTGGCAACTTTATTCCAAGAACTAAGTGAACTTCAACCTTGGTGTTCTTTCAGAGGAGCTTAGGCAGGACAGAGCAGGCCTCTGGCACTGAGGCTGCCTTTGGATGTGCAGGCATTGCCCCAGAAGGAAATGGTCATGGGAGACCGCTGCCTGCGCTGGATCCTCTTTGTCCTGCTCCTCAAGCGATTTTTCCCCTTAGGAACTGCACCAGCTCCTGCAGCAGATTAAATAATTGCACCAGCTTCTGGTGTGGAAACGGGCAGGGCGTAAACGTGCCGGCTTGTGTTGGTGTTGGGCTCGGGCTCGGCGAGGGGCTTGAGTTGAAGACTGGCTGCGGCGCTGGAGTGGCTGTTAGTGCTGGGCGTAGTCCCATCTGTACCAAGATCCAGTCGTAAAAGTGCTGTGTGGAGGTATAGACTCCGGGCTGGTTTGGTCTTGCGCAGCCTTTCCCCCAGCTGGTGACTCCAACAAGCCAGAAGTGGTCAGCATTGTTGTCTTTGCACACGAGGGGGCCACCACTGTCACCCTGCAGTGGAGGAGAGAGGAGTAAGGTAGTGTTGGGTGGCCACTGTCAGCGCTGTGGCTGGCTCCTTCTCTCTCACAGCACCTGCCAGAGCTGTGTTCACTGCACAGAAAGGCTCTGCTCAGGTGCTGGAGCCCATGGAACCTCGTCTGGGAGGGGATGGTGGGCCTGTGAGGTAGGGCTCTGTCTCATCTCTACGCAGTGATCCTGGCTGCGTGGAAGACAGATGTTCCGGGATTGGGATCTGGGCCTGTGAGCCGCCAAGAGCACTGGTTGGGCTTTCTGGGCAGAGTCCCTGGCCTCTGGGGGACCGAGGGACACTGGGTAAGGACCTGCAGGTGGGGAAGGGAAGGTGAGCCCCAACAGCGGTGGGGACCCAGCGGTGGGAGGGTGACTCGCCAGGCAAAGCACGCACCGGGGTACGTTTGGGCAGTTGCGACAGGGCTGCCTGTGCTTCTGGGGCTTGACTTGTAGCACGCTCCTACCTGGCAGGTGTCGATGCCACCCTGCGGATAGCCGGCACACAAGTTGTGGGTGTGGATGCCCCCTGCGTACCACCGGCTGCTGTTACAGAGCTTTACATTGATGAGGCGGACCTTGGCCTCCTGCAGGACATCCGTTGATCCTCCAGCTGTGAGCACGGAAAGGAATTAGCACCCACCACTCGTTGCCAGTTCTCCTCCCCTGCCTGGGTGAACCCCTTCCCTAGGGCTTGGCTTTGCGTCCTGAAGGCGTTCTACTGGTGTTTCCCTTCTGTCTCGCTTTGGGCAGCGGGTCAGGCCCGTCTCTGCATGGGCATACGTCCCCACAGCCTGCCTCTGGCTTTCACCTCTGCTGTCAGGAAGCCCAACCCGTCCTCCCCAATGGGCCAAGCTTGCACTCGGGACACAAGTAGTTTTTGGGAACTCACATCTTGCAGTCGTGGAACCCCAGCCGCTGACATAACAGCTTTTCAGCTGTGGCACTGTGAGCGAGGCATCGGGCACGCAGGCGAGCTGTATGTAGGGGCTGCACTGGACGGGCTGGTCCAGTTCCAGCAACGCAATGTCGTTCGTCTCCGAGACGCTGCTGTAGTGCTCGTGAACCACGAGGCGCTTGATATTGCGGACTTGGACCTCAGGGCCCAGCTGAGTCAACTGTGTGGCCCCGATCACCACACGCCACATGGTGATGTGCCTGGAAGGCAGGAGGAAGGAGGGGTCAGAGGGAGCGTATCCATGTGCTGCAGCAGCCCAGCAGTTGCCTGCCTTCTGCTTCAACACGGCAGAGAGGAAAGCAGGGCTGCGGAGGGTTCGCCTGCCCTAACGCGCCTCAGGCACAAGGAATGTCGAGGAATGGGGGGCTGCTAGGAAGCAGTGGGGCGAGCCCAGCCTTCTCCTGAGCAGTCTCTCCACGGGGCTGGGGAGTGCCCAGCCATTGGGTGTACTGCAAGGGAAGGGGATGGGAGTAGCCCGTGGTGCTGTGCACGGGGCACCTGCTAGTGTGGTGGGGATATCCCCGTCCCCTGATGCTCCTTACCTGGCCTTGATGAAGCAGTGGGCCGCTGTGAGCACCCACTGTGGGCTGATGAGGGAGCCTCCGCATATATGCCCGGTGCCTGCTTTCCAGGGATCCTGGATGCTCACAATCCACGGCCAGGCGCCTGGCTGGGCATCTGTGCCACCCACGACGCGTGACTTGCCGTACAGGGAAGCCATGGGCCGGATCCCGCAGGTCCCTCTGTAACCAGAAACTCATTAGTGCTCTGCTTGATGGCTCGCTGCTCTTCAGGCTGAAGGACAGCCGTCTTCCCTCCCCACAAGGCGCTGCATGGGCAGCAGGGCCAGGGAACCCCGTGGGGCGTGCAGCCATCCACCTCTGTTTCTGCTTTAGCCCCATAGACGAGTTGTGCCAGCAGCCTGGGTGCTGGCAAGGATCTGAGGCTCCTACATGGAGTTTGGGTCGCTGTGGCGTAGCCACGGGGGCAAGCGGGCACCTTCCAGTGAACCCCGTCAGGGTTGCGCGAGCTCCCTGCCAGAGCCTGGGGCCACTTACCCACAGCTCTCCCATGTGCTGCCGTTCACAGGCCAGCACAGGGCCAGCAGAACGAGAACGAGGAGCAACTTCATCGCTGCCAGCGACGGCACGTGACAGCTGCAAGAACCGAGGGCTTGTGACCACCAGTGCAGCAGCCGGCGTAGTGCCCGCAGTACTCTCGGTGCCCACGGTGCCCTTCTTCCCGGGGCTGATGTCACAGAGTCGCTTGTTCTGCGCGCTGGGCGTGGTGGCCTCATGGGGGAAAGGGAGGCAGCATGGGGGGTTCCAAGCAGGAGTGGAAGCAGAAGCTGGGATGGGACACCCCGGACAGACCCCCGCTGAATGCTCTGCTTGCGGGATGAGGGTGTGCAGGCCCCGTGGCAGGCAGCAGCGCCCGGCTGCGAGCATTGCCTGCTGACAGCTCGCGGGAACAACCCAAGTGTGGCTCACAGCCTCTTTGGCAAGTTCACTGCCACCCTGCTCTCTGCAGCCGTTTGCCACCGGTTCCTTCCCAAAACACATACACCAGAGAACATAACTAGTACAGGCAGTGTGCACGTGTCTGGGCGTTGAAGAGACATTCTGGTTAGAGCTGTGGCACGCAAGCAGTGATGTGCAGGCCAAATAAGGCAGGCGTACCCAAGCCTTGTCAACCTTTCTGCACAAAGCCATGCAGGGGGACCTGGACAAGCTCGAGAAATGGGCCGCTGTGAACCTCATGAGGTCCAACAAGGCCAAGTACGCGGTCCTGCATGTGGGTTGGGGCAAGACCCGGTATCAATACAGATTGGGGGATGAAGGGATTGAGAGCAGCCCTGCCGAGGGGGTACTGTTGGAGGAAAAGCGGGACATGAGCCAGCAAGGTGCGCTCACAGCCCAGAAAGCCAAGGCTGTCCTGGGCTGCATCAAAAGCAGTGCGGCCAGCAGGTCGAGGGAGTTGATTCTGCCCCTCTACTGCGCTCTGGTGAGACCCCACCTGGAGTACTGTATCCAGCTCTGGGGCCCTCAACACAGGAAAGACATGGAGCTGTTGGAGCAGGTCTAGAGGAGGGCCACGAAGATGATCAGAGGGCCGGAGCACCTCTGCTATGAGGACAGGCTGAGAGAGTTGGGATTGTTCAGCCTGGAGAAGGCTCCGGAGAGACCTTATAGCGGCCTTCCAGTACCTGAAGGGGGCCTAGAGGAGAGCTGGGGGACGACTTTTTACAAGGGCATGTAGTGATAGGACGAGGGGGAATGGCTTCAAACTGGAAGAAGGTAGATTTTGGTTAGATATTAGGAAGAAACTTTTCACTTTGAGGGTGCTAAGGCACTGGAACAGGTTGCCCAGAGAAGTTGTTGAGGCCCCTTCCCTGGAGGTGTGTAAGGCAAGGCTGGATGAGGCTGTGAGCAACCTGGTCTAGTGGGAGGTGTCCTTGCCTACGGCAGGGGGGGTTGGAACTCGATAATCTTCAAGGACCCGTCCAACCTAAATCGTTCTAATGATTCTGTGATTCTAGATCCATGTTTCCTGGGCCATGAGATAGCCCAGTTTCAAGTTTGCTGGTGCATTGTACACACACACACACAGACAGACAGACACACACACAGGGATGCCCCCAGTAGTGGGCCTAAGCCACGTTGTGTTTGCAGCTGCTGTCCTCAAGACCTCTAGCCCGCTGTGGCCTGTGTTCCCTTCTCCCACTGCCCCCTCACCCTCCTCTCTGACCAGGAACAGTTTCAGCCCTTCTGAGTGACTCTTTCCCTTTGTGCCCTACTGGCTGCCTGCAGCTTCATTTTGTGGGTGCCGGCCGCAGAAGTCCTTGCCTTCACTGGAGACCGAATTGTACTGAAGCATGGTTAACTGTGAAAACTGGCAACTTTATTCCAAGAACTAAGTGAACTTCAACCTTGGTGTTCTTTCAGAGGAGCTTAGGCAGGACAGAGCAGGCCTCTGGCACTGAGGCTGCCTTTGGATGTGCAGGCATTGCCCCAGAAGAAAATGGTCATGGGAGACCGCTGCCTGCGCTGGATCCTCTTTGTCCTGCTCCTCAAGCGATTTTTCCCCTTAGGAACTGCACCAGCTCCTGCAGCAGATTAAATAATTGCACCAGCTTCTGGTGTGGAAACGGGCAGGGCGTAAACGTGCCGGCTTGTGTTGGTGTTGGGCTCGGGCTCGGCGAGGGGCTTGAGTTGAAGACTGGCTGCGGCGCTGGAGTGGCTGTTAGTGCTGGGCGTAGTCCCATCTGTACCAAGATCCAGTCGTAAAAGTGCTGTGTGGAGGTATAGACTCCGGGCTGGTTTGGTCTTGCGCAGCCTTTCCCCCAGCTGGTGACTCCAACAAGCCAGAAGTGGTCAGCATTGTTGTCTTTGCACACGAGGGGGCCACCACTGTCACCCTGCAGTGGAGGAGAGAGGAGTAAGGTAGTGTTGGGTGGCCACTGTCAGCGCTGTGGCTGGCTCCTTCTCTCTCACAGCACCTGCCAGAGCTGTGTTCACTGCACAGAAAGGCTCTGCTCAGGTGCTGGAGCCCATGGAACCTCGTCTGGGAGGGGATGGTGGGCCTGTGAGGTAGGGCTCTGTCTCATCTCTACGCAGTGATCCTGGCTGCGTGGAAGACAGATGTTCCGGGATTGGGATCTGGGCCTGTGAGCCGCCAAGAGCACTGGTTGGGCTTTCTGGGCAGAGTCCCTGGCCTCTGGGGGACCGAGGGACACTGGGTAAGGACCTGCAGGTGGGGAAGGGAAGGTGAGCCCCCACAGCGGTGGGGACCCAGCGGTGGGAGGGTGACTCGCCAGGCAAAGCACGCGCCGGGGTACGTTTGGGCAGTTGCGACAGGGCTGCCTGTGCTTCTGGGGCTCGACTTGTAGCACGCTCCTACCTGGCAGGTGTCGATGCCACCCTGCGGATAGCCGGCACACAAGTTGTGGGTGTGGATGCCCCCTGCGTACCACCGGCTGCTGTTACAGAGCTTTACATTGATGAGGCGGACCTTGGCCTCCTGCAGGACATCCGTTGATCCTCCAGCTGTGAGCACGGAAAGGAATTAGCACCCAGCACTCGTTGCCAGTTCTCCTCCCCTGCCTGGGTGAACCCCTTCCCTAGGGCTTGGCTTTGCGTCCTGAAGGCGTTCTACTGGTGTTTCCCTTCTGTCTCGCTTTGGGCAGCGGGTCAGGCCCGTCTCTGCATGGGCATACGTCCCCACAGCCTGCCTCTGGCTTTCACCTCTGCTGTCAGGAAGCCCAACCCGTCCTCCCCAATGGGCCAAGCTTGCACTCGGGACACAAGTAGTTTTTGGGAACTCACATCTTGCAGTCGTGGAACCCCAGCCGCTGACATAACAGCTTTTCAGCTGTGGCACTGTGAGCGAGGCATCGGGCACGCAGGCGAGCTGTATGTAGGGGCTGCACTGGACGGGCTGGTCCAGTTCCAGCAACGCAATGTCGTTCGTCTCCGAGACGCTGCTGTAGTGCTCGTGAACCACGAGGCGCTTGATATTGCGGACTTGGACCTCAGGGCCCAGCTGAGTCAACTGGGTGGCCCCGATCACCACACGCCACATGGTGATGTGCCTGGAAGGCAGGAGGAAGGAGGGGTCAGAGGGAGCGTATCCATGTGCTGCAGCAGCCCAGCAGTTGCCTGCCTTCTGCTTCACACGGCAGAGAGGAAAGCAGGGCTGCGGAGGGTTCGCCTGCCCTAACGCGCCTCAGGCACAAGGAATGTCGAGGAATGGGGGGCTGCTAGGAAGCAGTGGGGCGAGCCCAGCCTTCTCCTGAGCAGTCTCTCCGCGGGGCTGGGGAGTGCCCAGCCATTGGGTGTACCGCAAGGGAAGGGGACGGGAGTAGCCCGTGGTGCTGTGCACGGGGCACCTGCTAGTGTGGTGGGGATATCCCCGTCCCCTGATGCTCCTTACCTGGCCTTGATGAAGCAGTGGGCCGCTGTGAGCACCCACTGTGGGCTGATGAGGGAGCCTCCGCATATATGCCCGGTGCCTGCTTTCCAGGGATCCTGGATGCTCACAATCCACGGCCAGGCGCCTGGCTGGGCATCTGTGCCACCCACGACGCGTGACTTGCCGTACAGGGAAGCCATGGGCCGGATCCCCGCAGGTCCCTCTGTAACCAGAAACTCATTAGTGCTCTGCTTGATGGCTCGCTGCTCTCCAGGCTGAAGGACAGCCGTCTTCCCTCCCCACAAGGCGCTGCATGGGCAGCAGGGCCAGGGAACCCCGTGGGGCGTGCAGCCATCCACCTCTGTTTCTGCTTTAGCCCCATAGACGAGTTGTGCCAGCAGCCTGGGTGCTGGCAAGGATCTGAGGCTCCTACATGGAGTTTGGGTCGCTGTGGCGTAGCCACGGGGGCAAGCGGGCACCTTCCAGTGAACCCCGTCAGGGTTGCGCGAGCTCCCTGCCAGAGCCTGGGGCCACTTACCCACAGCTCTCCCATGTGCTGCCGTTCACAGGCCAGCACAGGGCCAGCAGAACGAGAACGAGGAGCAACTTCATCGCTGCCAGCGACGGCACGTGACAGCTGCAAGAACCGAGGGCTTGTGACCACCAGTGCTGCAGCCGACGTAGTGCCCGCAGTACTCTCGGTGCCCACGGTGCCCTTCTTCCCGGGGCTGATGTCACAGAGTCGCTTGTTCTGCGCGCTGGGCGTGGTGGCCTCATGGGGGAAAGGGAGGCAGCATGGGGGGTTCCAAGCAGGAGTGGAAGCAGAAGCTGGGATGGGACACCCCGGACAGACCCCCGCTGAATGCTCTGCTTGCGGGATGAGGGTGTGCAGGCCCCGTGGCAGGCAGCAGCGCCCGGCTGCGAGCATTGCCTGCTGACAGCTCGCGGGAACAACCCAAGTGTGGCTCACAGCCTCTTTGGCAAGTTCACTGCCACCCTGCTCTCTGCAGCCGTTTGCCACCGGTTCCTTCCCAAAACACATACACCAGAGAACATAACTAGTACAGGCAGTGTGCACGTGTCTGGGCGTTGAAGAGACATTCTGGTTAGAGCTGTGGCACGCAAGCAGTGATGTGCAGGCCAAATAAGGCAGGCGTACCCAAGCCTTGTCAACCTTTCTGCACAAAGCCATGCAGGGGGACCTGGACAAGCTCGAGAAATGGGCCGCTGTGAACCTCATGAGGTCCAACAAGGCCAAGTACGCGGTCCTGCATGTGGGTTGGGGCAAGACCCGGTATCAATACAGATTGGGGGATGAAGGGATTGAGAGCAGCCCTGCCGAGGGGGTACTGTTGGAGGAAAAGCGGGACATGAGCCAGCAAGGTGCGCTCACAGCCCAGAAAGCCAAGGCTGTCCTGGGCTGCATCAAAAGCAGTGCGGCCAGCAGGTCGAGGGAGTTGATTCTGCCCCTCTACTGCGCTCTGGTGAGACCCCACCTGGAGTACTGTATCCAGCTCTGGGGCCCTCAGCACAGGAAAGACATGGAGCTGTTGGAGCAGGTCTAGAGGAGGGCCACGAAGATGATCAGAGGGCCGGAGCACCTCTGCTATGAGGACAGGCTGAGAGAGTTGGGATTGTTCAGCCTGGAGAAGGCTCCGGAGAGACCTTATAGCGGCCTTCCAGTACCTGAAGGGGGCCTAGAGGAGAGCTGGGGGACGACTTTTTACAAGGGCATGTAGTGATAGGACGAGGGGGAATGGCTTCAAACTGGAAGAAGGTAGATTTTGGTTAGATATTAGGAAGAAACTTTTCACTTTGAGGGTGCTAAGGCACTGGAACAGGTTGCCCAGAGAAGTTGTTGAGGCCCCTTCCCTGGAGGTGTGTAAGGCAAGGCTGGATGAGGCTGTGAGCAACCTGGTCTAGTGGGAGGTGTCCTTGCCTACGGCAGGGGGGTTGGAACTCGATAATCTTCAAGGACCCGTCCAACCTAAATCGTTCTAATGATTCTGTGATTCTAGATCCATGTTTCCTGGGCCATGAGATAGCCCAGTTTCAAGTTTGCTGGTGCATTGTACACACACACACACAGACAGACACACACACACACAGGGATGCCCCCAGTAGTGGGCTTAAGCCACGTTGTGTTTGCAGCTGCTGTCCTCAAGACCTCTAGCCCGCTGTGGCCTGTGTTCCCTTCTCCCACTGCCCCCTCACCCTCCTCTCTGACCAGGAACAGTTTCAGCCCTTCTGAGTGACTCTTTCCCTTTGTGCCCTACTGGCTGCCTGCAGCTTCATTTTGTGGGTGCCGGGCGCACAAGTCCTTGCCTTCACTGGAGACCGAATTGCACTGAAGCATGGTTAACTGTGAAAACTGGCAACTTTATTCCAAGAACTAAGTGAACTTCAACCTTGGTGTTCTTTCAGAGGAGCTTAGGCAGGACAGAGCAGGCCTCTGGCACTGAGGCTGCCTTTGGATGTGCAGGCATTGCCCCAGAAGAAAATGGTCATGGGAGACCGCTGCCTGCGCTGGATCCTCTTTGTCCTGCTCCTCAAGCAATTTTTCCCCTTAGGAACTGCACCAGCTCCTGCAGCAGATTAAATAATTGCACCAGCTTCTGGTGTGGAAACGGGCAGGGCGTAAACGTGCCGGCTTGTGTTGGTGTTGGGCTCGGGCTCGGCGAGGGGCTTGAGTTGAAGACTGGCTGCGGCGCTGGAGTGGCTGTTAGTGCTGGGCGTAGTCCCATCTGTACCAAGATCCAGTCGTAAAAGTGCTGTGTGGAGGTATAGACTCCGGGCTGGTTTGGTCTTGCGCAGCCTTTCCCCCAGCTGGTGACTCCAACAAGCCAGAAGTGGTCAGCATTGTTGTCTTTGCACACGAGGGGGCCACCACTGTCACCCTGCAGTGGAGGAGAGAGGAGTAAGGTAGTGTTGGGTGGCCACTGTCAGCGCTGTGGCTGGCTCCTTCTCTCTCACAGCACCTGCCAGAGCTGTGTTCACTGCACAGAAAGGCTCTGCTCAGGTGCTGGAGCCCATGGAACCTCGTCTGGGAGGGGATGGTGGGCCTGTGAGGTAGGGCTCTGTCTCATCTCTACGCAGTGATCCTGGCTGCGTGGAAGACAGATGTTCCGGGATTGGGATCTGGGCCTGTGAGCCGCCAAGAGCACTGGTTGGGCTTTCTGGGCAGAGTCCCTGGCCTCTGGGGGACCGAGGGGCACTGGGTAAGGACCTGCAGGTGGGGAAGGGAAGGTGAGCCCCCACAGCGGTGGGGACCCAGCGGTGGGAGGGTGACTCGCCAGGCAAAGCACGCGCCGGGGTACGTTTGGGCAGTTGCGACAGGGCTGCCTGTGCTTCTGGGGCTTGACTTGTAGCACGCTCCTACCTGGCAGGTGTCGATGCCACCCTGCGGATAGCCGGCACACAAGTTGTGGGTGTGGATGCCCCCTGCGTACCACCGGCTGCTGTTACAGAGCTTTACATTGATGAGGCGGACCTTGGCCTCCTGCAGGACATCCGTTGATCCTCCAGCTGTGAGCACGGAAAGGAATTAGCACCCAGCACTCGTTGCCAGTTCTCCTCCCCTGCCTGGGTGAACCCCTTCCCTAGGGCTTGGCTTTGCGTCCTGAAGGCGTTCTACTGGTGTTTCCCTTCTGTCTCGCTTTGGGCAGCGGGTCAGGCCCGTCTCTGCATGGGCATACGTCCCCACAGCCTGCCTCTGGCTTTCACCTCTGCTGTCAGGAAGCCCAACCCGTCCTCCCCAATGGGCCAAGCTTGCACTCGGGACACAAGTAGTTTTTGGGAACTCACATCTTGCAGTCGTGGAACCCCAGCCGCTGACATAACAGCTTTTCAGCTGTGGCACTGTGAGCGAGGCATCGGGCACGCAGGCGAGCTGTATGTAGGGGCTGCACTGGACGGGCTGGTCCAGTTCCAGCAACGCAATGTCGTTCGTCTCCGAGACGCTGCTGTAGTGCTCGTGAACCACGAGGCGCTTGATATTGCGGACTTGGACCTCAGGGCCCAGCTGAGTCAACTGGGTGGCCCCGATCACCACACGCCACATGGTGATGTGCCTGGAAGGCAGGAGGAAGGAGGGGTCAGAGGGAGCGTATCCATGTGCTGCAGCAGCCCAGCAGTTGCCTGCCTTCTGCTTCACAAGGCAGACAGGAAAGCAGGGCTGCGGAGGGTTCGCCTGCCCTAACGCGCCTCAGGCACAAGGAATGTCGAGGAATGGGGGGCTGCTAGGAAGCAGTGGGGCGAGCCCAGCCTTCTCCTGAGCAGTCTCTCCGCGGGGCTGGGGAGTGCCCAGCCATTGGGTGTACTGCAAGGGAAGGGGACGGGAGTAGCCCGTGGTGCTGTGCACGGGGCACCTGCTAGTGTGGTGGGGATATCCCCGTTCCCTGATGCTCCTTACCTGGCCTTGATGAAGCAGTGGGCCGCTGTGAGCACCCACTGTGGGCTGATGAGGGAGCCTCCGCATATATGCCCGGTGCCTGCTTTCCAGGGATCCTGGATGCTCACAATCCACGGCCAGGCGCCTGGCTGGGCATCTGTGCCACCCACGACGCGTGACTTGCCGTACAGGGAAGCCATGGGCCGGATCCCCGCAGGTCCCTCTGGAACCAGAAACTCATTAGTGCTCTGCTTGATGGCTCGCTGCTCTCCAGGCTGAAGGACAGCCGTCTTCCCTCCCCACAAGGCGCTGCATGGGCAGCAGGGCCAGGGAACCCCGTGGGGCGTGCAGCCATCCACCTCTGTTTCTGCTTTAGCCCCATAGACGAGTTGTGCCAGCAGCCTGGGTGCTGGCAAGGATCTGAGGCTCCTACATGGAGTTTGGGTCGCTGTGGCGTAGCCACGGGGGCAAGCGGGCACCTTCCAGTGAACCCCGTCAGGGTTGCGCGAGCTCCCTGCCAGAGCCTGGGGCCACTTACCCACAGCTCTCCCATGTGCTGCCGTTCACAGGCCAGCACAGGGCCAGCAGAACGAGAACGAGGAGCAACTTCATCGCTGCCAGCGACGGCACGTGACAGCTGCAAGAACCGAGGGCTTGTGACCACCAGTGCTGCAGCCGACGTAGTGCCCGCAGTACTCTCGGTGCCCACGGTGCCCTTCTTCCCGGGGCTGATGTCACAGAGTCGCTTGTTCTGCGCGCTGGGCGTGGTGGCCTCATGGGGGAAAGGGAGGCAGCATGGGGGGTTCCAAGCAGGAGTGGAAGCAGAAGCTGGGATGGGACACCCCGGACAGACCCCCGCTGAATGCTCTGCTTGCGGGATGAGGGTGTGCAGGCCCCGTGGCAGGCAGCAGCGCCCGGCTGCGAGCATTGCCTGCTGACAGCTCGCGGGAACAACCCAAGTGTGGCTCACAGCCTCTTTGGCAAGTTCACTGCCACCCTGCTCTCTGCAGCCGTTTGCCACCGGTTCCTTCCCAAAACACATACACCAGAGAACATAACTAGTACAGGCAGTGTGCACGTGTCTGGGCGTTGAAGAGACATTCTGGTTAGAGCTGTGGCACGCAAGCAGTGATGTGCAGGCCAAATAAGGCAGGCGTACCCAAGCCTTGTCAACCTTTCTGCACAAAGCCATGCAGGGGGACCTGGACAAGCTCGAGAAATGGGCCGCTGTGAACCTCATGAGGTCCAACAAGGCCAAGTACGCGGTCCTGCATGTGGGTTGGGGCAAGACCCCGGTATCAATACAGATTGGGGGATGAAGGGATTGAGAGCAGCCCTGCCGAGGGGGTACTGTTGGATGAAAAGCGGGACATGAGCCAGCAAGGTGCGCTCACAGCCCAGAAAGCCAAGTCTGTCCTGGGCTGCATCAAAAGCAGTGCGGCCAGCAGGTCGAGGGAGTTGATTCTGCCCCTCTGCTGCGCTCTGGTGAGACCCCACCTGGAGTACTGTATCCAGCTCTGGGGCCCTCAGCACAGGAAAGACATGGAGCCTGTTGGAGCAGGTCTAGAGGAGGGCCACGAAGATGATCAGAGGGCCGGAGCACCTCTGCTATGAGGACAGGCTGAGAGAGTTGGGATTGTTCAGCCTGGAGAAGAGAAGGCTCGTGGAGAGACCTTATAGCGGCCTTCCAGTACCTGAAGGGGGCCTAGAGGAGAGCTGGGGGAAGGACTTTTTACAAGGGCATGTAGTGATAGGACGAGGGGGAATGGCTTCAAACTGGAAGAAGGTAGATTTAGGTTAGATATTAGGAAGAATTTTTTCACTTTGAGGGTGCTGAAGGCACTGGAACAGGTTGCTCAGAGAAGTTGTTGAGGCTCCATCCCTGGAGGTGTTTAAGGCCAGGCTGGATGAGGCTGTGGGCAACGTGGTCTAGTGGGAGCCTGTCCTTGCCTACGGCAGGGGGGTTGGAACTCGATAATCTTCAAGGACCCGTCCAACCTAAATCGTTCTAATGATTCTGTGATTCTAGATCCATGTTTCCTGGGCCATGAGATAGCCCAGTTTCAAGTTTGCTGGTGCATTGTACACACACACACACAGACAGACACACACACACAGGGATGCCCCCCAGTAGTGGGCCTAAGCCACGTTGTGTTTGCAGCTGCTGTCCTCAAGACCTCTAGCCCCGCTGTGGCCTGTGTTCCCTTCTCCCACTGCCCCCCTCACCCTCCTCTCTGACCAGGAACAGTTTCAGCCCTTCTGAGTGACTCTTTCCCTTTGTGCCCTACTGGCTGCCTGCAGCCTTCATTTTGTGGGTGCCGGGCCGCAGAAGTCCTTGCCTTCACTGGAGACCGAATTGCACTGAAGCACTGGTTAACTGTGAAAACTGGCAACTTTATTCCAAGAACTAAGTGAACTTCAACCTTGGTGTTCTTTCAGAGGAGCTTAGGCAGGACAGAGCAGGCCTCTGGCACTGAGGCTGCCTTTGGATGCGCAGGCATTGCCCCAGAAGGAAAATGGTCAGTGGGAGACCTCTGCCTGCGCTGGCTCCTCTTTGTCCTGCTCCTCAAGCAATTTTTCGCCTTAGGAGCTGCAGGAGCTCCTGCAGCAGATTAAATAATTGCACCAGCTTCTGGTGTGGAAACGGGCAGGGCGTAAACGTGCCGGCTTGTGTTGGTGTTGGGCTCGGGCTCGGCGAGGGGCTTGAGTTGAAGACTGGCTGCGGCGCTGGAGTGGCTGTTACTGCTGGGCGTAGTCCCATCTGTACCAAAATCCAGTCGTAAAAGTGCTGTGTGGAGGTGTAGACTCCGGGCTGGTTTGGTCTTGCGCAGCCTTTCCCCCAGCTGGTGACTCCAACAAGCCAGAAGTGGTCAGCATTGTTGTCTTTGCACACCAGGGGGCCACCACTGTCACCCTGCAGTGGAGGAGAGAGGATTAAGGTAGTGTTGGGTGGCCACTGTCAGCGCTGTGGCTGGCTCCTTCTCTCTCACAGCACCTGCCAGAGCTGTATTCACTGCACAGAAAGGCTCTGCTCAGGTGCTGGAGCCCATGGAACCTCGTCTGGGAGGGGATGGTGGGCCTGTGAGGTAGGGCTCTGTCTCATCTCTACACAGTGATCCTGGCTGCGTGGAAGAGAGCTGTTCCGGGATTGGGATCTGGGCCCGTGAGCCGCCAAGAGCACTGGATGGGCTTTCTGGGCAGAGTCCCTGGCCTCTGGGGGACCGAGGGGCACTGGGTAAGGACCTGCAGGTGGGGAAGGGAAGGTGAGCCCCAACAGCGGTAGGGACCCAGCGGTGGGAGGGTGACTCGCCAGGCAAAGCACGCACTGGGGTACGTTTGGGCAGTTGCGACAGGGCTGCCTGTGCTTCTGGGGCTTGACTTGTAGCACGCTCCTACCTGGCAGGTGTCGATGCCACCCTGCGGATAGCCGGCACACAAGTTGTGGGTGTGGATGCCCCCTGCGTACCACCGGCTGCTGTTACAGAGCTTTACATCAATGAGGCGGACCTTGGCCTCCTGCAGGACATCCGTTGATCCTCCAGCTGTGAGCACGGAAAGGAATTAGCACCCAGCACTCGTTGCCAGTTCTCCTCCCCTGCCTGGGTGAACCCCTTCCCTAGGGCTTGGCTTTGCGTCCTGAAGGCGTTCTACTGGTGTTTCCCTTCTGTCTCGCTTTGGGCAGCGGGTCAGGCCCGTCTCTGCATGGGCATACGTCCCCACAGCCTGCCTCTGGCTTTCACCTCTGCTGTCAGGAAGCCCAACCCGTCCTCCCCAATGGGCCAAGCTTGCACTCGGGACACAAGTAGTTTTTGGGAACTCACATCTTGCAGTCGTGGAACCCCAGCCGCTGACGTAACAGCTTTTCAGCTGTGACACTCTGAGCGAGGCATCGGGCACGCAGGCGAGCTGTATGTAGGAGCTGCAGTGGACAGGGCTGGTCCAGTTCCAGCAACGCAATGTCGTTCCTCTCCGAGACGCTGCTGTAGTGTTCGTGAACCACGAGGCGCTTGATATTGCGGACTTGGACCTCAGGGCCCAGCTGAGTCAACTGGGTGGCCCCGATCACCACACGCCACATGGTGATGTGCCTGGAAGGCAGGAGGAAGGAAGGGGTCAGAGGGAGCGTATCCATGTGCTGCAGCAGCCCAGCAGTTGCCTGCCTTCTGCTTCACACGGCAGAGAGGAAAGCAGGGCTGCGGAGGGTTCGCCTGCCCTAACGCGCCTCAGGCACAAGGAATGTCGAGGAATGGGGGGCTGCTAGGACGCAGTGGGGCGAGCCCAGCCTTCTCCTGAGCAGTGTCTCCGCGGGGCTGGGGAGTGCCCAGCCATTGGGTGTACTGCAAGGGAAGGGGATGGGAGTAGCCCGTGGTGCTGTGCACGGGGCACCTGCTAGTGTGGTGGGGATATCCCCGTTCCCTGATGCTCCTTACCTGGCCTTGATGAAGCAGTGGGCCGCTGTGAGCACCCACTGTGGGCTGATGAGGGAGCCTCCGCATATATGCCCGGTGCCTGCTTTCCAGGGATCCTGGATGCTCACAATCCACGGCCAGGCGCCTGGCTGGGCATCTGTGCCACCCACGACGCGTGACTTGCCGTACAGGGAAGCCATGGGCCGGATCCCGCAGGTCCCTCTGTAACCAGAAACTCATTAGTGCTCTGCTTGATGGCTCGCTGCTCTCCAGGCTGAAGGACAGCCGTCTTCCCTCCCCACAAGGCGCTGCATGGGCAGCAGGGCCAGGGAACCCCGTGGGGCGTGCAGCCGTCCACCTCTGTTTCTGCTTTAGCCCCATAGACGAGTTGTGCCAGCAGCCTGGGTGCTGGCAAGGATCTGAGGCTCCTACATGGAGTTTGGGTCGCTGTGGCGTAGCCACGGGGGCAAGCGGGCACCTTCCAGTGAACCCCGTCAGGGTTGCGCGAGCTCCCTGCCAGAGCCTGGGGCCACTTACCCACAGCTCTCCCATGTGCTGCCGTTCACAGGCCAGCACAGGGCCAGCAGAACGAGAACGAGGAGCAACTTCATCGCTGCCAGCGACGGCACGTGACAGCTGCAAGAACCGAGGGCTTGTGACCACCAGTGCTGCAGCCGACGTAGTGCCCGCAGTACTCTCGGTGCCCACGGTGCCCTTCTTCCCGGGGCTGATGTCACAGAGTCACTTGTTCTGCGCGCTGGGCGTGGTGGCCTCATGGGGGAAAGGGAGGCAGCATGGGGGGTTCCAAGCAGGAGGGGAAGCAGAAGCTGGGATGGGACACCCCGGACAGACCCCCGCTGAATGCTCTGCTTGCGGGATGAGGGTGTGCAGGCCCCGTGGCAGGCAGCAGCGCCCGGCTGCGAGCATTGCCTGCTGACAGCTCGCGGGAACAACCCAAGTGTGGCTCACAGCCTCTTTGGCAAGTTCACTGCCACCCTGCTCTCTGCGGCCGTTTGCCACCGGTTCCTTCCCAAAACACATACACCAGAGAACATAACTAGTACAGGCAGTGTGCACGTGTCTGGGCGTTGAAGAGCCATTCTGGTTAGAGCTGTGGCACGCAAGCAGTGATGTGCAGGCCAAATAAGGCAGGCGTACCCGAGCGTTGTCAACCTTCCTGCACAAAGCCATGCAGGGGGACCTGGACAAGCTCGAGAAATGGGCCGCTGTGAACCTCATTGAAGTCCAACAAGGCCAAGGACGCGGTCCTGCATGTGGGTTGGGGCAACCCCTGGTATCAGTACAGATTGGGGGATGAAGGGATTGAGAGCAGCCGTGCCGAGGGGGTACTGTTGGAGGAAAAGCGGGACATGAGCCAGCAAGGTGCGCTCACAGCCCAGAAAGCCAAGGCTGTCCTGGGCTGCATCAAAAGCAGTGCGGCCAGCAGGTCGAGGGAGTTGATTCTGCCCCTCTGCTGCGCTCTGGTGAGACCCCACCTGGAGTACTGTATCCAGCTCTGGGGCCCTCAGCACAGGAAAGACATGGACCTGTTGGAGCAGGTCTAGAGGAGGGCCACGAAGATGATCAGAGGGCCGGAGCACCTCTGCTATGAGGACAGGCTGAGAGTTGGGATTGTTCAGCCTGGAGAAGAGAAGGCTGTGGAGAGACCTTATAGCGGCCTTCCAGTACCTGAAGGGGGCCTAGAGGAGAGCTGGGGAAGGACTTTTTACAAGGGCATGTAGGGGGGAAGAGGGGGAATGGCTTCAAACTGGAAGAAGGTAGATTTAGATTAGATATTAGGAAGAATTTTTTCACTTTGAGGGTGGTGAGGCACTGGAACAGGTTGCTCAGAGAAGTTGTGGAAGCTCCGTCCCTGGAGGTGTTTAAGGCCAGGCTGGATGAGGCTGTGAGCAACGTGGTCTAGTGGGAGCTGTCCTTGCCTACGGCAGGGGGGTTGGAACTCGATAATCTTTAAGGACCCATCCAACCTAAACCATTCTATGATTCTAGATCCATGTTTCCTGGGCCATGAGATAGCCCAGTTTCAAGTTCGCTGGTGCATTGTACACAGACACACACGTACACAGGGATCCCCCCAGCAGTGGGCCTAAGCCACTTTGTGTTTCCAACTGCTGTCCTCAAGACCTCTAGCCCGCTGTGGCCTGTGTTCCCTTGTCCCACTGCCCCCTCACCCTCCTCTCTGACCAGGAACAGTTTCAGCCCTTCTGAGTGACTCTTTCCCTTTGTGCCCTACTGGCTGCCTGCAGCCTCATTTTGTGGGTGCCGGCCGCAGAAGTCCTTGCCTTCACTGGAGACCGAATTGCACTGAAGCACGGTTAACTGTGAAAACTGGCAACTTTATTCCAAGAACTAAGTGAACTTCAACATTGGTGTTCTTTCAGAGGAGCGTGGGCAGGACAGAGCAGGCCTCTGGCACTGAGGCTGCCTTTGGATGCGCAGGCATTGCCCCGGAAGGAAATGGTCATGGGAGACCTCTGCCTGCGCTGGCTCCTCTTTGTCCTGCTCCTCAAGCAATTTTTCGCCTTAGGAGCTGCAGGAGCTCCTGCAGCAGATTAAATAATTGCACCAGCTTCTGGTGTGGAAACGGGCAGGGCGTAAATGTGCCGGCTTGTGTTGGTGTTGGGCTCGGGCTCGGCGAGGGGCTTGAGTTGAAGACTGGCTGCGGCGCTGGAGTGGCTGTTAGTGCTGGGCGTAGTCCCATCTGTACCAAAATCCAGTCGTAAAAGTGCTGTGTGGAGGTGTAGACTCCGGGCTGGTTTGGTCTTGCGCAGCCTTTCCCCCAGCTGGTGACTCCAACAAGCCAGAAGTGGTCAGCATTGTTGTCTTTGCACACGAGGGGGCCACCACTGTCACCCTGCAGTGGAGGAGAGAGGAGTAAGGTAGTGTTGGGTGGCCACTGTCAGCGCTGTGGCTGGCTCCTTCTCTCTCACAGCACCTGCCAGAGCTGTATTCACTGCACAGAAAGGCTCTGCTCAGGTGCTGGAGCCCATGGAACCTCGTCTGGGAGGGGATGGTGGGCCTGTGAGGTAGGGCTCTGTCTCATCTCTACACAGTGATCCTGGCTGCGTGGAAGAGAGCTGTTCCGGGATTGGGATCTGGGCCCGTGAGCCGCCAAGAGCACTGGATGGGCTTTCTGGGCAGAGTCCCTGGCCTCTGGGGGACCGAGGGGCACTGGGTAAGGACCTGCAGGTGGGGAAGGGAAGGTGAGCCCCAACAGCGGTAGGGGACCCAGCGGTGGGAGGGTGACTCGCCAGGCAAAGCACGCGCCGGGGTACGTTTGGGCAGTTGCGACAGGGCTGCCTGTGCTTCTGGGGCTTGACTTGTAGCACGCTCCTACCTGGCAGGTGTCGATGCCACCCTGCGGATAGCCGGCACACAAGTTGTGGGTGTGGATGCCCCCTGCGTACCACCGGCTGCTGTTACAGAGCTTTACATCAATGAGGCGGACCTTGGCCTCCTGCAGGACATCCGTTGATCCTCCAGCTGTGAGCACGGAAAGGAATTAGCACCCAGCACTCGTTGCCAGTTCTCCTCCCCTGCCTGGGTGAACCCCTTCCCTAGGGCTTGGCTTTGCGTCCTGAAGGCGTTCTACTGGTGTTTCCCTTCTGTCTCGCTTTGGGCAGCGGGTCAGGCCCGTCTCTGCATGGGCATACGTCCCCACAGCCTGCCTCTGGCTTTCACCTCTGCTGTCAGGAAGCCCAACCCGTCCTCCCCAATGGGCCAAGCTTGCACTCGGGACACAAGTAGTTTTTGGGAACTCACATCTTGCAGTCGTGGAACCCCAGCCGCTGACGTAACAGCTTTTCAGCTGTGACACTCTGAGCGAGGCATCGGGCACGCAGGCGAGCTGTATGTAGGAGCTGCAGTGGACAGGGCTGGTCCAGTTCCAGCAACGCAATGTCGTTCCTCTCCGAGACGCTGCTGTAGTGTTCGTGAACCACGAGGCGCTTGATATTGCGGCACTTGGACCTCAGGGCCCAGCTGAGTCAACTGGGTGGCCCCGATCACCACACGCCACATGGTGATGTGCCTGGAAGGCAGGAGGAAGGAGGGGTCAGAGGGAGCGTATCCATGTGCTGCAGCAGCCCAGCAGTTGCCTGCCTTCTGCTTCACACGGCAGAGAGGAAAGCAGGGCTGCGGAGGGTTCGCCTGCCCTAACGCGCCTCAGGCACAAGGAATGTCGAGGAATGGGGGGCTGCTAGGACGCAGTGGGGCGAGCCCAGCCTTCTCCTGAGCAGTGTCTCCGCTGGGCTGGGGAGTGCCCAGCCATTGGGTGTACTGCAAGGGAAGGGGATGGGAGTAGCCCGTGGTGCTGTGCACGGGGCACCTGCTAGTGTGGTGGGGATATCCCCGTTCCCTGATGCTCCTTACCTGGCCTTGATGAAGCAGTGGGCCGCTGTGAGCACCCACTGTGGGCTGATGAGGGAGCCTCCGCATATATGCCCGGTGCCTGCTTTCCAGGGATCCTGGATGCTCACAATCCACGGCCAGGCGCCTGGCTGGGCATCTGTGCCACCCACGACGCGTGACTTGCCGTACAGGGAAGCCATGGGCCGGACCCCGCAGGTCCCTCTGTAACCAGAAACTCATTAGTGCTCTGCTTGATGGCTCGCTGCTCTCCAGGCTGAAGGACAGCCGTCTTCCCTCCCCACAAGGCGCTGCATGGGCAGCAGGGCCAGGGAACCCCGTGGGGCGTGCAGCCATCCACCTCTGTTTCTGCTTTAGCCCCATAGACGAGTTGTGCCAGCAGCCTGGGTGCTGGCAAGGATCTGAGGCTCCTACATGGAGTTTGGGTCGCTGTGGCGTAGCCACGGGGGCAAGCGGGGCACCTTCCAGTGAACCCCGTCAGGGTTGCGCGAGCTCCCTGCCAGAGCCTGGGGCCACTTACCCACAGCTCTCCCATGTGCTGCCGTTCACAGGCCAGCACAGGGCCAGCAGAACGAGAACGAGGAGCAACTTCATCGCTGCCAGCGACGGCACGTGACAGCTGCAAGAACCGAGGGCTTGTGACCACCAGTGCTGCAGCCGACGTAGTGCCCGCAGTACTCTCGGTGCCCACGGTGCCCTTCTTCCCGGGGCTGATGTCACAGAGTCGCTTGTTCTGCGCGCTGGGCGTGGTGGCCTCATGGGGGAAAGGGAGGCAGCATGGGGGGTTCCAAGCAGGAGGGGAAGCAGAAGCTGGGATGGGACACCCCGGACAGACCCCCGCTGAATGCTCTGCTTGCGGGATGAGGGTGTGCAGGCCCCGTGGCAGGCAGCAGCGCCCGGCTGCGAGCATTGCCTGCTGACAGCTCGCGGGAACAACCCAAGTGTGGCTCACAGCCTCTTTGGCAAGTTCACTGCCACCCTGCTCTCTGCAGCCGTTTGCCACCGGTTCCTTCCCAAAACACATACACCAGAGAACATAACTAGTACAGGCAGTGTGCACGTGTCTGGGCGTTGAAGAGACATTCTGGTTAGAGCTGTGGCACGCAAGCAGTGATGTGCAGGCCAAATAAGGCAGGCGTACCCAAGCGTTGTCAACCTTCCTGCACAAAGCCATGCAGGGGGACCTGGACAAGCTCGAGAAATGGGCCGCTGTGAACCTCATTGAAGTCCAACAAGGCCAAGGACGCGGTCCTGCATGTGGGTTGGGGCAACCCCTGGTATCAGTACAGATTGGGGGATGAAGGGATTGAGAGCAGCCGTGCCGAGGGGGTACTGTTGGAGGAAAAGCGGGACATGAGCCAGCAAGGTGCGCTCACAGCCCAGAAAGCCAAGTCTATCCTGGGCTGCATCAAAAGCAGTGCGGCCAGCAGGTCGAGGGAGTTGATTCTGCCCCTCTGCTGCGCTCTGGTGAGACCCCACCTGGAGTACTGTATCCAGCTCTGGGGCCCTCAGCACAGGAAAGACATGGAGCTGTTGGAGCAGGTCTAGAGGAGGGCCACGAAGATGATCAGAGGGCCGGAGCACCTCTGCTATGAGGACAGGCTGAGAGTTGGGATTGTTCAGCCTGGAGAAGAGAAGGCTGTGGAGAGACCTTATAGCGGCCTTCCAGTACCTGAAGGGGGCCTAGAGGAGAGCTGGGGAAGGACTTTTTACAAGGGCATGTAGTGATAGGACGAGGGGGAATGGCTTCAAACTGGAAGAAGGTAGATTTTGGTTAGATATTAGGAAGAAACTTTTCACTTTGAGGGTGCTAAGGCACTGGAACAGGTTGCCCAGAGAAGTTGTTGAGGCCCCCTTCCCTGGAGGTGTGTAAGGCAAGGCTGGATGAGGCTGTGAGCAACCTGGTCTAGTGGGAGGTGTCCTTGCCTACGGCAGGGGGGTTGGAACTCGATAATCTTCAAGGACCCGTCCAACCTAAATCGTTCTAATGATTCTGTGATTCTAGATCCATGTTTCCTGGGCCATGAGATAGCCCAGTTTCAAGTTTGCTGGTGCATTGTACACACACACACACAGACAGACACACACACACACAGGGATGCCCCCAGTAGTGGGCTTAAGCCACGTTGTGTTTGCAGCTGCTGTCCTCAAGACCTCTAGCCCGCTGTGGCCTGTGTTCCCTTGTCCCACTGCCCCCTCACCCTCCTCTCTGACCAGGAACAGTTTCAGCCCTTCTGAGTGACTCTTTCCCTTTGTGCCCTACTGGCTGCCTGCAGCCTCATTTTGTGGGTGCCGGCCGCAGAAGTCCTTGCCTTCACTGGAGACCGAATTGCACTGAAGCACGGTTAACTGTGAAAACTGGCAACTTTATTCCAAGAACTAAGTGAACTTCAACATTTGTGTTCTTTCAGAGGAGCGTAGGGCAGGACAGAGCAGGCCTCTGGCACTGAGGCTGCCTTTGGATGCGCAGGCATTGCCCCAGAAGGAAATGGTCATGGGAGACCTCTGCCTGCGCTGGCTCCTCTTTGTCCTGCTCCTCAAGCAATTTTTCGCCTTAGGAGCTGCAGGAGCTCCTGCAGCAGATTAAATAATTGCACCAGCTTCTGGTGTGGAAACGGGCAGGGCGTAAATGTGCCGGCTTGTGTTGGTGTTGGGCTCGGGCTCGGCGAGGGGCTTGAGTTGAAGACTGGCTGCGGCGCTGGAGTGGCTGTTACTGCTGGGCGTAGTCCCATCTGTACCAAGATCCAGTCGTAAAAGTGCTGTGTGGAGGTGTAGACTCCGGGCTGGTTTGGTCTTGCGCAGCCTTTCCCCCAGCTGGTGACTCCAACAAGCCAGAAGTGGTCAGCATTGTTGTCTTTGCACACGAGGGGGGCCACCACTGTCACCCTGCAGTGGAGGAGAGAGGAGTAAGGTAGTGTTGGGTGGCCACTGTCAGCGCTGTGGCTGGCTCCTTCTCTCTCACAGCACCTGCCAGAGCTGTATTCACTGCACAGAAAGGCTCTGCTCAGGTGCTGGAGCCCATGGAACCTCGTCTGGGAGGGGATGGTGGGCCTGTGAGGTAGGGCTCTGTCTCATCTCTACGCAGTGATCCTGGCTGCGTGGAAGAGAGCTGTTCCGGGATTGGGATCTGGGCCCTGTGAGCCGCCAAGAGCACTGGATGGGCTTTCTGGGCAGAGTCCCTGGCCTCTGGGGGACCGAGGGGCACTGGGTAAGGACCTGCAGGTGGGGAAGGGAAGGTGAGCCCCAACAGCGGTAGGGACCCAGCGGTGGGAGGGTGACTCGCCAGGCAAAGCACGCACTGGGGTACGTTTGGGCAGTTGCGACAGGGCTGCCTGTGCTTCTGGGGCTTGACTTGTAGCACGCTCCTACCTGGCAGGTGTCGATGCCACCCTGCGGATAGCCGGCACACAAGTTGTGGGTGTGGATGCCCCCTGCGTACCACCGGCTGCTGTTACAGAGCTTTACATCAATGAGGCGGACCTTGGCCTCCTGCAGGACATCCGTTGATCCTCCAGCTGTGAGCACGGAAAGGAATTAGCACCCAGCACTCGTTGCCAGTTCTCCTCCCCTGCCTGGGTGAACCCCTTCCCTAGGGCTTGGCTTTGCGTCCTGAAGGCGTTCTACTGGTGTTTCCCTTCTGTCTCGCTTTGGGCAGCGGGTCAGGCCCGTCTCTGCATGGGCATACGTCCCCACAGCCTGCCTCTGGCTTTCACCTCTGCTGTCAGGAAGCCCAACCCGTCCTCCCCAATGGGCCAAGCTTGCACTCGGGACACAAGTAGTTTTTGGGAACTCACATCTTGCAGTCGTGGAACCCCAGCCGCTGACATAACAGCTTTTCAGCTGTGACACTCTGAGCGAGGCATCGGGCACGCAGGCGAGCTGTATGTAGGGGCTGCACTGGACAGGGCTGGTCCAGTTCCAGCAACGCAATGTCGTTCGTCTCCGAGACGCTGCTGTAGTGCTCGTGAACCACGAGGCGCTTGATATTGCGGACTTGGACCTCAGGGCCCAGCTGAGTCAACTGGGTGGCCCCGATCACCACACGCCACATGGTGATGTGCCTGGAAGGCAGGAGGAAGGAGGGGGTCAGAGGGAGCGTATCCATGTGCTGCAGCAGCCCAGCAGTTGCCTGCCTTCTGCTTCACAAGGCAGAGAGGAAAGCAGGGCTGCGGAGGGTTCGCCTGCCCTAACGCGCCTCAGGCACAAGGAATGTCGAGGAATGGGGGGCTGCTAGGAAGCAGTGGGGCGAGCCCAGCCTTCTCCTGAGCAGTGTCTCCGCGGGGCTGGGGAGTGCCCAGCCATTGGGTGTACTGCAAGGGAAGGGGACGGGAGTAGCCCGTGGTGCTGTGCACGGGGCACCTGCTAGTGTGGTGGGGATATCCCCGTCCCTGATGCTCCTTACCTGGCCTTGATGAAGCAGTGGGCCGCTGTGAGCACCCACTGTGGGCTGATGAGGGAGCCTCCGCATATATGCCCGGTGCCTGCTTTCCAGGGATCCTGGATGCTCACAATCCACGGCCAGGCGCCTGGCTGGGCATCTGTGCCACCCACGACGCGTGACTTGCCGTACAGGGAAGCCATGGGCCGGATCCCGCAGGTCCCTCTGTAACCAGAAACTCATTAGTGCTCTGCTTGATGGCTCGCTGCTCTCCAGGCTGAAGGACAGCCGTCTTCCCTCCCCACAAGGCGCTGCATGGGCAGCAGGGCCAGGGAACCCCGTGGGGCGTGCAGCCATCCACCTCTGTTTCTGCTTTAGCCCCATAGACGAGTTGTGCCAGCAGCCTGGGTGCTGGCAAGGATCTGAGGCTCCTACATGGAGTTTGGGTCGCTGTGGCGTAGCCACGGGGGCAAGCGGGCACCTTCCAGTGAACCCCGTCAGGGTTGCGCGAGCTCCCTGCCAGAGCCTGGGGCCACTTACCCACAGCTCTCCCATGTGCTGCCGTTCACAGGCCAGCACAGGGCCAGCAGAACGAGAACGAGGAGCAACTTCATCGCTGCCAGCGACGGCACGTGACAGCTGCAAGAACCGAGGGCTTGTGACCACCAGTGCTGCAGCCGACGTAGTGCCCGCAGTACTCTCGGTGCCCACGGTGCCCTTCTTCCCGGGGCTGATGTCACAGAGTCACTTGTTCTGCACGTTGGGCATTGTGGCCTCATGGGGGAAAGGGAGGCAGCATGGGGGGTCCCAAGCAGGAGGGGAAGCAGAAGCTGGGATGGGACACCCCGGACAGACCCCCGCTGAATGCTCTGCTTGCGGGATGAGGGTGTGCAGGCCCCGTGGCAGGCAGCAGCGCCCGGCTGCGAGCATTGCCTGCTGACAGCTCGCGGGAACAACCCAAGTGTGGCTCACAGCCTCTTTGGCAAGTTCACTGCCACCCTGCTCTCTGCGGCCGTTTGCCACCGGTTCCTTCCCAAAACACATACACCAGAGAACATAACTAGTACAGGCAGTGTGCACGTGTCTGGGCGTTGAAGAGCCATTCTGGTTAGAGCTGTGGCACGCAAGCAGTGATGTGCAAGCCAAATAAGGCAGGCGTACCCGAGCGTTGTCAACCTTCCTGCACAAAGCCATGCAGGGGGACCTGGACAAGCTCGAGAAATGGGCCGCTGTGAACCTCATTGAAGTCCAACAAGGCCAAGGACGCGGTCCTGCGTGTGGGTTGGGGCAACCCCTGGTATCAGTACAGATTGGGGGATGAAGGGATTGAGAGCAGCCCTGCCGAGGGGGTACTGTTGGATGAAAAGCGGGACATGAGCCAGCAAGGTGCGCTCACAGCCCAGAAAGCCAAGTCTATCCTGGGCTGCATCAAAAGCAGTGCGGCCAGCAGGTCGAGGGAGTTGATTCTGCCCCTCTACTGCGCTCTGGTGAGACCCCACCTGGAGTACTGTATCCAGCTCTGGGGCCCTCAACACAGGAAAGACATGGAGCTGTTGGAGCAGGTCTAGAGGAGGGCCACGAAGATGATCAGAGGGCCGGAGCACCTCTGCTATGAGGACAGGCTGAGAGAGTTGGGATTGTTCAGCCTGGAGAGAAGGCTCCGGGAGAGACCTTATAGCGGCCTTCCAGTACCTGAAGGGGGCCTAGAGGAGAGCTGGGGGACGACTTTTTACAAGGGCATGTAGTGATAGGACGAGGGGGAATGGCTTCAAACTGGAAGAAGGTAGATTTTGGTTAGATATTAGGAAGAAACTTTTCACTTTGAGGGTGCTAAGGCACTGGAACAGGTTGCCCAGAGAAGTTGTTGAGGCCCCTTCCCTGGAGGTGTGTAAGGCAAGGCTGGATGAGGCTGTGAGCAACCTGGTCTAGTGGGAGGTGTCCTTGCCTACGGCAGGGGGGTTGGAACTCGATAATCTTCAAGGACCCGTCCAACCTAAATCGTTCTAATGATTCTGTGATTCTAGATCCATGTTTCCTGGGCCATGAGATAGCCCAGTTTCAAGTTTGCTGGTGCATTGTACACACACACACACAGACAGACACACACACACACAGGGATGCCCCCAGTAGTGGGCTTAAGCCACGTTGTGTTTGCAGCTGCTGTCCTCAAGACCTCTAGCCCGCTGTGGCCTGTGTTCCCTTCTCCCACTGCCCCCTCACCCTCCTCTCTGACCAGGAACAGTTTCAGCCCTTCTGAGTGACTCTTTCCCTTTGTGCCCTACTGGCTGCCTGCAGCTTCATTTTGTGGGTGCCGGCCGCAGAAGTCCTTGCCTTCACTGGAGACCGAATTGCACTGAAGCATGGTTAACTGTGAAAACTGGCAACTTTATTCCAAGAACTAAGTGAACTTCAACATTTGTGTTCTTTCAGAGGAGCGTGGGCAGGACAGAGCAGGCCTCTGGCACTGAGGCTGCCTTTGGATGCGCAGGCATTGCCCCAGAAGGAAAATGGTCATGGGAGACCTCTGCCTGCGCTGGCTCCTCTTTGTCCTGCTCCTCAAGCAATTTTTCGCCTTAGGAGCTGCAGGCAGCTCCTGCAGCAGATTAAATAATTGCACCAGCTTCTGGTGTGGAAACGGGCAGGGCGTAAATGTGCCGGCTTGTGTTGGTGTTGGGCTCGGGCTCGGCGAGGGGCTTGAGTTGAAGACTGGCTGCGGCGCTGGAGTGGCTGTTACTGCTGGGCGTAGTCCCATCTGTACCAAAATCCAGTCGTAAAAGTGCTGTGTGGAGGTGTAGACTCCGGGCTGGTTTGGTCTTGCGCAGCCTTTCCCCCAGCTGGTGACTCCAACAAGCCAGAAGTGGTCAGCATTGTTGTCTTTGCACACGAGGGGGCCACCACTGTCACCCTGCAGTGGAGGAGAGAGGAGTAAGGTAGTGTTGGGTGGCCACTGTCAGCGCTGTGGCTGGCTCCTTCTCTCTCACAGCACCTGCCAGAGCTGTATTCACTGCACAGAAAGGCTCTGCTCAGGTGCTGGAGCCCATGGAACCTCGTCTGGGAGGGGATGGTGGGCCTGTGAGGTAGGGCTCTGTCTCATCTCTACACAGTGATCCTGGCTGCGTGGAAGAGAGCTGTTCCGGGATTGGGATCTGGGCCCGTGAGCCGCCAAGAGCACTGGATGGGCTTTCTGGGCAGAGTCCCTGGCCTCTGGGGGACCGAGGGGCACTGGGTAAGGACCTGCAGGTGGGGAAGGGAAGGTGAGCCCCAACAGCGGTAGGGACCCAGCGGTGGGAGGGTGACTCGCCAGGCAAAGCACGCACTGGGGTACGTTTGGGCAGTTGCGACAGGGCTGCCTGTGCTTCTGGGGCTTGACTTGTAGCACGCTCCTACCTGGCAGGTGTCGATGCCACCCTGCGGATAGCCGGCACACAAGTTGTGGGTGTGGATGCCCCCTGCGTACCACCGGCTGCTGTTACAGAGCTTTACATCAATGAGGCGGACCTTGGCCTCCTGCAGGACATCCGTTGATCCTCCAGCTGTGAGCACGGAAAGGAATTAGCACCCAGCACTCGTTGCCAGTTCTCCTCCCCTGCCTGGGTGAACCCCTTCCCTAGGGCTTGGCTTTGCGTCCTGAAGGCGTTCTACTGGTGTTTCCCTTCTGTCTCGCTTTGGGCAGCGGGTCAGGCCCGTCTCTGCATGGGCATACGTCCCCACAGCCTGCCTCTGGCTTTCACCTCTGCTGTCAGGAAGCCCAACCCGTCCTCCCCAATGGGCCAAGCTTGCACTCGGGACACAAGTAGTTTTTGGGAACTCACATCTTGCAGTCGTGGAACCCCAGCCGCTGACGTAACAGCTTTTCAGCTGTGACACTCTGAGCGAGGCATCGGGCACGCAGGCGAGCTGTATGTAGGAGCTGCAGTGGACAGGGCTGGTCCAAGTTCCAGCAACGCAATGTCGTTCCTCTCCGAGACGCTGCTGTAGTGTTCGTGAACCACGAGGCGCTTGATATTGCGCACTTGGACCTCAGGGCCCAGCTGAGTCAACTGGGTGGCCCCGATCACCACACGCCACATGGTGATGTGCCTGGAAGGCAGGAGGAAGGAAGGGTCAGAGGGAGCGTATCCATGTGCTGCAGCAGCCCAGCAGTTGCCTGCCTTCTGCTTCACACGGCAGAGAGGAAAGCAGGGCTGCGGAGGGTTCGCCTGCCCTAACGCGCCTCAGGCACAAGGAATGTCGAGGAATGGGGGGCTGCTAGGACGCAGTGGGGCGAGCCCAGCCTTCTCCTGAGCAGTGTCTCCGCGGGGCTGGGGAGTGCCCAGCCATTGGGTGTACTGCAAGGGAAGGGGATGGGAGTAGCCCGTGGTGCTGTGCACGGGGCACCTGCTAGTGTGGTGGGGATATCCCCGTTCCCTGATGCTCCTTACCTGGCCTTGATGAAGCAGTGGGCCGCTGTGAGCACCCACTGTGGGCTGATGAGGGAGCCTCCGCATATATGCCCGGTGCCTGCTTTCCAGGGATCCTGGATGCTCACAATCCACGGCCAGGCGCCTGGCTGGGCATCTGTGCCACCCACGACGCGTGACTTGCCGTACAGGGAAGCCATGGGCCGGACCCCGCAGGTCCCTCTGTAACCAGAAACTCATTAGTGCTCTGCTTGATGGCTCGCTGCTCTCCAGGCTGAAGGACAGCCGTCTTCCCTCCCCACAAGGCGCTGCATGGGCAGCAGGGCCAGGGAACCCCGTGGGGCGTGCAGCCGTCCACCTCTGTTTCTGCTTTAGCCCCATAGACGAGTTGTGCCAGCAGCCTGGGTGCTGGCAAGGATCTGAGGCTCCTACATGGAGTTTGGGTCGCTGTGGCGTAGCCACGGGGGCAAGCGGGCACCTTCCAGTGAACCCCGTCAGGGTTGCGCGAGCTCCCTGCCAGAGCCTGGGGCCACTTACCCACAGCTCTCCCATGTGCTGCCGTTCACAGGCCAGCACAGGGCCAGCAGAACGAGAACGAGGAGCAACTTCATCGCTGCCAGCGACGGCACGTGACAGCTGCAAGAACCGAGGGCTTGTGACCACCAGTGCTGCAGCCGACGTAGTGCCCGCAGTACTCTCGGTGCCCACGGTGCCCTTCTTCCCGGGGCTGATGTCACAGAGTCACTTGTTCTGCGCGCTGGGCGTGGTGGCCTCACGGGGGAAAGGGAGGCAGCATGGGGGGTTCCAAGCAGGAGGGGAAGCAGAAGCTGGGATGGGACACCCCGGACAGACCCCCGCTGAATGCTCTGCTTGCGGGATGAGGGTGTGCAGGCCCCGTGGCAGGCAGCAGCGCCCGGCTGCGAGCATTGCCTGCTGACAGCTCGCGGGAACAACCCAAGTGTGGCTCACAGCCTCTTTGGCAAGTTCACTGCCACCCTGCTCTCTGCGGCCGTTTGCCACCGGTTCCTTCCCAAAACACATACACCAGAGAACATAACTAGTACAGGCAGTGTGCACGTGTCTGGGCGTTGAAGAGCCATTCTGGTTAGAGCTGTGGCACGCAAGCAGTGATGTGCAAGCCAAATAAGGCAGGCGTACCCGAGCGTTGTCAACCTTCCTGCACAAAGCCATGCAGGGGGACCTGGACAAGCTTGAGAAATGGGCCGCTGTGAACCTCATTGAAGTCCAACAAGGCCAAGGACGCGGTCCTGCATGTGGGTTGGGGCAACCCCTGGTATCAGTACAGATTGGGGGATGAAGGGATTGAGAGCAGCCCGTGCCTAAGGGGGTACTGTTGGAGGAAAAGCGGGACATGAGCCAGCAAGGTGCGCTCACAGCCCAGAAAGCCAAGGCTGTCCTGGGCTGCATCAAAAGCAGTGCGGCCAGCAGGTCGAGGGAGTTGATTCTGCCCCTCTGCTGTGCTCTGGTGAGACCCCACCTGGAGTACTGTATCCAGCTCTGGGGCCCTCAGCACAGGAAAGACATGGACCTGTTGGAGCAGGTCTAGAGGAGGGCCACGAAGATGATCAGAGGGCCGGAGCACCTCTGCTATGAGGACAGGCTGAGAGTTGGGATTGTTCAGCCTGGAGAAGAGAAGGCTGTGGAGAGACCTTATAGCGGCCTTCCAGTACCTGAAGGGGGCCTAGAGGAGAGCTGGGGAAGGACTTTTTACAAGGGCATGTAGGGGGGAAGAGGGGGAATGGCTTCAAACTGGAAGAAGGTAGATTTAGATTAGATATTAGGAAGAATTTTTTCACTTTGAGGGTGGTGAGGCACTGGAACAGGTTGCTCAGAGAAGTTGTGGAAGCTCCGTCCCTGGAGGTGTTTAAGGCCAGGCTGGATGAGGCTGTGAGCAACGTGGTCTAGTGGGAGCTGTCCTTGCCTACGGCAGGGGGGTTGGAACTCGATAATCTTTAAGGACCCATCCAACCTAAACCATTCTATGATTCTAGATCCATGTTTCCTGGGCCATGAGATAGCCCAGTTTCAAGTTCGCTGGTGCATTGTACACAGACACACACGTACACAGGGATCCCCCCAGCAGTGGGCCTAAGCCACTTTGTGTTTCCAACTGCTGTCCTCAAGACCTCTAGCCCCCCGTGGCCTGTATTCCCTTCTCCCCCTGCCCCCCCTCACCCTCCTCTCTGACCAGGAACAGTTTCAGCCCTTCTGAGTGACTCTTTCCCTTTGTGCCCTACTGGCTGCCTGCAGCCTCATTTTGTGGGTGCCGGCCGCAGAAGTCCTTGCCTTCACTGGAGACCGAATTGCACTGAAGCACGGTTAACTGTGAAAACTGGCAACTTTATTCCAAGAACTAAGTGAACTTCAACATTTGTGTTCTTTCAGAGGAGCGTGGGCAGGACAGAGCAGGCCTCTGGCACTGAGGCTGCCTTTGGATGCGCAGGCATTGCCCCAGAAGGAAATGGTCATGGGAGACCTCTGCCTGCGCTGGCTCCTCTTTGTCCTGCTCCTCAAGCAATTTTTCGCCTTAGGAGCTGCAGGAGCTCCTGCAGCAGATTAAATAATTGCACCAGCTTCTGGTGTGGAAACGGGCAGGGCGTAAATGTGCCGGCTTGTGTTGGTGTTGGGCTCGGGCTCGGCGAGGGGCTTGAGTTGAAGACTGGCTGCGGCGCTGGAGTGGCTGTTAGTGCTGGGCGTAGTCCCATCTGTACCAAAATCCAGTCGTAAAAGTGCTGTGTGGAGGTGTAGACTCCGGGCTGGTTTGGTCTTGCGCAGCCTTTCCCCCAGCTGGTGACTCCAACAAGCCAGAAGTGGTCAGCATTGTTGTCTTTGCACACGAGGGGGCCACCACTGTCACCCTGCAGTGGAGGAGAGAGGATTAAGGTAGTGTTGGGTGGCCACTGTCAGCGCTGTGGCTGGCTCCTTCTCTCTCACAGCACCTGCCAGAGCTGTATTCACTGCACAGAAAGGCTCTGCTCAGGTGCTGGAGCCCATGGAACCTCGTCTGGGAGGGGATGGTGGGCCTGTGAGGTAGGGCTCTGTCTCATCTCTACACAGTGATCCTGGCTGCGTGGAAGAGAGCTGTTCCGGGATTGGGATCTGGGCCCGTGAGCCGCCAAGAGCACTGGATGGGCTTTCTGGGCAGAGTCCCTGGCCTCTGGGGGACCGAGGGGCACTGGGTAAGGACCTGCAGGTGGGGAAGGGAAGGTGAGCCCCAACAGCGGTGGGGACCCAGCGGTGGGAGGGTGACTCGCCAGGCAAAGCACGCGCCGGGGTACGTTTGGGCAGTTGCGACAGGGCTGCCTGTGCTTCTGGGGCTTGACTTGTAGCACGCTCCTACCTGGCAGGTGTCGATGCCACCCTGCGGATAGCCGGCACACAAGTTGTGGGTGTGGATGCCCCCTGCGTACCACCGGCTGCTGTTACAGAGCTTTACATCAATGAGGCGGACCTTGGCCTCCTGCAGGACATCCGTTGATCCTCCAGCTGTGAGCACGGAAAGGAATTAGCACCCAGCACTCGTTGCCAGTTCTCCTCCCCTGCCTGGGTGAACCCCTTCCCTAGGGCTTGGCTTTGCGTCCTGAAGGCGTTCTACTGGTGTTTCCCTTCTGTCTCGCTTTGGGCAGCGGGTCAGGCCCGTCTCTGCATGGGCATACGTCCCCACAGCCTGCCTCTGGCTTTCACCTCTGCTGTCAGGAAGCCCAACCCGTCCTCCCCAATGGGCCAAGCTTGCACTCGGGACACAAGTAGTTTTTGGGAACTCACATCTTGCAGTCGTGGAACCCCAGCCGCTGACGTAACAGCTTTTCAGCTGTGACACTCTGAGCGAGGCATCGGGCACGCAGGCGAGCTGTATGTAGGAGCTGCAGTGGACAGGCTGGTCCAATTCCAGCAACGCAATGTCGTTCCTCTCCGAGACGCTGCTGTAGTGTTCGTGAACCACGAGGCGCTTGATATTGCGCACTTGGACCTCAGGGCCCAGCTGAGTCAACTGGGTGGCCCCGATCACCACACGCCACATGGTGATGTGCCTGGAAGGCAGGAGGAAGGAAGGGTCAGAGGGAGCGTATCCATGTGCTGCAGCAGCCCAGCAGTTGCCTGCCTTCTGCTTCACACGGCAGAGAGGAAAGCAGGGCTGCGGAGGGTTCGCCTGCCCTAACGCGCCTCAGGCACAAGGAATGTCGAGGAATGGGGGGCTGCTAGGACGCAGTGGGGCGAGCCCAGCCTTCTCCTGAGCAGTGTCTCCGCTGGGCTGGGGAGTGCCCAGCCACTGGGTGTACCGCAAGGGAAGGGGACGGGAGTAGCCTGTGGTGCTGTGCACGGGGCACCTGCTAGTGTGGTGGGGATATCCCCGTTCCCTGATGCTCCTTACCTGGCCTTGATGAAGCAGTGGGCCGCTGTGAGCACCCACTGTGGGCTGATGAGGGAGCCTCCGCATATATGCCCGGTGCCTGCTTTCCAGGGATCCTGGATGCTCACAATCCACGGCCAGGCGCCTGGCTGGGCATCTGTGCCACCCACGACGCGTGACTTGCCGTACAGGGAAGCCATGGGCCGGACCCCGCAGGTCCCTCTGTAACCAGAAACTCATTAGTGCTCTGCTTGATGGCTCGCTGCTCTCCAGGCTGAAGGACAGCCGTCGTCCCTCCCCACAAGGCGCTGCATGGGCAG
Source organism: Pluvialis apricaria (assembly GCA_017639485.1). NCBI lineage: Eukaryota > Metazoa > Chordata > Aves > Charadriiformes > Charadriidae > Pluvialis > Pluvialis apricaria. Next base: position 52,708,484 of record CM030008.1, read on the forward strand.
CAGGGCCAGGGAACCCCGTGGGGCGTGCAGCCGTCCACCTCTGTTTCTGCTTTAGCCCCATAGACGAGTTGTGCCAGCAGCCTGGGTGCTGGCAAGGATCTGAGGCTCCTACATGGAGTTTGGGTCGCTGTGGCGTAGCCACGGGGGCAAGCGGGCACCTTCCAGTGAACCCCGTCAGGGTTGCGCGAGCTCCCTGCCAGAGCCTGGGGCCACTTACCCACAGCTCTCCCATGTGCTGCCGTTCACAGGCCAGCACAGGGCCAGCAGAACGAGAACGAGGAGCAACTTCATCGCTGCCAGCGACGGCACGTGACAGCTGCAAGAACCGAGGGCTTGTGACCACCAGTGCTGCAGCCGACGTAGTGCCCGCAGTACTCTCGGTGCCCACGGTGCCCTTCTTCCCGGGGCTGATGTCACAGAGTCACTTGTTCTGCGCGCTGGGCGTGGTGGCCTCACGGGGGAAAGGGAGGCAGCATGGGGGGTTCCAAGCAGGAGGGGAAGCAGAAGCTGGGATGGGACACCCCGGACAGACCCCCGCTGAATGCTCTGCTTGCGGGATGAGGGTGTGCAGGCCCCGTGGCAGGCAGCAGCGCCCGGCTGCGAGCATTGCCTGCTGACAGCTCGCGGGAACAACCCAAGTGTGGCTCACAGCCTCTTTGGCAAGTTCACTGCCACCCTGCTCTCTGCAGCCGTTTGCCACCGGTTCCTTCCCAAAACACATACACCAGAGAACATAACTAGTACAGGCAGTGTGCACGTGTCTGGGCGTTGAAGAGCCATTCTGGTTAGAGCTGTGGCACGCAAGCAGTGATGTGCAAGCCAAATAAGGCAGGCGTACCCGAGCGTTGTCAACCTTCCTGCACAAAGCCATGCAGGGGGACCTGGACAAGCTCGAGAAATGGGCCGCTGTGAACCTCATGAGGTCCAACAAGGCCAAGGACGCGGTCCTGCGTGTGGGTTGGGGCAACCCCTGGTATCAGTACAGATTGGGGGATGAAGGGATTGAGAGCAGCCCTGCCGAGGGGGTACTGTTGGAGGAAAAGCGGGACATGAGCCAGCAAGGTGCGCTCACAGCCCAGAAAGCCAAGGCTGTCCTGGGCTGCATCAAAAGCAGTGCGGCCAGCAGGTCGAGGGAGTTGATTCTGCCCCTCTGCTGCGCTCTGGTGAGACCCCACCTGGAGTACTGTATCCAGCTCTGGGGCCCTCAGCACAGGAAAGACATGGACCTGTTGGAGCAGGTCTAGAGGAGGGCCACGAAGATGATCAGAGGGCCGGAGCACCTCTGCTATGAGGACAGGCTGAGAGTTGGGATTGTTCAGCCTGGAGAAGAGAAGGCTGTGGAGAGACCTTATAGCGGCCTTCCAGTACCTGAAGGGGGCCTAGAGGAGAGCTGGGGAAGGACTTTTTACAAGGGCATGTAGGGGGGAAGAGGGGGAATGGCTTCAAACTGGAAGAAGGTAGATTTAGATTAGATATTAGGAAGAATTTTTTCACTTTGAGGGTGGTGAGGCACTGGAACAGGTTGCTCAGAGAAGTTGTGGAAGCTCCGTCCCTGGAGGTGTTTAAGGCCAGGCTGGATGAGGCTGTGAGCAACGTGGTCTAGTGGGAGCTGTCCTTGCCTACGGCAGGGGGGTTGGAACTCGATAATCTTTAAGGACCCATCCAACCTAAACCATTCTATGATTCTAGATCCATGTTTCCTGGGCCATGAGATAGCCCAGTTTCAAGTTCGCTGGTGCATTGTACACAGACACACACGTACACAGGGATCCCCCCAGCAGTGGGCCTAAGCCACTTTGTGTTTGCAGCTGCTGTCCTCAAGACCTCTAGCCCCCCGTGGCCTGTATTCCCTTCTCCCCCTGCCCCCCCTCACCCTCCTCTCTGACCAGGAACAGTTTCAGCCCTTCTGAGTGACTCTTTCCCTTTGTGCCCTACTGGCTGCCTGCAGCCTCATTTTGTGGGTGCCGGCCGCAGAAGTCCTTGCCTTCACTGGAGACCGAATTGCACTGAAGCACGGTTAACTGTGAAAACTGGCAACTTTATTCCAAGAACTAAGTGAACTTCAACATTTGTGTTCTTTCAGAGGAGCGTGGGCAGGACAGAGCAGGCCTCTGGCACTGAGGCTGCCTTTGGATGCGCAGGCATTGCCCCGGAAGGAAATGGTCATGGGAGACCTCTGCCTGCGCTGGCTCCTCTTTGTCCTGCTCCTCAAGCAATTTTTCGCCTTAGGAGCTGCAGGAGCTCCTGCAGCAGATTAAATAATTGCACCAGCTTCTGGTGTGGAAACGGGCAGGGCGTAAATGTGCCGGCTTGTGTTGGTGTTGGGCTCGGGCTCGGCGAGGGGCTTGAGTTGAAGACTGGCTGCGGCGCTGGAGTGGCTGTTACTGCTGGGCGTAGTCCCATCTGTACCAAAATCCAGTCGTAAAAGTGCTGTGTGGAGGTGTAGACTCCGGGCTGGTTTGGTCTTGCGCAGCCTTTCCCCCAGCTGGTGACTCCAACAAGCCAGAAGTGGTCAGCATTGTTGTCTTTGCACACGAGGGGGCCACCACTGTCACCCTGCAGTGGAGGAGAGAGGATTAAGGTAGTGTTGGGTGGCCACTGTCAGCGCTGTGGCTGGCTCCTTCTCTCTCACAGCACCTGCCAGAGCTGTATTCACTGCACAGAAAGGCTCTGCTCAGGTGCTGGAGCCCATGGAACCTCGTCTGGGAGGGGATGGTGGGCCTGTGAGGTAGGGCTCTGTCTCATCTCTACGCAGTGATCCTGGCTGCGTGGAAGAGAGCTGTTCCGGGATTGGGATCTGGGCCCGTGAGCCGCCAAGAGCACTGGATGGGCTTTCTGGGCAGAGTCCCTGGCCTCTGGGGGACCGAGGGGCACTGGGTAAGGACCTGCAGGTGGGGAAGGGAAGGTGAGCCCCCACAGCGGTGGGGACCCAGCGGTGGGAGGGTGACTCGCCAGGCAAAGCACGCTCCGGGGTACGTTTGGGCAGTTGCGACAGGGCTGCCTGTGCTTCTGGGGCTTGACTTGTAGCACGCTCCTACCTGGCAGGTGTCGATGCCACCCTGCGGATAGCCGGCACACAAGTTGTGGGTGTGGATGCCCCCTGCGTACCACCGGCTGCTGTTACAGAGCTTTACATCAATGAGGCGGACCTTGGCCTCCTGCAGGACATCCGTTGATCCTCCAGCTGTGAGCACGGAAAGGAATTAGCACCCAGCACTCGTTGCCAGTTCTCCTCCCCTGCCTGGGTGAACCCCTTCCCTAGGGCTTGGCTTTGCGTCCTGAAGGCGTTCTACTGGTGTTTCCCTTCTGTCTCGCTTTGGGCAGCGGGTCAGGCCCGTCTCTGCATGGGCATACGTCCCCACAGCCTGCCTCTGGCTTTCACCTCTGCTGTCAGGAAGCCCAACCCGTCCTCCCCAATGGGCCAAGCTTGCACTCGGGACACAAGTAGTTTTTGGGAACTCACATCTTGCAGTCGTGGAACCCCAGCCGCTGACGTAACAGCTTTTCAGCTGTGACACTCTGAGCGAGGCATCGGGCACGCAGGCGAGCTGTATGTAGGAGCTGCAGTGGACAGGCTGGTCCAATTCCAGCAACGCAATGTCGTTCCTCTCCGAGACGCTGCTGTAGTGCTCGTGAACCACGAGGCGCTTGATATTGCGGACTTGGACCTCAGGGCCCAGCTGAGTCAACTGGGTGGCCCCGATCACCACACGCCACATGGTGATGTGCCTGGAAGGCAGGAGGAAGGAGGGGTCAGAGGGAGCGTATCCATGTGCTGCAGCAGCCCAGCAGTTGCCTGCCTTCTGCTTCACACGGCAGAGAGGAAAGCAGGGCTGCGGAGGGTTCGCCTGCCCTAACGCGCCTCAGGCACAAGGAATGTCGAGGAATGGGGGGCTGCTAGGACGCAGTGGGGCGAGCCCAGCCTTCTCCTGAGCAGTCTCTCCGCTGGGCTGGGGAGTGCCCAGCCATTGGGTGTACTGCAAGGGAAGGGGATGGGAGTAGCCTGTGGTGCTGTGCACGGGGCACCTGCTAGTGTGGTGGGGATATCCCCGTCCCCTGATGCTCCTTACCTGGCCTTGATGAAGCAGTGGGCCGCTGTGAGCACCCACTGTGGGCTGATGAGGGAGCCTCCGCATATATGCCCGGTGCCTGCTTTCCAGGGATCCTGGATGCTGACAATCCATGGCCAGGCGCCTGGCTGGGCATCTGTGCCACCCACGACGCGTGACTTGCCGTACAGGGAAGCCATGGGCCGGACCCCGCAGGTCCCTCTGTAACCAGAAACTCATTAGTGCTCTGCTTGATGGCTCGCTGCTCTTCAGGCTGAAGGACAGCCGTCTTCCCTCCCCACAAGGCGCTGCATGGGCAGCAGGGCCAGGGAACCCCGTGGGGCGTGCAGCCATCCACCTCTGTTTCTGCTTTAGCCCCATAGACGAGTTGTGCCAGCAGCCTGGGTGCTGGCAAGGATCTGAGGCTCCTACATGGAGTTTGGGTCGCTGTGGCGTAGCCACGGGGGCAAGCGGGCACCTTCCAGTGAACCCCGTCAGGGTTGCGCGAGCTCCCTGCCAGAGCCTGGGGCCACTTACCCACAGCTCTCCCATGTGCTGCCGTTCACAGGCCAGCACAGGGCCAGCAGAACGAGAACGAGGAGCAACTTCATCGCTGCCAGCGACGGCACGTGACAGCTGCAAGAACCGAGGGCTTGTGACCACCAGTGCTGCAGCCGACGTAGTGCCCGCAGTACTCTCGGTGCCCACGGTGCCCTTCTTCCCGGGGCTGATGTCACAGAGTCACTTGTTCTGCGCGCTGGGCGTGGTGGCCTCATGGGGGAAAGGGAGGCAGCATGGGGGGTTCCAAGCAGGAGTGGAAGCAGAAGCTGGGGTGGAACACCCCGGACAGACCCCCCGCTGAATGCTCTGCTTGCGGGATGAGGGTGTGCAGGCCCCGTGGCAGGCAGCAGCGCCCGGCTGCGAGCATTGCCTGCTGACAGCTCGCGGGAACAACCCAAGTGTGGCTCACAGCCTCTTTGGCAAGTTCACTGCCACCCTGCTCTCTGCAGCCGTTTGCCACCGGTTCCTTCCCAAAACACATACACCAGAGAACATAACTAGTACAGGCAGTGTGCACGTGTCTGGGCGTTGAAGAGACATTCTGGTTAGAGCTGTGGCACGCAAGCAGTGATGTGCAGGCCAAATAAGGCAGGCGTACCCAAGCCTTGTCAACCTTTCTGCACAAAGCCATGCAGGGGGACCTGGACAAGCTCGAGAAATGGGCCGCTGTGAACCTCATGAGGTCCAACAAGGCCAAGGACGCGGTCCTGCATGTGGGTTGGGGCAAGACCCGGTATCAATACAGATTGGGGGATGAAGGGATTGAGAGCAGCCCTGCCGAGGGGGTACTGTTGGAGGAAAAGCGGGACATGAGCCAGCAAGGTGCGCTCACAGCCCAGAAAGCCAAGGCTGTCCTGGGCTGCATCAAAAGCAGTGCGGCCAGCAGGTCGAGGGAGTTGATTCTGCCCCTCTACTGCGCTCTGGTGAGACCCCACCTGGAGTACTGTATCCAGCTCTGGGGCCCTCAGCACAGGAAAGACATGGACCTGTTGGAGCAGGTCTAGAGGAGGGCCACGAAGATGATCAGAGGGCCGGAGCACCTCTGCTATGAGGACAGGCTGAGAGAGTTGGGATTGTTCAGCCTGGAGAAGAGAACGCTCCAGAGAGACCTTTTTGTGGTCTTTCATTACTTAAAGGGGGCTTATAAAAAAGGTGTTAGCAGGGTTTGTTGTGATAGGACAAGGGGTAATGGCTTTAAACTAAACAAGGGAAGATTTAGACTAGATATAAGGATGAAATTTTTTACGATGAGGGTGGTGAAATGCTGGGACAGATTGCCCAGATAGTTGGTAGATCCACCATCCCTGGAAACATTCAAGGTCAGGTTGGAATGGGCTCTGAGGAACCTGCTCTACTCGAATATGTCTCTGCTCATTGCAGGGAGGTTGGACTAGATGACCTTGAAAGGTTCCTTCCAACTCAAACTATTCTAGGATTCTATAATTTTGAAATCCTGAAAACTAGAGATGAGGTTTACTAGGGAAAGGAAGGTCCACACTGAAGAACTGTGCACTGTGAAAATTCTCGTTTCCTCCGGTTCTGTTTCCTCACCAAAGTTTCCAATGCTCTTGTAGCCATTGAGACCACATTTGAAGGCCCTTGTGAAAATGTTACCATTTCCCAGCAGATGCAGCTGTTTATAAATCTCCCAGGATACTGGGGTTTAGAGAGAGATAAAATGTTAATTCCAAAATGTTTCTGTTACGGGATCTGTAGGTGTTGCTGATATGTCATTCAAACCTTTTATTTGATCTCATATACAAGAGTATTTCCTAAAAAACAAATGAACAAGCCAACTTCTACATAAAATACCTATTTAAAATTAATCTTTGTGTCCTGAAGTTTCCTTTTGGTTCTAGCAGGTATCTTTTTATACTGGCTTATGACATGGAAATATACTTATGTGTAGCTGGGGGAACTTTTGAGTAATAATTGAAACAGTCTGAAAGGAAAATTGAATATTTCTCTGAGAAATTCAAAGCAGAAAGAGTTGTTAAATTATTAAATGGGGGGAAAATATCATTTTTTTCCCCTAGGAAGTCTTGAACTAACCTGAAATTATTAAATTTTTTTTTTTGTGTCCTTGTTTTAACAATGAATAAAGTTTCAGTTTTAACTGAAAGTGCTTGAATGCTAACAATGCTTCTCTGGCTTACAAAACTGGAAACAAAATAATACATGCTGTGATAGAGGACTAAATTTTTTTTTAACTTTAGAATGTTTCTTGTATGAAGGCATATTTTGGTTGGGGGTGTGCCTGTTTCCAGAATTGACACTTTCCTGTGGAAAAATACTCATTTAGACAGAGTGGATATTGGCAGGCAGATCATTCGACAGCTGTAGGTACAACTCTCAAATGATTATGAAAGAGATTTGAAGTATAAGAATGGTGAACATAATTTGAAAATTCAACAGAGTATCTTGTTTCTGTTATGACTGTATAAAGACTCTATCCAGTATATCATACTCTTGAAATACAGTCCCTGTTTCCTGCCTGTATGTCCACATGGCTCACCGTCACAGCCTGTGCCTTAGTCTTTTCTGTGAACGTGTAGCACGTTGCAGCCAAGAGCAGCCTACATCATCATACCAAAGCCAGGTTCACCTCAGTTGTGTTTGCTGACCTCTTGAGCATAATTATTTTGAGGCTGTTAAAAATTTGGCCTGTTTTTAGGAATATACAACTTTGGGAGTGGATAGGTGCTCTAAGGAGGGAGATACCTTGGCTTCTGCATCAGGTTATGCCAAAAAAGGGAAAGACAGCTATGTCAGCACTGGCTGTGTGACATGCAGACAGAGCATATGTATTTTCATGGCAATCCTGCTGCCCCTTACACAGTGCTCTCATTAGGTGTAATGAGGCTCATCTAAAAGGCTTAATAATCCTTCAATATATTATTAAATCCCAATTATTCATGAACAATGCCAGTGTATGTGCTTGAGGTCAACGTAGCATGCAAGTGATTTAATTAGTGCATCGTCCAGTTGTATTTGCTTATATTGTTTTAATTAAAATGGTAATTGAGAACCGAGTATGTATGTTTTGTCTTGCAGTTGCAGTGCCTAAACCTATTTGTTGCTGCTGTAATTACTCCTTGCCCTACATCTTCTACCATCCCTCATTTATTTATTTATTATTAAATTAAGATAATTTAAAGAGAAGGTACAGCTATTGCATAAAGATTATTTGTTTCAGACTGACTAGATCCCATAATAATGCAACTAAATGATCATCAGAGATGACTGTGAGATGGAGTGTTGCCTGTAATCTCCAGTCCTTCTCTGCCATGTTGGATCTCTGATCCTGATTAACCCATGCAAAACCAGTGCTAAAGCAAGGAGACACCTTTTTTGTCTTTCAGTCACTTTGTGTGCATTTTCTGACAGTCAGCTCATCATGTGCTCTCAATAATAGCCGTGATCTTATTAACCATATTAGCTGCAGTATCTTGGAGAGTTTTGCCATTACAAAATTGTCTCGAATGTTCTGAGGGAGACAGTGGAATGGAGAATAAAAATGCAATTTTTATTGAAGTCAGGTTTGCAAATAGATGCAGCCTGACTTGGAGTTTGCATTTAACATTTGAACACGTAAGAACTAATAATAATTTCTGTTGCAGTGGAACATCTGTTAGATAATCAGAGCTTGAATAAGTGGGGAACTGAAAGCAATTAGGTAAAGGTTACAAACTAATTAGTATAATAATATTATTAAACCAATCTTCCTATATCTTAAATTGCAGCCAGATTCCATAATGTAAGCCCCATTATTTTAAGGAGCCCCAAAATCTTGATTTGGAGAACAAAATCAATGGAAAACATTTCTGCAAAGTTTGAGAAACTATGTTGAATTGGTCTAGGAATATACTTTAAATTTTAATTTAAAATTAAAAAAACCCCACCCTTTTCATTTTGGATTTTAGCCTTTTTGTCTCACATGAGATCAAAAAAGTTTGTTTTCACTCTTTGTACCATCCGTATAGTGAAATCTCCTTGGAAACAAATGCAGCAGCTTTAATTGAAGAAGGTTGATTATAACTGAAATAAGTTGTTAATTTTCTTGTGGATAGTATTGAGAGAGACCAGCCTACTTCCTTGGCTTCACTGGCTGCTACAGATGCGTTCCTGCTTTCACTCAGGTAAAAGGATGTTTTGGACTTTTTTTGCTATTTGGGAGTATTGTGTGGCTACTGATTTCAAAAGGGGAGAGTTTGTGTGTTTGGGGTGTGTTTGGTTTTTTTTTTGTTTTTTTTTTTGTGTGTGGGGGTTTTTTTGTTTGTTTGTTTGTTTGTGTTTGTTTGGGGTTTTTTTTTGTTTTTTTTTTTTTTAGATGATCAGTATGTAGATATTGGTTGAAAATTCAGAAGCCTGAATTTGGAATTTTCCATTTCTGAGAGCCGAGGGATATTGGTGGGTAGGTAGAAATGTGGGTGTGTTGACAAGCTCCTTCACAGTTATGAGGATCTTGTTCCTTCAAGGGCTGTGATACCTGGAAATAAACCGTTCTTTAAGAAATTGAAGTAACAAGGTCAAATTTCTTATGGATTTCTTTTTTGGCTTGTGGTTGGATTCTCTGGAGTCTAATAGAAAGTGAACTTGTAGCTTTCCTGTGGCTAGGCGACTTGTAATCTCTCTTGTGTGAGTTCTCTAGCGGCAAATAAGTTGAGCTCGCTCTTCAGTCTTTCCTTGGGCAAGGGCAGTAATAATGCTTCTTACTTATTTGCTTGCTTGTATCTTGGAGACAATTACTGCTTTATTAAAAATAAAGGTTCAGGGGTTCAAAAATCAGTAAAAAAGGGAGGGAAGAGGCAGTGCATATATGTACATACGTCACATGATCACATAAGCTTTGTTTCCTTAATGGCACACTAAAACCCTCAGTGTTATGTTGGCAGTAAGAGCTAATATAGCTCTTCCTTGAACTGCTGTATTAATGTCCTGCGTTATCTTCCTTGCTCTTGAGTTCCAGTACAAATGGGTGATGTAGTTTACTAAGGGATGAGCTAATCTTTTCCTAATAGGGGCTGCAAGGTCCCAGCAAAAGTCTTCTTTTAGTTTTGTGCATTTGAAATAAATAAAGTGTGTTTTAATTAATAAACCATTTAATAACGATTTGCAAGAGTTTTGGAATAAAAGTACCCAGTGTTGTCTTCCAGCAACCCAGTGAAATCCTATCATGGCAGCTTTTGCTGTACATGTTGCTTGATTATTTTTTTTCTTATTTTTTTTTTTTTTACTGGAGAGACTTCTAAGAATACTTTAACACTAGTAAGGAAACATGTAAGAAAACGGACAACTGTACTTCATATACATTGCTTTATTTCTTTGTCATCAAATTTCATTTATTCATCTGTCCTACTCCCAAACCCGCAGCTGTGCAAGGCAGGCTTGTGCTCAGTGCAAATCTCTCATTGGTCACTGCAAGGTTTGCTGTGGTGAATTATTTGATACAGGCCATAAAACTGACTCGTCTGTTTGAATAGCCAACTTTTGAAATATCTGCTAAGTCTCCATCCAGAATTTAATAGAGTATTTAACTTGTCTGGAAAAAAAACAGCTTTGACACCTTTGTAGAGTGCACTGCATTTATTAATAGTCTCCCTCTTGAGTTTGTTTTTTTGTTTGTGCTTTTCATAGAGGGATGCCCTGGTCCCATCTGTGCAGCAGTTACTTCTGCATTAGCTCTCTCACTTTTGACAAAATTACATTACACTTTTATCATCTGAACAGGAAACACACCCTTGAAAAGGGAGAAGCGTCGGCATACTTTCATAAGCTTTCTTACAAAGTTTGGTCAATGCACAACACTATAAGTCATTTGAGATGTAGCCCACTGGGAGTCACCTTCCCATATTTTCAGCAAGAATCTTTTCCTTTTTGAGTGGAGGTTGCTAATCCTTTATTTAGCTGTAGGTAGAAGTCCCTCAAAATCAAGGGTGATGCACCCTGGTGGTGTTACTGGCTTTGGTTACACCTCTCCTGTCACCAGGCAGTCCACCCTGAGACATGGACCATCTCCGCAGTTGGACCTTGCCCTCCCTCCATGGTGAGACAGACCTGCTCAGTATCTGGACTGTCATTCTGGCATACTTTGTACACGTGAAAAATAGTTCAAAGCAATCCTTAAAACAGTAGAAAATTACTCTAGTTCTGTTCCTTAGAGCGCACCATTACACATACATACGCACATGCGCACAGAGTTTTGCATTTTCTCACCGCCCCAGGCTCCCCATATGTGTTTGCTGCCTGCCTTACTGACACCCTCTTGTGTGAGTCAGCAGTCTGGGAGGGAAGGACGGGCATTACAGCCATTTTTCTTGCTCCTGTTCAGAAAAGAAGCCTGCTTCTGTGACACAGAGAATAAAGCTGCTTTCCCCAGCCCTTTCTAAAACATACACATTGCGCTCAGTGTGATATTTGCTTCTTATTGGCACCATTCAGTGTTTTGTTCCAGTGCCCTTCCAATTATTACTGTATATTAATTTTGATTAGACAGGAGGCTGCTTTGTGAGTCTTGACTTCCTGCCAGTACAATCAAGTGTGAGCCATGGGAATGAAAAGCAAATGGTACTTTCAAAACCTTGCAGAGAATATATTACTTATAATTCACAGTAAATATATATAATTTTAAAAGAATAAATGTCTTTGTTGGTACATAAGGAATTGAGATAAGGCATCTACCCTACCCTGAAAGGGGGAAGGATATCTGAAAATAGCTGCTGTATCTGTATAAACTATTTTGTTTATTTGTAGATTTTTCAATACTCAACCTTTGTATCCTTTTAATTTTTAACCAGCTGTTCCTTTAATGGATCAATATCTGGTATATAAATTAGAGGAGTAGAACCGATGTCAGCTAGAAAAACCAGGAATAGCATAGGTTCTTAAACTCCTTATCACAAAATATACCACAAGGAATTCAGACAGGAATTTGTTCAGGCAAGTTCTGTGGTCTGTGCTATTAAGAATGGGTGAGCACGATATCCCCCCCTCCTTGGTCTCCTCTATGAATTCTGCAAGTTTAACTCTCAGAGCTCACAAAAAGGGAATTGCAGTACTTGCACAAAGCTTTTAGGGGTAGGGTCCAAAAAAGGAGTTTTGAATTTATTTCCTTCCTTTTTCTTTGCTCTGCTTATTTTTCTGGCTGAAGTAATTGTCCTTTTTAGTCCCCTTGTTCACCTCACTCTCTTCTTTGGCTGGTGACTACTGAGTTGTCATCATACATTACTTACTGTTGAGAGGATAACTCCTATGGCCCTGCTGTACGTAGCTCAGTCAGCAGCAGGTGCTGGAAGAGCAAAGCATGTCAATATTTCATGCATTTAAAATCAAACACATTGACTCACATATGGCTGCTCCAAGGAGCACTATACTTGTCTGCTTTCTTTATGTAGGTGTGCTAAACTGCTATCACTAATGTACCACCAGCCTGGTAATAGAAATGTGATTGTAAGTAAGCAGCATGATAAAGAAGCATTATCTAGGTTATGAAATTAAGCACCTGAAAATTACAAAATAGCAGATTTATGATTGGGGACTGAACGGGATTTTTGTATGTATCCCTATGACAGGAAAATCACGTGTGATCTTGGAGGTACAGAATGGGTCGTAAGAGGTGTGTGCACAAAGCGGGGAAGAGTTTAGTATGGACACTTTCTACTTGTTTACTTGTGATTTCACAGCTGCAATATTATTTGAACTTAGACTTTTGTATATAATTTAAGTCTACTGGAGTTTGAACTTCATACGCTTGTTTGTACGCTTTTCCCTGCTTAATCACTGCCATCTCCTTGAAATCTTCCTTCAGAAGATGAGCTTGAGCTCTGAATTTTTAGTATTGCAGCATGGATCTCCAAGACTTATGCTACAGAAATAACTGCTCTAACTGGGTAGGGTGAGGCGGCTTGCAGGTCAGATGTGGGGGATGTTGGGTTATCGGCTATGTTTAATTGAGGAGGAGTAGCAGAGATGTCTAGTTACTTTCTTCCATACGTTTTGTGCATTTTAAGCGCAGTTCTCTCCTCTCTAGATCTGCCGACACAGACCTTAGTTTAACAGGTTTACGTACTCCTGTTGTTCTTTAACTTGCTACCAGAAAGAAGACCAGTCAAATGAAGGGGAAAGAATAATTTTTAATAGTCTACCTCACCGTTAAACTGAAAGCCGGGAAAGGTTGTCTCTGGCTAATGAATTCCAGATTTTCAAGTCTTCTGTGTTACCACTTAACCAAACAACAACAAAAATATTCCTCATAAGAGACCTTAGACTGACTGCTTAGAAACTTCATATTTAGGAAATGTTAACAGCTTCACCAAAAAACAAACAGCATCCCACCCCCCCCCCCCCAAAAAAAAAACCAAACCCAAACAACAACCCAATTTTTTTTTATTAATCATACAGCAAAGATTAATCTGCTGGAAAGAAAAAAAAAAACAAAAAAACAACAACTGGATTTTGGGACTTAGAAGCCAGTTTTTAATTTTGTTACTATGGGGCTGAGACAGTTACTGAAGGAATCTGTGATCAGTTAGCAACCCTGGGGAGAAATGAAAGCATAAGACATTGACATTCTTGTCCTCAAATTATTCTAGCTGATTCTTTGGGCCATTGATGGGCATGTAGTTGAGGTTTAACTATCTACTGAGTATGGAGGTGATACTGCAGAGCACAAGGAAAGGGAAGCAAGTGGAAATGTACTATGTGAAAATCTTTTCTCTAGGACATTAAATTCTCTATAGGATTTCATTTTTCTGGGCTGGAATTTTGTATCTAATATCAGTTTTATAACTACAAAAATAAAATTACTTTGGTGTTTCTGTTTTTAAAGTGATTGAAAAGAATTAAACTTGATGTCTTAATGGAAAGGATATGTTATTGCCTTTTTATTGAAAGAAGAACTCCCACTCTTTTTAAAGTTACAATATACTAATGATATTTCCTACATGCAAACTGGAATATTTTTTTAAATTGTTTTTTCCTCACTATTCATTGTAAAAAAACTCCAGAAATCTCAAAACAGTTTTGCTCAGAAAATAACTCTGCCAGTTAATGCAGTAGTTGCAAAGTAAAAGATATATCAAGTCTGACATTTTTTTTTAATACTGTTTTGGGAAACTTTTTCCTAATTTTGAACAAAATTACTTACTCTCCTCTTACTTTCTCCCTCCCCTCTTCCTATTCTGTCTTTTGATCTACCTGGCTTCAGGAGGTTTGGGAGTCTGAATACTTATTCTGAGGGACACTTAGGGCAACACAAATCATGGATGCTGATGAAACAAAACGTTGCTGCTTTGATTATATTGCAGAACTGCAGAAGATAAAAACAGAAGCCAGATAATCCTCTGTGCTACGGACTGAGAGAAGGCAGCAATGGCTAGACCCTGCAAATTAATGTAATAAGCTGAGAGAAGACAAAAACAAACAAAGCAATGGAGGCTTTATAGGAAAGCTGTGCTTTTGGAAATATTTTTAAAGGCATATTTTAAGGAAACTTATTTATCTCAGTTCTCCTCTGTTTCCTGAACAATGGGTGTCAGTGTTTTCTCTGCCTAGATACACTGTCACATGAAAGCTCCCATCTGTAGATCCCACCCAATTTCAAAACCTACAAGTGTATTTAATCTCTTAAAATCCTTTCACAGAACCAGGGAACATCAACTCTCTGCCACCAGCCTTTTGACTTTTGAAAGAGATTTATTTTACCACTATGGATAGGAGCAGCGTGTCTGATCTTAGATGTTTTCAGGTATATTGAACAAACTCTGCAGTGTGTAAGATTTTCTTTTAATTTCCTCTAAGTAACAAGTGACTGTATAAAGAGAATAAGCAATGAAATGCCTGACTGTTGCTAATCCTTTGTCTTATTAGCAGTTGCCCAGCAGTACCAAGGGGTTCCCTCCCCCCTACAACCTTCCATTCCTTTTTCTAACATCTTGAATTGCGGTCTTTTAATTTTATAAACAGGGTTTTCAAAAATAAATACTTGATACATGAGAGGTGTTTGTGCAACTGTGCTTACATTTTCATACATGTAGAGACCCAGAAATCTAATGTGTTTTTCTTGATGCGTGACAGTATCGATCCCAGGACTTTCAGAACGACCTGTGCAGCTTAGACCTGGAGGAATGACTCTCCAGGAAAATAAACAAATAGGTAATAAATAAGTAAATACTTACTTATTTATATTTGCTTTCCCAGAGAGTCTTCATATATATATGTATGTATGCATATACATATATACACACAATATGAAGAATTTGACTCTTCTTTTTTAAGGCTCAGATGTGCAGTAGAGAGAAATCTCATTCCAGCACTGCCTCACATTTTAGTTTATGATGGAAGTGGAGTGACTGAGAGATTATGGGGCTGACCTGTATTGTTCTCATTCACCACACTTAGGTTTTGTCTTCCTTAGCAAAACACTGAATCCTTTTAGCATTAAGTGATTGTCTTCTATGCCAAAAAAAAGCAAACAAACCCCAAGACTGACAGACATTTTTACAGTAATAAGATAGATATTATTGTCCCAGTGTAGCTTTCTCAGGCCAATTCTGTGCAACCATTCTTTTCTTGGGGTGGACTAGCAAGAAGCTAACAACATATTTCTGGCTGTATTTTAATGGATATTTTCAACCATGTTTAACTAACACAGCTGAGTTAACCTAACAACAATATATTCTTTTTGCCCATTGATTCTGTTCACTGAGACTGCATACTCTGGAAATAAAAATATATTCTGAAGTTTTATCGAGTGCTAGGCTGGTACTGCTGGTGATACCTGTTTGTCTACGCTGTATAGAATGATGAATGGGTGTTTCAAACTTTGAGTCCGAAGGTAGGGCTCTGTGAAGCAAGACCCACAAAATATATCTCATATACGAAATGTGAATGTGGTGGGTCAATTAACTTTCTTTTATCGTAGAACTGGGGACTTGGAAGGAGTCACTTCATTTGTTTCTGTGCCTTAACTGTGGATCAGCTGGGAAGGATG
Organism: Pluvialis apricaria; assembly: GCA_017639485.1. Lineage (NCBI taxonomy): Eukaryota > Metazoa > Chordata > Aves > Charadriiformes > Charadriidae > Pluvialis > Pluvialis apricaria. Next base: position 52,724,084 of record CM030008.1, read on the forward strand.
AACAGCTGGGCTTCTCACATTATAAATTCATCTTCCTGTGTCCTTTATCTGGGAGAGATGCTCAGTGCATCATCTAAAATATACTGACAGGATTGAGCCACTTCTTATTAAAAGTATTCCTGAAGGAGGATTTGTACTTTCTTATACCATAGTTCAGTGGTTACAGCACATGCCCAGGATGTGGGAGACCTGGTTTCTCAGATGTCTGCTGGCTTGGAGACACCCTCACCAGGTTCCTGATGGCCTGCACTTAGACTCTGAAACCTTCGAAAAGGCCAGCTTCTAAGATGCCTCCTTCTCAAGAGCATGTTATAGTAACTGCTTTAAATGGATTTTCATGAGCAAGCTCTGAATCCATACCCTTCAAAACAAAATTCAGTTTCCTCTAAGGATACTGAGCTGCTTCACAACAATCTCAAATACCAGAAGCAGATCTTAACTAAGCAAGTCAGAGTGCTCCATGGCTGTAGCCCCACTGTTTCTTGCATTGACCTAAAGCTGCTTCAACTATTCCAGCGTGGCAATCTTTCTGGGACAGGCTGGTCTCATGTATTGCATAATCTGAGGTTAGAACTTGCCTTCAAGTTTCTCCTGGAAGGTTAGAAGCTGTAATGCTGTCCTTTTGTGCATATAGTCTATTGAGACTCCATTGTGCCATGTGCCTAAAAAGTAAAGGACTTTTTAATCAGAATTGGTAACTGTGCTCAGCACAAGGGAGAATAAGTAAATCTTTAATGAAAATTGCAAATGGATTGCTTTACTAGTGGATATGAACTGTCTCTCTGAAGGATTCACTGAAAGGTGCTTGAAAACCACCTGATTAAATGAGAAAGGAGGACCTTTGGAACAATTTAAAATTAATCAAACAAAAAGCCTAGAGCTTGACCTTGTTTGACAGCCAGTCTCATCCAGACCATTGACCCTCTGACTTCTAGTCACAGGCTTTCTCTTTCTGCAGCCACCAGTTCCCTTCCAAAAGATGGATGTTTTTCTTAAGAAATGGTCTTGGACTAACCAGCTGGGATCCGGTTAGCCTTGAAATCTCCACCTACCAGTCAGCTCAGTTCTCTCGAAGTCATGTGCCGACTTTCTCTTCTGCTTCATTTAAAAGGTTTAGCTCTAATTTTTTCAGTGTCCTATATACCAGCATTTTCTCAGCATGCCTGACCTACGCAAGCGAGGGTCATGCAGAAGTGCCTGAGATGCATTGAGCTGAAGCAGCAAAGTCCCTGTGGATCCATGCAGTGATCTTCCAGATTCCAAAATGGTCCCAAAGTGGGTATACCTGCATTTTCAGGTTGACATCTTTCAGCAGTGCTTCTTTGCTTGGGATGTTGCACCACAAGGGTATGGTTGCATTGTTTTAGGAACTAGAGTGGTCTGAACTAGCTCCAGTGTCTTTACTATTAACTCACTTTTCAGTTTAAGCAAGCTCTTTATGATCTGGATAAAACCTTCTGTTCACGGCAATCCTATGGGCTAGCCCCCCTAATAATACTTTAAAAGGGATAGCAGTAAACTTAAACTCCAATTTCTCATAAAATTCTTCTGCTTGAATCTAGGACTACCTATGACCTTGTGTGCAAACGAATGCACAAGGAACATTTTTCAAATCCCTTCTAAGAATCAGTCTTTACTGGGGCCACACAGTGGCTGTGGAGCTAAAGGACAGCCCAGGGATCAGGCTGTTCTGCTGCGGTGCTGTTGCTCTGACTGCTGGGTGCATGAGGGCTGATCTCATTTTTGGTTCTCGGAATACTGCAATGAAAAGTTTATCCTCAAAATGACAGGTCTCTAAAATATTAAAATCCTTGTGTGTTCCCTGCTGTCCTCAGCTCACCCAGCCAGCTGGTAGAGAAAAACTGAAGGAAAATTTTAGACACTCTCCCTCTTCATGAAGGAAGGATTTATATAAGTGCATGTTGGTACATATTCATGTATGAGCACATATACAAGGACTTGCTGAAAATACTCTTGCTGTATGAGTTGATAAAAGATCCTGGGAGTTTAGATTTATTTTTCTGTCTCTGTATGAATATTAGAAAGACCAGCTCTTCAGTGCTACAGTTAGGTGTTTATAAGGTTATCCTTCTGTGTGCAACAATACTTAGCTCGAAAAGATCCACTAATTTCATTTTTTTTAACAAAAGGCTATAAATTACTTAGAAAAGCAGCTATATTTTTTTTCTTTTTTACAGCTACAGAAGATGTTCAGGAAGTTTGTAATATTCAGTACCATGCTCCACAGCTCTTACTAATTATGAAAGATAAGTGTTACACTGCTTGCAGAAGTGTGATTAGCCTACACACTTAAAACATTTTCAGAGAGCTCAAGTTTCATTTTCCAAAGTGACTTTTATTAGGTCGTAGGGTGATTAATCTCATTGTTTCTCATGAGATGTGGACTCTTAAGTTATCACTAACTGTTTAGTAGAATATAAAGAGAAGAAGTGTTTATCTGGGGGTAGGAGGGATGGGGGGAACACAGGGCTAAGAATCCTAATCTGGAAAGGAGCAGTGAATTTAGAGAGGGAATTGGAAAGCATCAGAAACTCCACGTGGTACCTACGCTCAGGACTACATGAAGTGTGACAGAACATTGTAGAAGATGCTGTGCAAGTACAGGACAGATGTGATGTGGAGACAGATGGAGCTGTTACAGTGAAGACAAGCACACCAAAGTATAAGACCAGTATATAATTAAATCTGAGATTAGAAAAAGATGAGGAAAAAATGAAATGGTCCACAAAGGCAGCACAGTAAATTCTGCTTTCTGTGATGGTTTAAAGAAATGGAGTTGCATCAATATCAGAAATAGGAATAAAGCACAGATTTATAAAAGTCTTGACCAGATTTCATGTAAGAAATTCAGAGAAGTTATCTGAGGATAGGATGCCATATTCGCACTTACAGTTACTACAGATTGTTGTTACTAAAAACAAGGAGGTGTTTGGGATATGTGCATATGTGATAGATTTTCATGAAGTTCCTGATTCCTATAAATTTTAATTTTACTTTGCTCCTCATATTGTTTATACTGTCTATTGATAATACAATGGCAAGTTTTCTACTTTTTGAAGGATTCTGGGAGGAAACTTTTCTCTAGATGCATACGCATTATTTCACTGTTACTCTTGATCCTTTCTCGTGTGAATGGGATGAACAGTCTCTTCCTCATGGGTTAGGACCTTTCTTTCTATAAGTTTCAATATCTTTCCCTTGTCATACCTTCTGGCAAATTTAAAGGGAGGCAAATTGGATATAACAGAGATTGAGTTCTTTTTATAACCTTTTAAATAATTAAGTCCCCTCTATGTCTGTACTGTCCAAGAAAGCCTAATCTTCTCTCTCAATTAATGAACCTTATAATTTCCCTATGTGCCAAGTATTCCTTCAAGAGTCTTTCCTCATAACTGTCTTGGCAATAGACTTGTGTTCTTTCCTGAATTATATTTTCATAGGTTATATCAGGTGAGTGTCTAATTAATATAATTTGAGATTGCATAGTAAGAGACTTATTTGATTTTTTCTTTCCTTAGCAATGATGCACCAAGAAACGTCTTTCCTTGTTTGCTTATTTTGAAACCAGTAGAAAAATTTCAGTTTTAATTACAGAGTTTAATTCAATGGCACATAATAAATGTGTTTAGCTGCTGACCATTGAAAGGATTATTGGATATCAGGGACAGAAAGTCAGTCAGCTATCATAGTAGGAGCCATAGGAGACAACCCTCAATATATTTGAATTATGTATTTCAAATATTACTTTCACGTAGGACATTATTGCAACATGAATCTTTTTTTTTTTATTAAAATAAAAAAATCTAGTCTTTATAAAAGCATAACATTTTTTAAGACTGAAAAAAAAAAGTGAGACTCCTTGAATAGGTGATAGCATTTATAGTAAGGAAGGTAGATGTGATTCATGTATGAAAGCTGGCTGTGAAAACAGAGAGCTTTCTCCAAGGTCTTATTATAAGTGAGAGGGGCTTCTATGCAAGTCTGATAACATTAAAGGAAAATATTCAGCTGGAGAGAAGTCATTTATCAGGACATGACACTTGTAATTCTGCTTTCCCCAAAGTACTGACTTTCCGGTGAAAATGATCATGTTTCATTCTTTTCTAGGGGCTGCCATAGAAAGAAGCCAACAGAGTGCTATACTTCTGCACTTGATTTACATACATAATATGCCAAGTACTTTACTCCTTCATCATTACAAAATTATCTATGGATTTATTTGATTTTCTTTTCTTTTTCTGAATAATTTGAGCACAGAAATTGTATTGATGGACATTGTGCTGCTCTGTATTATCATTTTTATTTTAGGGTATGGGTGATGTTTTGTGTGTGTTGTTTTTTAGGCTTTCATCAGGCTTAATAGAGAGGAATTAGTTCAGCTAGATTACCACGACTCTTAAGAGATTTCCAGTGAAGTGAGAGGCTGTCCTGTCCCAAGATCCCACATATTTGCTGAATTTGGTCTTATACCATGCAGAAAACACTACTCTACAGCTTTGTTGCTTATAAATATGGACTGTAGAAGGTAATTAGCTAGTGGGAGGGCAAGATAATTTTTGCGGATGTAAAGACATAAATAGGTGATAGACAATAGAGAATACCAAGGGGGGGAAAGAAAATACAAGGTTGAGGTGGAAAGGAAGCAGCAACAATTTACAAATGGAGGGAGTGCACAGTGAGGAGGAAGAAACCTGTCTTCAAATTCTTCAGAGCTGGGAGATAAAAAGCATTCCAAGTCAAAACAGAGGACATTATGACTGGAAAAAGATGAACGTTCCTCCCATCTTCAGAAAAGGTATGAATGACTACAGGCCAATTGGCCTCACCTCTATGCCATGAAATGTTATGGAAGAAGTCCTTAGAGAAGCCACCTCAAGGTACGCGATGGATCACGTAACTGGGAACAGCTAGCATGGATTTACCAAGGGCAAACTGTACCTGACCAACATCACTGCTTTCTGTGGTGGGATGACTTGCTCTGCAAACAAGGCAAGAGCAATGAACGCTGTATACCTTGACCTTAGGAAGACTTTTGTTGTGGTTCCTCATAGTATTCTTGTAGTCAAACTGAGGAAGTGTGGGCTGCAAGTGTGGACTATAAGATGGCTGAGAAACTGCCTGGATCGTCAGCCTCAGAGTAGAGTGGTAGTGGTTCAAAGCCTAACTGGCGGTCAGTTATGAGTAGTATTCCTGAAGGGTTGATACTGGAAGGTGGTTTAGTGTTTTCAGCAGCAGCCTGGACAATGAGCTAAAACACACTTCAGCAAGTTTCACAGGTAACTCTAAACTGGGGAGAGTGGCCAACGTAAACGCAGGCAGGGGTGTCCTTCAGCGGGCCTTGACAGGCAGCAGAAACAGGTGAACAAGAACCTTGTGAAGTTCAGCAAAGGTAAATGTGTTCCTGCATGTGGGATGGGATAACCCCCTGCAGCAGCACAAGCTGGGGATCAGCTGGCTGACACACAGCATTGCAGAAAAAGACCTGGGAGTCATGGTGAAATGAATCCACGGTGCTCCTTTGTGATGCAGAAGCTAACTGCATGCTAGTTTGGATTGATGAAAGTGATTGCTTCTGTCTCCGTCACTCACAAAACAGTATCTGGAGAACTCTGTCCAGTTCTTCCCAGCCCCCTCCAGTACAAGTCAGATGTTCGCAAACTGGTGCAAGTTCAGTAGAGGATCAACCAGGTGACTAGGACAGGAACATATGAAGAAATGCTGAGTGAGTTCAACTCGTTCAGCCAGGAGAGAAGCCTAAGGGGAGATCTTATTGCTCTCTACAACTATCTATAGATTGTAGAGAAGGTGGAGCCAGACTTTCCTCAGCAATGCGTGATGTAAGTCCAAGCAGGACATGACAACCACAAATTGCAGTAGGGGAAACTGAGACTGGATATAAGGTTAGGAAAAACAAATAAAAAAAAAATATCTACTATGAGTCTGGTGAAGTACTGGAGCCAGGACCCAGAGAGATTTTGAAATCTTTATACTTAGAGTTTTGACAAAACTTGACTAGGCAATGTCCTGAGCAACCCAATACAATATTGAAGCTGGTCTTGCTTCAGGCAAAAGTTTGAATTGGATATCTCTAGATGTCTCCTCCAACGTAAAATTATTCTGTGATTCTCTGAGTTGTCTCAGTATATTACTTTCGATAATCACAAAAAAGCCTGATTGTTGAGTTTTGTCATGCCCATCCACTGCACTTATCTCTCTGTATTCACCAGGAAAACAATATTAGAGGCAGGTAATCACTTCAACATTCAGTGTGCACGGTGAACAACTTATCGTTATCAGTAACTGCATCATTAAATATGTAAAAAGCCTTTCTAATCACTGACCATTGTTAAAGATTCATATAGCCTAAATGCTTTCCCAGAATTTTAACAACCTGCCTCTTCAATTAAAAAAAAAAAGCATCAGAGTACAGAGAATGATCAAGTACCGAAAAGTACAGTTGAAAATGGACATTCTTAGTTGTTTGAAAAAGTCACCTAATCAATGGGATCATTAAAGTAATGTATAATCAAGTAGCAGGGAATGTTCAACAGCTTCCCTGTGCATGGAAGCTGTGAATGGAATTTAATTGTTCCCGGACTGACATCATGTCCTGAAATCAAAGTGTTTAATAATTTTCTTTAATCACCTTGACTCATATTTCAGCCACACCATTGTATGAACTTGGAGCTGTTACTAGGAATCAGCCTAAGGAAAGGTTTGCTGAAGCCTGTAGAGAAGACTCAAGAAGCAAATAGGAGGTGCATTTCATATGTATATTATAAAGTTGCTTTTGTTCAGAGCTCAGAAAAGCTTCTTAAGAACTAAAGGGTAACACTTAAAGCTACCACATCCAGCAATATCAGTTGAGGAAATATACTGATGAATATTTTTTATTTCTGCTGGATTGTTGCAGTATTTGAGAGCCCCATAAGGAAATTTTAATGGAGGACATCTTCTGTTGAAACCCATTAAGTTTTGGTTAAGTGAAGGCCCTCTTGACAAATGCTGCTGTTCGTAACCCATGGCTCTGGTGCTGCCTTTGTAGATAATCTTGTGATGTAATAGGTATATATTCATTCATGTCACATTGAATCCTACCCTCAGACTAAGCTCTCTGGAGCCAATTCTGATGATGTTTTGCATAATGCTGCCACTGACTTGCATGGGACTTTTGAATCTACATTAAATATAGTATTGGTACCAAGGGATCTTATGGTATTTCTGCAAAGCACTCTGTAATGGCTACAGGAGATAAGAGCAACGCTACCCGCTTTATTTGTTGTGCTAAGCAACAGAGGTTTGGTTTTGTTTTGTTTTAAGGTGCCCTGTTTCTCCAAGACTGAAGTCAGAAAAACTTAACAGTAGTTTCAGTGGATGTTCGATCTATGAAGTCCTACTGATTGTCTAGTGTAAGCATCCTGATAGCTGTGAAATGAATGGATACTGTGGTGCTAAGGATTAAGGATTTTGAACTGAAGAAGTTCTAGGGCAAGGAGTGTGCTTTTTGTTGTTTTTTAACTGTAAGTGGCAGATGTGGTCACAAGTGGGGATTACTATTATTTCAGTTTATCCACCCTGAAGTCTGTTACTGGATGCGGGAGGTATTTGCAAGGAAAAGATTGATGTCTACAACAGGTATGGCTCTGAGAGGAAACCGTTTTATAACAGGGGGTTTGCAAGTTTGTGGCTGTCTGCCTTTTGCAAAGTAGTTACCAGAGCTTTTAGAAGAGAGATTTTCAATACTGTCATGGTTTGGCCTGAGCCGGCAGCAACGAACCACGCGGCCGCTCGCTCCACCCCCCACAGCCGTTGGGGGGAAATAGGAAGAAAAAAGGCAAAACTCGTGGGTTGAGATAAAGGCAGTTTAACAGAACAGCAAAGGGAAGAGAAAACAGTAACAATAACACGGATAAAGGAATATACAAACGCGATTAGGGCACCGCCGCTCACCGACCGGAGCCGCACGGCCGCAGCCCACGCTGAGCAGCGACTTCCTGCCCCCTCCCCCGGCAGCTCCCCCCATAGCCCGGGCATGGCTCACATGGCATGGAATACCTGTGTCCCCTCCCATCCTTGGGGAAATTAACCCCAGCCCTGCCGGAACCAGGACAAATATGGAAATGGAACTGGGTATTAGTGGAGTAGATCATTTGGCATTAAGAGAGGCCTCTGTCTCTGAAAACCATATCCCAGTGAGGTTTTGACTTTATGATACCTTGCCTTTATTGTGAACTTACATAGCAAATGTTAACACTGTACTCAGAGTTTTGTTTAGTCAAAATGTTTCTCCTCAATTTTGGAAATATAAGCAGGCATAGATAGGTGGTTCAGTATTCATTACTGGACTGAAAAGTAAACTGCAGCAGTCTCAGTCTTCAGTGTGCAAGCTTTGAAGGGCAGAGACGCCTCCATTCTTATGTAAAGGAAAATATAGTTTTTGGCTATTGTGATTAGATTGTTATGGAAAAGCATCATAAAATGTAATGTAGAATTTTGTTAAATGCTAAAGCACTTTTAAAATGCCACCAAAAAGTTGCTTCTAGTTGTTCTTCAATTAAAAGTTATTACACCCCAGTTTTAGCTTGTTTGTGGAGTAAATTCCTTGGAACTTTATTTGTTTCATCCTATTAAATTCACCTAGACCCCTCCATAACATGAACAAAAGTAGACCCCAAGGGGCCTGAACTTACTCTTGGCTGTTATTTTTACCCTATTGGAGACTTTGTGAGTGAAGTACAGTGTTGTGTACTGAGAATGAAATCTGTCAAACAGTTTGGAAAAACGTGGCTAATTTAACAATGTTAGATAAAACAACTCCTTTCGCTTTTTCCTCTGAGAGTAATAGCCTATATTTTCAGCACAATTGGCCTTTGGCAACTGTTGGTAACATGGGAGGGTATTTTTGGAAGAGGAAGGAAATAAAAAAGGATTAAACCACAGGGAGTTGCAAAGGAGACAGAATGCTGAAGAACAGCACTGCTAAGGAAGAAATAGCTTTACAGCAAGTTCCTGGACTATAGATTTTTATTTTTCATGTCTTCCCTATATGGGTTCAAAATAGGTCAGTCAGACAAAAAAATGCATGCTTTATCTTACATACATACACATAGATAATACAGATATTAAAAGGTATGTGTCTATACACAAGTACGCTGCAAGAATATACTCTAGCCTTTAAATGAACACTGTCACGAAGTTTTCCATCCTATTTCTCTCTTCATATTTGCTGTCTGAACAACCTTAAAAGATACTTTTGTATTCATCTGAGTCCTTGTTTATACAGGAAGCGCAGGTGCACTTGTCAATTCAGGGAAACTTTTGATTGGTCACCAAGAACTAGCATATTCCAAGAAGTAAATGCATGTAGACTACTGTTTCCAATCTGATCATGGATTTTTTTTTTTTTTTTTTAATGGTCACACCATGTTTAATACTTTGAAAAATGAATATGCTCATAGAAATAGCTGTCTGCTCTTAGATGTTCAGGAAGTCTGAAAAGGCTGTTCTTATTTCTCCAATAAAGTATTTATTACAAAATATTTCTTAACTTACCAGTTAAACAGTAATAAGAAGTGACTGCCAAGATGATTATCAATAGATTCAACAACCTATACTAGGAAATTTATATAGTACGTTGTCCCTAGTGAGGGAGGGATTGGATTGAATATGGCAAATTTTAAAATTGTTCCTTGAAAGTCAGTTTGATGGAAGTTAATTTCTTATTTGCCATAAACTTGACTGAAAAAGAGCAGCTTTTGCATTTGTAGCCATATTTTAATTTTGTTTTGAGGTTTCCAAAAAGACATCTTAGAAACTCCTGCTATTCTTGCACATTAAACAGCAGACTTGAACTTTTTTTTTTTTTTTTTTTGTTGTTGGAAGGGATTCAACTCTGTAATCATGAAATAGAGTACTTGGACATTGACTTAGCTACAAAAAGGACAACAACTTACTGGGAGAGTTATTCCATTTTGTAGACTCCCAGTGTCCTTTATTTTTCAAAGCACTGTTGGCTTTGTGGTGGCAATTCTGATGGACTGCAGTCTTGTCAGTGCATGATTTTCCACTTTTGTTTCTTTGTGCAGAATTTATGCTTAAAACAGCATATAGTATAAGTACCTTGGGTAATAGGCAGGTATGATATGAAAATGATTTATTTTCTTTTCAACAGTTGGTGTTTCATTGTCAGGCTTCAGTGTTGCAACTAGAGATGCCTCATAAACCCAAATATAAGTATGCCATTGTGGGGTAACGATGCGAATCTTGTGCTGGTCGTTTCCTAGTTGTGTTTTACTGCATGGGTACATCTTAAAGATATTTTTCCTCCTTTAATTGGTACCATCTAGTGGCAAAATCTCTCCAAAAGTTGATTATGGTAATCTCCCAACCAAAAATAAATCTGTCTCACCAAGTCTTTCTGTAAATTATGTTAAAAGATGTGTAGACGTGTCACTTAAGGGCACAGTTTAGTGGTGAACTTGGCAGCGTTAGGTTTACGGTTGGACTCTCTGATCTTAAAGGTCTTTACAAACCTAAATGATTCTATGATTATATCTCTTGAAAAAGGAAAGACCTTCACGTCTTTTCCTTTTTATTTTTCCTTGACAGATATACCAATCATAAAGCAGTAATCGGAGATTTACGTAATTTAGGATTGTTTCTATTTTTTTTTTCCAATCAGCTTTGAAGTTAATAACAGTGCGGGCTTAGTGTGGAACCTGAACAAAGAGGAAACAGATGAGCAAATAAAGAGAAAGAGTCTTTTCATTGTTATGCAGCATGAAACTAGGATGTCTTGAATTTTTAGCTCAGTTATGAATTTCTGTCACAATTCAGTTTTGTGTATGTTTCCTGATCTTCAAAATATGGATAATCTGATTTAATAAGATTAAACACTATTAATACTTGAACAGAATATTAATAAAGAATTAAATTCTGTTCTCAATTCTATCAATATGAGTACAAGATAACCCTCTTGATTTCTTACAATATTTGTCCAACAAAGCAGTAGAAATTGAAGAATTGAAGGTAACTTATGGTGCACTGTTTTTGAGCTCTTCAAAAGTACTTTCTTATAGGATTAGATTATTTTGTTTCCACCTCACTAAATAGTTATTAACTGCACTTCTGTTTACACCAAAATTTTTTATGAACAGTGATTAGATTGAACTTTCAACCCGAATGGGTCTTCCTGGTTCCATACCCAGAAACTGTGGCTGAATTTGGAAATTAGCCCAAGTCTGCAGAATGGCAATTTAGTGATGTATGTACTGAAATATTCTTCCTGCTTCTATGCATGCTACATATAAACCTGGCCTGATGCAAAACAAGCTTGGATGCTTCAAATTACTTTAATGTTAGAATTAAGCTGCTTTTAAGCTTTTATAAAAGTAGTAAGAGTCTCCCAGTAAAAACAAAACCAAACCCCCAAAAACCCAAACGAACCAAAAACCATGGGGAGACATCTTTTCTAGGCTTTTTGCTTTTTTTTCTTTTATTCATTATCAGAAGCAAGGCATCCTACCTCATTAGTCGACAGCACCTGAGTGTCTCCAAGTGTGTAAGCTGCCCTGGAGTTCCACTGACTAACTTCTTGACATCTTGATTTACTAGTAGGTCTCGGGTCTTTTTCCTTAAGGTTACTGTTGTGGTTTAACCCCAGCTGGCACCTAGGACCATGCAGCCACTCGCGCAGTTCTCCCCCTTTCCCCAGAAGGGCAGGGAGAAGAGGGAGAAAAGGAGGAGAAAGGGAAAAAAAAATCTCATGTGTTGAGATAAAGACTGTTTCATAGAAACAATGACAGAAAAGGGAAATAACAATAATAATAATAATAATAAAAAACACTCTCACCACCTGGCAAATTGGCACCGTCCCATGCTGTGGTTGCGAGTACCTGTCCCTCCTGCTAACCCCATTTATTTACAGAGCATGACATCTATGGTACGGAATATTCCATTGGCCATTACATCATTCTGTCTAGGCTCCTTCAGACTTCTATGGGAAGCTGAAAAAAGTCCTTGGAAAAAATATAAACATCACCTGGCAACAACTAAATGATACGCATTATTGACATTCCTTTCATACCAAATCTGAAACACAGCAACCACTAGAAAGAAAATTAACTCTGTCCCAGCTGAAACCATGACAATTACTCATTCTGCAAGGTTCAGTTATAGAATTAGTTGGAGCTGAAAAACCACAGGCATTACTTACAAACAAATGGCTTTGTAGAGTTGGGCCCACTTTCAAAGTAAGAAAATGAACCTGCATGGCAGCCCAGTGATGGCAGCTCTGAGACACACTGGCTTTTTGCACATTCACTTTGGTTGACCTCTGTCTCAACTGAGGTTAACACCATTAATGACCGACTTTGGAGTTGGTATATATGATTTAGGGAATCTCTGTCTTAGTCTACAGGTTGCTGAGTGGTATGTTCTCACAAAGATATAGTGCATTTAGAAGTAATTCTACAGCATCTGCACAATCGGCCCCTCGTCTTTGTTGTGGATCAAAGGAATTTTTCCAATGTAAATATTGAACAGGTAATAACAACAAAGAATTTAATAGCTTAGGCAAACTAAAAAATGTGAACTGAATTTTTTGCTATGATGAGTGACTGACGTCTCTTAAAGTTGGACAGGACCATCATGACTTAAACCAGAGTACTCTTTTTAGCGATTAGAGGAAGAATTTTTGTCTTCAGTAAGAGATAATGATGTTAACTACCATTAGTGCAGAGCTGGTTTTCAGCAAGAAATCCTAGTCTGTGAGTGATATTTGCATGTGACCTTCAACAAAATACGCTGACAAATATGCTGCTATTTCTAGCTACTAAAATAAATTCAAAATAATGATAAATATGAACTGTAACATGTTTCTGATGCATTCTAGCTATCTGTCATAATTATGTGTTGGATGGAAATGCACTGATCTCTGATCTGGTCTCTATGCTGCTATCTGAGCCTGATTTTGAAACTGGGTGATGGCTTACTAAAGTTTCTCTTGATCAGCAGAAGTAAATTTTGTCCCCAAAATAGCCAATAAATTGGTTTTTGCTACCTATTAGAGATTGTCCTGGCAGTTAACTTCCCAGGGCTTTGCCTGAGGCTCAAGTGGTTTCTAACAATCCATCATTAACTTCTATGACAACCACAGGTAGGCTGTGATTGTCAGAATTAGTCATGACATACTGTAGGCCTCCTACTGTCATTCTAAAAAATGCGGTTATGCCAGATTTTGCACCATTGCTAAGTGACTGGGTATGCGAATGAATGTGGAACTAGTTTGTTTTACATACTCTTGAAGGCAACTTTACACTGTATTTGTTCAAGCTCCTCCTTAATATCTTAAATGTCTACTAGTGGAATCATCCATTCTTCAGCATCAAGTCATGTTGTCTTGCATGCATCACAAGTGCTCCCATTTTTGCCATGTGCAAATCACTAGAGGAGAATCTGCAAAAAAACCTGATGAACTGGAAACAATCATAAGTATAAGATGAAATCTTTATCTCCTATTGAGAAGAAAACATAGATATGCAGCTTTAGCTTCTCAAATTTAAAATCCATTTTTAAGCATGTGCTGCTAATAATACATTTCGTATAAATTGCTCCAGCTGCTAGTAACTTATGGACTGACTGTGTTATAAGTTGTAACCAGGACAGAGGGTTAGCTTCACATACCTGAGAACTCCCTCTCTTGAATGAGTTCATAAGAAAATCCCAATGCTCTCCTTTCCGTACCTCCCTCCAAACGCCGAACACAATACATCTGGTAATCCAGATGTTTATATTACCAATAGGTAACTATGTCTCTAATGGAGTAGATCATATCATCTCACATCAGCAAGATAGATCTGGTGCCAATCATTTGAATGGGAATCTTGCCTGAGAATATGTCTTCATAACTGTATTTATACTGTGACTTACTATCTTCTACTTCTCTATTTTATAGGAAGGAAACCTATACTTTCCTAGACTGACTTCATTATGAAGTAAGCAGAATGTTCACACACAATTTGAAGAAATATTTTTTTTAATTTCTCTGAATAAATTTTGATATTTCAGCATTTTATTTCAAATTGAGAATGTCCTAGGGGCAGAAAACTTACTACTTCTGTTTCTATGTTTAGTCATGGTTGATAGGAAGATGATGCCTTTCTACTCTAATAGGATGCAAAACTTTGTAGTTATTCATTTCTTTAGGCCAATCATGTATGCTGAATAGAAAATAGCTGAATGATAAAGAAGCTCTTGTATGATAAACTGAAGGACAAAGCATGCATTTGAGGAAAACAGAAGTACCAATTCAAGGGAAAACTGAAATAAAACTTCAAGTGATGTGCAATTGATGTCAATTAACTAGAAATTATAAAGAGTAAACAGCTCATGATGGTATACAGCAGCATACATCAGAATGGCTCTTTCTGGGAACGTATGATGAGCTAATGCAGATGTAAAGAGGTGGCCTTGGAGGCAGCCAAAAGTTCAACAGGTACCATTTCCCTATCTGTGTATGTAACAAGTGCTGAAAAATCAACTGCTTATCCACTGGAATTTTGTAACTGTAGTGAATGAAATTGCCAGTCGCAAATCACCTTAAATTTCAAAAAATAACAAAACAATAATGTAAGGAATCAAAGGACTGAAAGAACCTTGAGATGTCATCTGATCCATGTCTTTGTCCCCAAAAAGGATCAAGGCAACTTAAAATAATTTCTGAATGATGTTTATCTAATCTTTTTTTAAGACCAAAACCTCTCCAGCTAGAGATTCCATAAAGTCTTAGGCAATCTCTACAATATATAACCATTCCTACTGTTACAAAGTTTTTTCCTCCCCTCCTTCACTGTAATTTAAATTCTTTCCTTACCCTATCTGCAATTAAGACAAGGAGACCAATTTATTCTCATTCCTTTCAGCTGTGCTTATTACATTATGCCTCTCTTTAGCCTTCTCTTGTCTAGATTAAATAACTACTATTCCTTTCCCTTCTCCATATAGATCATATTTTGCAGACCTCTCGCTTGCTCATCACTCTCTTCTGGACTTTGTCCAACTGGAACATGTAATACTCAGCTGAGATGTTACCAGCTTCACAATAAGCAAGATGATTACTGTGTATGACTTGCCAACAATACTCTTATTTATGCATCTCAACATAGTGTTTGGCTTTTTCTTAAAAGCACAACATTCTTGCCTTATGCTAGCTTGTACTCCATAATCACTGACATCCTCTCTATCCCTTCTGCAAAACAGTTACTAAACCACTTTTCCTTTCCTATATTTGCACAGTTTGATTATTTTTATAAACAGTTGTCTTTATTGATTAGTATCTTGGCTTTTCAAATAACTTCTCCATTTTGCCCATATTTTTGAATGGCAACTGTGCTTCAAACATGCTTAAATCTCCTCTACACTGATGTTATTTGCATATTTAACAAGCATACTTCTTATTGTATTATACGAATTTGATTAATGATAATCTTCCATAGTAAACAAGACTAGTCTCTTGTGGAGTTTCATCTTGCTATACTTTCTAGTTTAAGTCTGAGCCACTGATAAGTAGTCAGAGCATGGTTTTCTGTCATACATACATCTAGTCTTAACAGTTTCATTTAACCCATGTCTTTTTAGCCACATAATATAAAAATGTTATGTGAGAAAGTGTCAAAAATCCTACTAATGGCCAAATGATGTTTGCTGGTTCTCCCTATCTTGCCTTATATTCAGACATTTCTGTCTACATGAGTACATATACAGTAAGATGGTATTATGAATTTATATCGAAATAGCATGAAGGCGGTATTCCAAGCACAGCTTTCTGCTCAAAGGGGACTTCTGAAATTGCATTGTTGGTGAGGAAAGCAGCTCTGGTACATATTAGAAATGCTGGTTTATTTTTCCAAGAAGTAACATGAGGTAGTTGAAGTTCACATCATACTGCTGTGTGAAGGGGGGCAGCAATCTGATTAACAGCAGTGACACTTCCATGAAAGAGGTTTCTCTCTCTCTCTGGTTTTCTGTGTGTACTTGGAACTCTTGATCTAACAAAGGAGTGAAAAGTTATGGGTTAGATCTAGTAACAGAAACAATATCCTTTCTGATGAGTGCAACTAAAGATACATAATTGACAAAATTTTAAAAGCTCGGTTTTTTTAAGCTTGGGATACTTTTAAAAAATAGGAAGCAAAATAGCTGGTTGTGCAGAAAGAAAGTGTCTGAGAGATGCAGTATGACAGGTTAGAGACTTTCCACCTTTGTACCTTTAGAAATAGTACGGCTTGCACCCTGCACGTATTGACCATGTGGTGACACGGGCTTCAAGCTGCGCCGAACAGACATGGTCGCATGTGTGCAGCTGCTCAAAAGTGGCTCCAGGGAGGGGACATTTGGCCATGTTTGCTGTCTGCTCATGGCTGCCGACCCACTCAGGGGTTGCTTCCTGGCTTCTCTGGGAGTACTCCAAGGGAACATGCACACACACACATGCCCTCTCCGATGTTTGTACACTTGCTACAAGTGCATGTATTTGCCATTTGCCTGCATCCTAAAGTATGATCTTGGTCTAGGAGCCTCTGCCAATCCCCTCTCTATTTATAATGATATATCACCATAGCTGGGCAGAGGAGTCTTCCTGAGCCGTTTCACAAGGAAAAATAGGGCTTGTAAGTTTGCACTCCACAGTGTTTTAATAAATGTTGGAAAGGTGGAACTGTAACCATAGAAGTATGCCTTCTTCAGGCCTTTCTATAGGGAACTAAATGCAGGTAACATGTTCACAGCAATCTGTCCCTCACTAGAATTTCTGTTCTAGATGTGCTGCAGTTTGTATGGATTTCTGTTAAATCAACATACAACGTAGAGGAGAATGTAGAAAAAGAAAAACAGGGGGGAAAAGTCCATAAAATCTCCACAATATTTTTGTGAAATATATAGTGACATTATTTGCAATAGATATCTATAGTTATGAAATCCATTGTTCTTACCCATTTTCGTTCAAGAAGTACTTAACCAAGTGTTTATGAGGTTTTCTAATCTAGTACTTTTGGAGGCAGAAATACTACCATGCCCTTTCAAATCGAACATCATAGCAGGGAATATGTCCAATGATCAATATTTAGTTGGGAGAAATCATTCCAAAAGTGCAAAATTACTTTCACAACAACTGTGATCAAGATGAGTGCTCTTGCTTATGTGGCATTATCCAATTTTAAAAATTAAATATAAGAATTACAAAACCTAAGTTTTCTAGATGCAGGATATAATTTTGCTATGGTTCTGAAGTGCTGTAGCAAAGGCATTAACATGAGCTGAGCTCCCTGCTAGTAGTAGTACTGTGCAAATACTGGGCTATTATCTGGCTTCATGCAATACGCATCTGGGTAAATAAGATTGTTTATAAGATACTTTTCACAGCGCCAAATTTCCCTCTCTGCTATGGACAGGAATGTAATTTGGTAGAAGTAACTTGGCTGTACCAGGTAATGGTGTGAGGGGAGGATTTTTCTGAGGGTGCATGGAGATGGCATTGGACAAGTCTGCTGCTGTTTCTCTCCGTTAACACTCTCTTTCTGAAGAGGAGGTTATCCACGGGCAGGTGGATTGTATGTTTAAAGGTTATGTTGGTTTTTTCCCTGTTCCTAGTCATATGAGCATGTCTTCTGTATATTCTAGCCATGTGGACTCTACTTGTTTTAGATTTGATGTGCAACAAACTGTAGGGAAATTCAGCATGGCACTTTGAGCTGTCTCACGTCGGCCAGGAAGAACTGAAGGTGTAGGATAGGATCATATTTCTGAAACTGGCAATACAGCTGAAGCTGTTAACATGGGGTTAAATCCTGGTGATTAAACCATAATATTGAGAGAAGGAAGTGATTCTGTTGGCCTGTGGCTGTCAGGGACCCCACCTCAAATTGTGTTATTTCTGACAGGCAGAATCCCTGGTGTGAGGGTACTTTGTCTTTATTATTATTGATTACCATTATTTTTATTTTAAGAAGTATAATTTCTTCCCATGCTAGAGGAAAACCCAATTTTGATACCTCAACACTTCTTTCAAAGTAGAATTGAGCTAGAATTTCCCACTACACAATTTGCTATGAAATTGCAGAGGGATTTATACTTGGTAGGAACTGGCCTTTACATGATGTTTAAAAGAAAGCTTTTTTTGCCTTTGATCCATGTCTGTATTCCCCAGACTCATCCACAAGGGGGACATAGTTCTAAACAAATACACAGCTCATGGTTATTTTTGAATATGCACATTTCTAGCCCTTCTTAATTTAAATGATTCTCTTGGAATGTCTTGGGACAAACTCAAAACTGTGAAGGCTGTCACTGAGGAAACTCTTTGACAGGAAGACAGAAAAAGACTGTTGTGGGGTTTTTTGTTGTTGTTTGTTTGGGGTTTGTTTGTTTTCTTATGGGGAGCTTTCTTTTTTTGTTTACCGATGAAGATCTAAGTCCTGGGGGAAAATACTTTGCTCACCTGAGCATCATTGCTGACTTCAGACTACTTATGTATATACACGTGCTAAAGAAATCATTATGATTTTTTTTTTTTAAAGAACATTACTTCAGCCTTCTTGAAAATGGATTGAAGATAGCTGAAGCTATCTGGTAATTAATCTAGAGGCTGTGGTAATGAGCATTCCTCCCTCCCTATGTCTGTCTATCTTTCCTAGTAATTAGTACTGTGTGAAAAAAAGATTTAAATTAGAGGAAAACAATATATAGGTTTATTTAATAACTAGACTTGACTTCTGTACTCTAGAAATACAGTTTTCACTTTGCATTATTACTATATTCTAGGACTCCTGGAAGAATGAGATGTAACTGGGGCTGAGTTCACTGTGGGTTCCATGATTCTTTCTAACCTTCTGGTATTAAAAAACAATCCTACGTGTAAGCAGACCCTCCGGAAAGGGAGAGAAGGCAAGCTAAGAATGATATCCCATTTTATGACAAATTTTGAGTGGGACACTTCACTTCCCATTGTCTGGCTAAATCAGAATTTTGGAAAAGGAATTTGGTATTTGGTTGAGCAGAATTGCCTTGACTACTGACTAAAGAAAGGAAACTCTCACTGTGGCCTGTTTCTTCAGTCACTAGCAAGCTTTGACTTTTCTTATATGGTGTTAATACCAAACATTTTTGTATGCTTGGTATTTAAAGTGTAGTTCTGCTTATATAGATATCCAGTATCAGAAATGAAAGAGCAAGATATCATCTCTCTTTTCACCTAGCTGTAAATATTATATTGATGAACATTATTTTCCAGAATAAATTGCTGTGAGTTTACCTAAAATTACTCCCCAAGCCCACTCAGATGACTCAGACATCATATCATCCATGGGAGACCAAATTAGATTGTCATAAATAATGTGCTTCACATTTATGTTTATTTCTCAGCATCTTATTTGAAATTGTTCTTGTGAATGAGTGACATTTTTTCTGTGTATATTTGAAGCTTGCTTTATTAGTTAATTTTCTACTTTAAAATCCCAAATGTCTAAATACAGACTTTTCCGTCATCCTCAGCAGGGAAAAGATGGTATTTAGAGATTTCTAGCCATGTGAGATTTCGTGAGATTATACAGCCCAACGCTTAAGTTCTGGAAGTACCGAGTGTGTTTAGAATTGACACCGTCTCGGCAAAGGTTTGTTAAACCTATTCCCAAAATCCCTTTGGGTAAAAATCCATAGAGCCCTGAGTATCTTTTTTAATCCATTGTAATCCTTGCAGTTAAAAAGCTTTTCTCAGTAGCTAACCTAAAACTTATCTGCTCAAAATTTAGCTAATCTTTTATTGTCATGTCTCCCCACTAGATATGGGAATAACAGGTTACCTTTCTCTTCAAAGCAACCCTTTGCATTCTGTCGCTGTATCTCTTCTCCTGTGATCCTTTTTAGTTTTCTTTTCTTTCCTCACAGATCTTATGTTTCATGTAGCTCCCCTCTGCTCTCTCATTTGGCTTCATCCTTCTCAAACCTGAACGCAGCATTGCAACTGAAATTTCAACAGTACTGAACAGAATAAATAATTACCATCCTTATCTTGCATTGGGTGTTTCTCTTAATACATCTCAAAGTGATATCTGCCTTTTTGTATCATCCCAGAAGTGAGTCAATGGTCTGTGATTCTCTAACGCTTCAAATCCTTTTCTTCAGAACAGTTGCCTACCCTGTTTTCTCAGTTTTGCACTTGATTTAGCCTTAATAAATGCAGTACTTTGCATTTGTCTTTACAGATTTTTTTTTTTCCCTTGCTGACATTGGATTATTTTTTCTTTCTTTCAAAGTAATAGCATAACATTCCAGCTCGGTGTCATCTGTATGTTTTGTGTGTACTCTCTACTCCATGACCTAACTTCTTGATGAAAACAGTTAATAGAATTGTGTTTCTGCAGGGTCTGAGCTGAAACGGTCTCCCAGCTTGACACAGAACTGCTGACAAATAATCTGTGTTTTAATTTTGGCCCTTGATTACTAACCATAAGTGCTCTGCAGCATAAACAATTTCAAGCTGGCAGCAGCAAATCTTCAGTTTATGTCATCTGTGACACCTGGTGCAATCTTTCAAGACAGTGTTTTGTATGAAGGTGCATTTTATAGTCAAACAGAATGAGTCGATCAAAATCTCCATCATCAATGGTTTATTTGTTTTGAAAAAGCGTCACTGGCAATCTGAAGACAATGAGCCTGCCTAGATGTTCCTCAAGGGATTATGTTTTCCACGTGCCTGTGTAAAGTGGAGAATTGGTTTATTCAAATGCTTCTCCTATCCTATGTTCCAAAGAGAATTCCGCCACTTCTGTTTTCCTAGCTCGATGATGGAGGCAATTACAACACGAAGAACGTAAGAACATCTGTGCCAGGTCAGGCAATGTGCCCCTCTAGCCCACCATCCTGTCTCCACGTGTGGTCAGTAGCAGTGCCTCGGTAAAAGCACAAGAACAAAGCAAGCATGCAGTAATGGTTGTTCCTCCTCACCTCTTTTTCCTAGGTAATCTCTCAGCTTCTCATAGTTCATGGTCACAAGAGCTTTCTTATGCAGAGGTAATATCTTTGTATAGAAAACTATTCCTGCTTTATGAAGCTGATGTGCTTGATTTCAGTGCACAGTCTCACATTTATCTGGATTAATCTTTGCTCATTTTGCTTCAGTCTTTGCTATACTGAGCAAAACAAAAGGTAGGATGCAGAAGTTTGACATTTCCAAAGTAGGCACTGTCAAAAATCTTCCCTCCCTGCTACTCTTTGCTCTCTGCACTGCATACTGCAGTCTCAAACTTTTCCTATTGATCAGGCCTGGCTTGTTTAATCTGAGCACAGGGACAGCAATATTGATGAGGAGAATATGAAATACTTCCCCCATACATGGCAGCTGCAGCAGAAATTACACTCCCTTTCATCAAAATATATCTGAATACTGTCACTGTAAATCCTGATTCATTGTCAAATGATTTCCTTGTTACTGTTGCTGCTTTCCTCCCACCTTTCAGCAACAGCTGTAAAGGGAGTGGTTTTTATTATTAATTTTAGACACTCCTTTGAACTTGTTTTTCCTCAGCTCCAGATCTTTTGAATAGAATGTGCCATGTATTTTATACTGAACTTAATATGCAAGCTTGGAATATCTGTGAAGAACTTCCCCCCTCCCCCGGGGAATTAGCAGTGAGACAGGGTGGTAAAGGCTTGTTTCCAATGGCTCACAACGTTACAACCATATTGGCAGAATCCTCCTTGCAGAGCTACCACCCAGGTAAAGGGAAGCAGACTGTCTTCTAGCACAGCTGTATGCCATCTCTGACTGATGTAGCCTAAATTAAATCCTAATATTTTGCAGGTATTGCTTTACTGGTGGGGATGTGGGGGTTGGTTTGGTTTTGTTTTGTTTTTTTCCCTGCAGGCTTGTATCTCATAAACCTATCCTAGCAAAAGTTTATAATAAGGACCTGGTATAAAACTCCCCATGTTGACTACAAAATTACTTTCAGGTTATTGCATCTAATCACATTTTTTGCTTGTTAGTTTTCTGCTGGATTAGCTAATTGAATAGGCCCACTGAGGG
Source organism: Pluvialis apricaria (assembly GCA_017639485.1). Lineage (NCBI taxonomy): Eukaryota > Metazoa > Chordata > Aves > Charadriiformes > Charadriidae > Pluvialis > Pluvialis apricaria. The sequence continues at coordinate 52,746,183 of CM030008.1, forward strand.
GTCAGACAAGTGGCAGAGCCAGAGCAAAAGGAAGGGAAGCAAAGTGTGACAGGGGAGAAAGGGAGGGAGCTGCCTGCTCCCACACCTGCTTGGGGTAGCAATAAAACTAAAAGGGCTGTGCAATCTTGTCAAACTGCACCCTAAAATATGCTGATTTACATGTTGGTTTTCCCAGTCACTGGAAATAATGATCTTTCAGGGAGTATTAAGCCACAGTGAACTTTAAGCCAATTCTGAATGAGAGTGCTCCCATAGGTATGTAACGTGCTTTAGCTTCTGCATGCTAATTTCACGCCTTTAAACTTGTAACTTCTCAGTGGTCCCCCATGTAGATCTGTCCCAGCTATGTTATTGTTCTCATTATTTTGAATTTAAAAATAAAGGGGAATCTGCAAGGCACAAATGCAGCTAGGGAAGTGCTTGAAAAGTTTGCAGCACTTACCATATCTTACCATCCTCAGTGTCTAGGTGCTGTGTCTAAGCTGAACTCTTAACACAGCAGCAGCAGATCACTGCCATCATGCTTTCTCTGGACAAATGTAGATTTCTGCTCAGCACAGATGCGCATTACAGTATTTACATGGGTTATTTTGACTTGATGCCGTGCACTCGCTTTTACAATAGCATTCCAAGGCAAGTTAATCTCAGGATAACATGACAACAGCACTCAAAAGACAGCGCCTACCGGGGGTGTGGATTGTGCTCCTACTCTGCTTCTCTGCAGTGTACGCGAGTGGAAGGAGGTGGGAGTAGTGGCAGTGGGTACTGAACCATGGTGACAGATTTGACAGGTGCAGAAGGAAGAAGCTTAAGCTTTGAGACAAAGCTCCATGTCCTGGCCATCTGGGAGGCAGCTCCTTTTCCTTGGCTTTGCTGGTGGGTGTTGCCTCTCCGACTGCTAGGGCATGGTCTGCTGCCTGCGAGAGTGTGCAGGCTCTTCATCTGCTATTAGGTTGCGAGTATCTGCTTGCTACCATATGGCTGCATTAAAAAGAGACAGAGAGGAGAATAAGCTGTAAAGCAACTGTAAAAATTCTGTTCAATGCTATTCCATGGTGAGAGGGCTGCTGGCTCACCCTCCTCTTCCCCCAAGTCATTACAGTTATGGGTTTAAATAGACACACCTGCATCCATTCAGCCCCTGTCGTTTTCCCACTGAGCTGCTCGAGGCAGAGAGACACTTCTCTGCTTGACACTCTGAAATCCTGTATAATTTAGGGTGCTCGGATAAAGGCCCAGTTATTTTTTTTTTTTTAACACACACACCACCCCATTCCCCTTCTGCTATTGGGAACAGGAGGCTAAGGGTGGAATTAAGTGAGATGGGATTTGCTTTGATGGAGACGTTTTGGAAAAGTTGCCAAGCTTGCTGGATTGATCTGGTGAGGAAACAGGGACTCTTCAGTCCTCTGCAAGCGGCTAATTCCATCACACAACAATAGGAGAGAATCATGTAGTGGCACCACCAACAACAGAAAGAGGGTATTTTGAAATATAATAATTGTCTGTATGGCTGAAGAAGAACAAATGCTTTTCTGGCTCCCCATGGAACTAATAAAGAAAGGCAGGTTGAGGAGCCTGGGATAATTATTTAGTCATCTTAAATATTTATGAGCTACAGAATGTGCTACATGCAATTTAAGAGGGACTTGACAATTGCAGCATACATCATCTTGTTTCACAGGGGCTAAAAATACTTAATCTTGCTCCTTTAAAATAAAAGCATTAATCCTAAATATGTCTTAAGCTAAGAACAAAGCTGTAAACTGCAAGAGGAAAGAAAAGAATTTTTTTTTTTTCCCATTGCAAAGGTGCAAGTGGGGGAAAACCCTGCAGGAATAAAAGTTTTGTTGAGAGGATTTTACATGAGATTTCTGGGAGTGGTGCTGGTGGTAGGAGGTGTTGTTCTTGATATCAAAAAAATTACCATTGGCTTCACCAAGATTTGGGGAATTTTAGCAGGCTAGAAAAGAGAGAGACTTTCCAACTTTGTTTTAGTGACAATAAAATCATTGCTGCAAATCCAAAAGACTGGTTACAGTAGGCTAAACCCTTCCCATGCCATCTCTCTATTCTGAAACCACAAATCCAGAACACAAAGTCTCATCTCTCAGTTTTTCTGGCTTTCACATGGGATTCTGTTCCATATGTGACTTGCTGATGTATAGTCCATAGTGGATGTTTCTGGAAAGTTTAAAGAGAAATTCATGTTGAGGGACAGATTCTATTGGCCACTGAATTCAGACAAAGTAGAACCCAAGTTTTCTACAATATATTGGTATTTTTAGCCAGTAAATTTAAGTGCTTGAACAGACTTTCTGAATTTGAGATGTCATAATTTCTGTCTGCATCTGAATCTCCAAATTAGTAGCAGTAGTAATAATAAAACTGCATTTATGTGGTCTTATACTAGGTAGAAGAATACTGTTTGATCAGTTCATTTTGGGGACAGTGACACTTGTGGAAGATATCTATAACGTCTTTGTTTCTGGTTTCTTCACCAGTGGTATGGTAGACAAGTTTGCAAGCATGAATGGATTTGGTCTTATGTATTTTTTCCCCATTTGAAAATCTCTGTGCAATCAGTATGTTTGAAAATGTTTCAGTAATGCTTTTGGCAGCATACTTAAATTTTGGCTCTTAATTTTGGCAGTCGTCTTTATCCATTGTGATAGCTCAAGAGTGGCCAGGATTAGAGCTACCAGGCATTTGGGTTTCCTCAGACATACCTTACTTTTCTGCCAGGAAATTTTGTCTAGGAGGAATTTGAATGTATATGTCCACCCAAAGTAAATCCCCTTGCTTTATGATACATGGGATTCAGTGTGCACATGCAGATTAAACGTAAAGAGGCAAGTCCAGGAAGCAAAATACTTTCAGACCATCTTTGCTGAACAGATGTGCATTTGCTACTCAGCATCACAGGACACGTGCAAGCCTGTGTGTGCAGCATGAGTGCTGAGGAACTGCCTGGTACTAGAATTCCCTAGATGACTGCACATAATCAGCACATGCACAGATTTATGCTCAGAAATCCATGGTCATGTTCTGAAGACAGTCTCTGTATTACATCAGCTATGGCTTATACATACTGAACAATCTGCATTGCAAGTGCTCAAGGAAAACAAATGTTCTCCTCCCTGGCATCTGAAATACTTGATAACTTTCATGCATAATGTAAAGTGTCATATGCAATAGCAGAAATTGAAGGGGGTTAATTTATTGGAATGAAAATGTAGACAGCATACAGTAAAGGGAAAGACGTTGATTTTGGTTCAGTGTAAATTGTATAGGTGGGCTGAATATACTGTAGATTAAGCATCTCAGAGCAGGGAGCCAGGGAGGTTGCTTATGTTGCAGCTCACTTTTCATTGCTGCAAAGTGGAGGGTTTCAAACAGGAGACTTGCCTGGGCTTATACCTGCTGCATGCCATGGTATGTGCTCTCATCTTTCTGGCTCAGTGGCAGCAGCAACAGTGGAATTTTGGGGCTTGCTGCAAAAAAGAGAGAGAGAGAGAAAAGATGAGGGAAAGGGAAACATGCTTTCCAATTAGGTAATAGCAAATATCATACTTGTACTTGTGGAAGGTCAGGAAGGTAACAGCTGAAGGAGTCAAATAATAGACAAATTGATGATGGTAACTTAGAAAATATAAAAGGGACCCAATCTCTTTCTTACTGATAAAGCTGTCTGAGGTGCAGTAGATCAATTTAGCCATGGCTGTTGTTAGGAAATTGCTCTTGTTTGATGTTCCACAAGCAGATCATGCAGTTTCCTAGGAAACATCTTTTTCCACTTAAAATCTAATTTTCTTACATTGCTAGAACTGATGAGTCACCCTGCCTGACTTTTCCTTACTTCCTCTTACCTATTAAAATATACTCACCAGGTGGAAATCCAGGGAATTATTAGTCCTTATCACTTGGCTGTTCAATTAACTCTTTTAGTTCCTCCCTGTTATCAGACAGTGTGCTTGATATGACAAGACAGAAGTTATAGAAGATGATCAAAATTTGAAAGAAATCATGCAACCCTTAATGGGACATGCCTCCTAAATTTAGAATTCCCATACAGAATAATTTTGCCATTATGTCCCACTATGAAATGGTCTGTGTTCCATGGCCAGTAACGTGCCATCATATTATTATCACTGTTTTATTAATTATTACCTTATTCAGCTGATTTATAGATGAGCTTAAGTCTAGCAATGACAGTTACACCCAGTTACTGCAAGAAAATAGATGGATTTTGTTACATACTGCAAACTATGATCAAAATCTAAAAGCCTCACTTCTTGGTTGTGATGCTGAATTTTAGGTTCATGTAATGAATGGCACTTATGCTAAATGGAAAGTTGCCAGAGAAAGAGGCAAAGCTTATTCGTGGCTGTGGTAAAAGGAACACAAAAGTCAAAGAACAGGTTGGCAGCTGGAGTTTTCAATGACTGATGGAATTAACTCCAACTCCCTGATAAAAAGGAAAATATTATAATTTACAGTTAGCTGTTGTTTGGGCTATATATAAAATCCTCATAGTTTGTAGATGCCTAATGAGCCCCTGTGGCTACATCATTAATAAAGGGTTGGTCCAGCAGAAAACAGCTTCCACGAAAATTCTGTGTGCTACATTTCTTATTCTCTTTCCATATGCAGTTGTGCCGGAATCAGTATTTCTGCCACTTCCCAGCGCCTCTGATGCCTCAAATAAACAGCTTTCTGTTTAACGGGCAGTATCTCTGCATGGGTAAGAGCATGGCTCGGTGTGACTCTACTATCCCAATATGAAGATGAGTAAAATAATTCCCCATCCTAACTTTATTTTTAAAAGTATAAAACATTTTGTTTTGAGATTTGAATGTATTTACTTATTATTTGACTATGTACTTGTATCTTACTGTATATCTCTACTCTGTTAGCACATGGCTTGTTCAGCTGCAGCTGGTGAGTGGGTGGCCTTATCATATAAAGCTATGTGTAATGCTTAAAAAATTTGGTAGGCTTGTTGCTTGCATTGGTTTTTCTTTATATTTCCTAAATACCAAAAGTTAGAAGGAACGACCATAAGTTTCAAACAGCAAAGTTTCAAACTATGGTTTGAAAGCAGTTTCTCTATCATTAAAGTCTGTTGAAATGGTACTTACATGTCTGCGATCTTGAAGACCCTTTAGAGCTGTTTGCAAATAATGAGCCTTTTAATGAAGAGCTTTGCAGCTTCATTTCAGATGATTACTTCAATTAAAATAGGCCTTTCAAGCTATATTTCCAGTTATTGGTGATAGTTTTGGGGACTTAAGGGGCTAGGAGACTGAGTTTCAGCAGGACATGCACCAGGTGAAGCTCTGTAGCCTAAGCAGCAGCAAGGTTCAAGCCATAAGCTTCTGGTTTGACTGCTGTGTTTGTACCTGAAAGACACATGCAATATTGACAGAAAGATGTTATATGACATAGACTTCACTGAGTGCGAGTTGTTCTGGTATAAAAGAACTGTATAGATTACACGTTTTCTTTGAAACTTGCAAATGTGAAAGATGACCTTCATTCAGAGTTTGGACTCTTGGAAAATTTTGTGTGGAAATGTGGTGGTGGCTTTTGTTTTTTTTAAATAAGTTACTGATGCAAGGAGAGACCAGAGAGCCAGGGGAGTAATAAAAAGGACATGCTTTAATATTGTCATTGCTAAATGAAGTATTTGCCAAACAAAAATATTCACCCAGACTCTGGGACTCACCCTTGATGAGGCAAATACATTTAGCCATATTCAAGCCATTGATTGCAGGCAGTTGCTGAGGCCTTTTCCCATGGATTAGCTTTCTGTGCTATGCTACAATAAACTTAGCATAACCTTCCCACTGTTTTGAACAAGAAAACAGGATGGATCAAACCTCTGGCAACATAATCCACTGCTTCCTAGTAAAATGATGACACTAATGGGAATTTGGAAGGAGCTGGCTCCTGCCACTCGCCTTGCATTCTGCCAGTGATGTGTAAGTGCACTGCCCTCTTTTTCATTTCTGTCCTCTAGCCCTCTGTCCCTCCTTGATTAATAATTGTGGTACACCACTGTGTACTGCCTACGTGGCATCTGGTTCAGGTGTGTGTCACTTCAGAGGTTGGCTGCATCTGGGCACAACATAAAATTTCAGTCTGATACCTTTTAGCCCGGTAAGTGGCTTTTCATGGTCTAAAAGTGAAGTGACTTGAATTATAGGATTTATTTACTTATTGCTAGAAATGTGCTGAATGGCTCAGTAGAACATTCCTAGCAGAGAACAAGGGCTTTTTACTGACCTGTGGGTCAACAGATTAATTCACAGTCAAAACCTCTGATCCACTGCAGGAGCTGAGTCCCTGGATCACAGTTTGGTATCAAGGAACAGAGCACAGTTCACGCAAACTTTTTCCTCGTGTTGATTCACATGGGTCATCCTTGTGTGTTAAGATCAAAATGAAACAGTTGATTTTCTCCTGGTTCCTCAGAGAAAAATTGTTCTTTGTTCGCTTCATTTGTTATTAAACCACTTCCTGAGCTTCAGATTTGATGTGGCAAGACATGCAGAAGCCCCCAGCTTCTGCAAGTTTGGGAATATTCACGCAATTGTGGACTGATAACACACACCATGAATATGTGGGTGTAATTTATATGTATAGAACATCTAAATCCTGTTAAGCCAATGCAGTCTATCGATGAAAATTCTCACCATTCATTCCTGTCTTTCTGTCTACTCTGTTGGCAGGAAATCATTTAACCTAACACTAATGTAGCTCATGCCATCTGTGTATAATCTCTACCTATCTCACGTTTGTGTAGTGAGAAGTAATTTGTGTCCAGAGACACTTTAAGATTCTCGAAGTAAAGCCCGGTTTTGCTCTTATGTATGCAGTATTGCTCTTGGAGAAAAATGGAACTATACTGAGTGTGCTAATGATATAATTATGGGGTCCGTCTTCCAGGAGTAGAAGGACGATATGAGTTATCATAATGTCCATGAACTTGGACTTCAATGCAAAATTTATAAAGAAGACACAAATGGATCATTTCTACTAAGTAGGGTAGGCCTTAGTGAATAATAGCATGGAAAAATACGCTCAATAAATGTAACCTTTATACTCATGGAAGTGCTCATTTTTGGAGGAAAATTGCAACTTTTTTGTTTGTTTGTTTGTAAAGTCTATTGCTGTATTGTTGATTTTAAGTATTTGAAAGGTAGTTATTGAAATTTGATCCCTAGTTAGGAGTAGCAACAAATCACATATTTTTGTTTCTGCTTCCTGACTGTATCAGCAGAATCCTTGTAATCAGTGAGATACCTTAGGAATGCCACCGGGAATTTTAATCTATCCTCCTGGATAACAGAAAGAATAGAGGTTTTGAAAAAATTGTCAGCCAGTTTCTCATTCCTGAGTGGCCAGGCCTTTCCTGAAGCATTGCATCTAGAATGTTTGTCTCCTTTCTGATATATTGGTTGCACACAGAGTTTAAAATTTACCTTGTCATCATATTTGCACAAAAACATTACATAAGCAAGTATGGTCCTAATTGAGATAAATCTTTTTCTACCTTTTTAATTAGCTATATAAAGGTCTTTAAAGGGGTTTACAAACTTAGATTATGCAGTGTCCCAGTTGCATAAAATCTATTGCTTGCCTTTTATTCATATGCATGCTTAAGATTACCTGTCTTTGTGTGCATATGAGAATAGGTATTGATTCCTTGACAGACCATGTTAAGCAAACAAAAACCCAAAGGAAATAAGTTTTCAGGCCTTTGTGACAGGTTTTGCTGTGTTTGCTCTGTTTAGAGATGAATGATTTGAGATGAAATAGAGGAACCTCAGAGAATTAGTGAGATATTATAAGTTTGCCCCAAGGTGAAAAAGTTCAGATATCTTTCTAGGTTTGTCCTGGAAACAAACACTTAGAGTCTGCATAACTGAATGACAAATTTTACAGTTTAAAATGAGTATGTTCAAAATTTTCTGCTTTTGGGATAGAGCAACAATATACATCAGCATTATTCTTCAAGAGTTTGCTCTTGGCTTTTTGCACATTTCTTCCAGTCCTAGCAGATGTAAGGTAGCATGGGATATGATTTCACAGGAACAACACACACAGGCACTGTACACAGCTAACACTACCATAAGGGTATGTCGAAACAACTTTCAGAATTGGAAATTACCAAAATTAAGGATTTCCTAACTTATGAGGACTGACTTTTTAACCTCAATGATGTTATTTTAGTAGTGTTCTTCCAACTTAAGATTTGCTTTTAATTTTTTTACAGCAGCAATCAATTCTCTTCCCTCGTTTTCTTTTCATCCTGTAACACAATACTGACAGCCATAAAAGATATCAACAGAATGGGCTCTTCAGGCTGACCGCTCCAAAGCCTGGTGCCAGAACAAAGGGGCACATCATCACTCCCCCATGCGAACAAGTACCCAAAAGGGGGGCGAAGCAGTCTCAGTGGAGTGGAGATCAGCTGATGGCTGAGGGTGGTGAGCCTCGGAGCTCTTTTTTTCTGATCCAAGCCCAGGAGGAGCATGCCATTTGCCTTTCTGCTCATTTTCTCCAGATTATGTCTCCATTGTTTCCTGTGCTTCTGGGTTGTCCGAGTTCTTTTTATTCCTATGCCAAGCTGTATGCAGGGGACCCATTTTCAGCTCTTCAGTGGACAGTTTTCACTGCTTAATACCTTCCTTTCTAGTTGTGCATTGCTCCTACAAGTCTGAAGGTTTCTCTTCTATCACTCATGTGTTATTCCCCATTGCCTTCCCCAAGTTCCCACTCCCAGTTCCCTCCACTCTTTCCTCTTGTAAGATGTGCCCCTTCCTTGCTACTTCCAGTTATCACGCTAATCATGTTTCCAATTCCCATTTTTCTTGTCAACCTCCTTCCCTGCTCTCATTCAATTACCTCCTCTAGGGAGACCTTTCAGGTATGATCACCAGTTCTGTGTGTGATAAATATTTATTCATTTACCACATTAGATGGTTGGGTCTGATTTTCGTGAATTTGGAGGTGATCAAAGTGAGAGACAAAACTTGAATGAATTATTATCCAAACCCGTCTATTTGCTGCTACTAAAAAGATGATTGCGATTTTTACTGTTTGGGGTTTTTTTGCAGAGTATTTCTCTAGCTGTATCCATTCTCAGATCTAAATTTTATGCGGAGACTGCTCTCAGTGCCACCACTTGTCTTGTCAATAGTTTTATTTCCCAGCCCAGATGGGATGTCTGGCAAATGACCTTTCCCTAAGGGTCTTTTCATTTCTGCTGAAGAAGCCAGAGCTGGAATTAGAGTCAACATAACTGTCAGGACAATGCTGCACCCAAGTTAACAGTGACCTATTAGGTAATGTGTCTATACTGCTATTTTTTCTCCATATGGCATTGCAGTGAATGCATAATCCAGGTAGTAGAGGATCCTTGTCCTATGCTCTGCTACAGGGTGCTGCAGAGTGTGGACCATGAAAATTTCTTACAGGTGCTTCTTCATTATCTATTTTTAGGGTGGTTGCAGTAGATATGTACTGAATGTCCAGTATTAACAAATAATTTATGCACAGGTGAATCACCAACAAAACATCCCAAATCTCAGGTGCTAACTGTGCTGCAGAGACAAATATAGTAAAAATCTCCAGGGCCTTTTTACTTCCCTCCTGCCAACTTCGTAAAATGGAGACCTTATCACATGTAGTGTGACAATGTGTGTCTTTCCCCTGAGCTTCCTTCCAGGCACTGGGACTTCGGACATCCTTTTGCCCAGGAGACTTTATAAGCTTGACACCTTCGTTGCAGGCAGAACATATGGAAATGAACTGCAATGCAGCATGTGGTATGAAAATGATTTTAAATTCTGTCATTATCACAGTTTAGCATTGTGGTGGGAGCTTTCCCTTAATTACTCCCTAGAGGGGAAAACCTGCTGATACTAACTAGACTGAAGCCATCTACTGAACCCAATGCCCTTTTTTAATTCTAAAAATTAAATATTTATTGTTCACAGGAACATTTTGTTAAAAATAATAATAAAAAAAAAGAGATAGGCAGAGAAAAAAGTTTGGGGGGGATTTAGTACATTGCCTCATGGATGTCGGTGGCAGATATGGATGTGTATAGCTTCAAGAGGCCAGACTCCCTGTTGGCAACATCAATTGGAGATCTGACTCCAGGCAGGTCAAGAGGGTTTCAGGCAGAGCCAAGCAGCAGTCATTTGAATGCTCATTTATACTCTCTCAGTTTGAATAGACTAATTTTTTAAACCTCAATTGCATAACTCCATAGACTTCAGAGCATTAAATTCACCCTGATTGTCTTTGTGAGAACTTAGGCCAGCATATTCTAGCCTCTATTTTAATCTCTGCTTTCATGTCTCTTTCTATACAATGACTGAAAGTTTTCCTGACTTTTCTATGGTGCTCTGTTCACACTTTCCCTTCCAAATCCTGCTTGAGCCTTTGGGAAGCCCCTCAGGAGATAAGAAGAAACACCAACCCCTGGAAGTGTCTGAGGCTATGAGGCCTTTTCAGCTGGGTAGCAGTGGTAAGACCATGGGAATGCCTTCTTGAGGAGCACTGCAGAGCTCTCCATCTTCATCCCCTGCAGAGCCAGTGGCCGCAGCTGTAAGAAATGGGATACAGAGATGTTGCAAAGGGACCCAGTGCCTTGGAGCATCCACCAAGGTCGATTAGGCCAGGGGCATGTGGCCACTCTCGGAAGCCCCTGAGATGGCTGCAGGTTGAGTGAGAATAGAGCCTGGGCATCTCCTGGGAGGCGTGACCAGCCTGTGGGATGAGGTCTTGCTCACATGCTCAGGGAGCAGTCAATCACCAGCTCTGGGGTAAGGAAGGAATTTTCCCCTGGGGCAGATTGGCACTGGTCCCCACATGTTTTCTTGCCTTCCTCTGCAGCATTGAGCATGACCACTTGTCAGGGCTCCTCCGGTCCCTTTTGGCTAGGTTACTGCCTGCCCATGCACCACGAAGATGGCCTCTCGTGCCCTACAGCTGGGGGGAGGAAGGCTTCTTTCCCCCCACAGTGGGCTAGCAAGTGTCTCCAGGGGTTTTTTGCCATCCTCTGCAGCACTGAGCACAGCCCCTTGTTGGGGCTCCTTTGGGCCATTTGGCTAGGTGCCTGCTGCTAATGCTCCATGAAGGTGGCTCTTGTGCCCCACATTCAGAGGAAGGACGCTTTCTAGAGTCCCAAGGGTGGCCCCTGCGGGTTGCATCTTGTCCTCTGTAGCATTGAGCACAGCCCCGTGTCAGGGGTCCTCTGGGCCTTTTCGGCTCGGATCTTGTCTGCTGCTCTTGCACCTCTGCTTGTGCCCTGGCGCTCTCTGGCTCTTTTGCCCATTTCAAGTTCGTAGTGGGAGCGAGCTCTGCTCTTCCCTTGGCTCCATTTCCCCGAGGGTTCTTGTTTGTGCAAAACAGCCTGTGCTTGGCAGGGCTCCAGGCTTGTTGCACCATCAGGGTGCACTTTTCAGCTCTCCCTGCATGCAATACAAGCGTAGGGCAGGCATGAGAGCACTTTTCATGCATCACTGGGCAAGAAGCACAGCGGAGCAAGTTTTGGAAGGCAAAAAGTATCTTTGTCATCGATATGTGTCATGCTTTTGAAAATTCCCTATGGCACCCCACACGTCTTCATCTTCTTTTGTGTGTGGTTGGGCCAAATCCTCATTCTTCACATTTTCAGTCTTCAGGAAACAGGGATTGCTTGTCCTGTATTCCTGCTGCTACTTTCTGTAGCTCTCTGACTTTCCTTTGCCAGACTGCAAGGGATGTTTTTTCAAGCTAAACTGAAGAATGCATCAGCGCGCTCCTGGCTACACTAGTGCATTATGTTAATGCTTGTGAGCATCAGCTCTGAAACAGAGTCAGAAAAATAAATAACATAAAATGAAATGAAATAAAATAACGTAATATAAAATCCTGTTTCCACTTGTAACCTTTGTCATAATGTGTCCTTCAAAGTGTTTTTGGAGCTGAAATACCTTTGGCATTTCAGTCAAGTAAGAGTCTCATTGTTATTCGACTCAGGGTGCTTGTGGAGAATAGAATAGTTCAGTTGGAAGGGACCCACAATGATCATCTAGTCCAACTGCCTGACCAATTCAGGGCTGACCAAAAGTTAAAGTATGCTATTAAGGGCATTGTCCAAATGCGTCTTAAACACTGACAGGCTTGGGGCATTGACCACCTCTCCAGGAAGCCTGTTCCAGGGTTTGACCACCCTTTTGGTAAAGAAATGTTTCCTCATGTCAAGTCCAAACCTCCCCTGCTGGACGCAGCTTTGAGCCATTCCAATGCATCTGGGTACTGGGTACCAGGGAGAAGAGATCAGCACCTCCCTCTTTGCTTCCCCTCCTCAGGAAGCTGTAGAGAGCAATGAGGTTACCCCTCAGCCTCCTCTCCACACTACACAAATGCCATGTCCTTAGCTGCTCCTCAGAGGACATGCCTTCCAGCCCCTTCACCAGCTTTGGTGCCCTCCTCTGGACACGTTCAAGTACCTTCACATCCTTTTTAAACTGTGGGGCCCAATTTATGGGATTGTATTCTGGCAGGAAGGCCAGAAACAGAAAAGACTTATTGCAAGAGAGAGATGTTTCCTTTGGTGATGAGAGAAGAAACAGTCTCACCAATGTCTGGTAGCCATCCTGGAATGGGAGCACTCAGAGGCCCAAGCTCAGGGTCTATCTGTGGGCAGCAGAGCCAGGGCTGGACAGAGGTGACCCATGCAACCGCTCTTGGGATTGGTGCTGATGCAAGAGTGTATCATAGAATCACATAATTGTCGAGGTTGGAATGGACCTTTAAGATCATCAAGTCCAATCATCAACCGAACACTGTCAAAACCACCACTAAACCATGTCCCTAAGCACCATATCTACCTGTCTTTTAAATACCTCCAGGGATGGTGACCCCACCACTTCCCTGGGCAGCCTGTTCCAATGCTAAAGAACTCTTTCTGTGAAGAAATTTTTCCTAATTTCCAATCTAAACCTCCCCTGGCATAACTTGAGGCCATTTCCTCTTGTCCTATCACTTGTTACCAGCGAGAAGAGGTCAACGCCCACCTCTCTCCAGTCTCCTTTCGGGTAGTTGTAGAGAGCGATAAGGTGTCCCCGAGCCTTCTTTCCTCCTGACTAAACAACCCCAGTTCCCTCGGCTGCTTCTCATAAGACTTTTACTCCAGACCCCTCACCAGCATTGTTGCCCTTCTCCGGGCAATGGAATATATAAGGAATATATATATAAGTAATATATAAGGAATCAGCTTGTGATGCATCTTTGCAGACTCCACCTAGAACTGCGTATTGTGGTAGGGCTCTGCCCAATGCATTGTTCATTATGTTTTTCTTTTATATTTAAGCACAAATGTGTTTTTAATTTACCTGGAGGGGTAGCATAAAAATTTCCTAACACCTTTCTAATGTTTCTCTCTCTTCCAAGTATGGTATGCATTTTTCAGTATGAAGGACTCTCTTACCATATGATTTTGATGCGGTTTTACACAAGGGAAGCACGAACTTGTCTGGGGCTTAGTGCTGGTGGTCAGCTGAGGACAACTGAGCAACCCAGATTGAAATCAATAAGATTCACAAGGTGAACTCAGCTTTTTGCAAGTTAAACTAAACTCTCAGTTCAGTTGGCAATTTTTTTTCTGGAATTCAAATGTTTCTGCAGATCTGTTTAAGCAATGCAAGGTTTAGCAAGCTCTTGCATGGAGAACAGAATCGTCTTCTGTCCCTGTAGGCTTGGCCTATGTATCTGGTTTTTGTTTAAGT